>JADLZK010011669.1:1292551-2585102 GCA_015847255.1 Hyparrhenia diplandra
GGAGATTGAAGAAGGTAACAGGGCTGGCTGTGAATGTGAAGGGGCAGCGGGCAATAGAAACACCCCAACCATCATCTTCAGCTAACATTAACAAAGTGGAGCAGCAGCGGGGGCACAAAAGAAGGTGATGAAGTAATAGTCGCATCGAAGAAGAAGCGAAGCGGCGGCTGTTGCTTTTGCCTCCCCAAGCTCTTTGGAGCTGGATATTGATGATTGCCCGAGCTGAGCCTCGTCTGTTCTACGATCCACATGACGACGGCAACCAAGAAGATGGGCCGAATTGGGGGAGGAGGTCTGCAGGTCTAACCTCCCTCCGATCTGAAAATCTCAAGTTGCCCCAAGCTCCTGTCCCGCCTACTCGTCTTTATCCTTATCTTCCTCTCTCCCCTTCCCCAACTCGCTGGAACACCTTGAGACTCAGGGAGTGGTGGGAATGGATACGCTGGTGCCTCTATCAAACCTCACCTGTCTCACAAGTTTATCCATATATAACTATGGGGATTTAATAAGAGGCGAGGGATTGTTTAACCTCACCTCACAGGTGCATGAACAGGAGATTCCATCCTATTCCTCCAAACTGCAGAAGCTCAGCATAGATGATGTGGCTGGATTCACTGCAGTGTCCATTCATCGTAGCCTGCTCTTTTCCTCGCTCACCACATTGACAATTTCTGATGAAAATTTGGTGGGGCCGTTCACAGAGGAGCAAGAGGCCCTTCTGTTTGTCAACTCCTTGGAGGAGGTAACATTTATTTCTGCTACGACCTGCAAAGTCCCTCCCTAAACGATTACATAGACTTCCCAACCTCAAGGGGTTAGACATATTTGAGTGCACAGAAATCCAGATGCTACCCATGGATGGCCACCCAAATTCTTTGGAAGAGTTGCATATCGAAAATTGTACAAATATCCGGTCACTACCCAAGGACTGCCTCCCAGATTCACCGCAAAAGTTAACGATCCATGGCTGCCCAACCATCCCTGTCCTTTGCCCGAGGTGGATGACCTTCCAAGTTCGCTGCGAGAAGTAGATGTCAGTGACTCAAGTATCTCTTCCAGAAACAGTGAGGACCTAAGGAGTCAATGCCGCAGGTTGATAAATATCATTCCAATTGTCGAGTTTGACAAACCCAAGGTAACAAAGAGGTGGAACTTCCCACCCACCAATTTCTCTTGCTTCTCCCTAACCCCATAAACCTTAGTCATTCCAATTGATGTTTTCTTCTAGGTAACCTGCTTGTTTACATCTGCTGTGCAGGGCATTTCTTCATATTTTGTATTATTCTGTCCTCTGGATTCTCTCTATCTATTGACAATTTTGAATTACAATAAAGTATGTATCTCTGCACTTGGCTTCCACCCTATACACCAAACTGGTAAGTGCTTGTGAAATCACCTCTGTAGTCTCTTTACAGCTATTTACATGTGCAGAATGTTCCTTATTTACTTATTTGATGCTTGACCTAGTTATTTATGCACTTATTAATTATTATCGCCTTTTGTTTCGTGTGTAACAGTAACCTATATGTGTTTTCATTTTTTTTCGATCAGGTGAATATGTTTAATGTACTGCTGCCATGCTGTTCAGACTCTCAGAAGATTTATTGAAATATGAATGATGCCGAATTTTTCTTTCCTAATCAATGGTCTCACAAAAGCTTATAGTAATGCTCTCAGCTTGCAAAACCTGCTTCAAGTATTTATGTTGACTTGAGGGCCTGA
This sequence comes from Hyparrhenia diplandra, assembly GCA_015847255.1. Taxonomy (NCBI): domain Eukaryota; kingdom Viridiplantae; phylum Streptophyta; class Magnoliopsida; order Poales; family Poaceae; genus Hyparrhenia; species Hyparrhenia diplandra. The sequence continues at coordinate 1,294,274 of JADLZK010011669.1, forward strand.
GGTACTGCTGCAGAAAAAATGCATCGCTTTGCTTTTAACTCAGAGACGTCTGATTGGTTCTTTGCTCTAATATTTGTTAGTTTAGTTCTGAACTATACGTCTCTTATTTCTTTTCTGAACATAGGACCGATCTGTTGCTCCAACGTGGTGGTTTCTATTCTTCTTAGATGCACTTGTCAAATTGCTCAACTGACCGAGTGTAATGGACCTATGCCTGTATGTGTTCCTCACCACTTGCAGGCTCCAATTTGGATTAGGTAGAAACAGGAGATTACAATGGCATTTTCATGCTACTATTTGTTTTGCAAAGAATCTCAATTGGAGTCAATTATTAACCAAAATAATAATATGCCAAATCTTTTTCTTTTTAGTGAGACAAAAAAAACAATGCAATTCTCATCAAATAAAGCACAAGATAATATGAAAGTTGTGGAATCATGCTACAGGGCAAAGTATGTGCTTTGCCCACGTCTCATTGACTATTGAAGCTTCAGAGGTGGGCAGCCAAAAAAGCATTTTGTTTTGATCACTGAATTTCCAAATAGCAGACACATTTCTGAAAGCGTAATATATATTTCTCAAACTGTCAAACATCAAATAGAAGAAAAAAAAAAACGTTTACTTTTGATCATCATCAAATAGCTCTGAGCTCTGTTTTTAGTGGATTACAGGAGCCTTGTCTCCCTCCCTCACTTAGATTTGGTGCTGTCCTGTTTCAGGAATAACCGCGCACGGCAGCATCCCCAAGCAGGGCCGCATCGTGTTGCCGCCGCTTGAGTGGGCGGAGGCGCTGGACCTGCTCCTCGGGACGTGACGCGAGCGGACCTCTGGCTCCTCGCTGGACGCACTGGACCTGCCGGCGGGGGGCCTCGCGTCGCGGGAATTGCCGGCTGTCAGAGTCTCAGGGGGCCGTGGCGCAGTGCCGGTAGATGGAGGCGGGCCATGGGCTGGTCCCTCTGCGCCTAGCGATGCTCACGGTGGCGTTGTTGCTCGGGCGTTTACGCGGCCACCTGCACCGATGAGACCGATGGAGCCTGGATGAACATCGTGGTCATCGACACGGACGCTCTTCAGGTTCTCTGGTTGTTGGTCTCCACATACCAATGTTCACAATTCCCTTCACTGATTCAGAGTTTCAGACTTGAGACCTACAACTGTGTTCCCCACTGCAGCCTGCAATTGTAAAATGACTCTAAAGATAGAAGTGGCACGTCCTGCAATTGAGCACAATCAGATGAAAGAAGAATTCAGCTCAGTTCAACATTATTACATTTTTAACTCTGGGGGATATATGGCTCCAAATTTGGACCAGCACATACATGCTGTGGCTGCAGAAGATACCTCTCCTTATTTTGTTCAGAGGTAAATGCAGCTGAAATATCAGTAAATTCCTGTAGGGGTTTTTCCTCCTCCAGTTTCCTCAAACAATTTTAGCTGAATATTCTTCTTCCTTTCCTTTTTCGTGTGTAATGTTTCTGTTCACATCATGAAAGGTTGGGTAATGTCAATGAACTATAGTGACTTTTTGACCAATGCTTACACATGATACCAACTTGACAGATTGATACTTCTGTTTTTATGCAGATTTCAGTTTTCAAGCAGCTAGCTGTCTGGTTATCCAGTGGACAGGCGACAACTCCGACAACCCCAATAGCCTTGCAGTTGCAGGTACTTAGGTTCAACCCCAATACCAATAGCCTTTGCCTCCCTTCTCTTGTGTCTCTGCCGTTTTCTTTTCTATGCATGCTTTGTCATTCATGCGTGTCAAGTGAAACTGAATTGGAACCATACATGAACAGGCACCATGTTTCTCTCACGCGGCACATTGATCGGCATCGGCTTCGCGTGAAGCTCCATGCATCATTGACCCTGTCGGTCCCTGGAGCTGCGGATGTGGGATGCCGGGATCGGTGATCGGCCGCTGGACAACTGGACCAACGACCAAGCAGAGGACACCGCCGGCTCGGCTCTGCTCTGTCCCCTGCATTCAGCGGTTGACTGCTCTGCTCTGCTCTACCTGCGGGCTTGCGGCTGTCAGAGTGTAAGGGCGCCCAAACCACTTCCGGCGAAATTCCATAATGATTGCGGCCACCTGGGTGATGATGATAACGGGAACGAGATGCATGGACTTGTTTGCCGAGCAATGATCACGCTGTTGGGCGGCAGCAGCGCGAGTGGACGGGGGCTGATGAACAGCGCAGTGGCAATATATCCATACAAATTATAATTTAAAACGGAGAGAGTATCCATACAAATTATAATTTGTAGATCGTTTTAGCTTTACAACTTTGGTATAAAGTTTATATCCATACAAATTCAGACTAACAAAAACCTTTTTCATATATAAGAGAAAGAGACATCATATGTCATGTGGGATCCACCATCATGTCAGCGTAACCACCCAAGAAGCCAATATGAATTTGTCAAGCGGTTATTTTATCTAATTTTAAAAGCTATATAAGGTGTACATGTTGTCCCTTGTTGAAATTCGAGAGTTGACAACTAGTTAAGGGGATGAATCCAACTTTACCCTTTCAATAAGATAGCCTTGGCAATTGGCATCTATGGAGACCGAGTATTTGGAGAACATAATATAAATATTTAAGCCTATAAATGATCTCATATAAATAAAATTGACTATATAGTTGTAGATCTTATTAAAAAGTACAACTTAGGTACCTAATTCGGAACAGGAGTAAGAGAAGGAGAGTTCAAATGTGATGTGGGACTTACCATCACGTCTGTATAACTACCCAACAAGCCACTATGAAGTTGTCAAAGGGTCATTTTTGTCTAATTTTTAAAAGCTATAAGTTGTACATGTTGTCCCGTGTTGAAACTCGAGAGTTGACAACTAGTTGAGAGAATGAATCCAACTTAACCGTTTCAATAATATGGCCTTGGCAATTGGCATCTATGGAGACCTAGTATTTGGAGAATTTAACATAAATATTTAATCCTATAAATGATCTCATATAAATAAAATTGACTATATAGTTATAGATCTTATTAAAACTACAACTTAGGTACCTAATTCAGAACGGAAGGAGTAAGAGAAGGAGAATTCAAATGTGATGTGGGACCTACCATCACGTCAGCATAACTACCCAACAAGCCACTATGAAGTTGTCAAAGGGTTATTTTTGTCTAATTTTAAAAGCTATAAGGTGTACATGTTGTCCCGTGTTGAAAGAGAGTTAACAAGTAGTTGAGGGATGAATCCAACTTTACCCTTTCAATAAGATAGCCTTGGCAATTGGGATCTATATGGAGACCGATTGTTTGGAGAACTGAATATAAATATTTAAGCCTATAAATGATCTCATATAAATAAAATTGACTATATAGTTGTAGATCTTATTAACATGTACAACTTAGGTACCTAATTTAGAACAGATGGAGTAAGAGAAGGAGAGTTCAAATGTGACGTGTGGGACCTACCATCACGTCTGCATAACTGCCCAAGAAGCCACTATGAAGTTATCAAGGGGTTATTTTTGTCTAATTTTAAAAGCTATAAGGTGTACATGTTGTCCTGTGTTATTGAAACTTGAGAGTTGTGTTGTCCCGTGTTATTGAAACTCGAGAGTTGACGCGAATTGGCTTGTAGTCCAATGGTAGGACGGTCCAGGTGGGGACGCTACCCACCGGGGTTCAAATCACGGTGTTCGCACCTTTCTTGGGATTTTCCAGGATTTACCGGCGTTGTGCATTAAGTGGTAGCGGCGTTCCGTCGACTTGACGAGGTGCCTATGGTGACTTCGAGAATCTCCAGATCTGCCCGGCTGCCCAGTCCGGTGCCCGGAGGTGCTCATAGGGGTAGGGTTTTGCGTACGTGTGTTCATAGGGGTGAGTGTGCGTGCGTGTTGTGAGTGTCTGCGTTGTCTTGTGTAATTCTCAAAAAAAGAAACTCGAGAGTTGACAACTAGTTGATGGGATGAATCTGACTTTACCCAATAGAACAGCCTTGGCAAATGGCATCTATGGAGACACAGTTTTTAGCAGAATGAAACTGATGCTGACGCCATGGTGCCTTGTTCATTTAGCTGAAAAGTATTACTCACTGATTTGTTCTAAGAGAAAAACAATGCTAATAAGTTCAAGGGAATGGGGAAAGTCACCGCCAGCATCCACTAGGCTCGTTTCCACAGCCCACTTGGCCAGAAGGTGACCGCTTACAATTCTCCGACTCTCCATCGATGCCGACGGTGCTACGATTAGAGTAGTCACGGTAAGAAAGAATGACCAATAAGGCAGTAACTGACTTCTTCATGCTGATGCGCACACCGCTAGGAGTAGGAGTAATGGTGTTGACGCGAAACTAGGGCTTCACACCAACCCGGGAGAGCCTTGGACGCCCCACGAAGGTTGCACACAATCTTGGAGCAGCGAGCACCGCAGCGTGGCCGCCCTAACCGATCTAGGAATCGGTAGAGGTGGCGTAGAGCTCGGTGACGGCTGGAAGAACCTCGAACGCACCTCCGGGAAGACCCGTCGGGAGGACGCACGCGAGGGTGCTCTAGGACCAGCGTGGCCGCCTAGAACGCCGACGAAGAACAGCGGAGTTCGCGCCGAACAACAACGTAGGGGGTTGAGGGAAGAAGATGACCTACAAATAGGACGAGGAAGATAGGCGGTTGTCGATTGGATGTAGATGAGATCAAATCGGCCATGAACCTCTTTATTATATAGATGAAGGTGGTCTTATCCTTTTAGGAAACCGTCCTTGGATGTTTCAAGCATCAAAAACCGACCTAAACACGATTGGAAACAAATCGGTTCGGATCTCGTCACGGACGGGGCTGCGTCGGGCTGACCGGCCGCTAGAATAGGCCCCGACGGACCTTGCCGGTCGGCAGGTCGGTCGGTTTTCGATAAGATCTGCAGCCCGATCGCTGGCGCAACCCGACCGGACCCGGGACGGACGGCTGGGACTGGACGCATGAGTGCTTCCGGTCGATGCCCCCGAAATCAGCCCCGGCGATTCGGTGGACCGACCGAACTCACGGAGGAGTTGGCCGGACGCTCCGGCGGCCGCGCCCTGACGGTTTAAAAAGAAAGGTCTGCAAACCGATCATGGGGCGCGACCTGACGAACGCTAGGACCGGACGCTGGACGGACGCGCCCAGTGAATCCGATCGCATTCCGAGAGCCCTTTTGAACCTCCTCGAGAATTTGACTAAGTCCGGAATTTTACCATGACATAGACCACGCCATTTTTGGGTGTCAACAAATAGCTTGGAGCAAGAGGAAATTAAACAACTGAGGCGACGCCAAACCATGACACAACGGAAAGGTTTTCTTCAATAATATAATCGCCTTTTGAAGGACCAAAGCGGCGACAGGGGGGGTGGGTGAATGGGAGCCTCAAACTTTCTTTTCAATTTTGGGTCATCGGCTCAACCCCAAACCTCAAAAGCAAATTCAAACGGGAGACGAGTAACACATGTAGATCAAGTCGACTGAAACTCTTGAACAATCTGAGCCCTAGACAAGTCGTATCCGAACCTCGAGAAATACTGAGCGAACCTAAGACCAACAACAAACACACAAGCTACAGACTTTCAAGATTGGAAACTCTTGAACAATGCGAAGACTACACAAGTCGATATCGAACAAGCGAGAAATCTTGGACGGAACCTAAGACCAACGGCAAACACTCAAGCTACGGACTTTCGATCTTGAAACTACCGAACAATACGTAGACTACACAAGTCGATATCCGAACTACCGAGAGATACCGAAGGTAACCTAAAACCAACGGCAAACACACAAGCTCACAGGACTTTCGATGATGGAAACTCTTGGACAATGGACTTGAACCGAAAGCTGTTAGCACGAACAAAAAAAATCCGCCCCAAACAAAATTCCTTTCGAAACTTGATCAAATCAACTCCTTTTGCCACAAGATTTTAGACACTTGGTCACAAGGCATAGGAGAGGCTATCCCAAAGAAATCATCGCCCAATTTGATCAAATTGAGAGAAATCGCCGGATCTCACGAAGAACACACCAAAAAGCGACTTTGATCCAAAAAACTTACCCGATCTACGTGCTCGTGAGGAATTAGCTCAAACCCTTCGGTGGGAAATGATCCTCTCACGTCCTAGCACCGAATCAAGGCAAAAAAAACGAGTTCAAACGGTGACAAATCGATGAAATCACGAAGAGAATAGAGGGGAGAGGATGAACTCGGGAAGAACAAGTGAAGAACAAAAATCACAGCACAAGATCAACAAAGATCACCGATCCAATCATCCCAAACGCCACCATGTGACCGGGCTACTCGAGCTAGCCCTTGCTCAAACAAATTCGATACAAATCGGTGGACCTCTCACACCGGGAGTCCGGAAACCCTAGCTAGAAACTATAAAATGAGGCGAGGGAGGATGAAGGGTATGCCTACGCTAAATAGCCCCAATTCCCTCTCTGCCTAAACTACCCTAAGATACATGAGTCGATTTTGTAACCCTAAGGCTATTTTGGTCGACTACGGGTAATCTTCGATAAACGGCCACCGCCCCTCCTCATCGGTAGCCTTGCCTCCACGCAACCTCCCCGATGCCGCCACGCCGCCTTCCCGGCCCAGCGGAACACCGGGTTTGAGGCCCAAACCCCATGAAACCAGCGCTGTGGTTTTGAGGCCCAAACCACCAAACCGCTTTGTGGTTTTGAGGGCAAACCACCAAACCTCCTCGACGCGTGCCATCGCCGTCTTGACCGCCCGAGTCGCCAAGTCATCCGAGCTCCCCGCTACGCTGCACGCTTCGCCCGTCTTGACCGTCGACCGCGGTCTTGCCCGTCCTCTTGCATCCATCGATGTCCGGATGTAACCCCACCATGGCTAGCCACCCGGCGATCCGGTCCCTCGGTCCAAGCCTCACGTCCGTCCTTCACCTCAGCGGTCCGTCGGCCCGACACGTCCTCCTTGACCCCTTCACCTCGCCGTCCAGCTACCATCTCAGGAGCTCCACACACCTGCACAACACGAACCAAGAATCGTCTTTGACACACTCCGTGTGCGGTGAAACATAGCGAAGCATAAAAGATAAATGAAAATAGAAAGGAATGTTGACTATTGACAATCACTACATCACAAAACTAAACATATGTGACCTAAATCAACCATGTGTTCTTAATCTCCCCTTGATGAGTGCATTGTCAACATTCAACACAAAAGACGAAAAGAAAGAAGATAGCACATCGGATAGACCTCAAAACTGGATAGCAAACATGGAGCAAAAAGCTTGGTTCCCAAAGACATAGGCAAAAGGCTCGACACAACCAAGCTAAACGGGCGGCTAGTCCTCAAGAAGAGGTAGAACGGGCTCAACACCACTAGCAAAGCTCCAAACCAAATACTTTCACACACAAACGGCTAGACCCCACGAAGAGAGGCAAAGGCTCAACACATCTAGCTCAAAGTGCTACTCCCCCAGGACAAATGCAATCACAATCACTTTGTCTTTTGGATCTTTCTCCCCTTGTTGGCACATGCACTAATCAAGCTATGAAATGCAATATGTAACAATGCAAAGCTTCAAGATTATATTCAACCGAATGAGAGAGTGCTCAAAAAGTGGTACCATAGCAACAAACTACAAGTGCTAGCGAGCTCAAGCTAATCGGATGATATGAAATATGGCACAAAGCATTTTGAGCAAATTTTAGTATCTTGCAAAAGGAGGTTCACCATCAAACATAGCACCTAGCACAAGTAGATAGGAGATCAACTAAGTGCTCAAACATGTAAACTGGGTGAACTACCCCAAGCAGCGTTCGGACATCATGCTAGACATTGTTGCACAAACTTGTGTTCATTTTAGTTCGAGAGTTGCGGCGGTTCACAAGATACAAGATAGCATGCAGTGGTTATCCACATTTGCCTTGCCTTACTAATCAACCATGTCAAGCCTATGCGTGAGCAATGATTAGCTTAAGACAATGGTGCAGGTCAAACACAATGAAGTCCAAGTTCATTCAAGAGTGCAAGTGAAAGTTAGTCTCGAACTTCAAAGTGTGGCAAAATGGACCCACTCGATCTTTTCATCACTTGACTTTAGACTACATGTTTTAGTATGGTATTATCATGAAGATCTAAGCAAGTGAATGAATCAAAGCATGAGACATAGCTACCTAGCATACACATAAAGGCTCAAAGGATCTCAACATCCTACTCATGATAGAAGCTAGCTCAAGGGTGAACCAAGATTTAATTTCATCATTCATTAAGTAAGTTCACATGTGAAAAAATTGCTCAGCTCATAACATACATCACATGATTAAAAAGAGCTCAAGCTAGAAGCACTATCATATTCATACTACTAAAAAGCACAACCTCATTAGGATCAATATAAAGATGAAGCTCATGATATGCAAGTATGATACAAAAGCAAAAACAACCTAAAACTACATCCGTACATCAACTACAAAGCTACCCCTCAAAAGGGATAGCAAACTCCCAACTCCCCACGAAGCTTAGCAAAGCGGACTTGGTCTAGTGGTTTAGTGAAGATGTCCGCAATCTGTTGCTCCGTGTACACATGCTGAACATCTATGTCCCCTTTCTCCTGGTGATCTCTCAGGAAGTGGTACCTCACCTCTATGTGTTTGGTCCGGGAGTGTAGGGACGGGGTTTTTGGCAACACTCACAGCTCCCATGCTATCACACAACAAAGGTACACGAGAAAAGCTCAAGCCAAAGTCCTCAAAGTGGCAACCATCCACAAATATTTGGGAACAACAAGCGGCAAGAGCTACATACCCGCCTCAACCATCGATCGAAGCGACACCCGATCGCTTACGCTGACGACCAAGACACAAGAGAAGTACCGAAAACCGACAAGTACCAGAGGTAGACTTTCTATGCATACGATCACCAAGATAATCGAATCCGAATAGCCAACGGGGGGAGAGGGTGGAAGAGGCCGAGTACCATAGGCCAAACTCGGGGAGTAAAGCGCAAATACGAAGATCCTCTTCCGCACACGAAAGTGAGAGGTCTTGGGCGAAGATTGAAAGCGTCTTGCAGAGGCACACCGCAAACCGGATGTCGGGACGACTCGCCGTCCGCACAAAGCCTTGGCCGATCATGCTACTACGTACTCCCTTTGGTCCACGGCTTCTCCATCCTTGTCCTCGTCCGGGGCCATCGTCGTCGACATGGGTGTCGAAAGAGGCTTGGCCTCACCCCATAAACTTGCGGATCATGTCCTCGCCGTGTACTTGCCCGGTGTATGAAGGTTTGCTTGATTTGAAGTCCAAGGAAGTAGGTCAACTCGCCCATCATGCTCATCTCAAACTCCCCGCTCATCATCTCTCGCAAAACTCAATACCATACCATGTGAAGAGCCACCAAAGATGATGTCATCTACATAGATCCGGACTAGGAGGATATCATTGCCTTTCCTAAGGAGGAACAAAGTCTTGTCTACGGTCCCCATCACAAAAACCCTTAGCTAGGAGAAAAGCTTTTCAGTCTCTCGTACTCACGCTCCGGGGGCTTGTTTTTTAGACCGTACAAAGCTTTGTACAACTTGTACACATAGTGCGGGTGCTTAGGATTCTCAAACCCGGGGTTGCCTCACATAAACCTCCTCCTCTATGAACCCGTTTAGGAAAGCACTCTTGACATCCATTTGGAAGAGCTTAAAACCCTTTGAGGCTGCAAAAGCAAGCAAGATCCTAATGGCTTCTATGCGGGCTCTGAGGAGCGAAGGTTTCCTCATAGTCTATACCCTCTTTCGACAAAACCCCCGGGCAACTAATGCGGCTTTGTTTCTAACCACCACCCCATCCTCACTGTTTGTTCTTGAACACCCACTTGGTTCCTATGGGATGGCACTCACCTGGAGGTGGCACTAAAACCCGGACTTGGTTCCTCTCAAAGTTTTGTAGTTCCTCATGCATGGCATTTACCCAATCGAGTCGGATAAAGCAAAGGGCAACATCTTTGGGCTCAAGAGTGGAAACAAATGCGAGAATGAGCAAAATGACACATGGCATAAGATTTGGAACGAGTTACCCTTTGGTTCAATCCTCCAATCATGGTCTCCGGGGGTGGCGACGCCACTGAATGTCGAGAGGCGCCGTGGCGCGAAGATGTCGCCTCCCCTCGACCGGAGCGGGAACCTCCAAAAGGTGCAGCCGTCTCGCCCGAGGGAGCTGCTCCACCGACCCCGGGAAGTAGTGGTAGTAGGGTCTGGTCCGTGGGCGTCGTCGTTGTCACGAGGTCAACCAGGGCAAGCGGTGGAGTCGCCGGGATCACCCCACCAACATCTTCCCTGCTCCTCCTCCACAAAGATGCTCGCCCCATCTCCTCCTTTCCCGCACACTCAAATACGAGAAGAGGAACAAGGCGCAGTCTCATCGAAGGTAACCTCACATGTCTCTTACAACGCGGTTAGTCTCAAGATTAAGAACTCGTATGCATGTGAGTGTAAAGCATAGCCAAGAAAGATGCCATCGTTGATCGAAACTCAAACTTGTCGAGATTACCTTGCTTGAGGATGAAGCACTTGCATCCAAACACACGGAAGTGGCTTACCTTGGGCAATCTCCCAAACCGTAGCTCATATGATGTCTTCTTGGTGAAAGCTCGAAGGAAAACGCGGTTGGAGACATGGCACGCCGTGTTGATTGCCTCAGCCCAGTACCTCCTCGGAGTCTTGTGTTCATCGAGCATGGTCCTCGCCATCTCCACAAGCGTCGGTTCTTCCTCTCAACAATTCCATTCTGGCCGAGGCACATAAGGACTAGAGGCGGTGCTCGAGACCATGGTTAGTACAAAAGGTTTGAACCGAGTGTTTTTTGAATTACATTGCCATTGTCCGCTGCGTATAGCTCGAATGGCGGTATCATCAACTCAGTCCGCAACCTCAAAATCAAATCTCGTGCAAAACCAAATGCTTCATCCTTGCTTTCCATGAAAAAGACCCATGAATACCTCAAAAAGTCATCCACGATCACTAAACAAGTACCACTTCCCACCGAAGGCCGGACCGAGATGGACCAACGGTGTCCATGTGTAAAATCTCTCCGGGTCATGAGGTCATGATCCAGTTAAGCGGAGGGTGAGAAGCGGCTACCATTTTCCCCGTGGCGGCGAGGGGATGACAAACCAAGTCTTTCTCAACCTTGAGCTTAGGCAATCCTCGGGATGAGGTCCATTGAACTCAACCTTGCAAGAAGGTCAAAGCTCAAATGTCCCAATCTCCTATGCCACTTCCACAAGTCCGAAGAAGACCGAGCCACCAAGCACCGAGAGGTACCAAAAGATCGAGAAAAGTCAGCTCGAAAAACTTGACCAAAAGGCATAATCCAACAAATAAGATTACCATGAGAATCCAAAACTCGGAGCGACCAACTTTGAATCGTACCTCAAAACCATCCGCCATGAGCCGAGAGACGGAAAACAAATTGAAGTGGAAGTTGGAGGCAGTGCTACGTCCTTGAGCACAAAATGCTCATTGATCCCGATTGATCCTCAAGACACAATCTTTCCTCTGTTGCTATCCCGAAAGTGATGTACTCCTTACTCTTCATGGGGGTGAAATTTGGAGAACCAACTCGAGTTACTGTCATGTGCCGTGAGCAGCCCGAGTCTATCCCACATGGTCTCCAACCTCCCATCCCGCATCAACAATAGTACATGGGATGAGCAAATGGCACAACTTTCTTGGGGTTAGTAAACTTGGAGGAATACGGTGTTGACCATCTTGCCCATGATAGGCGTTAGGCAAAACAAACATCCCCGACCCATCTTACCAAAGTGCTCACCACGCACAACAAAGCGTGGTGCACTCCTCTGTCAAACCCAAAACTCCCAAAGCGAGGATCAACGTCAACTCGCGAGCACGACCACCAAAGGGTCTCACGGTCGTGGCCTAGCCCTCCGAGGCCTCCTACCTTACGGCCTAGCAACCGCCTCGAACCCGACCGCACACCCCTCTCATACATGCCAAGTGGTGGGTGATACATGTCACGGTTCTCAAACTCAACTTGACCTAGCATCCCTCTTCCTCCTAAAAGCAAAACTCAACCAAGTGACCATCCTTCCGACAATACTCACAAGTGATACCTCACCTCTCTCTTGGGTGGTTCTTTGGCTCACTCTCTTGGGTGAATGGTTCACTCTTGTTGTGGCCTTGGCTCTAGGAAGGGTTTTTCTCGGGGGATCTTGGGCAAAGTGTCAAGTGGGTTCCCGAGGTGGTTTGGTTTGGGGGAAGCCACACTTGTTTTGGAGGTGGAGTCTTTGTGGGTTCTTGGAGAATGCCATTTTGCACAATGGGCTTGGTAGGCTCGCTGGGTGGGGTGATCTTGGTCAGCCTTGGGAGTGTTTGTTGGTTTCTCACTCGAGCTCAAACCACTACCCCGACCAACCTTACCATAGATAACTTCACCCTTCCCACCTATAGCAAAGCCTAATCCCGATGTGTCGGTCCCCCCCTCTTGAACCGACTCATCATCATGCCAAGCCGCGGCTCTCCACTAGACACCCAACTCGGGATAGAGCGAAGGTACTTGTTCTCCTCTTCGACTCTCCCCTTGTCATGCCTACAAGACATGACCTCTAACTCCAAAGCTTCACACTTAGCACATTTCAGCACGGTGCTATCTGAGTTGGCCTTCTCAAGCACAGCAAGCTTGGCAGCCTTCTCTGCCAACTCAGATCGCAAGTCTGGACAAGACTTGCACGCACTCAACAACATAGGCTTAGCCTTCAGATCAACGTGCTCATCTAGCAAAGCAGAATACTTGGATTGCAAAGACATGATGCTAGACATATGCACAGCACAAGCGTCACACTCCGTCTCATCGGAGACATCTTGGGCTTCCTAAGCAACTCTATCTCCGTCATAGCCATTTCCCACTTCTCCTTGTACTCCTTTCTCTCCCTAGTGGCTCGCTTTTAAGCAACTTCTCTTGACACACAAGCGCATCGCCCAAAGAGTCAACCTCACCGGAGAGAGATTCGATTGTAGGAGGTACCTCGGGAAGAAGAGTCGCCGTCGTGTGGCTTGACGGTGTCGGCCACCGCTCTCCGCCGAGGCCATGGTGCGTAAGCCCAGGGCTTGAGTCGGCGAAGAAGCGCAGTCCATTCGGCCTTTCTCGACCTTGCGCCGGGCCCTCGTCGTTGGAGGAAGATTGCCCGTCGAAGAGTCATTGTCGAGGTCGCCGAGGGAGGCGAGAAGGCGTGCTTGTGCTTCTTGGCACGCTTGAGGTACTTCCTCTTGATCGCTTCCTTGTCGGCCTTTCTTGGACTTGTACTTGCTTGGCGATGTACTCGCGCTTGTCCTTGCGCTTGTCGGAGTCATGCTTGTTGTAGTAGTGCTTCTCGCCGGGAGTGCTTGTCCTTGTTCTTCTTGGGGCAGCGGCAACGAAGTGGTCCGGATCTCGCTTTCGAAGCATCCGCCCTTGGAAGCACCGCCACGCCGACGGTTCATGCGGTTGTTGTGGAACCGCGAGAATCGGCCCGATGACTAGAGCCGCCTCATCATCCCCAAGGCTCTCCATACGCCTCCTCATCGTCACGGACACCAAAGAAGACAAGGCAAAGCGAGATGCGTGAAGGGTTAGCGAGAAGAGCTCGAACTACCCTTACACCGAGGCGAGAGCAACATTAGGCGCGAGATGGGTTCTTGAGCTTCGCACGGATCTCGAGCCTCGATCTCGGAGGAGGACTTGAGCTTCTTTGTAAAGCTCGTCGGGCGTGAGGGTGTCATAGTTGGCGGACTCCATGATTGCGGACACCTTCACATCCCACACCTTCCGATCCAGGCGCATAAGAGCCGAGAGTCGCCTTCTCATGGTCGTCAAGCCTCTCCGATGGCTTGTTCGCCCCGGCTTGTTGCCGCATCGTCGTCGAAACCTAGCAAAGAGAGAATCGATGGACTCGCCATCAAGTTGGATCAAGTTGTTGTACTCTCTCTTGTAGGTCTCATATAGGCGGGCCTTGACTTGTGGGGTTCCCTCGTGGTAGCTCTCAAGTGTCTTCCACACCCCACGAGCGGTCTCACAAGTGGCAACTCTCTCGAACTACGTGTCTTTGAGGCTAGAGAACAACATGCTCCTCGCTTGGTTGTTGGCATTGTGTTGGGCTATCTTTCCTCACCCACTCGGCGGCTAGCACTTGGTAATTCTCATCCTCAACAATCTCCCACACTCTCCAATCCATCCCCATAAGATGTGCTTGCATCTTAATCTTTCAATAGGGATAGTTGGTGCCATTGAACTCCGGAGGCTTGCCACCATAGTGATGAACCTCTCCATGTCGCCTGGCCGCGGATCACGGACCGATTAAGGTGGATATGATCCTTAACCAGCTTTGATACCAATTGAAGGACCGAAACGGCGACCGGAGGGGGGTGAATGGGAGCCTCAAACTTTCTTTTCAATTTTAGGTCATCGGCTCAACCCCAAACCTCAAAAGCAAATTCAAACGGGAGACGAGTAACACATGTAGATCAAGTCGATGATCGAAACTCTTGAACAATAGGTCGAGCCCTAGACAAGTCGAAGATTCGAACTCTTGAAATACTTGAACAGAACCTAAGACCAACAGCAAACACACAAGCTCTGATTTTTGATCTTGGAAACTACTTGAACAATACCGAAGACTACACAAGTCGAAGATTCGAACTCGAGAAATCTTTGGGATGAGAACCTAAGACCAACGGCAAACACTCAAAGCTACGAGACTTTCAAGATCGGAAACTCTTGAACAATACATCAGACTACACAAGTCAAGATCTCGAACTCGAGAGATATCCGAGCGAGAACCTAAAACCAACAAAGCAAACACACAAGCTACGAGACTTTGATGCGAAAACTCTTTGGACAATCTTGTGAACCGAAAGTCGTTAGCACGAACAAAAAAAAATCCACCCCAAACAAAATTCCTTGAAACTTGATCAAATCAACTCCTTTTGCCACAAGATTTTAGACACTTGGTCACAAGGCATAGGAGAGGCTATCCCAAAGAAATCATCACCCAATTTGATCAAATTCGAGAGAAATCGCGGATCTCACGAAGAACACACCAAAAGCGACTTTGATCCAAAACTTGCCCGATCTACGTGCTCGTGAGGAATTAGCTCAAACCCTTCGGTGGAAATGATCCTCTCACGTCCTAGCACGAATCAAGGCAAGAAAAACGAGTTCAAACGGTGCCAAATCGATGAAATCGCGAAGAGAATAGAGGGGAGAGGATGAACTCGGGAAGAACAAGTGAAGAACAAAAATCACAAAGACAAGATCAACAAAGATCACCGATCCAATCATCCCAAAAAACGCCACCATGTGACAGGGCTACTCGAGCTAGCCCTTGCTCAAACAAATTGATACAAATCGGTGGACCTCTCACACCGGAGTCCGGAAACCCTAGCTAGAAGCGTAAAATGAGAGGCCGGGGAGGATGAAGGGTATGCCTCGCTAAATAGCCCCAATTCCCTCTGCCTAAACTACCCTAAGATACATGAGTCGATTTTGTAACCCTAAGGCTATTTTGGTCGACTACGGGTAATCTTCGATCCGACGGCCACCGCGCCTCCTCATCGGTAGCCTTGCCTCCACGCAACCTCCCCGATGCCGCCACGTGCCGCCCTTCCGGCCCGCCGAACACTTCGGGTTTTGAGGCCCAAACCCGCGAAACCAGCGCTGTGGTTTTGAGGCCCAAACCACCAAACCCGCGCCGTGGTTTTGAGGGCAAACCACCAAACCTCCTCGACACGTGTCATCGCCGCCTTGACCGCCCGAGTCGCCAAGTCATCCGAGCTCCCCGCTTCGCCGCACGCTTCGCCCGTCTTGACCCGATCGACACGGTCTTGCCACGTCCTCTTGCATCCATCGATGTCCCGGATGTCAGCCACCATGGCTAGCCACCCGGCGATCCGGTCCCTCGGTCCAAGCCTCACGTCCGTCCCTTCACCTCCGCGGTCCGTCGGCCCGGCGCACGTCCTCCCTTGACCCCTTCACCTCCGCCCGTCGCCTACCATCTCCGAGCTCCACTCCCGCACAACACGAACCAAGAGATCGTCTTGACACACTCCACGCGTGTGGCGGTGAAACATAGCCGAAGCATAAAAAGATAAATGAAAATAGAAGGAGAATGTTATTTGTTTGACAATCACTACATCACAAAACTAAACACATGTGACCTAAATCAACCATGTGTTCGCACCTTTAGTGCACCATATAGTGATGTGCCCGGTGCATTCTGTTTCTTCCATCCGCCTTTGCATTTCGATCGATCGAAATCTGCGTACGCATTCTCTAGCACCCCGGCACCGTGACGCCCCCCGGCCCCTCGCCTTGTCTTGTGGTCGGCTTTAGCTTAGCTTGCGGGCATAGCGATCAGGTATATCGTCCTCTAATTTGTTTCTCCAGCTTGTGTTGGTGATCGAGTAAGAATATTCTGAGATAGATTCTTCCTATACAATATTTGTTTGGTGGCATTAGCTAACTATAGTTATTTTTAGTTTCCATGTATGTAGAGCCGCGGATGAGAGGCGGATAGATCCACTCTCTCGCTTACTGCGGAAGGCGGGACATGACGGCAACACCCATGCGATGGGATCTCCTTGCTAGTTCTTTGGAGTTAGTACCGATTGTGTACCGGGGAAAGTACTTGTGCAATCAAGCTCTTACGCTTTCGATCGGCCGTCGTTTTCTCCGATCCAAAAGTGAGTGCGAGTAAACTAAACTCTTGTAGACATTTTCCTTCTACGGTTTGGGCGCTACTTACGGAGTATTGATTAGTGTTAAATCACACCGCCACCTCGCATCGTTCCAATTTTATCGGATGTCTCGAGACAAATCACACCGTCATCCGAGCACACCCACACCATGCGTAACATGAAATGGCACACCTTGTGCCTAGAGGTGAAACCCTAGGTGAAAGTTGGATATCCATGGATGTCTAATGGGCGGGGCGGGCACTGGTATTGATGCATAGGTATTGATTGAATACCCAAAATTTTGGCAAACAAATTTATATACATAGTATATAACATGTATATGTATCAAAATAGAAAATAGCATGCTTCGCAATCTCATATTTCCTCTTAGGCTCAAATAGTTCACTTTCGCAATCTCATATTTCCTCTTAGGCTCAAATAGGCACCAAAGATTTCTTTTTAAGCCCTTTTTAAAATTTTGAATACCCAAACCCCAAATCATGGGCCCGCCTGCTAATGGATAGTCTCTAGCTCAAAAAAAATGAACTAGCAAGAGGTGGTCCCATACAAAAATTTGAATATCTAGTTCATTTGTCAAGATCCATGGATATCTAAATTAGATAAGTCTTCCACCTTGAGGTGAAACAGAGTAGAGAGAGACGTCAACCACACCACCAACAACACAACATCGAGAAACACCATTTGTGTTTCTAGAATCATCTAGCATGTAGATCGGTGGGTCTATACTTCGATCTTGTAAATGGGATAAAAGGTCTTGAACATGAACAAGAGAGGGAAATGGAACTAGATGGACATGGGAGAGTGGAAAACGATATTGAGGCCATCAGTGGGCTTGACGGAGGAGCTCGCAGCCACGGCGTCGGTGTCCAGTGATGGCAGGGTCTGGTGGCGGTGAAGACGTCGACGGTCGACCGAGGTGTACGACGCACGGGCAACCTCGTGACTCGAGCCGCGCCATCCCCTTCTATTCCTTTTATAATGCAGTGCGACAAAGGGTCCGCCAACCATGTAGGTTTGGTTGCCCCCCATCAAGGTGTAGATCAAAGACCCGGATGGTTGTTGGGCCAACCCGATTGGAGATCAAGCTGTTACAACACCGGCAACTACATGCAGAAAATACAGAGTTTATTACGAACTCCCACTACAGAGGCATGTCATTAAACGCCTAATAGTGCACCACCAATAGTCAAAACTTCGACGAGCCTCACTCCATGGACCACTGTAGGCAGCTGAGTCTCTGGAGTTCATCTGGAACCAATTTCCTTCCACCTACATACGCCCGTAGAGGGAGGAAGCCTCCAGGGTTGGGGAACGGACGATTGGAAACGATGAGATCCAAAGAGAGGGGATCATGCATGGTCACACTAACCCAAAGATATGATTGTGTGAAGACAGAATCAAGGAACACGGGAGGACGTCAAAGCAAGGACACCGGCAGCCAGACACTCAATAGTTTAGAAGGCGGTCGTTTTGATTTCAATTTTTGCCTTTGTTTGTATACCTTCAAGTCCTCCATGGGTGTAGGTCTAAACAAAGGAAGAATAATAACTAGGGCACGAAGGGTTGGCGGTGTGAGCCGGAAGGAGGGCCGCTGTGAGCCGTTAACAGCCCACCATGGATGTTGACCGCCGCGCCGCCATATCTCGCTAGGCAACCACCTCGGCTGCGCCACCGCTTCGCCGGGCACCGGATCCAGCCACCATAATCGCAGATCCGGCCCGGTGGTGGAAGGTGGGGCCACCTCACCGCGCCGGAAGGAGGGGCCGCCGCCGCGAGCACGCAACCTGCGCAGATCCGCCTGGACCTCGTTAGTTCGACGACATGCAGTGGAAAGAGTCCCAGTTGCCGTCGTCGGATTTGTAGAGGGAGAGATGAGTGAGGGAAGAGAGAGGGATGAGTGAGGAAGGGGAGGGAGAGGACCCGGTGGTGAAGGTTGACCTTTTGACGACCATTCCATCACTCCGCGCCTTGGATCTGGGGCCTCCATGGTCGTGGCTCGCCTTGTTGCCGTCCCCACGCCCGTCGGGAGCGTGTGCGCCGTCGGGGTAGGCCCATCCCGTCATGCTCGACGTAGAAGGAGGCGCCGCTGCTCCGGGCCGCCCACCAAAGCCCTGGATTGGGATGGGGGCGCATGAATCGGGAGGAGGGAGGGCTCGCGACAAGCAACTGTCGCCGCCACCCACCGGGAGCGAGAGAGAGAGAGGTAGGAGGACGGCATGGCTAACCACCGGGCTCGGTGAAGTTGCAAGAGAGGGGGTGAGCACGTGGCGGTGAAAGAAAGTTGTGAGAGAAGGTGAGGGCGGGCGCGGTGAAAGAGAGAGTGTAAGGAGAGATCATCAGGGTAGGGTTGAAACTCTAACCGCTTTGCTTATATACATGCAACCTCGTAGCATCGGCCTTCGGGGCCTCACAAAGCGCAATGGGCTCTTTGTATTAACCGCGGCGGCCCATATAGAACGCCCGTCGCAGAAAATCAATTTCGTGGCGGGCATTATAATAGCAATGCGTCCGCGAAAAATATATTAAGCGTGACGGGTAGCTTTGTTGGGCGCTGGCGAACCCGACCAACCATTAACCTTGGCGGGCAAAGGTGTGCCCACCACAGAATGATTTGGGGGTGTGTCACGTAAAATATGTACTAAGCGTGTAGAACATGTCTTTGGCAGCTGTCCCGACCATACATACATGTGTGGAATGTACTGTTGTTTTTTCTCAAGTACACAAAAGTTTGCATTTAAGATTGAGAAAGTTTTGTATGTTACAACAACACACTGTGCCCCGGCGCACTAGAGGGAACATGATGTGTTACAACATTTATGTGCCCCCTAGTAGGCGATATAGAAAGCTACTACCTGGACAAGCAAGGTGTCACCATGAGCGGATGTCTATGCACATTGTTGACATTTCTTAGCGCAATCAAAGGAAAGCAGTATTAAACCCATCCCCAATACTTGGCGCGGAAATGCGTCGTTGACATTCCTAAGTAAAACCACCATGTCGGTGATCCGAAGGGGGGATTGTCAACGGGATAGATCTTGCCATCTCGGATATTTCATCCGCAAGCACACGGATCTATCATTGTAGCATTTCACCCGGAAGTATTGAGGGTATCGTTATTTATATTTTCTAAAAGGAAGGCATGTGTTTAATAAACTAGCATGGCATCGAATAGAGGAACATGTGTTTGCTTAGACCAAAATGTTCATATCGAGGGGTAAGCAATACTTGGTTGTTGGATAGTGTGACACACGCTTAAGAATCCACCGGCAAAAGGATAAAGAAAATAGATAAAAGAATAAATGAATAACCTAATGGAGTAATTCTAATGTATCTAGTCATGGCCATACAAATGAATAGTTAGGATCATATGTAAACTGATTTAATCATGGTTAGGTCTAGGATAGCGAGGGGAGACTCCTCGGATACCATACGGCCCGATGGGAAGCATTTACTACGAACTCCAACGGCACACGAACGTGGGGGGCTTTCAAGGGGGCGGTCAAGGCTTGTCACAACCAAGCCGCCTACCCCCTCAACCGTGGCATGCACTCATATTCACAGGGTGTCGAATGCGGGCACCATGCACGCATATCGAGCACTACTCTTGTCCCCTAGGATCCCCACTTTCGTGGGCCGGACTAGAACAAGAGCAAACCAGGAAAGGAACAACGAACCGATATCCCACCTCTAATCAAGTTAGGCATATGATGATCGATGATGAACCGAGATGAACATGTCAAGATTATGATATGTAAACTATATGCTAGTTCATATACCAACACAAGAACATGAACAAGACTATACTCTAGTTCATAAGTTAGGCCAAGAACATAGATATAAGACTTGCAAATAGAAGAATGCTCCATAGAGAAGATGTATTACCAAAGCACTTTCTTCTAGGAGATAATTTGTTGGCGTTTCTTAACGTCGAGGAAGAATCCGCAAGCATCTGAGAATTGTCGTTTGTAGCTTTCACCCGGAAATATTCAGGGGTATCGTATTTTCCACGAGGAGCAGGAGATACTCTCTCCTAACTAGTTCGCTCAAGGACACACAAGGCCAAAGATGGGGAGGATTATTGAGAAGGATTCGAACACCTTTAAGATCTATGGATAGCCTCGCTTTTAGAGCTACTTGTTCACCGGGCAGGCAATCGCCCAAAGCGGGATGGAGGCAGGCATTTAGCACCAGCGCCACACCCGAGCGTGGGGGATTACAAGGGGCGGACAAGGCTGTCACAACCTAGCCGCCTACCCCTCAACCGTGGGATGCGCCACAAAAGATAGGCAACCCCTAGCCCGGACACCACGTCTACACTAGTGATTATTACTCTAGCGTGTTAAAGCGGCTTACCCGTCCCCCGGGTCCTTCTACTAGAGCACCACCACAAGGGCGACTATCAATCCATAAGCAGTAGATAATGCTTGGATAAACATGAGACAATAAAGGTCATCGAATCGTGGAAACTTACTTAGCCAAGATCCCATGAGGGGGTGAGCACAAATCCACCGAGGTACAAGTGCAGGCGTCGCCCGACAAAGTCAGAGCACTTCCCGCTCCCGGCCCTCACATCTCTCCTCCGCCGATCTCTCTACTACTATTGTGAGCTTAAGCCCATTGGAGTGAGGGTAGAAGAGTACAGGGAAAAGCCCTACTAAGAGGAGGGAGAGCCCTTGCCTTGGAATGGTGTGTGTTTACAATGAAGAGAATGGTCTCTATTTATAGGAGAGGGGTGAGAGGCAAAGGGAATACATGGCAACATTTCTGCCGCCGCCTCCAACGCATGCAAAGCCCGACCTCACCGGGTCGGCAACAATGTTTCCTTGTGAATGGCATCGAAAACCGGAAGGGAACCGCCGGGGAAGGCCTCGAACCGAGCTAAACCGGAGAAAACCGTATTTGTAGCATTTACGGAAAGTAATCGGGGGCGGGCAAAGCGCCACGCGGTTGAACCAGGACGCCCGGCCCGCCCGGACCTTAACGTGCGGCGGAGGCGCGCAACCGCCATGGGGATCCTCCCAGGAGCAGACACGTGTCCACCGGTCGGCCGAACCCGGCGGGAGCGCCTCGCCGCGCACGACGCAGCGTCGTCCCGTCCTCGACACGTAGCGTGACCCGTTGGCGGGTTTGAATCCCGAGCGGCGCGAAGCACGCCGCGGAGCGCCCACGCCGTCGGTCCCGCGTGGGGGCGCCGCCACGTGGCGGCACTGGCTGGTGGGTGCGGGCGCCGTGTCGGGTTCTTGGGGAGCGGGGGTCCCACCGGGCCCGCGTCGGCGGCTTGTCGGGCCAGGCAACAGAGCTGCTGCTGCTATTTTTGTCCCGTTCTGCGCCCGCGTGTCGAGATAGTGATTGGTCCTGCATGGCATTGTTTACGTTGCGGTGGGAACTATCATTTCATGTTGTTTCTTGTTTATCTCATATCTTTTCCATCCGGAATCCAAATATATCAAGTAATATATCCATTTCGATCAGCGTGACAAGCTCTCCGTGATGGTGTACTCCATTTTGCCATATAAGATAGTTTTTCTTGATGATAAATGGAGAATTCCTGCATTGCTCTTAGAAATACCAAAACTTGTGGAACTTGTTAGATTTAAACCCAACCACCAAGTTTGATAGCCAAAAGAAAGCTTTTTTATGTAGGTGTTGACGGTGTTTTTTATGTAGTTAACGAACCGTCAACACAAGCCCTCCTTGTAGCTCTTCTACTCCAAGTGCTAACCAAGAACTAAGAAGAAGAAGAAGAAAGAAGAAGTAGAAGAAGAGAGAGAGGTAGAAGTGGTAGAGAGAGAGAGATTCTTTGGTTTGCTAGACTCCAAGTGGTGTGTGTTGAGAGAGGAGGAGAGGGGGCCTACTTATACACTTGGAGGAGGGGCCTAAGTGCTAATTTACACCAAAACCGACACAGTAAACCTTCCTAATCCTGAGCAAACCAACCATCCAACGGCGGGAATCCCCATTTGGCGGGTGTATGAACCGCCTCCCGAGGTTGGGCGAAACCACCTCGGGGAGTGGTGCGGCCGCACTGCGTGGTCTTGTAGCGCACCCCCCGGGCTTCGGCTGGCCCAGTCTCGGTGGGGGGTATCGTCCTCCGTCTTGAAAAGTTATGGGCCGGGCTTGGCTTGGCCCAATTTTGATGTTTTGGGTCGATTTGCTCCTGGGCTTGAGTTTTGCAATAATGCGCTTTCCGGATGGCGTACTTTTGGTCGATTTTCCACTTGCTTTTATTATAAATCTGCAAAATAAAATAGCGAGACACTACAAGTGGAATTTATTAGTGATAAATGTATATGAGTATAAAAGGTATAGTTTTACTCCCTTTATGGTAGTAAGTTGACGGGAAAAATATGTCGTTGGTGACCGTCAACACACATCTTGCGCCGTGTCCCCTTGTCTAGACTTGACGGTCACTATCCTTAAGGAGCCCCTGCATTGCTTCCTCGTGTCATGGGTTCGACTTCTCAATGTAGATGTTGTTGTAAGCGTCAATGGTCGTTGTCATCGATGTTAGTGTGGCACGCTTGTCGAGGAAGCCGAGGTGCTTTGCTATTAGGATCTCTCGTGCTTGGATGCGGGACCATGGACTACGACTATGCCATGGTTCTTTTTTGCTCCAAATCGAAGTTTGTCCGATAGTTGCTCGGGCGCCTCCACTGGGACTTGCTTTTCGGTGAAGCCCCTTAGCCTTCCATCGGTAGACAAGCCTCTCGTCTCGATGCTCCAACAATCATCATGGCATGTGGTCGGACTGGTGTTTGGGCTCGCTTGTTGAGGTGCTAGACACTTTCGGTGCCACGATCACCTTAGCTTCCACGGCGTTGTCCCGATATCGGCGGCGGCAAACTTGGATCCCGCATCGGACCAAAGCCTTTTGGGAAAGCCCCTTCGCCTACTTTAGCCGATGCTGAAGGAGTCATCAAACACCAAATGCTTTGGCGAGACCGACTACCTCAGTTGAGGTGACACCAAGGGCAAGGTAGGGCATGAGATGCCTGCAACACGAGTCGTGTTGGGGTGGAACCTGCATACAACCATAGGTAGCACCAATGGTGCCTCATATGTCGGTCGTGTGAGCGTAGAGACCACTAGGCAATCCAGCTACTCATGTGAGAAGCCATGAGCTCCAACAACATCGGGTCATCCAAAAAGTCACGATGAGCTGTGGCATCCAAGTGTGTGGTTAGTGACAACGGGTCAACCTCGATAGGGATCGCAATGGTCAGCTTGCCATACCCAGCTGGGCATCAGCTACGATCTAATGTGGCACTACGGTTGACTTTCATATCCATGGTGATGACCTCTGTAGGTTGACTTTGACATGGCCAACACCGGCACTGGGGCCTACTGGTCCCCCATGGCATCGCGGGGTGCACTTTATGAAGCTGGCAAGGAGCCACCATCGGGTCGTGGGCCAGACCCCTTTGTCGTGGACGTTGAAGCAGCCATAGGCCTCCTGCAATCCCTTGGAAGTTGGTGGAGGCTAAGGGCACAGCAATCAATCCCGCGCCATGGTAGCCGACAAGTTGCTATGCTATGCAAGAAGGATAGGCAATTGAAACACCTGCCGTCAAGCTTGGTAGGTATCTTCCAGGGAAGCGGCAACAACCTCGGGGAGAGGCCCAGCCGGAGCGGTCATGGGGCTCAACTCCAGGTGGGGAAGGATGTCACGCCACCTATAGGCCTTGGGGGTAGAAATGTCCCTTAGTGTCCAAGGCGTTGTAGGGCTAGGACACACCCTTCCTCTGGTCAAGCAGGAATTTTGCTCACCAACTGCAAACGCGGTCAGCCGTGCTTCCCCATCCTCGATGAGGTTCACACCGTCCCCGACCTCCTGCCAAAACATATAGCCTCAGCACAATCCGCTAGAGGCAAAGAGGTAGCCTTTGGCAGGTGATGGGAGGCATCCAGGTAGGACGAGGGAAGCTCATCGCCTGATAGGTTGTCACCGTCATCCACCCACCAGCGACACCTGCCACAACCTAGAGCCTCAGCACAATCCGCTAGAGGCACAAAGGTAGTCTTCAGCGGGTGATGGAAGGCATCTACATAGGACAAGGAAAGCTCATCGCCTAATTGGTCGCCGCCGTCATCTACCCACCGGCGGTCCTTTTTGCGCCTCTCCAAGTAGTTTGCTCACCGCCATCATCCGCCCACTAGAGACACCAACATCCTCATCCTCGTTCTCATCCTCTGCGACATCTCGTCCAACAGCACGGTCATGGAGGAGGGCCGTGGAGACCCCGCAGTGCCTCCCACGTGGGCGCCCCAGTGTTGGCGGTCATTATCGAGTATATTATACCGCCAACTTATATCCAATTCATGAGAAAGGGGCAAACTTATGTTACATATACCTTTACTTCTAACCTAATTCCACTTGTATTCTAGAAATCATGTCTTGCGGGTATAAAAGTGGAAAGCAGTACAAAAGTCGCCAAATAAATAAGGAAGCGCATTGAATAAAAGACGCCAAGGAGTGGATTGAGCAAAGAGGACCAAACCCCGCGCACAATTTGGCCCATGCACCACCATAGGCCCAACATATGGATGACAAAAAACGCGACGGGAGAAGGCCGGGGCTGAGAGGCGCAGCCCGGGGGGCCGGCCCACCGCTGCGGCCGGGCGCAATATTTCGGCCTCCCTTCCGCCCTTTTTCTCGGCGGTTTGGGCGAACTTCAGCGGCGGTTGCATGTAGTGCAAACTTTCGTTCCCGCCAATAACAGCTCGAAGCAAGGAGAGCCCTCCATTCCCTCCTTCTCTTCACTATATAAAGAGGGGCACTCCTCCCTTGTAAGGCATTGACACAACACAACACACTACACATTGTTACAATCTCACCTTGAGCACCACTCTCTCCCCTTCATTAGTTTAGTGTTAGTATTTGAGTTAGGCGAAGCTTCAAGGAGGGCTTGTCTCCTTGGAAGGATCTTTTGGTAATTTACTATGAAGTTCTTTCCTTTATTCAAGTCTCATTATTTATATCGCAATGCATATGAACTAGAGTATAGTTATCCTCATGTTATATTCATATTGTGCCAACTAGAGTATAGTTAGTATAATGTGATAATTAACATGACTAACTTTAGGCTAATTGAATCATATTTTATTCTTGGGCGTAGTAGAACTAAGTTCGAAAGTGATGGTGCAGTGTACCTTCGGGTTTACCTTTACTCTTTCGTCGATCCGTAGGGTTGGGGTACCTTGAGGAGTTTAGGTAGTTCTCTATAAATGTAAGCATGGTGCTTAGGTCTATAGGGAATCATCCGGGAAATGCCAGGCATCCCACGGTAGTGAGGTAGGCGGCGAGAGGTGTGACAACTCTGTCCGTCCTTTGCACTCCTCCACGCCAGGGTGTTGGGTTGGAGTCTTATCAAGTGCAACCGGTTTGGCGGATACCGGTAGCGGGCATCTCCTCATCACTTTAGCCCATCTACGCTATGAACCATGAATGATATATGTAGACTATAGTCGACGCATTGGCGATATTAGAAGAGCCAACTCAACGTAGATTTTCCTTTTGTTATTTTATATTTATTCCTTCTAGTGCTCAAGAAGTGTGTGTGTCACCACTATCTCCAATATTATCGTCACTTACCCTCGTACATGATTAGTGGCTATCCATACATACATTGTGGGCTATCATCATCATCATATTAAATCTAAACCTGCCTTCCCATGGGAAAATATAAATGAGCGATACCCGATTACTCACGGGTGAAATGCTACGATGATAGATCCGTGTTAAGCTTTGCGGGTTGACCCTTGCAATATTCAAATTATCTATCACTCGATGCTCTTTTGGCGTTATCATTAAGGATAATATTTATTCTTAGTGATTGCGCTAAGAAATGCCAACAAGCATTTCGGTGCCATTCTTAGGAAATAGGTTTAATATCTATTCCTAGTAATGACGTTAAGAAACATCAACAAGCATTTCGCGCGCCGTTCTCGGGAAGGCAAGGTTAAAAAATAATAATAATAAAGATGATCATAACCACATGTATGGATGATAGCCCTAATCTTTGCGAGGCTAACTCTTTTTGTTTTCTTCTGTTGTGGATGAAAACGAGGGATAGTTTATATTTAGTCGCAACCTCGCCAAATAACTTCGTCGACAATCCGGAGAGGCTGAGGAAGAAGAGTCGGGTTCAGCCCACTCTTCCGTCATCACTCTCGAGGAGGTTGTCTGTCATCCAGTACCATCTTCATCAACACTCATGGCCACCAAGACGCTGCGTGACTACTCCGTCCCCCGTCGTGGGCAATGTCGATTGGCCCCCGTGTCGGCTTGGGCGACAAGAACTTTGAGTTAAGGACTGGCCTCATCACGATGGTACAAGCAAGTCCATTACGTGGGCTGCCAAGCGAGGACGCAAATGCTCATCTCCGAACTTTTTGGCCGCATGCGACACAATCGTCATCAGGACGTTGAGCGGATGCAATCGGGCTCGCTTGTTCCCTTTCTCCCTAGTGGGGAAAGCGAAGCAATGGTTCTACAAGGACAAGGAGGAGGCTGTCGGCACTTGGAGTAAATGCTCCACCGCATTCCTCGCAAGGTTCTTCCCAATGGGCAAAACCAATGCCCTGCGGGCAAGAATTTCCAATTTTCAGCAACAAAGAACGAGAACCCATACGAGGCGTGGGAGAGGCCGCAAGAGTACATCCTCGCCGCCCACACCAAGGCATGGAGAAGTGGCTTGTCCGCCCGGAACTTCTACAATGGTCTTACGACCATGTCGAAGGGCCACATAGATCTTCTGCTTTGGAGGGGGCGTTCTTATCCCTCAGTTGTTGAGAAAGCGAAGCGCTCATCGAGAAGATGATCGAGAACCAAAGCGGGGGGAGAAGAACGGGCCCCTCGAGAGAACACAAAAAGGTATGCACACGAGTAAAGGAGACAGGTCGCTTGGCGCAAAGATCGATCTCGATGAAAAACTGGGCGACCAAGCTCAAGTCAAGCGGTGCTACACTCCCCATGGACTCACATATTACATGTGAAGTGCGTGGAGAGGTTGGACATTCGGGAAGTTCTTGTCCCGAAACTCGAGAAAAAGTAGCCTTCGTCAACAACGGATTTCGTCGAGGTAATAACAATGGGTGGAACAATGAGAATCGCCCACAAGAAGGTAACATTTACAATTCTGGTTATAATTCTAATTTCAATTCCAATCAACCCTCCTTGAAAGATTTAGTTTACGGTCAAGCTAAAATTAATGAAAGCTTAAACAAGAAATTATTGTCTAATGATAAAATGCTTGAAAATGTGAACACAAAATTAGAAACCCTATCTTACGCATTAAAAGAATCAATTAAGTTTTAATAAAATGATAGAAACCCAAATAGCTCAACTAGCTCGCTGCTGCGTTGCACCCAACATGGTAAAGGACTCGGCCGAAGGCGAGGGCCCCATTGAATCCGTTAACATGGTAACAATAAACAACCACACTGTAAGCGGGTTATCTGGGATGTCGTTGTGGACTCACCTTTTGCGAGAGAAGAAAGAGGACCCGGGGAGCCCAACGATCACTGTTCAATAGGCCCATATACGTTCGGCAGCGCCCCTTTGTGATCTAGGGGCAAGTGTCAACATCATGTCAAAAGAAGGCCAATGACACGCTCCTACACTTCCCATTGTCCCGCACCAAGACCAAACTTCGAATGGCGGATCAAGCGGTAATAAAGCCGGAAGGGATTCTTGAGACATTACGGTAAGGGTGAAGGATAGCTACGTCCCCACCGGACTTCATCATCGTCGACATGGGAGAAGAAGATCACGTAGCATTGTTGTTGGGGAGACCATTCCTCAACACAACAAATGCTACTATCCATGTTGGCAAAGGAAGGGTCGACTTCGAATTCAGGGCCGGATGGTCCAATGCCTATTCAATGGGTACAACGGAAGAAATCCCGAGAATAAGAAAAAGGTTGAACCCCAAGCAAAAGACAACGATCAAGGCAAAAGGACCCCGAGGAACAGGGCGACCGGACAAAACCAAAGAGGAAGTTGTACATGCTCCCACCAAGAAGGAGGAGGCGTGCCCCGCAACCCCCGAGAAGATTCAAGAAGAAATAAAGTCGCCATCGCCTACCACATCATCATCCAAAAATACAAAGAAGGCATGGCGTGTGAAGCGAGCCCTAAAGGTAAGCTTCACTAAAGGTAAGAAATAAAGATTTTCCTTCTATAAATTTTTTTTTCCTCATATTAAATTATTTAAATTCATAACCTCTTTACTTAATTAATTTCCTTTTTACCATAACCTTTAATATTAAAAAGAATTCCTGTTTACATTTCAATCCCATTGCCATATTTCCCATATTAGTTAAAATATAAAAATAATAATATATATAGATTGATAAGATTTTATACTCTGAATAAAACTTTATTCTAAAAAATTTTTTTAAACATTTATAAAATGAGGGAAAATGAGAAAATAAAGTCACGTGTCGAACCCGGCCGTTGCACTCTTGCACAACAACGGTCGATTCGGCCGTTTGAACACACCTAGCGGGGCTGACGGCGAGCCCGGCAATGGGGCGGCGCCGCGTGGCCGAGCGCCCCCCGGCGGCTCCTCCTGTCACGGGCCAAAGCGGTCACGAGCACTAGCCCGTTGCCCTCGTCCCGAGTGCGGGGGTGCATCGGGCTATAAATTCTCGAGGTGGCGGGAGAGCTCTCCACCCCTCCCATTCTCACTCCCTCACTCTCTCATTTTGCTACTTGCTCACTTCTTGCACTCCGCAAAGCATTCCAAAGCTCTAGTGCAAGAACACCCCAGCACACTCTCTCTCACAAGCTCTCTCTCCTAAGTCTCTCCAAGAGTAAGCACTTGTTTCCATTCCGTTCGCTTTTTTTTTTTTTGTTCACTAACATGTTGAAAGCGGCAAAGCGTTCAAGAAGGGCGTGAGAAGAAGTGCGAGCTCTCCCAAGGAAGTTCGAGTACACACCGACAACACGAAGCATACGAAGAAGATGCACCCTCGCAAGAGCAAGAGCAAGAGCAAGAACAAGCACCCACGGGGATGACGATCGAGGAAGGCGACGCACCGCACCTCGATTTTGGAAGGGAGCGGGAGATGCAAGCTTACAACATCCTCAAGAGCAGAGACTTCGCTCCCGCTCCTCGCTTCCCCGATGACGTCCTCGAAAAACTAGGTATGGATATCGATTTCCCCATCATTTGGAAAACTATTGGATGGTTAGGGATTGCTCCCTGGATGAGCAGGGCTCTCGCCTCCCTCACCATCAATTTCTAGGATCTTTGGAAGTTCATGATGAAGGTGTTAGCTTCAGATTTTTTGGTAAATACTACTATTACACTTGGCAAGAACTGGCTAGGCACATAGGCTTTGATGCTAGAAATGTTGCACAAACTTAGCTGTTGCTTTACGATTTTAATCGTCGCCTTTTACACTGAAATCTCCACCATAGTTCCTCACAGATCCTAGGTTTCGCCCTTCTAATGCCAACATACATCATCCAACATTGAAATTCATGCAAAAATGGATTGCCATAACTTTGTTTCCTAGGCATGAATTTCATCGTCTTTTTAGATGTTGAGATGCAATGCCTCTATGCCATAGTTCACAAGAGAAAGATTGCTCTGTAAAAGAAATCATAAAATGCATGCTTAGCAATTTTTAAACAATCCACACACATTTTATTGTACCTCTCTTGTGACGAGGATTGCTAGTAATATTGGTGCATTGGAAGGCGAGAATGTCACATACCTAGATATTCCACCTACGGAAATTTCAATATCACACGATACAAGGGCACATAATAAAATCTGATGAGAATGACCACGAGAAGATTATCTATTATTTTCCGGGATATATAAATGAGATTCCGCTCCCTAACTAAGGAACTCTCATTATATAAATCCCCATCACTCACCTGCCGCTCTAGTTGAGCTAGGCGAAGCTAACGCAGGAGTTACGTTTCTCGCGAGGTCATCACGAAAGGAGAGCTACGGGGAGAGGCTAGTGGTTCACGAGATACCACGGCCTACACCCGATACCGGTGCCCACGCCCGGGTTCTTTACATCGACGCGAACCCCGGGCTCGCACCCACCTTCCGGTATGAGGGATGTTCACACCTCGTCCGGACCAAGCGGGAGGGTCAACATGGCATGAGGCACACTTTCGGTGTCCTCCGACTCCGAGGGATGCCACCACCACCACGCCACACTACGGTGGACCCCGAGGCGCTCAAGAGATCAACACCCGACTTCGGGAATGTGGAACTCATAGACAGGTGAGATTCTTGCGATCACTCACTTTGTTTTTTGTGCGGTTTCCAATCAACGCCATCAACGATTCACGCAACACCAAGCGGAGGAGGCGAGCGGAGGCGGCAAGAGCACGAGGCCCGAGATGGCGTGCAGGCGCCACATGGGGTACTACCCCTAACCCATAAGCCATCGGCTAGCTTGGGGAGGACCCCCACGGAGGTAAGTACCTACCTCCCTATCATTTTATTTTATCTCTTACTTTTTCATTTTCATTTCCTTTAAAAAAAAAAAAAAAAAATGATGAAAAGAACAAAAAATATGATTCCACTCCAATATGTAGTATAAGGATGCTGAATTTCTCTAAAGTTGAAATGATGAATAGTTGCTCTGTCTATAGTTCAATTTGCACCTAGTTCATAATATTGTATTCCCTAATGTTTAAGTTTGTTGGCTTAACTTGTCTTGTCACGAAACTTAATGATTTGTGGGTATGCAAACACATGATTCTTCTCTAAGCTATTGCCGGATATGATATGGTAAAAATAGAATCAACTATGATTTTGTTCTAAGAGAGATTCATCATTCGGAGAATAATTTCCAAAATTCCTTAATGATCAAAATTCTCATGATAGCCTATGAGAGACACGTCATACGCTTTTGATCAAGATTCACATTCACATTGTCAAAAATAGGTTATGGGCTAAGCTAGAAAAAAATGGACGCGTGTCCGAGAAAAGAAAACAATTGGTACTTAGATACCGCCTCTAAAAAAAAAAAAAAAAGAGAAGAGAAAGAGAAGAATAATGGACAAGTGTCCGAGGGCGAGTAGAGCCCACTTCTCTAAAAAGAAATAAGAGCTAGCCCATACCTTATCAAAAGGAAATAAATTTCAATTGCACATCTTGATCAAGGTTTATGACTTGTTTCTCCTTATGGTTTGCACACACGAGATGATCTAAGGGATCATTACACACAAAGCTCCGCATGAATGATCAATCAAAGAATGAATGACCGGGTGTTTCTATGAAAACCGTTCTATCTTGCAATAACCCAAGAGTTTGAAAAATGTTATAAGCCCCATATGATTTAAGTATACAAGGATAGATAGAAATGCCAATTTATTTAAACAACGGAAGAATATTTTATTATGAGCATGGTACATTTTGAAATATATCGGCATTGTAGCAACTCCTGATCAACAACCAAACACTTAGCTATTTGCTCGGGACGAGCAAAGGTTAAGCTTAGGGGACTTGTTGGCGGTCATTATCCAGTATATTATACCGCCAACTTATATCCAATTCATGAGAAAGGGGCAAACTTATGTTACATATACCTTTACTTCTAACCTAGTTCCACTTGTATTCTAGAAATCATGTCTTGCGGGTATAAAAGTGGAAACAGTACAAAGTCGCCAAATAAATAAGGAAGCGCATTGAATAAAAAGACGCCAAGGAGTGGATTGAGCAAAGAGGACCAAACCCGCGCACAATTTGGCCCATGCACCACCATAGGCCCAACATATGGGACGACAAAGCGCGCGACAGGAAAGGGCGGGGCGAGAGGCGCAGCCTGGGGGGGCCGGCCCCTGCGCCGGCCGGCGCAATATTTCGGCCTCCCTTCCCGCCCTTTCTCTGGCGGTTTGGAGCGAACTTCAAGCGGCAGTTGCATGTAGTGCAAACTTTCGTTCCCGCCAATAACAGCTCGAAGCAAAGGAGAGCCCTCCATTCCCTCCTTCTCTTCACTATATAAAGAGGGGCACTCCTCCCTTGTAAGGCATTGACACAACACAACACACTACACATTGTTACAATCTCACCTTGAGCACCACTCTCTCCCCTTCATTAGTTTAGTGTTAGTATTTGAGTTAGGCGAAGCTTCAAGGAGGGCTTGTCTCCTTGGAAGGATCTTTTGGTAATTTACTATGAAGTTCTTTCCTTTATTCAAGTCTCATTATTTATATCGCAATGCATATGAACTAGAGTATAGTTATCCTCATGTTATATTCATATTGTGCCAACTAGAGTATAGTTAGTATAATGTGATAATTAACATGACTAACTTTAGGCTAATTGAATCATATTTTATTCTTGGAACGTAGTAGAACTAAGTTCGAAAGTGATGGTCAGTGTACCTTGGGGTTTACCTTTACTCTTTCTGTCGATCCGTAGGGTCGGGGTACCATGAGGGAGTTTAGGTAGTTCTCTATAAATGTAAGCATGGTGCTTAGGTCTATAGGGAATCATCTGGGAAATGCCGGCATCCCATGGTAGTGAGGTAGGCGGCAGAGGTGTGACAACTCTGTCCGTCCTTTGCACTCCTCCACGTCCGGGTGTTGGGTTGGAGTCTTATCAAGTGCAACCGGGCCGGCGGATACGTGGCCGTGGGCATCTCCTCATCACTTTAGCCCATCTACGCTATGAACCATGAATGATATATGTAGACTATAGTCTGACGCATTGGCGATATTAGAAGAGCCAACTCAACGTAGATTTTCCTTTTGTTATTTTATATTTATTCCTTCTAGTGCTCAAGAAGTGTGTGTGTCACCACTATCTCCAATATTATCGTCACTTACCCCCGTACATGATTAGTGGCTATCCATACATACATTGTGGGCTATCATCATCATCATATTAAATCTAAACCTGCCTTCCCATGGGAAAATATAAATGAACGATACCCGATTACTCAGGGGTGAAATGCTACGATGATAGATCCCGCGCTTGCGGGTTGACCCTTGCAATATTCAAATTATCTATCACCCGATGCTCTTTTGACGTTATCATTAAGGATAATATTTATTCTTAGTGATTGCGCTAAGAAATGCCAACAAGCATTTTCGGTGCCATTCTTAGGAAATAGGTTTAATATCTATTCCTAGTAATGACGTTAAGAAACATCAACACCCGGCAACCACGAGAGGTGGGATCTGCCTTCCCCGACAACCGTGTAGAGGTGCGTGCGGTGAGCATGAACGTGTAGACCCTAGAGGTGCATGTGTCAAGCAAGCCACATGGCGACAGTGGAGAGGACGACACTTTGGGAAACAACAACATTCTCCTACCATCGTAGTTGCCTCCCCCGTGAGTGGCGGTGGTCCTCCATAGCACCGGGGATCGTCTTTGGAGCCCGCATGGCCAACATCGGGGAGCCAAATAGGGGGTGGAGGGCGGGAGTAGGGGAGGAATTAGGGGCTGCCGACACTAGATCGACGACCGACAACGTTTAAGGCTGCGGCGTTGGGGAGTCCGCTCTAGGGGTAGACACAGAACCAGATCCAGCCACCGCGCCTGGATGGCCATCCATGGCTAGGGCGGAAGGGGAGGGAGGGCCTGCCATGGTCGCGGCGGCCACAGATCCACCGTCACGGGCGCACATCCCGAGATGGAGCAGCCAGCAGAGGAAGCTGCATTCCCATATCCTGCACGAGGGTGGATAGGAGAAAGGCTGGCGGGTGCACCATGGGGAGCGGGCATGTTGGCGGCCAGCGGACGCGGAAGGGGCTACCCATCCTCGAGCTCCCGAGCCGGGACATGGGGAGGAGAGGAGGAACCAGAGGTGGCGGGGTGGAAGGGGAGGGAGAGGGAAGGTGGTGGCATGGCGGGGCCACTAGGGCGGCTAGATTTACGGGGTGGGTGGGGAGGAGTTGAGTGCTTCTCGTCCCCTTGTGGATTCCCCATTTCAATTTTGAACATGAACAAGAGAGGAACATGGAGCTTTTTTTAGATAAGGAGAGGGAAGTGGAGCTAGATGGACATGGGAGAGTGGAAAATGATACCGTGGCCATCGGAGATCTTGACGGCGGAGCTCACGGCCATCGTGTCGGTGTCTAGTGACAGTAGGGTTCGGCGGCTGGGAACTCGTGAAGACGTCTAGTAGTCGCCCAAAATCATGTTGGCTTTGTCCCTCATCGTGCGATCACTCTCCACCCTCCCACGACCAGCAAAGCTCCCCCAAATTCGTGTTGTTCATGACCTGCTTTCGTTCTCTTCTCCGGCAGCTCCGGTAATTATTCAAACATCGGTAATTGATGGTGGAGGTCCGATGTGTGACTACGGGGCGATTGTTGGGGTTAGTTCCACATCGGTAATTGATGGTAGGGGAGCACAGCATATAAGGCGGGGAGATACTCACCTATTAGGTAGCTAGTCTATTGGGTTGGCCCATGACCTTTAATATGTGTGTGCGATGTGGGCCCACGCATGTACAACGAGTTAGACCGGAACGGAAGCCGAACCTAGAAATTTCGGTTCTAACACCGCCTCCACCTGATTGATCCAGGGGCGTGGTAGCATGGTACATGGAATGGTCCCGGAGTCCACCAAATTTTCGACAAATAAGCATGTGGATGTAGATATAGTATGTTTATTCCTTTTTGTGTAACAATGGTGGTGTTATTGGCTAATGGTTGGGTTTCCTCTCTCCCTGCAGGCACGGGCATCAATCTCAAGAGAGATCTTGCCATCCGGCGGTGCTGGATCGGAGTTAGCATCTGCTCACATTATTTGGCTACTTTGTAAGTAAACTTGTGGACACTTTTGTACTCTAGCAGTATTTTTCTAGTAGCGCTCACAGACTCACTAATACGGCTTCATTTCATCTCGTTACACGCAGGCAGAGGCGCCGAATCAAGAGATCTTCTCATCCAGTGTGCTGCCCGTCCTGCGCAAAGGCAATCGGCGTGATCATGGCGACTGCCGTGGTCAGTGCGGCGTTTTCGGTGGTGGGCTAGGCACTGGCTCCCCTAACCGATGGCTTGCTCAAGAAATGGGCAGCCGCCATGGAGCTCGGCTCCAACGTGGATGCTCTCGAGCACGAGCTAAAACTTCGTGAAAGGCCCGCTTGAGCCCACCGTCGGCGGGCAAATAGACAACTTCGGCGCTCAAGGAGCTTCTCGCGGAGCTGAAGGAGCTTGGGTGCGATGCGACGATGTGCTGGATGAGATGGAATACTTCCGCATCCAGGACGAGCTGGATGGCACCTTCCATGCTGCCGATGAGCATCCCAAGGGCTACACCCACAACCTGGCCCTTAATGTGAATCACGCAGCAAAAGCTGTTGGCAAACAGATTTGGCTGCCCACATGCTTTTCATCTGCTACTACTTCGGGAGCCAAGGCTAATCAAGGGGTCAACAGAGGCCAGGCAAAGCTCAATTCCAGATCTTGCTGCAACCCCATCCATGTTGTTGGTAAATGCTTCGAGCTCATCTCTACCTTCTGATCATGAGAATGGTGACGATGACCATGATAATAGGGGAATGATAAATTCACTGGAGAGAAACATTGATGATGAAACACCAAAGTTAACTTTTAATAGGGTGGATACCTCCATAAGAATGGAACGTATCACAGAGAAACTGCGACACTTGCGTGAAGATGTTTCTAACACTATCAGAACATTAGGTTATGACTGGAGCACTACTGTCCCACCAGACATTGCACGGAGTCGTCCTATCACCACCTCTGAAAGTATAGAGCCCAAACTATATGGAAGGGACCTCGTAATGAATACCATCATACATGATATAACAAAGGGTAAACATTCTGGTGAGCTCCTCACAGTTATTCCAATTGTTGGTCCAGGGGGCATACGAAAGACAACTCTTGCACAACATATACATCACAATCCAGAAGTGGAAAAGCATTTTGATGTCAGAGTTTGGATATGTGTCTCACTCAACTTTAATGTGAACAAGCTGACCAAAGAAATTCAAAGAAATATCCCTAAAATTGATGATGAAAGTAGTAATGGTACGCCTGGTGAGTTAATTAGGCAAAGATTGAAAAATAAGAGGCTTTTGCTTGTACTAGATGATATATGGGACTGCAGTGATGATGACGAATGGAGACACCTACTGGTTCCATTTCAAAAATCACAAGTACTGGGTAATATAATTATAGTCACCACAAGGTTTCTAGCACAAGCAGAAATGATGATTGATACAAGGAATTGTTCTTCAAAATTGTCAACTATAAATTTGCAGGTCTAGAAAATAAAGAATTCAAGGAATTATTCTTCAAAATTGTCTTTGGTCATAATGAACAATCAAGAAGGGACCATGAGTTCTTACTCAAAACTGGGGTTAAGATAATTGACAAACTAAAGGGCTCCCCCTCTTGCAGCAAAAACCGTCGGTAGACTATTGAAAACTGAACTTGATTTGGATCACTGGGAAAGAGTTCTAGAAAGTGCAGAATGGGAAAATAGTGTTGGCAGGAATGACATTATGCCTGCACTGAAGTTGAGCTATGATTACCTCAAACCTTTTCAGGTGCAGCAATGTTTTTCCTACTGTGCTTTATTTCCTCAGGATTACAGATTCGGAAGAGAAGAGCTAATTCACTTCTGGATAGGACTAGATGTTTTGCATTCATCATTTGGTGAAAATAAAAGGCTTGAAGATATAGGTCTAGACCATTTGAAACAATTGATGAACCATGGATTTTTGAAATGGTAGAGAAAGAAGATGGAAGTGCTTGTTACTTTATTCATGATCTCTTACATCAATTAGCATGGAAAGTTTCATCAAATGAGTGCCTTAGCATAAGAAGTTCTCAAGTGAGATCATTACAAATCCCACCATCAGTCCACCACTTGTCTATCAGCATAGATGACACAAGTGTCCAAGACAGATTAACTCTAAAAAACTGTGTGGAGGATTTTAGACAATTGGATGAAAGATTAAAAGTTGAAAAATTACGGTCTTTGATGCTATTTGGTGAACATCATTCTTACTTTCTAAGAACTTTTGGTTATTTATTTAGTCAAGCAAAAGCCCTTCGTGTTGTGTTGTTAACTAATGCAAACTATAGTGTGGAAGATTTATTTCATAATAATAACTTCTATAATCTTCTTCATCTTCGCTACCTTCGGATTCAAAGATCTTATCTACCTAGGACAAGATTTTGTAGATTTTATCACTTGATGGTTCTAGATGCAAAAGATTGCTACATCAGTAAGGATTTGCAAAGAAATATGAGCAACAATGTCAACTTGCGTCATTTTCTTGTTCAAAATGCTGCAATACACTCTAGCATTGTTGAGGTTGGGAAATTAAAATCATTGCAAGAGTTACACCAATTTGTGGTGAATCAAGACAATGAAGGTTTTGAATTGAGGCAGATAGGAAAGTTGGAACAGCTTCGTGGATCATTGTGTATTGATAATCTTGAAAATGTTCATGTAGAGCAAGCAGATGATGCAAATTTGTGGCAAAAAGCAATCTGCATGAGTTGATATTACATTGGAATTTGGGTCAATCTACCAATGATTCAACACTAGAAGAAAAGGTTCTTGAAAAGCTTAAGCCAAGTAGCAAACTTAAAAGATTGTCTATTATAGGGCATGGAGGGGCCACTTGCCCTCCATGGCTTGGTAAGGATCTCTCATTCGAAAGATTGGAATCTCTTTGTCTAGATGGTGTAGCTTGGAAAACATTCCCACCTATAGGAGAGTTGTGGCTAGTTAATGTGCCTCAAAAGGACAACATACTCAGAAATATGAGGAGGTTAGAACTGGTGAACCTAAGGTTGAAAACCTGGGCTCTAAATGCTCCTTGTCAATTACTTCCACTACTGGAAGTGATTATCATTAAAGGCTGCTCTCGACTTGAGGACTTGTCGTTTTCACATTTAGTTTGCTGTCAACAAGAGAAAGATGCATATGGAAATTTATTTCCTAGACTCTCAAATCTTGAGATTAAAGAC
Source organism: Hyparrhenia diplandra (assembly GCA_015847255.1). Lineage (NCBI taxonomy): Eukaryota > Viridiplantae > Streptophyta > Magnoliopsida > Poales > Poaceae > Hyparrhenia > Hyparrhenia diplandra. The sequence continues at coordinate 1,332,911 of JADLZK010011669.1, forward strand.
TGTCAACAGCTATTATCATTTCCTCCCGTTCCTTGGACTAAATCTTCCTGCTCTACTGTGATAGAAGGAACTGGCAGTTCAAGTCTTCATACATTGGTTTGTCGAAATAATTATAAATCTGAACTTAGTTTGAATATGCGGGGGAAGAATACTGCAGATATGAAGCTAGCGCAAGGGCAACCCGAGGTCCAGGCCCCTACGGACTGCAGGCAAGTGGAGCCCCCATATAAGCCCCTCCGTGCATTTTTTATGTATAATTATATAGATCAGGAGGAGCTAAATTTCATTAGAGCTTTATCAGCCCGACCTAATTTTTTTCTGGCTTTGTCCCTATGCAGATAGTAACTTTTGGAATGTTCTTGCTTTTCAAAATCTGAATAACGTGAAAGAGATCGAGATGACAGGATGCCAACCTATGCCGCTGCATTGCATGCAAATGCTATCATCCTTAAGGACCCTTACCGTGAATTGTGAGGGTGACGAGTTTCCATTTGTTGAAGGTGATATCCATATGGAATACCAATTTCCTGTTGAATCTGTGCTCATCCGAAGATGCGGTGCTACTGGGGAAGAGTTAACACTGCTACTCACCTACTTCCCGAAGATATCGAACCTGACACTGGTTTGTTGTGAGAAGATGACGGGGTTGTTGCTTTTGCCTCCTCAGCTACAGGAATTGGTTATTTACAATAGCCCAGAGTTAACAGCCCACCTCAATCCACTCGACAACAACAAAGGAGAGGGGTTTCAATTCTCAAGCTCCCTCCGGCGGTTGACCATCTGGGATTGCCCCAAGCTCTTCAACTCCTACTGTTCATATTTTCCCTTCCCAAACACCTTAGAATACCTTGAGCTTCGTGGCAAAGTTGGCCTGGAGGTGCCTGTGACACTATCAAACCTCAACAGTCTCACAAGTATATTCATTGCTAGATGTGGGGATTTAAGAAGCCAGGGATTGTTCTCTCTCCTCGCCCAAGGCAATCTCACAAAATTAACTGTCCTAGACACGCTCAATTTCTTTGTTGACTCCGAGCTCCCGCAGGTGCATGAAGAAGAACTTCCCCCTCGTTCGTCCAGGCTACAGGAACTCTGGATAGGTGATGTGGCTGGATTCACTGCTATGCCCAGCTTGCTCTTTTCCTCACTCACCGCTGTGTTGCTTAAGGATGAAGGGGTGGAGAGCTTCACAGAGGAGCAAGAGGCTCTTCTATTTGTCAACTCCCTCGAGGAGATCAGATTTATGTCATTCAAAAGCCTGCGACAGCTCCCTGCACGGCTGGGTACCCTTCCTAACCTCAAGAGATTATACTTCCTGGGGTGTAAAGCCATTAAGATGCTGCCTGAGGACGTCCTTCCAAGTTCACTGCAAGAGTTGTATATCCACAACCTAGAGATTCAGTCACTGCCAGAAGGCCTACCAACTTCACTACGAAAGTTGTCCATCTGCGACTGTCCAGAAATCCAGTTACTGCCGGACAGCCTCCCATGTTCACTGGAAGAGTTGGTTATCCAGGATTGTGCAGAAATTCGGTCACTGCCCAAGTGTGGCCTCCCAAATTCGCTGCAAACACTCTGGATGGTCAGGTGTCCGGCCGTACGTTTCCTTCCCAAGGTGGATGAGCTCCCAAATTCGCTGCAAGAAATAACCTGTTCGGGGGGAAGCGAGGAGCTAAAGAGACAGTGCCGAGAGTTGATAGGAATCATTCCAATAGTCAGTGCAAGAGACTGAGTCCGTCACGCCATCGAGGATATGAAATTTGAGTTGTGATGTATCCTGCAATGCCTCCATGGATGGATGCAAATGCATAAAACTCAAGATATTCGATCTGTGCCACCCAGGGATTCTCCCAAGTTCACTGCACACATTAGTGACCAGATTATGCCCCGTCATCAGGTTCATGCCTGGATACATTCAAGTACATTGAGCAAAAGCTAAATAATGTCCGTGTGATAGTATGGAAGCAATGAGCTAAGGAGACAGCGAGCAGTGCTAGAAGTTGACATTTGCGGCCATTCCAGCAGTCAAAACCTCACTAACCCAAGGTAACAAAGAGGTCAAACTTTCCTCACACCAGTTTCCCCCATAAACCTCAGTCGTTATTCTTGCGTAATTAATTGTGCCCCAAATTACTGTTTTCTTCTTAACCCACTTGTTCTCAACCGTTATGCAGGGCTTTTCTTCGAATTGTACATTCTGAACGCAATCTTCAAATTGTAGTACATTATTCCATCCTCCGGATTCTCTCTTTATCAATTCACAATTCTGAACTATGCACTTTAGTCTCAAACTGGTAAGTGCCTGAAATCAGCACTATAGTTTCATACAACTATTTACAAGATCAGCATGATCCTTGATCTGGTTATTTATGTACTTTTTTCTTACTATGTCTTTTGTTTCATACGTAATAATAAGAGAATTTGGTGTTTCCACCCTTATTTCATATAGTCCAATTGTGATTTTATCACTCTTTTTTTTTAACTTTGCAAATTTACCCATGTTATTTTCAAACGAACCTCCCGTCTACCCTTGTTTTTAAACACCGTCTCAAATGATTGAATTAATGATTAAAAAAATAATAAATAAAAAGAGAGTTTTTTGGCGCTTGGAATTAATATGAGCCCTCCATTTGGTGTGATCCAATGGTTAAAAAGGTAGAGGAACCACGTAGAAGGAACCAAGTGACGCATGGGAACCATCTAATTGTGTGGCAACGGAACTGAATTATAACTAAAACTGAAGGGTAGAATGGTCTTTTAATTTGTTCATCCGGTTCCCACTTCCCAGCTTTGGTGCTGCACCTATCGGAAAAACGCCGCCGCTGCCACCACGCCTCCGCACTTCCACGCCGCCGCCGTCGGAGCGCTTCGGGCGCCATGTTGCGCTGGGGTGCCCGTGGCGTAGCCAAGGAGCAGGGCACGGCGATCCGCGGCCGTGGACGGGGTGCGCGCGGCCGTCTCCCACAGTGCCGCCCCGGGCGACGCCGCCGCCTGGCGCCGACGCCGAGGAACTCCGGCGTGTGCGTTAAGTGCTCCTCCGCTCCATCGCACCCGTCAAGCCGGCGAAGATGAACGGCGCACCCAAACGACACTCACCTCTCGGTCCTCTCCCGCTCTAAGCGCATGTCCGTGGGGGCCGGAGGTGGCGGCGGCGCGCGGCATCCCGCGGCGAGCACAGCACGAGGGCGAGGCCATGAACCACCACCCCGCGCCCACCGACCGCCGCTACTCGCAGCCACAGCACAACGTCGAAGTCCACACGGTGGCCATGGCTACCTTCGCTCCCTTCCGGCCGGTGCCCGATGGCGCGCAGACTACTCGCGCGGTAAGTGGAGACAACGGTGACCCTTCTTGGTGCCGTGCTAGGGTGGCCGTGTGTTTTGCTTGGGGCGGCTGCGTGCTCTGCTGCGGCGACCAGCGACGTGGGAGGCCCTGGGGAGTAGGAGATACTGGTGAGGGGGGAGATGCGGCACGCCATTGGAATTTGGGATCGGAATTGGAATGCTGTTACAAAAGACTAAACTGCCCTTAATCTTAATTATAGGTGAGGAACCGACTAAAAATAGATTAACAGGAGGAACCACCGGTTCCTCTCAAGCACAGTAAAAATTCTCAAATAAAAAAAGGGACTTGCTATATTTCTTTCACAAGAAATCTACCCCCCATTTCTTGCAACCAGCTGGAACTTTGGATCAACATCCAGCGGCCAGCACGCGCAACGCGCACGGAACAGCTTGGTAATGGTAACGGGTCGACTATAGTAACGGGTATCAAATCTAACCCGTTAAGCAACACGTAACACAATTCGCTCACGTAAAAAGCATGGGGACAATTAACACTATTTACAGCATTGCCACCGAACCCTCCAAAGAAGGAAAAACATGAAGGGAACACGCTGCTCCCTTGTAGCCCCGATCTGATCTGGATCTACAAGAAATTCATAGGACAAGAACAAGAAGAAGGGGAAAGAGGATCAATCAACTGGATTGGTATGTGCCCTTTTCTGTTCTTGTTTGTCCTCTGTTCATCTTCATGCCTCCACGGATCCTTCTCTGAACACTGCCATGGTTTCCTCTACTCGTCTGTACGATCCCTTTGTTTTCTGTGCGATTTGAACACCAACTCTGTGCTTCCTTCCTTCCAACTATGTACGATGCATGCGATCTCGAACACAGATGCCCAAACTGAACACAGATGTCCAGGGCAATGTAGGATCGGTAGGGAATCAAAATTTCATATGGTCATCAATAAAATTGCAGTTAAGTATATTTGCAATTTAGACTATAACATTTTGCAATTTAGACTATAACAGATTGCAATTCAGCATTAGACTGAACACAGATGTCCAGGGCACTATTGAAGTAAACTGCTGTGCTCATATAGAGTTTGACTTGTACAGATAGAGTTTTACAGATAGGGTTTTACAGATTGAGCCGGTGATTTCATATAGTTGATGAATAGAATCAAAATTTGTATGGAACAAGGCACAATACATATTTCTTAGTAGCTTTTACACATAGAGTTTGAATTGTCAACTAGGATATTGAATGCTTGAGCATGCTTACCGGCAGTAAGGCCATGCTGTAGAGTATTGCTCCTGACTGTCCTGGGACATCTCATAGCTCTATAGCTTCTCTTGGTCAGGAAGCTATCACTCACCCTTAGGTCTGCCTTAGGTTGTTGTCCCTCGTCTCAAGATTGACTGCATTAAAATGAGTAGTTCAGTTTCTTGTCAGATGTTGTAATGCAAAAACAAAGGAGTTAGTGCAACAGTTGCTGGTGCTCGATCCATGAGATAGGCAGTGCACGCTTCGTTGCTTACTTGGCGGAGTACAACATCAACTGTAATCTAAAGCCATTATGAAGAACTAATATTCAAGATTGTAATAACAATTACAAACATCTATAGTTAAGATTTAGTAGCTACAATCTGTACAAGAAATGAGACAGTAGATGACACAAATAAACAAGTTCATCGTTGAGCCACTCTATATCTGATTTCACATGCAACCTAGTCAGTTTGCATGTGATGGTTTGAAATAGTATATGCATATAACATATAGTGTTCCCTTTGACTTGCTATTATTTGATATATATTTAGAGCAAGGAGCCAAGGCCACAACCCATGTGGATACATTATAGATAAATGTGAAGAGTAATGCCAAAAACAACCTTTTCACAAAGCTACTTGACAGGTTTTACATGAACATTTGTTGATTTATTCCCCAAATGTACTCACATCTGTTTTCATATAATGTAAGTAACGATGAAACTTCGAAGAACATGTATTCAAGCCATAGAATAGTTCGAACTTAGAAGCAAATTAAACAAGTGTTCGTTATTAATTCTCAAAACTATATCTTCACATTAAGATGTTAGTCCGTCACCAACTTTCCAATACGTTAATTTCTTTGAAGACATCCGCAAGTGCCAACCAACCTAACATGCTTCCCCGCCTAACACATTATTCCCGCTATATTTACGCCTATATCGGCACAATAAGATAGGCATTCATATCCAGTGCTCATAACTCATAGACATAACCGGATGCTCAAATGATTTTTTTTTAAAAAAAGGTAGTGGCAATTCTAACTTTACTTTTGCTTTGTGTTTAGAACTCTTCACCACCATCAAGGAATATGACAAAAACCATTTGTTGCAAAATAAAAAGGTTGCTTTCAACACACTTGCATAGTACTATAGCACATCCGGCCAGACAGGATGGAAGATCTTCTCTCCAATAAATAAGCAAGAAAAGGAGGTTTAGCAATGAGTTTCCTATAATACTGTAATTGTCACAAACTCACAAATCTAACAAACAGACAAACAAGAAATGTGTTAGGAGCCAGGCGACCTCATCAAGTGCAGTTCAAAGCGATAGGAAAATTTTTTGGAAAGAGAGCCATTCAGTCTCATTGATCGTGCATTATATTTAAACAAGGCTACTAGCTCAGCCTAAGAAATTTCATTTGCCTTCTCAATAACAAGTAAGGTAATGAATGAATTACCCGTGAGCGGTACCCAACGTAAAGGATCACAAAACCACCGACTCTGCACTTGCACCTCCTAAAATTCTTTGACGTAGGCGGTTGGGGGCACACATGATCACAAACATTTTACCACATCGGACCCACTAGATCATTGGCAAGTAGAGCAAATCTTTATTACTTTTGTTACTGTAGTAGCCCCTGATAGAAATGACGCAACCTTATTACGGTGAGTGAAAACACTAGTTGACCGAGCCCCATGTTATCACCTCATAGTTCCCGAAAAGAAGGACACAACACAAGGAGGGGTTATGTGGCTTTGTTGTAGTAGTTCAAAGTAATCGAAGCAACAAAACAAATTGGAAAGCCTAATACCTGCAGGAGAAACATATCCCAAGACATAAGAACATAATGTCAAGAGCTCTTGATAGGACTTACTAATGACAGGGGACCTCCATTTCAAGAGCGGTGACCTAGCACAAAGTACAAGATAAAGATAAAGATAAGGACAAGAGACAATACAAAACACAATACAATACAAGGCATAATACAATACAATACAAGGGAGAATAAAATACACTACAAATGACAAGAAAAATCACAATACAAAGTATAAGGGACAATCCAAACACAATTCGCAGGTCCTCTGTGATGACTTTGCGTCTCGGCCTCGAGGGCCTAACGGCCCACTCGGCCTCGAAGCGAAAGTGTTACTTTCAAAAGGCGCCTTCAAATAAAAGGTTTATATAGGGAATCAAGCGATGTCATTTTGTACTTTTTTTGTCTTGTATCGTAGGGTCCCCTGTTTGTTTTTTAAACAATTTGTTTTTATTACAAGGGACAATACTGAGGGGACAAAACATCGGACATAAACTAGGTTCTGAGTTAACAATTTTTTTTTTGCAGGTCCACATCCAAGGAGTTCATGAAATGGAAGAACCAGAATTTTTAATGCGATTGGTCTTGGAAATGATAATGATGCCATCCATCTTACTCAATTGTGCGAGTTAACAGCTACCATAGGCGTGACCAAGTCCATTTGACGAATTTCATGTTATTGCCATTGAATGTTCAAAGAAAATAGTTAGGTCTTTGCTAATCCATGAGAATTTTTATATGCATCGCTTCGGCAAGACATTTCGAACTCAATCCCGAAAGTTACTACAACTACCATTCAAATATTGTCAACCCCAATTACACTCATGAGGTAAATTAGAATTCTAGTTATTGCACATTAAGATGTGACAAATTGCGATCTTTGGAAATGTGCAAATTTAGCCTATCCCTAATTGCAACTACCGGTATGTGACTATACTTACATTTTATTTGTAATGAGCGGGGATACTTCAATAACTCTAGTAGGCTACAAACTGCTATGGACAAGAAAAAGAAATAGAAGAAATGAATGCAAGTTTCCAAAATATCTCGCCAAAAAATTCGTAAGACAAAAAAATATATAAAAAGGACCATCACTATAGCTTTGCATGAGGCTACATAGCTTAAACGACACGGCAATTGAAAACGTAAATACTTGAGGAGTTCACGGCTCCTACTGAAACTAACAAAATTAAGAGAACAACAACACCATGGGTTTTTTTTACCAACAGTCCAACAGTCCTAGTGTTGTAGTGTTTGTTTAAAAAATACATTATCGGTGACTGTAATTTGTGTATCCGAATGTTTTACTTGTCAGCAATGCATAGCCCTCTAAAACTCAGACAACAACACCACTTTTGGAGTTACAATAGTACCTTCAAAAATGCTAGAGGGTTGTATGACCTTGGGAGAAGAAGGGTGTTTGCCTGTAGCAAGCAAACCAAGGCCATCAAGTGCAACACTAACACCACCTCTACTAGGCGTCTAACATGGAGTCTCCGAGGATGAACAAAAGGCTGAAGTTACATAGCTGAGTTAGAGCAACGAAACATCGATAAGCACCACCTAAAGTCACAATAGCACATGAACAATAGCTAAAGACTCAAAGGAAGTAGAGCAATCCATGCAAGAACCACAATCTTGTCCTGTGGGCTATGAGAAACCATTACATGTGGTTCAATGCAAGTTGTATAGTAAAACTAAGCAACCCAATTATTATCCAACGGATGCATCACTCTTGTCAAAGATCAAAAGAGAGACAATCGAAATAAAGTAGAGTGTCACATGCCCACATCTGCCCCCCAAGGTATCTTTTTTCAATGCACAACAAAGAATGTAAGTTATAGGAGTATGGTCACAAGAAATTATCTATTAGCCTAGCACAGATACTTTTTGATCATAGGAACCAAGGCATTCAATTTTTAGAATTCTCGAGTAAGAGATCGAGGTTGGCAAAACAGGTCCGCTACTACTAGTTCATGCCATTAGAACATCACTAACCTCGGCCGCAAGACAAAGAGTATGAAATATACCATATAAAAACTAGGCTACGTAAAACAAATATGCCCGACCACTACACAAGTTAATAGGACAACACACAATTCTCTCGAGCAAGAGATCATATCTTTGGAAAGGAGCACATCATGGCAACCATTATTTATAATAAACCAAAGTCAATTGTTGTGATTTAGGAAAGCAAATGCTTAGCTTTTTGATTGCTATGTGTGTCAATAGAAGTCAATTCTTGTTTCTGGGCAAACAAAGTGAAAAGGAAGGTCAAACCAAGTAGAGAATAAACCGGATACACGGTAGCAAAGCCAAGACTTTTAGATTTTAACTAATAGAGTGAATCGGTTATTCTAGTGCTACCAATAGAGGTCTTGACCATAGAAATGGCATATGCAAGCTCAGCCTCAAAGGCCCTGAAAAAACATTAGGAGAACATTACAGTTTCCACCAAAGGAGCCCAATAACTTTTTTTGGAAAACACAGGAGAGCTGTGTTTCAGTGTATTATAACACTAGCAATTGAAAACCAATCATAAAATGCTATCGACCCTCCCCTCCACTCCACTCCCCCAACAAGCAAAACATTGGACTAGGAGGACAAAAAATCACTTAGTGTAGCATCAGTGCATAACCAAAAACAAACACCATAATTCATCATTTAGACTACATATTGCACAGGTTCGACATGATAATTGCAAAAATTAAAATATGCAATTTACTACTTATGAATGTGCAATAAAGAGATGGATACTTCTATATGGAATCAAATGTCTTTTGCATCATGGTGGTAAGTAGAACAAAGAAGACAAAACCATGCCCGCCACATTTGACTCCTAAAAGACTACAATTGATTGGGCACTAGAGCGTAGACTTGGAAATAAGACCTTTGTTTGTGTTCCCAGGATTCAAAATGTGAATGCTAGACAGGTTGTTGGAGGAAAATACAGAAGTAAAATTAGCTATTCAACTGGAATATGAGGCTCTTGTTTCATGCGAGAATGATAGACATAAGATGGCATGATAATGAACAATAGTTATAAATGATTTTACAAACGAAAATTCGCAACAAAGTTGATTAAAGATATCCACTCACATTAATGATTCTCAAAAGAGCAAAAGGACAAAATATGTAGAGACCCTTCTTTCAAACAAGACTCAACAAAGAGAATACAATAAAAGTAAAATTAGTTGCAGACTACATATCAAGCAAATCTGTAGCAAAATCATTGCTCTAGCCGACCAAGCAATCTCTTGGTCAATTAGGCATGATGGCTAATGAAGCTTAAAGATGGCTACTACAGCCTAAGCAAATTGCCCGGTAAAAACAATTAACGGAGTCATAGAATCATAGCTTACCAGCTTTGGTACGCCATTGTTCTCACCGATGGTGGTGGAGATGATATGGCCCATAACAGATTGGTTTCGAGCCCCGGATCTAGGCCACCACCGGTGACCATATTGCTACCGACGCGGTGTGGATAGGCTGCAGAAAATGGAAAGCCGCCAGGCACTTAGATCGCCTAGCGAAAAAAAGTCTTTTACATTTTTTCTACTCCATGTAAGAGGTGTTAGCACAAATAACAAGAGGACAACTTTTTATATGAAAGGACAAAGTCATCATCATCCATGGCTACATCACAATACGGTCATGATCCATGGGCTGCAACAGCCTTGTCTAAGTAACTCGTAGCACTTAAAAACAATGTATGCTACTACGTTTTTCATTTCCCACAACTACAAAAAAGAGCATTTTACAACGATATTAAGAAGGTGAATGAATCGCTTTACGCCATGATCACACAAACACAAGGCCTACAAGTGAAACTAGCTTTGGGTTGGAATGGTCGAGAGAAGCAAGCTAGCAATTTAGATATGATGAACGGCCGAATCTTCCGTTTCAAGGATGGGAACAAGTTTCAAACGGAGGAAAGATGGGAGAGATCGAGATCGAGAGAGACTATAATAACTAAAAACCGAGCATCCCAATCAGTTTAATGGTTTCGGGCATGCAACAACCACAGTAGCACCCTCCTATGAGTTATCGAAATAAAACAATAATCTAAATATTCCTTCAGATGCTTGAGGACTCTAACAATATCAACAGATTGTGCACCATGCCCCTGCAACTATAAGACAAGTCACAAGAGGTGAGGATTCCCTAAATACTAGTAAAGAAATGGTAGGGACAATGATAAGCTAAAAAATAGAATAGGCAATGTAGCAGTTCTACGAGATAAGGCACAAATTATCACAAAAATTAGTTCTATAGATATCTTACAAAGTTAGTTCTACGAGAAAGTTAGTTCTACAGCTAGAAAATTGCAGCCTCCATGCCTCCACAAATATCTCGAAAAGTTAGTTCTCTGATTCCAACTACAAAAACAAATCGAACTCAAGTCTTTACATAGTTACACAAGCTTTAATAAAAGAATGTAGTTCTTATTCTAGAATAGTGAAAGTGACACTAAAACCTACATAATTGTCTAAGCAACAGAGAATATTGAAAGCATTTTTTTGGTGGATATTTCAATCGAACTGAACTCGCTAGTGAATCCCGGTTGTAATCGCTAGTGAATAGTGGAGATTCAAGTAGCAACATAGAAGTTTCACCGAACTAAAACCTGAAGTAGTATCGCTAGTGAACAAAGTGGAGATTCAAAAAGTAGCAAAACAAGAACAAAAAACCAACAAAAAAATTGCACATATTTAGTGAATCTAGACGTAAGCCAATCTAGTTATTTGCTACTCCTTTTTCGAACTCAACTAGTGCTTCACAGTGCATCGTTAGAAACAACACAAGACAAGGATGCACACAAGGCTTCACCGCAAAATCACATAAAGAGCCAAACAAAGATAAAGAGACTATCCCCACACATTGCCTACATCAGGCAACATATAGAGATGCGTGATAGATCATATCCTGGATAGTCACTTCAGGTTGGACAACTGAACTGTCTATATTACCACTGGATTCTTGGTCACTGATAGAAATAGGTTGGACAACATATCTGATACACTCTTGTTCTATTTGCCCAAATCAATTTGCGCACTGTCACAAGCTAGGCTCCAATCCATATCTATTCAACATGAAATTGAATGAAAAATTGATTCTGCAGTACAGGATGAACCCCTCTCCTTGTTCACAGATCTCATCACAACAGCACAAAATCAACACCCCCATACCAGAATACTGGTTGATTTGATTGTACCTAGGATGCAGAATCCCCAAACACATGACCATGACATAGATCCAACGAACAAAGAGCCATCAGTGCAAGGAACAGAGGAATATTAATCTACCAAAACCGACCAATCATGCATGCATGCATGCCATCACATAGTAGAGCACGACATCAAAAAGGTACAACCGAATCCTCATCCCCCTCTTGCACATAGAAATGCTAAATATAGTCTCAATCAAACTACAACTCATGCATGCATGTCAACACAGCTTCCACCGCTGCCACAAATCCGCATAACCTCTTCCGTTTCCGCTAACCATAGCATGAATCAAAGAGGAACACCAACCAGATCGAGAGAGATAGAGACGACATGCTGCTCCCATGACAGAATCACACGAGAAATCGATTGGCCGACAACATCCCCAATCAGTCACCATGCATGGATCGAGCAAATCCTCAATCACAAAAGACAAATCCGCGCCCAGTCTAACAAATACCAAATGGGATCCGCTTCCTCCATGCCACAACAACGAGAAGGGGAACAAGGACGTACCACCTCGGAGATCCGTGTGGTGGCGTGGAGATCCCTGCCGTTGGCCGATGCCGGGGAGGGGAGGGGCGGCCATGGCCTCGCCGCGCTGGGGAGCTTCGCCCGGAGCTGCTCACATCATCCACGCTGAGGAGCTCCGCCCACGTCGGGAAGCCCTGCCCGCATGCCACCGCGAGGTCCGTCGCGATGACACCGCCGCCGGGGAGGGGAGGGAGGAGAAATGGAAGAGTGAGAGGACTCGCTCCGATAACGGGTTCGGTATCAAATTAGACCCAAACAACAAATAACCCAAAAAAAAAAAATAGCGGACCCAACAAAGAAAGGGGGACAGACCACGTGTGGCCACCGGACGTTGCAAGAGAGAGAGCCATGATTTCTTACAAAAGACAGATAGGAAAAGTGATAAAAAAAAGGGAGCTACACGTAAAGACCCCGGTGTACCCCCACACTTTTTTTTTTCTCCAACACTCGGCCGCCGAACAAAGGGTCGCGACTCTCCCGCCTCACCGACGTAGTTGTGCGTGCGATAGGGTTTCCCTCGACGGCAACGCTGTAGTAAGCGGCGCCGCCGCCTCCTCCTCCGGCCTACTTCCCCGGCTCATTTCGTCCTCCCTCCAGCCTGCTCCCCGCAGATCGGGTTAGGGTTTGTCGACTCTAGCGGCGGCTCCTATCAGCCTCCTCCACCTCCCTCCCTCTGTCTTGCTCCGGAACCCTCACCCGATGATATCCCGCGCGCGGGCGGATGAGCCGTGCGATCAGAGATGGCGTCGTTGTTGTCCTCGGACCCGGTGGCGCGGGCGACATGGCCGCGAGGGCGGCCGTGGTGGTGGAGCTAGACGACGCCCCCGGTGGCGCTGGCTCGTTCAAGCCGGGCGCACGGTTCTGCTACGGACATGATAGCGGGCAACATCTCGGCCCTCAGCCGCTCCTCCGAGTACCTAGAGATGCGAGTGACACTACTACCTAAACAATTTATCAGGGATGCGAATTTCATTTACCGTGGCGGGCGAATGTGCCCGTCACCATAGTGCGGTCATGGTTAATGTAGGATTAACGGTGATGGCCACTTTTTGCCCTTCATGGTTAATGAATTAGGAACACATGTAAAAGCCCACAAGGGCCCGAACCGACTGAATGGGCCTAGGTTTGGGCCTCGTGGCGTCGCCGATCCGCACGACCGCCGCCACACCTAGCCCGCCGCCGCCGGGGTCGAGCATGGATTCGCAGCCGTCCGGCCGCCCGCCGCCACGACCAGCTTGATCCCGCCCGATTCGCCATTGTCGTCCTTTGCGACGCGAGGCGGCCGGATCCACCACCGGAGAGCTGGATCCACCCGGCTGGAAACCATGCCTTGCCTCGGATCTCGCCGCTGGTCGCCCTACCCGTCGGAAGCCCTACCCCACCTGGATCTACCGCTGTCGATGCTTGTGGATCCGTGCTAGGGAAGCCTGATCCGAGCGCCACCGATGATGAGCGCCGCCCGATGCGACCTCCACGAAATCCAACCGGCGCGCCTCCTCCGGGGGCGCGTGCCACCGGGGGGAGCGCGCAGCCCAAACCACCATGGCTCGCGGACCGCTCCCGCAAGACGCGAGGTCGCCCCACCACTGTCGGTGAGAGCGCTGCCCGCACCACGTCGCCGGGCCCGAGGGAACTAGGTGGGAGAGAGTGGGAGAGGAATATTGGTCGTCGGGGAAGCGCTAGGGAGAGAGGGCGTTGGGGGGAGTGGGAGGGTCACGGCGGGCCGAGGTGGATGAGAACCGAGTGAACAAAACCCTAACTCCCGGTATTTATATGGAGACGACTATATCGGGCTTGTTTGGGCCTATTGGGTCTCCACCATTTTGGTGGTGGGTGTTTTAAGATGCCCGCCGTCCGAAAATTGATTTCTTGTGGTGGGCACGTTGGAATGCCCACCATGGAAAATAGATACAAAAACATGACGGGTATTTTTAACTTGCCCGTCATGGAAAATTATTAACCATGGCGGGAAAGTGTGTGCCTGCCACACGGCTTTATTTGGTGGGGTGTAACACAAAAGATTTTATTTACTACTGTTAGGACCTGGAGGAAGGCAACCCCATCTTCAAGACGGAGGCGTTCCTCAGCTACTGGTGCTGTCATCGTGGCAGGACTCCATCGTTGTGCTCAAGACCTGCGAGATTCTCCCCATCTGAATCGAATTGTTTCTGTCGACTTTCTTGAGTCTGCTCTCTGTTGTCAGAAGTCAAAACTACAAGCAAGTGTAGTATATGTCCAGTCAATTGGCTGTCCAAAATCACTGATTATTTAGACACTATAATTATAAAACCACTGTTCACATAAATTAATTACCATTAAAAAGCAATATTACAACAACTGATGTAACATAAATTAATCTATACCTACTAAAAAAAGAGAGAAAATTTCTTGTCCACCTTTTTTTTCCACCTCTTTTCCTACCTACCATCGGCAATAGAAGTTGGAGTCCGATTTAAGTCCATACATTTGAAAGTCTGTGTACACGGGGCACAGGAGAGTAGTATCGGGTAGAGGAAAGAAGAACTAAATCCGCTACTACGCTGGCCAGGCAAATGAATCTTTGTGTATTTATGTTGCTTCACAACCTAGATACCTCCCTTGCACAAAATACCCAGCATGACACATGAATGACCTTCGAACTTGCTCGTTGTTGCCGTCAGCCGTAGTAGATAAACAGAAGGCTACAGCTTCACAAAATACTTCCTGCCACCGCACAACTCAATGGCCATCACTGTTATCCCCGTCCATGTTGGCTGAAGCACGAGATGATTACTGAATAGTTGAAGCTTGAGAAGCCCAATGTAAAAACTTGTAGACAGATTTGATTTGATTCTCAAGGTTCTAGCAGTTGTAATGCTCTCAGTTTGTAGAACCTGCTTCAACTATTTCTATGCTGATTTGAGGAGTTGAGGTACTAATGCAGAAAAACAAAATGCATTGCTTTGCTTTTTACTCTGGAACTTTTTAAGACTTCTTTGCTGTTGTAAAAAAAAAAAAAAAAGACTTCTTTGCTCTAATATTTATAGTTCCAAACTCTGTTATTCTCATTTCTTCTCTGAACATAGGACTAATCTATTGTCCCAACATGGTGATCTCTATTCTTCTTAAGTGCACTTGTCAAACTGTTTACCAGATTTGGTGTAATGGATCCTGTCGATATGTGTTCTTCACTACTTTCAGGCACTCTAATTTTGATTAGGTAGAAATAGGAGCTTACACTAACATTGTCATGCTACTAACTGTTTTGCAGAGAATCACCATTGGAGGCACTCATTAACCAAAAAATATATATGCCGTCTCTGTTCTTTTTTAATGGAACGGCACAAGACAGTACCAACGTCATCGAATAAAGCACACGTTATTATTGCAGTTGTCCAATCACGCAACAATGCAAATTTTGCGCTCTTTGCTTTTCTGTCATTTCAATGGCTTTTAAAACCTCAGAGGTGGGAAACGAAAAAAAAATCTTTTGATTGCTGAATTTACAAATAGTAGACACAATCCTGAAACCATAATATTATTCTCAAGTTCCAAAATAAAACTGGACACTTGTGAAACTTTGTCCAAGCAAAAATGACATAATACTATTTTATTGTGAAAGTATGTTCTCAAAAGATGGCTAAAAAGAGGTCGAAATATTTTCCTGGATAGATGCTGATGCTCTGCGGTTGGTGGAGGATCCTTTAATCTGGTGTTGCTCATAACCATGGTGGTCAGCAGAGGCAAAGATGGATGAAACCGTGGTCTCCTGTGACATATTAAGGTGTTGCTAATAACCACTTGAGAGATCACAATCAGTTTCCTAAGCTGGCATGCAGCATTTGTACCAATTTTTTTAATGCAAAAAAAAATATCAATGCATTTGTGCCATTTTTTGCTTTTTGAAAGAATGCATTTCTAGTGCTAGACGCATTAAATTCAACAACTTGACAACTGAAATGAGGCCTCGTTTGTGTTCTCAGATGCATCTGATTGACTCAGCTGAAAGCAGGACGGATTTGCTTCCAGATTTGTATGCAATGCTGATTGGCAAACAGGAGTGGTGATGACTGGAGCCAAAGATTTGTCCTCGAAATTACTTCCTTGGGCTTCTGTGTCTTAAGGTGTAGTTACTTTGGCATGGAACAATTCATGCACATCCAGTCATCATCAATCACTTAATCATCGTCTGTACGTTACATAGCTCTGAGCTGTATGCAAGTGAATGACATGCTCTTTGTCTCTGTCCCTCCCTCCTGACGTAAGTCTTCTATTTCCCTCTTGTATTCTGCCTAGCTCAACATGTTTTCTATATTTCTTTTTGATTAATGCGTGCCAAGTGAAGCAGAACTGCAACGATACATTAATATGGCAGCATGCTTTTTGATGAATGCGAGATCTGATGGACCGAGAAGCGAGCAGGGGACTCTGCGCCGTCCCCTGCATTCATTCAGTTTTCAGTGGTCGACGCTGAGCACCTTCATCTGCAGGGGCACGGGTGGGCCCCAGTGCAGGCACCTCCATCAACTGGTAAGTGCTTCTAAAATCACCTCTGTAGTCTCATACAACTATTTATTTACATGTTCACAACAATAACCTCCATATGTTTTCCATGTGGTTAATATCTTCAGCATACTCCTGCCTTGTCAGTCTGAATCTCAGAAGATTTACTGAAGCTTGGTGTAGAGTTTCATGCATCGTTGATCCTGTTCCTGGGATGCGGACGAGCAGGGGTCTTCTCATCCGGCCTCTCTACCACGTCCCCTGCATCCAGCGGCCGACGCCATCTTGGAAGATGGCGCCTCCATCTGCCGGCCAGATCCTCAGTGCAGGGCCCCCTTAGAGCTTGGGTCGGCGGTTGGGCTCTCAGAGTTGTTGCTCCAGGGATGGAGTTGGCATTCTTGTCTGTGAGGTCGGCGGCACCCAGCAAGTTGCCGACATCAGTCATCACTCATCAAGTCATCAGTGCCCGTGGAGGAAATTGCCCTTATATTTTTCATCCAGGTTCAGGAGGAGGAAACCACCAATATAGTGTGTTTCCATTCAGTTTTATACGTTGGGCCTGCGCCTCAACTGTTAACTTAATGGGTCACATTGCATAGAAATCTACAAAACAACGCTCTGGAGAGCTTCACTATTCCAAGCCACAAACTAGCAGGCCATACTTGTGTCATTAAGGTTCTCTCCCTTATCTAATCATTAAGGCCACACAAGCCAACTAGTGACAGGCTAACCCGAGGGATGATTATGATCTTTCTTCCTTAATACCTCGCGGAAGTAAATCAGGATGGATGACCGAAACAAGATACAAGCTCCACTAGCTGAAAACACCAAGGAAAAACTAATAGTGAAGTGTACTAAACACAAGCTGCAACCAAGAGGGACCAAATGCAGTAGCACTGGCTAACCAACTAGGTACAGAGCAAGTACTCTGAATGACGTTCAGGCAGACATACTGCTAAGCAAATGCAAAAAACCAAACTGAGGTGAACTTAAGTACTACGTGCTGGAATTAAAAGGAACATGCAACACTATTTGCAAGGAAAAATGTAATAACACAAGTTTAATTGGACCTATACTGACAAATGATAGGAATGCAGAGAAGCTTTGAACTGACTGAAACAAAATAGAGTGCAGCTGATTCAGACAAGCTTTCAACAATATTTTTAATGGAGAGGCTGACGTTAGCTCTGAAAATCAAGATTTTCCTTCGGTATAGTATCTGTAATTTAATAAAGGACGACAACTTGGCTAAGAAGAATTGGTCTGGTGGTATGAAATGTTCTTTGTCACAGTAACGAATAGTAGATGAAATCCTGTCTCAGGAACACTATGTTGGCACAGCAACTACAACTGGGGCAGAGAACAGGGTGGCAGTGGGCAGCAACATCATCATCACCAGAGAGGAGCTACAGCAGGCCCTGATCGAGACCCTCAAGAGGGTGGAACTGTCCCTGGTGGCAAGAGATGGAGCTATGGTATGTAATATCAGTCCATCTCCTTTTCTCACTTTACAAATGCACAACAACAGTTCATTATTTCATACCAACATTGGAAGAGAGTTCGGTCATAATGCTCTAGTGCTAGCAGAGATGAACCCAACGATGCAAAACGGTTGTCATAGTGATGTCGAGCCTAATAGTACAAAGCAACATCCTAGCATAATAGTGGAGAGCGACACTGAAACCACCAACCTGCTGGATCATCAGCTAGTCCATGACCTGCAAGGGACAGATAGTCACCAACATGGGGTGGCCCTGCACAACCTTATAGTCGAACACCCCACACTACAAAATCACACGCCAGAGCACCATCAAGGCATAGAGGAACAAACCGGGGTTGGCCAGACCAAGTATACAAACAAAAGCCAAGTAGCTAGCCACCCCAACACAGAGTCTGGCGGAGTTGCCGACCCAGAAACACAAACACACACAGGAGAGGCCAACAACTCTCTACAACTTGATGAATTGCCGACCCAGAAACACAAACACACACAGGAGAGGCCAACAACTCTCTACAACTTGATGAATCACCCAGGCAGTACCAGGGGGGCCCAATACCGGGAGAAATAGAGGGAGAGGTCAACCTACATACAGAACAAACGAGGCTGCTAAGTCCTGCGACTTCACAATCTATACCTTCTGCCAATCCAAATCCCCACACAGCAAACCAAGAGAATCAGGAAGAGGGGGAAAGCCTCAATCAGTTGATGCACATTAACACCCCAACACAAACAATCCCAGAGGAGCCGTTTGCTGACAATCAGGAGGACAATCTGCCTTACACCGACCTGATAAACTCTACCACCCCTCTAGAAGAGAGAAACGAGTCCAACACATCTGTTCCCAACCAAACGGAGGTAGAATGTTTCCTATCTTCCATGACAGCCCCAATAGAGGAACCGCTCATCCCGGAGGGCTTCAGCACACCCACATGGGGAATCAACACAAACAGCGAAACTGAAACCCAAACACAAAGGAAAAGTAGCAGATTAGCCAGAAAAGCAGAACTCAATGGGGGGAAAGACTCCATGCAGATAGCTCAGGATCTCCTAGTGAGAAAACTGGGGGACCTTTCAGGGGAGGATAACTCTGAAATTGATACATCTAACCCTGATTTCGACTTCTATGCGCAGCACTTCGCAAGGCCAATTGAGAAGATGAAGATGGATGCCATTCAGGTGATCATCGAGGAAGGTGCGAAGAAGCAGAAGAAGAGCAACAAGGCTGGCAGGAAGGCAGCCGGAGTGGGCGTGGACGCCTGATCGGCCCCACGCAGCAGTAGCTTTGGTTACCATATGTTAGCCCAATCATTGGGCCGGGCTGCGTCCCATCAGTTGTTAGGGCCATTCGGGCCGTTTATTTCCAGAGACTTGTTTGTTGCAACTTTTATTGTGGCCTGTTGGCCTTTGAGCCTTCGGCTTATGGTCTGTAACCTTAAGCCAGACCTTGGCACCTGTGGGTCACACTCCTCCCGACCATCGTGGCATGAGGGGGTGAACCTTTTATTAGTAATGGAGTCATTCTGTGTGATGTTTCACTATGTCAACGAGTCTACAACTCTCGACATTGTTGTTGTCACTGCTGAGAGGAGACAGGTACCACCGGTGGTTAGTAGCCCAACAGTTTTATTTAATGACGACTAAAGATTGCAAAGTCTTATGTTGGAACGTCAGAGGACTGAACGACGGTGCAAAGAGAGCAAGCGTTCGAAATCAAATAGTTGCATCGGGAGCTACCATAGTATGTCTACAAGAGACAAAGATCACAAATTGGACACCCAATCTCCTACTTGAAACGGTTGGCCCCGATCTAATGAATGATACAGCATATCTGCCGTCTGTAGGGACCTCGGGGGGGATTCTAATTGCGGTTTCCTCGCATTACTTTGAAATTGAGAACCCACAGGTCACCACCAACACAGTGTCGATAAATATCGTAATGCGAGCGGACAATACCAAATGGTCACTGACCGGAGTCTATGGGCCACAATCTGACCCAGACAAGCTCACGTTCATGCAAGAACTTGAGAACATTAAACCAACAGTACTAACAAAGTGGCTGCTCATCGGAGACTTCAATCTAATTTACAGAGCCCAGGACAAAAACAATTCAACAATAAATTTAACACTCCTCAATAGATTCAAGAGAACGATAGACGACATGATGCTAGCGCCAATTGAGTTACAAGGGAGAAACTACACTTGGAATAACCACCAACAAGACCCCACGATGACCAAAATAGATCACTTCTTTGCATCTCCGGAGTGGCTGGCATTATTTCCTCAAACCTTTCTCCAACCTATGGCATCACTGGGATCAGATCACTGCTCACTTTTTCTCCAGGGACACATAACAATGCAACATTATAAGGGATTCAGATTTGAAGCCCACTGGCCACAATGGCCACACTTCTATGAGTCAGTACAAGAGGCCTGGAACAGACCGGTCAGTACACAAGACGCGATCCTGCGCATCCATGTAAAACTGCTTAGAACAGCCAAAGCGCTAAAGCTGTGGCGCAGGAAGAATTTTAGTGACTGGAAAGTGAGGTGGGCTGTTTTAAATATCACTTTGACAAATTTGGAAAGAGCACAGGAAGAGAGAGTTTTGACCACACAGGAGATGGCCTTCATGCAATACCTCAGAACCAAAGCACTAGGTCTAGCAGCAGTTCAAAAAGCAAAGGCTAGACAACACTCAAGACTCACTTGGATCAGATTGGGTGACTCAAATACAAAAATTTTTCACCTACATGCTAACGCAAGAAGGAAAAAGGTTTACATACCGGCTCTCGCTGGGCCACACGGATTGGTGGTAGACCAACATGAGAAGAGCAATCTAATCCATAATCACTTTGCTAATGCTTTGGGAACTCCATCTCAGAGAACGAAAGCCATAAACTGGACAGAACTTGGATACAATACACACAACCTCGAGGAACTGGATACTCCGTTCACACAAGAAGAGATCCTTGCTGTGGTCAATGAAATTCCAGCACAAAAAGCACCAGGCCCGGATGGTTATATAGGGCTCTTCTACAAAAATGTTGGTCCATTCTTAAAGATGATTTAACCCAAGCAGTATGGGCGTTTTACCAACACCGAACAACAAAGTTGAGGCTAGTTAATGAGGCACACATCATTCTCTTACCAAAAACTCAATCTGCTGGAACTATCACAGAATACAGGCCCATCAGCCTTATTAACAGTGTGGTTAAGATCATCACCAAGTTGCTAGCAAATAGGTTGGCCAAACATTTAGATGATATGGTGTCCAATGCACAAAATGCCTTTATCAAGAATAGGTGCATTCATGATAATTTTCTATATGTACAAAGAGTGATACAGCTGCTGCATAGGAAGAAAAAACCGGCGTTCTTCATCAAATTGGACATCTCCAAGGCATTCGACACTGTCAGCTGGCCTTACCTCCTAGACGTCATGGAGGCGCTAGGATTCAGTACCAAGTGGAGAGATTGGATAGCAGCACTTCTAGGCTCGGCATCATCCAGGGTACTAGTGAATGGACAATTGACACAACACATTTATCACTCCAGGGGTCTAAGACAGGGTGACCCATTATCCCCGATGCTATTCATACTGGCAATCGATCCATTGCAGAGACTAGTTGAGTTAGCGGCACAAAGAGGGGTTCTAAACCCAGTCCCGCCATCAGCAGCCAGGTTAAGATGCTCGCTTTTACGCGGATGATGCAGCCATTTTTGTGGCGCCCACACCAAACGAAGTTAGATAATCTCCTAAAGATCCTAAATTTCTTCGGGAGTGCTCGGGGCTTCGAATAAACATAACAAAGACAGAAATTTTCTCCATCAGACCGAGCACGAGGTGGCAGCACAAATATTCACTACCGAAACCGGGTGATATCCCGTGAGTGCTTCGCCACGGGAAAGCCCTTTTTCCTCACGGGGAAAGGATATCCCGGCGTAAATCACGGGATAGCCGCGGACGGGAACGAAATCGACGGAAATTACCCTTTCCCCGTGAACACAGGTCATACCCCACGGGATATCCTTTCCCGTGATCCAATTTAGCACACGGGATATACTTAAGGGGGTGGCACCGTCAACGGGGAGGGGTAAAACCCGTTATGGCCTACGTGGCTCTGTGGCATGAAACGGCGTTTTTGGTGATATCCCGTGAGCGTAACGGTGCAGCTCACGGGATATACTCTCCCTTTCCCGCAAGGCCAAAGTAAGTTCACGGAAATCTTTGGTCAATTTCCCCGTGAGCGGTGCCACTCACGGGAAATATTTGGTCAATTTCCGTGTGTGGCTCACGGAAATTGACCTTTTTTTTTTTTTTTTTTTGTTCCAAGCACATTGTTGACACATATAAATATATATACATACACAGATTTCATAATATCCATAATATCACAAATATAGCTCGATAAATTCATAATACCACATATATATTACATAAGATCCAACCAAGTCACAAGTTCAACCACATGTCCATGAGTGCAACCACAAGTTCACAAACTCACATAAAATCGAAGTTCACAAGTTCAAGTGCACAAGTTTTGAACCTAAATCATGACAAATTTACGACCCACCACGCCTCCAACCTTCCAAGCGTTCCCCAAGCGCCCGGTTGAGATTGGTTCGGAGTTGGGTTCGAGGCATGAGAATTTTCCCCTGCACGTAGGCAAAGATAAATAGTTAGAAATTTGTGAGACAAAATTGAAGGTAGAATCTATTAACTTGAAAAAGAAGAGAAATAGTTAGAAATTTCGGTAGCACCTCCCCCGCACGGAGGGCTTTCCAACTCGCAAAGAAAACAACGGCTCGATGGCCGACAAACCACATGTCCACGCGCATCTCATGGTGCATTCAAAACTCCGGATCATATCCATTCACATTCATATATGCATATTTCGAAGTTACGGAGACAAACTCACGGGGGAGAGGCTCCATGCGGTGGAGGGAAGATCGGACGGCCGACCGTAGACGGGCGGTGGCGGGGAAGATCGGGCGGTGGGGACGAAGACGGGTGGTGGCGGGAAGGCGATCTCCCGGTGGGTACCGTGACACCAACCCGCCACCAACACGGAGGAGGTGCGCTAGGAGAGCTTCCATGCTCTTTCGGTGTGCTGCTCGCCCTCTCTTGCTCGCTCGAGCCCTCTCTTGCTCGCTAGAGCCCTTCTCCTCTCTCTCGGCCTCCTCCCGCCGCTTCCTCTCTTCCTCTATACGGGCCTATTTCAACACAAAGTTAGAACACGGAGAAATAGTATTCAACGATAAATGAACCTTAAATAAAAATATATAAACCTCAAGTCTCGAGGCGTGAGCACGGTAAGTGGTTGGCCGCTCGCGTATCCACGGGCCTCCCGGCGTGCTCGAGCTCGATAACTTCTTTGTGTTGTGCGGGTTGATAACGCTATCACCTATATAGTACCGCCCGTGCTTCTTGCCTCCTCCGGCGATCATGGCGATGTCCCCTCAATGTCGTGGCAGCGGGGATCGAAGGTTTCTCCATCTTTGCTCCTCGCCACTTCGGTGTACCTACCGATCTTCTCGTAGGCGGTCGGGTTGGTGTAGGCTTCGAGGCCCCAGCCTCGGGGTTGAGCGACCGCGGGATCTTTATACTGCCCGTGTGGGGGAGTTAGCAAAGGTCTCGGCGTGCTGATTTGCGTGCCATGTGTACGCTCCCGTGTGTGAAAAAGAAAAGTAGCTAGAATGGTAAGAAAGTATTGAGTTGCACATCGTAAAAATAAGAATTGGATAACACTTACATATCTAACTTGGTAGGTCGCGAGATTAATGTTTCCTTGATGGTGTGGTACACCGGCATCATGGCACGCCGGTCCCGGTGGTCGTTGTGGACGCCCCGATAGTGCAGTAGCGACCCACCGTCCACCAAGCTCCCAAAGAACGCCTATGCGACAAGCACCACGCGGAATCACCTACAGCACACCAAGTATAACCAGATTATAAAAATCACATTAAGCATAATTAAACTTAGTATGAGCATTCAATATTTACCTCCATGTATTGTTCTTTGGTCGATTCAGCGTTTTTCCATTCATGCTTTTCGAGCCTTCTTGTCTCCTTTAGCACGCATTACACGCCCCGACGGCTGGCGCCGCGTGCCTCGTACCACATATGTCGCGCCACATGCTTGAAAAACAGCGTTTAGAGCCACTTCATCGCCTCGGCCTCGTATCCCTCCTCGCACTTGAAGTATTTACGCACATAGAAGCAATGTAATAAGTCATTATTTCTAACATTAGAATTTGGGCGATGTATTTGTGCAAGTCGCGACATAGACTTACCCAAAACTCTTTGACCACACGAATGGCCTTGTTATTATATTTTATGCCATCATCATCATAGTTGTCCGGAAAGTTCGCGATCTGGTGGAACGACGTGACGGGATACTCTACTCCGTCGATTTTAACAAGGCCGGGGTAGTGCTTCCTCACCGTAACACCAAGAATCTTTGGAGGGAAGGCGCCCTTGAACCGAAGTTAGCGGTGACAACAAAACCCCCGCCCAAATGATCAAGAATAACTATTAGTTCCTATTATGATTTTGAAACCCGAAAAATAAGAAAGTAGTGCTAAAGTGTAAAGTAAATTACCTTGGCCGTCTTTGGTCTTATGGTCGGTTTCTCGCTCCTCACGAGGTTGTCGATCCGGGGAGTCCGGAGGGGCCTCGCAAGTAGACATGCCTGCGGCAGGGGAAGAGGACCCCCTCCCGTACTACGGCTAGTCAGCCTCCCGCGTCCGCGACGCCCGGCGGTCCCGCGTGCGACGCCGAGAGGTCCACGCCCCTCCGCCTCCGCCTCCACCTCCGCCTCCGCCTCCTCCTCCCTCCTCCTCCTCCTCCGGTGGTGGTGACGGTGGTCGGGGCTGCACGCCCCCTTTGCCTACGCCCCTACCGCGGGGCTCGGACGCCTCCCCTTGCTCTTGCCCTTGCCCTAGCGAGGCAACACTTTTGAATTTTCTGCTGATTTTCTTCAAGACATTCGTTCGAGGCATCTTTTGAATGACCTGCATAGTTATGAATAGATGAAAAATCAATTAGATGTACATAATTAGTAAAAATGCAAAATTAAATAGAACATAGTTATGAAGAGATGAAAAATCAATAATCGAGAACATAATTATGAAGAGATGCATAGTATTACATGTATTAGAAATAATCCTCATCCCCATCCACGATTTCAAGACCGTCGGATCATAATCCTCATGATCACTATCATCCATGTCCACGTCTTCCAACATATGAAGATTGGCGGGATCCATGGGAGGAGGAACAGCGTCAACACCGCATTTGTCCTTAAGTAATTTCTCAAGCAAGCTGTAAGTCCTTTGCATCTCGAACCTCCTCGTCCTCCTCATCATGAATAACACTTTCATTGTCTACTTCCATTTCGTTGGGCCGGTTATTTCTATCACAAATTTACCTTGTAGCCCTTCTTCTTGGAAGAACTCTCCCTCATATGTGTTTGCATTAAAATGGTAATCGCCCCTGTTTGGGGATGTAGTCTACCGTGTGGCAATACCGTCTCGCACAACATCCCAACCCTTTAGCCGCTCGTCGCCCGGGCGCAACACCATGGGAGATAATAAACTTGTGTGGCATGTTGAGCCACAATGTAGACATCATCTCCGGCCATCCGGGAATCTTGTCGAATCGAACAATCCCAAGTTGTTCGAGGTCCGAATTTGTTAATTCAGGATCAAACCAATGGCACTTAAACACGACAGAGCAACCCGTTTAGAGCGAGGAAATGGAGTTCATATATTTCTTCAATTCTTCCATAATAACCTTTAGTGCTAGTTCCATCATCACCTTTAGTGAAAACTCGGTACTTGTGGTTTTCGGTTTGGTCGATTCTCGCTCATAGCTCGTTGTGTGGTAGCGATATCCATTCACGCCATAACCGATAATGACCTAACCCTGGTCTCAAAGCCATTGGCAACCTGTATGAGCTTCGGGATGCATACCCGGATCGGTTCGTGCTCGCAAGCTCAAGCGAGGATATATGAAATGAGGCAGTTCGTTAGCATATCAAACGAGGCGTTATTGAACATGAATTGGACAGATTACTGGGCGTTTTGAACCAACAAATGAAATCGGGTTTTCCATCGCCGGAGACTCGTCTAAGGGGGTGTCCAATTCATGTGCTTCAGCGGCGTTCGTTGGCCTTTAATTGCCCTTTGAAATTTCCTATACCAACGAGAGACAAAAGGGTTGGATGTAGAATATTAAGCAGCGTAAGACAAGTCCTGGCCGGGCTTAGAGTTGTGACTTCTTGTATGTAAGGAAGCACTTCATCTAGGTTGAAAAGTATATAATTCATTATCTTGATCCACTCGAATTTGTCAAGGTCTTTATTTTTGAACCACTTGCCCGGCCCCTAGTTCTCCTTGAAAAAGGATGAGGGTTGATTCATTTTGATCAAAGATTGTAACGAGGGGGTGGATAATGCGAAGCTAGGAAGGTTGTCACCATAGTATTTTGATGTGAAGTTCGACACCTCCTGCCGAACCTTTGCTTCTCGCGATGGAACCCTCAATCTTACACTTATTTTTACAAATCGGACCGAACATGCTTCGAGAACTCTCTCAATAGCATAGCACCAACTAAAATCGTGCGGGGCCACCCACCCTTGCCTCGTATGGAAGGTGCAAAATCAAATGCACCATCGAACGAAGAAGCTGGGCGAAATATCTTCTCCAACTTACGAGACCAACACAGGTGCCAATTTTTCCATTTCTTCTAGTGTGGTCCGAGATAACTCTTTAGCACAAAAGTCTGCCGAAAGAAATTGCTCAACTACGCCATCACATGCCGGACATGATCGGGGACATAGCCTCGAAGCATCAGCTTTGGAAGAAGCCGCTCCATCCATATGTGGTAGTCATGACTCTTGAGCCCAAGGATTCGCATAGTGGATAAGTTCACTCCCCTCCTCAGATTTGCTGCATACCCATCAGGGAACATTAATTTTCGAAACCATTGCAACTTCCCTCCTTTGGGGCCTGCTCAACACGTAATCGGCCTTAGGGTTTTTCCATCTCTTGCCATTGCTAGGAGGCTTCATTTCTTGCCCGATTACGTCACACAACTCGCGGATCAATTCTAGCCTTAACGTTGTCCTTTGACTTGGCCGTTTCCATGAATGTTCCAAGAAAATACTCGCGATGTTCTTTTCAATATGCATTAAATCAAGGTTATGTGGACGAAGAAGGTCATCATAATAGGGGAGCCTCTCTAATCCGACTTGTGAGTCCATGCATGATCCTCGCCATAACCCACAAAGACACCATTTTCATCGACCACAAGAGTCTCCACTTGAGCGGTACCTCAGCGAGATGTCATCATCTCCGGTTTTGGGTCCGTAACTTGGAGACCTTTCGTAAAGTTCTTCTTGTCTAGCCTGAATGCATGGTCGAGGGAGGAAGGAACTGTCGATGCTTGTCGAACGCGGTAATACTTGCCACCCTTCTTCAACCGGATGAACCTCACGGCCGTCTTGCATCTTTGGGCAAGGGAACTTGCCGTGCACACACCAGCCAACCATGTAATATCCCATACGCCAAGAAATCATGCGGGGAGTAGTGGTACCACACGTACATCCTCGAAATTTCTCTTCAAAGCTTCTGGCCGACGTCCAAAACCCTTCATTCCAAGCTTTGATCAATTCATCAATCACAGGCTCTATGAACACACCCATTTTATTTCCGGGTGGCCGGAATTATCAAAGACAAAAGAATGTTCTTCGGTTGAAAGCGAGGCCTTGGAGGCAGATTCAGCGAGGATAACGAATACAGGCCAACAAGTGTATGGGGCAGCCATCATTCCATAAGGATTGAACCCATCATTTGCCCGCAACACGCACATTACGAGCCTCCATAGCTTTGTCGGGATGAATATTGTTGAAATGGGTCCATGCTTCGGCATCGGATGGGTGTACCATCTTATCGAGGGCTTGTAGCGACGCCCATCTTTGTGCCATGTCATCTCGTTTCTTGAGACTCCTCGGTCATGTACATCCGTTTGTAACCTCGGTGCGAAGGGAAGGTACCGTAGGATTTTCACGGGGACCTTAAGCCGCCTCTTCTCACCGCCTTCACCGGGGTCTACCTCTATGAACCTTGAGGATTTACACTTTGGGACGGTCGCGTATCATCTTTGTACTCTTTCCTAAATAAGATGCATCCGTTCTCACAAGCATGTATCTCGCTCGTATGGCATCTTGAGTACCTTGAGGAGTTTCTCGACTCATACATGTTCTTTGGCAAGACGTGTGACCGGCGGAAGCAAGCCCCCAAAGATCGTCAACATGTCGGTGAAGCCGTCTCGACTAATATTGCATCGGGCCTTCAAGTCCATAAGGCGTGAAATGACATCTAGTTTGGAGACCTCACAATAGTCGTGAAGGGGTTTTCGTGCCGCCGCAACATGGTATAATAGGCCTTTTGCGGTTTCTTTCGGCTCCTCCTCCCCTCATCCCCAAGTCCTTGCTCAAAGTTTACGGCATGAAAGTCATCTATCATGTCTCCTATCCCGGCATCGAGAAGCAAGATCATCGATGCGTTGCCTCACGACCTCGTCTCTCATACGCTCGGTTTCACCATGGAAGATCCACCGCTTATAGCCCGCCGTCCATCCATACTTGGGAAGATGTTTAGACATGTCCTCCTTACTTTGCCTTTTTTTATTGTCACAATTCTTGCGGGGACACCAAACCTTTCGCACCTCGAGCATTCTCAAAAGCATAATCCACTAAAAGCACCGCTCTTCCTAACCCATTCACGGTCATAATCTCCAAAACTCCTCCGACCATGCCATGATATCCACGCACGGTCATCCATTCTCTATCATTTCAGCGAGAATATAAGAATGCAAGTGCATCTACACAACGATCCTACCATCTAGTAGGTGAAGATAGGTCCTAATCCCACCCGAGAATGCGTAGATGAGGGTCAGTTCCATGCTCCACTCCTATCTCGGGGCGGAATTTCGGCACACCTCCCATTTGTTCTCCGAATACACGTCCTCCCGAGAGGGGAGCCGTAGGGAAGAACAACGGAGATGCCAAACTCGAATCGACAGAGTGGAGCATGGAACGACCTCATCCACGCATCCCCTGTCCAAAACGTGGACAATTGAAACAGATACGGTTATATGTATGCGAGGATACGCATACTTCCAACCGTATCTCTTTTCGAGAACGGGGCCGCCTAAATCAGCCTGCGATCTAGCTACGACCATGACATGTAAGGAGGGGGATATACCTAGGGTCGCGGTGGAGTCGGCTACCCGGCGAGGAAGAAGATCGAGGGCCGCCAAGGGACTCCGCCGGCTCGGCAAGGCACTCAACTCCGCTCAGGAGGGCTCCTCTCCGCATAAAAACAAACACACGGGATCGGTTGAAAATTTCGACAGGAACCTCCCTCAGACGGGGAGGTTTCAAAACACGGCAAACAAAGCACACGGCACGATGGCGGAAACAATCACATCCAGGGCACGATGGCCGACAATAACATTGAGGGCACGATGGCCGACAACCTGTGAAAGTAAAACGAGCGGACGACGGACGGACGGACGGACGGGCGACCTCACCTCCGCTGCCACGGCGGCAAACAGCGGTCGCGAAGTATCGGCCGGCGGCGGCGTCGCACGCCGCCGCGGCGCGCGGCCTTAGGGACCTTTCTTCCCCTTCCTCCTCCTTCTTCCTTCCCCCTCCCTCCCTTCTCCTTCCCCTCCTCCCTTCTTCTTCCTTCCCTGCTCCCTTCTTCTTCCTTCCCCTCCTCCCTTCTTCTTCCTTCCCCTCCTCCTTCTTCTTCCTCCCCTTCTCCTCCTCCCTCCTACTCCCACCGCCGGGCCTTCTCCCCCTCCCTCCTTCTCCACGGCGAGGACGGGGCGGGCCGGTCTTGCTTGCCGCGGGGGGGGCGGGGCGGCGGGCAGGCTTGGTCGGCCGGGGCCGGCCGGCCAAGGCGCCGGGGGCGGACGGGGGGGAGGGAGGCTGGTGGGAGGCAGGGGCCGGCGTCTTTGCCGGCGAGGGGAGGGCGTCCCGCCACCGGGGGGGCGTCTTGCGACGCGCGCTGGCAGCGGGGAGGGAGGGGGCGGGCGGGCCTTGCCGGGCGCCGGCGCCGGGCGGGCGGGGGCGGGGGCCGGCGGCGCCGCCGGCCGGGGGCGGCGGCGGCCGGGGCTCGCCGGGCGTCGGGCGGCGCGGTCGGGGCGGCGGTCGGGTGGAGTGGGGTATTTGGTGTGTGTGTGTGTGTTCGAGTGGAGTGGGGTGGGTGGGGTACCGGGTGGGTTGACTTAAGCGTAAAAAAAAAAAGTCTTTCCGTGATGGATCTAGGGGATCACGGGATATCTCTCCTTTCCCGTGAACCCCCGGATCCATCACGGGAAAGAGTTAAAAAAAAAAAAAAAAAAAAAAAAAAACACCAAAACTCTCTCGCAACCTCCTGTGGACGCTGGTCCCACAGGTCGATTTCCGTGAGCTTGAGGACAAGCTCACGGGATCGCCCCCTTTCCGTGAACCCGCGAGATCCATCACGGGAAAGAGTAAAAAAAAAACCACTCGAACTGCATGCGGGGCCCACTACCAATTTCCGTGAGGACGGGGGTAAAAGCTCACGGGATATCCTATCCCTTTCCCGTAGGTCGCTCACGGGAAAGGAAATTTTGAGAAATTAAATTTATTCTCCCCCTTTCTTTTCTAACAGATATATGTTTTCAAACTTTGATCAACATTACTTCAAAAATACCTTATAACATACACTCACCCATACATAATTGATCCCTTGCGCGAAAAAATGGCCATTATTTCATGTGGTTCTATCTCCTTTTTTCAAAATTGTATTTACTTAACTACAACAAAAATTATAATAATTACCAAAATAATCCAAAAAATTCTCGTAAATCGACATGACACAATATCTCGAGGTCATTTGCATATAGAAAAAGTTTCAGTAGCGGATCACAACTTGACCACCACATCCACATGAAATCACTTTGGATCATTCTCAACAAACATGAACCTTCTACGTAGATGTTGGAGCCTGTGAACATTGTGCGTGCCAACTTGTGCAAATCGTTCCAAATTTTTATCATAGCCTCGGCATAAGATATCATGACAGATTATCAAATTTCATGATTTTTTGCACATCGGTTTATTTTCTAGAATTTTTATACCACTCGAGCAGGGATTAGAGTTGATGATTTCGTATTAAGATGTTCCAGATTTCATTTTTTTTTTAAATGCAAGGCCTTACATTATGTTGAGTATGAGGAATATAAATTTTCTACTAATTGTTTTCAAAAATTTGAACCACTTGTAGTTCAAATTTGGCCTCATTTCATAAATTCCCATAAAAACAGAATAATTACCTAAATATATCAAATAAAGTCAATAATTCACCAAACTTTAATATTGAGTGCCATATGATATGCAACAAGTGTAGAAAAAGTTTGGAGATCAAAAAAAAAAAAATTCCCGTGAGCTTCTTTCCCGTGAGCGTTATATGGTACTCACGGGAAAGGGTCCCCTTTGCCCGAGAGGCCCTTTGTTCAAAACCACACGGAAAGCCACGCTCACGGGAAAATATTTCCCGTGAGTCGACGGAGTTTGCACGGAAAGCGGCACGGAGGTGACGGAGCGGGCGGGGGGGCTCACGGCGGTTACCTTTCCGTGAGCCCGCCTCACGGGATAGGGACGGGGGTCTTTCCGTGATCTACAGCTCCACGGGATATCTGTTTTTCCCGTGTGTATATTCTTTCCGTGACTTTTCCACGTTTCTCACGGGGAAAGAGTATGCTATCCCGTGTTTGTTGCCTCTTAGCTGACGGGAAAGCCTATACCCATGGGATATTGATGAATTCGGTAGTGATTGACCAATTTTCCAGGAAAGATTGGCTCATTCCCCTGGCAAGTATCTAGGCCTACCACTACACACACGCAAACTAAGGCGCATAGAAATACAGCCACTGATTGATAAGATAGGCTGAAGAATACCGGGCTGGAAAGGAAGATTCCTAACGTCAGCAGGAAGGGAAACGCTTGTGAAAACTGTTCTGTCATCACAGCCCATCTACCACTTGACTGTTTTCCCCCAACAAAAATGGCTGATTAAGAGAGTGGACAGACTGCGAAGAGGTTTCTTATGGAGAGGAGAGACACCGGAGAATGTCAGTGGGGGTCACTCTCTAATCAATTGGCCAACCACGTGCAGACCAAAGACCAAAGGGGGCTTAGGTGCCCTAGATCTAGAACGTTTTGCAAGAGCCCTCAGATTGAGATGGCTTTGGCTTCAATGGACTCAAAAAGAAAGAGCATGGAACAAGCTCGATCTACCATGTGATGATCACGATAGAGACCTCTTCACGGCCTCCACAGTAGTAACTATAAGAGATGGAAGGACTGCGAAGTTTTGGACAGACTCATGGTTGGATGGAGCTGCCCCAAAATCATTGGCACCGGCCTTGTATAAAAAATCTAAAAGAAAGAGGCTAACGGTACGCCAGGCATTGCAAGGGAACAAATGGATTTCAAATATTCTGCCACTCAGCTCGCAAGAGGAAATTAATGAATATGTCCAACTATGGGAAAGGCTTGCAGAGATACGATTAGAAGTTAACGAAGCCGACACCATCAGATGGAGATGGACTTCCAGCGGGGAATACACAACCAAAAGTGCATATCTAATACAATTTGAAGGGAGTTTCAGTAAAATAAAGATCTCACCGATATGGAGAGCCAAAGCCGAAGCCAAATGCCGAGTTTTCGCATGGACTCTCTTACACAATAAAATCCTAACGGCGAACAACCTAGCCAAATGGAACTGGCCAAACGATCCAATATGTAAATTATGCACAAATGCAACAGAAACTCCATGCCACTTGTGCAAAGATTGCACATTTACACAACAGGTTTGGGCCTATATCAAAAGATGGAATAATTTGGAGGTGGTCGATTCAGTCACGACAACAGGATCAACATACATCTATTGGCAGCGGTGCAGAAGGAAATTTAACAAGAATGAACGAAGAAGATTTGATGGCATTATGGTATACTGGTGGTGGCATGTATGGAAGGAGAGGAACCGACGGACATTCCAGCAAAAATCTTTAAGTGCAGAACAGGTAGCCCGGTTATGCAACGATGACATAGCACAGCATCGCATTGCAACATCCTTTGACATCGGAAACTAGTAGCTTACTAGATTTCAGGAGTGATCGGAGCAGCCATATTGAGTTCAAAGACCCACAGCAGCATATTTACATATATGTCTACCAGCACCCAGAGTGCTAACCAAACCACCATCAAAAGAACAGTCCCAACACAGGCAAGGGAACCAGCCACTGACCAACTAGACTATCACTTCAAGGGACCATGAGTTTCACCATAAACAAGCGAAAAGCTACTGACACCTAGCATCACTGATGCGCCTGAACTAAAACATGGGCCACCAAAAGAAGCTGGTTACCAACTACTTACCTGCATCCTAGTTCGGACTACTTGATCGCCATGTAAATGATGACAGCAGCCAGGAGGGACGGGCTCACCCTCCGGAAAGTCCGATTCAATGGATTCCAGAGACTGCTTGTACACAGAAACCAAACATCGGATTGGAAAGCGTCTGACTTGAACGGGTTCAAAAAAAAAAAAAAAAAAAAAAAAAAAAAAAAAAATCCCAACCCTGAGTAGACTTGAAGCAATTACAAAGATTACCTGCGACGGAGATGCCGAGCGCCTGCTGTCGCCGGTGGATTCATCGTCGACGGAGTCGCCGTCACTACGGGTACGGCTGGCGTCCTGGGATGACGACCCAGCAGCGGAGGACGAGCTGGAAGACATGCAGGGGCAGCCAGGGGCGCCATTACAGCGCGGCCGACCGAAATTGGTCGACATGGCCCTCACCACGCCGGGATGGTCGCTCATTGCGGACACAAGCGGATCGGCGCTGGTGGAGCTCTCGAGGGGCGAGATAGGCGAGATAGACGAAGGTCCTGTACGCTACTGGAGACTGGTAGGTGGGAGTCGAACAAGGGACAAAAGGAGAAGTCCAGACACCGGTTCAAGAGATGAGCTGGGGCTTAATTTCATCACACAATGGGATTATACAGGGCAGGCCGGCCCACGAAGCAACAACCAAGTTTGTACTTGGGCCAAGGCCGATCTTCTTCAAGGAACCTTAACGCAGCTTAGTTAATTCGGTGTGGTACCGGTGTTTTTCCAAGTTGGGTACTTCGAGTAGTTGTTGTTTTTGTTTCTCCTGTTCAGTAGAGTTTGTACATTAGTAGAGTAGAGTGGGAGTCGTTTTTGTATTTATTTGCTCTTTTTTGCTCTCGTCTAATAAAAATCCGGCAAATCTTTTTGCCGCCCTTCTAAAAAAAAAAAAAAAACACCTCTTTTTGTACTGCCAACATGCTAATAATACTATTGTTCGTATAAAGCTACACTGGGTTAATCCCACCTAGATCTATAATCCATATGCTTAGCAATTAACTAACGGACTAGAGCACAAAGAATGCAGATTAATCTTAACTTAAAAAGAAAAAGAATGCAGATTAATCTTTGTGGAGCTGCAGCCATTACTTATGCAATTTGGTGCACGTGAAATTAATTTGCTTTGGAGAAAACTTGTGTTAACTCCTTTATGCAAGCTATCCTTAGAGGAACATATTAGCTATGTTTGTGCCGTCGTTGCAATGTGTACAAGCAGGGAGACCATCCATTCGACAAGCAGAGATTTGGACATTATTGCTTCGGACATTTTCACAAAATGAAATCAATAATCAACAATAGACTTTTCTTTTGAAAAGTTTCCCTTTTAATTTATGCCCCCCCCCCCCACCCCCTTCTTTTGTCTTGTTTGTCAGCTCCAATAAGTTCAAAACTATGCAAGAAATCAGCTGCACGAGCCCCGGTCATGGCGGGGAGGCTGGGCGGCTTGTCCCCGAAGAAGACGGAGGCAGACGATCGACCGCGCCCCCAGGCTTCCATGGTTTGGCGGCCGCGTCTACTCGCCACAGGGTTGGAGCATCGATCGTGCCCACGACCAGGGGCTCAAGCCTTGGATCACCGTCCTCTGCAGACCAGATGGCCTTTGGGTGGGACTTGGCCCGGACTGTCATCTTTGAAGGTTTGCTGCCATCCACTTCGGGCGATGAGCCCCGTCCATGGGAGGGGCGTCCCCCGAGCTGATGACGTCGGTGGCAGTAGCAGGTCGCAACCTTCAGCCTCCTGGGAAACTATACTTGAGGGTCCACTGCCGGCACTAGGGACCTTTTGGAAGGGGGCTACTTCAGGACCTTCCTCACACAGATGTGATACTAGAGATGCACTAGTGCGGCGGGTGGCTGGGACTGCACCAGCGCCAGAGGTGTCGGCCGGTGCGAAGGCACCGGCCGCGGACC
The DNA here is from genome assembly GCA_015847255.1 of Hyparrhenia diplandra. Classification (NCBI taxonomy): domain Eukaryota; kingdom Viridiplantae; phylum Streptophyta; class Magnoliopsida; order Poales; family Poaceae; genus Hyparrhenia; species Hyparrhenia diplandra. Next base: position 1,368,417 of record JADLZK010011669.1, read on the forward strand.
AGCAAAACTCGGCCGTGGCCTTGATCGCCAGCCGGGCGGAGAGCACCACGATGAGGCCGCGACTTCGAAAATTGGTGGACATTGACTCGAAGGGATGCCAGCTCCGGCGGTGGCCGGCCATGCAGCCGCCGGCGTCGGGGCTGCCGGGTGTGAGGGCGAGGTCACGCCACTTGGTGCGAAATGACCCACAGCTAGTGATTGATATCCCGTGTTGGCCCAGGAGCACGGCATGCTGGATGGCGATGACGGATGTTGCTCGACACCACCGGGCTTCCCTATGCTTGCATACAAGGCCGTTGATTCGGCCAACCGGAGCCGACAACACGAGGCGCCAAGTAGCGGATTCACTTCCACCGCCAGCGGTGTCGGGATGGACCAGGGCGCTGTGCGATGACAATGATGTCGCAGCGCTCAGCGGGCGCAATGAGGGGTTTGCCCAATGAGTATTCAAGAAGGCTGGCCGCGGCATGCTGCGAGACGCCAAAGCACCTGTTGCGAGACCAAGGTCTTCGACCACTCGTCCGGGCTTCCGCTCGGAGCGCAAGTCCTCATCATTCAACGGCTTCGATGGCTTGTGGGGAAAACATGGCGGAGGCCAAGCAGAGTACGAGGCCATGTTCGGCAATGACCCCGTTGACTCGGACGCCGAGTCATTGCGGGGAGCTCTTCCCGATCTCGCGCACGCCCTTGTCGGTCCCAGCGGGCGCGGGCGCCCGCGCATGGCGCCAATGCCAATCCATGGATCTGAGCCGGTGCTTGCAATTTTGGTTGCCTAATCCATGAGTAATCCGCTTAGGACTAAAAAGTTTGAAAATGACGCTTAATGTAATATTCTAACTCCCAAGAACCCCTAAAAGCCTTGGACAAAAAAAAAACTCTTCTCTTAATGACAAAGATGTGCAAGTCTTTTTGTGTATTCGAAAAAAAAACTCTTCTTTTCTTCTAAAAAGGTGGGGCCAAAGACTAGATAGTGGGCGTGTAACCACTAACTATTCTGCCGGCTACAAGATGCACTAGTTAAAACTCGCAAAAGATTAAACTAATTAACAGCTAATGTAATTATATGATCCACTAGCCGTGTGGATACAAAAGGATGACTCATTGGCAGCTCCAAGCATGCTTTAGTTTCAAAAAGAAATATGAGCAGAAGTGTGCAGCAAGCGCGCGGAAACAACCGGAACTACCGCCAAACAAAGGAGACAACTAGAAAGCCTGAATACTGAACCACCACCAGATTGCCATGGGATATTTATAGTGACGTGATTAATTGTATAATCGCAGCCACGTCACGGTGTAATTAATAATGAAGAAATAGGCGACCTGAATTGGACGAAACGCTAGTGCCAGACTGCAAGCTCCACGGACCACGCGGCAGTTTGACTCGACGAACCACTGCTATGCTCTCCTCTGTATGCACTGCCCTGCTCAGCTCGTCGACGAAGACCTTTCGCCTCCACGGAATTCTGACGTCTCATCGGTCGATCGTCTGCCACGGTACCCTCTCGATCTTTCAAAACCTGCTCTCGTTCCCCTTCTTGGTTATTTGTGGGTAAGCTTGCATAAACATGGTGGATTGGTGGTTTCCTCCTCTCCCCTACATATATCTCTTTGAGGAGGGAGGGATCGAGAGGAGGGACGGGAGTTGTGATGTAGTATTTCCTTTTAAATCGGTATTCTTTCCATCTTCTTTGTTTGCAGGCTTTTCATCACAATTCACAATCCTCAGTCGGTCAACGTGACCTCCCGTGTCTTCCTAGAGAGCCTTCATCATCCGCCAGCTGTGGCAGTGCTCTAACAAATATACTCTGTTAGGTATTTGTTTTTCCATGTATTTGCATTTTGAGTCGCGTTACAGTTCTTAGTTTTGTTGTACATAAGATAAAGTATATATTTGACATGTTAGAGCAACTCATAATCTTACTATTACTAATTGGAGGCTTTAACGGAGGCTCCAACGGAGGCTCCACGTTAATCCTCACCATATGTGCTAAGAAAAAAGATAAAATGCTAAAAATTCTCACATTAATTAGAAACATCCAACCATCAAATTGAAAGACTCAAACATCCACAACCATTGGATCTATTATTTCCTTAGAAAATAACCACCTTTGCCACTATAAATAAAAAATGGGAACATATCCTGTGCAACTCACCTTCGTGTGCAACCTATGCAACCATCAATTAAGGCCCACGAGGATCTAGATCTAACGTCTAACATTTTTTCACTTAAATCCTCCCACCTGAATACACATGGGTTAGATTTAAACACCACAGGTGGAGGGGTTAAGTGAAAAAAATCCTAGACATTGGATCTAGATCCCGTGGCCTTAATTGGTGGTTGCATAGGTTACATAACGGGTGGGTTATATATGATACGTTGCCATAAAAAATATCCTAAAATATTATTGTTAGGGAGAAAAATCCGGCAAAAAAGATCTACCTTCCGACGTTCACATTTGGTTAATTAATAAAATATATATCTAAAATACCGACTGTTTCTATCTATTAATATAAAACATTGGATATGGCCACACGTCGTTCACCATGGTTAATACAATATATCTAAAAGAACAGACGTAATCATCTTGATGACAAGGCAATAACAAACGTGATGTCAAGGGGCTCATAAGCGTAATGGCAAATGCCATTGGTTAGGAGGCTCCCACCCGGGGTTCAAACCCTGGGTGCGACACTTTATCCCTGGATTTATTTTAGGATTTCCGGCGCTGCGCATTAAGTGGTAGGTGACGCCCCCGTCGACAGCGAGGCAACTTCAAGATTGTCGGCTCAGTCCTTCGAGGCGCTCATTTGCGTACGTGTGTTCGTGCGTGTTGAGCGTCTGCGTTATACTGTGTAATCTCAAAAAAAAAATAACAAACGTGATGCAGTATCTCCCAAAAATCTCCTTTTTGTCCACCGGTGACCAGCCAAAAAATATGTACTACCCTACATATATCTATAACCAAGTAAATCTTGGAACGTAAGGTAGAATCCAGTGCAATTTATTTTCTAAAGAATTATCCACTCTGCTATTATGGAGATAAAAAAGAAGAGAAAAAGATAAATCCGTTATTTTAAAATATGCGTACCAAGAAAGAAAGAAAGATACTAATAAATACAATATTTTTCCTACAATGGCCACTGCCGTGTGGTTACGAGGTCCTAGGCCACCCCTAATCCGGCCTTAATGACGCCGCTTGGCTCCTTCACCACCGAAGAGGAAGGCAGGAGCAACAGCGGCCTCGCATCTCAAACCACTTGCATGAGGACTAGGAGCCAGTGTTGTCAAAAAAAAAAAAAAAAAAAAAAAAAAAGAAGACTAGGAGCCAGGAACAAGGACGATCGGGACCAGTAGCAAGGGATCAAGAAAAACGGCAATGGTTTCACGTCTTCCTCCATATGATGGGTGAGAAATAAAACTATCACGTTATTCTATCTTATCCAATCCTGTCTTGCACTACTACAATTAGTTCTAACGTTCACTATTAGTTATTAACTGAAGGACCGAAACGGCGACCCGAGGGGGGTGAATGGGAGCCTCAATTAAATTCTTTCGAATTAGTTGACTTGTAGCTCTCACGACCCCTCGGAGCAAAAAAGCACACACCACACGGTATGATCACGACCTTGGATGCAAGATGGATGAGCTAGAGTTTGCTCTAGACTCACGCCGGATCAACCGGAAACCGAGCGAAACAATCACGCAAAGAGACGGGAAGAAAATAGCCTCGGAAAGTGAGCCGGACTCACTCGGCCGGACTCACTCGGGCGAGTCGGTCCAGCGTCGGTCGAAGCGTCGGTCGGGCGTCGGTTGGATCGCCCTTGCGAACCTCTACGCGGGCCGTATCGACGGACCCGTCCGGTCCACACTGGTGCGTGCGTCCGGTCGGTCGCGTCCGGTCACCGGCGCGGGCGAAACAGCACCGGGCGTCCGGTCAACCGGGCGTGTCGCGTCCGGTCGTCGCGTCCGGTCACCCGGCAGCGCGAACAGCACCCCGCCCGGCGGCTCACCCCAAAATCGATCCAAACTCACTCAAATCGCAACCTCGGGTCACAAGAATCGAGCCATAGCATCTAGGCATGTGGGTGACCATTTCCCCCTTGGAAATTTCGAGATTGACGGAGTGAATCGAGAGAAATCGCGGATCACCACGAAGAACACACCCAAAGAGTCACCTTGATCCAAAACTCGCCCGATCTACGTGCTCGTGAGGGAATTAGCTCAAACCCTTCGGTGGAAATGATCCTCTCACGTCCTAGCACGAATCAACGCAAGAAAACGAGATCAAACGGTGCCAAATCGAAGAAATCGCGAAGAGAATAGAGGGGGAGAGGATGAACTCGGGAAGAACAAGTGAAGAACTCAAAATCACAGCTCATGAACAACAAAGAACACCGATCGATCGACCCAAACGTCACCCCTCGTGATGGGCTAATCACAGCTAGCCCTTGCTCGCAAATCTTGGTACAAATCGGTGGACCTCTCACACCTCGATCAGTAACCCTAAGCGGAAAATATGAAAATGAGAGGCAAGGGAGAATGAAGGGGTATGCCTCGCTAAATAGCCCCTATTCCTCTCGCCTAAACTACCCCTAGGATACATGAGTCGATTTTGTAACCCTAAGGCTATTTCCGTCGACTACGGGTAATCTTCGATCCGACGGCCACCGCGCCTTCCTCACGGTAGCCTTGCCTCCACGCAATCTCCCCGATGCCGCCCGCGTGCCGTCCTTCCGTCCGCCGGAACACTTCGGGTTTTGAGGCGCAAACCCGCGAAACCGCGCCCGTGGTTTTGAGGCACAAACCACCAAACCCGCCCGTGGTTTTGAGGCCCAAACCACGAAACCCGCGCTGTGGTTTTGAGGCACAAACCACCAAACCCGCCCGTGGTTTTGAGGCCCAAACCACTAAACCAGCGCCCGATGGTTTTGAGGGCAAACCACCAAACCTCCTCGACACGTGTCACCGCCGTCTTGACCGCCCGAAGTCGCCAAGTCATCCGAGCTCCCCGCTACGCGCACCGCCTTCGCCGTCTTGACCCGATCGACACGGTCCACGCCACGCCCTCTTGCATCCGTCGATGTCCCGGATGTCACCACCATGGCTAGCCGCCCGGCACCCCGGTCCCTCGGTCCAAGCCTCACGTCCGTCCTTCACCTCCACGGTCCGTCGGCAAGACGCGTCCTCCTTGGCACCTTCACCTCTCCGTCGGCTACCATCTCCGAGCTCCACACCTGCACAACACGAACCAAGAGATACGTCTTCGACACACTCCACGTGTGCCGGTGAACCATAGCCGAAGCGAGAAAAGATAAAAGAAAATAGAGAAAGAATATTGAGTGTTGACAATCACTACATCAAAACTAAACACATTTGAGATAAATCAACCATGTGTTCGCATTAACCTAATACAATTCAATAACACACTTCCTGTAGTCAAGTATCTTCTATTTTGTTTTCTAGAAAATCACTCACCTATGCCACTATAAATAAAAAAAAATCAATTTTCAGAAGTAAAATAAAAAATAAATGTTTGGAGACAATCTTAATTGTACCTGAGAACTAGCGATAGTCATCATATTAATCACGTCACATGGTTCACAAAAAAAAAAATGTCTCCATCTAAGTTCACAATTATTAAAATAATATATGTATTAATAAAGAAATATGTTATTAAAATATCATTTTATAGACCTTTTTAAAATTATAATTTTAAAAATATCAGATGAATGTTACTGCTCACGTTCACTTGGTAATATATTAACGAAATGTAATGTCTTTACTACCCATCATGTCTCAGTTAATTTATCTATTAATAGCAAAAATTGATAAAAGTTTAACATGTCCATAAAAAATCAGAGGCAATTTATCTAGGCCAACAAACAAGACACAATGTATGCTAACAAATTGTTTGTTATATATAAATAAAAGAGGAGCAAATTTTCAAAGCCATGCTAAAGCTGAAAATAATTCTCTAAATTTATATCTAAATTATGCAAATATGTAATTTATGAACTTTAATTTAAACTAGCCCATAGATTTGTATTTAAATTACCTACATTTATTATTATGATAGATAATACAAAGTATCTCCTAATTTTTATCCAAATTACCCACATATGTCACTAACAAAGTTAATATAAACTAGAACTTTTGATTATCTAAATTATCGACCTTCCCTATTATAAATAAATAAATAAATAAAAATATGTCTAAATCTACATGTGAATACTAAGTTATTATCATTTCAAATAAGTTTATTATGTCAACTAAAATATTCTGCAATTTCAGTTCTGGTAATCTACTTTCTAAATAAAAAATAACATTAAATCCACAAGTAAAATCTAATATAAGTTATTATGATAACTAACTAATAACCATTGCTATTTAAATAATTTTGTTATACATTGACCAAAAACATAACTCCACGTCAATATTTGCAGTCTCATATTAGCTCTATGTAAATGCTCCATACTGTTAAATGCATTTTAAGTGCTCTACCTTTTGGTAGAACAATAGTACCTCACCATAATTATTTATGTCAGTATAATAGATTTGCTATCTTAATTGTCGCAGTCCAAGCTATAATGACTTTTCTTGCTTTGTAGTACAACAAAGACTGCCAGAATCTATATTTTTTTATAAAAAGTACAGAACAAATATTATAATAACACATTGCTAAATATTAACATCCAGCCAACTGATTTTAGAAACAACATGTTCATCATGAGGTCATGCAATTAATTAATATGAACCAGCATCTCACCAAAATCTATAAAACATACAGCCACCGGCTAAACAATATGTCTCTTATTTTGTCAAAAGATTTTGGAAAGAAATCTATCCAATGGTGGTGGAATCCAATCCCACTATTAAATACAAACTACAAGCAATCAATAACAAGGCTTTAATGACTCAGTGATACATAATGCCATCCCAAGTGACCTTGAAAAGCAAAAACTACAATCATATTATACAAGATAAAAAAGGTCCAACGTTACTCCTGCTTTCCTCCACATGTAACGTTTTTGTTCACTACTATATTTTTAGTAATATATCAATCCAGTTATTGTCACGTCTATTGATCATACATATAGGAGTTACTTTGGAGAACATCTTGCCAACCTAGGAAGCCATCTACACTCACGAGATGATTCTAAAAGGAGCGGCACAATATCTTACCAGATGGAGACATAAAAGTATTCCCACCTCCTTTTCAAGCTCGCAACAAATGCATACCAAATAATTTCAAAGATGCAATGACCATGTGTTAAGGACTGAGGAGCAATGAGTTATTTATGTCGGCAACACCATTCATGAAGCAAAAGATCAGAAATCAACAAATGACATGCCAAACCTCAATATTATGGAGTAGCAAGTTATCCTAAAAAATTCATCAAACAAAACAATGGAAGACTATAATTTATGAAAATAAGGAAAGGTATGCATCTAAATATCCAATACTCAATCACATTATCAATTTTTTTATTTGTTGGTGAACTAACCTTAAATTTCTAAGGATGGAAATCCAACATGCCCATATACAAAAGTCAGGCATACTAGGATACAAAACAAGTAAAAGAAAAGAAAATAACCGATTATGGAATCAAACTAAAAACTAATGTTACCATTAGCTATGCGATGACGGCCTCTCTCAATCATGCCAAAGCGAATTCTATCCATGTGTGCAACTCTGGATGTAAATCGAAGTTAATTATATGATGTAATTGTTATTACTTAATACATATATTAAATAAGATTTTCTATTGCTCCAGAATCTCAAAGTTAGCCCAAGGGGAGCACGGGTTGATGGACTAGTAGTAATAATTAAAATACAATTGCAATCTATGTTTGACACAAGTAAATAATTTCCCACACAAATCAATCTCCATGTAAATAGGAGACGGACAGCAGAGCTACTGAAGATAATGGAGTTGGAGAACAACGATCCAACTGCAGAACCAGTATCTCTACCTCTAGGCTTTTTGAGATCCATCACAGATGATTTTTCCGATGAGCGTGAGCTCGGAAACGGTGCATCCGGAATAGTTTACAAGGTATGACGAATTCTTTTCAGTCTAATTAATTAATTTTCAAATGTTGGCAGCAGTAATTAATTACTGAACGGATCAAACATGAATTCTATTAAGGGCATTCTCCCCTGCGGATCAGTTATTGCCATCAAAATGTTAAATGGAAAAATTCTAGCGGTTGATGACCGATCCTTCGAGAACGAGGCATCCTGTCTTATGGATATCAAACACCACAATGTAGTACAGCTTCTAGGTTTCTGTGCCGAATCAGGGGAGCAATGATGCTGAAGTAACCGAACCGGAAAGTTTTTTGTTGCTGAAGAACGGACAATAATACTCTGCTTCGAGTATATGTGTAATGGAGGCCTAGACAAGCATATTTCAGGTACATTTTGCAAACATGGGACACAATTTATCATCTCCTTTTTTTTCCATTTTCTCAAGTCCACATTGTTAGAACACACCTTGTAGCCACAATCAGTAGAACACTAGAATAAATGTTGCCTGTATCCAAAAGAAGGTTATTCTACATTGAGTTAAAACATCTTAAATATGCCCTCAAAAAAATCTATATATTATCTCAATATTTATAGTAAGTACTAAATAAGTATGATAAGATCCATCATAAAATATATCTTGATGATATCTCTATTTGGTGTCATAAATATGAATCTTCTTTATAATTTTGGTCAAACTTAAATTGACGGATGTCTAACTAGAATAACTTTGTTTTTGGACGAGCTAGTAACTACATATTACTATTACTGCAACCACACAAAAATTTCATTGCTCTTATTATTGAGCATGGTATGATAAGATTAATTATGTCTAGAAAAAGTATTTCTACAGATGAATCTTCAGGTCTTGACTGGAACACGAGATACAAGATAATTAAGGGAATATGCCACGGTTTGGATTTCCTCCATGGGTGTAATATTATTCATCTAGACCTTAAACCTGCAAATATATTAATGGATGACACTCTGACGCCAAAAATTGGGGACTTTGGTTTGTCAAGGTTGTTGGGTGAACAAAAATCCTACACTGTGGCTGGCCCTTCAAAACGCCTTGGAACACCGTAAGCTACACCCCCACAACAATACCAAATGCTTTCTTAGTAATATATTAATGGTCTCTATTATATGCTTGCACCATCTCAAACACTTGATGCCTATTGCAGTGGGTACATGGCACCAGAATACATAGACAGGGGCATAATCTCAAAGAAAGCAGATATATTCAGTTTGGGTGTACTAATTATAGAGATACTCAAAAGGCATAAGGATGACTATCCGTACTATCACGAAAGCACCAAAGTTTTCCAAGACTTCATAGCGAAAGTAATAAGATGAATTAATGGATCTTCTACATGTGTACCATCGCTCCAGCTCACTTATTATATATGCAATTGTGTAGGTGCTCAGTAATTGGAGGAAAAGATTCGAAAGATCGTCGAAGTATACAACACCAGCACTACATATCCAGCTAGTAAAACAATGCATCAACATAGCCTTGGAATGTGTGCACCCTGACAAGGAGAAAAGGCCAAACGTATCAAATATAATTGAAATTCTTAATGCAGCGGAAGAAAGTTGCTATGCTAAAAATGGCGAAAAATTACCAGTAGATCACCAGGTATGGTATCTTATATCCACGTTGAGTGCGTTGTGTGTGGCCCTTTCTAAACTTCATTGCATTATTAGGTGTAAGCGAGTGTCCCAAAATTTTAGGAACATGCTATTTTTTGGATAGTCATGACATGTAATTTAGTTATTTTTATTAATAAAAATCACTTGATATGCTTTTAATGAATTATATGTTTCTTTAGTGAAAACAGACGGATAATGTCAATGTCTAGGAAATATCCATAAGTAGTATTTCCTTTTCATTATTTTTTTTAGTGGGATGCAAACTGGGAGCTCAAAAAATTCTTGAGATACCAATCAACATGAAAAGTTACATCTTTAAGAAAAAAAAGTAACACAATACCACGAGGCTGGCTTTTGTTTGATGAAGAGAAAAACAATCCTATTTCGTTATTATTAATTCCAACTAGATTTCTATAATTAACTTTAAATACAATTAGCATGAAAATGGCAAATTATTGTTCCAAAGGGCCTGTTAGGTAATTATTGGTTTCCTTAGGGTAATTAAGTATGTTGGTGTTATCTTATAGGTGGTTTCGTTGAGTATCACAGAATGTTTGAATCTGATACTCCTATTTATGTGCAGTAGTACTTGGATCTTTGAAAAGATATTGTGAGTATAACACAAGTATGCACCATATTAAGAACGATGTAGATAAATCAAGTAGAAAACCCTAGCTAAATGCTAATGTTGAAGAAACCATGACAAAAGATAAGGATTTTGGCCAAGCCTACCTCAAATTATATAAGCACAACTCGAAAGAGTACAAGTGATTGTTTACTCTCTCAAAACTCTACTTGATACTCTAGGACTCAATGTTTCCTGCCCTATACAAGAATCTAGTGTAATAGAAATAACTTGCCTAATCCACTTGAGCGCTCCTAATTGCTCCTTACAAGCAACCGATTGAGCAGTCAGCTTGGTGCGCTCCCAATTTAGAAGAAGAACATAGTGGACACAGCCAAAACAGAGATGGTCATCGGAGGGAGCAGAACTAAAAAGACACGGGTATAAAGTGGAGCCCTTAAGAGCAGAGGAGGGCTGTCGATTAATGACAAAACAACCGTGGAAATAGCCTCAACCCAAAAGTGTGGAGCAAGATCAGCAGAAATCACTAGTACAGAGAAATCTTTAACGGTGGCGGTTTTGAAACCTCCACCGAGCTAGGGTCGCCTTGGCGGTTTCAAAAACAGCCACCGTTGATAAAAAATTAAAAAAAAATCAAAACCCTAACTCTAATAGGCCGGATCCGCCATCGGTGCCGGATCCCGGCCGCCGGAGCTGGATACAAGTGTCCGCCGCCGATCTGGTGCCTCCATCGCCGGACCTTCCTCCTCCACTTGCTCGGGTCATGCTCGAGTGAGAGGACGAGCTCGAGGGGAGGATCCCCGCGCCGCCGCCCGCGGGGACATCCCCCGCCGCCGCCGGGATCCCGCCCGCCCGGAGGAGGGAAAGGGACAGATCCCCCGCCGCCCGCCGGATCTCGCCGTCCACCGCCGCCCTTGCACGGATCTCACCATCCACCACTCGGATCTGGGCTTGCAGCTCGCCGTTGGGAGGATTCACCGCCGCCCGGGAGAGGAGGACGCCCGCGCGTCGCCGGGGAGGAGCACGCCCCGCGCACCATGGGGAGAGGAGTGAGCTGGTGGAATGGATCCGTGGAGAGGGGTGAGGTGGGGCGTGAATCTCGGGAGAGGGGACGGAGTGGAGGGAGGAGACGGGGGAGTCTGGAGTTGGCGGCTGCGGTGGAGTGAGGGAGACAGTGGAGTGAGGGGGGGGGTTGAGAACGAAACCATAGTCCCAGTTTACATATGACAACGTCGTTATCGGGCCACATGGGCTTTTCTTTGCTAGGGTTTGGTGGTTTTATGGGTCTTATTTACCATGGCATTAACTACCATGGTAAATACTAAAAGACCGTCATGGTTAATCACAACATTAATCATGGCTATTTTTTTTAAAAAACTACCACGGTTAATAAAATGGAAGTGCCTTCTAAAAGATTTTTTGTACTAGTGAATGAAAAGAGCACAGGTTGTCTCAAGAATATGGCGATGCTTATGCTTAGCAATACCATTTTGAGCATGAGCACCAAGGCATGAGAATTGTGGAAGAGTACCCTAGTCAGCAAGATAATGCCGATGCGCATCAGAAATATACTAGCCAACAAAGTCAGCGTGAAAAGCATGAATGTGCGAACCATATTGAGTGCAAATCATAGTAGCAAACTACTAGTAAATGGAAAGAAACTGACCATGAGATGACATCAGATAAATCTAAGTGAATCGCGAATAATCTCAATAGAGATAACATGGTAGGAGTGACTCCCTTTAGAAGTGAAGGGAGCGTAGCCCCATACGTTAGAATGGACAAGGTCAAAAGGACATCGGGACACAGATTCACTGGAAGAACATGGGAGTTGCACATGTTTGCCGAGCTGGCAATCGGTGCAATGGAGAGAACTCTCACCAGAAACAATACCAAGAAGGCTAGAACACTGCTTCCAACTAAAGTGGATAGTCTAGAACCGGATAGATGGCCTAGATGTCGATGCCACACCGAGCAAAGATAGGGTCGAGGATGCAACCGACACGGAGACGGGGAGAGCCGGACAATTTGGGTAGCGAAGGGAGTGAAGCGAGCTAGACGGCCGGGTAGCGAAGGGGTGAAGGAAGACGCAACCAGTCAAGCTCCCAAAGACCCTGAGAATCACAGTGCCAGGGACTGGTCCCCACTAGAAGGCTTGTACAAATATCTTGAACACAACAAGAATCCACCGCAAGAATGATACTAATGACCATGGTCACGATCTAACCTGGTCGACAAAGAATCGTGATAGTGAGCTGAGGAGCATGCGAAATGATAAGGACATGGAAGGAGGAGGTAGTGAGAGTGCCATGACCAACAATAGGAAGAGACGTGCCATCAGCAGTATGAACAATGGAAGATGAATGGGGAGATGACAAGGACGACAAATGAGTTGAATTAGAAGTCATATGAAAAGGGGCACTAGAATCTAGAACCACTTGGAGGAGACCGGGGTGAGGAGTAAGAGGGGATGCCAAAGGTGACATAGAGGGAGTGGACGATCGAACAGGGCAAGAATCTCCTGTTCCTCAAAGCAAGGGCTCGTAGAGTGGAGGCACCACAGCGACCAACGTAAGATTCCTCAATCACCCCCGAGGAGGATGAGCACGGTGAAGGCAACTTGGCTGAGGGACGCCGGTGTAGAGGTGGGGGCCGCGTGAGGCGGCACGGGATGAGTGGACATCCGTCGATCAGGGCCAGCCGGTCGGGCAGATGTAAGGCGTGGGCACCAGGCGGTCCATGTGGAGGAGCTGCGGCACAAGTGAAGCATAGGCTCCTCAACAAGAGATTTTAGCGATTCAAGCGCAGCGGAGCACCGCAAGCGGCACGGAGAGCTGCGGGGTGCTCGCAGGAGGGGCGCTGAGACGCGTGCGGGGCGGGCAAGCGTGCCGCCGCCGCCGCCAGCGACGCTGGTGTGCTGCATAGGCACCGGAAGCGCGCACCACGTGGGCTAGTGGTGCAAGGCCGGGCGGCCGTGGGCGGTCCGAGAGGGGCTTCACGAAGCGGGTGGAGGAGGGCGCAGGAGACGCCGGGCGGGAGGCCATGATCGCTCATCGGCTCCCACGGGCCGCGGGCGCAGAAGAGCCGGCTCGGGTGGGCACCACGGGGGCATGAGGCCTAACAGTGGACGGCATTGGGCCGTGAGAAGGCCCGATGGCGCGCGGTGGGTTGGTAGTTCGCCGGGCGGTTCAACGGTGAGAACCGACCCTAGCTTGATACCATGTCGAGAATGAGAAAGGGGCAGATATATAAAATGTACACGTGCAACAAGTCCTCTAAGTAGAAGGAAATACATATGCATCTTATACATCTAACATTTACAAGCTTTTTCAAGGGGTTCACAGCGTAATGGCAAAGGCCATTGGTTGGGGGCTCCCACCCGTGGTTCAAATCCTAGGTGCGACATATTATCTTGGATTTATTCCAGGATTTTTTAAGGCCGCCAAGATTAAGTGGTAGGCGGCGTCCCCCCATCGACAAATGGCGCTGTGGTGACCGTGAACTTCAAGATTGCCGGCTCGGTCCTTCGAAGGTGCTCATAGGGGTAGGGTTTGCGCATGTGTGTTCATAGGGGTGAGTGTGCGTGCGTGTTGAGCGTCTACGTTGTACTGTGTAATCTCAAAAAAAAAAAAACATTTACAAGCTTTGGTTAAGACCACCCCTTGTTTATATAGTCTCTTCCAAGGCTCTCATACATGCAAGTAGGAGACACTCAGTTCATAAAGTCATAATACCACACCTCTCTTGTGTCCTAAACTAAGTAGGATTTGAGTCATAATACAACACGTAATATGAAGACGACTTAATAGGCAACTCATAGAATGGGTTGTCTTTTAAGGTGCTTTGTAAAACAACTGTATCTTTCTCGCATGTTCGTCTGTCTCATTCACAAATTCACAATATTTAAAATCCTATGCAACACAGCCTGAGACATGCTATAAGATTGCTGATGTGTATCAACGAACTTTCCTTTAAAAGTAAAATCACATGAAGTACCTCCTAGAAAACAAGGTTCCTGCATTCATAAATGTATGTTATTTTAGCATTTAAAATTTATCCACAAATATAAGCAATTCTGCTATAATTCGCCGTTCCCATCATTAATTAGCATACCGTTTAAATTTGAGCCTATAATTTATAGCATCGATAGAAAAGATAGAACGTAATTACGACTTAAATAATATTATATGATACTCTCAGTTCTTTTATAGGATAGGACTTGAAAATGCCAATCGTTTTTTTTATCTATGGGTTTCTTTGTACGTATTGACATTATATGTAATAAAAAGAGTGAAGCTGACATCCCTCTAAAATTATCATTGAATTTAAAAAACACCCTCAAACTAAATACCGGATAACAAATGTGACATGCCGACCTCACATGTATTTATTTATTTTTACTCATGTCATCTTTTATTGAATATTTGGACTCTTGAATGATCTTAAATCAAAACAATTTAAAGTTAGAAAAATTTAGATCTCATTGAGGACTACAAATTAGATATAGAGCATGTCCAATCTAAGATTGCTCAAAAAAAAAAAAAAAAATTGAATTTTATAATTATAGAATTAAAATAAAATTTTAGACCTATAAACGACCCCAAACAAAAAAGAAATTGTTGGCTACAAAGTTGTAGAGCACGTTGAGATTTGCAAATTAAAATGAATATTTTAGCCTCTAAATGACCCGTGATAAAAGGATTGCCAATTAGAAGTTGTAGAATATATTGAGAGCTACAATTTTGGTGTAGATATATTACGTTAACATTGGAGGTTAGAATATATTGAGAGCACCCGACAGATCCGGAGATTCCCGAAGTCACCATTGGCCGCCGCCGACGGAACGCCGCATTAAACACCACCGAATGCATAACACCAAGTAAATCCCGAGAAAATCCCGTAAAAAAGGTGTGAGCACTAGGATTTGAACCTTGATGTGTAGCGTCCCACTAGACCATCCTACCATTGGACTACAAGCCAATTAGCTTGTTGGTGCTCCTGAAAGAAATAAAAATTCCCACCCTCATGGCTTGCGTAGTTCAGGCCCAGTAGGCAAAATTAGCCTAGACGTATACTTTTTTTTGGAATAAGGAAAAATTCCATTGATATTAAAGCAAGTTACATCCTCTCATTACAAAAAGTAAACCAAACTACTCCACCTCCATTGATGGGAGACAAGAAACCTTGAAAAAGTCATAAATTCCACCATCTAGGATCATCATCCCAAACGGATATGCCACGAGACATAACCTCCGATCTGAACGAACAGGGCCATCTCACCATCCACCGCCGTCATCCTCATACCCATCAATTTTGCAAAAGAGGAGTAAACTGCTAAAACTCCACATGCAAACATAATGAAATTGGCGCCGCCAATTACGTCGTCGAACTCATCGTCGTTGCCTTCACCAAATTTGTCATGAGAGAACACAAGTGCAACCGACATCCAGATAGATATCGTTGGAAAACTAAATCTCACAAGCCAATCTCCATGGCTGCATAGAACCACAGTGAGACAAAGGAAGGGCCGGAGTACCTTATTCTCCATCAATGGTGATGTCTTCGTCTTGCCATCACCATTGAGGAACGACATGCTCCATTGCTCCATCGATGATCTTGACGACTCCTTACTCAGTGGCCAATCTCTTTGATTTGATATTCGGAGAAACCTTGAACCTTGAAGACTCGATCTACTAGGAAAAAACTTATTAAAAATGATGGATCCCCACTCCCTCTAACCCCCGGCGTGATGCCGGAGGAGAAGGGAGGGGGGCCAGCGGTGGTGGAAGGCGGGAGCCAACGGCGACGCCCCTAGGGTTTGGTGGCGGCGGCGCAAGGTAAGATAGACTCTACCCCAGACGTATACTTTTATGTACTGCATGTATATATTCACAAAAAGGACAATGTAATAAGAAAAAAAAAACACATTTGTATTTGTAATTTTCTAAGAAGCACAACACTACACATCTAGCCCCTTAGGAAAAAGACAAATTTCCACATTCTTCTCTGTACATGGCTCGTATCTTGCTTCTCTGTACTACTGAACATGGTCTGCATCCTGCATGTTAAAAAATTACATGTATCATAAGTTTTGTTGCCTACATGTCATGATATAACAACACTCGTTGCATGCAAAAGGAATCATCTTAATGACCTATCCCTAGATTTACAACAACAAGGCTAAATTGCATACTGAAAAGCACATTATTGTCTAACAAGCGACACTGAAATTGCCTAGCAAATGACATTTAAACAAGATCAATTTTTTTTTTTTTTTTGATAAAGTATACCTGTATTATTTGAAAGCAGAACCGTACAAGTACAAGTAGACCGTATAAGGATACGAGAGGCAGCTGTCCAACCTATCAACAAACAGGACCTCAACAAAGATAAAAATTACACACTGGTCGTTGTCCCGAACGGAACTCGCGGCAATGACCGCCGCCGATGAAGAACGCAGACGCCAACTAACGCCGTCGAACCCGACTCCGGAGGAAACCACCGGGACTGCAGCAGATGCTCAAACTTCGCAAGACGAGCGAAGATTTCATTGAACGCTTGTCCGTCATATCCACTTCCCAGATTCAAACGGCGATGGAAGTGCCGACGATGACATCCGTCGCCCACGATGAAGCCGAGCCCGCTTCAACCATCGGACTTCCAACGCAGACACATAGCCACCACGAATCCACAAAGCAAAAGGCCAGCGCCCCCAACGCTCGATGACGACGAGGCATTACCAACCAAACTCCTAAACAGAACGCCGGGATCTGAAGCTCCAACTCGGTCTCAGATCCGGTAAGCTCCGACCTCACAAGCCCATCGCCGCCACCGAAGAAAGGAATGACGAGGTAGGAGAGGGCCAGGAGTACCTTATTCCACCATGGCAGCGCCCGCGTCCACCTCGCAACTGCCGCCGGGACACCAACTCACATCGAATCTAACCCTAACCCTAGCTACAGGGACACCCCACCAAGTCGGAGGAAACCCGGCCACAGCCATCGCCGGGCGCGAAGGCCAGCTCCCCTCAGCCACCAGCGTCGACGAGGACGCCGACGGGGAGGGGAGCCGTCCTCCCGACGCTCCAACGCCTCTCTTGTTACGAACGTGTTTTCCCCTAAGTAGTATAATACACCTTATTTGGTTCCTAGGCAGAATACGAAACCTCCTGTGATCAGTTTGTAGAGTATGACCCGTCAACAAGATCAAATTTGAAGCAAGGCAAAAAGACTAAATGGCTGTAGTTTTGGTATATAAGCAAGTCTGAATAGGCAACTTAGCCTATTCTTAAATGTCAAAAAGAAACAAAATTTATCGATTACTGACAAAACTTTCAGCCAAGATACAGGAGCTAGCTAGTGAATAAAAATGATTAAATCTTAGCTAAGAGCAAGGAATGATCACATAAGCACATCAAACAAAATTTTGGTCCATTGTACTGCTGCTGTTAAACTAAATACCACATCGAACTCCTTAACTGTTGTTGGACAACTGACATTTCTGCGAAAATCCTACTGCTGCTACAAAATTACTAAGCACTCCAAAAAAGAGCTAGTAGGTAAGGCAAAGGACAAATCAATATAAACACCAAAGCAGCTACAAAAACGCTAGGGAGAAGATGGCAAAGCCGCTGCTCAAACCTATAGTGGCCTAGTTGATGCTGCAGGTGCTATGACCTACCGATAAAAACTGGAGCAACGAATCAACAAAAAAAAAGTAAGGATCCAAAAAAAGCACATCAAGCTATATGTTTTAGGCAATTAAATTTCATTTGTTACGCTACAATGCCTGCTTAAAGAAGCAATTTATGTATTTTGAAAAGCAAGCATAGTGTCAATGTTCATTTACAACCCATAGCCCCAACCCCACTCCCATCCCTAGTTTTTTTTTACAAAAGGAATAGAGATTTGATTAAAGACGCAAGTGTCTAACTGACATGGTTCTAAACTCCAACCCTAGCATCCTCCAATATAATTTCGTCTCTCACCACATATGTACTTATTTACATATTAAACTGCTTTGTGCTTTGTACTTGATCTCCCCCTGCTAGATAACTTAGAAGCTGCAATGTAAGAACAGAAAAAACAAAGATAGTTTAGAGAAGAATGATGTAAAAATTGCCTAATGATTTGCATTATTTTTCCTTGATCTTGACACAATATTGTTTGGTCAAAGAACATTTAGTTGTCTATTCCCAATGAAGTGAAGTAACTAATCAGTGCACATGTACATTTAGTTGCTCTAAATGTTGATTACTGACACACACACACTAGCATTCAGCTCATTAAAAAACAGCAGCAGAAGACTGTAGGCATTCAGATAACTCTAATATGTGTACCCAATTCCCATGTGTACACACACCTGGAGTCTAGGTACCTTAACCCAACCTCTGCATTGCTTGCTATCCTGAGTTCTTGACACCTTAATCTGAAACTAAAGCTCATAGAATAGACTCTAATACTACTAGACAAGGGGTGATTATGTATTTAGCTGGAGTTCAAGGGAGAAGCTTGGTGGTAGATAAGATGAGCATCATGCCTGACATTTACCTACCGGTTCAGAGGCCCATGCCAAGTGCTGACTATTCTCACAGGAAAAGTGGAAAATGTGATAGATATTAGACAGTTCCTTCCTGCTGGTTGACATTTACCTACCAGTTAAGGCCTCATTCCCCGCACCAATTTGCAGTCATCCGCACAGAACGATTTCACCAGCATTTGATCACACAACCAAGCTTTCGTTCAAAGCACAAATCAACATGAACAAATTGCAACTCACAACCTTGTGATGGTAGTGCTCAATAGCGGACTGCAATAACAAAAGGGAGGAAATATTAGGAATGGAGCAAAGGTAGGCAGATAGACTAACAGGACTCAAACCATGTGTAATCATGTCGGTAAAAGGTCATTCTGGATCCATGGCACCATTAATAACATATGAAAAAGATTAATTTGGACAGTAAGATTAAACACATCTTAGATAACAATTAAACAACTCCACTGACAGGAAACTAGGAAAAAAAGAAAGGATCATATGGCTGCTCATGATGAGACAAATTAACACACGTCACACAGTCCCAGACTATGATCTAAAAAATTCATTACTACATATATCAGGTTCTATGTTACCTAAATTAATAGGTTCAGATATGGTTTGATGCAGTATGCACAAGCACGATCATCCTCCTATTAGATATGTTTGATGCAGTGAGCACTTGAAATGGAGATAATAAAATAAGAAGCTGCTAACTGATAGCTGCAGCTCATGGCGATAACAACAAGTCCAAATTGCCTATTTAGGTGCATATTGTTGCCTAACAAATGACACTAATTGCCTAACAAATGTGATAGGATTGCGGATCCTACCAGGGATAGGGCATAGTCTATAGTGGTGGGTGATGGTTGGGCGAGGTTTCAGTGAGCGTGGCACCATGTTTGGGCAGCACGGAAAAGATGACGATCACGAGGATGGAGAGAGGAAGGGCGGTGACTAGGGTTTATCACGGCTCCCTGAGGGAAGCCGGCAACAAGATATGTTGCTATTGCTTAATCTCAACTCAATGCCTTACACGGGTATTTATACCCTCTCACAAATAATATAAACCTCTATGATTAATACTTGCTAAATATGATAATTTGGGCCTCCAGCCCCTAATGCCAGCTGTTAAAGTTCGTTATGTGCTAAAAGAATAATGAAGATTCTGCAAGTAGTTTACGAGAACACCATTGTAGCTTTTCTCTTAGAGAGTATTCTAGGGTATCGTATCCACAGGGAAGCTTTGGGTAAAGAATTCTAATAACTCACAATCATGTATCTACTAACTTAGCAAACCAACTAGACTAAAGTGAGGTAAGTGATAAATGATATATAAACAAGACTATGAATACTAAAGCATAAAAGTAATCTACTGATAATGACAAAAAAAAAATACTATGATAAATGAAATAGCTTAAAAATTTAAAATATTTCATGATGAGCTCTTGTTTGACAGAGTGTTAAATTCCTACCAAAGCCATATTTATGATATTTAAATTAGGAAAACATTCCAGCTACATGCAATGTTTGCTTTGGATTGAGTAGTTCAAGCTTTGTTGTTACCTGTGAGAGTTCAGACATGAAAAGACAAGTATTATCCACACACCTTCCACATATATTTATATGCATTGTTCCTACAATGGGAACAATCATAATACCATTCTTTTTCTATATATATCCACTTTTACATGTTTCATTTCTACACTGGGAATAAACACTCCATGAAACTATAGGAAGCCCATATTTATATACTCCAAATATCTTTGTCTTTATCTCTCAAAATTTTATTAGTGGAAAGAGAGTTGAGTTACTGCCAAAAAAAAGAGAGAAGAAAGGGGAGATGAAAAATGGACAAGTGTCCTATGGGCGAGTAGAGCCTACCTCCCTAAAAAAAAAAAAGAAAAAGAAGAGAGTAAAAAAGGACAAGTGTCCACAATAAAACAATGGATACTTAGATGCCGGCCTCTCTGAAAAAAAAAAAAAAAAAGAAAGAAAGAAAAAAGAAAAGTATGCAGCCCAAAGTTCTCTCAAGTTTTCAAGTTTCAAAAGAGAGATTTGTTCATATCTTTGAAAGTGTAAAAATAGAATTATTTTTAGCCACCAAATATACACCTATCCATCATATTCTCTACACATGCTATTCCTGTTTTGATTGGCTGAACTCTCTATGGATCCATTGTTTGAACTATAGATATATCCTTTGCAGATATGCAATATTATTTTAAGAGTGCCACTCCTATTAGCTCCATATAAGCCATACTTAGAGAGATGTGAGAGAAGGTTTAATATACTCGGCCTTGTTACAAATACCATATATTCAAGAGAGAAGGCAACCACTATTAATACCTAGTGTGGATCCATAAATACCACATATTGAGAGATTGAGAGTGTCATTCAATACAGAGCTCGAAGTTTTATTTGAAAATTTATGAAAACTCCAAAATATTAGTAATCGAAGACTTGAGACATAGTGCTTGACTTGATCGTTTCTATCTTTCAATTGCTCAAGTACCCAAGTGATAGTAAAAGCACCATAGTTTGGTAATAAGGGTGAGTTTGAAGTCGAATAAGTTTATCCAAATCCGGTGTAGAGTTTCTTTTTGAAAGCATGTGTACTCTATAAGAATGAAAGTATCGTAGCAACTCCCCGATCCAAGTTTGTCTTATAGTATACTTGTTTTGATAAGGGACTAGCAAAAGGTAAGCTTGGGGAGCTTGTTGACGGTAGTTATTGTCAAAAAAATTAAGTATTTATTTTCCTACTAAATCATGGATAAATAATATAAAAGATTATTATTACTAATGGATTCCACGAGTTTTGGTGCACACTAAGTTTTGCATGAGAACTCGGAATATTCGAAAAAAAGAGTTAAAAAGAGAGGAAAATGAGAAACGAAAGAAAAGGACCAAATCCAGGGCATTAGTATAAATTCGAGGGGTTCAAATGATGAAATAATGAAGCTTGAAGAGGCCGGAGGGCAGACCCCACAGGGTGGGGCTGGGGGGGGACGCCCCGGTGTCGCGCGGCACCCCCCTAGGGCGCCACGTGTCCGCTTTCGGAACCTTCCCACCACCGACCTTGAGATCCAATCTAAGCCGTCTAATCAAGTCGGTTTGATCCAAGGGCTGAGATTCATCCGACCGGCCGATATAAGCAAGGGCAGGGGTACCCCTGAAACCCTAATTCATTAGTTAGAATTCATTATTGATTAGAGAGGGATCCCAATGTAAGGAACTCTCTCTTCTCAATATAGATCTAGGGTTAGACTTCTCAATGTAATAGATGAGATCTAGTTGAGAGTTAAGGAGAGCGGAGCTACGCTCCGTTTTTGGAGAGTCTTCAGAGTTATGGTATGTCTTTGCACCTTCACTCTACAAGACTTATGCTTTATTTTATTTATCTTCTCTATTTACTTTTATACTTTTCATTCATGGTTAATACAGTTATTATACTTTGCATAGGATCTCCACTCGCATCGAGTGCTCAAGTTATTCCGGTTAACTAGAGTAGTAGTTAATAGTGTAGACATGGTGTCTAGACTAGAGGTTACTTGAGATTGCACCCAATCCCACAGATAGTTTGTGGTAGCCCAGGTGGTGACAACCCTGATGGCCGTTGTATTCCACCACGTTTGGGTTGGTGTTTGTAGGACTTTAGTCAGACTTTCTAGCCCCCTTCTCATCCCTTTCTGTGGCTAGTGTTCTGATGTCCCGAAGTGTTTTTGTGTGTTTGCTATATCTATCCATGCTTCAGTTACCTTATAACCAAAGTATTAGAGAAGTAATTAGGAACCTTTGCCTCTCCCTTTGTCCTCTTGATTAGCTAGTTTCACAAATGACAAGATAAATAGCAGCTCGGACTTTCTCATATCATATCCCCCAATTACCCGTAATTAGATCAAGCGTATGCTACCCACAAGTCGTATAGAGCAAATTTGAAAGGGGACAAATATATCCAAAACATCGAGGAATTTCAAGTTAAAAACAAGGTACTAAAAAGAATTAGAGCGAGAGAAACTATTCATCATTTCCAAAGCAAACTTTATTCTAACACACCTTAAAAACAAGCAAATATATATATATAAGATAAACTCTTTATTTGATTTAAAACTTTATGCATCTTTTTACGTCTTTTTAAAAGCAAGCAAGAATATAAGCTAATAAGGATAATAAAGAGATACTTATCTTGCTAACTTGGGGTGGTCTCCCTCAAGCTAGGTTGATGTGTAGGTGCCGAGATGAGGTGATGTCGCCCTTCCTTAATGGAGCATTGATGATGATGGTAATATGTTGAATTGATGCTCTACCGGTGGTCAAATGTCTCCATTCGTCTTGGCTCATAATTCCTGGCCGATGAAACTCAAATAGACAACAAAGCTAGTGGAACTCGTTAAAGCGTTAGCAGATTGGATATTTTAAGCTTTAATTGTCTAAAGCTTTAATAACTATTGATTAAATATGAAAGATTAAGCTTTTTAACAGGAATTAAGCAAGATTAATATTTTATTTTTCAACTTAAGTTTTATTATAGCATTTATGAAAGCATTCAAACTTATAGAGACAAAGTAATAGTGAGTAGAGGGATTGCAAACCATTGTGTCGTAGTGACGGGAACATGTGAGGAGGAGCACGTTAGGATTATCTTATTGAGTCGGCCTTCCTCCCCCAAGCTTTCATCTTGCCATCACTCAAAGCACTTGAAGTCAAGTGTGAATCTTGAATCATCCCTCAAAT
The DNA here is from genome assembly GCA_015847255.1 of Hyparrhenia diplandra. Taxonomy (NCBI): domain Eukaryota; kingdom Viridiplantae; phylum Streptophyta; class Magnoliopsida; order Poales; family Poaceae; genus Hyparrhenia; species Hyparrhenia diplandra. The sequence continues at coordinate 1,391,955 of JADLZK010011669.1, forward strand.
TGTGTTGTAACTCCCATGTTCCTAGACATTGTTCATCCTTTGTTCTTGACTCTTATCCCGTAATGGTTAGTGATCAAGAATATCTGAAGGGAACTTGTTCTAAGAACATTTTATTATATATATACACATAGGAACCTTCATGTGTTCATATATATTTTTATTATTTTCAAAACATAGGACAAAAGTTATATCAAATTTTCATCTATGCTAACAAAATGATAGTTTTAAAATTACTTGAGCATAGGTTTAACATGAATTATAGTAAATTTTACTTGTAGCTACACTCTAACATGGTTTAAGGCAAAGATAACTTGCATCAAAAAAAAAATAAAGTGAGTGAAATAATATTTACCGAACTTTTTGTGTGAAGTTGTTGGAGTTCATACGCCTTGCTTCATCCTCTATAAGACTTCATCTCTTGACTTTCCCAAATTGGATTTGAGAGTTTTTCTGCAGGGGTTAGTCCAACAAAGTAGCCAATGTCTACACAAGCAATTTTTAGTTCAATAACCAAAGTAGACTCCATGTCTAATTCAATTAAGAAAGACTATTTAACCTAAGCACCATGCTTAATTTAAAAACCTTTTGAAATACCCTATATGCCTATAGAAGTACTCCCCAACTAAAGCATACTATAATAAACAAAGGTAGCATAAAAAGCACAATACAGATTTACTCAAATAAAGATAAAGAAGCATGATCATGGTGAGATTTTTTTTAATTTCTAATAAATGCAAATGACATGAATATCTGCAAGAAACTGAACATGCAATGGTTTTAATATAAGAAAACATGAACTAAATGGAGGGAATGTGTGAAATAATTAAAGTAAACATGCAATATAATGCAAGAAATTAAATGATAACTACTCAATAAATTTAAAGTCCATGAGCAAGACTTTCTCGCCTTTATTGATCATACTTACCATGATGTGCAGCTTCTATGTACGTCACTTGAGATATGTGCATTAAATTCTTGTGACAAGCGACTTCTTCTCCAATCCCGGGTTCTTTAAAATTTCTTCTTTCCTACTAAAGCTAGTGGTATACTAAATTAGCAGATATCCTACTAAAGCTAGTGGTATACTAAATTAGCAGATATCAAGATCATTATTAAAAATATTTACGCCAATTGCTTCCCCGACAACGGCGCCAAAAAAAGCTTGTTGGCGTTCGTTAAGTGCTAAAAGAATAATGAAGATTCTACAAGCGCCTGTAACACGATTGTAGTTTTTCCCGTGAAAGTATTCTAGGGTATCGTATCCACAGGGAAGCTTTGGGTAAAGAATTCTAATAACTCACAATCATATATATACTAACTTAGCAAACCAACTAGACTAAAGTGGGGTAAGTGATAAATGATATATAAACAAGACTATGAATACTAAAGCATAAAAGTAATCTACTAATAATGACTAAAAGAATACTATGATAAATGAAATAGCTTAGCAATCAAAAGGACAAAAAGAGAGGCAAAGGTTCCTAATTACTTCTCTAATACTTTGGTTCTAAGGTAACTAAAGCATGGATAGATATAGCAAACACATAATAACACTTCGGGACATCGAGCACTAGCCACGTAAAGGGATGAGAAGGGGGCTAGGAAGCTCGACTAATGTCCTACAAACACCAACCCAAACGTGGTGGAATACATCGCCCATCGGGGTCATTTGTAACGCCCGGCTAGAAACACCACCGGGGGCTACCCCTCAACACATTCACTAAGACTAAAACAAACCTATTACAACCGCTATGCAAAATATTACGCGTTTGTAAACGAAAAAAGTGAGTACTTGTGATGATGGTGCTACTCCCGTTTCCATGCAAGTCGTGATCGTTTAGCACCTAAAAACCAAATGAACACAAGGGTGAGTGAAATCACTCGGCAAGTACAATTAAAACCAAAAGAACTGTTATCTCATGAGAATCCGTAACAAATTACTAGAATAGCAAATAAACAAGTAGTTTCGGCCCCTCAAATGCAGACAACACTTGAATACTTCTTAGCATTTACCGTAAAAGCCGAGCAAGTGGAGCCGGACTTACTCACGTGCTTTTGAATATAAGAACCAATTTGCACCTCCGGCTAAACCGGCACCGTAATTGAATTTAAATGGAAACTTAAAACTTGAATCTCATGAACGGGAACTTGAACGTGAACAGGAGATATATATCACTAGAGCATTAGAGAGCAAAGAAAAACTCTTACAATGGGTGTAAATTCCAAACAAAGATTCGTCATGCATTGCCTTAATTTCGACGAGACCAAAGCATCACACGCTTGGTACTTGCGACTTCCAACCCTTCTCTTTCTCGTTTACTACACGTAATACATGATGCATTGCTTAACATGATAGAATGTATGCCATAATGCATGAAAGTGCTTGGATGAAAGACATAATGACTTAATTAACTTGAGTACAACTTTCCTTCACGATAAAGTTGTAAGCCAACAAAACTAACTTGTAGCACTACTCATAAGGTAAACATGATCCTCATTATTACTAAAGGAGTTCTCAAGGACCATTTGATGTGGTATGATCCAAGCCTCACAATCAACCCAAAGTCACACAAACCTGAATCATTAAGACTAATTACTTGAATTATTTAATTGAGCATAAAATAATGAATCACTAAAACTTTTCAAAGTTAACCCGAACTTTTCGTTGATGCTGGTCATACCCTAAAAAACAGTTCCAAAATAAGTTTCATGATTTTTGGGTTATTCTTTTAATTACTAGAAATCATGGAAGACACATTTTTCAATTAAAGAATGTAATTTTCACTCGTGCCGAACGATTGATTTTCAACATCTCATAATTTTCATGTGTAAACACCATCACATAAGAGCTACACAAAAAGTTTCAGAATTTTAGAAGCAATATTTGAATTTATAAGAAATTCACCAAAATCACACACTATTCACATTTGAATAAATTGAATAACAATTACAAAAGGAAAAAGAGCCTTGGGGCCGAAACTGGCTCAGCCCGGTCCGACAGTAAGCAGGCCGGCCCAACGAACCGGCCCAGCAGCGCGAGCTGCCGGCCATGGCAGCTTGCCGCGCGGCACGGCGGCGGCGCGTGGTGCGCCGACCATAGGACGCAGTAGCAGCGCGGCCAAGGAGCTAGGGAGCACAAGGGGCTCACCATGGTGCTTGGACGATGCTTGGGCATGTTGGAGGTGGAGCCGACGCGTGCCAGCCGCGGTAGGGTGACCCCTGCGGCCATGGTGGTCCGCCGTGACGGAAACCGGCGTCGAGGACGATTACGACGATGAGGAGCGAGGCTAGCAGATCAACGAGGTTCGCAAGGTCGTAACGAAGCTGCGGACACAAGGAATTGGGCGGTGGTGGAGTGGTGATTGAGAAATCGACCGGCGAACACGAGCTCGTCGGCGGCGACGGGAAAGAAGAAAAGAGAACGGCGGCCACCTCGTCGATTTTTAAAGGGCACAGACGTGCGGAGCCTCTCCAGCACCTTCGCAAGCTCGCCACGCAGGCGTCCACGCGTAGCACGTCGCGAAGGCACGGCCAAACGGCACACGGCGTCAACGCGGCAGGCAGGCAGGCAAGCAACTCGGTGGCCACTCCTTCTGGAAATTATGTACTACTTGTGTCTCTTCCTTCCTTCCTTCTTTTTCCAATATCTCCCAAATTTGCATAGAAACTTCAAAATCTCCAAAAACGAAAAAATAGTCCAACTTCTCGAGATCTCCAGGTTTGCTTTAATGACCATCCCCAAATTCTCAATATTCTTGAAAGTAGGTTTTCAAAGTTTTTATTTGAACGTAGGAAGAATAAATATATTTTTATTTTTATTTTAAAATTTGATTTTCAATTAGGAAATAATTACTATTCAAACAACTCAATCAAATATACCATTTCAAAACACAACCTATGCACCAACTTATGAAACAAAAATTGCTCAAGTCATATTCATAAATTTTATTTTAATAATTCCTCTCAAAGCATTTTAAATTCAAAATTTAATCTCAACTCAACCAACACATGCAACATATACATGCTAATATTGAAACTTGAAATGCATTTAGGCCATGATGCTTGATAATAACACATGATAATGGTCATATTTAAAATTTTAATTACTTTTTAATATCTGGGATGTTACAGCTGTCACCACACGGGGGGCTACCACAAAATATCCGTGGGATTGGGTGCAATCTCAAGTAACCTCTAGTCTAGACACCATGTCTACACACTATTAACTACTACTCTAGTTAACCAAAATAACTAGAGCACTCGATGCAGTGGAGATCCTATGCAAAGTATAATAACTATACTAACCATGAATGAAAAGCATAAAAGTAAATAGAGAAGAAAAATTACAATAAAGTATAAGTCTTATAGAGTGAAGATACAAAGACATACCATAACTCTGAAGACTCTCCAAAACCGGAGCGCAGCTCCGCTCTCCCTAACTCTCAACTAGATCTAATCTATTACACTGAGAAGTCTAACCCTAGATCTATATTGAGAAGAGAGAGTTACTTACATTGGGATCCCTCTCTAATCAATAATAAATTCTAACTAATGAATTAGCTAATGAATTAGGGTTTCAGGGGGTACCCCTGCCCTTGCTTATATAGGCCGGTGGGATGAATCTCAGCCTCGGGATCAAACCGACTTGATTGGACGACTTAGATTGGATCTCAAGGTCGGTGGTGGGAAGGTTTCAAAAGCTGGGCACGTGGCGCCCTAGGGGGTGCGCGCGCGGCACTAGGGCGTGCCGCCCCGGCCCCACCCTATGGGGTCTGCCCCCCGGCCTCTTCAAGCTTCATTCTTTCGTCATTTGAACCCCTCAAATTTATACTAATGCCCCGGATTTGGTCCTTTTCTTCCGTTTCTCATTTTTTCTCTTTTCAACTCTTTTTCCGAATATTCCGGAGTTCTCCTGCAAAACTTAGTGTGCACCAAAACTCGTGAAATCTATTAGTAATAATAATCTTTTATATTATTTATCCATGATTTAGTAGGAAAACAAATACTTAATTTTTGACAATAACTACCGTCAACACAAGCCCCCTCGGCCTCCTCCTTTCGTAGTGGACACCAGTCATAACAAAATGACACTAAAATTGCCTAACAAAATGATCACTAGAATGTTGTGTGGTATCATCCACAATGGCTATAACTAAAACATTCAGTGTTCAATAAAATGATCGAGCATAGAATTACTTCTAAAAATGCATACGTGCATGTACAAATAGTGCATCAATGTCTGACCAGAAAAGGCTCGTCTTGTCTACGACTTATCAGCAGCGGGTTCAATAACCTGGTGCATGGCCATGCACCTAGATATCTCCCTACACACATGAAAGGCTCGGACTAGGTACCAAAAACAGGATCAAAAAAGATTAATAAAGGAAACTGAGGTCTTTAAAAAACATGTATAATAGGCCCATATGCATTAAAATCAGCAATTAATCTGTGATAAAAGCATGCAAGGTCCATGCTTTGAACAATTGGTATAATAGGCCCAGCATTTCCCTGTATGGCGGTAAGAAACAGGAACAATAATTGTTATTGCATATAAGAACATATTTGTTGTAACACTTGCACTGTGTAGATTGCAACCTTCATTTGATCCAAACACCAAGATTCTAACAGGAAGGAGTTGTTTCTTAGAAAATACTAAATAAATAATGTACTCCACTGTAAACAATTCACATTAGCCATGGTACTCTAACAAGCACCATGAAACATGTAATTGCAGATGAAACAGCAAAGAGTACTAAGGAGTACTAAGGTGCCGTCAAGGTTGACAGTTTAGTTTAAGATATTTTTTTTGGATCGAGGGCACCCCCATTTCCATTACAGATTAACGGAAATACATCATTCATAGAGAATGTTTCAGAAAACCAGACGCTAGATTCAACAGGAGCTAAAGAACACAACCTGAGATAAACTAACAGACTCTTAAGACCCTTATCGCCACTAGAAAACTTCCAGGACACAATTCTAATATTACGGCCTGTTACACAGAGGCCGCACAGCGAACAGACAGGTTCCAGGGCAAAACCATCAAAAACTCAGCAGATGGAAGAGTTTTAACCAACAAGGTTACATTCAGAAAGAAACAACACGGTCCAATATCTCCTTGCAAAAACGTCCAACTTCAATCAGTGATCAATTATCTTGGTCGTCTGGCTTGTCTTGAAGAAGATGTGCTCCGTCCGTCTTGTCCTTCTTGTTCAGCAACTACAGGACGATTTGCATCATCATATCAACACCTTCCTTGATCGCGTCTTTCTCTTCCTCGGAGTAAAGACCTGCCCAGTAATTCATTAAGGCACATGCATGACAAATGATTGACAAAGGATTCTTTATGATTTTGCCTTCGAAACAAGCTTTGTTCCTGGCTTTCCAAATAGCCCAAGTAAATGGCAGCAATGCCCAACGTGTGATATTTCTGACTGTTTTTGAGCCAACATTCGCACCATATCCAACTTTGGTTAAAAGAGGTTGGTATGTCCATGGCTCCAAAGCAAGTTGCAAATGTTCCCCACACTAATCTAGCTACATTGCAATCAAAGAAAAGGTGATATAAAGTCTCATTGTTATCATAGAAATAGCAATAGGGACCACCTTGCCATTTCCTATGAATGATGACATCTTTAGTCAAAATAGCATTATTCAGCATTAACCAAAGAAATATTTTGATTTTTTTTAGGAATAGCACTCGTCCATATTTTCTTGTGATAGAAACCACTGTCACTTGCTGTTAAGTAACCATAAACAGATTTAATAGTAAAGCATTTCTTAGCCCCAAATCTCCACAATATAGTATCAACTTTGTCATTAAGATGAACATTTCTAATGTCAGATAAGATTTGCTCCCATTGTTGTTTCCAATCATCAACCAACCATCTAACAAAAGTGATAGAAGATGCATCCCTTATCACTTACGCTTTATACCGATATTGGGTTGTCTACACACTTTAAAGAGATCGGGAGCAATATGAGCAAAATGATGAGTATATAGCCATCTATCCTTCCAAAATAAAGTCTTTTCTCCATTGCCAATGACTACTTTTACCCCAAAGAGATAGATATCTCTAACTTTTAATAAATCTTTCCACATTGGGGAGTCCGATTGCCTAAGCATAACATTGTAGATGGGGTCTTTTTAAGATATTTAAATCTAATAATGTCTTGCCAAAGGCCATTTCTTTTTCAAGTTTCCACAGCCATTTACACCAAAGACTTAAATTCATTTTCCTTATATCCTTTATGCCCAAACCCCCTTCTTCGTACTCTTGCAAATCTTGGTACACTTAACAAGATGATATTTTTTTTACATTTACCACCTTGCCAAAAGAAGGATCTTCTAATTTTGTCCATCTTGGCAACAATGGTTTTGGGAAGAAGATATGTGGACATGTGATATATAGGAGCATTACTTAAGCTGGAGTTAATGAGAGTCTTTCTACTAGCCATGGACATAGTACCACCTTTCCAGTTGCCCAGCTTCTTACTACTTTTTTCACAGAGATGGAGCCAATCAGCAATATGAAGCCTGCTTGGACTCACAGGGACCCCTAGGTATTTAATAGGAAAAAAAACCAATCGACAATTAAAGATTTTAGCATACTCAGAGGCCAGATTTCCTTCATCATTAACAACAATGATTTCACTTTTATTAAAATTTGTCTTTAGACCTAACATGAGTTCATACAGATATAGAAGCATTTTCAAATTTCTTGCTCCATTAAGTCATGCTTTAGACATATGATGGTGTCATCAGCATGTGTAAGATGGCCACACCTCTCTCAACTATATTATCAATTAATCCACAAAACATACCATTGGTTTGAGCTTTGTTAGTCATCCCGACAAACCATCGCCAACAAAATTGAATAGAATAGGGGACGAGGTCGCCTGTCTTACACCCTTAAAACTTTTAATGTAAGGGCCAATTATATCTTTAAGCTTTTACACCGACTGTCCCCCCAGAGACCACTTGTTGAATCCAATTACACCATTATTGGCTAAAGCCTCTTGCTACAAGGAATTCAAAATAGAAATTCCATTTTACCTTGTCATTGGCCTTCTCAAAGTCAAGCTTCAAGATTATGCCTATTATCTTATTCTTTTTGGTCATGTAAAATTTCATGTAAACACATTATACCACTCATTATATTTCTACCTTTCATGAATGCAGTTTGATTGCAATGAATATAAGATTTTCAGCAATACTCTCAATTCTCAGAGTTAGAGTTTTGGTAATGAGTTTGTATAAACAGTTTAAAAAGACAGATAGGTCTATATTGTTGTATTACAGAAGCATCTGCTTTTTTTAGGGAGAAGGGTTATTATCCCATAATTCAATCTAGTCACATTGACCTTTCCAGAATGAAAGTCCTCAAAAAGCTGAATTATATCATTTTTAACTATGTCCCAACAGACTTGATATAATTCAATAGGAATTTTGTCCGGTCCAACCGCCTTTATTTTTCTCCATAAAAATAAGGATCTTTTAATTTCACTCTCATGGAAAGGACTACATAAGATCTCATTTTCATAATCTGAGACCTTAGGGAGTTCATCCCATAGATTATTATCAATATGAATATCATGTTCTACTTAGGGCCAAACAGCTCAGAGTAGTAAGAAGTTGCATGCTTTAGCAAGTTCTCATTACCCTCAATCACCTTTCCATTATATTCAAAAGAAATAATAGTGTTTTCCTCCTTTTGCCATTGGCTAATTTATGAAAATAGCTAGTATTATTATCACCTTTCAAGAGCCACTGTTCATGACTCCTATTAAACTAGTAAGACTCTTCTTGATCATGTAGATTAAAATTTTCCTTGATCAGCTGAACTTTTGCTAAGAATTGGTCATTATCCAGACCCATGGTTTCTTCAAAGCTTTCAAGTTTTTCTAATTCAGCACTAATCAACTTTCTTTTTTTTCCTCAGTCCCCTTGTAGATTGAAACCCCAACCTTCAAAGTATTGTTTAAATAGTTTTAATTTTTGTTGTATTTTGTCCGAGCGTAAGAAGCTTTACAAGGTTTCTCCCAATTTTTTTTTAACAGTAGGTAGGAAATCTGGATTACACAGTCAGTTAATCTCAAACATGAACTGAATATGTTTCAAAGGCATAGAACAACCAGTTGATAGTATCGGAGGGTTATGATCCGAGATGTCCCTTGGTAATTTTTTAACAATAGTGTTTGGGAACAAATCTTCCCACTCCTTAGTGGCTAAAATTCTATCAAGCTTGACAAGAGTAGGATCTTCTTGGTTATTAGTCCAAGTAAGCAATCCCCCTGTCAATTTCTCTAAGGCCATGAAAATTTATCAATCTATTAAACATATCAGTATGCCTATGAACCCTAATTAGTTTATTTTTCTCATTTGCATACCTAATAATATTGAAATCCCCACCTATTAAAAGTGGATCTTTGTTTTTGCTACAAAAGGCTGATAGTTCAGAAAGGAATTCAGTTTTATTTTCTTCTTGTGCAGCACCATATACCACTAATAAATTCCACTTGGCTTTATTAATTTTGTCCCATAAGTTCATCTGGATCATATATTCACCAGATTGAAAGGACCCAACATCATAATATTCAATTCTTATGCCAACTAGGATCCCTCCGGATTTGCCTTTAGCAGGATTACTCATCCATAGGTAATCTTTTTGGTAATCAAACTTCCTTAAAATGGAGTCATCACAAAAATCAACCATAGTTTCTTGCAATCCAATAAAGTGGAAAGCATATTGATATATCAAATCATTTAAGAAAGTAGCAACCCCTTGTTTTTTAAGACTTCTACAGTTCCATATAAGGTCTTGTATCATTTAGAAGCAATCCTCTCAGAGATGGCTATACAGGGCGTTCCCCTTTTTTTAGGGATCTCTTTTTTTATCTAACATTTTACTGTTAGATTTTTTGAGAGGAAGAAATTACTATTTTTATGCCTTTTTTTTTTTTTTTGATTCCACAATAATAAACTCCTCTGATTCTAAGGATTCATCGTGTAAACATTTTTCTGTTTAGTTTAAGATATAACTAGACGTTCACATCGGAGTGACAGTAAAAATCCAGCAAATCGACACTGATGTCACACACCAGCTAATTGTTTACAGTCACATGGCCTGTGCACGTACATGCATATCAAACTGCAATGAGAATAATCAAATCGCCCAGTGAACTAGCTGCATTTGAAAACTCCTTCCGTTTTCAGATCATGTCGACGCAACCCCAAAATTCAGCCCAAACACAAAAGCAGACCCTCTGAGCCTAAGCGACAATTCCGTAGCCCTGAAAACTTCCCCCACCACAATCATCACAATTCCCTGGCCCATGCATGTGCACAGGGGACACTCGTAGCCGCCACAATCCCAATACGAAACGACCGCGAAACAAAAATGCGACGAGGAACAGCAGAATTCCCGGTGGCACGCCGCGCGCTGCGAACTGCACCACGTACCCGTCCTCGGCATCGCAGTTGCGCTTGTAGACGGTGAAGAGGAACTGGCAGCGGGCCCTCGAGTGCGGCTGCGTCCCCAGCCGAGCGCCTCGTGGCGAGCCGCACCGCCGCGGCATGCATCCGCTCCAGCTCTGTGCGAATCACCTTGTGGAAGTAGATGAAGATGAGCACAGGCGCCTCCGCCGCCGACCCTCCCGCGCTGCCCTCCTCCTGTGAAATCGTACAAATCACAGACCTGAATAAAGCACGGTGAACAAATCGAGAACAAAAATTGAGTGGGAATCGATGAGCAGAGTAGATTTCAGGAGTTGGGTCAATGTACTCACCTTCATTTGTGCTCCTTTGCTTTCGATTGTCACTCCCTTGCTGAAAACTCGCCTAAATCACAAACCCTAATCAATATATTTGGGAGTAGATGTCCTTCCCGTCTAGCGGCTGCTGGCACATGTTGCAGCACGACACGAACTGCACCACGCGGGACGACGCCGCGCCACCGCTGCAGGGCCGGGCGGACGCCGGTCCGCTGATGCCGCCGCAGAGACTGGTGGCGCACCGCCCGCTGCACCCGAGTTCCGACACCTCCAGCCACGCCGTGCGCCGTGGGATGGACACCCTCTTCGGCACCGCCGCCGCAGCGGGCTCATGCGGACCCTCGGCTCTCCAGTGCCACCAGGATCCCGAGCCTGACACCTCCGACAACGTCGTGGTGAACAGCCGTGGACACGAGGAACTAGAGAGAGAGAGAGCAATCAAGAGAGAGTAGAAGCGGCGAAATGAACGGGCAGAGCCAGTGGAGCGCAACACAGGATTAGAATAGTCTATGGACCCTCGTGGTGGATGGATTAGAATCGGACGGAGGGCGACGCGTGCGTGCCGGCGACAAGGAGCACGCACGCTCGTAAAGAAGTCATTACCATAAAGTAAATAAAAAAAATAAGTATGAAGTTGTAGATTGTGCTGAGATCTCTACAATTTTGATATAAACTTCATATTCATACCATTTCATATGTAAAATTATGATTTCTTTATAGAAGAGAGAGAGAGAGAGAGAGAGATGAACTTAATGGTAGGTCTCAATGCCATGCCAACAAAACCACAAAACATTCATTTTAAGTTGTCAAGGGGTATTTTGTCCAGTTTATAAAGTTGAGAAATGTATTTTGTCCAGCATTGAAGAATTTTAAGAGTGTTTCTCAAGATTTAGAATCTATATATATAGTATGCCATAGAAAAAGAAACGGAGGAAGTATACTCCTGTAGCCTTTAATCTTTGTGAAGAAGGTAAGGTGCAGTTAGTCTAACTGTTTCTTCCATACTTATTTATATTCATAGATGGGAACCCAAGAAGGTCGGTCGCCAACAGGTGTGCTGCGTGTGGACGGCTTGGTGGCTCTAAATAAAATTGCATTGAAGGATCACGCACAAGCGTGGATCACGAAAGGCATGATGCCATCAGTGGTGCAACTCCAACCACGAAATGTGTCATTTTGGGTGCCATTTTGGGTGCCATATGTTCATGATGAACCACCAAAGTTGAGATTTCATATGAACAATGCCTCCAAAAGAATAGAACATATTGTGGAGCAGATGCAGCTCATGCAGCAAAAGGTTTCTAGTGCTATTAAACTGTTAGGTTCTGACTGGATCACGGCCCTCGTGACCTCGCCGGTGTGCGCCCTCTATGCGCTTCTTAGCCTGGTTCGTGCTCCTCTGCAAATCCCACTTGTGTTTGTCTTGTTCCTTCTCAACCTTTAGCTTAGATTTGATTTACCAAATAAGGATTTTGGGTGATAGATTCTAAATCTTGACATGTGCTGCTTTCGCTGTCCAACTTTGTGTTGCATGTGACGTTACATTTTTTTACGAAAGTGGTTAAAGTGTTGCTTAATAGATGGTGAAACAAATAGGATATGATGGCCTAAACTGTGCCACCACTGGTTGCCTTCTGCCAAATGTTTGTGTGAATCTTTTTGTAGTATAAGCTGCTTCTATGCTATTGCGAAGTAAAATCTGTGAACTGCACACTGTGTTTTCAACTTCTTTTACACTACCACTTAGTGCTGTCTAGTTTGTTTTGCTACCTAAGGTAGGATGGTGATGGAACATGATTCTCGCTATTTAGTAGTAGTAGCATATTGAACTGCTCACTGGGTTTTAAGCTTCTTTTGCACTACTTGGTTCTGCCTAGTTTGTTTTGCTACCAAAGGTAGGATGGTGATGAAAAAAAACTTTCAGATTAGTATGACTTGACCTAGTCCAATTATGTATATCCTACTATGCTAGAATGAGGCTATACTACTCCATCCTTCATAAACCGACTTGCTGTTTGTGAGAATGCATCGTGTCTATAATATGTACCCTGTGGGGATCCTATCTCAGCAAAATGCTAGAAAGTTGATGTCCAGTTGTTTCATCATGCTGTAAGTAATGTTTGTTTGATTATTTGGAATGTTAATACCTATGAAAATACTTACTTTTCATTGTAGATGGATTAACTCTAATATGCATTTATGCCACTGCCATAGTTCGAGTTTCTATCTGCTTGTAGCCCCAGAGTTGAATGTAGTGGGGTTAATTAATACAGGGAGAATATTAGACCTTTTCAGCTAGACTAGATTGCACTAGGTAAGTCATACATGTGTTCAAGCAGTAGAAACAAAATAAAACAAAAGAATCCTAATGCTAGGTCCCCTGATATTTTTTCACTCCAAGGTTTTGACATTTTCATGCTGACTGCATAGTTGATTGTCATCTAAAGTACTTGTATAATATGTAGCTTTTACTTGCGAGTAAGGACACGAGATTTCATATTTAGATTCAGAATTAGAAAGTATCTGATGGTATGTTGTTTGCTAATTTTTTAATAGCTCAATATTTCAGGGGGCTGCTGCTGCAGTTGTTCACTATATGGGCTATACATCTGGCCTTTTCATTGTTGGGCTATTTGGGATATTAATTATGTGGATGTATGGCTACTTTGGGATTACAGGAATGCTTCTAGTTGCTGGAGGTTTGTTTATAAACTTACAAATCTTCTCCTGAGAATGCTTATCTTTCCAACAAGTCCCTAACTTGTTTCTTTTTTCCCTAGTAGTCATATTTATTTGACTCTTACACCTGATGATAGGCTTCTATGTGTTAATGCAGGCTGTATGTGCTGTTTGATACATGCTCGATATGTGATAACTGTTTTGACTTCATATGCTATTTATTCTGTGGCTGTTCGTGTTGGGTGGCTTGGAGTCTTCTTGACACTCAACCTTTCTTTCTTTATAAATGATCTTCTTAATAAGTCAGCGCAAGGATATGAAGGAAGCACTGAAAAAGCCAGGTTGAAGACATGAAGGATTCTGATCCAGTTATGGATGAGTTCTATGATAGTTGTGAATTCCCACCGGTTCCTGACAGTGAACCTGAGACCGTGTCTTCTGCGAAGCCAAACTGCTCAGCACCCGTACAAGATGTGTTACATGTACAAAAAGAGGAACCTCCTAGTGAAGTAGTGAATTCTGATTCTAGTTCATTGGATGAAATTAAGAGGATAATGGGTGGTTCAAACCATTATGAAGTTTTGGGTGTACCTCGTAATAGAAGCATTGATCAAAAGACCTTGAAAAAAGAATATCACAGAATGGTACTACATCACAACACTATATACAATAGAATTTCATATTACTGTCCTCGTTTTAACAGTCTTGTATTTTGTTTCTCTAGGTCCTGCTTGTACATCCTGATAAAAATATGGGAACTCCATTTTCTAGTGAATCGTTCAAAAAGCTTCAATCAGCTTATGAGGCAAGTGGTTGGTCAGATGTTTATGCTTTTACTTTTTGTTGTCTAGATTATTGTTGAATCCAGTAGTGTATCTTTTCTTTATTACCTTTCTGATTCTTGATGAAGTTAACTTGTGTAGTCATACCCTCCTGCAGGTTCTCTCTGATTTCACAAAGAAAAACAGCTATGATGAACAACTGAGGAAAGAAGAATCACAGGTGGTTTCTTATCTCTGTTGACATAAAATTATATTACTCTTTTTGTATATATCCGGTGGTTTCTGTGTATATCCGGTCAATTATTCAAGTTTATAGTGTAACTTACTGAGAACATGGTGCCATTGCAAAGATGCACAAACTGGGTAATACTACAGTTTGTGAGACTGGCAGGTGGGGCCCTGGGTCCACATGTCAGTACACAACTATGGTATTTTTCACTTGAGTGGTCTAATGGATGTGATGAAGCAATTCACTTTAAATAAACTTATCTGATAGACTTTTTGTTGTAGGGTGATGCAGAGTTCCTCTCAGAAGAGTCCAGGCGCATACAGTGCACTAATTGTGGTAATTTCCATATATGGATATGCACCAGGAGAGGCAAAACAAGAGCAAGATTCTGTCAGGTTAGTCACCCAGTATGGACTTTTCAGGGTACTTTGCGATTGATCCGCAGCTAATTAGTAGGAATTATGTGGATGTAGAGCTGTAACCAGTTTCATCAAGCCAAGAATGGAGATGGATGGTTTGAAACCAGATTTTCATCCTCCCTCAAGGTACATTGCTTTTACAATTTATTATATGGAAGAACTTATGAACAGTGTTGTTTTTTTTGTAACTAAAAACTTGTATGGTGGTTTCAAACAAATGGAGCACAGTAAATCAAAGCACAATTAACAATTGTGTGAATTCTATAATTCTGTTGATGTGAATATTTATGTGTACAGCGACAAGTATGGGTTTCTTGCCATCTTTTGTTTTGAACTAAGCTAGTCTTATGCTTTTTTAGGCTAATGTTTTGTTCGAGTTCCGCCATTTTAGTAACAGGAAAAGTATTTAAGGAATCTGACTATATCAAATACTATATAGGTGGATTCCTAAAGTACCTTGGTCTTGGTCATTCAGCTTCTATCTCTTATTTGTCTAACGAATCAAATAATTATTATTCTGAATATTCAGAACCTTTCCAAGCTACTCAATTCTAGAATGCCTATTTTCCTTACGAATGTCCTGAGATACTCAGTTTTTTTTGTTCATTGTATTTGTATTTGTATTTGTATTTGTATTTGAGCAATGTGCGTTTTTCACTACAGATGGAAATACCACGAGCCTTTGTTTGTGCTGAGAGCAAAATATTTGATGTGTCTGAGTGGGCTACCTGCCAGGTGAGCGTCTGGCTCGATCTAACTGTTTTGACTGTTTCTATTTTGATGTATGACTTGCAGGGAATATGAATTGATTCCTCTAACTGATTTTACTGTTGTTGATTACCCAGGGAATGGAGTGTAAGCCTAACACTCACGGTCCAACTTTTATGGTAAACATGGTTGGCACAGACAGGATGCCTAAGAGATCCTTCAGTTCCCGGTATCCCTTCAGCTTGGATGCGGAGATGATCCCTGAAGATCAATTTGAGCTATGGCTGCAGCAGGCATTGGCATCAGGCGTCTTCGCTGACAGCCCAAAGCGCAGGAAAAGCTGGAGCCCATTCAAACTGCCTCAAAAAGGAATCAAAAGTTGGCGAAGAGATGATCTCTGAAGATGAATTCGAGCTGTGGCTTCAGCAGGCATTGGCATCAGGCGTCTTCGTATAACGCATGTCACTGTTGAACTTGGTTCTCTCTACACAGCATCCCACGAGTTTAGCTGTGAACCAAAATACTGGTGGATCTGTGGTGTATTAATTGAGTAGTTTAGGGATCGGACATGGAAGAATGCCGATACATCATTCCTAAGAAGGCCGAGACATGAAGGGATGTTCATGTCAATCAAAAGGTGTATTTTTCGGGTATTTCTGTAGAATGGAAGGTGTTGGAATGTAATCCGGCATGTCGGCCTGCCCCACTGCCTATATATGTAAACGCTGACCATTCAGTAATGTATTGAGTATTCCCTAGTCATTCTCTTTCATGGTTTCATGAGATGTTCGGCTCGCGGCCTCGCTTCCCCAAACCCTAACCAGCGCCGCGGCCGAGCCAAATGTTAATATGTGCCCCCGCATATATGTGCCCCCTGCGCGCAGCCGTTGGATGTGCTTATAGATTCGTGCGAGGAGCGGTGCTTACAAAAGTGACACCGTGGTTAGCAGGGAAGGTTACGGGCATCTGGTGGGCCGTTACGACGACAGTAAAATTGTATGTACTGTTTGCATTTATTGCAATTACTGTACGTCTTCTCCGGTGCGTTCTAGATGGGTGGGTATAATGAGGGGCATTTGCGCCCGCTCGGTAGGGAGGAGGATTGAAAGGCGAGTTGTCGCTCAAGCTAGACCGCTGTTGGTATTTGATAAGCCTACATAAATATTTATAATTTGTATAATCCGCAAACGAACGGATACCGGTGAGCACTTCACCCGGGAGAGGGTTTAATATCGAATCCACAAGGAAACGGGTGAGGAAGACTACGATCTAATCTTAACCCGGAGTAGCACAAGACTTAAGAAGGTTGAGATAGCAGAGAGGATTACTAAGATATCTAGTTCTTATCTTGGTAAGCTATGTTGATATTATCCTTATAGGGACGTACTCAAAGGAAAGCAGGGACGAAACGTGCAATCCTCCAGTAACAGGGTCCTACTTGGCCTATCCAACAGGAGGTGGAATCCAAAGGAATCAATGGTACTTGTCACTACCACGAACTACCACACTCCGGAAGGTAGGGTGCATCTAACGAGATACCCGAGTCCAAACACCAAGTTTGCACTACGAATATTACTCTAATCTTGGTACCAGATTAAAGTACTCAAAAGAGACTCGTAGACCAATAAGAACAATATAAACAATATTACTTACTAAAAGAAGAAGTAAATTACCAGAGTAACTCCAAGTGTAGGTTAACTTCCACCGAGGTACAAGTTGTGGAGGTAGCACCGACAGGCCGGCACCTCCTCTGATCCCTTCCCTCTCTCTATCTCTCTTGTTCTAAAGACTAGATCTAATGAGATCTAATCCCCTCTTGCATGCTAGCTCTTCTAGTTCTAGTTCTAGTCTAGATCTAGAGGGAGACTCAGGGTCTCAGCCTATTGATACTGAATGATAATGAATTAGGGTTTAGCCCTGGGGTCAGGGGGTCTGCTTATATAGCCCTTGGCAATGAACGATGGCCCTTGGATCAAACCGACCTTGAGCAACGGCGTAGATACAACCTCAATGTCGGTGACAAACCGACCTAGAAATCTGAGGCTGACTGGTGGGACCAGCCTGGCGGTCGCCAGAGCCATTCCTGGCGATCGCCAGGACTTTTCTGCACATTGACATCTGGTTTCTCCTGGTGTCTTCTGGTGTCTTCTAGAATGTTTTGATTCGGATTTTGGATTGAAATTCATTGCGGACTAATCTCCTTATCGTATGGGGTGCAAACTCTGGGCTTTTACCTACATTTACCTGTTAAGTCCCTGAAAAGATATAAATCACCAAAACTCGTGGAACTATGTTAGTAAAGCCCCTAGTCTATGTATATATTCATTTTATACCCTTATTTCATGTTTAGTTGACTAGTAATATTATGCTATAACAAGTGTCAACAAGCTCCCCCAAGCTTACCCTTTGCTAGTCCCTAGCAAAGCCAAACTTAGCAATGGATCAGGAGTTGCTACAACGCTTTCACGCCTCTAAAGTACACATGCTTTCAAACCAAATTTCTCCTCCAGATAAGAATAAACTTTTTCAACTTTTCAACTTACCCATATTACCTTTAACCATGGAGCTTATAGCTTTTTCTTGGGACCTTAGGTAATTGAAAGATAGAACAATCAAGTCAAGCAACATATCTCAAACTCTTTGTTCAACTGTCCTTCGGAGTTTTTGCAAGTTTTCGAAATAAAACTCAAAGTTCCTGGTATGACTCTCTTAAGTCTCTCATTTGTGGTATTTGTGGATCCTCACTAAGGCAACAAGATTGTTTTGCCTTTCTCTCATAATATGTGGTATTTTTGGACTAAGGCAAGTAGGACACTATGCCTTCTTCTTTCTCACCCTATATCTAAGGCTTATATCTAGAGCTCATAGGTGGGAGAAAACTATATCTACTTACTAAGCATATATTGTAAGTTCAAGCAATGGATCTAAAGTCACGAGTCATACTGATCAAATGATGCATGTATATGGTGGAATGAATATGGTGGTAAGTGATGGTAGGGAATGCAATTAATGAAATGAGGTGTATCTCATGGATGAAGGGAAAACCTAATTCTACTTTGGCTCCTTGAAAGATCTTCTCTCTTTGGAATTTGAAATAATTGTGAGAACCTGGGTTGTATACTTTTTTTTTCTTTTCTCATTCATTTTTTTTTTCTTTCACTTTTTTTTTTTTTTTTCACGGAGGCGGGCATCCGAAAGTACCCATTGTTTTCAGCAGATACTTGTCCATTTTTTTAACACTCCTTTATTCTCTTTTTTTTTTTTTTAGAATACAACCCAAATCTCTTTTGCAATAACTTTTTTGAGAGATAGACAAGAGTAATGGAGCTTTGTAGGATATTGGCTGGATATGAACGAGTGGAAGGGTGTAGGGAATATTTTTTGGTTGTTCTATCCCGGGATAGGAGTAGAACATTTTTAGTGGATATAGTGAATGCATAATGGGTGTATATGGTGGTGGATGCATACATCCGGGATGGAAATAGCATATGAATGGAGTCAAGTGGAGTGGAGTGCAATGTAATGGGGTGGAATAAGATGGAATGGTGGTGGAGTGAGATGGAGTGTACATGATCAACATGACAAGTTTCTAAGGGTCGACAAAGATTGAACAAACTCAATGCAAAGCAAGCGACCTATATATATGTCAAAGGGTTTTCCTAATCTAGGGGCATGTATATATGGCTATGGTAGGAGGTTCAACACTGTCACACAGGAACTTATCATGTGCACTTCTAAAGTTTCAAAATAAATCTCCAGAAATCTAGTATCACTAGGAGTAAGATCAATAGCAGCTCAGACTCTCATATATCATATCCGTCAATTACCTAGACTTTAGAGCAAGCAATTTGCAACCCACATGTTTCAGGTTTAGAGTAAGTCTCAAGTTAAAGCAGTTTTTTGCATTTAAGGCTCAAGAGAAATTAAGCTTGAAAGCTAGGCACTCAAAAAAGAATTACGGTGGAGCAACTATTCATCATTTCCATGCATGAGATTTAGCTTTTAGAGTTCATTTTGTATAGGTGGAAAAGAAAACTTCTGGTATACTCCTATTTATTTATTCCCAAACTCTAGCAAAGACTCTTTAAACGACTAGACTTTTATAAAACTAGACTCCTAGCAAACTCTAGCAAACCAAGCAAACTAAATTTTTAGCTAATAATAATAATACTATAGTAGAGATACTTATCGGGATAATGGGGGGTGCTCTCCCCAAGCTGGATTGAAGCGTAGGATTGTTGATGATGAGGAAGTTGAGGTAGATGGCGATAATGATGTCGACCTATCATGTCTCTCTCCCCTTCGAATCCGCTGAACTCAAATAGACAACAAAGCTAGTGGAACTTGATTAAGCATTAGGGGTTAGCCACATTAGCTTCATGTGCCTAGAGATGAATCATGATTATTCTAAGTAAAACTTCAGCGGGGAAAATATTTTTGGAGTTTTATAAATTTATATGCATGCAAAGTACTATAATGCAAATGCAACTAGATGAATGAATAATTTTTTTATGCCACCACGGTGAATATCTTTATGGGTTGTTACACACCACAAGATTATTCACCTGGGGGCTTTAAGGTTTTCCAATGCAATGTTAATGCAGAAATTAAATATGCTAAAAGAAAAATGATTATGCAAAGAAGTAAATATGCTAATGCAAGATGCGAGAAAGATAAATATGATATGCAATTAAATATGCAATGCTAAGAATTAAATATGGATAACTACCGAAGTTACCTTTCGGCGAGGGTTCAATGTTTTAAGTCCTTTGAACAGGACAACTTACCTTTGGTTACTCCTTGAGTGTATCATCGATCTAATGGTGTCACCCATGTTCTTTTGCTGATCCAACATTTAGAAGTGAAAGTTTGATAGTGGGGTTGGCGGCTTCTTGTTTCGTGTGCATGCTTTGTGAGTTCAGGACATTCATTTGTAGAATTTCAAGGGAGTGAAGACTTCTCCGTATTTTGCTCAAAAATGTGTCCCTGCGTGCAAAAGACAAGGTAGAGATCAAGTGCATGGGCCCTGTTGGTGGGAAAACACCAACAGAACCAGAAATTCATTCTTCTCTAAAACCTCATGCATATTAAACAAGAAAAAGTTAATGTTTATGTGTTTCGTTTTTCTATAACAAGGGTGATAAGATCGGGGATGGAACATGAATGTTGCAATATTTTTGCTAGTATGATTAGGACTATGAGATCAAGAAGGTGGTGTTAGGAACAAACAAAACATGTTGAGCTAATGAAGTCAGATCAAGCAAGGGTGTTACTCTAACATGTTTGGTTCTTTATTCATGAACATGCCATAATTGAGGGAAAGCTTATTTATTAACAACTCACCTCAAGATGTTACCTTATTATTGGAGCATAATGGTACTGTAGCAACTTGTGGTGATGCTTTCTTTGCTTGAAGCTTTCCTTATTTGGCCTCTTGTGTAGCTTCTTACTAACTTGTCTTCTTTCTCTTTATTCCATAAGGTTCTTCATGGTAATACGAGCATGTCCTCCTTGTGAAAGGTTTGTTGTATCTTGCTTCTTCTCAGTGTGAGCTCATCTTATGACCTCCCCCAAGCTTATTTGAGAGTTTCTTCTTGTCTGCAGGGGTTAGTCCAACAAAGTATACTAATGTCTACACAAGCATTTTTTTAGTTCAATAACCAAACTAGACTCCATGTCTAATTTAATTAAGGAAGGCGTTCTAACCTAAGCACCATGCTTAATTTAAAAGCCTTTGAAAACACGCTATTTGTACTATAGCAAAGCATTCCCAAACCAAAGCATACTATGGTAGACAAAAGTAGCATGGAAGCATAATAGGGATTGACTCAAACAGAGAGATGAAAAGCATGACAATAGTTGTTTAGCAGATTGAGCATGTCTCAAAAGGTAGAGGCAACCAAGATAGTGTAGCAACGTGGCAAGGAATATTTCTATGCATGTGATTTCATGTTGCACAATGATTGGTTGGACATACCTCACATTGTTGTCCTTTGTTCTTCTTGCTTTGGACCTGAAATGGTTAGCGACAAGAATACCCGAAGGAATATTTCTTCATTCATATCTCTATGCTCATTTCACAAGGGTATTATAGCAATAAGATAAGCACTCACGTTATTTCTCAAGAAGTGCTTGTTTAAGGACAGCAAGCTCGTCCTTGGGAAACCTATTAAATTATGATTCATGATGATGAAGTGGTTTCCCTTCCAACATCAATCTACCTTAAGATTTTATGCCAATGAGATCTAGAATATTTATTATAGATGTATGCATCTACAACCACCCTTTCAAAATCTATAGGAGGAGAGAAAATGAGGGGGTTGAAGATCTCGTGTGTGATAGTGATAGAGAGACTAGGTGATTCAGGAAGGTGATCATGTGAACATGGACTAGATGAAGTGTCTATGAAGCAGCTCTCATACTCACTGAAATTGTCCTCCTTCTCAAACTCCTAGGTTAATTCATCATGGCTGTCTAAGGGATCCCTTGGGTTTGTGTCTCTAGAGCCGATAGTGTCTAAGATGTCGTCCATACAATCAATGGCTGTGGTACATAGGTTTTTAACATTCTCAAGCCATTGTTGTTGTCCTTCTTGGTTTTCCTCATAGTCTTGATGATTCCCATGCTTAGGTTGTTGTGGTAAATTTCTAGGGTCATCATGAGTCTCAAAGAAGAAAGCATATATGGATTCATTGGGGTTAAGGATGGGTTTAGAGATGGGTTCAAACAAGTCATCTTGTCTAGGCATAGAAGGGGAGAAGATAAGATTGTCTTCTAGATAGCTTTGCTCTACTTCTATAGCATCACTAGACATGCCATCCTCGAAGTTCTTCCCAATGTCCCTTATAAGAATAAGGACGTTTCCTAAGAGAATCCTCCTCACAAGAATCTGAATTGTGGTCACTTAGAGGTCTCTTGAATGGATGAGAATTTATTGTTCTCCCAAAATCACTAAAGCTGAATTCATAAGGTTCTTCCAAAGGTGGAACTTCTTCTTCCTTTGGGGAATTTTTGGGATGTTGATGGTTCAGGATGGATAGCTAAGTCTTGGGATTGGAATTGTTGTGAATTAGCTATCGTAATTTCCTTTCCTTGATCGGAGGGTGATTCCTTCTCTTCCTCGAAGATTTTATAATGATTGCTAGCCCAAGTGGGATGTCTACTAATACGGTCAAGGGTAGCCCATGCTTTGCTAGTAGTTAGACAGATAAAGGCTCCATTCGAGGAGGCATCTAGGGTTTTTCTAGATTTCTTATCAAGGCCTATATAAAAGTGTTGAAGAAGCACATAGCCTTCAACTTCAAGGTGTGGGCCAATGATAAGGTGATTGTTGAAATGATCCCAGGCTGCACCAAGGGATTCTTCTTTTAATTGTTTAAATTTTAAGACTTGTAGTCGAAGGCTAACCAATTTGGTGAAGGGAAAGAATTTTAACTGGAATTCTTCACACAAGGTTCCCCAATCTCCATGTAATTTTCCTACAATCTGATTATACCAATGTTTAGCGCTTCCTGTTAAAGAGAACAGAAAGGCCTTCCATTGTAAGGTTTCATCCGACATACCGGCGATGCGTAGGCATCCACAGATATGATAAAATTCTCGTAGGTGCGAGAACGGGTTGGCATCGCCTTCTCCCGAGAAGGATAATTTCTGAACCATGTTTATAAAGTCTGGGGGCAGCTCATAGCCAGGTGACAGGATTGGCTTTGAAGATTGTGGTGGCTCTAAGCTAGCACCTGTAGGTAGATGATATCTATAGATAGGCATGGAATCCATAATGAAAAACAAAACAAAAGAATAGAAGGGATAAAAGAATAAAGGAATATGATACAAGGATAAGGTAGATTCGAAGTCAACTCAGCAACCGTTTCCCCGACAACGGCGCCAGAAATGCTTGTTGGTATTTGATAAGCCTACAGAAATATTTATAATTTGTACAATCCACAAGCGAACGGATACCGGTGAGCACTTCACCCAGGAGAGGGTTTAATATCGAATCCACAGGGAAACGGGTGAGGAAGACTATGATCTAATCTTAACCCGGAGTAGCACAAGACTTAAGAAGGTTGAGATAGCAGAGAGGATTACTAAGATATCTAGTTCTTATCTTGGGAAGCTATGTTGATATTATCCTTATGGGGACGTACTCAAAGGAAAGCAGGGACAAAATGTGCAATCCTCCAAGAATGAGGGGTCCTACTTGGCCTATCCAACGGGAGGTCGAATCCAAAGAAATCAATGGTACTGTCACTACCACACTCCGGAAGGTAGGGTGCATCTAACGAGATACCCGAGTCCAAACACCACGTTTGCACTACGAATATTACTCTAATCTAGGTACCAGATTAAAGTACTCAAAAGAGACTCGTAGACCAATAAGAACAATATAAACAATATTACTTACTAAAAGAAGAAGTAAATTACCAGAGTAACTCCAAGTGTAGGTTAACTTCCACCGAGGTACAAGTTGTGGAGGTAGCACCGACAGGCCGGCACCTCCTCCAATCCCTTCCCTCTCTCTATCTCTCTTGTTCTGAAGACTAGATCTAATAAGATCTAATCCCCTCTTGCATGCTAGCTCTTCTAGTTCTAGTTCTAGTCTAGATCTAGAGGGAGACTCAGGGTCTCAGCCTATTGATACTGAATGATAATGAATTAGGGTTTAGCCCTGGGGTCAGGGGGTCTGCTTATATAGCCCTTGGCGATGAACGATGGCCCTTGGATCAAACCAACCTTGAGCAACGGCGTAGATACAACCTCAATGTCAAACCGACCTAGAAATCTGAGGCTGACTGGTGGGACCAGCCTGGCGGTCGCCAGAGCCATTCTGGCGTCGCCGGGACTTTTTCGCGCACATTGACATCCGGTTTCTCCCGGTGTCTTCTAGAATGTTTTGATTCGGATTTTGGATTGAAATTCATCACGGACTAATCTCCTTATCGTATCGGGTGCAAACTCTGGGCTTTTACCTGTATTTACCTGTTAAGTCCCTGAAAAGATATAAATCACCAAAACTCGTGGAACTATGTTAGTAAAGCCCCTAGTCTATGTATATATTCATTTTATACCCTTATTTTATGTTTAGTTGACTAGTAATATTATGCTATAACAAGTGTCAACAACCGCGGTTGCGGAGTGCGATGAAGGGGAGCGCCGAAGCCAGCAAAATCAAATGGCATGGAAGCGAATGGCTTCGCGGTTGTTGGTGACGAAAACTTGGTGATGAAATGAGGAACCGGACTTCGGCCGGTGATGGACTTCGAGGTATGCCTAAGATCTCCTTTGTTGTTGAGTTGCCGATTCTCGTGGCCTCTTAGGTGGATTAGGGCGAGACCGGGGGGTGGTGGGGCGGCTGCGGGGGGGCTCACGGGAGCGATGGCGGGTCCGGGAATGTGGCGGGTAGGTGTGTGTTGGAGGCCATGAAAAGTGATTCAGATCCGATTTCTTTAGCGTGAGCGACGTATGGGCGCAGCGGCGAAAATCAGGCCGGCGACTATCATCCGACGGAAGATGATCAAGCCCCTCCGGTGGGCCTTGGTGCGGTTTGTGTTTGTTATGGCGGTGGTAGGGGCACCGCAGCTGGCGGGCGCGTAGGGCGTAGGGGGCGGGCACGGTGGCGGGCGCTTGGGCGTTCGGCGACGGCGGCGTGCCATGCGCTTGCTTGGGGGAGATTGTACGGCGCTAGGGCAACGGTTGATGTGAACGGAGTCGGATTGTAAGAACAACTTGGTGGGCTTGGCGGCCGGAGCAGCTTGGTAGATGGGTCGGTAAATGGAAGCGTAGAAATACCGCCGCCCGGATGCTACTTTGGAGGATTTGATTCGGTTGACTACAGCGGTGAAGCCGGCCGATCTAAATCCCGTAAAAGTGTGGTTCTAAAGATATGTATTTGGGTGGTATTGAAAGGGTGTGTCCGGCGTGAATTTCGTTACTAAACCGGTTTTTTGTCATGTTATGGATTCGAATGATGTTAAAGCTTGTTTTGAGCCATTTGGGTTTCATCCTTTTGCGTGTGAGGGGATGGGTCGTAGAGCGTAAGGGGTGTGGCCGAGGGTGTATAAATTTGGATGCGTAGTTCGAAAAATTGGGGTTGTTGTTTTATGTTGCACAGGGTGAGGTAGTGTTGTTCGAGCCTGGGTCATTTGCGACGCGGTGTTCAATCAAAGCTCATACATGAGGTTGTTAGCAAGTTTGATTCGCAGAAGAAGGAGCTGGTGAGGATGTGTGGGTTTGAAGGCATTCTACATTTCCCGGAGGTGAAGCAGTTCAACAGGAGGTTTTCAATGTGGTTGATGAGGCGTGTTGAAACTGAGACATGCACGTTGATTGTTGGTGAGCACATCAAGATTAGATTCGATAAAAGTGATGTTGCTGCTGTGCTTGGGGTGCCGTCGGCGGGTAGGAGGGTTGTGGAGCAGCGGAAATGTTCACGTGAAGCGAAGGACCATGTGCTTGGAGAGATACTGGGTGCGAAGTTTAAAGAGCAGAGGAGTATTAAGGTGGTGCAAGAGATCATTGAAAGGGAGTACGATAAGCCAATGTCTAAGGTGGAGGAGGGCAGGTTCAAGGTTGCGTTTGTCATTTTTGTTGTTTCTAATCTGCTTGCGCCTTCAGCGAAGCACGACTATGCATTGATTGACTACTGGGATGCAATTGTGGAACCAGACAGTGTGCAAAATTTTGACTGGGCTGAATATGTAATCTCCAAGTTGCTTGAAGCTGTGGGTAAGCTGAAGATGGATATTGCCAGTAACATAAAATACCCGGTTGTAAGTGGGTGTTCATTCTTTCTTCAGGTATGGTGTGTTCGCACTGGACATGTTTGGCTTTGTGCTTGGTGGGTTTTTGGTGTTTGGTCCCGTTGCCTGGGGTGACGTGTGTGTTCGGGTGATTTTCTTGCAGGTGTTGTACCGGGACAGTCTTGATCTGGGAGAGTTGAAAGTGTGCCAGAATGTGTTGCCGAGGAGATGGGATTTCACATTCGAATGCATGCGTGCTATGATTATGGCTGACCGAAATTACATGAGGCACCTAAGGGGAGCGGAGGATATTCCGGTTGTAAAGGTAGGGTAATGCATGTATCTATAGGAGTAGTGGCAGACATTTGAACTGGCCAAAAGGAAGCAACTGGTGTTGTTGGGGTCTAACTTTGATTTCTATTAAACTTTCGTCCCAGACTTTGATGGTTTCAGGTTATGCAAAACACCTACAAGACAGAAGTTGAGTTGAATCGAGAGGTGGCTTCGAGTAACAATTGACTTCGCGAAGAAATGACAAGATTGAAAGTAAAAAAGAATGAGATCGGGGATCCGAGCGAAGATGTTCATGACGACTTCGCTAGAAGAGCACGTAAAACAACTTCAAGGAGACGAAAAGCTTGGCGAAGATAGAGTTCGCATCTTCACCGAACAAGTTGTATTGTAGAAGTTCGTTTTAAGATTCTAGACATTTTTGTACTAATACGGCCGCCGGGGGCCTATAAATACCCCCCGACATCCTTTGTAACGCCATGTTGAATGGCCACTTTGTAAACCATATCATCATCAATAAAGTGTTGTGTTGAGCAATCACCCAACATCTTGGTGCCTGTTGACACTTGTTAACGTATATTTTTAATCGTCAACTAAACATGGAAAAAGACTAAAATATAATTAGATAACCTTATTAGGGGGTTTATACTAATGATTTCCATGAGTTTTCGTAAAGTTGTGATTTTGCGGGGACTTACGAGAAAAAACAGCAGAAATGACGTGGCATACGACCGACGAACGCGCAACGCAATCCAACTCGAAACAAGTCTAGAAGGCTTCGGATTACTCCCGACGTGGGACGAAACTTAACACCGAAGAAAACATCATCTAGAAGACTCCGTAAGCCACGACAAGATCGCGGGCCCAGAGTGGGATTCCACTCGGGCCGATCGCCCAATAATCAGCCGATCGGCCCGGCTTGGTCGCCAAGTCAGCCCCTCGTCTCGGGGAACCTTCCTCCACCGCCTCTAAGACGCAATCTAAACCCGTCGCTTGATGTCGGTTTGATCCAAGGGCGATGATAGGAGTACGAGTTGTATCTAGGTCAAACCCTCGGGTACCTCCTCCCGGCTATATAAGCAGCCCCCGTGCCCCCCTATCATCATAATCGGATCTCAAGCCTCAAGTCATCATCAAGAAGAAGATCAAGTTGAAGCCAAGGCGGGGAGAAGAGGAGGCGCCACCAAGAGATAGGATAGCTAATTCATCGCTCTAGATCTAGAGCCTAGTTTAGATAGAAAGTCGAGTTTAGAGAAGAGAGAGCATCCGCTCCGCTCGATCAAGAAGTTACACTATGGATCAATATTATTATTGTTCTCATACACCTTTATGCTATTCCATTACTATGCATGCAATTAGTCTATTTTTACTTTATTCTAGTCATAGCATATTTGATATATTCATTATTCATGATAATTCAACGCGCTTTTATTCGTAGAGCTCCTAGTGTATTGCTCGAGTATGCTAGGTAGTAGAAAGTATGTAAGCATGGTGCTTAGATATAATTTACTTTATGGATTCACCTTATATGCCGGGTCGTGTGGTAGATCGTAGTGGTGACAAAGACTATTGAGTCCTTTGCAATCCATCCCCCGTGTATAAGACTAGTCGATAATGGTTCTTGGGATTATCTTGTTTCGTTCCTCGATTTTCTTAAGTAATCTTCGGGGTGCACATTCTTATCTATGGTTTTGATATATATATGATCTTATGCTATGCCTGTTTAAAACCATTTAGTAGATTCTTTGTATGCTACCTAAGAACTGTCCCTTTGTCATAAATCCAATCCTAATCTAACTAGGAATTAATCTTATGCTATACTCACCACGTGTGTGCCTCGCCTCGCCGTCTCATATACCTTATTGCTATTTATTATTGGCTTACCTTGTTTAAAGTATATGCTAACTACTACAAAATCTCATTAGTATTCTATCACCGTCTTTAATCATTTGAACCGCCTATCATATCTTCCTCGTGGATTCGATATTTAAAACCCTTCCCGGTGAAATGCTCATTGGACATCCGTGCGCTATGCGGATCTATTTTTCTCGTAAGTTAACAAATACCAACAAGCATTTTCGCGCCGCTGTCGGGAAGATTTTGATAGCTACTCTTTTGATTATTGATAGATGAATATTAAGTGTGGATTTTGCTACTTAGCACCTCTCGCTAAAACAGATTTACCCGTGTATTGTCTATTAGTCTATCTTATGCGGGGTAATTGATTAAAACTTCGGTTTTACCTACGGTAAGAGAATCGGTGTACCTGAACTTCATGAACCATTAACATTGGAACCGCCCAAGTCGTCGTCACAAGAATTCAAATCACATCTTCAAGTGACGGATAAAAAAAGCCGCACAACTCACAAATTCTATTTGTGAGTGAAGGTAAGTATGATCAACGTGAGACGGTCTTGCTCATGGACTTTAAACTTTTGAGTAGTTATCCTTTTTAAATTTCCCATAGCATGTTTACTTTCATCCATGCATTCAATCCATCTGTTCATGTTGTCCCCATAGTGAATCCATTGCATGTTTAAATTCCTCGCCTTTTTATATATCTATTGCATCTAAAAAAAAAAAAAAGAAATTAAAAATATTAGTCTCACCATGATCATACCCCTTCATCGCTATAATACTTTTATGCTACCTCTCATTTTGCTATAGTATGCTTAAGTTTTAAAGTATCTTCATACACCTTAGACATGATGCTTAGTTTAATTTGTTTTCATGGCTCAAGTTAAACATGGTGTTTAGTTTGATTCCCCGAAAACCGCAAGGTGTGTTGATTTTGTTTCTAAAGGCTTTTAAATTAAACGTGGTGTTTAGATTAAATTGCCTTCTTAAATTGAGTTGGACATTATGTCTAGGTTGATTTTTGGACTAATAGTATATTTTAGTAGATTCTGGTTATCTTTGTTAGACTAACCCCCGCAGTAAAATTATCAAATCCAATTTGGGAAAAGAAATTAGCTTACGCAAGGTATGTGACGAATTCCAACAACTCTGCAAGCAAAAAGAAGACTCAACTCACTCCTTATGAAAGGACTAACCGTAAGTGCCTAAATACTCAATTTGTCTTTTGCCGCAAGTTACCTTTGCCTTAGCCATGCTTTTAGTGCAGCTTCGCTTCAAAAAAAAATATATAATAAAAACAAAAACAAATATTTATAATCGTGCTAAGTTTTTTTAAAGAACCATCATTATGTTAGCACAAATAAATCATATGGACAATAACCCTTTTTCAATATCATTGCTATCCTTGGGTATATGTCCACTAATCACATTTGTAGGAAAAAAATCTGTGGTGGGCACATTCATGGACCTACCTCGCTACCACTTCCACTACAAAGCAGGGAGGAGTACCAAGCCGAGGCCGATGAGAAGCGAGGATCAACGTCAACCTACATCATCTTGTCAAAGACTTGCTTGCTCTCATCACCTACACAAGAAATACACCGGTAGGAACGCACTCCAATCAATGACGGGCCAAGTACAAAGAGAAGTCACAATAATGCCCCCGAGACCGTGGAGGACAAGGTTGTCACCAATAAGGTTTCTCCCTTGATCATCGAGACGACAAGTGTGCTACACACCATCAAGAAGAACATTCCACACCACGTCGTTAGAGGACAAAACTAATCAAGGAGGGACTCCAAGTTTACATCTCAAATGAGCATCCTTTTCGTCAACCGTAAGTAAAGGAAGATGAAGAAGAATTGACAAAGGAAAATCAATCGGTCGTTTCGGCATCCTCATCCCTTGGGCGATTAAAAAAAAAGAGAGAAGGAAATGGATTGATGCAAGGGAGAGGACGAACACAATAAGATTCCATCAAAGACCGACAGTCACAACACACTCAAGGAGATGATGTCAAACCCGACTTTAAACGCCGAAAGTGACGCAGAAGTTTGAGCTTGGGGAGGAAGACCAATTCCACTAGAAGATGATCCGACAAGGCTCTCCCTCCTCTCGGACTCCCACCGTTCCGACGGCCACGTAAAAATTGAAGGGAAGATGATATGAGGACAAGACACTCAACTACCACACATGCCATGAGAGAACCACCATGAGGTGTTACGATGCTGCCATAATTCTACAATAAAGGTAACATCTTAAGGTAAGTGTCCTAATCGATAAAGCTTTACTCTAATCATGGCATGCTTACTAAGGAGTTAAATATGTTAGCTCACAACCTCACTTAGATTAATCTGAATAGCTCAACATGTTAGCTCTTAGTTGTTC
Organism: Hyparrhenia diplandra; assembly: GCA_015847255.1. Classification (NCBI taxonomy): domain Eukaryota; kingdom Viridiplantae; phylum Streptophyta; class Magnoliopsida; order Poales; family Poaceae; genus Hyparrhenia; species Hyparrhenia diplandra. The sequence continues at coordinate 1,422,820 of JADLZK010011669.1, forward strand.
TTACCCCCTGTCTCTCTAGTTTTTTTTCTCTACCCTTTAGTTTGCTATGTTATAAATGCCACATTCATATCCGTAGTCCGATCTTATTTGTCACAAATAAATGAAACACATTATGCTACCATGGTTATATGTGCTCAAGGTTAGAGTAGAATGAATATAATTTTGGTTCTTTGGTGTTTTCCCACCAGCAGAGCCCATGCACTTGATCTCTACCTTGACTTTGTGAGCAGGACACACTTTGCGCTAGTTAATGTCCTGCCTACAACATGCACAATAAGCAAGGAACATGGGTGATGCCATCCTCGGGATCACAAACCCAAGAGACGCAACTTCAAGATCACGAAGCACTCAATAAGCAAGCCTAAGAAGAACAAGACACGGAGAAATCACAAGTTGGATAACGAGTCGACGGACAAGGGAGACATTAATAAAATTCAAGAAAACTCCACCCAGCTCTCACCAACCAAGCACGCCGAACCAGCCACCTTAAAGGTCTCCAATCGAAGAAACAAGCTTGGAGGAAGAAAGAAGACACACCTACCAAGAAAGACAACAAGAGTACACCTTCGAAAAGACCTACCACCCACGCCATCGATCGATCAAACACCGTCGGCTACCTCATCTACGCCACTCATCGAGATCATTAAGGGCACCGCACTGCACACCGACATCCCGATGAGATTCCATAAATGACAAAGACGCCACGAGAGTAAGTACTTGAAACTCCCGCCAAGAGGTAACTCGGTATTTATCTCGCATATTTAATTTTCTCGTGATAGCATATTTCAATTAGCATGTTTCCTTTAAGCATATTTACTTTTTTTTTCTAAAAAAAAAACCTGCATTAGAAAATCACAAAATTATGTTTGCTACATTTGCATTAGTTCCTTAAAAGCCCCATGCAAGCACCCCCTTGCTGTGGTGGCATAAAAATAAAAATACAAAAATATGTGAGCACATGAAGGCTCACAACATAATCCTAGAATTTGTTCCTTCTGGGTATGTGCGAAATTAATATTTGCGGGGAGAACAATTAAGGAAAACCCGAGAGATGAACAAGTTCCAAGGACGAATAAAAAGACTACTTCAAGATCCAGCTTGGGGGAGAGCACCCTCAGTTATCACGATAAGTATTATTATCCTATCTGTTTTAAGTATTAGCTAGATAGTATATTTGCTTAGAGTTATTGAGTCTTAAATAAAAGTATTAGTGTTAAGAGTCCAATAAATGTTAGATGCTTGCGAAGTTAGCTCTCTTTCTTTAACTCGTGACCTTGGTGACATATGCTTGGAAATGATGAATAGTTGCTCCGCCATAATTCTTCTTAAAGTACTTACATTTCAGACTTAGATTCTCCTAGAGCTTTAAATGCTTAATTTGCTCTAAACCCAACACTGTGGGAAGCACATGCTTAATCCGAGTCTTAGCATTGAAGGATAAAAAATACATGAAAAGTTGAGTCTGCATTTATCATATTCCTAGAGATACCCGATTCTGGTTTTTATCTTTGAAAATTATAAAACATTACATGATGAGATCCTTAGTTATGACCCTTAAGAGTCTATCATCCGCATCAAGATCATCCCACTCCACCAAAACGCCGCTTCTAACCCGAAGTACGCATCCCCATCAAGCCGCTAGCCATAATTATAAAATAAATTCTAGCAATTTTGGATATGTCTCTCTCAACGTTTTTATTAGATTCGGGCTACATTCAAAAAAAAAAGAGAGAGAAAGAAAAGAATGAAAAATAAATATTTAGAAAGAAAAGTGAGACGAGAGAGGGAGAGTAAAGGACAAGTGTCATACTAGGCGAGAAGGGCCTACCTCCCTAATAATAATATTTAGAGATGAATAATGGACACGTGTCCGAGGGTGAGTAGGGCCCACATCTCTAAGGAGAGAGAAAAATGGACACAAGTCCGGGGCAAAGCCCACCTCTCCAAGAATGGACAGCCCAGGTCTTAGCAATTTTTAGAAAGAGAGATATAGTCCAAGATGCTTGAAAGAAAAAAAAAAAAAAAAAAATATATATATATATATTAGAAAAGGCTAAAGGCTAATTACTACCTTTCATCCTCATCCATTCGTCACTATCATCCCACTATGTATGTCCCGCCACATGTGTAACTTCGCTACATACCATCTACTTAAGAGGGTCATACATAGGATCTCCGAAGTTTCTTTAAAAAAAATATTGCAAAAACCCCAGGATGATAGTTGATCAAAGAACTTGAGACATGGTACTTAACTTGATTGTTTTATCTTGCTTATGATTCGTAAAAGGCTACGCCCCATGGTAAATGTGTATGAGAGAGCAACCGGTTAAGAGGGGAATTTATTTCGATAAAACACGATGCTTCGAGGTATGAAAGCGTAGTAGCAACTCCCGATCCTACTATAGCATATAGCTTTGCTAGGGACTAGCAAAGGGTAAGCTTGGGGAGTTTGTTGACACTTGTTAACGTATATTTTTAATCGTCAACTAAACATGGAAAAAGACTAAAATATAATTAGATAACCTTATTAGGGGTTTATACTAATGATTTCCATGAGTTTCGGTAAAGTTGTGATTTGCAGGACTTAACGAAAAAAACAGCGAAATGATGTGGCATACGACCGACGAACGCATAACGCAATCCAACTCGAAACAAGTCTAGAAGGCTTCGGATTACTCCCCGACGTGGACGAAACTTGACACCGAAGAAAACATCATCTAGAAGACTCCGAAGCCCACGACGCATCACGGGCCCCGAGTGGGACCCACTCGGGCCGATCGCCCAATAATCAGCCGATCGGCTGGCTTGGTCGCCAAGTCAGCCCTCTCCTCCGAACCTTCCTCCACCGCCTCTAAGACGCAAATCTAAACCGTCGTTTGATGTCGGTTTGATCCAAGGGCTTACGATAGGAGTACGAAGTTGTATCTAGGTCAAACCCCGGGTACCTCCTCCCGGCTATATAAGCAGCCCCCAGGCTCCCCGTATCATCATAATCGGATCCGAAGCCTCAAGTCATCATCAAGAAGAAGATCAAGTTGAAGCCAAAGGCAGAGAAGAGGAGGCGCCACCAAGAGATAGGATAGCTAATTCATCGCTCTAGATCTAGAGCCTAGTTTAGATAGAAAGTCGAGTTTAGAGAAGAGAGAGCATCCGGCTCCGGTTCGATCGATAAGTTACACTATGGATCAATATTATTATTGTTCTCATACACCTTTATGCTATTCCATTACTATGCATGCAATTAGTGTATTTTTACTTTATTCTAGTCATAGCATATTTGATATATTCATTATTCATGATAATTCAACGCTTTATTCGTAGAGCTCCTAGTGTATTGCTCGAGTATGCTAGGTAGTAGAAAGTATGTAAGCATGGTGCTTAGATATAATTTACTTTGCGGATTCACCTTATATGCCGGGTCGTGTGGTAGATCGTAGTGGTGACAAAGACTATTGAGTCCTTTGCAATCCATCCCCGTGTATAAGACTAGTCGATAATGGTTCTTGGGATTATCTTGTTTCGTTCTCGATTTTCTTAAGTAATCTTGGGTGCACATTCTTATCTATGGTTTTGATATATATATGATCTTATGCTATGCCCTGTTTAAAACCATTTAGTAGATTCTTTGTATGCTACCTAAGAACTGTCCCTTTGTCATAAATCCAATCCTAATCTAACTAGGAATTAATCTTATGCTATACTCACCACGTGTGTGCCTCTGCCTGTCTCATATACCTTATTGCTATTTATTATTGGCTTACCTTGTTTAAAGTATATGCTAACTACTACAAAATCTCATTAGTATTCTATCACCGTCTTTAATCATTTGAACTCCGCCTATCATATCTTCCTCATGGATTCGATATTTAAAACCCTTCCCGGGTGAAATGCTCACTGGACATCCGCGGCGCTTGCGGATCTATTTCTCTCGTAAGTTAACAAATACCAACAAGTGCCCACCGCTTGTGTGAGCAACGATCTATCCTGCACCATCAAGAAATCATGGGAAGACCTCCCAAAAACAAGTCGGCAAAGCCAAGAAGAAACAACAATGTAAGATGAAGTACCAAGAACAAGTTTAAGACAACGTCTCCAAAGAAGTCATTCCCCATGAAAATCAAAGCGAAGAAGCAAGAAAGTTGCAAGAACAAGAAGAAGAGTTGATCAAAAAAGCGAAAAGAGCTAGAGGCTTGCAAAGCCGTAACTAGAGAAAAGACAATCAAAACAAAGAATAGAGGAAGTCAAGCAAAGATAAGAAGATTGAACGAAGAACTCAACGATCAAGACCGCGAAGTCATCATCACAGATGAAACCAAAACCAATCAAGGCAATGAAAAGGCAATAGTCACAATCGACCCAGAATCTCCATTATCGGTGAGATCTACAAATGGCAAAATGGCCAAAAGGCTTCAAGTTCAATGTCATACCAACATATGAAGGCTTAACAGATCCAAGACAATTTTTGATGAGCTTTGAAGCAAAGAGTTGAATCGGGAGGAGGAGATGATAAAATGCTAGCGAAGGCACTTATCATGGCAATGAAAGGACCAGCTCAAAAATGGTATGCCTCACTCAAGCCAAGATCACTCAAAAATTGGGAACAACTCGTAACAACTTTGTTAGTTGATTTCCAAGGATTCCAAAGACACAGGATTAACAAGTGATGATCTGTTTTGATATCAAGCAATATCCGAAAAGAGCCAATAATTCAATATTACAAAAGGTTCATCCAAATGAAGACCTAAATTCCGGACGTATCGGGCGAAGTCGTAATCATTGCCGCAATCGAGGGCCTTAGAGCCGGACAATTGTCTTCGCACCTCAAAAAGAGAGAGACCAACAACTGTTGCTCACCTATATGAGGAATTTCAAAAGTATGCAAGATCGACGATGATTTTAGAAAGAAGATCAAGAAGAGAACGCACAAAGAAACCAAGCGAAGTCAAGCAATCAGTTCAAGCCGCAAAATTTTGAGCTTAAGACAATACCAATATCAACCACCACTTAGCATCAATCAAATCAACAATGAACAAAGCGGAGACAACATTCAGGCACCAAACAACCAGTGAAGCCAATATAACAAATGTAAACTTCAACAAATGACCAAAGAGGAGGCTTCAATCAAGCAAGATTCGGAGAAAGAAGAATACTAAAGCCCGAAGAATTGTATTGCATCATTCATGGCAAAGGGGCTGGTCATACCTCCAAAATGTGTCCAATGGTAAAGAAGAGCATAGAGCAAGTACAACAAGAAGGCAAATTGATGGAAAATCAAAGATCAATAAACTTCTTGTTCAAGCAAGTACTTCGCACAATCAAGCATATTACGACCCAAGTTACAACCAGCAAGTGTTACCAGGTCCACCACCAATATACAATTGCCAACCTTTGGCAATAGCTCCACCACAATGGGGGCAAACGAAAATACACAGCCCCGAAGCTTCCGTGGCAAAACAACATTCCAAATATTCAAAACAATGGTTCACCGACCATATCGCAAGCAAGTAGAGGCAGAATAGTGACAATTTGTGGAGGAAACAACATAGAGCATTCAACGAACAATGAGAGAAGAAACTATTTTCGAAGAGTCAATGCAATAACAATGGAAGGCCCTTTACAAAAAACAAGATGGTCACACCAACCAATTATCTTCACGAGAACAAGACATGAAACTCAAAGACTATCCACACATGGATGCCATGGTCATAGAAGCAAACATTGATGGTCTGGGACGTTACAAAAAATTCTAGTGGATGGAGGAAGCTCCGCAGACATACTCTTCGCATCAACCCTCGATGCAACGCAAATCAAAAGGCAAAACTTGGGAAGGGTAGAATATCCACCGGGTTGGCTTCGGCGGCAAAAGGATAAACTCAATTGGAAGAATTGTGTTGCCAGTATCTTTCAAAACAAAAAACAATGCAAGAACAGAACAAGTAGCATTCGATGTTGTTGAAATGCATAGCCAGTACAATGCCATATTCGGAAGAGGGAGCCTAAACATCTTTGAAGCCGTTATCAACTACTCTTACCTGTGCATGAAAGTCCCAGCACTTAATGGGCCAATATCAATCCATGGGAATCAAACAGAAGCAAGAAACATTGAGAAAGACTCAACTCCGGCACAAAGAAACGTTTTGGCAATCGAAGAGATCGAAGAAGAGGAAAAAAAAAGAAACGTAAAATGCGAAGTCTCAAAAGAAAGCAAAGACATGCTCAAGGCGTAAAACCAAAAAGAAGTATTGCTAGATCCAATGGTAGCGCACAAAGAAAGTTATCATAGGAGCAAATCTAGCAAAAGAAGAGGAAGAACAATTGATAAATTGTTTAAGAAGCAACTAAGATGTCTTCGCATGGTCAGCAAAAAGACCTAGAAGGAGTCAGCAGAGACATTATCGAACATCGCCTAAACATTGATCCAAGTTACAAACCAAAGAAACAAAAGTTACGGAAGATTTCGAAGACAGTAACAATGGCCGCGAAGGCTGAAGTTCAAAGGTTGCTTGATGCGAAAGTCATAAGAGAAGTCCAATTCACAACTTGGTTAGCTAACATCATGATGGTAAAAAAAGCAATGGAAAGTGGAGAATGTGTATAGATTTCCGCAGATCTTAACTAAGCTTGCCCTAAGGACAACTTCTCTTTACCAAGAATCGACACATTGGTCGATCAGGCCGTGGGAAGTGAAATGCTAAGTTTCCTCAATTGTTTCTCGGGATATCATCAAATCTACATGAAGAAAGAAGATGAAGAAAAGACAAGTTTTATCACACCATTTGGAACTTTCGCTTTCAAAGAATGGCAGAGGGGGCTTCGCAATGCCGGGTCAAGCTTCATCGAGAATGACTTCGGTAGCACTCAAAGATCAAATCGAGACAATCTGTTGGCATATGTTGATGACATAATAGTAAAAAGCAAGAAACGCAAAAGACCACATAAAGGACTTGAAGCAAACATTTGAGAACTTGAGAAAGTCAAATCTCAAACTCAACCCCGAAAAAAATGTACCTTCTGAGTACAAAAAGGCAAAATCCTCGGATGCATAGTTTCAAGCAAAAGGCATCGACCCAAACTGGAGAAGATAAAAACAAGTAATGGAAACGAAGTTCCAAAGAACATCAAAGACATCCAAAAGCTAACTTGGGAAGATTGGCTTCGCTAAACAGATTCATATCAAAGTCGTGAAAAAAAGCTTTCCAATATTTCAAATCGAAAGGGGCGAAGACAAACTTGGCATGGGGAGAAGAGCAACAAAAAGCCTTTGAAGAAATAAAGAAATATCTCTCCGGTCCTTCAACATTAACAACACCAAATATTGATCAAGAATTACTCCTTTACATCTCAAAGATCCGAGAAGGTCGTAAGCGCAGTTCTAGTTCAAGAAAAAAGAGAAAGACCACGCAAAGAAGCAAGAACCAATCTACTTTGTCTCCAAGCCCTTTCTTGGTCAAAAATATTTTACTCAGAGATTGAGAAGATAGCATACGATTGCTCATGGCAACAAGAAAGTTGAAGCACTACTTCTTGGCACACAAAGTGAGAATCCTAACGAATCAACCCCCTCAAAGATGTCCTACAAAGTCAGTAAATCTTCGGGAAGACTTGGCAAGTGGGCAGCTGAAATCTCATAATACTTCATTGAATTCGAAAAAAGAAAAAGAATAAAATCACTAGTATTAGCAGATTTTATCTCAGATTGGACACCGGCAACAAATCACGAAGATCAAAAAGACCATCAAGAATGGACTCTATCTTGTCAAGAATGGACAATGAACCGTGATGGAGCATGGGGCTCCGAGGGCTGGAGTAAAGCAATAATCACTTCGCCATCCGGCGTCAAGATGAAATATGCAAAGCAAGACTAGAATTTCGATGCACAAACAACATCACGGAGTATGAAGCGGTGTTTTTGGGGCTTCGCAAGGCAAGAGCAATGGGAGTACAAAAGATTTCGATCAAAACCGACTCTCAAGTTGTAGCAGGGCATGTTGAGAAAACTACAAGGCAAAAGACCCGAGCTAGCAAAATATTTGCAGAGTATTAGAGATCAAGAAAAACACATCGAAGGATTCACAAAGGCGAAGCATTTCAAGAACAAACAACGAAGAAGCGAGATAAAATTGCAAAAAAGCAAACAGCCCAAAAAGTAAAATTGCCACCGGATGTGTTCTATCAAGTACTTTCGAATCTTCGATAAAAGCAAAGATTGAAGAACCAAAATACATTCACATCATTGAAAGTTTAAGACGGAGATCAGCAATAATAGCTTTCTTAAGAGGGCTTTATGAACCGAGAAAGCAAAGTTGAAGAAATAAGAATGAAGCACAAAACAAGAAATTACAAGCTGATCAACAACCAGCTCTTCAAGCATGGCATTTGTGAACCATTACTCAAATGCATTTCAAGCTTAAGAGGGAAAGGAACTACTTCAAGAAATACATAGTGGAGAATGTGGGAATCATGCAGGCCCAAGAGCCATAGCGGGGGAAAGCATTTAGGCAAGGATTTTATTGGCCAACAGCTCAAAAAAAAGATAGCAAGGAAATAGTGAAAACTTGCCACAACTGTCAAATTTCAGCAAACAAGTCAAATGCCCCAGCAAACCCTATTCAAAGACATTGAACCAACTTGGCCACTTGCAAGATGGGGAATAGACATAATTGGAAAACTCCCTCCCAGCTCGGGGCAACCATCAATATGTAATTGTTGTAGTTGAATATTTCACAAAGTGGATAGAAGCAAAAGCCAATCACAAACATGTCATCAACGACAATGAAGAAGTTTCTTTGGCAAAACATAATCTGCAGATTCGGAGTCCCAAGACACATAACTTTGGACAATGGAACTCAATTCGATAGCGAAGATTTCAGAAGCTACTGTGAAAGTTTGGGAATCCAACTTTGCTTCGCATCAGTCAGATATCCACAATCTAATGGTGCCGTCGAAAGAGCAAATGACATAATATGTGTAGGAATATCAAAAACCTAGTGGGACTTCCAAAGGGAAAGTGGGTTGAAGAATTACCAAGAATTGTTTGGAGTCACAACACAACCACCACAAGATCAACAAAGTTTACACCTTTCAAGTTATTATATGGAGATGAAGCAATGACTTAAGAAATCCAGTTTGAAGGTCCAAGAACAAATGTGGAAATAACAAGTTTAAGAAGACCAAAACACAAGCAAAGATTTGCTCGAAGAAGAAAGAAACCAAGACGTGATGAATTTGAGAAAGTACCAAGAAGAAACAAGCAAATGGTACAACAAGAAAGTGGTAAAAAGAGAACTACAACCAGGAGACTTCGTACTCAAGAGAAAAAGAAACGAAGACAACGTGGGAAAATTCCAACAAAAATGGGAAGGACCATTCGTAAGTAACAAAATCAAGCGGGCAAGGCTCTTACCACTTGGAGAATCTCAAGGGAGAAGAATTAAGCCACACATGGAACATTAGGGATCTTCGCAAAGTATTATCCCTAGAATTTTCTTTTTTTTTCAAGTTTATGTAAATAAGCAAGTTAGATTCAATTCCTTAGAAGAATTTTATCAATTTCAATCAAGAGTCTGCACTCCTTTTCCACTGGGGGAAACCCTTCGCAAGGAGGTGAGTGTTTTTTTTAACGAGGCAGACTCTATTATAAATTCTCATATCAAGTATAAATGAGAAAGTAGTTTCCCCAAATTGTGCATTCTTTACTATTTTTTATTATTCCAAAGCCGAAAAGCAAAAAAGCTTTAGCATCGGCTAAAAGTTTTTTTCACAAAATAAGCGGCAAGTAGGTATAATTTAAGTACAAAACTAAAATTATTACCTACACATTTCTCTAAGGAGAATTTTGGCTTCAAATAGAAGTCTTCGCTCCCACTTCGCAAAAAAAAAAGGGGGACGACGTTTTCAAATTTCTCTAAGGAGAATTTTGGCTTCAAATCGAAGTCTTCGCTCCCACTTCTTAAAAAAAGAAGGGGACGACGTTTTTAAATTTCTCTAAGGAGAATTTTGGCTTCAAATCGAAGTCTTCGCTCCCGCTTCGTGAAAAAAAAAAAGGGGACGACGTTTTCAAATTTCTCTAAGAAGAATTTTGGCTTCAAATCGAAGTCTTCGCTCCCACTTCGCAAAAAAAAAAAAAAGGGGCGATGTTTTCAAATTTCTCTAAAGAGAATTTTGGCTTCAAATAGAAGTCTTCGCTCCCACTTCAAAAAAAAAGAAGGGGACGACGTTTTTCAAATTTCTCTAAGGAGAATTTTGGCTTCAAATCGAAGTCTTCGCTCCCACTTTCGCAAAAAAAGAAGGGGACGACGTTTTCAAATTTCTCTAAAGAGAATTTTGGCTTCAAATAGAAGTCTTCGGCTCCCACTTCGCAAAAAAAAAAAGAAGGGGGACGACGTTTTCAAATTTCTCTAAGGAGAATTTTGGCTTCAAATCGAAGTCTTCGCTCCCACTTCGCAAAAAAAAGAAGGGGACGACGTTTTCAAATTTCTCTAAGAAGAATTTTGGCTTCAAATCGAAGTCTTCGCTCCCACTTCGCAAAAAGAAGGGGACAACGTTTTCAAATTTCTCTAAGAAGAATTTTGGCTTCAAATCGAAGTCTTCGCCCCACGCAAAAAAAAAAAGGGGGACGACGTTTTCAAATTTCTAAAAGAGAATTTTGGCTTCAAATCAAAGTCTTCGCTCTCACTTCGCAAAAAAAAGGGGGACGGCATTTTTAAATTTCTCTAAGGAGAATTTTGGCTTCAAATCGAAGTCTTCGCTCCCACTTCGCAAAAAGAAGGGGACGATGTTTTTAAATTTTTCTAAGGAGAAAATTTCGACTTCAAATCGAAGTCTTCGCTCCTACTTCGCAAAAAAAAAAAAAAAAAAAAAAAAGGACGACGTTTTCAAATTTCTTTAAGGAGAAAATTTCGACTTCAAATCGAAGTCTTCGCTCCTACTTCGCAAAAAAGAAGGGGACGACGTTTTCAAATTTCTCTAAGGAGAATTTTGGCTTCAAATCGAAGTCTTCGCCCCACTTCGCAAAAAAGAAGGGGACGACGTTTTTAAATTTCTCTAAGGAGAATTTTGGCTTCAAATCGAAGTCTTCGCTCCCGCCAAAAAAAAAAAAAAGGGGACGACGTTTTCAAATTTCTCTAAGAAGAATTTTGGCTTCAAATCGAAGTCTTCGCCCCACTTCGCAAAAAAAAAAGGGGACGATGTTTTCAAATTTCTCTAAAGAGAATTTTGGCTTCAAATAGAAGTCTTCGCTCCCACTTCGCAAAAAAAGAAGGGGACGACGTTTTCAAATGTCTCTAAGGAGAATTTTGGCTTCAAATCGAAGTCTTCGCTCCCACTTCGCAAAAAAAGAAGGGGACGACGTTTTCAAATTTCTCTAAAGAGAATTTTGGCTTCAAATAGAAGTCTTCGCTCCCACTTCTCGCAAAAAGAAGGGGACGACGTTTTTCAAATTTCTCTAAGGAGAATTTTGGCTTCAAATCGAAGTCTTCGCTCCCACTTCGCAAAAAAAAGAAGGGGACGTTTTTTCAAATTTCTCTAAGAAGAATTTTGGCTTCAAATCGAAGTCTTCGCCTCCCACTTCGCAAAAAAAGAAGGGGACAACGTTTTTCAAATTTCTCTAAGAAGAATTTTGGCTTCAAATCGAAGTCTTCGCTCCCACGCAAAAAAAAAAAGGGGACGACGTTTTCAAATTTCTCTAAAGAGAATTTTGGCTTCAAATCAAAGTCTTCGCTCTCACTTCGCAAAAAAGAAGGGGACGGCATTTTAAATTTCTCTAAGGAGAATTTTGGCTTCAAATCGAAGTCTTCGCTCCCACTTCGCAAAAAAAGAAGGGGACGATGTTTTTAAATTTTTCTAAGGAGAAAATTTCGACTTCAAATCGAAGTCTTCGCTCCTACTTCAAAAAAAAAAAAAAAAAAAAAAAAAAAAAAGAGGACGACGTTTTCAAATTTCTCTAAGGAGAAAATTTCGACTTCAAATCGAAGTCTTCGCTCCTACTTCGCAAAAAAAGAAGAGGACGACGTTTTCAAATTTCTCTAAGGAGAAAACTTCGACTTCAAATCGAAGTCTTTGCTCCTACCTCGCAAAAAAAAAAAGAGGACGACATTTTCAAATCCCCCTAAGGAGAAAAATTCTTCAAAAAAAATCATAAACTTTATTACAAAATTTCTTAGATTACAAAAGATGGAGATACTTATTCAAATATATATACAACACAAATATACAAACTTTTTAGTCAAAATTCTTGAAGCAACACTAGTTGCTGCTTCACTCAAAATATCTTCAACAACTTCGTTGATTATTTTATCACCGCGTCTTGAAAATTATCCCCAAAAACAAAGCTTGGAGAAGCACTTGAGCATGATGACTGAAACAAAAAAATACGAGAACTAAGCACAAGCACATACAAGACACAAAATGGCTAAACAAACAATTACCCGTCCAACGGTACTAAAATCAACAACCCTAGGCATCCTATAAGAAGACTTCGCATTAGATTCCCCAAGGCGCTCATCCAAAAAAACACCAATGTCAACACTACCGAGAGGCCTCGCAACATTCCAAAAAATTCAAGTCTCAAAAATAAAGTTATCCTTCGCAACCATGAGAGGCAAAACGGGGGTATCATATCCTGCGCAGGCTTCGCTTGAGGAACCTCGCGCAGATATTCCAAAGTCAAAAATCCGCATAAACAACCATAATTCAAAATGCATTCTACCTTCGCATTAAAAACAAAATTTTCAAGTAGTTTTTTAGAAACCATAAAGTTAATGAGACCGGACAAATTACAAACTTAACAAATTTACAACAAGCTGTGGATAAAGCATGTTTCTCCTCCCTCCCCTCACGTAACACTCAAAAAACGTAAAACCAATCCATAAAGCTAACCCCTTCGCTCACTAACATCATTTCAGTTCTTTTTCCTCTTCTTCGTGAGCCCTCCTTTCTTCTTCTTCCTTCAACCTCCTCAAGGCTTCTTCCTCCTGTAAAATATCAAGTTCAACCTGTTAAAAAGCCAAGTTAGCAAGTCAAAAAAAAAAAGTCACAAAATTCTGAAAAACATGAATAAATCATTAAAATACCTTCTTCAACTTTTCCTTGACTTTCTCGAGAGGCGGTGCTCACGGCCACACTTTGCACCAATACTCTTCAAAAAACTTCTTGCAAAGAATATGTGTCCGAGTAGAAATCTTGTTGATTGCATCACTAGGAAATTTGAAAGAAGACTCAGCGAAGGTGTCATACAACGGGTCATTAGCTTCTTTCATAAGATGCAACAGAGCTCGTGTAGAGTACATGACACTTGTATCGGAGCAAATTTTGGACAACAACGCCGAGATCCTCATATCGCCTACATAACCGCCTAAAAAATGGGTCAAATTCTCCCAGCTCCCAACTAGGATCTTCAGGGGAGTAGCACCCCACTTCTCATAAGCATTTTTGCATAGCTCCCATGTCCTATTAAATCTTCGCATCATTAACTCATCGGGTTTCAACTTTCTTCTTCTCCAAATATGCCTTCTCTTGCCTAAGAGTGTTTATGGTGGATTTCGCAAGTGTAAGCTCATCTTCCTTTTCCTTGATAGTATCCGAAGCACCATGATACAATCTATCAATCTTGTGCCACTCATCAATAGCTTTGCCTCTTTCCACTTCTTTGGCAGCAAGTTGAGATTTCAAGGATTCAATCTCAGACAAGAAAGCAGTGGCACTGTCTTCAAGAGATTTTCTAAGACCTCGTTGAACAAGCACACCCCGCAAAAAGTATAAAAATCAAACACATGCGAGTACGAAAAACTAACTTCGCACAAAAATATGTAGAAAAATATACCTTATACATCAAAGCTAAACCCGCATCGGCAAGCTCAAGCGATTTTTTTTTCGCCGATTCGCCTTCGGCATCAGGAACCGAAAAAGCATCATTAATGCATTTAGACAATCGCAACTCAGGCTTCTTTGGAAGCACGCGAAGCTTGTCTATCCCAACTCCGACAAACTTGTAGGAATCTAAGTTAACTCCACTATCCAAGCAAAACTTCAAAGTGTTTTCCAAAGATTTTGAAATATCTTGTAAGAAAGTTCTTGGGTATCGCTAGCCACTTGCGGAGTCGGGCTGGTCTCCGACAACATCCTTCATAGACCCAACATCAACAGTCTTCTCTCTAGATGAGGTCGATGCATCGAGGGGAAAAATTGAGCTGAAACACACAAAGAAGAAAAGTTACAAACCTTATCTCAAAACTTAAAAATCAGCAAAGTTAAGAAAACTTACAAATTTTTTTTCACCCTTGTTGACAATTCTTTAGTGTTACCACTAAAGGGACCGATACACCTAAGGATGGCAAACGGTAAACCGCAGTTTAGCGGGTCGTTGCGGTGTAGCTTTTCACCGTGAGTATTCAGGTATCGATTTTCACGAGGAACGTGAAGTGAATTAACAGAGAATCAAGATTCATCCTATGATGACACAAGGTGTGTATTTGGTAGTTAAGATGAGAGGTTTTCTATAACTAAGATATCCGGATAGGCTAGGTAGCTAAACGTGGCTTTATCAGCCCTCGGACACTTGGAGGCGTGAGGTGATAATCCGTGAATAAAGTCACCACTACCAAACTACTATTTTTTATCGAGCCTTACCTTTTAAGAACTTGCCTAAACACGTGGTGATCTATACAGAGACCAGAAGGGGCTGTCACTACCCATCGGCTATCACAATCCATCCGTGCAAAGAAGCGGCATACATCGGTAAGGTATAGCCTAGACACCACGTCTACGCTAACTCTTACTATTCTAACCCTGTACTTAGCTAGGCTAGAACACTCTACTAAAGCAAAGCAATGTACCAATGAAGAACGAGTGAATAGCTACTATACTAAAACCAGATATGCAAAGTATAAAAGAACTCGGATGTATTACTTACTAGAAGAAGTACACCAAGCAGAGGTACACCTCGGAGGAGATTCCCGATTGCACCGGGGCTTCCTCCGTAAGACTTCCCTCTCTCACTCTACTACTGCACTAAAGGAGCAGGGCTTCGCCTACTACATTGGAGTGGAGTTCTCCTTGTGGTCATGTCTTGGAAGTGAAGGGGTGGGGGGTATTTATAGCCCCAAGGTGGAGTAGGGGCTACTCCAAGACCACGTCATCGATCCGCGTGACCTCTATTGCCCTCCGTTGGATCAAACCGCCATGCAACCGCCTTAAGATCAACGTGTGAGGTAATTTCAGCATGTGGACAATGTGATGGGCGTGGGAGGACGTCCTTGGCCAAATGGGCCATGGTCGGCCGACCATGGTCCATGACCGGGGCCCCCCCGTGCCGGGAACATTGGCCCCACCGCCGGGCCGTGTCTTGAGTCCGAACTTGCCGTGACGTTCATTTTGTACCAACACGATCCATGGGACGTATTGACGGACCAATCAGGTGCCTCTCTTGTTCCCCACGGATTAGTGATGTGGCAGTCGCATTGGAAGAGTTTGGGCCAAAGTATCATGGTCGGCCGATGCTGGTCCATTGGGCCTTGGCCTTCTCCAACTCTTCTAGAAGGTGTCCCCACATGTCGATGTCTCGGGATGAAATGGTCATGCATCGGCCGATGTAGGTCTTGTGGCCAAATGACTTCAAATTTTGTGTGGAAGCTTCATAGGACATGGAGATCATGATGGTGGTGTCAAATTGTCCAATGGCCATACTTGGGGTGTTGACTGGATGGTGACCAAATGTGTCATTTCAGCCAGAGTTCCACTAGTTTCACATCCGCATATAAAGAATGACATCTACATGTGGAACTAGGTTATTTGCATAAGAAATCATTGTTTATATGTATGTTAGCTTCCAAAAAAGGAGTACTTTGTTGACGGTTTGACTATGTAAAAAAACAGGGGTATTTCTACCGTCAACAAGATCCCCCACACTTACAACTTTGCTTGTCCTCCAAAGAAAGGAGGGAGGTTGAAGTAAACATGGACATAACACTTATGAGATATTGAACTACCATAAGATTATTTCTAAGCATTTCCTATGTGAGTGGGATATGTGGTTGTGTCTATCATAAATCCTTGAGAAGTTGGGAAATGGAATAGTTTCAAAGCAAGTCATCTTTCGCATTCACATCTTAGTTCTTGGAGTTTTTTTTTATATAAGTTAAAAAAAGAAAATCACATAGATCACTTATACTCCTCGATTGGGTACTCTCAAGTCACTCAATAGTGTATAGATCCTCACCACGGCATAACATGAAAGTGCCTTTTTTTGTTTCATCCTACTACAAAGGTCTATGTGGAGCCGAGGTAGGGATAAACATGATTGCATACTTGCATTGCATATATTGTAAAGTCAAAACTAGGATCCTAGGAGAAAAGTACCATGCCCTTAGATCAAGAATGTGCATGTGTGTGTGAATTATGGATAACTTTTGCTCCTCTATTGGATATGATCTCTCTCTATCTTATTGTTTTGAGACATGGGTATCATATATATATATATATTTGGACCTTCATGTGTCCAACTTTTTTTTTTACTTGGACCTTCATGTGTGTGTTTTTTTTTTGGAGAGGTGGGTTCTACTCACCCTCGGACTTGTGTCCATTATTTCCTCTCTTTTTTTTTTTTTATACTTTTGCATAGCTCATGTCTCTTTTGATCATCAATATATCTAGAGAGAGATCACAACTTAAAGCATAGAGCATTTTGATGGTGGAACTGGGAAAAGTATGTTGTGCGTACTTCAAAGTGTAGAAGTAGCATATAGATGTGGAGTGTACATGAACTTGATCTTGGGAGCATGATATAATTCTCAACAAGGGTCACTAGGTTTGCCAAAACTCAATACAACCGCAAGTAGCATAAATGGGGCTCTGAACATGTATGAGTAATGCGTATGGCTTTGGTGGCTATTTTCATCACCGAGGAGAATGTGACACTATGGTTTTATGTTTTTTTTTTTTTTTTATCAAGACAAATCTCCAAGAACTTTAAATAGAAAAGGTTGATGCACAAGCTCGAACTATATCACAAGTCACAACATCTTAGTCAATATGACTTTCCCTAATAATGTATTTTTCCCACAAACATAAGTTTGCAAAAGAAATAAACTTTATGATAGATTTTATCTTCAAGATGTCATGAAAATGTTACTTCTTCATAGTTTTATATTCAGGTGCTTCTTCTAGTTTTATTCTTTTTATAAAAATAACTAACAAAAAATTAATACAAAATAAATGTAAAAAACAGAGAAGAGAGGGGTTGCAAAACGGCGTGGAAGTGTCCTAGATCGACAGGTGGGTTTAGGGGTCCAAGGTGGGGTCGGCCGATCCCACTTTTGGAGGATTTGACCATTTGGCCTTCGTGGTGCTCTTCTTCTCATCCCGGTGGATCAATCCCGCACCGACAGTTTTCCAATTCTTGAAAATTCATTGGTCGGCCGACCTACCTTTTGTGGCCATTCAGGCTCAAATTTTCCACAGTGTGTTCTTGATGCGAAGGTGATCAATGTGCGTGGTCCAAACATTGAGATCCTTCGTTGGGTGGTCGGCCGATGTGCCTCTTATGGCCATTCGGGCTCATATTTTTACAGTGTGTTCTTGATGCGAAGGTGATCAACGTGGCATGGTCCAAACGTTGAGATCCTTCTTTGGGTGGTCGGCCGATGTGCCTCTTATGGCCATTCGGGCTCAAATTTTTCACAAGTGTGTTCTTGATGCGAAGGTGATCAACGTGGCGGGGTCCAAACGTTGATATCCTTCGATTGGGTGGTCGGCCGATCACCCCCACACTGGCTTTTGCATGGCCACGAGACACATGGGCAAAGAAAACATCAAGTGCGGGTGTTCGCGCTAGTGGAAAAACACTAGCAGAACTCAAATGTTCATTTTTTTCTTAGAGATTTCATACGATGGACGTAACTCAGGCACCTCCCTATGTGGAGACCGGGCTCAAGGCATGCCACAAGTGTGTTTTGGCATCATGGACTGCATTGGCCAACCTAAGGTCACGTCGACCATCACATCGATGCCTAGGTTGGTCTCTAGTAGGGGGTTCTGGCTAGTGGAGTCACATCAATGACGTCTATGATCATAATGTCATTTTGATGTTTGTTGGGCGCCATGGGGTTTATGGAAGGACCCTTGGGTTCCTTACCCAGGTCATTGATGGGCGCCAAATGTGGTGGTGGGTATGGCTGGTGGTGAAGAGAGAAGTGAGGGGAGAAAGGCTTAAGGAGAGAGGTGTGCCAACGACTCCCAGTTTGACTCCGAGCTCAGACGCTCCTCCATCAATGATAGGGAGGCCTCTGAACATTAGGTGACCAATTTGGTGTGAAGTGCACAGGTTGGCTCATGCACCAAAACACGAAGTCGAACCAATGGTCTAGACGTGTTCTATAGTGTGTCTAGAACATACCTCACGCCCTCGAGCCAAAAGGCTCTAGTAGGGGGTCGGCCGACGTGCCAAGTCGTGTCCCGACCCATCCTAATGGTCTAAGCATGATCATTATGACTTTCTATACTCATCTCACTCACCCCCCGAGCCAAATGACTAGAATGGATGACTCGGCCGATGTGGGTTTGACCCAACGGGTCCGAACCGCTTATTGGGATGTCATCCTTGAACTCTCCCAAAAATGCCTCAAGTGTCCGTGAGCCGAAGGCTCACTTCCTAGGTTGGCCGACCCTCATATTTTTGGATTTGGGAAAACAGACTCCGTCACACTCATCTCTATGCTCTCCTCTACATATTCACCAAAGTTGGGCCCTATTGGCCACTTTTAGTGCATCGGTCGATGCACCTTTGATGGCCAAACATGCTCAAATTTTTGCATGGTAGATACTTCAACTATGTAGATCTAGAAGAGCTAGTCAAATTTCATATGCAAACCACAAAAATAGGACATGTGGTTTCAGTTTAGTTAAATCATTATTGAAAGGGTACTTTGTCATGTCATCTTTTTGGCTATGCATATGAACAAGAAATTAATTTGCTAGCCACTTACCTCAAAGAAGTTGTCATCATACTTGTTGATGATGAGGGATGGCCATTTTGATGTTCTAGCATCTTCAATGTCCTAATAGCTTGGGTCTTGGGTTGGATGTGAGGATCGTCTTGTCTTTAGAGTTGAACCCTTTAATCATCTTGCCATGGCGTGTCCATATTCTTTCCTAAAAGAGATTAGCGGACAACACATACCCAAAGGAAGCAAAGTTGGGGTAATGGTGTTATCTAGCTAAGGGTGATATTCCACGCTACAAATATAGGTTTTAGTATTTAGTAGAGATCAACTTTCCCTTGTTGGAGTATCAATCATTTATTGTTCACCAAACATTCTCGTAACTTACGCTAAGAACATGAATCAAATTTTGCATCCTAATTCTATGCAAAACATCTTTTGGTTCAAATAATCAAACTTGACACCATGTCTTGTTTGATTAAGGAAGGGCATTTAACCTAAGCACCATGCTTAATTTAAATAACCTATGAGAGCCTTGTATACATTACTCTCAAACCAAACATGTTTAGAACAGTAAAAGGTCTAACAAGATTCATTTGCATAATTAAGATGAGACATTAATGGTGAACTAATGATACATTTTTTTTATGACTAAGCAAAGTGAGCAAGACATTATGCAAAAGCAAAGTGGAAACAACTAAACAACACATGAAGCATGTCATGAGTTCTTTAGAGACTTCCATCCCCCACACTTGGATTTTGTAGCGTTTGATGCAAAGCAATACCAAGTGTAGGTGATGGAGTCCTCCATCGAACATGCTTTGCCGGTGTTTAGATTGATTTACCTTGTAGTTCTATCCTTCATTATTTTTGTGTAAACACGAAAGGGTTAGTGACAAAAATACCCGAAGGAAACTTTCACAATTATGTCTCAAAGATTTTTTTCTGAGTCATTTGACAACTTTTATTAGTGTGATGAAATCTCGAGTTGTCTTTAGGAAGTGCTTGTTTTAAGACATAAGCTTGTCTTTGGGAAACCTCTAAAAATCTCATATTGGTGATAGCGTTTCCCCTCCAACACCAATCTTTACGTCACGCCAAACTACTATGAGATTTGGAATGCTTATGATAAACATAAGCATCTACAACCATGATTTCAAATATTTTATGGACAAGGAACAATAGTGGGTTGTAGCTCTTATGGTTGGTGGTAGTAAAGTGGAGGATATATTTGGAATATTTATCAAAGAAGCATGAATTTTGAAAGAAGGGTAGAAAATAGCTTCCATGATCATCCTTGATTTCTTTGTTTTCAAGCTCTAAAGTTGATGTCTCATGAATTTCCATAGGTAAACACTTTGGTTCTCGTCATTCCATGCCTATGACATTCCATGGTCATCTCACTCGTCCAAGACTTCTCTTGGATAGAGGGGTCTCGGACTGAGCTTTATAAGAGGATGAGCAATTTCTTCTTCATGACTATCTCGAGTCCTCCCGTAGACTTGGATGAGTCACGGGGATAGAAGAGATTGACTTGAGCTCATCCTTTGCATTCCTAGAGTCATTGATCAGGCGATCATAAGATTCATAAGGGAAAGTACAATGGGGGGGTGCTCAGGGCGATAGATTGGTTTAGAATTGGGTCTTGAGAATATATCGGTTGTGGGCATAGAAGGGAAGAGGCTAGATTCTTCTTGATGTTTTGATTCTCCTTCTATGGGCTCACTCGACATTTCTTCACAGACTTATGCCCCACTTGAGGTTTTGAGAGGTAAGATGATGATGATTTGGGATGCTTTTGACGAGATCCTTCATTTAGGGATTTAGAATGGTGTCTCTTTGAAGGTCCCTTTTGGAAATGGTGATTCAAGGTGTTCCCATAATCAGCAAAATCGGGAAATAGATCCTCTTCGAATGTGTAAGGATGTTTCGAAGGTTGAATTTCTTCTTCCTTCGTCAACGGGGTATTTGTGGTTCAGGATTGATGGCGGGACTTTTGGATAGGAATGGTGGTGTTTGTGCCATTGAGATCTCCTTTTGCTTGGGGATTGGATTTTCCTCTAAAGCTTCATTGTAGATGTTAGTGTAAGGGGTGTTCTCAAAGATCCTAGAGAGAACTTTCTTCCCTTCACTAACAGGGAGACGCAAGAAAGCTGCCCCAGAAGCTATGTCAAGGTTTTGGGCTGATTCCTTGGTAAGGCCGCAATAGAAATGTTGCAATAATGCCGGTTTAGAAATACCAAGGTCAGGGCCATATGATGTTGAATCGGTGATACGGGCCCAGGCTATGCCCAGATATTCCTTTTCCTTCTCGTTTTAAAGGATAGGACCTCTATTCGAAGATGGACAACACGGGAGATAGGGAAGAAGGTAAGACAAAATTTGGTTTGAAGCTTTTCCCATTCTCCTCCTATACTCTCTACATAGCGAGCATACCATTGTTTAGCTTTTCCCGTTAAAGAGAACGGAAAGAGCTTCCAACGAAGGGTATCTCGTGTCATGCCCTCAATGTGAAGACATGAACACAATTGCTCAAACTCACACAAATGAGCATAGGGGTTCTCATCTTTGTCCCCGGAGAAAGGTTTTTTCTCGAACCATGGCTATGAAGCCCGGGCGAAGCTCATAGCTAGATGTATGGATGGGTTGTGATGATGGTGGAGGCTCCAAACAAGCGCCCTTTGGAGCGGCGAAATGGGATATGGGTGTTTGGTTCATTGTGGAAAAGGAAAAAAAAGAAAAGAAAGGTAAAAATAAAAGATAACTCGGATGACCCAATTCAATGTTAAGACGGCTACCGTTTCCCAAGAGCGGCCTTAAAAGCTTGTTGACAATTCTTTAGTGTTACCACTAAAGGACTGATACACCTAAGGATGGCAAACGGTAAACCGCAAGCGCACATTTGTCAGTGTAGCTTTTCACCAGGAGTATTCCAGGTATCGATTTCCACGAGGAACGTGAAGTGAATTAACAGAGAATCAAGATTCGTCCTATGATGACACAAGGTGTGTATTTGGTAGTTAAGATGAGAGGTTTTCTATAACTAAGATATCCGGATAGGCTAGGTAGCTAAACGTGGCTTTATCACCCTTGGACACTTGGAGGCAAAGAGGTGATAATCGGTGAATAAAGTCACCACTACCAAACTACTATTTTATCGAGCCTTACCTTTTAAGAACTTGCCTAAACACGTGGTGATCTATACAGAGACCGGAAGGGGTGTCACTACCTTATCGGGCTATCACAATCCATCCGTGCAAAGAAGCGGCATACAATCGGTAAGGTATAGCCTAGACACCACATCTACGCTAACTCTTACTATTCTAACCCCGTACTTAGCTAGGCTAGAACACTCTACTAAAGCAAAGCAATGTACCAATGAAGAACGAGTGAATAGCTACTATACTAAACCAGATATGCAAAGTATAAAAGAACTCAGATGTATTACTTACTAGAAGAAGTACACCCTTGCAGAGGTACACCTCGGAGGAGATTCCCCGATGCACCGGGGCTTCCTCCGTAAGACTTCCCTCTCTCACTCTACTACTACACTAAAGGAGCAGGGGCTTCGCCTACTATATTGGAGTGGAGTTCTCCTTGTGGTCATGTCTTGGAAGTGAAGGGGTGGGGGTATTTATAGCCCCAAGGTGGAGTAGGGGCTACTCCAGCGCCACGTCATCGATCCGCGTGACCTCTATTGCCCTCCGTTGGATCAAACCGCCATGCAACCGCCTTAAGATCAACGTGTGAGGTAATTTCAGCATGTGGACAATGTGATGGGCGTGGGAGGACGTCCTTGGCCAAATGGGCCATGGTCGGCCGACCATGGTCCATGACCTGTGGGCCACCCCCTGGTGCTGGGAACATTGGCCCCACCGCGGTTTACGTGTCTTGAGTCCGGAACTTGCCGTGACGTTCATTTTGTACCAACACGATCCATGGGACTTATTAACGGACCAATCGGTGCCTTCTCTTGTTCCCCACGGATTAGTGATGTGCGGAGTCGCATTGGAAGAGTTTGGGCCAAAGTATCATGGTCGGCCGATGCTGGTCCATTGGGCCTTGGCCTTCTCCAACTCTTCTAGAAGGTGTCCCCACATGTCAGGATGTCTCAGGATGAAATGGTCATGCATCGGCCGATGTAGGTCTTGTGGCCAAATGACTTCAAATTTTGTGTGGAAGCTTCATAGGACATGGAGATCATGATGGTGGTGTCAAATTGTCCAATGGCCATACTTGGGGTGTTGACTGGATGGTGACCAAATGTGTCATTTCAGCCAGAGTTCCACTAGTTTCACATCTGCATACAAAGAATGACATCTACATGTGGAACTAGGTTATTTGCATAAGAAATCATTGTTTATATGTATGTTAGCTTCCAAAAGGAGTACTTTGTTGACGGTTTGACTATGTAAAAACAGGGTATTTCTACCGTCAACAACCCTCTTTCAAAGGGCAAGGGATTTTCTTTTGAGCTTCAACATTAACCAACGACTCCGATAATCGGCTTCGCTGGTCAAGCTCAGCTTCTTCATCCTCAACATCAGAAAAATCATCAAAAGAGAAGCCGGTAGTTCTCGTCCCTTTCTTGTGAAGTTTTTCCTTTATAACCTTCACTGCTTCTTGAGCTCTCTCAGCCAAAGATTGTTCTACAAAAGAAGGAATTAAATCAAAATAAGATAAGCTTCAAAGAACAACAAAATTACAATAGTATAAAATTTAAAACAAAGAGTACATACTTGCAACGTCCTCGCCCGCGCACGGCTTTGTTTTTCAAAGATCAATTTCAGAAACCTTAGCAGGTTTTGAAACAGGCTCCGCAGACAACTTCGCAGCGGCCTCAGCATCTTCATTAGCAAGTCTTTCAAAACCACTATTTCAGGAACCGAGGAAGGATTTTCTGGATGCACTAACAAGTGACTCATGTGAATATTTTTAGCTAACTTAGCTAACTCAAGACAATCATGTTCATCACATAAAGCAGAAGTTGACGTATTTAACTTCGCTGGGAAATCAGGAGTTGGATGCCTAAGTCTAGGTGAAGAAGGAGTTGCAGTACCAGTAGGAGAGGCTTCCGTCATAGCAGCATCAGCATCTTCGCCAACATTGCCTATAGTGCCCAAATTCTGCGAAGACCCAAAATTTTGTAAGTATCCCGAAAGTGGAGTAAGCAAAGCCGGTGTCAGGCCGGTAGGAGCAAAAATCTTACAAATTTCCCTCACCTATAAATCTTGAGCAAAAGCCCCGAGATTTGAAACATCAACCTCGCTATCGACAAGTCCAAATTGTCAAGCAAGTCTCCGCCACCACCTTCTTAGCCTTCTTCTTCTAAGGCTTAGCGACAACAAACTTTTCGCCGGGGCCTTCGCCGAAGAAGACGGCTTCGCGGTATCACTCCTTTTCCTCTTCCCGATTCTTATCGGCTTCCTTCTTGTCTTTCCCACGAGCATAGGCGGGGGTGGGGCGAACTTTGTAAGTAATATTGGCCAAATCGAAAATCCAATTCAGCCTAACATAGTCCCCGCCAATAATTTCATCCATCGGCTTCTCTCTCGTGTGAAGGTACTTTTCGAGCAAATCCACGGCTTTGTTCTCAACTGCGGCAACAAAACTCTTCTTCGGTACTAAACCGCGAAGGCATCACGGTATCTCTATTTGGGAAAATATAATCTTTTTCCCTAATTCTCTTCGTATGATAACGAAGGAAATCCCAACCAAGTCTAAGTGGCCAAACTCCAAGAGACGGATACTCTTCAACAAGATCTCGAGTTGATTGTTGAGAAACAACCTTCTTGAAAGCTTTCAAACACTCAAGATAAGATTGGGACTTAGAAAAACTAGGCTTACACTTTCAAAACGCGCTCTGTGCATGCGCGAAGCCAATGGGTAGCTTTTTACAACTCCCTTATTACCACGGTTCTCTTCGACCATACAAACCTTGTGATAAAATCGAAGTTATACCAACCATCCGCCCACTTGTTCTTTGAGGCGGGGAGAAATCTGCATTTTTGACCTCGGGCAGTTTTGAAAGCGCAACATCCAAAATACTGATTTCACTTTACGCTCAATCATCTTGGTCCGAAACGAGTATGCGGCTCATACAAAGAACGTAAAGTGTCTATATCTGGTTTTGTGTTTTGACTCCGCACAGCCCATAGAAAAATAGACAACTTGACTATTGCATTTGGAGTCAAGTGGTGCATCTCAATGTTATACTTCTTGAACACTTCTTCAAGAAAATTTAGGGGAGGCATCGCGAAGGCCTGCAAATGAATAAGTCCTTGAACACAACACACTCGTCCGGTTTAGGCTTCGGAACCTTCTCATTTGGCTCCGCCCGCCTATATTGACCTTCCCTCAAAATTCCGTCTCGACCATCTTTTTGAAATCTGCTTGATCATTTTACTATGACCAAATGTGTTTAAAGCTGTCATCGTGAAGCGGCTCGGACTCGAGATCGCAGACACATCAGACAATCCATCTTCGGAATCTTCATTTTGAGATGTTCCCTGCTCTTCGACTTCGTTCTCTTGAGAACCAAACACGTTATCTTCGAGAGTCGGCCATTCTAAAAAAGAGCAAAAATAAGATTCATCGAAACATAAATACAAGAATAAAAAGTGATAAGATACACTTCGGAAAGAAAATATAACCGAAAAAGGAAGAACCAACAAACTCGCCGAAAAGCGTAAACTTCGGAGGAACAACAAACTCGTCTTCGCGGGGAAAAATTAACTTCGCGTCGCAGAAATTTTTTCAAAAGGTGGCCCCTCTTCGAAAAGATAAAGAAAACAGGGGGTGCTTCGCTATTTATAGACCACTTCGGTCAAGCGGTCAAACTAGCCGTTAAAAAGAAAAACCTTTCGAACCAATCAAACCTAGCGAAGATGATCATGAAGTCAACGTCAAATTCTGAAAGTCCAACTTCAAAGACGGGATGACGTTTTAATTCAAACAAAGTTTTAAAGAAAAACTTAAGTTTGTGGGGTTTCACGCCTTTGAAGTCGGCCTTCACCCACGAGGGGCTCTTTGTTGGGGTCTAACTTTGATTTCTATTAAACTTTTGTCCCGGACTTTGATGGTTTCAAAGGTTATGCAAAACACCTACAAGACGAAGTTGAATTGAATCCCGAGAGGTGGCTTCGCGGAACAATTGACTTCGCGAAGAAATGACAAGATTGAAAGTAAAAAGAATGAGATCAGGGATCCGAGCGAAGATGTTCATGACGACTTCGCTAGAAGAGCACAAAAACAACTTCAAGGAGACGAAAAGCTTGGCGAAGATAGAGTTCGCATCTTCGCTGAACAAGTTGTATTGTAGAAGTTCGTTTTAAGATTCTAGACATTTTTGTACTAATACGAAGCCAGAGGGGGCCTATAAATACCCCCTGACATCCTTTGTAATCGCCATGTTGAATGGCCACTTTGTAAACCATATCATCATCAATAAAGTGTTGTGTTGAGCAATCACCCAACAGGTGTTTTCATGCGTGGAGTGTATAGGCATTATTTGTAAATGTTTGTGTATTTCATTGCTATGAACATTAATTGTTGATGGTTTTTTTGGCAGCTAAGGGAGCCGGTTGAATGTGTGTATTCGTGGGCCGCGACGCACGACATGCATCGAGGGGAGGAAAGGCTTGTAGGTTTGCAGGCTATTTTGGGAGTCGGCTGTAGCTATGGTGCACCTTTTGAATATACCGCTTGAGGTGAGCTTGGTTGTGGCAGCACAGGCATGTGTCTAACATTGTCGGTTGATCTTTTGAGTACTAGGTTGATGTGTGTTTGGTGTATATGCAGGCTGCTGGTCCTGTTTTTGTAGCAGCTGCTGATTTTCAGGAGCAAGTGAACGCTGGGTTGTATGTGAGTGGGACGCAAGCTGTGAAGTTTATGACGGTGTTGGTATCAATAATGACGCCGTATGTAAAGGGCTTTAGATATCAGCATGGTCACGAGCTTGATGCTGGTGATTTAGATGGTATGTTTGGAGGGTGGTGGGGGTGTGTTTTGTGTTGGGTATGTGGTCTGTATTACTGGATGTGTTGTGATTGTTGTTCTGTATTTTTTGTCAGGTGGTACGGAGATGCAGAGGATGATCCAGAGTGGTTTGGAGTTGTTATCGAGTCCCAACAGGTTGATGGCGAAGGGGCAGTGTAAGGAGGGATGTGCATGATGTGACAGGAGTAAGGGGGGAGGAAGAGGTGTGTGAGGGGTCTACCACGGATGTGATAGGCAAGTCGCCAGGGCAGGTCTTTGCAGGTGTGGAGCTAGTGGAGACAATGATTGGGGATGATGTGGAGCGGTCATTGGATGATGCTATTGGAAGCCTTGATGGAATGCCGCACTACTTAGATGTGAATGGCCGTGTGGCGACGTCTATGTCGCAGTTTTATTCGTTGGTGAGGAAATTGAAGCCTGGGCGGGGTCTTGATCTGAATGCTGTGTCGCGTGATGTTACGAGTTCAGTGGAGTCAGGCAGCACATGGACTTCAAGGTCGCTGTGTGCGTTACCGTCGCCGTGGGAGGTCCAGCTTGTTGGTGGGTGCTCGGAGGAGGTACCGGTTGACGTTGCCGTGATAATCGAAAGACTGAGGGGTATTGAACGGTGAGATACAAGATCATGCTAGGGTTTTATTTTCGGTGAATAATTTTATGTGTTCGGGTTGTAGCATGGTCTGGGCTTTGGATGCTGAATGTTTATAATTGAGTATTTTACAGCAGGATGGTTATTATGCACCGTGATCCCAAGTATATACAAGTATCTGGTGTGGACGTGCATGCCCAGTTGTTGCATTTGTCCGAGATGGAGGCTGAGCTATTTGATGCTCTGGTTCGGACACTGGGGCAGCAAGATGATATGGCGTACGAAGCCTACGGGGCGTACAGATGGAGACATTGGTTTGAATCAGATGTGATGGTAATGTTCATATATTTTGCCGTTGAAATATATGCTAGTCTGCATGAATAAGAGTGTAACTGATCTTGATGCAGGAAAGTGTTATCTCGGGTGCGAGTGCAGTGCGAGCCTGGAGTAGACAGGTGTTTGACTCGTGAACCGTCCATAATCTGCTCCCTAGCTTCAAATGTAGTTTTTTTTTTTTTTTTTTTTTTTGAGCAAAGCTTCAAATGTAGTTGAGCAAATCATACTGAGTTGGACCTGCAGAAGATGGTTTATCAGAAAATCAGGGCCGGAAGGGTGTTAAGGGGCCGGTGCGATGGGCCGGGCTGCAAGTTCGCTGAGTGGCGGGCATGTTGGGTGGGTTGCGAACTTGCGATGGTATGCTCACCAGTGCATGTGAATGGAGTGTCGCTCCGGTCAAAGAGAGGCCCCGTTGTGGACGGAGTGATGTAGGCCGTGGCATGGCATGGCCCAGGCTCTTCACCGCTGCTGGAGACCTCGATCACGTTGTGGCTGTTAATGGCTTTCGTGGGGGTGGCGTAGAACAAGCCTGCAAGAAGAGAAAGTAACGACGATCATGTTGGAGTGTTAGCTAGATGGTGCATTCAAAGGATAGCGTTTGGAACTAACCGGGGCTGTTGAGTGGTACTGAGTCAGAGTTGGTTTGATTGGGTTGGTACGCTTCCCGTCCCGTCTTAGCGAGGCTGCCTGGTTGGTCGGTGACGTCAGCGTCCATGGTGTCTGGAATTGTAGTGTACGTGGCGTAATTAGAGAAGAGTGATGTGATGGTTCGAGAGTTGGTGGTTGGTTGGTATGTGGTGCAACTGCAGCGTACCTGGTTGTGCTGAGGAGTCACCGTGCCCATCTGGCTTGGCGACGCGTGTGTATGCGGCAAGCACGCAGTCCTGAATTTTGTCCGTCATTACAGAGTGCAACCAGCATGCGATGCCACTGTCCCTCGTGCCTGATGTCTGGAATGGAATGGTGTCATACTTAAAACACAGAGGAGAGTGGTGCGTGGTGTAGTGCTTTCATTGTTGCAACTTACCTTGGTACGTAGTGGGTTATCTGGGAATGCTGCATGCAATGCCTTGTTAAGGCGCGCGGTCATTTTGGTGAATTCGTGTTGAGCAGTTTCGCAGAGCACATGTTTCATTTGCTTGGCCTGATGCTGCATTGACATGGGTGTTGGTAGGGAGTATTGAGGTGTGGCGCTAGGATGGGGTGGTGTGGGGCACGAGATGTTGGTAATTAGGTACCTGGGTTATTCCCGTCGAGGCCCAGTCGATGTTTCGAAACAGTTGTGGAGCTAGCTGTCGGTTGTGTTTCAAGAGCTTTGCCTGATCGGCGCTTATCTGAAAATGTGAAACCATGGGCTTGCATGAATAGTTTTATTCCGGAGCAAGTGAGCGAAGTAGGACGGGCCGCACTCAGGCATATATTACCTGGGCTTTCGTTGATAGTTTCTTGTAAGACTCTAGTGGAATAACGTGGTGTTCTTCCTGCTCGACCAGTTCAGCTAGACTTTTGTCAGTCAGAGCCTCTAGCACTGGTCCGCTGGCGGAGGTGTAGGAGACGCCACAGTCGGTGAAGTTGCTGAGGTAGAAAGCCTGTGAATAGTGGGATGGTCAGAGAAATATGAGGCTTTTTAAAACGCAGTTTTGATGTAGAGTATTGTATTGAATGGATTGATATTTGACGAGATATGGATAAAGATTACCAGAAGGAAGAACCTGCAGCCTCCAATGAATTTCGTGTTCAAATTTGTGTGGCGAGTCATCTGAAGCTTCATAATTTTTGCTGCAGCCAAGAGCGCTTGGAGTGTGAAGCCTGCCCAATCGTAGACTCTGCAGCTAGATGCATGCTGGAGTGCCACGACAACGCGGCGGTCTATTTCCTTAGTTGTCTTAGATGGCGCTAACAGATCTGTGGCAGCCAGTAATACGACGGCCTCCTCGCATTTAGTTTGTTCATGCGCGCTCATGGACTCGCCAGCCATGTGCCAGATGAAACACCTTGCTTCATCGACAGACCGGCAAATGGAACCACTGGGATCCTCTTTTCGTTTAGACCGTCGCACGGGTATTAACCCTGCCATGGCAGTCGTAGCTCCGGCCTGATTGTGGCTCCCCCAGAGGACCGTGTCCAAAGAAAGACCCGTTGGCAAGCCGAGGACCTTGGACACGTCGGCTGCAGCCAGCGGGGCCGAATGTGTTTCATCTAGTCTAAGGGCCTGTTTGGAACGCAGGAATGCAAAACGGAGGAAAGGAAAAAAACGCAGGAATAGGATGATCGTATAGTAGTAAAACAGAGGAAAGGAAAAACACAGGAAATGACTAGAAGGGGTGTTTGGAATGCAGGAAATTGGAGTACAGGAATCACAAAACATGTAAATAATTAAAGGCCATTATTAGTGCTTAATAACAGTCCACTAGTTATTTATTTTGTTTGTCACTGTCTTACATGTGGGGCCATTGGTCCATGGACCCATACCATGTGAAAGTGGAACAAAACAAAAGCAAATCCAGCAGCCTTCCTCTGCTCTTTCTCATCCAATCGTTTTCTCGGTTTCTCTCTCTCCCGTGTGCTTATCTCTCCCTTCCTCTCTAGAAGACCACAAGCACTGTCGGAGCTCGGAGGTAGCTGGGGTCGGAGTGCTGGGCTCAGGCGATGCGGTCGGGCTGCGGCAGTGCAGCGAGGCACGGCCGTACAAGGTCGCGAGCGGAGCTGCCTAACCAGGTGTGTGCAGCTTGCGCGCGAGCTGGGCGGTGGCTGCGAGGCGAGAGTGGTCTCGCGCGGCGCGAGATGGCCGGACGTGGGCGACGCGGCCGGGCGAGAGCGGCGCAGGCGCACAGGACAACCCATCCCCCTCTACGCAAGCGCTCTCTGTCCCTCTCTAGCTCGCACGAGACGGTGAGAACCTCGGGCTTCCACCAAAACTTTAGCTCCGAGTGGATGTAAAAATTCCTGTGTTTTGCTGAGCGAACGAAACCTTCCGGAGGAACGGGAAACTCGAATCCTTTGTTCCAAACGCTTCATGACGTCAGCAAAACACAGGTTTACGATTCCTTTGAAATTCCTTTGGAATTCCTCCAATCCAAACAGGCCCTAATCTTGGATTTCTCATGATCTACAAGCGAAAGTAGCCATGCCGAGAAGCGGAGGGGTGGCTTGTATAGTGGCAAATGAAGGACAAAACTGAAACCGGCATCCATGACTGTTTTTCTTTGCTGCTCAGTGAAGAACGGACATATGGATGGGAAGAAATTGGTGGTCATCTGGCCCCTGCCGTCAAAAGGACGTTGAAGCGATCTTTTTCTGAAGTACGGACTCACCATTGATTGGAGCCGTCGCTGGTTGGCCCCGACTGATCCTCTTTGAGGGTCCCATGCAGGACAGCAGTACAGCAGCCGATGCCTTGTCGTCGCCGTCCACGGGCTCCGCACCGTGTTGGTTGGGCGCGAAGTTGGAGAAAGAGGGTTCGCGCGCGGAGTGCGGGGTCGCTTCAAGAGTTGCCACGTAGGGCTGCGGCGTGCAGTGTATCTCGATCAAACGGGGGTTTATATGGCACTGCACGTCGCAGAATGGCTGGTGTGCCAGCTGCTTTGATTTGAGCTTGGTTACGTGACTTGGGCCTTGTTTAGATGCTAAAATTTCTAACCAAAACTTTCAAGTTTTTCCACTCTCTCCCATCACATCACATTAAATGCACCAAAAGATATATGTTGAATATGAAATGTAGGTAAAAAAAAAGTAACTAATCACACACACATTTTGTTGTACATCACGAGGCGAATCTTTTGAGCCTAGTTAGTCCATGATTGGACAATATTTACCACAAACAAACGAATGTCTACAGCGAGTCTTCTGGGGAGTTCCAACAGTTACTTTTACCAAATTTTAGCCATCCTCGAGGAACTCTCTTGTAGGGTTCACGAGGAAGGCCATAGGGCCGGCAGGAAGGCTGCAGGATTGTCATGATGGCACTGCAGTGCTGCACGTCACGCACTGTAGCCACGCCGATGTTAGGTGGCCATGAACTGTGCTGTATTGATGGCATAGTGCGGATGGCCGGTCAACTGTTTGCATAGCGTGAGGCAAAGTGGAAGGAGGCGACCATGCGTTCCATTATTCAGACGCGGCAAGGTCGCAGTAAGACGCGTTAAGCCAGTCAATTTAAATGCTTGTTGGCGCTGATCCTGCTCCGATGGGGTTAACGTGGCCTTGGAAACGTTTCTGAGGGCGACGGATCGACGTTGCGGTGCTTTACAGTGGGTGTTGATAATTCGTCCATGCATAAAGCGCTCAACTAAATTGATGGGTTGGTTGTAGTGCTCAGGGTGGTGTCAGACTTATTAAGTTGCCGGAGTGGAGGATTAAGGGCAGTACTGCAGCACGGTGGGAGAGACGTGGCAGTAGGCGTCGCCGAAGGAGCCAGGTTTGTTTGGTGGGTTCATTTAGTGCCGCGAATCCAGGTTAGGGTGAGCCAGGCGCACGGCGTCCATTTTGCTGGCTGGTAGCGGCCGGAGGCAACGAACAGTACAAGTTGGTCCCGGTCCAGCAGGTGGGGTGATTCAGAGCTTGTGGACATATCTGGGTTGTCGAGGCGGTCGGACCCGCGCCCGTGTACCGGTTTGGGCTGCGTGAGTTCTAGTCCCGGCGAGTTCTGCCGAGCGTGTCCGGAAGCTGCAGCGGTGTGTCTGGTCCACAACTTGCATGAGTTGCGTGTTACGTGCACACGTCCGGTTGGGGGCGTCGTTTGCTCAGTGCAGCGTTTGTGCGCCGGTGCATGTGTGCACTTCGTGCCGTGCTGCGTTCAACCGATGCACGAGATATTTAGGGTTTTGCGCGCCGCGGGTTTGATTTCTAGCACGTCGTCGTCAGAATGGACGAGCCTACATTTGTGCGCTTGAGATTGTCCGACTTGCTGAAGGTAAGTCACAGCTAACTTTACCCTATGCCCGATGCCCTCCGTTTCTCATCCAATGGCTGATAAAAGAAGCAACTTTCCACTCCAAATAAGAAAGCCCAGCTATGGTTTTGGCCCAAGTATTGCCCGACTCCAAATTATTTGTGAAAAAAGACAAATAACAGAGTGGAAAACAACAATTGGGTGAGACAAAACTATGGAAAAAAAAATCTCATCCCTCGATTGATTGTTTTTAGTGCATGTCTTAAATGAAACCATGGCAACGCACGGGCATTATACTAGTAAATACAGTAGCTAATAAAGGATTGAGGACAACTTCAGCGAGTGGATTCAAGAGGTTGCAAAACTCACTTGGTTTTTATTTTCATATATAAAGTACAATAAGATACACCACCTACTTATCATTAATATTTAAATTTAATTTATGTAGCTAAAAATTGTGCTAAAAAATCAGTGTTGCTACTTAGCTTATATTAATATACAGGAGCTCACCTCCCTCTCTCTCGCCGCTTGTATTCGTACGATCACGAGCATTTTGAGCTCGATAGTGCCACACTTTGGAGTAGGGTGCCCGACGCCTCGAATCAGTATAAACTTTGTGTCATTGTTCTCACGAAGTTAGGCCATCGTTGCACACATTAGCCAATCGATCATTGTGACCGTGGTATACGATGACGACGAGCCTGCTTCTGTAACAATCCATCCAAAATTGAGCCGAATAATGCATCCCAATGTAAACACTACTTTATAAGCAAGCTAAATCTTTGCTAACATAGGATTTTTCTTTTATTTATCTTCCAAGATGTATATAAGAGAAACACCTTCGTTGGGAAGATTCTAGTCCTACAGTTCTTTTTTTTTTTTTTTTTTTTTTTTGAAAATAAGTCCCAGCATGAGCTTTTAGACAAATGGATTACACCAAAGCGGTCAAAAGAATTTATACAACATATTATAAAAAAGAATTTATGCAACATTATTGACCTTGATTTGAAATGATAATGAACAAAATTGTGTATCTCAGTTTTGCTTTTTTTTTTTTTCTGAACGAAGCAAGGTAGCAGTATCTGGGCCAGACCGTAGCTGGGCTTTGCTTCTGGGGCTGGAAAACTTGTTCTATTGTCAGCCCTTGGATGAGAAATGGAGGGCATCGGGTGTAGGGTAAGTCAGCTGTGACTTGCCTTGAGTAAGTTAGACAATCTGCGCCCACATTTGTGCCACATAGTTTGATCGGGCTTTCGAAATGCTCTGTTCTCGGCGACCCGGCGGTGACTGGACTCGCCGGCTATAAAGCCGCCTGGGAGCCCGGTGCCGAGCACATTGCAGCCCAGCCGGCACTAGAGCTTTCTCTCATTGGGGGCAGAGCAAGTAGGTTTCCCCTGCGTAGTCCACCGCACTTTGGTAGTCGGCGTGTTCGCTTCATCAATGGCCGCAGCGACCGGCATGCAGCAGCTTGGGGAAGAGGTGCCGCCCCTAGCGCGTGCTCCTCGGCTGCGTCCTACTCCTCATGGGGCTGGTCACGGTCGTCGTCCGGCTGGTCGATGTCCTCCAGCTCGGCTTCACTTAGCTCGCTGCGGTCTGCAACACCGGACCCCGACGGCCACCCTGCTCTGCTCGCGGAGGCGCTGGCCAACAACCCAGAGATGCTTCATAGGATTGAGGTATGCCACTTCGATGTGAGGCGGTGCGTAGTTCATCTCGCCGTTGATCGTGATCTAGTGACAAGCTTGCGTTGCGCCTCTGTTTTTTCCTTGTGCAAGAGCTGTACGACCGTTCGCGCTCGCGCGTGCGAGTGACTGCTCCACCGCCGGCGTAGGAAGTGGCGCATCGTGGCAACCCCGCGCAACCACATCTTGGCGCGCCGTTCGTCTCGGCCTTCGATGGCGTGGGAAGGGCGGGTGGAGCCGGAGGATTGCATGCTTCTGTCAGGATGAACGGAGCCGGCCACGTGCAGTCCGTGGGAGGAGGACGCGGGCAGGCTGGCCTGTTGGGAGCGCCTCCGGTCGGTTCGGGGCCGGTACCTGTTTCCTTCTCTGTATGTGTGTCGTGGCTTGGCTGTAGAGTTTCTGATTCTGTTTGCTTGCCTTACGCAAGAAATCTCGTTAACAAGCATGCCTCTGCGGTTGTTCCTTTCGTCGCTGCAGATCCCCAGGGCGCCGAACGCGCCAAATGATGCGTTCAACGGTCAGTCTTCAGCGGGTGCCGGCATTGGAAACCAGAACGGGCGAGTGCCAACGGCTTCCCTTACCCTGCTACGGTAAGAGGCGCCTGAGCCCGGTTCCCGTTTGACTCCGTGCAATTTTTGCTTCTATTGTAATCAGTAATCCCGCGGTTGATGATGTTTCTGCACAGGTGTTCATGCACCGGGCGGGGTCCATCTTCCAGATGCCGCGACTGGAGCCGTTGTACCTGCAGACCGGCCGTAGCTTCACTCGCCATTTCCAGGGGCCATTTCATGGTTCGCTGGTATGCTATCTCGACCCTCTTTGCAGATAAGCAGACTGTGATGTCATGGTTTGGCGTGATTTTTTATTCCTGTTTTCTTGTTGCGCGTATCTGTATGCATGACGTGTAGCATGTCGACTGAGCTTTTTGTTTACGAGAATCTGGCTGGCGTTGTTTACTTGAGTATCATTCACACTGGTAGGCTAGGTTTTGGCACATTTCCTATGCGGAGTTTTGTATGTTTTTTCCCGCGACTTAGCCTTCATCTGTTTTCTGTGTTAAAGCAAATCCGTGTTGAGTTCTGCCTTGCAATGCCCGAAAGCGAGTGGAACGCAGTGGTTATCTACGGAGGCCTCTTCCAGGGGTTTCCTGTCCGCATTGAGCAGGCCAATGGCAGGTGCTTTTTCACTTAAGGTTGGGCGGCCTTCGTGGCCGCCGAGTGCATCTCGCGGTATGACATTGCGCTGTTCGCGTGGGTTGGCGCAAACGCCATAGCTATTGTTGACGGTCACTAACGACGTATTTTTCCTGTCAACATACTACCATAAAGGGAGTGAAACTATACCTTTTTATACTCATATACATTTATTACTCACATATTTCCACTTGTAGTGTCCAAAATGTATTTTGCAATATTTATAATAAAAACAGGTGGAAATGCGACCGAAAGGCGCAACCCTGGAAAGCGTACTTTAGAAGATCACAAGCCCGGGGTGGAAATGGACCAAAATATCGAGAGATGGGCGAGCAAACGTCACCTACACACTTTTCAAGGTCCAGCAAGCGTCACCACACCGCACCCATCCCGAGGCGGTTTGAGCCTAGGTTTGGCGTGGCGGTGCAATAAGTGACTGGAGGGCGGTGCGGTGGTGGAATGCTCGGTTCAACGCACGGGCGTGCTCCTTAGGTCGGTTTAGGGGTATTAGGGTCTTTTAGCCTCCTCTCCTTTGTGTATAAATAGCTCCCCCTCTCCTCCTTCTTCCACACGCACCATTTGGAGTTCACCTACAGCAGCACCACCTCACTCTCCACCACCACATTCTTCTTCTTCTTCTTCTTTGGCTAGAGTTGGAGTAGAAGAGCTACAAGGGAGAGCTTGTAATCTAGAAGGAAGAGTTCTTTGGTAATATACATCTTCGATGGATCTTTCTTCTATTTGCAAGTTCTATTTCTATGATCATGGTCTAACTTATGAACTAGAGTATAATCTTGTTCATGTTATAGTGTTGATATATGAACTAGTATATAGTTTACATATCATGATCTTGACATGTTAATATCTGTTCTTCATCGATCATCGTATGCATAACATGATTATAGATAGGATAACGGTTCGTCATTCTTTCGGGTTTGCTCTTGTCTTAGTCCGTCCATCCGTAGGGTGGGGATCTGGGGGACAAGAGTAGTGCTCTAATACACGGCATGGTGCCCGGGTATTACGACACCTTCGAATATGAGAGCATGCCATGATCGTGGGGGTAGGCGGCAGGGTTGTGACCACGCATCGTGTAGGATAATAGCGTTAGCATTAGATGTTTTCCATAGCTTGCGCCAGACTGGATTTTTCCAAACAAAATGTCGATGTTCGCAGGGGAAGCGCGCGTCCGTGTATGTTTTGTGGCGTGCCGTATCGTTTGGCGGATTTGTTCTAAACATTTTTCGCGGGCAAGTGCCATCTGTATGTTGGCGGTGTGCGTAGCGCGAGCTTGCGGCACTAGAGATAACTGCCTTCCTTGAT
Source organism: Hyparrhenia diplandra (assembly GCA_015847255.1). NCBI lineage: Eukaryota > Viridiplantae > Streptophyta > Magnoliopsida > Poales > Poaceae > Hyparrhenia > Hyparrhenia diplandra. The sequence continues at coordinate 1,459,761 of JADLZK010011669.1, forward strand.
GCCAATTGAGCGGCATTTCGCTGCGCGGTGACTCCAAGCGATGTCGCCGCGGGGCAAGCTGCGTTCTTAGCGCCGAGGGAATATTGCATGCCACTTCTAGGTGACTGTATGTTGGTGTGCACCATAGTTTTTTTTTTTTTTTGGAGGAGAACCATCTATTCTTTATTCAAGAATTATGGTGAACATGATTACAAATGCCAACCGGTGGCGTCAAAAAACCAAACATGTACGCCTAAGTCCGAAAGAATCAGACCCCTAGCTATTGAATGAGCATCCATGTTTGTGCTTCTTTTTCATGGACAAAATCTACTGAAGCAAATTCCCTCGATCTAGCTCTGATCTCCTTCACAATTTGCCCATACTGGACCCATGCCCGGACCCTTGAGGCTCTTGACAACGCTCTCACGGTCGAGGCAAGCCGAAAAAGAAGAAATCAACAGATCACAAGCGAGGTCCAACCCTTCTCGCATGCAATAGCTTTAGCGATCTCCGGGTCGGATAATCCTTCGATGGCGAGACACGAGGCTCCAGAAATCCACCATCATGATCCCGAGCAATAGCAGCTACCGTTGATCTTCGTGAATTCTTTGACGCAGCGGCATCAACATTAATTTTCACCTGTCCGCTGGGGTGGGATCAGCCCCGTTCTGCGGTAACGCACCCGGTTTGAGAAGCATTCTTGCCACTTGCAACCGATAACAAGCGAAGCCCGTCACAATACCATTGACGAAATCATGAGTCGACGAGGGGCTCGAAAGATATTTTCATGGATCGCTTTTCTTCTCGCAAACCATATAGCCCATAACGTCACGCCACCCTAGCAAAGATCGGCGTGCTGTAAGAGAGTCAAAAACCCCGGCCACCCATCCCTTGGGATCGGGGGTCTTGGATGGAGCATAAGTGTTCAACGATCTCTTCTTTCTCGAGCCCGGACACATTAAGCCATATGACAATCTAACGGTGAGTGCCTCCAAGAATCATTCATACCATATAGAGCAAGCACTCCGATCAGCCATGTTACGATGTTGAAGAACGTCGGTGATGACGGAGAACACTTCGACGAGCCTCCATAAGAAATTGCTCACCTTTGGAGGGACCTTGATGCGCCATAATGCTTTCCACTCCCCTTCCGCCTTCTTCGATCGAGAGATAGAAGCTTACTCTTGCACACGTTTGAGGTTTAGCAATCTATACGCTGGACGGACGGTTGAAGAGACCACTTCTCTCATGATGCCATGCCCAAAAATCATCTTGATTGCGATGACACACAGGGAATTTCATTGATACTTGGCAACATCACTTGGAGAGAAAAATTGTTGTAGTTTTGCTTGATCCCAAGACTTAAGTAGCCAAGTTTTAAATAGCGGGCTATGGCAAATAGCGGCATTTTTTTTTCTAGGGGCTATAAAGCTATAGCGGAGCTATAGCGAGCTATGACAGATAGCGTTTTATAAGAAAAACTATGAAAAAACTCTAATAATTTATGTCAAAACAAGGCAAATATGATATTTGGTGAACACAAATACGTTTATAAGGTTTTACAAGTCTAAATAACATTACCAAATACCAATATAATATTACAACATGTTTCATAAAAATTTAATCGACCAAAATGCCAAATTAGTAATAAATGAAATATGAAATAGCGGTAAATAAGCGGCGCTATAGCGCTAAATAGCGGTGAGTAGTTGTAAATAGCGGTGTTATAGCGGAAATGCAAATAGCTTAGCGGCGAAGTCTTTCGAAGCTATAAGCGGAGCTATAAGCGGGGGCTATAGCGGGCTATTTTAAACAGGGGCTTCGTAGTAGAGTCAATTAACTCACTAACCCACACCGGCGGATTAGGGTCCCTACCGAATTGGTCTTCGCAAACTATCGGAAGGGAGCCAATCCATAGTCCAAATTTGCGTGGTTTCACCCGTGCCAATCCTCCCCGATCAGGCCTTGTTTCGTAATCTCCCTTCCCTCATGAATCGATCTCCAAATTCTAGACGGCGACGACCCAATGTTTGCATTCGGGAAATCAGTTTGAGGAAAGTATATCGCTTTTAGTATCCCAGGGCACTTTCGGAGATGACGGATCAACAAGAACCCTCCGCGCTTTGTTTAGCGAGTAGGGCTAGGTTGAACATCTCAAAATCTCTCGAAGCCCAAACCTCCCATGAACTTCGCATAATAATATCATCCCAAGCTACCAAAGATGGTTTCCTCTTACCCTCCTTGCTCCCCCACGTGAATTGTCTCACCCGGACTAGTCGGATGATTGCATAGACCCTTCTCGGTAGCTTGAAGCATGCCATTGAGTAAGTCGGAATTGCATGGACAAGCGATTTGATAAGCACTTCTTTACCAGCCCCGCTAGGCACTCATTTCCATCCATCCTCGTATTTTGCTCGGACTTCGGTCCTTGGTGTACTTAAAAGCACCATTCATAGAGCGAACCCACATCGAAGGCAATCCGAGGTACTTTTCACTCACACATTAGATTTGTGTACATTGAGAACCGACTTGATATCGCCCCCGATCTCTTGGTGACACTTTTTTGCAAAGTGAATTGAGGATTTATCCTCATTGATTTGTTGCCCCGAAGCATCACAATATTGTTTTAAGACATCCTTCACCACAACCGCATTCTCTATGTTTGCTCTAAAAACAGCAGGTGTCATCCATAAAAGAGTAGGTGGCTTACCATCGGGGCCGGTGAGCCACCTTGATTCCACGAGGACTGATGGCGAACTTGTGATTTTAAAAGGCACGAAAGGCCCTCTGCTGCTAATAGGAACAAATAAGGAGAAATTGGGTCTCTGGCGAATACCCCCGGTAGGTTTGAAACTATCCGGGCGGTTGCCATTTAACATAATGAGAAAAGAGAGGCGGTTGAAACCAACCTCATAATGAGCTGAACCCAAAGTTGGTGGAAGCCCAACCTTGTCATTATCGCTGAAGATATTGCCATTCCACTCGATCGTATGCCTTCTTCATATCGAGTTTCGATTGCACAACATCTCGATTCCACGGGTTTCTGTTTCATAAAGTGCAAGCACTCATATGCACCGATGATATTGTGCGTTATGAGTCTCCCCGGAACAAATGCTGATTGTTCTTGGATATTATCTCGGGCAACACCACCTTCAACCTGTTAGCCACCACTTTAGAAACAATCTTGTATATGACATTGCACAGCCGATCGGTGCGAATTGCCCCAACTCCTCGGGAGTAGCTACTTTGGGAATGAGAACTATTATCGTATCATTAATAATGGTTGGATCATCTTGCCCATTCAACACTCCCAGCACCACGGATGTGACTTCTTTCCCACATAGGCCCCAATGGCGTTGAAAGAAATGAGCAGGAAAACCATCCGGTCCGGGGCCTTGGTTGGGAACATCCGAAAAGAGCGCTTCCTTAACTTCCTTATCCACGAAAAAGGGAGATAAGAGCCTCATTCATCTCTTGGGTGACCTTGACAGGGACAGATCGGAGCACCCCATCCATATTAGTTACCCCTTCGGAACTATAGAGATCTTTGTAGAAGTCTGTTGTTAGAGTCCCCAACTCACTCGGGTCCGAAGTGAACTCCCCATCAGGTTTCTTCAGGGCTTTGATTAGATTCCTCCTCTTCCTCTGACTCGCCCTCAAATGAAAGAACTTGGTATTTCTATCGCCAGCAGCCAGCCACTGAATTCTAGACCGCTGACACCACATAATCTCCTCCCTGTGATGAAGCTCATTTATTTTTTCCGTGATCTTGAGCTCCTCATGGGTCGGACCTGTACGATCAGGACTCAGCTGCAATCTGTCCAAATCAGCTTTAAGTTTTCTCAGCTCTCTCGACATGACCAAAACTTTGCCTTTCCGGCCAACTTAGATGGCTCAAACCGATTTCAATTTTTCTTGAAGAGCCCCCACCGAATCAGCCACCGCTTCCCCGCCATGCCTCGGACAGGGGACGAAGGAAAAGTCTCGTGTTCTTCCCACATGACCTCATATCACGGGCGTCTAGGGCCCGACCGACGGACCCCTCATTTTGCTCTCCAAGTCGCCAGGATCGGTCCATGGTGCGATCTTTGGCAAATGCATTCTTGACGCTAAGCGTAACTGAAACGAGTTGACCAATCACCCGTTGCAAGAGCTCGGTCCAGCCTCACTTCGACAATACGAGCCTCCATCGACTTTCTTCTCAAAGGTCCATGGCGGCCCGATGATCCTAGATCAAGAAAACCACAAACATCAACCACCTCTCGGAACAAAGCAATCAGTGCCGCACTCACGTTCTGCACACTTATATGCTCCGATTGGTGTAAAACCTCATTGAAGTCGCCAACACAAAACCCATGGGAGATGAGATGAAGATTTGATAAACTTTAATAAGTCCCATGTCTTGTGGCGATCTCCCCCACCGAGCCTCCCCGTACACATGTAATCCTCCAAGGGTCACGCCACCCTACAAACAATAGCATCGATGTGATCATGGAGTACCTGTGAATAACGACACACCGATATTATTATTCCAAAAATTCCCAAACCACCACGCCCGGCCAATGCTACTCACTTTGCAAAAACATTATCAAAGCCTAGTGTCTTCCTTAAACCCTCTACCCGAGACTTATGAACTTGTGTTTCAAGAATACAAAGTATGGTAGGGGTATATTTCTTCGCGATTCGCTGGAAAGCTCCTTCTTTATCGCAGCATTGCCAATGCCACGGCAGTTCCAACTTAAACAACTCATTGGGCTTGGCGGTGCTCCTCGAGGAGCCCGCCTGTAGTAGTACTTGTATTATCCCCAAAAAATTTGACCCCTTCGGCCTTCTTTCTCTCTCCCTCGGTGACATGCGGGGCGGGAGTGGTGGGACACCCAGGCAGCCCTCTTCGCCACCATCGCCATGGAAGGCCGGTTCTTCGATGCCGGCCCCTACTGGCTGAGTCTTGCTTGATCGGGCTTGTGGCGGTGTCCGACGGATCATTCATCTTGTCGGCATCCGTACCCCCATCGACGCAGGGCGCTTCACGGATCTAGAATCACTTTTCTCTCAGTATTAACTTTCTCCCTCCACGCCGGGGTCCTTCCTCGCCCCGGCCATTGGAGGTCGCCCTCCAAAGCAGGCCCTCCACTGGCGGGCTTTGGGCCTTGTTCTTTGCTGGTTCGGCTTGGTGTTGCATCGCTAACGCACTCTAGGGGGTGCCCCGCTTCAATTCTCCCAACTCGCCACCATCCATTCACCAAAGCGCAAGTCCTCTTCCGAGTGCTCACGGTGCCACACTCGAGATGAGAGTGCCCCATGAACCCACGGGAAGCCCACGAGAACCAAGGGATTTTTTTCGTATTTCACTTGAAGGTATACCTTCTCCTTGCCATCCGGGCTCGGTGAGACAAAACGAACAAGCGCTACGTGCGAAGGAAGATTGACCCTAGCCCGATAAAACTCACCACTCTTTGTGGCGATCACCTTCATCTCAACCTCAATCACATCCCCCACCTTCGCCGCCAAAGCAGCTTTGAGGATCGATTCGTGCATGCAGAAAGAGTGCGGGACCTTATGGATTTGGATCCATCACGATCACCTTGCTTTCGGTATATTCTTGGGGACTTAGGTAGAACCATCAAACTCCTCCAACATGAGTGCATGTCCCTAAACAACCAAGGTCCATCTTCCATAATCTTCTTCCAATCTCCCAAAGCGGGGGCGCTGGATCACGAACAGATCGTTCTCCGGCGACACGAGCGCGTCACTCTTCTTGTTGGGTTCCGCGCGCTTGCATCGTCGAGATCAGCGATGCATTCTTTGAATTTCTTCGGCGTCAACGGTTTTGCGCCGCCATCCACTTCACAGCCGGGGCTGCTCCGCACCTCACGGTTTCAAAGACGGCCATTTGTCTTGTTCCGCTTCACCGAGGCAAAGCTTCCTCAACAGGTCATCCACATCGGCGTCCCCTCCTTCCCGTCCCTATTGGGCGATTCCGCCATTGTTTACCAAACCCTAGGCGGCCTTGGCGCCAAGGCGGGGAAGCCCGGGCAAAGCCGGCCCCTTTGTCAGCCCGGCGAACTGCGGCGAGAAGGATTGAAGGCTCACCAAATCACGGACTGTCGCGCACCCTCGCCGACGAATCGCCCGGAGGTCGGGGAACCCTAGAACCTAGGTGGGGTTCTAGGTGGGAACTCTGGTGTGCACCATAGTTGGTCCGCGAAAGAATTGCAGGCCGGGCCTTGTGTCAAAACGGCGCAAGAAGGCCTAATAGCCTACTGAAATTTTACTGCTAGGGCCGTGCGATTAGGACTGATAGTACTCCACGATCACGAACTGTTTAGTTTCAATAGTTGGGCTTGCGGGTTTATTGTAAGCAGACTAGAAATTTGAAAGATGTACTGGGCCTTGGGTACAAGTAGCTGGGTCCTCTTGGGCCTCTTGGCTGCAAGTAGGTGGGCCGTCTGAATGTGCGCAGCAATATAAACTGGCTGTTGGAGTATTTCGATACAAAAGGATATGCCTCGTCATGATACGGGAATCGCGCTGCTAATGAGAAGCTGTTAAGCAGTCCATTTTGGTCGGCTGATAGTAGCTACACTGGGTCTGTTATGCATTGATGGTGTCTAGGTAGAACGATAGGTTCGAGGAACAAAAGGTGTTCAAAATTGACTTGTTACATATATGGTAGTTTTCTTCGTTTTGCTCCATGTGGATGTTTGCCTGTATCCGCAGCATGTTAACGTTGTGTTTCATCTGTATACAACTAAACACAGACACCAACATGACTGCTACGCCGGTGTGCACATGGTCGAGGCAACTGCTGAGTGCAGTGTATGCGGACCTCCACGGGGGAACAGATCTTGGAGAAGGATTCGGGCGTCTGCACTCGACCATCACCTCAGGTGGACAGCCGTCAGAGGTGGTTACTTACTCCTTTGACATCCAGACAACTCTTGTGCCTTCCGGCCGTATCCAAGCCACTGCTTCCGGCAACACCACTACTGGGCTAGCTGAGGCCGAGTTTTCTGCTGCTATTGCACTCATGGAGGAAGTTAGGAAGCAGTACAAGCTGTCGCCTGCAAATTACAGCTTTGTGCGGATTTCTGAGAACAGGCACATATACAACACCATGAAGGCTGCTCTGAACAAATTCAAGATGACATATGCAGAGCTTGAGTTGCATGTAAATCAAGCCCACTCGACAATCCTCAGTCTATGCACGGGCCTTTCCAGCTGGATGGCCATTGCGGAAGCAGTGCTTCCATCTAGTGATATAGCAGCTGTGGCACAATTCCATGCTATGATGCACAACAAGGCTTGTTGCATGGGGCAAACCATCAAGGATGCTGCTGCGGTTGTTACCATGCTGACCAAGGGTGATGGTGAACCAAACGTGAAGCGTCGTTTTGATCGTGCCGTGCCAATGCCACAGGTGAGGCGCAAGTTGTTGTTTAGTTTGTTTAAGATGATGCAGAAATATGTGGTGTGTGTAGTTCTGCCTCGCCACTTTCCATCCGCACTCATTGCTGATCCATGTTTCAAGTCTGATAATAAGCGTGTTATGAATGCAGGACGTTGCATGGGAAAACTCTTACTACATGTTCCGCAGCATATATGATGAGGCGGTTAAGAAGGTCCCTGGTCTAGAAAGTTCAATAGATGTCCAGGAGCTGTCTGGTGGGCAGTTCAAGGCCAGTGTTGTCTTTCCTTTCAGGCCATTCATATTCGAAGGCGAATTGGGCTCCTGCAAGGCTGAAGCCAAAGCAAAGCTGTGCTTCACTGTGATAAAGTTCGTTGAAACTCAGCTGGCGATCCCTGTTCTAGACCTCTACTACCCAATCCGGCTCTTTCAGGATAACTACATTGCGAAGTTTGATCACAAGGTCAAGGGCATCTGGGGTTGCGCAGAGAAGATCAGTGTAATGACACGCGAGGTGAGCTATCTCTCTGCAAGCGGCGCACGTGATCTTGCTCCCCGTCTGTCTGCTAATGCAGTGTGTCGTGATGTTTGGGTTTTGATAGAGGCGTTCTCCACCAAAATGCATGGCATTATGGCGGCTTACCGCGATGCGAGGTCTCGTCTGGAGGATCTCAAGGTAATTGACCGGTCTGTAAGCATCATGTCTTGCTGCATTTGAATCTACACCTGATGTTGCGTATTCATAAACCTGGTCGCGTGTGCTGAATGTAGATCGATCGTGCGGAGATTGAAGAGTTATTCGAGTAAAAGAGGTGATGGCTATGCACACAAAAATCAGCCCATCCTGTTTTATTCCAGGACTGTTCACCCTTTTTTGATTTCACAGAACACTCATTTTAGTTTTGTGCAACAAGCAGCTGGGCTGCAGTTCAGAAACTAACGCGTTTGTTTGTTATGTGTGGCATGGCAGGCTCCTTTTCGTAAGGCACGACGCGGGTCATCTGCGAGTGAAGTATATCTAGAAATGAAGGTTCTTCATCGTCAAGCAGTTAGACGGGGCGGGTTGCCTGTGTCCGGATGCCTTCCAAAGGGTAGATGTTTTACCAATCAATTGTGTTGTCGCTTTCATATTATGTCACGTGCCACATATGTGATGTGCCTTTCAAGGACGGTATTATCGTATGCAGTTGTAGTGCTTTATGTCCGAACAATAATATGTCTATTGTGTCCTATGTAACTGGTACTGTGTTGTTGCGAACACTGTTGTTGTCGTGATCAGCATTTGTGCCGCCGTCAGCCGAACGTAGGCTTGGCTGTTGCAGTGATATCCGAAACATGGGTTGTGTGCTTCTGTTGGTATGCGAGATCGATGCCCTACCCTGTGAACGACACATGGCAGGCATCGTTGTTGCGTAGACCATCCCGGGGAGGTTTGGCTGTCCCGCGCCTTTGTCTTGTTACTTGTCATGGTTTCTGAACGCCCCGTCGAATGCTTTTGCATCTAATGGTCTAGGCGACGCCTGCTCGTGGGAAAGGGAGGGAATGGCCGGGGGGTGTGGGTATCGACCACTCCGAGCTTTATAAAAACCAGGCCGCGGGGCGGGCGCGGGCGCCAGGGTTAATGCGGAAGGATCTGTTGCAGGTCATCCAGAAGAGGTACTGGTTCCTTCATGAGTTTCTTGGTCTGTTTGCGTAGTCGTACTTTTTTTGAGTTAATTGGTTGGCTGCAATCGGGGGTATAACAAAGCAACATGGAAGCCGTGATTTCTTGGGTTGAAGCAGGTGTATGAGTCGCCTGGAGGCATTTCTCTGTATAGTGTTGTAAGCTATGGAGGAAAATGCCTTTTCCCCGGGGCGGGCACGCTGGATGATGTCTGAGGTACGCTGTGCCTTACTAAAACTTTTTTTTGGAGGCGCGAGTACTATCAGCCTGTCTACGATGCTTGAGCCAGGGTGTGCTAATTTTTTTATATAACTGGATTCTTAAACTTCCCATCACGGTAGTCCATGATTGTTGTCTTTTTTTATGCTAGAGTGGGTTGCACACATTTCGTTTGTGTACGTCTAGATCTAATCCCCGATATTTATGAGCTGATGTGTATAATGCTCGTGGTTGTGGCCAGGGGCAAGAAGTCCTCATTCATGTGCCGCATAGCACGCTGCTGACGAAAGTTATGGAGTCGCTGGGGTCTCGGGAAGCACCAGTGTTCAGGCTCACCACGGACTCGAATGGTAACGCGAGGGTTTCAATATCTATCCACCTTTCAGGTCTGAACTTATCTACTGGCCATTTAGAGGGCGTAGAGGTGGTGCAGAGTGAGCTGTGCTCGTCTGTGTTGCAAGCTGAGCAGCAGGCAACACAGCGAGTTTTCCAGTACTTAGGTGAACGGCACCTCGTCAGGATTAGAGATTACAGTTCAAGGGTGCAGGAAGAGGTTGACACTGGATCTGTGGCGCGGCTTGCCAGCTCAGCAGTTTATACAATTGAGAACTTAATTGGACAGTTGGATGCAGTGCTTGTAAAGTGTGAGACAGTAACCGCCACCATCGGACGTCGAGAAGCAGCAGCTCGGGTGGGAATTGACGCCGCAGGCGAGGCTGCAATATACGCTGATGTCAAGAACTTCCTCGTTGTGGTAGTCGAGATGGTTAGGGGCAGCTGTGCAATGCCAGGTTGCGCGCTGCCGAGCTGGAATCCGAGCGACAGATGTGCCAAAGTCGACTAGATACAAAATTAACTGAACTTTCACCCCAGGTAATGTGTGCATTTTCTTTTGGACAGCTCGATTTACACCCGGGCGGGGGATTGATCTGTTTCCTTATGTCGCAGGGGCATAAACAAGACGCCGTTGTAACATCAAAAGCGCTGCTCGCATGTGCATTGGAGCACATAGGCGCCGGACCTCCTGAATATTGGAATCGACCCCCTAGGGGTAACTTGACAAAAGGAGTTGCAGTTTTCAGGTTCCCTGATATACGCAATGTGCAGCTGTGCGGAAACGTGGTCATACCGGGCAAAGCCAGTGGGTCTCGTGAATCAGAGGAGATGGCTGCCTTCAACGCACTAATGTATCTCGAGAATGAGGTGAGGCTGAAGATTGTTGACATCAATTATCCAGCAAGGCAAGCTGTTGAGGCTGAACACAGGCTGATGATTAGAGTGCTGGAGAAGGCAGTCCAACTGGCTCGGGAAGTCAGGGTGGAGTGGTGCAAGATGCAAGAGTGTTTTGAGGAGGAGAAGATGGCGTACCCGGTTGCGGGTGACAATTTCGTATCTGGTCTGGTCCGTCGAGAAGTCAAAGAAGCTTCCATGTTCTGTGGAAAGGAACTGGGTGAGATAACAGCAGATATGGAACGCAGGTATGAGGACACTGCGCCTCGTGTAGGAGAGATGCAGTCGATTGAGAATAAGTTGAACGATCCAAGTAGTGAACTGTGTCGCACTCTGCGCTAGTCGTTCGCTTAGCTGGGTGCCTACGAGACACGAAGGACAGTCGTGCAAATAGGCTTAGACAGGACTACGATGTATGTCACATATGTATGCCGTCCATTTGCTGGTTTAGAACAGGCCGATGCGGTGGTAACGATGTACGTGGTATATGTATGGAGACCATCTGCTGTTTCTGCGCGTATCAAATGTGCAGTCCTCCAAACGTAGTACATATATGGATACGCTCCTGCAAGGTTCATACGAGACACACAATTACATCAGTTGCGGCACGACGATTTATTGGTTGGCCGCCACGATTGTCCTGAGCAGTGTAGCAACTAAAACACCGGAAACAACTACTTCCAGCGGACACACTTTGCGAGCACCTGTGAAGCTGAGACATAACATGTCCTACACTTTTTTTGTGACCTGCAGCAAGTCCGATAGTTTCCTAGTCCTTACCTCGGGCGGTGTGTCGCTTTCAAGATCATGGTCTGCAGGTTGGCTCGTGGGAGGTCGTTGTAGATCCTTCTCGAGTTTACGATGCCTCTTCCAGGACCTTGCATTGTTGTCGCGTGGCCTGCCGGTACGCTTTGGCCTGGCTGGGCAAGCGAGCTCAACGCTATCCAGCTCGTCGATGCAAATTGCACTGCATGATGCCGCTTCAATTGTATTGTCATCAGCAAGCACGTGTCTACCTTGTAGCACGCTGTCAATTGCTTTGAGTGCTGCAGTGATTGCACTATCATCAACTTGAGATTGTATTTCTGATAGTTCAATTGCACGCATCGCAAGTAGCCGGCGCTTTGCATCGAGCTGTGCCGTTAGGACCTCGCTTATTCCAGTTGAAGATTGTGTCGTCGCGGGGCTCGGCACTGCTTCAACAGTCCACCTTTTTGTTATGTTTCCTGCAGGTATTTGCTGTCGATCAAGATGGACCAGCACCTGCATACGTGAACACAAGTTTAGCGTAACACGAAAATTCACAATGGTGTAGCAAAAAACACGCGACAAAGGATGCAATGTAAAAGTGGGAGCTTTGGCTACCTTGATACAATGCCTACACGGCAAGCCAGTATGCTTGTAAAGGCCGCAGCTACATTTTATTTTTGTCTGCCCCTCAAGTTCAACTGTGAATTTAGGTGCATTCGCGGTGCCAAGTGCTTGATTGTGAACAAGGGTGAAGCTCTGCATTGTCAGCGATCTGTGCTGAATCGTGTAAGCACCAGACTCGTAAAGTTCATTACTGAACCGCTCGTACATTTCCCTCGTGTAAACACTGGCTGCATGTGCCTCTATTGGCACACCGAACCTCGAGCGCCGAGAAACCTGTAAAGGTCACAATATGGACAGTGCAAAGGATGCCGTGTAGACAATGTGATTATTTGCGAAATATTGGTAGTGACAAAGTGGTGTAGTATTTGATTACCTGTTTGGTTAGATGGTTCTCGCGAGCCTCGTCTTGATTCCGGTCGAACTGAAGCTCTCTGAATTTGGACACAAAGACATGCATCGGTGCAGCACGCTGGATGAATCGTTTCAACATGTGGTTGGCGCTCTCTGACCGTTGTGTACTAGTCATCCCCGCACAAAAGACATTCATGAAGTAAGGCTTAGCCCACATACCACGGGTTGCAAATGCTCTCTCAAGGAACTTGTTGCCTTCTAGCTTGTACTCCACAACTAGTTTGTGCCAAGTTTCTTCAAAAGCACTTGCAGAGGTCTTGTATGTGATAAGTCTGTTGAACAACTTCTTGAACGCGCTTTTCCGCAACACATGCCAACGGCACCAACGGTGTCTTGTTCCTTTAAATGTGCTCTTAATTGCTGTTGCCATTGCTTGACATTGATCTGTAAAAGAAGATCCAAGCAACACAAGCAAAGTCAAAAAAAAAGTTTAACCTACTTTTCTTGTTCACTAAGATAGTGCGGTGCATCAAGTCAAAAAGTATGTACCTGTGAGTATAGTTTGCGGCTCTTTGGCGTCCATGATTTCCGTGAATTGACTGAAGGCCCATTCAAAATCGACAATCCGTTCATGGCAAAGCAATGTGCCCCCAAATAGGATGGATTGGCAGTGGTTGTTTACTCCAATGAACATGCCAAACGGCATGTTGTATAGGTTTGTTCTATATGTTGTGTCAAAGGTCATGACGTCACCAAACAGTTTGTAGTCAGCACGGTTCTTCCCAGTGCACCAAAGCATCCCTTCGATGACACCGTCAGTAGTTGTCTTGAACCGCACCTCCAATTCATTGTCATTCTCTTTCATCTTGTTGAGCAAAGAAACTGTCTTCGTCAAATCATCTTCGATATCATCCTGAGCTAGCTGGGCACAAATATTACGAACAGCTTGTTTCCGGATAGGAATCCCTCCATCTGGATTACTTACCCCAACTATGCTGCATACACGACCAATTGGGACATTGTTTGAACGTAACCGTTTAATAAATTTCTTGGTGATTGGGTCTATGTCACCATGAGAACCCCATTGCTTGTTTTCACCACAGGTTGCAGACAATGGATGGTTGTGGCTCTCTACTATTTTCGTAACAACCCAAGCGTGGCTTTCAGTTCGGTGGAGTCTCAACATTGCCCTGCAGCCTGACCTGACGGAAGCACCTCTTGGATTCTGGTTCCGTCCCTGCAAAAAACAATAATTGACGCGAAATTCTTGCGAGCACACTGCATAACATCTATACGGTCGTTTGTTGGGCATGCAGAAAAACTATACGATACCTGGCATGAGCAGACTAAATCTTTTCGTGTAATATACTTGTTCCCGTTCTTCTTGGACCTCGAGTCGCGAATACCAAAGCCAATCTCCCATGAATACAGATTGTAAAACTCTCGTGCTTCTTCGAAGGAATCGAACTTGGTGCCAACAGCTGGGTAGAAGATTGGACCGCCAGGTCTGTTTTCAGCGTCGGCCAGAGCCCTTGTGTTGGGTCCTAACCTTGATTTTCATAAACTTTCGTCCCAAACTTTGAAGTTGCAGGATGTGCAGAACAACTGTGAAATAGGCAAGGACAGAAGAAGTAACAAAGGAGGCTTCGCTGAAATCGACTTCGCAGAGAAGAAGCGAAGATAGAAATGAAAGGCCGCAATGTCGGGCTACAGGCGAAGTTGGAAACATCGGCTTCACTAAAAGTTACAGACGGCAATGAAGATAGTCAAGAAAAGCGTCGCGAAGTCAGACCGAATAACTTCGCGATGAAGGATCGATCTTGAAGATTCATCTCAAAGTTTTTAGTTCTTGTGTAATTACGAAGTCAGGGGGCCCCTATAAATACCCCCGACATCCTTTGTAAACGCCATGTTGAATGGCCACTTTGTAAACCATATCATCATCAATAAAGTGTTGAGTTGAGCAATCACCCAACATCTTGGCGCCCACCATTTGTGTGTGCAACGATCTACCCCACGACCACCAAGAATCATGGCAAGACCCCCCAAGAATAAGGCAGCAAGCAATGACGAAGAACGAACAATAGAAGATGAAGTACCAAGAACAAGCGAAGACAATGCGTCCAGAGAAGTCACTCCTCAAGACACTCTAAGCGAAGAAGCAAGAAAAGCTAAAAAGAGCTAGAAGAAGAGTTGAATAGAAAGCAAAAAGAGCTCGAAGCCTGCAAAGCTAGAACCAGAGAAAAACATTGAAGCAAAGAATAGAGGAAGCTGAAGCAAAGATAAGAAGATTGAATGAAGAACTAATGAATCAAGAAGACGAAGCCACAATTACGAGATGAACCTAGTTCAGCAAATAAAACGGCCAAGACAAAGAAAAGATGGCAATCACGCAGTTGACCCAGATTCTCCGTTGTCAATAGACACGCAAATGGCGAAGTGGCCAAAAAGGTTTCAAATTCAATGTGATACCAACATACGAAGGCGTGGCAGATCCAAGACAACTCCTGATGAGCTTTGAGGCAGCAGTTGAATCGGGGAGGTGGAGATGATAAAACCTTGGCGAAGGCACTAATTATAGCAATGAAAGGATCAGCTCAAAAGTGGTATTCTTCGCTCAAGCCACGATCACTAAAAAGTTAGGAACAGTTGAGAACAACTTTGTTAGTCGACTTTCAAGGATTCCAACATACGGGGCTTACAAGCGATGACCTGTTTGATATCAAGCAATATCCAAAAGAACCAATAATCCAGTACTACAAGAGATTCATTCAAATGAAGACCCAGATTCCAAACATATCAGACGAAGTCGTCATAATCGCAGCAATCAGAGGACTTAAAGCTGGGCAGCTGTCTTCACATCTAAAAAGAGAGACCAACAACTGTTGCACAACTATATGAAGAGTTTCAAAAATATGCAAGATCAGATGACGACTATAGAAAGAAGATTGAAGAAGAAAATGCGCAAAGAAATCAAGCGAAGCCAAACAATCAGTTCAAACCACAGAATTTTGACCGAAGGCAATACCAATATCAGCCACCTCTTCGCATCAATCAAATCAACAATGAACAAAGCGGAGACAACATTCAGGCACAAAATAACTAGCGAAGCCAGTATAACAACAGGAACTTCAACAATAGCCAAAGAGGAGGCTTAAATCAAGCAAGATTTGGGGAAAGAAGAATGTAGAAACCCGAGGAGATTTATTGCATCATCCATGGCAAAGGGGGCTGGTCACACTTCCAAGATGTGTCCTATGGTAAAGAAAAGCATAGAATAAGTTCAACAAGAGAACAAGTTGCTTTGGAAAACCAAAGATCAATAAATTTCTTGTCTCAAGTTGGCTCATCCCATAACCAAGCATATTATGAACCAAGTTACAACCAAAGCAAATGTTGCGGGACCACCCCCAATATACAATTGCCAACCTTTGGCAATAGCTCCGCCACAATGGAGACGGATACAAAATCCACCCCCGAAGCTTGATGCGCCAAACAACATCTCGAGCGTCCAAAACAACGGTTCTCCGGCCGTGTCAACGGCCAAAGAGAGGAAGAATAATGGCAATCTGCGGAGGGAACAAAGATAGAACACTCAACAAATAATGAGAGAAGAAACTACTTCCGAAGAGTCAACTCAATTTCAATGGAAGGGCCATTCAAGAAAACAAGATGGTCACATCAGCCAATTATTTTCACGAGAACAAGACATGTAGCTTAAAGATTATCCACACATGGATGCAATGGTTATAGAAGCAAATATTGATGGATGGGATGTTACAAAAATTCTAGTGGATGGAGGAAGCTCCGCGGACATTCTCTTCGCATCAACTTTGGATGCAATGCAAGTCAAAAGACAAAACTTGGGAAGGGTAGAATATCCACTAGTTGGCCGGCAAAAGAATAAATTCAATCGGGAGAATTGTGTTACCGAGTTTCGTTTCAAAAACACACAATAATGCAAGAACAGAGCAAGTCGCATTTGATGTGGTAGAAATGCACAGCCAATTACAATGCCATATTCGGAAGAGGAAGCTTGAACATCTTTGAAGTTTGTAATCAACTACTCTTATTTGTGCATGAAAGTTCCAAAGCAATCAATGGCCCAATATCAGTCCACGAGAAATCAAACGAAGCAAGAAACATTGAGAAAGATTCAACACAAAGCACAAAAAGAAATGTCTTAGCAATCGAAGAAATCGAAGAAGAAGAAGAACAAACGAGAAAATGCGAAGTCGAGAAAAAGGCAAAAACACATGCGCGGCGTAAAACAAAAGAAGTCTTGCAAGATCCAATGGTAAAGGACACAAGAAAGTGATCATAGGAATAAATTTAGCACAAGAAGAGGAAGACCAGCTCATAACTTTTCTAAGAAGCAATCAAGATGCCTTCGCATGGTCAGCATAAGATTTAGAAGGAGTCGCGGGGACATTATTGAACATTGCCTAAATATTGATCCCAATTACAAGCCAAAAGAGCAAAAGTTAAGAAAGATCTCTGAAGACAGAACAATAGCCGCGAAGGCTGAAGTACAAAGGCTATTGGACGCGAAGGTCATAAGAGAAGTTCAATTCACAACATGGCTGGCCAATATTGTGATGGTAAAGAAAAGTAATGGAAAATGGAGAATGTGCATAGATTTCATAGATCTAAACAAAGCTTGCCCAAAAGTCAACTTTCCTCTTCCAAGAATCGACACATTAGTAGATCAAGCTGCGGGAAGTGAAATGCTAAGTTTCTGGATTGCTTCTCGAGGATACCACCAAATTTACATGAAAAAGGAAGATGAAGAAAAGACAAGCTTTATCACACCATTTGGAACCTCATCGCTTCAAAGAATGGCGAGAGGGGCTTCGCAGCGTTGGATCAAGTTTTATCGAGAATGACCGGTGGCACTCAAAGATCAAATCGGAGACAATCTATTGGCCTATGTTGATGACATAATTGTGAAAAGCAAGAAACGCGAAGATCATATCAAAGATCCGAAGCAAACATTTGAAAATCTAAGAAAGTCAAACCTCAAGCTCAATCACGAGAAATGTACCTTCGGAGTACTGAGAAAGGAAAAATTCTCGGATGCATAGTTTCAGCAAAAGGCATCGACCCAAATCCGAGAGAAGATAAAAGCGGTAATGGAAACTGAAGTCCTAAAGAACATCAAAGACATACAAAAACCGACGGGAAGATTAGCCGATGAATAGATTCATATCAAAGTCAGCGAGAAAAAGAGCTTCCCAATATTTCAAGCCTTAAAAGGAGCGAAGTCAAATTTTGTCTAGGGAAAAGAGCAACAAGAAGCCTTCAAGAAATAAAGAAATACCTTTCAAATCCTTCGACATTGTCAACCCCAAATATTGATCAAGAACTGCTCTGTATATCTCAAAGATCCGAGAAAGCCATAAGTGCGTCTTGGTACAAGAAAGAGAGAAAGATCACACAAAGAAACAAGAACCAATCTACTTTGTGTCTAAAGCATTGTCTAGTTCAAAAATATACTACTCGAGAGATAGAAAAAATAGCTTATGCAAAGTGCTCATGGCAACGAAAGTTGAAACACTATTTTTAGCACACAAAGTAAGAATACCAACAAAACAACCGCTCAAGGACGTATTGCAAAGCTGCATATCTTCGGGAAGGCTCGGCAAATGGGCAGCCAAAATTTCTCAATATTTCATTGAGTTCGAAAAAGAACAAACAATAAAGTCACAAGTCTTAGCAGACTTCATCTCAGATTGGACACCGACAACAAGTCACGAAGACCAAAAAGAACATCAAGAATGGACTCTCTCCTGTCAAGAATGGACAATGAAGGCGTGATGGGGCATGGGGCTCCTTAGGGCCGGAGTGGCTGCAATAATAACTTTGCCATCCCGAGTATAAATGAAATACGCGGCAAGATTGGAATTTCGATGCACAAACAACATCACGGAGTATGAAGCAGTTTCTTTGGGGCTTCACAAGGCAAGAGCAATGGGAATACAAAAAATCTTGATCAAGGCTGATTCCCAAGTTGTGGCGGGACATGTTGAGAAAAGCTACAAAGCAAAAGATCTGAATTAGCGAAGTATTTGCAAAGTGTCGTCGAGATCAGGAAAAACACTTCGAAGGATTCACGGTGCGAAGTATATCAAGAACAAACAACGAAGAAGCGAAGATGAAATTGCAAAAAAGCGGCAGCCCAAAAAGTCAAATTACCACCGGATGTGTTCTATCAAGTATTATCGAGAATCTTCAATCAAGGCAAAGATTGAAGAGCGAAGTACATTCACATCATTGAGAGCTTAAGATTGGAGGTCATCCATAATAGCTTTCCCGAAAGGATTTTATGAGCCGAAAAACGAAGCCGAAGAAATAAGAATGAAGCACAAGACATGGAATTACAAGCTCATCAATAATCAACATTTCAAACATGGCATTTGCGAACCATTGCTCAAATGCATATCAAGCGAAGAAGGAAAGGAATTGCTTCAAGAAATACATAACGGAATATGTGGAAATCATGCGGGCCCAAGAGCCATAGCGGGAAAAGCATTGAACAAAGGGTTCTATTATTATGACCCAAAAAGACGGCAAAGATATAGTTAAAACTTGCCACAACCGCCAAATTTCAGCAAGCAAATCAAATGCTCCCGCCAACCCAATTCAACACATAGAACCAACTTGGCCACTCGCAAGATGGGGAATAGACATAATTGGAAAACTTCCACCAGCTCAAGGCAACTATCAATACGCGGTTGTCGCAGGTTGAATATTTCACAAAATGGATAGAAGCGAAGCCTATCACAAATATGTCTTAACCAACTATGAAGAAGTTTCTGTGGCAAAACATAATTTGCAGATTTAGAGTTCGCGACACATAACTTTGGACAATGGAACCCAATTTGATAGCGAAGACTTCAGAGATTATTGTGAAAGCTTGGGAATTCAACTTTGCTTCACATCGGTCGATATCCACAATCAAATGGAGTACATTGAAAGAGCAAATGGCATAATATGTGTGGGAATATCAAAAAATTTGGTCGGATTACCAAAAGGAAAATGGGTCGAAGAACTACCAAAGATCATTTGGAGTCAAAACACAACCACAACAAGATCGACAAAATTCACACCTTTCAAGTTCTTTGTATGGAGATGAAGCAATGACGCCCGAAGAAATCCAATTCAAAGGTCCAAGAATAAATGTGCAAATAACAAGTTTAAGAGGATCAGAAAACAAGCAAAGACTTACTAGAAGAGGAAAGAAATCAAGCCGTACTAAATTTGAGAAAGTATCAAGAAGAAACAAGCAAGTGGTACAACAAGAAGGTGGTGAAAAGAGAATTACAACCAGGAGACTTCGTACTCAAAAAAAAAAAGAAACGAAGACACAAAGTGGGAAAATTTCAAAGCAAAAATGGGTAGGACCCTTCATGGTAACCAAGTCAAACAGGCAAGGTTCATATCATCCGGAGAACCTCAAGGGAGAAGAGCTAAGCCATACATGGAACATCAAAGATCTTCACAAGTATTATCCCTAGAATTTTCTTTTCTAAAATTTTGTAAATACGCAAACTAGTTTCAATTCCTTAGAAGCATTTTTTTCAATTTCATCAAGAGCTGCACTCTTTTTTCCACTAAGGGAAGCCCTTTGCGGGGTGAGTGATTTTTAACGAGGCGAGACTCTATTGTAAATTCTCATGTCAAGGATAAATGAGAAAGTAGTTTCCCCAAAGCGTGATCTCAACTTGTGCATTTACTATTTTCTTTAAGCCAAAAAGCAAAAAGCTTTAACATCGGCAAGTATTCACAAACAAGTTAAAAGTAGGTATAATTTTATAATAAAAACTAAAAATATTACCTACAAATTTCTCTAAGGAGAAAATTTTGGTTTCAAATCGAAGTCTACGCTCCTACTTCGAAAAAAAAGATGGGGACGACGTTTTTGAATTTCTCTAAGGAGAAGATTCTAAATTCAAAACGAAGTTTACGCTCCTACTTCGCAAAAAAAGAAGGGGACGACGTTTTCAAATTTCTCTAAGGAGAAAATTTTGGCTTCAAATCGAAGTCTATGCTCCTACTTCGCAAAAAAAGAAGGGGACGACGTTTTCGAATTGCTCTAAGGAGAAAATTCTAACTTCAAAACGAAGTTTACGCTCCTACTTCGCAAAAAGAAGGGGAAGGCGTTTTCGAATTTCTCTAAGGAGAAAATTCTAACTTCAAAACGAAGTTTACGCTCCTACTTCGCAGAAAAAGTAGGGGATGACGTTTTTTGAATTTCTCTAAGGAGAAAATTCTAACTTCAAAACGAAGTTTACGCTCCTACTTCTTAAAAAGAAGGGGACGACGTTTTGAATTTCTCTAAGGAGAAAATTCTAACTTCAAAAACGAAGTTTACGCTCCTACTTCACAAAAAAAAGAAGGGGACGACGTTTTCAAATTTCTCTAAGGAAAGAAAGAGCAAAAAAACTTTATTGCAAAACTTTTCAATTACAGAAGATCAAAATGTTGCATACATAACATTTATTCAAATATACATACAACACAAATATACAAACTTTTTAACAAAACACGAACAATCCAACTATTGAGAGGCAACACTAGTTCTTTGCCTCACTCAAAATGTCTTCAACAACCCCATCAATTATTTCATCAGCCGTATTTCGAAAAAAATTCTCTCCAAACACATAGCTTGGAGAAGCGCTTTGAGCAAGATGACTGAAATAAAAATACAAAAAGTTTAGAACATCGCAAAAAAAACCACAAAAAGAAGACTTGATCAAACAATCATTACTTGCCCAACAGCACTAAAGTCAACAACCTTAGGCATCCTATAAGTCGATCTCACACTTGATTTTCCAAGACACTTATCAACAAAAACACCAAGATCCACATCTAGGGTGGCTTTCGCAATAATCCATTAATTCAGAAGTTTCAAAAACAAAATTGTCCTTCGCAATCATAAGAGGCATAACAGGGATAACATCCTCGCGCGGGCTTCGCTTGAGGAACCACGGGCAGGATATTTAAAAAAGTCAAAATTTGCGAGAACCACACAAATTTTGAAAACCACAATCTCGTTCGCACCAAAATAAGCTTTCGCATAATAAAACCATAAAGTTAACAAATTTACAACATTTTCAGCCAACATATTTTCTCCTCTACAAAACCCTCAAAATAAGAAACATAAAACTAATCTAAGCGACTAGTTCCTCCGCTCCACGAACATTATCCCAATTCTTCTCTTCCTCTTCACGTGCCCTTTGCTCCTCTTCCTCTTTCAATCTCTTTAAAGCAAAGCCTCCTCATGTGCAATATCAGACTCAATCTGTTAAAAGTCAAGACAACAAACCTAAAAGAGCAAAAGGAAAAAAAGACCTATACTGAAGAGAGTACTCAAACAATACCTGTTTCAGTTTCTCCTTAACCTTCTCTAGGCAAAGTGCTCACGACCGCACTTGCACCAATACTCTTCAAAAACTTCTTGCAAAGAATATGAGTACGAGTGGAGATCTTGTTGATAGCATCACCAGGAAACTTAAAAGAAGGATCAGAGAAAGTTTGATACAGAGGATCGTTGGCTTCCTTCACAAGATGCGAAGGGCACGAGTAGAGTACATGACACTCGTGTCAGAAGCAGCTTGAATAACAACGCCAAGATCTTCATACTGCCTGCATAACCAACTGAAAAACGGATCATACTCCCCTATCTCCCAACTTGGATCTTCAGGTGTAGCACCCCATTTCTCATACGTGTTTTTACACAACTACCACGTCCTGTTAAACCTCCTAAGCATAAGCTCGTCTGTTTCTGTCTTCTTCTTTTCCAAATACTCTTTCTCTCTTACAAGATTAGCTATAGTAGACTTCGCCAATACAAGCTCATCATCTTTCTCCTTAATAGTATCTGAAGCACCATGATACAAACGCTCCAGCTTATGGCATTCATCAACAGCCTCACTCTCTCTCTCTCTCTTTCAAAACAAGTTGAGACTTCAAAGATGAAATCTCTTCTTGAAGAGACTTCTCATGAAGAGCAAAAGCGGCAGCACTATCCTCTAGGGATTTTCTCAAACCTCGTTGCACCAATGCTCCCTTCAAAATCAAAGATCTAAAGTCATTATATCATAAAAGAAGGTAGGCAAAAAAAAAAAAAGGACTTCGCTCTAAACACGTACCTTGTACATCAAGGATAATCCAGCAAAGACGCCGAGCTCAAGTGGATTCATCTTCGCTAACTCTCCCTCAAAGATCCGAACGAGAAAAAGCATCATCAATACACTTCGACAATTGAAGCTCGGGCTTCTTGGGCAACACCAAGTTTGTCTATCCCAACACCAATGAACTTATAAGCATCCAAATTCACTCCACTTTCCGACAAAACTTTGAGTATTTTCAATGAGACTTGGAAACATCCTCAGGAAAAGCTTGTGCGCCCAACAGGCAATTGAGGAGTAGATTGCTCTTCAATCACATTCTTCATAGCACCAACATCAATAATCTTGTCTTTCGAAGATGTCGAAGCATCAGGAAAAAAGTGAGCTACAAAAAAAAAAGAGAGACAAAACAGTCAAAACAAAAATAAAGAGAGACGGAAATAAAAAAGGGGGGAAAAAAACACAAGTCAAGTACTTACAAACTTTTTTCACCTTCCTTCAAAGAACAAGGAACTTTCTTTTGAGCCTCAACATTTACCGACTCCGATAGATGGCTTCCCCTGGTCAAGTTCAAACCTCTTCATCTTCGACATCGTCGAAGTCATCCAAGGAAAACCCTGCAACCCTTGTACCCTTTTATGAAGTTTCTCTTTAATAACTTTAACTGCCTCTTGGGCTCTTTCGATGAAGTTTTCTCTAGAAAAACAAAAACAACAAATAAGAAATTAAAACTTTGCGAAAAGATACAAATTTGACTAAAAACATAATTAAAGGAAAAGAAAAGTAAAGTAAGAAAATACGACTTGGAGCAACTTCCTTTAAAGCATCGAGTTCTTCTTTCAATAATATTTTCAAAAACCTTCGCAGTTTCGAGGAGGACTTCGCAGACAAATTCTCCACAGGGACCAACATGGCCACCAAAGCATCAGTCCCCCAAAGATCTTTTCGTAAATCGGAATCTCAGAACCGAAGAAGAAGGATTCTCGGAGCAGCTAACATACAACTCAAGTAAATATTTTTAGCTAACTTCGCCAAGGTCGGGCAAAATAGGTTCATCACAAGAAGCACAAGTTGATAAAACTGTCTTCGTTGAAAGAATAGGAGTTGGATGATTAAATCTAGGTGAAGAAGGAGTTGCGAGTACCGTAGGTGGAGCCTCCCTCATGGCAGCATCGCCAACATCACCCGAAGTACCCAAATTCTGCGAAGCACCAAAACTTTGTAAATACTCGCAAGCGGAGTAAGCAATGACGGAGTCAACCCAAAGTAGAAGAAAAAAACCTTGCAAATCTTTCTCACCTCCATATCTCGCTTAAGTTCCACTCAAACCAAAGATCAAAATCTTCACTTTTTTAAAAATCTATAGAATCCACAAGTCCTGTCCCCACCTTCTTAGACTTTTTCTTCCTAGGAGCAACTTGAACAACAGACTTCGCAGTCGGCTTCGGAGTAGACTTTGAAGTTTCTGTGCGTTTCCTCTTCAAAGTCTTTTCATTATCCTTATCCTCCTTGGAATGAGAATAAGCCGGCGGCGGTCGAACTTTGTATGTGATCTTCGCATGATCAAAAATCCCTGTTTAGCCTCACATAATCTCTACCAATGATATCTTCCATAGATTTTCTTTCCTTATGAAGATACTTTCCCAAAAGCTCCACGGCTTTACTCTCAACAGCAGAAACAAAACTTTCATCTGTAGCAAACCTTGAAGGTTTCACAGTATCTCTATCTGGATAGAGATAGTCCTTCCCTCTAATCTTCTTCGTATGATAGCGAAGAAAGTCCCACCCAAGACGAAGTGGCCATACCCGGCAGCAACATATTCTTCAACAAGATCTCGAGTGGATTGTTGAAAAACAACGCGAGCGAAGGCCTTCATACATTGTGTAATTTGAGATTTGGAAAACTTGGGCTTGCATTCAAATTGATCCCTATGCATACGCAAGCTAGTGGGTACCTTTTGACAACACCCTTCTTACCAAGCCTTTCTTCTACCATAGGAACCTTGTGATAAAACCAATAATTGTACCATCCATCGGCCCATTTGTTCTTTGCGGCAGAGCAATCTGCTGAACTTTGCATTGTTCAATAGTCCTACTTGAACGAGAATGCAACTCATGCAAAGCACAAAAACAATCTATGTCCGGCTGAACATTCTGACTCCACACAGCCCAAATAAAAGCGACAATCGACTATGGCATTGGGAGTCGGATGATGCATCTCAATGTTATATCTCTTGAAGACTTCTTCAAGAAAATTTTGAGGAGGCATGCGAAGCCCGCAGTGAAAAGATCCTTGAAGACAATGCACTCATCAGCCCCGGCGGAGTCTTCTCATCCAGCTCTGCCGGCCTATACCGACCGGCCTTCGAATTCCATCTTTCACCATCTTGTCGAAGTCAGATTGCGTCATTTTACTACGGCCAAAAACAAGCGAAATCCGGTCATCCGGAAGCAACTCCGATTCGAAGCGTAGACATCGGACAATCCTTCGTATCGAATTATCATTATCTTCATTTTGTGATACAGCTTGTTCTTCAAATTCATCTTCTTGAGAACCGAGAACATTCTCATCAAACTCAACCATCCTGAGAAGCACAAAATCAATTCAAAAAGAAGAAGGATATGAAATAAAATAAATTCAAACTTTGAGAGATAACTTACTTAGAGTGAAACGAAAAAACAAACTTCGGGAAGAAACTTCGGAAGCAAACAAACCAATCAAACTTCGCTTCAAATTTTGACTTCGCTTCACAGGGAA
Source organism: Hyparrhenia diplandra (assembly GCA_015847255.1). Lineage (NCBI taxonomy): Eukaryota > Viridiplantae > Streptophyta > Magnoliopsida > Poales > Poaceae > Hyparrhenia > Hyparrhenia diplandra. Next base: position 1,484,876 of record JADLZK010011669.1, read on the forward strand.
AAAATATCAAAAGGTGGCCCCTCTTTGAAAAGATGAAGAAAACGGGGGTGCTCCGCTATTTACAGCCGGCTTCGGTCAAACGGTCAAAGTAGCCGCAAAAAAAAAAAATGAACGATAATATCGACAAAATCCGCGAAGTCAAAGTCCAACTTCAAAGTCGGGACGACGTTTTTGATCGAACCAAAGTTTTTAGGAACTAAAGTTCATGGGTTTTATGCCTTTGAAATCGGCCTTCGCCCATGAGGGGCGGGCTGTTGGGTCCTAACCTTGATTTTCATAAACTTTCGTCCCAAACTTTGAAGTTGCGAATGTGCGAGAACAACCGTGTGAAATAGGCAGGGACGTAAGAAGTAACAAAGGTGGCTTCGCTGAAATCGACCAGAGAGAAGAAGCGAAGATAGAAATGAAAGGTCGCAATGTCGGGCTACAAGCGAAGTTGGAAACATCGGCTTCGCTAAAAGTTCTGACGGCAATGAAGATAGTCAAGAAAAGCGTCGCTAAGTCGGACCGAATAACTTCACAATGAAGAATTGATCTTGAAGATTCATCTCAAAGTTTTTAGTTCTTGTGTAATTATGAAGTCGGGGGCCCCTATAAATGCCCCCGACATCCTTTGTAAACGCCATGTTGAATGGCCACTTTGTAAACCATATCATCATCAATAAAGTGTTGAGTTGAGCAATCACCCAACACCTTGCGATAGCACTCGTTGCAGATGGCATCTCTCTTGAATCGGGCCCCAATTTACCTCGTTTCCTCGCTTGACAAGTAGAGCAAAAGGGATGGAGCGGTGCCCAGAACTGATATATCTTTTCCTAATAGTGTTAGCTACAAATCTGCTGCCCACCGAGTTCATGCGAGTGTACTAACCGTGTCCTAAAGGAGAATGTGGTGGGGACTTCTTCAGAAATGGCGGTCGGAGGCTCGTACACATGGGAGCCTTGGCTGGAGGTGGTGTCCATCGCTGGTTCTAGACGGTGGCCGGCGAGTTCATCGTCTTCCGGAGCTGATGCCATACGCGACGATGCGAGAGAGAGACGTCTAGGGCCTTTAGATTTGCTATGGCGGAGCGGATATGGATGCCACATCCGGGGGCGGGGGCGCGGGGGGCGTGGTGCGGGCCGTGGTTGGTGCGGAGAAATCAATGCGGTAGGTTCATGGCAAGTCGGTGACGCCGACAATATGTCGATGAATTACGGTTGAGGGATTGTTTACAACACCGTTACAGCCGTGTCATTCGTATCCCGTTCCATGATCCAACGGTTCGCGACGGGCGCGCGTGTGCCCCACAAATCCATCGCGTTCCGCCGATCCCACGGCCGACCGGCCCCGGCTACCTACCGTCGCCGGGTGTCTAACACTGCGGCCGGCCCTACCCTCGCGGACTCGTGCGCCCTCGCGCGCGCCACCCCTTCCTTCGCGGTCTTGGTCGGCGACACGACGCGGCGCCGCCAACTCCGGATCGCCCACGACTATGTTGCATCCGCCTACTCCAAACCGATGGCGAAACCGAGGTTGAACGCCCGGGCCGCGGGCGCGCGGCGCGCAGAAACATGATGCCGAGGGAGACCCGCCGCCACCAAACCTAGGCGGATTACATCGCGCCCTCAATGCTTATGAGGCCCCAAGATGCCGCTATCCACGTCACCGGCATCGCCGTCCTCAACATCGAGGTCCTTGCCAACAACTACAACCTATGGCGGTCTCTCTTCCTCATTGTCTTGGGCAAATACACCCTCACGGATCGCATCCTCTACGATGTCGTCAACGCCGATCACCCAGCGTGGGTGCAGATGAACTGCATGGTGCTGACCTGGATTATTGCACGATCTACGCCGACCTCCAGCAGTCGACAATGAACCACAAGGCAAACGCGCGCGATGCCTAGCTCTACCTCAAGAATGAGTTCCTTGGCCAGCGCAAATCTCGCTCCTTGTTGCTCTCGGCCTAGTTTTGCACCCACTATCACCAACTTCTATCGCAAGCTCGAGATGATGGCGGCTACCCCGGCGACAACGGCGATCCGATCGGGGATCGCACCTTGGCCCTCATCCTTCTCCATGGGCTCGGCTCAGCCCGACCCGTGGTGTCCACCCTCAAGATCGGATCGCACTGGCCCTCATCCTTCTCCATGGGCTCAGCTCCAAGTTCCGACCCGTGGTGTCCACCCTCAAGATGCGGCAGCCCTTCCCCACCTTTGAAGAGGCGCGCACCCTCCTGTTGCTCGACGAGATCAAAATCGACGACGCCGCTACAAGCGAGTCTACCGCAGCCGGCACGTCAGACCCACCTACCTCTACACCGACCGCAAGATTAACCAACCCTCACCCCTTGCCGGTCGTGCCCTACGGGTGGAACCAACGGTGTAACACCGGCCAAGACAGGCAAGGCGGCAGCCCCGCCGGGCGCGGGCCGACAAGGTGGTGGCGGCGGCAGCGCAATGGCCGTCATTGCGGTCACGGCCGCCAAAGATCGGCGGCGGCAGGCGGCCAATCTAGTGGCGCCCGCTCTCGGTGCCTTTCTTCAACCCCTCGGACCGCAGCGCGGTGCGGTTCGCCGCACTAGTCCAGCGGCAATCCTGGTGCGCAGCCACATCGTCTTCCTCAGGCTGCCTTCCATGCTGTTCCTCAGCTGCAGCATCCGTACGCCCTTGGTCCTCCTCTGGGTTTCAGCTATGGCGCGCGGCGGCCAGCCAGCAGCCCCGGGCACCTCAGCCGGCGGCTGCCGGGCGCCATAGCAAAGAGGCCGTGGGACGCCCATGCGGGGTCCATCCCGGGATCCATCTTCACTTTCGTCGGAACTTCAACACCATGATGCTAACACCTCCGCCATCGGGCGAGTGGTATGCCAACTCCGGTGCAGGACCTCACATGGTCAACAACGCTGGTATTCTTTCTAGTTTTCACCCTCCTTCGTCATCTATCATTGTTGGTAATGGGGCTTTGCTTCCTGTTATATCCATTGGGTCACATTCTTTTTCCACTACATGACGTCCTCTTGTTCTTTCGATGTTCTTGTTTTGCCACACATTATTAAGAACTTGATTTCCGTACATCATATTACCAAGATAATAACCGCTCAATAGAATTTGACCCATTTGGCCTTTCTGTGAAGGACCTTCAGACGTGGAGCATGATCGCCAGATGCAATAGCATGGTTGATCTCTACCCGTTCTTCCCCACCACGCCACCCAAAGAAGCACCACCACCCTCGCCACTACCACCTCGTCCACTTCACTCCGCACCGTCGTCTTGGTCATCTTGGACATGCGGCTTTATCCAAGCTTCTTAGTTCAAATGCTATTCCATGTAATAAGAAGCAAATCAATCAGGTTTGTCATGCCTACCAGCTAGGTCACCATGTGTGTCTACCTTTTAGTTTGGCAAACTCTCGTGCTTCTCGTCCTGTTGATCTAATACATTATGATCTTTGGACTTCTCCGGTTGTCGGTGTGTCGGGCTATAAATATTATTTAGTCATTCTTGATGATTGTACCATGAAAGTGCATCTAGCCCCTAAGTGGGTTTTAGATGATTAATAACAACGTGATTGAAAGACTAACGATTTTGCTAAGTGTGGACGGTAAGATGGTTATCTCATAGGTATTTGTAATATATTAAAAGAGCCAAAATGATGTATTGTTGTGGAAACAATCTAGTTCAAGCACAAGACAACAATGCAAATGGATTTAATGCAAAGGCTCATCTATGTGTGGGAATTCCATCATCTAGTTTAAGAATATAAAGCTACTCAACGGGTTCAAAATCAAGTGATTGTTTGGATTGAGTTAGTGAAGATAGCAAGGAAATGCTTTGAGGTACTAAGCAAGGGTGAAGGCCAAGTGATGACTCGACCGAGGAACCTAGCTAAAAGTGAAGAAGAAAGTACTTGCATTTAGTCGAAGCTATTCAAGCCATTGGTCATGTGGTGAAGAATCAAAACCTAGATGCCATTTGGAAAGTGACTTGATATATTTGGCGTGCAACTCAAATTCTTGAATATGATCATGTCACAAGCTCAAGAAGGCTTTGCTCAAGTTTGAAAAAGAAGTTGGCACGGTTAGCACCCTCAAAGTAATGAAGATCAAACACATGGCATTACAATTTCAAGAAATACAACTCAAGCGGATCAATCGACGGATTTTACTTTGAATTGAGTTGATAGGTATGTCGTACTATGAAGAGGAATACATCATGTTGATAGATAAATATACATAAGTGCTCAAGCCAACCCATGAGAGTTTGAGAGAGTTTGAGTGACAAAATCAAAAGTGGTTTTCTAGTCAGGGGCACACATAACGGACGTGTCCGGTATTTCTATCTTCATCGCAAAATGTTTTTTTGACCTTGAAAATATTTATTAACCTAAAAGAAATCATTTGTAATTAAAATAAGGTTGTTTGGAGGATTTTGGTCACAGGTTGGACCAGTCTCGACCGGTTGTACCGGCTACCGACCTGGGTGGATGGCTAAAGGCCGGTAGTACAGGCAAGCGACTTCTCCGCAAGCTCAGAATTCAAAAAGTGACCATTAGGGGCATCCGGTATTGCAACGGCTAGCCCAATGGCTAGTTTTTCAAAGTGGACATAAATAGACACAAGCCTCCACCTTTCTTTGACTTTGTGACGATTTTCTCGAGCCTCCCTCACTCTCTCAAACCCTCTCTAAGTGAGTGCTTGATCCGATTTGCAAAACCCTAAGTGTGAGTTGAGTGATATTCAAAATGGACAGCAAACCACCTTGAGCACTTGTGAATATTGCCTATATCGTGATTTGCATTTGTTACTATTGGACTCTTCGGTCCTAGATGGCTAGGCGTCATTTGGAGAGCACCGAAGTAGAGTTTGTGGTTGCCTCAAAAGTTTGTGTCTACCTGATTCTGCCGCAAGTAATCGTCTACTATGAGGAGGGAAAGGAGTTGGAAAAGACTCCGACTAGAGTGACTTACACGGTCGAGAAGGGCTCGCCATTTAGGCTGTCCGTAGCCTCCTCAACGGAGACGTAGGTTCTCGGTACAGAACCGAACTCCAGTAAAAAAATATTGCGTCTCTTGTCTCTCTCTTGATATCTGTGATTGTTGTGATCTTCTACTGGGGTTATACTTTCTATTGCATACATGTACATATATCTCTTGCAAGTTGGGTGAGAAAAGAACAAAAGGGGAAGGTGGGCAGTGACCCGTGCATACCGGACACGCCCCGGACAGGCCGCCACACTTGTCGATCTTAACCCTAATCTTTGTGGTGCGTGCTCATATTTTTTATTTATCTTATTTACACTTGTGGCTACCTAATGAGGGTCTCATTACTCGATATGGTGTTTCTAAGAATTCAGAAACTCTCACACTAATTGTTTCCGCTATTTAAGGTGTTAATTTGTAGAAACTCCTATTCACCCCCTCTAGGTGACATCCCGGTCCTTACAAGTGGTATCGGAGTAAGGCCTCACTAAAAGTTTAACCACCGTGAGGAAAGATGTGGATGCCTAAAGAGCCAGAGTCCATGATTCTCCAAAACGATGTTTCAAATTTTCTATCTTGGTCAATTCATGTACTCAATGCATTTAGAGTCGCTAGTCCTCTTATTGAGCGCATTGTAGATGCAAACATATCTCTATTCCTATAGTTGATTGGAGCAACTACAACAATATGTCTAAAGAGAAAAAGAGATGTGTGCAACTCAATGCTCATGCTATTAACATTATGTTGAGTACGGTGAGTGCGAGGAGGTTCAAGATGAGGCAATTTACACCGGAGAAGCACCATCAGAAAATGCACAACACATTTGGACAAAGCTTTGTGAGAATTATGGAAAATCCAAATGTGACGATGCTTATGAGATCAACACATCCTTGGTGACTTCAAGCAAAGAAGAAGCCTCAAGAAACCTCTCAAGCATCGAGACAGAGCATGAAGTGCGGGCCGAGGATGGATTGTTGTATGGTGCACATGCCGGATGTGTCAGTATTGCGGGAGCAAAGCAAAGTAGCAACCATGCATGTTGGTAAAAGTTATGCCCACAGAATGATCAAAGAGAAATAATCCACAAGCGCATGGATATCGATGTAGCACTTCACCCGAGAGCGTTTTAAATATCGAATCCATAGGGAGAATGGTGTGAGAGTGACTGAGGCTTATAACTAAATCCCTGAGCAGATAGCAAGGACTAAGAGGGTATAAAGTCTGAGAAGATTCCTATGGTTGTCTAGTTCTTACCCTTGTAAGTTATGTTGATATGTTCTTATGGGGATATAATTCAAAAGGAATGCAATCCCAAGCAAGTGGTCCTGCTAAGTCCTAACCAGTGGGAGGTGGACTACAGAGAATTAACGAGACGAGAGGTCACCCTCCTTAGTTACCACCGATATGGAAAGTAGGGTGCATCTACGAGCTATCTAGTCTAAAAGCAGCGTTGGCGTTCAGGAACAACATCACTAGAATTGGTATATTCTAGCAACACCATCACGGAACGCCCGGTGGTATTACGCATCATTTACAGAACAAGTCCGCAAGCACACGGAAATACCATTGTAGCATTTCACCCGGAAGTATTGAGTATCATTATTTATATTTTTTCCCAAGTGAAGGCATGGTGTAAAGACTCTGGCAGAGGTATGAACAAGATAACATGACTGCATAATTGATTGATACTCAATACGGGGGTAAGTCATGATAGGTTTTAAGATAGTGTGACACACAATTGGACCAACCTCAAGGATAAAAGGGGAAAATAAAGAACAAAAGAATATTCCTAAGTGGAGCGGGCATTTATAAAATAGCTATACAAAGAACAAGTTAATGATCATACAAGATAAGTAACTAGGGTCGAGGCTGAGTATGAGATGGATGAGGAGATCCCCCCCAGCTGGTCTGCCAGCCATTGAGACATTACGAACTCCTACACAACACTCTCGGGCGGGGGAATGCTAAGGACGGATAGGGCTGCCACCACCTTCCGCCATCCCCTCAAACTGGACAGAGCCATCATATTCGAAGGTCTCCAATCACCCGAGCACCGTGCCCGCATGTTAAGAAACAACCCATATCCCCATGGACTCCCACCCTATGGATGGACAAGCTTGAATATGGGCAAACTCTCGAAGGTCACGACAAACCGCCACCTTAGCACAACCCTAACTCTACTCAAATATATTACATGAATGATTAAGCATAAAGTTCAATATGACGAAATCATAGCATAGGGACTATAGTCTAGTTCATACACCATGATCATATCATAAGAACAACATATTAAGATCATGACACACAAACTATATGCTAATTCATATGTCACAATAATAACATGAAAACTATACTCTAGTTCTATAACACAACTATAATAAGATGAAGGCAAGACTTGAGAAGAAACCATATATATATGTATTCATACCGAATAATCCTTCTCCCAAGTACAAGCTTTGCAATGAAGCTTTGCCTTTCTCCAAATACTACTAAGGACTAAGCTAAAGAGAGAGAGAGAGAGTGAGGTGGCTCCAAATGAGTTGTGTGTGTGAGAGGGAGAGAGAGACCTCTTATTTATACATGGAGTGGAGGGGGTAAAGTGCTAAATTCCCCCCAAACAGACCTCAACCAGACGTCTAGGTACACTACATCGGGAACCAACAGTCCACACCGCCCTCCTATTTCTTAATTGAACCACCATGCTGAAGCTGGCCCCGACCTATCAGGGCCCCCTCGCTCGAGCATCTTTGGCCGACTTCGGCGCCGATAAATTTGAGTTGTGCCGAGCCCGGCTTTGGCCCGGTGGGCCTCTCGTGTGGGAGAAGTTAGCCCATGTTGGTGTCCTAGTCCAATTTGCATTGTGTTGCGCTTATTTCTGTTAACACTAAAATTTGGTAAGCTTGGATGATGAACTAGCTAGTGCAAGATGCTAATAAGAAACATTTGACAAAGAGCTATTCGGGCAAGCGGCACAGGTGCGTATAAAGTGTTCGCGTAACTGTAGCATTCGGGAGAATGTCACCATTCGGCTGAGTTATCTATCGGGGAGGACTTCGAGTGCACGACTATCAGGGATAACTCGGCCAACTGACGAACGTTGGGACAAGCTGTCAGGGGAGGAGAACCCACGTCGTATACACTATCAACAACTCGAGAAGACTTGGAGTAAAAGTTATCTTTAGCTAGATTTTCCTTTATTGTAATCGTAATCGATTAGCACTCGTATCATGTCCAGGGTATAAATACTAGACCCATGGCAACTGTAAAAGATATCATCCAATCAATACAACAAACCCGGCTCCGCGCCACCTTTCGAGTCCAAGTCGTGTCGTCGATCTACTGCGAGAGAAACCATCGACCCGTCGACCTCCGTAAGTACCGGCAACCTTGTACCATGTCTAGTATCGTCCGGCGGATTTAGATTATGTTGCAAGTAGTCTTGTTACCGCTTAGTATCGTCCGGTAGATTTAAGCTATGGGACAAAAGAGTGTTCTTTGTTAGATCATGAGCCGTCCGGCGGGCTAAGGTCTAGGTTGGAGCTAGTTATCGGCTCTATTAGAGTTGGCAAGGTCTAATAGATTCATTAAGTTACCACGTGTTGCATGCTTTCATTTATTGTTTAAATTGTGTTTGCACACTTATTGCCCAATTTAGATTGATAAGGTTCGGCTTCATCTTTATCATAGATCTAGTTGTCTTTAGTGTTTTTGATGTTCATCTTGCCCCGTCACTAGATCTATTCGTTTATCATAGTCGAGTTTAGATCAATCTAAGTTGTTACATGTTGCGGGTTCGTACACGTTTAGTCTTGACAGGGCTGGGTATCGTCTGGTAGATGCAGGTCTTTGGGTTACTCTAGAGCTAGTCATCCGGTGGACTAGAGATCAGTTTAATCTGATAGGTTTTGCATGTGAGTTCCTTCTCCATGGACCCCGATTCGGCAAGCTTACCGAATACGGTTATGTATCTACATGTAGCTTGCATGTGTAGGTTTTTGTCTATTGTTAACGTCTAGTCTTGCAGTGTATCATGCGGTGGATTGCTGTTGGGATGAAAGGGTTTAGGACGATTAGTCATCCGGTGGACTAATAAGAATAGATCTTTGTCTCCACCGTTAGAACGGGCTTACATGTGTATTTTATTGTTTATGCATATATGCTTTCATGAGTAATGAGTCTTTATAGATCTATTTAGATATATGCATGCTTTTAGCTTACCATGATTAGATTGTATCATCCGGTGGATTGATCTAGTTGTGAGAAGTGGTTTAGATCTGTAACAAGTCATATCATGTGGTGGATTAGCTTGTTAGGGTTTAAGATTGACGGGTTTAGGAAAACTAGACGTGCGGCAGACTAGTTGGATGAGACCTATGCATGTGTTATCTAGATTAGGTTTATAATTATGATTTACCTGCTTTTATCTATCATGTTGTCAATTAATTCGATCCATGCAATAAGCTTTATGATATCATATCTTGATGATCGATTTACTTGTTCAAACATGTCTTCTTATGCCCGTTCGGTAACTGTACTCTTTCATGTTCCGTACATGCTTGCGAACGCGTTCATAAACTTGTGGGTAGATTGCTTCTATAGCTATATGTCGTCGTAAGTGGCCGGGACCGGACATTGTGGAACTGTCTTGGTCTCGCCGAGGGCATGTTCACGATCTTACACTTTGTCTCCTTGTCAATTACGAGATCAAATTGATCGGGCACGCCAACGGATCAACACCCAGGCTCTCAAGTTAAGCTAGCTACTTCGGTTTGTCGATTGTAATGCGGCACAAGAGATGCTTTTGTGTCAACACACTTTTTGGCACACCGATTGGGACAATCAAGATCTAACTCAAGATGCCCTGAAGACGTGGACAAAGAGGCGGTCATCAAGGTCTCCATAGATGACCTACCGCCAGAGTGGAACCAAAAGGTGCGAGATGAGTGTGCTGCTTTCATGGACAAATGCCTGGATTCTTTCTCCAAGAACAGAAGCGGCGCAGTTATCCAGAAGAAGAAGCTACCAACAGTTCGGATGCACGGTGAACTTGAGAGGCCGTCGAAGAAGAGATCAACCGGATGGATGAGATCATCCAAGCGGCCGTGGGAAAAACAATGACGAATCATAACACGTCTTCCTCAATACTTTCCGCCACATCATGAGGAGCGACTTTGGGCCTGAAGTTGATAGGCACTTTGAGGAAAGGTTCGGTGAGCTTTCTGGACCAACATACTTCCACACGCCGAAGCCATAGCCAAGGAAGAGTGCTGCAAATGATGAGGAAGGAGCTGAAGAGGAAGAGAGAGAGAATAGAACACCGAATAAGCTAGAGAAGTCCAAAGCAAAGGAGACTGGAAAGTCACATGCCACATATGGCGACATGGATTCGGTACACCTGGGAATCCTCCGGCGTACAATTCTTACATGATTACTCCAATGACCGGTGGATTCAGAGGAATCCCTATGGACTTGGTTACTCTGAGTTCTCTAATTATTCCACTCTTAATGCCTTTGCCAAATCACGGGTACGAACTGGCCGGGCCGGTCGGGACAATCATATGGATCCCAGAGCTCAAGCATAGACATGGTCTTAACGAGGATGGCCGATATGATGCAAGACCAATTTGGGTTAAAGCCCAAGAATCGGCCCTATATGTATCAGTCACCATATCAGATTGGTACAACAAAGTGGCGCTCCCTTCAAGACTGAAACCACTGACTGATCTGACCAAGTTCTCTGGGCAGGATGACACTCACTATGTAAAAAAGGCTCATAATCACCAGTGCGCCCAGAGACGTCGCTAATAACGACGTCGTGTTGTGAGAAGACACCATCAGCGCGCAGGTTGGGCGAGCATCGATAATAGGTGACGGACCGGTCCCATAGGATCAAAACAGCGTGCGTAATAGAAGGTCATTACGGACGCGTGTTCGTGTAGCGCGTCTGCTTTTTTTTGATACAGACGCATTTTTGTTGGCAGCGCACGTGGCGCGCGGCTATGACGGGACGCTTTTTAAAACCCGAGTGTGCGCAAAAATCAACGTATCTCGGATTAACGCGTTTGATCACGGCGCATTTTCGAGGCCGATCGTTGTGGATGCAAACCCTAATTCAGACGCGTTTTGCTTACAGACACCTTTTCGGCGCAGCCCGCCGTACCTTTACGAAGTATTACAGACGTGCATGGATTCACAGACTCGCGTAGTGTTGGTATTTGTTAGCTTACGGAGGAATAGATCCGCAAGCGCACGGATGTCCAAATGAGCATTTCACCGGGAAGGGTTTTAAATATCGAATCCACGAGGAAGATATGATAGGCGGTTCAAATGATTAAAGACAAAGTGATAGAATACTAATGAGATTTTGTAGTATTTAGCATATACTTAAACAAGGTGAGCCAATAATAATATTAATAATGATAAGGTATTGAGACGTAGAGGTGCACGTGGTGAGCATAGCATAAGATTAATTCCTAGTAAGATTAGGATTGGATTTATGACAAAGGGACAGTTCTTAGGTAGCATACAAAGAATCTACAAAATGTTTAGACAGGCATAGCATAAGATCATATATATATCAAAACCATAAATAAGAATGTGCACCCGAAGATTACTTAAGAAAATCGAGAACGAAACAAGATAATCCCAAGAACCATTATCGACTAGTCTTATACACGGGGGATGGATTGCAAAGGACTCAATAGTCTTTGTCACCACTACGATCTACCACACGACCCGGCATATAAGGTGAATCCATAAAGTAAATTATATCTAAGCACCATGCTTACATACTCTCTACTACCTAGCACACGGTTGTAATATACTAGGAGCTCTACGAATAAGCGCGTTGAATTATCATGAATAATGATCATATCAAATATGCTATGACTAGAATAAAGTATAAGTAGACTAATTGCATACATAGTAATGAAATAGCACAAAGGTGTATGAGAACAATAATAATATTGATCCATAGTGTAACTTTACGGATCGTAAGAAGGAAAGGATGCTCTCTCTTCTCTAAACTCGACTTTCTATCTAAACTAGGCTCGGATTTAGAGCTATGAATTAGCTATCCTATCTCTTGGTGTCTCCTATTCTACTCCTGTCTTGGCTTCTTCTTGATCTCCTTCTTGATGATGACTTGAGGCTTGGATCAGATTGATTGAGACACGGGGGCCTAGGGGTCTATATATATGGGTCTTCTTATGTCTCTTCAGCTTCAACAGCAATGTGGTACTAATCTTCATGCTTAACGATGCCCTTGGATCAAACCGACATCAAACGACCGGATTAGATTACGTTTTAGAGGCGGTGGAGGAACGCTCGAAACATGGGCAACTTGGCGACCCCGCGAGGGCGATCGGCCCCATTATTGGGCCGATCGGCCCGTGGTGGGCTCCACTCTGGGCCAGGCGATGCGTCGTGGCTTCCGGAGTCTTCTAGATGATATTTTCTTCGGTGTCAAGTTTGGTTCACGTCGGGGTAATCCGGAGCCTTCTAGACTTCTTTTGGAGTTGGATTGCGTTGCGTTACGTCGATTCGTATGCCACGTCATTTTCGGCTGTTTTTACATTTAAGTCCCCGCAAATCACAACTTTACCAAAATTCATGAAAATCATTAGTAGAAACCCCTAATAAGGTTATCTAATTATATTTTAGTCCTTTTCCATGAATTGTTGATGCATAAAAATATGAGTTAGTGAGCATCAACAAACTCCCCAAGCTTACCTCTTGCTAGTCCCTAGCAAAGCTATATGCTATAGTAGGATCGGGAGTTGCGACTTCGCTTTCATACCTCGGAAGCAATCGTGTTTATCGAGAAATAAATTCTTCTCTTAACATTGCTCTTTTCATACACATTTTACCATGGGGCGTAGCCTTTTCATGAATCATAAGCGGGATAAAACAATCAAGTTAAGTACCATGTCTCAAGTTCTTTGATCAACTATCATCCTGGGGTTTTGCAATATTTTTCAAAAGAAACTCAGAGATCCTATGTATGACCCTCTTAAGTAGATGGTATTTAGTGGAGATACATGTGGTGGAACATACATAGTGGGATGATAGTGACGAATGGATGAAAGGTAGTAATTAGCCTTTAGCCTTTTCTAGTATTTTTTTTTTTTTTAAGCTTCTTGGACTATATCTCTCTTTCTAAAAATTGCTAAGACACGGGGGCTGTCCATTCTTGGAGAGGTGGGCTTTGCCTTGAACTTTTGTCCATTTTCTCTCTCCTTAGAGATGTGGGCCCTACTCACCCTCGGACACGTGTCCATTATTCATCTCTAAATATATTTTTATTATTAGGGAGGTAGGCCCTTCTCGCCTAGTATGACTTTTTGTCCGTTACTCTCCCTCTCTCGTCTCACTTTTCTCTCTAAATTTATTTTTCTTTTCTTTCTTTTCTTTTCCTTCTTTTTTTTTTTTCGAATGTAGCCCAGAATCTAATAAAAACGTTGAGAGAGACATATCCAAAATTGCTAGAATTTATTTTTATAATTATGGCTAACGGCTTGATGGAGTATGGGGATGCGTACTTAGGGTTAGAAGCAACGTATTTGGTGGAGTGGGATGATCTTGATGCGGGATGATAGACTCTTAAGGGTCATAACTAAGGATCTCATCATGTAATGTTTTATAATTTTCAAAGATAAAAACCAGGAATCAGGTATCTCTAGGAATATGATAAACAGTAGCTCAACTTTTCATGTATTTTTTTTTTTTTTTATCCTTCAACGCTAAGACTCAGATTAAGCATGTGCTTCCCACAGGTGTTGGGTTTAGAGCAAATTAAGCATTTAAAGCTCTAGGAGAATCTAAGTCTGAAATATAAGTACTTTTTAAGAAGAATTATGGCGGAGCAACTATTCATCATTTCCTTAGCATATATCATCAAGATCATAATTAAAGAAAGAGAGCTAATTCGCAAGCATCTAACATTTATTGGACTCTTAACACTAATACTTTTATTTAAGACTCATTACTCTAAGCAAATATACTAGCTAGCTAATATTTAAAATAGATAGGATAATAATACTTATCGTGATAATTGAGGGTGCTCTCCCCAATTTGGATTTTGAAGTAGTCTTTTTTTATTCGTCCTTGAAACTTGTTCATCTACGGGTTTTCCTTAAATGTTCTCCCTACAAATATTAATTTCGCACATACCCGGAAGGAACAAATTCTAGGATTATGTGGTGAGCCTTCATGTGCTCACATATTTTTGTATTTTTATTTTTATGCCGCCACAAAGCAAGGAGTGCTTGCATGGGGCTTTTTAAGGAACTAATGCAAATGCAAGCAAACATAATTTTATGATTTTCTAATGCAGATTTTTAGAAAAAATAAATATGCTTAAAGGAAATATGCTAATTGAAATATGCTATGCAGAAAATTAAATATGCAGATAAATACCGAGTTACCTCTCGGCGAGAGTTTCGAGTACTTACTCTCGTGGCGTGTTGTCATCTATGGAATCTCGTCGGGATGTCGTGCGGTGCGGTGCCTTTGATGATCTCGATGAGTGGCATAGATGAGGTAGCCGACGGTGTCTGATCAATCAGTGATGCGGGTGGTGGTAGGTCTTCCAAAGGTGTACTCTTGTTGTCTCCCTTGGTAGGTGTGTCTTCTTTCTTCCTCCAAGCTTGTTTCTTCGGTGGAGACCTTTTCGGAGTGGCTGGTTCGGCGTGCTTGGTTGGTGGTAGCTGGGTGGACTTTTCTTGAATCTTCTTAATGTCTTCCTTGTCTGTCAGCTCCGTATCCAACTTGTGATTTCTCCGCGTCTTGTTCTTCTTAGGCTTGCTTATTGAGTGCTTCGTCTGATCTTGAAGTTGCGTCTCTTAGGATTGTGATCCCGAGGATAGCATCACCCATGTTCCTTGCTTATTGTGCATGTTGTAGGCAGGACATTAACTAGTAGAGATTTGGAGAAGTGGCAACTCCTCCACAATTGGCGCAAAGTGTGTCCTGCTCACAAAGTCAAGGTAGAGATCAAGTGCATGGGCTCTGCTGGTGGGAAAACACCAACAGAACCAAAATTGTATTCATTCTACTCTAACCTTGAGCACATATAACCATGGTAGCATAATGTGTTTCATTTATTTGTGACAAAGGTGATAAGATCAGACGACGGGTATGAATGTGGCATTTATAACATAGCAAACTAAAGGGTAGAGAAAATAAAACTAGAGAGACAAAGGGTAAGAACAACTAAGAGCTAACATGTTGAGCTATTCAGATTAATCTAAGTGAGGTTGTGAGCTAACATATTTAACTCCTTAGTAAGCATGCCATGATTAGAGTAAAGCTTTATCGATTAGGACACTTACCTTAAGATGTTACCTTTATTGTAACATCGTAACACCTCATGGTGGTTCTCTCGTGGCATGTGGGGTAGTTGAGCGTCTTGTCCTCTTTTCCTCATATCATCTTCCCTTCATTTTTTTTTCATTTTTTTTTTTTTGTGTCGGAACGGTGGGAGTCTCGAGAGGAGGGAGAGCCTTTTCGGGTCATCTTCTAGTGGAATTGGTCTTCCTCCCCCAAGCTCGAACTCTGTGTCACTTGGCGCTTGGTGACAACCTTGTCCTCCATGGTCTTGGGGCATTATTGTGACTTCTCTTTATACTGGCCCGTCATTGATTGGAGTGCGTTCCTACCGGTGTAGGTGATGAGAGCAAGCAAGTCTTTGACGTTTGATCCTGCTTCTCATCAGCCTCCTGGCTTGGTACTCCTCTGTTTTGGAGTGGAAGTGGTAGTGAGGTAGGTCCATGAACGTGCCCACCACAGATTCTTTCCTGCAACAGATTAGTGGACATATACCCGAAGGATAGCAATGATATTGAAAAAAGGGTTATTGTCCATATGATTTATTTGTGCTAACATAATGATGGTTCTTTAAAAACTTAGCACGATTATATATATTTGTTTTTGTTTTTACTATATATATATATATATTTCTTTTTATGAAGCGGCTGCACTAAAGCGTGGTTAAGGCAAAGGTAACTTGCGACAAAAGACAAATTGAGTATTTAGGCACTTACAGTTCGTCCTTTCATAAGGAGTGAGTTGAGTCTTCTTTTGCGCAGAGTTGTTGGAGTTCGTCACATACCTTGCGTAAGCTAATTTCTTTTCCCAAATTGGATTTGATAATTTTCTGCAGGGGTTAGTCTAACAGAGATGACCAGAATCTACTAAAGTATACTATCAGTCCAAAAATCAACCTAGATATAATATCCAACTCAATTTAAGAAGGCAATTTAATCTAAACACCACGTTTATTTTAAAAGCCTTTAGAAATGAAATCAACACACCTTGCGGTTTCAGGAATCAAACTAAACACCATGTTTAACTTGAGCCATGAAAACAAATTAAACTAAGCATCATGTCTAAGGTGTATGAAGATACTTCAAAACTTAAGCATACTATAGCAAACAGAGGTAGCATAAAGGTATTATAGAGATGAAGGGGTATGATCATGGTGAGACTAATATTTTAAAGTCCACGAGCAAGACCGTCTCACGTTCGATTATACTTACCTTCACTCACAAATAGAATTTGTGAGTTGTGCGGCTTTCTTTATCCGTCACTTGAAGATGTGATTTGAATTCTTGTGACGACGACTTGGGCAGGTTCCAATGTTAATGGTTCATGAAGGTCGGGTACACTTGGATTCTCTTACCGTAGGTCGCTTTCGGAAGTTTTAATCTATTACCCTGTATAAGATAGCTATCAAAATCTTCCCGGCAACGGCGCCAGAAATGCTTGTTGGTATTTGTTAGCTTACGAGAGGAATAGATCGCAAAGCGCACGGATGTCAAGTGAGCATTTCACCCGGGAAGGGTTTTAAATATCGAATCCACGAGGAAGATATGATAGGCAGTTCAAATGATTAAAGACAGTGATAGAATACTAATGAGATTTTGTAGTATTTAGCATATACTTAAACAAGGTGAGCCAATAATAATATTAATAATGATAAGGTATTGAGACAGGTAGAGGTGCACGTGGTGAGCATAGCATAAGATTAATTCCTAGTAAGATTAGGATTGGATTTATGACAAAGGGACAGTTCTTAGGTAGCATACAAAGAATCTACAAAATGTTTAGACAGGCATAGCATAAGATCATATATATATCAAAACCATAAATAAGAATGTGCACCCCGAAGATTACTTAAGAAAATCAGGAACGAAACAAGATAATCCCAAGAACCATTATCGACTAGTCTTATACACGGGGGATGGATTGCAAAGGACTCAATAGTGCTGTCACCACTACG
Source organism: Hyparrhenia diplandra (assembly GCA_015847255.1). Classification (NCBI taxonomy): domain Eukaryota; kingdom Viridiplantae; phylum Streptophyta; class Magnoliopsida; order Poales; family Poaceae; genus Hyparrhenia; species Hyparrhenia diplandra. The sequence goes on from JADLZK010011669.1 coordinate 1,502,115, forward strand.
ATCTACCACACGACCCGGCATATAAGGTGAATCCGCAAGTAAATTATATCTAAGCACCATGCTTACATACTCTCTACTACCTAGCACACGACTATAATATACTAGGAGCTCTACGAATAAGCGCGTTGAATTATCATGAATAATGATCATATCAAATATGCTATGACTAGCACTAGTACCCAAAAACCCATTTGTGGCGGGCAAAATACGACGTTAGTGGCGGGCACGGCTGCCCGTCACTAACGAAAAGGTCACGGATAATCGTGGCCTTTTCGCGTGGCGGCGGCCGTGCCCGCCACGCGTAAAATATTTGAAAGGCGTGGCGGGCGGCGTAACGCGCCCGCCACGTATAAGAATCTTAACCGTGGCGGGCGCGTTACGCCGCCCGCCACGGATTATTATTATACGTGGCGGGCGCGTTATATTGCCCCCACGGCATCAATTTTTTAAAAAAATAAAATACCAATATATATATATACATATATATATATACATATACATATATATATATATATATATATATATACATACATATACATATATATACACATGTATCAATCCATACACACACATATATATAACACAGACATGTACTCTAATATACATCATATATACATATATATACATCGATTCATATATACAAGTTTCACCGATCGATCGATCGATCCATTAGTTCATATCCAACATGTACTAGTTTCAATTACAACATATCCGTACAAACATTGCGAGCTATATGTTGACTGGATGAAGATAGTCCTTAAGACCTAGCTCTTCCCATCTCCTTAGCGGCCCAAACTCTAAAGAAAGCCCCAGCTCACTGTCCCGATTGAAGTACGGCTGGTTTTCGTGAACTACCATGTCTAGAACGAACTTGCAGATGTCTGCTACTGTGCGCCTGAACCGCATCTCGTCGGTTGCCCTTTGTATCACCCCTGTGAACGTGTTCCTTGCGTCCTTGAGCTGTCGGTAGCTGGATTTGTACCTTCTGCAGGCCCGGAGGTACTCACAGACGAAGAATCCACACAAGTTTGATCCGTATGGTTGTTTGAGGCACTGCACACAATAAACCAGTGTTATTAGTAATATCGAAGCTATAGCAAGGTAGTCGTACTAAGAAAAACTATGTTTCATTTACGTACCGGGAAATATCGCTTGATTTTGAGTCTATCTCCATTGCGCTCCTTACACTTCTCGGATCGACGATCCCAGCAGTTCGGATCCTTCAAGTATTTCTTGTAAGCGCTGTACGAAATGCACTATATTGTCAACGATATATGATATTCGACTCTAGTATATAATTGCATAAGGAGTTCATCGATCACTTACAATCTCAAGATTTTTTCGAAGTGACGGTAGCCGTGCGGGTTCGTGCCTCGTAGTGAGTCAAAGATAACGGCCCTCCCGTCCTGAGGAAAGATCATGAAACAGATCCAATGTCCTACCATCCCGATTCCATATTGGTAAGGCGCCAGAATACATCGAGGCCCATTTTCCTTGACCTTTTTCATCACTGATATGACGTATTCTGCTACCTCCAACTTCTTAGCTCTTTCATTCTTATCCCAGATCTTCTGTCTTTCCTCGTCCGTCAAGTTGACCAGGTCGGGATGGTCCGCTCTTAGCTTAAAACCGACGATCTGTCTCTCACAGATGTGCCATGGAGAGAGGTAAAGAACACCAGTGTTTAACTTCTGGGCTGCATCGGCGCACAACCTACAAGGACATGTGGCTGTGGCATAGGTACCTTTGAAAGAAAGAATCTATATACGGATGCAAGGGACATGTGCAAGTAATATTGCGCTTACATCGTAAACAAGGTGACTTGGGCGACGTCAATGTCCTGTCGACGAAGTAGTCTCGACATGTCATCGAATGTAATCGTGAACTGGAGCTCGACGGGGTAGTGGAAGCACTCCTTAGGAAGAAGGACACTGAAGCTATACAATCCACGCTTTGCGCACTCCATGTACCATGCATGGAACCTCCGAGTCTCCCAGTCCTCGGCATCGATGAGCTGGGCCTTTGGGATCATGAACTTCCCAAACTCGAACGAGCCGGGGCATTCGTCCGTGACAAACCCCTTATAAGGTGGGGATTTTGGCCTGCAAAAGCGGCGGTACAAATGTTAATTACCTAGGGTTGCGAAAAGGAGTAGCTAATAACTTATTACAACTCGTTGTTTCAGCGGTGCATACCTTTTGGATCGAATATCTATTTCTTTGGGCCTCCTGGGTAGCGGGTACTCGGGTGCTGCGACCTCCTCTTTATCGAATGTGTGCTTCTTCGGTACTGGAGGGCGTTTGCTAGGTCGAGCTCCTTTCTGCTTCCCCGGCGCTTGAGGTGTTGTCCATTGGAGGCCTTGAGTGTAGACGGGTGTCTCGCTCCCTACTCTCGCCTCAGGACTTGGCACTGTGTTTTCGCCAGTTGCTTCCTCGTATATCGGCTGCTCCTCATGTGACGGCTCCTGAGCCTGAGGTGTCGGCTCCTGAGTTGCCGGCGCCTGAGGTGCCGGCTCTTGAGGTGTCAGCTCCTTAGGCTCCTCAGGTGCCTGCTGATCAGGTGCCGCCTCCTTAGGCTCCTCAGGTGCCGGCTCCTTCGTTGTCGGCTCCTGAGGCTCGTCTTGTGCCGGGTCCTTAGCGGGGGGGTACTGGAACCTTGAGGAGGGTCGTTGCCTCCGCCGTCCCCACCATCTTCATCATCGTCGGAGGAGTCACCATAGGGGTCCGGTGGCGTACTCGGGTCCGCTGCTGTCTTCTTTGTTGAGCCGGAAGGTGGAGTCAACGTCGACATATTCAGCTCAATGTCCACCTTCGGCCACAGCACGTTGTAACACAGAGCAGCTCCTAGAGTGTTCACCTCGTTATGACCGGGATAGTCCAGCTCCCAGTCTTCATGTTCTGGCGCCACGAACCCAATGTTGACTTCAAAGACACGTGCGGAGGGATCTCGCGGCGCTTCGTACTCTTTGCAAGATCCGGGAGGAAATACCACCCCCTTGGCCACTACCTTTTTCTTGCCCAACCTGCCGACAGGTATCAACATATTGCATGGTGTCTCTTCGGTGATATCATCCACCGGGGTCCTGTCGGTCAGCAGCAGAGGTCTTCCGGGGGGGTTCTTGGGGTGGGCACGGCATACCAGCGTTGCGGAACATCTGCTTCGGACTTCGACCATCTGGGGGTCGTTGCTCGTGAGGGCCTCTTTGATGGACTGTGTGATCATTTGCTGCAAGGCCTCATCACGCCCTTCCTGTCTCAGACCCTCCTTGTACCTCTGCCTCGTGTGATGCGAGGCAGCATCTGACTGCCACGAGCCCACCGTCGCCCAACTCTTCCTGGAGCTCATGCCACGGACGCGGCCGCGATGCTCGGAGTTTCCCAAGGCCACCGTCGGCCGGATCGTGTCCCCCGACGAATCTCGAGGGTCCCCGCTGTTCTTAGCCGTAGTGGCCTCTATGACCTTCTTCTCGACCTCCTTCATCACGGGCTTCGGCCTCTGGCTTCTTGGGCTTGTGGGCGTAGAGGAAGTCCCGGGTCCTTTCATCACAGCCCTCATACGGATCCGGCTCTCCAGCTTCCTGTCCTTTCTGTTCTTCCGCCCGCCACGCCGGCTTGTGTCCGGCGTACCCAACACTGCCCAAGTAGTGGGCATTCCGCTTGTATCGACTAGCGCCACAGTGCGGACAACTGGTCAAATTCTCGTACTGATCGCCCCGATATAGGATACAGTGGTTGGGGCAGGCATCGAACTTCTTCACTTTCATCGCCACTGGGCGGATCAACTTCTTAGCGCGATACGTGCTAGCAGGAACCTTGTTAGGCGATGGATACGTCGAGGCCAGGTAACTTACGAGCTCATTGAAGCTAGTGTCAGACCAGCCATGGCGAGACTTCAACATCAGCAAGTTCAGGGTAAAACTCAGCGCCGTGCAACCCTCCGGACTGTCTTTGTAAAGAGGATCAACTGCTGCCTGCTTCATCTGTTTGAAGTTTTCCAACCATCTCGGGCACCCAAACAGAATGTCGTCCTCACCGAGTCGGTTGACCAAATCTTCAAAAACCCGGACATCCTCAGGCTGCGTCATAGGATTCTCCTGCTCGCCGTCCCCTCCACCACCACCACCGTCATCGTCGTCATCGTCGACGTCAGCCGTGGTTTCGAACAAATCTGATGGAATTGGACCGGCTAGTGGACTTTCTGGTACTGCATCGGCCGGGGGACTGCCTGGTACTGGTGGATCGAAGGGTGGAACTTCTTCGCCGTGAAAAGTCCAGACCAAATAGTCACTGACGAAGCCATGCATGATTAGGTGAGATCGCACGACGGTGTCAGAGAACGCTTTCAGATTCTTGCATTTTGCGCACGGACAGATGATCAGCCTCTGTTGAATTATCTCGCTGTGTCGCTTCGCTCGAGCAACAAACTTCTTCACCTCATCAAAGTATTCGTCATCAACCCTCTTCATCTCATACATCCAGTGGGCTCGGTGCCTCTCCATCCTGATCGATCCCTGCTCTTCCAAAAAGCTTAATTAGTGCCGTTACATAATACTCAAAAAAAAAAAAAGGAGAACAAGTCCCACCATAGAATCTAGATCTAGAGAAAGGCAGTTTTCTCTCTCCTCCAAAACCAAAAAAAAAGATGAAGTTGCACCAGAGATCTAGATCTAGAGAAAGGCAGTTTTCTATCTCCTCCAAACCAAAAAAAAAGAAAAGTCCCACCATAGATCTAGATCTAGAGAAAAGGCAGTTTTCTCTCTCCTCATGTGTCTCTAGATTTAGAGAGGGGATGAAAAAGAGGGAAAAAAAGATCAAAAGAGGCATTAACTCGACCAATTAGTGTCTTCTCCTCCACCAAATCAAAGCCAAAACACCCAAATCAAAGTTTTTGTCGGTTTTTTGGATCAAAACCTCCCCCACAAGAGTTGGAAGAGGAAGTTCGTGGAGAAGATGAAGGGCGGCCGCCAAGTATTTATAGGCTGCGGCCTTTTACGTGGCGGGCGCCCTAACGTGCCGCCACGCAAAAGAAAGAAGGCCGCGTGGCGGGCGCCGCAACGCGCCCCGCCACGGTTAATATCTTTTACGTGGCGGGCGCGTTGCGGCCCGCCACGTAAAAGATGATCTTTTGCGTGGCGGGCGCCGCAACGCGCCCGCCACGTAAAAGGGCGGCCCGGCCGGTTTAGGGGCCATATCTTTTCCGTGGCGGGTTCAAGTTGCGCCCGCCACGTAAAAGATATGGCCCCGCCGGAAAATCAATTCGTTACTAGTGTAGAATAAAGTATAAGTAGACTAATTGCATACATAGTAATGAAATAGCACAAAGGTGTATGAGAACAATAATAATATTGATCCATAGTGTAACTTACAGATCCGAACCGGAGCGGATGCTCTCTCTTCTCTAAACTCGACTTTCTATCTAAACTAGGCTCTAGATTTAGAGCTATGAATTAGCTATCCTATCTCTTGGTGTCTCCTCTTCTACTCCCTGTCTTGGCTTCTTCTTGATCTCCTTCTTGATGATGACTTGAGGCTTCGGATCAGATTGATTGAGACAGGGGGCCTAGGGGTCTATATATATGGGTCTTCTTATGTCTCTTCGCTTCAACGGGCAATGTGGTACTAATCTTCATGCTTAACGACGCCCTTGGATCAAACCGACATCAAACGACCGGATTAGATTGCGTTTTAGAGGCGGTGGAGGAACGTTCGAAACATGGGCAACTTGGCGACCCACGCGAGGCCGATCGGCCCCATTATTGGGCGATCGCCCGTGGTGGGCTCCACTGGGCCCCGCGATGCGTCGTGAAGCCCGGAGTCTTCTAGATGATGTTTTCTTCGGTGTCAAGTTTGGTTCACGTCGGGAGTAATCCGGAGCCTTCTAGACTTGTTTTGGAGTTGGATTGCGTTGCGTTACGTCGGTCGTATGCCACGTCATTTTCTTTTTTTTCGTTAAGTCCCCGCAAATCACAACTTTACCAAAATTCATGGAAATCATTAGTAGAAACCCCTAATAAGGTTATCTAATTATATTTTAGTCCTTTTCCATGAATTGTTGATGCATAAAAATATGAGTTAGTGAGCATCAACACGTAGTCGAAACGTCCGTGTTGTTTGACCCCACCGCAGACGCGTGTCGTCGTATACCGACGCTTTGAATGTACAGGGTCCGTAGCGAACGCATTACATTAAAGTCGCGGCGTTTATTTTCGTGACGAGTTGTGTTAGCGAGGTGTGCGTACATGTCGCAACCACTACCGACGGCGTGGTCATTTACAGGCGTGTGTAGTCGACGGATGATGTCTTTGTTTGCCGGTATTGCGGACACGTATCGATAAGCGACGCCGCAGTGGCGTGCCTTTAAGCGTCACATGTTACGATCGTGCGTTCTTTGCCGTAGTCCACAGGTGTACGTGGTGTCCGAAAGCGTTGCGCACACATGTCAATGAGCAGACATTTCGGCGGTGCACGCTACCGTACTTGTCTCGAGTGTTACGATCGCCCGTCCTGCTAGAGACGACGGATGTTGACACGCGTGCGTACCTCACCGGATTTACCTGGGCTGCATCCGGTTTTGAACGGGCCTCCACTTCGCTCCAACGTAAGTCGGCCTTCCTTTGGGCCTGAATTTGGACTGGATGTTAGGCCCGTTCTCTTGTGGTACAACGAAAGCCGGGGCGTTTTTCCGCTACGTAGGTTATAATATTGCGGACATATTATTATATATATATATATAATGTGTTGCCACACACTTCAACACCGTCTCTCTCTCTCTCTCGGTGGTGGCGGCACACCGCAGAAGGGGGGCGGAGGAGCGCGACGCACGGGATGGCGGCTGCGTTGGTTTGTCCTCCGCTATGTCGAGTCTGTATAGGTACTCGCGGGCGTGCTTAGAGCTCTCCTTCTTTGTCATCGCATTCCTCTCCGGCATTATATTGGTGCTTTGCGTTTCCAGCGAGCGACGCAAGAAGGGCGACACGCGTGCTCCGCCGCCATCTTCGTGACGAGGCATGCTCCGCCCACCGCAAGGGATTTCGCCCGGTGGCGGGCCGTGCTCGCCAACTCTAGGGGGGTCGCCGATGCGGTGGTCGCCGATCTCTCGAAGCGTATGTGAGCAAACCTAGCTACGAGGCGCTTCTAATTAAGATCCCGCTTCGCAGATCGATTAATGCATATGGCTGAGATAGAATAGTGCATCTAGTTGTTGGCAACAATATCTTGACTTAAATTGGCTGAGGATTTCTTCCATTTCCACCCTGCTTATTTTTGTAGACGATGGGGGATCGAAGCCACTGGATGTACCAGGTGAGACGCGACAGTAGTGAGTACTTACATGGGTTGCAATCTTTCCTAGCTACTGCGGAGGCCCATGTGCGCGAGACCCAGAAGCCGGGTATGTGGTGCCCATGTGTCGACTGCCAGAACTAGGTGCAATACTCGAGCTCATTTCGTGTCCAAGCCCACCTAATCCTTCGAGGTTTCATGGTGGGTACACAAGTTGGAACAAGCATGGAGAAGGTGTCAACGACAACGACCAAGACCAAGCGGGATCCTAAAAGCGATGCGGTGGCGAGGCAAAGCAACATTTGGGGATGAGGAAATAATTGATGATGATGAAGTAGCGAGCTTCGCGAGCCCCTGTCCCTACCGTTGAGAACCGGAGAAGTTGTCCCCGCTTTGTTGAGAATCGGAGAAGTTGTCCCTCTTTATGCGGTACACTAACGCTTCTCCAAGCGAAAGGAAGAGAATCATTGAACCCGACAAAAGCTTCGGACAATTGCTAGAGATGCTCGGGGTATGCTTCATCCACGAGAATCTGTTGCCAAAGACTACATATGAGGCCAAAAAGCTACCAAGGCAACTTGCGCAAAGCAGTGACCAAAGATCTTAAAGCCAAGAAAGCTCAACCGAGAGGCAACTTGGAGCGGTGACCAAAGATCTTAAACCCAAGAAAGTAGAACCGGAGAGGCAACTTGGAGCAAAGTGACCAAAGATCTTAAACCCAAGAAAGCGAACTCGAGAGGCAACTAGCCAAGAAAGCCGAACTGGAGAGGCAACTTGCAGTGATGACCAAATATCTTCGGGAACAAGAATCATGTTTGCGATCTTTGTGACCTTATTGGACACCAGATGGAAAGAAATTCGGTCCAAGGTCAAGGAGGGTAATGCTATCAAGGCCGAGCTAAAAGAGGTTTCAAACTTCGGCTTGAGACGATAAGGAGTACTTGGCGAGGTTGATGCCATCGGGACCAAATTAAAGCTCGACTCTGTGAAACAATTCTTGAACATGTAATCTTTCTTTGGCTATAGTAACGCTTTATGTATGTGGGATGTAAACATACTTTATCGTGTTCAATCGGTAGTCTTTAATCGTCATCTTGCGCGGTAAATATGAGAAATGTTAAAATGAGTCAAGTAGTTATTTGTGTTAGCAGTGTCTATGCATGTCGAATTGTTAAAATGAGTAGGTAAATGAAGGGAACGATAAAACAAACAAAAGACAGAAAAGATTAAGAAGATTGACACACGTCAATTAGATATTACGTGTTTGTAGGTAACAAAAAAAAATACAGACGCTTCCTCTGCTAGTGTTGTTCTATAATAATAATAATAATATAATATAATTAGTTGTCCATACACCACCACATGAGTTCCCGCCACGTGAGCTCATCACTGACCATAAGTTCCTTGCATGCCTACATATATATATTACATCATCAAAGCCATGGGGCTAGCAAAAGTTAGAATTAAAAGAAATCCTTGCTCCTCCATGTCATTATCGGGCATCATGGTCCTTCTAGATTATCGGTGACAGACTCCCTCTCCAACAAAAGTGGCATAAGGATGCATAGTCTATACATCGGTGCTTCGTCTCAAGGGGACTTTTGAACTCGAGGCACCTTTAGCGGCACCAACGCCATTATGTAGGGCTGGAATACAAGAGCACGATCCTCAAGCCTGTTGGAAATGATCTCTTCAATCATCCGGTCTAAAAAGTTAACTTTCCGACCGACCATGATTGCATTAATCAACTTCGGGACGAGCCACGCTTGTTCATTATCATCATTTGTCGACATCGAGGCATAATTGTGCGCTTAAGAAGCTTCCGAGATAAACTTAGGTATCCTCCTCAAACCCTTTTTTGCGACCATTCTCATCCGGGGGTAATGAAGAATCTGTTCCTCATCATCGTAAACACACCAAGACTAGAGGGACGGGACTCTCATGCCTTGCTTCATTGCAATGTAATCCAATCGACAAGCCCTCGCAAATTCAAAGAAAGGTAGCCTCGCTTTTGCTGCATCATCATCCGAGATCAACTTCTCGTCCTCCGGTCGAACCTCCAGTGTGGAATAGAATTGTCGAATGACCCTTTCATTCCGATCTTGCTTCATGCCCATCATAGAGCTCAATCCGGACGCGAGGAAGGCATTGAGAACACTAACCGCCTCGGGGCAGTTCTTCCGCGTGAGACCAAGACACCCACCTATGCTTGTTGTACATTTTTCTATTGTCCAAACCTCCTCGACACATCCAGAACGATTGATTGTGTGGAAATACTGAGAAGGAGAATCTTTGGGCTTGTCGTATCGACTCTCATCACATAACTTTTCATCCCATTCCTTAGGGCCTTCACCACAGATCAGATGAGGAAACATAGCATAGTGTGTCTCGTCATACGGTTCATCATCAGTAAAAAAAATAGAAAAAAAAAGTGACAATACTTATTAGCCCACTTCATTTCAATTCTCCAGATATTTGAGACATATAAATATGCATAATCAGAAATTCATAAATGCACTCACATTTCACGTCAAGACTTATAAGAACAACAAACTAGATAATTAAAACAAACATCAAAACGAAATTGAAACATATATAACGCCAATCTGTCCAATAGGGAGGAAAATACATGAAACTTCATTAAATTTACAATGTTGAATCCACTTCAATTTACATTTCCGCAAAAATTATGAACAAACACTATTGAATGGCACAGCTACACAAAAATTTTGAATGCCCGACCGGTACAATGAAGTTGGAACAGGGAACAAACAAAGAGAACAGAAACAAAAAAAACAAATTATAGCAATTACACCCAGTATTCATCCGCTTCCTCGCTAAATTTGAATGGATTTGTTAGGGAATCTACAAGAGATTAGGTAGACATAAATGCTATTACCTTTACAAAACATAAATGTCATGCGGTCGAAGCACACACCATCGAAGCAACCGAAGTCGTGTACCACAGAAAACTACCAAATCAAACTAACCCTAACGAAAAAACCCTCCACAAAGATGTACACAAAGCAGCTCACGCATACGTGACTTCGGAATACTAGAACACGGCAAATTTCAAAATGACCAACGACGTACTAACCTTGCGGCCCACGGCCACATCGAAAGATGGCATCAAGAACCGGCGGCGGCGACCCAAATGAAACGAGCGAACAGTGAGCAAAAGTTGTGTCCGAGAGCGGTGTGCGATGGAAGCCTCACGGAAAGGTGGCGTGCGGCGGCGTGCCATAAGTCTATGCTCCTAGGTATAGTACGGCCCAAAAACACGAGGCCCATTTGGAAAGTAGGGTTTTTGCTTATATGCTTCCCAACAAGCAATCTCGACCGTTGATTCCAACCGAGATCAACGGTGCATAAGCACTGGGCTTGTGGTGGTTTGGGCTGCTTTGATTGGCTCCAAATTCATCCTCCATGCCGTTCATCATCCACAAACTCACAAAGACGAGACTCTCTTGCCTTGCTTTATTTCATTGTAGGGATCGTCCCTTCATTGTAATCCAATCTACAAGCATCTGCAAATTCAGCATGTAGCCTCCAGGTTTTCAGTGCTTGTAATCCAGATCAACTTCTCCATCTGGATATTGCCCTTGAGTGGCACGTACTCCCCAAAGTAGCCTCCAAGGTGCTCATACAATGTAGTCTGTTCAATCTGCAGGTTATGGAAGGCCTTGCGGGTGTAGTAGAAGACGCCCGCATGAGCCGTCCCAACAGATTGACCAGAACCATGCCTTTTTCCACCACCAGCTGGGCAACATTTCCACCTATAGGAGACTTATCGCAAGTTAACGTGCCTTGTCGAAATTTTCGGGCAACATCCCTAAAGAAAGGTTTGGAAATTTGAGAAGGCTAGAACTTTGTAACCTTACCATGGTTGAGAAATGGGCTCTACATGCCCCTTGCCAGTTGTTTCCTTTCTTGGAAGTGATTATCATTAAGGATTGCCCTTGGCTTGTGGAGTTGTCATTTCAACATTTTTCTTGTTGTCAACAAGACAAAAAGGTAAATGTAAGTGTATTTCTGGACTCAAGAAACTCGAGATTATAAACCGTACACGGCTATCATCATTTCCTCTGATTCCTTGGAATAATGCTCCCTGTTCCATTAATATAGAAGGAATAAGGTGGTCATCTCTTCGTCAATTGGTTTGTGAAAAACATATGAATCGAGTATAGTTTGACAATTTATGGATGGTACAAAGCATGATGATAGCACGTTTTGGAGTTTGCTGAATTTTCATAATCGAATAAATCGAAGGAGTTGAAGATGTGCGGATGTGAATCCCCACCATTGTGTTACTTACAAATGCTATCATCCCTAAGGATCCTACTGATGCATTGTTCAAGTAATGTCTTTCCATTTCTTGAAGCATATAAGGTGAAATATGTATTCGAGACTCGCCCCTCCCGGGCCGCCTCCCACGAGGGCGACGGGGAGGCTCCCATGAAACCCTAGCGCCGCCCCTCCATCCCCATCTTCACCGCGCCGCCGCCGGAGTCGGCCGCCGGCAAGGCCGCCCCGGCTGGCCGGGATGGCGGCGGCGGGCGTTCATGGCGGCGGGCGGCGCCCTCTCCCCCGAGCGGCCGTGGAGCTCGGCGGGGGTGACCGGCGGCGACGCCCAGCCTGGGGGCCTCGGGCGCCGGATCCGGGGTCAGTGGGCGGATCCGGGCCTCGGTTGTCCGGATCGGGACGACCAGGCAAAGGGGAGGAGGCGGCGGGCGGCGGTTGAAGGCGCCGGAGGTGAAGGTGCCGGGGGGGACGGGAGCAGAGCAGCCGCTCTATGGCCTTCGTGCTCCTCGTTCTCGCCCCGGCGTTGGGAGGTGGGCGCCAGCAGGTTCCCGAGCCGGCACGCTAGGACGACGGAGGACTACGAGTACCCCGCTATGGTGGAGTAGCGGTGGTCGTGGTGGAGTAGCGGTGGTCGTGGTCGGCGTGGGTCTGCGGCGCGAGACGCCGGGCGACACGAGGGTCGGCGGACGTGCCGGTGCGGCCCCGCATGGGGACGGCGGCGGTGGTGGTGGGGCGGCGGCCCGCAAGGTACAGGACGGCGGCGACTCAAGTCCACGGAGGCCCCGTGTGGGGGCGCCCATGTTGCGGACTACTCTCGGCCATGGTGGTCGGGAGACGAGTCGGCGATCTTCTCGGGGCGGGCGATGGGGCGGCGGTCGGTTGGTGGTGCTCCCCCTCTTCTTCCTTGTTGGTTGCGGTTTCAGCGTCGCCTCGGTGGTGGGCCGGGTGTGGCAGGTATGTCTTCGCGGTGCCGTGGCGGCATTGTAGTGATGTACCGAACCACCTCCTCGGCCGGGAGTGCGGAGGCGGTGGGGAGTCCCTGGTTGCTTGTCCGTCGGCGTGCGTAGGGGCGATGGCGTTCGGAAAGCCTTCACCGACATTCTTGCCGGTGGTAATGGTGGCGGCGCTCTTGAGCGTCGTTCTTCCCGTTGGGGACACCATTATGGGGCATCGTGTTCAAGCATGAAGTCTCGGGGTGAAAACCCGGCCCGTTTTACGGATGAGCAACGGCGGCGCCTTTGGCGTCGCGTTCTCCTGGAGGCGGCTTCTCGAGACTCATCTCAGCTTGTGGCAGTGTGGGAGGTGGATTGGTTGGCCCGTGCGCAGCGGCATAGGAGGGGCGCCTTGGTCTTGGTATTGGCGGCAAGGTGCAGAGGGCCCATGGGTGCTAGTGGCCTTGAGCTGGTGCGCTTGGTGCAGTGGTGATCTCGGTGATGGCTGGGCAGAGGTGGGGTTTCTCTGAGCGGTTTCAGTTATCTGAGTCCTGGGCAGTGGATTTAGTAGAGTGTGAGTCGGTGGGTGAGGCGAGGCCCCCACGCAGAGTAGCCAGGATCAGTGGTTTTCAATGGTGCCGTGACGGGATTGTTCTGCTGATGCATCGCTGGAGCAGGGGATCGACGATCATGTGTGTGCGGCTTGAGGGCGTTGGTCCCGTGGTGGAGGAGTGATGGTAGTCGCAAGGACTGCGGCGGGCTGCGGCACGCGGCGTTGGTAACGACGGCGCGGTTCCGGCGGACTACTTTTATCTCCTCTCCCAGGTGGCGGTGGTGTAGTTTGTGTTGTGTGTGTTGTGTCGATGTCCCAATCCGACCGGTCGTTGTGGATGGAGGCTCGTGTTGATGACCCAATCCAACCGAGCGGAGCTTCATGTTAATTCTCTCCCATCCGAGTGGTGTTGTTGTAACAAGTGGTAGTGGAGGGGATATCTCCCCTAAGTTGAGTTGAGTGGGCGCCGTGTGGTGGCGCGAGTTGAGTTGATTTGGTACCTAGGTGTGCGGGTGGAGTAGGGTACCCTCCACAATTGTATGGTTTTTTTGGCCCGGTTTCCACCAAAAAAACTGGCCGGCACTTGCCTTTTTATTTATTCGTCTAATAGAAATCGCGGTAAAGCTTTTGCCGTCCTTTCTAAAAAAAATTTATTGAAGCATGTGGGAAGGAGTTAACACAATACAAATGCTACCATTTTCTAATTGAACAGTTGATCATCCAGAAGTGGAATGCTGGTGGGAAGGAGCTAACACAGCTCCTCACCTACTTACCGAAGCTCTTAGATCTGCAGCTGTACAGATGTCAGAAGCAGGTAACAGGGCTGGGTGTGAGTGTGACGAGGCAGCGAGCAACAGAAACACCCAGGCTATCATCATCTTCTTCAGCTAATAAAGCGAGCCAGCAGCAGGACCCAAGAGCAGAGGATGAAACAATCACATCAGAAGAAGAACACGGCATGTTGCTTTTGCCTCCCGGGCCCCAGAGGTTGGACATCCGTCGGAGCCTGAGCTGAGACTCCGCTACAAACCATATGACGATAGTAACGAAGATGGACGAACGGGGAGGGAGAGGAGGAGGGCTCCAAGCTCTGACCTCCCTACGACAGTTGTCAATCATAAATTGCCCCGAGCTCCTGTCCTCCTACTCGTCTTCATCCTTCTCTTCTTCTTTCCCCTTCCCCAACTCCCTGGAATACCTTGATATTATGGGAGCGATGGGTATTGATACGCTGGTGCCTCTATCAAACCTCACCTCTCTCACAAGTTTATCCATATGGGACTGTGGGGATTTAAGAGGCGAGGGATTGTTGCCTCTCCTCACCCAAGGCAATCTCACCGATTTATATGTCAGGAAAACACCCAATTTCTTTGTTGATTTCAATCCCTCAAATGTGCATGGACAGGGGATTCCATCCTGTTCCTCCAAACTGCAGGAGCTCTGGATAGAAGATGTGGCTGGATTCACTACTGCGGCCATTCGTCGTAGCCTGCTCTTCTCCTCGCTCACCAAATTGGAAATTTCTGATGATAATAAGGTGGAGTGCTTCACAGAGGGGCAAGAGGCCCTTCTGTTCGTCAACTCCCTCGAGGATGTTAAATTTTATTCCTGCGACAACCTGCAGTCCCTCCCTAAACGGCCACATGGACTCCACAACCTCAAGAGGTTACTGATCCATGGGTGCAAAGCAATCCAGATGCTACACAAGGATGTCCTCCCAAGTTCACTGGAGGAGTTGGATATCAACGATTGTCCAAAAATGCAGTCACTGCCCAAGGATTGCCTCCCAGATTCACTGCAAGTATTAAACATCGAATACTGCCCAGCCATTCGGTCGCTGCCCGAGGTGGATGACCTTCCAAGTTCGCTGCGAGAAGTATATGTTGGCAACAGCCAAAGCGAGGAGCTAAGGAGACAATGCCGCAAGTTGATAAATATCATTCCAATAGTATATGCCTGACAAACCCAAGGTAAGAAAGAGGTCGAACTTCCCACCTATCAATTTCCCTTGCTTCTCCCTAACCCAATAAACCCCAGTGATTCTTGTCTTCTTTATTTGGCCATGATTGATGTTTTCTTCAGGGTAGTCTGCTCGATTTCATCTGTTGTGCAGGGCACTTCTTCAAATTCTGCATTATTCTATCCTTTTTTTTTTTCACTTTATCCATTAACAACTCTGAATTCAAAAACATGAATACCTCTGCACATACCTTCCACCGTGTCCATCAGATTAGCAAGTGCCCATAAAATCGCTTTTGTAGCCTTATACAACTATTTGCATGATTATCATGTTGCCTGCTTTTTTTATGCTAGATCTAGTTATTTATTTACTTTTCCCTTACTGATGACCTATGTTTCGTGCCTAACAATGGCCCTATATATGTTTGTTGATCAGGTGAATATCTTTAGCATATTCCTGCCTTGTCATTCTGAATCTTGGAAGAATTACTGAAATATGGATGCCATGGTAGCATTTATTTTCTAGTCAAAGGTTTGCACTCTTAGCAAAGACAGTCCAGCAATAAAAATGGCTTCAGTCTTCCCATGTCTCCTGGATCTGACAAAAATTGTTGGCACTACTTCTACAACCGGTAACAATCACATTTTAAAATGTGTTTTTTTATGTTGAACATGATTGTATATACCCATTTATAGTTCCTTTAATAAATTATATTCTGTACGACTCTTCATTTTTTTTTCACTTTTCTCATACTATGCACAATTGCCTTCTTGCATTGCAACTCAATATCCTGCAATCCAATAATGCAGTAAAATTTGTGGGCAGAGGTTTGCTTTGATTCTTAGTAAAGTTTCTATGTTGACTTGAGCACCTGAGGTACTTCTTACTTATTAGCATTCTTAGCTCTAATATTTATTAGCTCAAACTCTATTATTCTCATTTATTTTCTGAACATAGGACCGATCTGTTGCTCGGGCATGGTGATTTCTATTCTTTCTTACTTGCACTTGTCAAATTGCATAACTGATTGTGCATAATGGGCCCTTTGCTTCGCCCATATTTCAGTAATTATTGAAGCCTCAGAGGTGGGCAGTCAACAGTCAGTTTTGATCACTGAATTTTCAAATAGCAGACGCAATTGTGAAACCATAACATTTTTTCTGAAATATCACACAAGATCTGTAAAAGAAGAATGACTAACTAAACACTTAGAAACTTTGTCATGTAAAATGACTTGATGCTATTTTATTTTGCAGGTATTGTCTTAAAAAGATGGCAGAAACAGGTGGAAATATTTCTCTGGATGCTGCTGCTCTGCCATTGTCAGGCTTGGGTTGGCGTAGGATCCTTCTCTATACTGAAAGTCTGAAACTGCCCTTCTATTTCCATTCATGTTCAGGAAGCAAACTGCCCTTCTGTTTCCAATCCATGAGTGATCGGCGGCAGGCCGCTGGACCGAGCAGAGCAGGGGACTCCGTCAGCCTCTGCTCCGTCCCTTGCATCCAGCTGTCGATGCCATCTGCCGGTCGGGCCCCTGTGCTTGGGGGGCCTTGGGCACCGCCGTCTCCCTCTGAGAGTTGGTGCTTAAAGCCGGAGGCCAGGATCGCTCTCCTTCATCAGGACGGCGGCGCCCAGCAAGTTGCCGGCATCAGTGATCTGTTGGTACTAACATGGCTGCCCGTGGAGGCGTTGTCGAGCGCCAGATTCACACCTCGTCGGTCACTCCACACTGAACATGCCCCTGTATTTTCATTCAGGTTCAGGAGGAAGCCAATCAGCCAACATAGCGTATCTTCATTCAGTTCTGTAATGTATATTGGGCCTGCGCCTCAACTGTTTTTGGGTCAAACAGACTAGCGGGCTTGATCATTACATACTCGTATCATTAATGTTCTCGCACTTATCTAATCATCAACACTATTGCAAGAAAAAATATAATAACACAAGTTTGGCCCTGTACTCACAAATGATAGCAATTCAGAGAAGCTTTGAACTGACCGAAACGAAAAAGAGTGCAGCTGATTCAGACAAGCTTTCAACAAAATTTCTTATGAAGAGGCTAACGTTACCTCTGAAAATCAATATTTTCCTTTGGTATAGTATGTAATTTAACAAAGGACGACAACTTAGCTAAAAAGAATTGGTCTGGTGGTCTGAAGTGTTGTTTGTGACGGTAACAAAATAGTTAAACACCTCATTTATTTTACTGCGAACATGCTAATAATACTATTTGGATAATTGTTCATATAAAGCTACACTGGGTTAAACCCACCTACATCTATAATCCATATGCTTAGCAATTAGCTAACGGATGACTAGAGCACAAAGAATGCAGATTTATCTTAAGCTAAAGAAAAAGAATGCAGATTAATCTTTGTTGGGGCTGCATCCATTACTTATGCAATTTGGTGCACGTGAAATGATTTTGCTTTTGAGAAAACATGTGTTAAATCCCTTTATGCAAGCTATCTTCAGAGAAAAACGTATTTTATTACTTTTTAACATATTTATCTTTTTAATTTGATCGGTTAGACCACATGCTTGTTTCCAGATGCTACCCAAGGATAGCCTCCCAAGTTCTCTTGAAGAATTGGATATCAGCAGTTGTCCAGAAATGTAGTCACTGCCCAAGCATTGCCTCCCAGATTCATGGCAACAATTAGTGATCAGAGTATCAGAAAAGAACAGTACAATTGACCGAAATACCAAAAGTGAACTTGTACTGGCACAAGCACTGCTAGCCCCTCCGCAACCAAGCCAGAAATAGACAGACAAAAACAATCGTCATCACGCAGCTCTGAACTGGATCATCTGCAAGTGAATGACAGCCTCTGTCTTAACCCCTCACGTAAGTCAAGTCTTCTATTTCCCCGTCTTGTGCCTCTACCTTTTTTTCATTCTTTCATGTGAACGTGGCAGAATGTTTATCTCACGCGCCACATCAGCTTCGGAGCAGAGCAGAGGACCCCGCCAGCCTCTGCTCCGTCACTTGCGTCCACCGGTCGATGCCATCTCGGAGGATGGCTGCCTCCATCTGCCGGCCGGGCGCCCTGTGTTTGGGGCCTTGGGCACCGCCGTCTCTTACTTAAAGCCCAGGAGGCCAGGATCGCTCTACTTCACCAGGACGGCGGCGCCCAGCAAGCTACTGACATCAGTCATCAGTTGGTACTAAGATGGCTGCCCGTGGAGGCGTTGTCGAGCACCGAATTCACACCTTGTCGGTCACTCCATACTGAAACTGCCCTTCTGTTTTCATTCAGGTTCAGGAGGAATCCAAACAACATAGTGTGTGTTTTTATTCAGTTGTTTATATTGGGCATGTGCCTCATCAACTGTTAGTGTGTCACATTGAATTGAAATCTACCAAACGCTCCTCGGGAGAGCTTCACTATTCCAAGCCACAGACTATCAGGCTTGATCATTTCATACTCGTGTCATTAACGTTCTTGCCCTTATCTAATCATCAAAGCCAACTAGTGACAGGCTAACCCGAGGAATGATTACGACCTGTCTTTTTATTAAAAAACTAAAACGTAGGGGAGAGATTCCCCACCTAATTCATTTCAAACCAGGCAGCGTGCACACTGGCCACGGACTCGCCACCAGCGGGAGGGAGAATTCCCGTTCGTCTGGGAGATCCAGATGAGGTGGGAGGAAGTAGAGGAAATCAACGGCCTAACAACCAGGAATAATAATTTTCCAGGACGAAAGTTTGAAAGCGCGTACCAGGCTCCTCAAGGTTTGCTGCATACGCCGAGCACAGCTTGTTTATTCCGGCGAACAATGACTTGGGGCGGGCGCACCGCTACGTCTTGGGGACATTTCGTCGAACGCCAAGCCTGCGCACTTGGCGGCAGTGGACCGTGATCCTTCACGATGTAGTTGGGATAGTCCGCCTCGGCGACCTTCTTCTGCATGCGTCCACCGGCACGACCCACTCTCGCCGCCGCAGTCTGCTTCCCCCACGCCACCACCGGGCGAGGCGACGAGGGGAACAGAGGGTTGAGGACCTACAGAGCAAAAACTCTGAAAAAGTTCAGGCAGACATACTGCTACTGTGCTACAGCAAAGGCAAAAAATATAATGACACAAGTCCAGACCTGTACTGACAAATGATGGGAATATAGAACGGAGTAGCTTTGAACTCACTGAAGAAAACAGAGAGGCTGATTCAGACAACTTACTGAAACATAACAGGACCTACAGGAGGCTGCGGCCGCGCGCCGACGTCCGTCCGCCGCTGTCTCCAGATCCGAGCTGGCCGCACTAGACCTTCCGGCGACGGCCTCGCGGCGCGGAAGTCGGCCTTGTGGAAAGACATCAGCACCACGCCTGGCGATGCTTACGGGTGCAGCGCGCATGCACCAGCGCTGCCGGGGCCGCAGGACAACCAGAGGGTCTCGCTAGTGAGCTCACTCCGTCGTCGGCGGACACGCCGGCACCGATGGAGCCGGGATGGACATGATGGACACCGACAGTCAGACAGGCGGCAGCTGCGGCAGGACGCTCTTTCAGGTTCTTTGGTTGTTTGCCTCTCTATATACAAATGTTTGTTATTACCTTCACTGATTCAGAGATTCAGACTTGAGACCTGCAATTGCGTTCCTCACTGCAGATTGGGATTGTAAAATGACTCCAAAGATGGAAGTGGCACATCCTGCAACTGAACTCAATCAGCTGGGAGAAGAATTCAGCTCAGTTCAACATTTTTCGTGCCCACAACTGATGGGCTTCTTGCTTCTTGCTTCTTGCCGAGCTACGGCCGTGCCCACTGAGTCTCCACTGAGCTCAACCAGCTGGGAGAAGAAAGGAGTCTACAACATTTCACGCCTTGCCTCCTGGCTGCCTTTTCTCCGGCCGCGAGATGCCGATCGAATTGCCAAAGCTTCTTGCTTGTGGCACGGGAGAAAACGTGTACTTAACCTAGCTATGGCTGCTGGAAACTAGCTTCCTCTCTTGCGGTTGTATAAATCTCGCGACGTGCGTCGTCTGATTATATATGCTACTGGTACAAGGGGAACGATTTGCATACTTGACTCCGAATTGATCGTCTGATCCGGTTAGAATCCACACGGAGTCAGCTGCTCTTCCTTTTCGGACTCGGTCCGTTGGCCGGGAGCAGCGAGGCGGAGTCCGACCCTCGGTGCTCAAGGATTGGACACGGACGGACGTCCCAAACCTTATCCGGCGCGCGTGCGCTGCGTGAGCTTCTGGCGCACGGTTCTTTTTCTAGCAGCTGTCTACACCCACTTTCCTATTCTGGTTAGTTTCATTGGTCATGATCCGAGGTGCATGGTCGACCGACGATTCCGCGCGCGAGGACACGTGCTGGCGCGCGAGCATGCGGACGCCGGAGGCAGGGGATCCCGCATCTTTTTTTTTTTTTTATCGTTCCTTTTAAAATATAATAACTTATTTGTCATACATCTG
Source organism: Hyparrhenia diplandra (assembly GCA_015847255.1). NCBI lineage: Eukaryota > Viridiplantae > Streptophyta > Magnoliopsida > Poales > Poaceae > Hyparrhenia > Hyparrhenia diplandra. The sequence goes on from JADLZK010011669.1 coordinate 1,522,572, forward strand.
TTTTCAATTCTGTTTTCACCATCGTGTTAATTATAATGAGATCTACAAAACTAGATCCATGTTGGATATGTTTTGAGAAACTTTTCGTGATGACAAAAATTTACATCTAAAGTACAAAGTTTTACATCTAAGAGTATAAAATTTTTATTGTTGGAATACAAAGTTTCAAAATTTGGAGCGTAAAGTTTTACATCTAAGAGTATAAAGTTTTTGTTGTTGGAGTACAAAGTTTTTTTATTGTTGGAGTACAAAGTTTCAATTTTTGGAGTGTAAAGTTTGGCCACAAAAAAAAATCTTGACCCATTGGATGAAAAAGGCTAGACACGAGAAACATGTCACTTGTGGTGTGGGTGTCTTATTTGTTATTGTTATCAGTGCATTACTATTGCTGCACACATGCATGCTTTGTTATTGTTGTTGGCGCATGTGCGCCGCTAACGCCATGCGGTGCACGTGCGCCATGTAGTCAGGTAGGTAAACGTACTACGTTTTATACACTTTGTTACATCAAAATCCACTACCAGTTTGTAACCGTTCATAAACTTGTCATTTCGGCCAGATGTAGTCAGAATATTCAAATTCTAGCCATAATAAATTGATTGCGTTTTCCCAAGTGATACAGACACAATTTTCTTAAAAAGTTCCAAAATATGATAACTTTAATAAATACTAAATATTTATTGTTTTATAAAAAAAAAAAGATCCCTTTCATTGATAAGGATGGAGAAGTTTACAACTATGAAATATTTATATGGACATTATTTGTCAAAGTACTTTATATTCGATTTTCTCTAAATGATGGTACAAAAAACTTGCATCCGGAGTTTCAATAGTTTTCAGGAGAGAAAGAAACAGAACATGGTGTTGGTTCTGCTCACCAAGAACAACCGTACCGTTGGTGCCTTGCTGCCGGCACGTTTTTTTTATCCTTCAACAATGGCACCTGCAGGCTCTGTCCTGAATCTTTGGCTGCAACGGAGCAAGTTTGAGAGGTTGTCAGTGACCACCGTACCGACAATAGAATCTGCGTATTTTACTAGCTGAATGTTGAACAGTTTGTGGTTGTGCGTATACAAGAATATATGATGCACGTACAAACACCAGTGCTGCCGTGTGTGCTCGTCGTGCGTCCACAAGTTCCATCCAGATTTGTGGTTGTGCGTATACAAGAATATATGATGCACGTACAAACACCAGTGCTGCCGTGTGTGCTCGTCGTGCGTCCACAAGTTCCATCCAGATTCCAGAGTCACCGGTCAGGTCTCAACCGTGTGTACACCGTATGTCGCGACGGCAAGAGGCAGAGTATGTACTCGGCGCCAATGCAGGATGTGCTTTTGCGCATTTTATATCTGACTTCACTGCAGACACGACTCGATCTGTCTAGAAAGGGAAGGAGGACGACTGAACGCCCTGCGCCTTGGACTTGGACTTGCATCCCATCCATGACATGCCATTCTGATTCGATGTGTGCTGAGATTTGGATTGCAGCTGAGCTGCGACGTGGTTGAGGCTGCCTGCAACCCATTCTATATTGGATCTCTCGGCGTCTTCAGTGGCAGGGAGCGGCTTAGGCTCACCTGTTCTGCCCAGGATACATGGTAAGCATCCACATCCGTACCCTTTGTTTGGTTGTACTGTACTTGAAAGTACGTTTTCCGTGCTGTTTGATATGACTTCGTCTCTCAACTTGACTCAGAATCCAAATTTGTGTGAATTTTTGTTCGCATACTAGCTAGTTTTTGTATATGGTACTTCTGGTTGTGCAAACTGCTACTAAACTTTTGACACTTGACTAATAAAATTCCTTGCATTAGCAAGAGTTAATTGAGCCATGCGGTATACCTTAAGCTACAGAAAACGAATTATATTGTAAGTGCATGGTATAATCTACTAGTAAAGTAGCCATTTCATCTGTAACTAGAAGGCAGGCATCACAATTTCTTTTTTATTATTGATGAAAGGGATGCATTATGTCTGTACTTTCTGAATGTCTTAAGCAGGTGAAAATGTGAAACTGACTTCCTGTAGGCATCTATTTTGTGATTTTGTCTGGTGGAATCTGTTTATGGATTTGCGAATCACTGAGTGCCCAGAAAGTCCTACAGAAGCAAATAAAATCCTGTGCTTGATCGTTGACAGAGTACGTGGCGCTATTGCTGAATTCTTGCAAGATTGACAATTTACAGAATCTGCAGCAGGAGCTAGTAAAGAACGTTCTGTTGTTGTTGTACGGAGTAAAAAATATGGAAGAAAACTCAACTCTTGAGATCGTCAAGTCAACTGATTGCAACAAGTGGAAGAATAAACTTCAGAGCAAAGAACGTTGAAGCTATTTTCAGGCTTTCGGTTGGTCTTGCCTCTCCAGTCTGCCCAGAGCCTCTGATGTGGTCTGGAAAAGGTATTTTTGGCCAAGACTTTTGTCAACGAATCATTAATAAAGTGTCTTGCCCTGCTATTTCCTCTGATGAGCTCGACATAAATTCATTTCTCCATGAGGTTCATAATTCCTTGGTTGATTCTGTAAAGTACAGGCAAGATATAGTCATGAGAACCAGATCCAAATGACCAAACCTCAAAGGGATGTGTGGCAGAGGAACATTTTTTCGATGATGGAACAGTCTTCATGGATGAAGATGCATTCATAAAAGAATGTGAGCATGCGTTTAAGAATGCTTTGCGTGGCATGGAGTTCCGGTGTGAAAAGGTTTCTGCTATAGCTTCTACACTGGCTGATCAATTTGAGCAGCCTTCTACACTTCATTCTCAACTGCAAGATCTCAAGGCTATGACTATCACTGTGTACTTGTTTGGCAGCTACTTGGTAGCATCAAGTGGATGATTTGGCAGCTACTTCTCTGTATGTAATGTGGAATTCTTGCTGTGCATGTTTCGAGATTCTGCTTGACTGCTTCTAAACATTACCGCGTTGGACAGAGAAGCAGCAGCTTAGAGATTCTCAGTTTGTCGATATCAAGGGGAAAACGTACAGAAACTTGCTTATCTGCTATTGTGCTGCATGTGTGCATCAGGTTACAGTAATCCTATTTTGAGGAAGCCATGCCTGGTTGCGGCAAAGCTTCCATCATCCAGTTGGTGGTGCAGAACGCCCCAGTTGAAGACTCTTTGAAGCAGCCAGAGGTCAACTTTCATTTGATGAGATACTACTGAGGACGACCGATCAGAAGTGCAGCATCAAGGAGGCACATCACTGCAGTGGATGAGCTGGCTTGGGCACCTGCCACAGCACCTGGCCGACTTCAAGTCGGGGTTTTGCCAGCGCTGTCGCGTATGAGGACGCGTGCGAGAGATTTGAAAATTTGCTTGAGATCCTGTACAGGAGCCGTGGAGAATTCCTTGTTACAAAATGCAGGTCATTTGACATTTCAGGAAAAAGCCGTGGATTTTATCCGAATTTGCTTGCAATCGTCGGGGCTGGGTAGGCTCGGGCGGGCGGGGCGTCATCGCTAATTTGCCTGCCTGACTCTGCCTTTGCATGGAGATTGGAGACGTGTCTAGGCAAGGCAAGGCTACCAGCGGCCAGTGGTGTATCAATCAGATCTTCATGGTAGCAAGGGGATTCATACTGGATGACAGCTTATTTAGGCAATTAAGGCTAAGTCCATCCAAATTAATCTCATGATTAGTTTGCTTCCAGTTGCATTGAGAGAAAACGAGAAAGACCGCGGACGAGCTGTGCCCTGATTTGTTTGTGGATCCACCACGGCAGGCCGTGGACACAAGGGCCATTCGTTTTTCCAGCTATAGGATGCAGCAAATACACAGTTTTTTTTCAACAAATCGACTAAAATGAAACATCCTTTATCAGGTTATTATAACAGTAGACAAGTCGAGGCCATTCTACTAATTCTATCCTTTAAGATGTCAGCCCCCAAATCACAAGCTATGGAACAAAAGATTCAGCAAAAATTCACAGAAAAATGAAAATCTGGTAGCGACAGAAAAAAAAAAAAAAAACTATACATGCCCATCCAACAGGATGGGCAAGGAAAATGATTCCCCTGCAACTTCGCTATGTCTAAACTGAACACTACTTTCACTCTCAACAGCAACACATTCAGAGATCAGCAGCAATACAATAGAACATTACCCTCTTAATAAAGAACGTGCAAAGTACACACTTTCCGGGAAAAAAAATTGAAACATTATTAGCAAAGTTCATTGGTTATAGATATGACATGGATCATATTATCTTAAACCAATAAATTAAGGGTGCTAATGAATTAACTTAACAACATCAGCCGTTCATGCTTTCTACAAGATGATGGCATTAATTAAATGAATGAATGAACTAATTCATAAGGTTTTAAGCTAGTGAAGACATAAATCATAGCTTATAGACAATGTAGAATAAATCAAACAGCTAGATTAATACTCACTTCGCCCTAAATAAATCAACTTTTGCAGAGTCCTATTAAAATAGTTAGGCCAAATTTAATGAATGCATAGTTTTCTTTAACCATGTGTAAGAACAGAAAAGAAATGATGATCTTGGCATCTTGCAAACTGCAACAGATGGTTAAAGAAGAATAAAGTAATACAACTTTCTGATGCAATTGATGATTCTTTTACAACAGCTTCAATATTTAAGAGATACTAATGTCGGGCCTAGTCACAGAATCACAATTTAATTGGTTACTTCGGGCATAGTCAAACTCACGATTTAATTGGTTTCTACAAGAGATGACAGGCTATTAGAGCACATAAAGCATAGACAAATAGCTAATAGACCACACATGACCACACATAGACCTGAAATGACCAAAAAAAGCAACAGCTGATAAGTACACTATGCTGCTGATATCCATCTTTCGTGGGAAAAGGTAATCCATTTTATATATTAAAAAAATATGGAAGCTAACAGATTGGTACACAGAGAAAGTATTAATAATAATCAGGACACCGTCACATGATGCAGACCAGGACTCGGTATAATCAACATAAATCCAACACAATCAAGTTTCTCTTATCAAGACAAATCCGATATTTCCATGTTTTATTTGCAAAGACACAAGATAAACAAACTTCTCTTATCAAGACAAATCCAATATTGCCATGTTTTATTTGCAAACACACAAGATAAACATGCATACTGCAACAGGCCAACAACAAAAACACATTATAGTTTCTCATAACTTGATTTCAGTTGTAGCGTACTAGCTTAGATGGAACACAAAATATCATATATCACAGATGCATACAATAGGTAGCAACCGATTATAACCAACTTCCTACAAACAGTAGGATATAAACACACAGACAGATTTGAACCGGTTGACTAATCACTTCTGCATCCTACAAACAAGAGATTTGAGTTTGTCCTAAGTCAACCATCCTATGTTTGAACAGTCTAATAGAGAAGAATATTAACATGCACAACATCAATCGAAAAGGTCAAAAAGCTAAGCTCTGGAAGGATGGAACACAGACTGATCTTGCAATGGTGCATAACAAAAACACATGCTTATAAAGGAATAAAGTAATGTAATTTCTGATGCACAGTACTGGTATTGCCATGAATAAGAATGTCCACACAACCCACAACCCAGGAAGATAGGACAAGCCGACAAGCTTACCATTATATATATTATAGCTAGATACCAATGACAGGCATTAACAATAATTAACAAACTTGCCAACATCAGTCATAGAACAGCCCAGGAAGATGGGACAAGCTTACTATTATATATATATTATAGATAGATAGATACCAATGACAGGCATTAATAATTAACTAACTTAACAACATCAGTCATAGTTTAATTGGTTGTTACAAGATCCCATAAGCATTATTAATAAACATCGCAATCCCGACATAACACATAACTTGGTTCACACATAAAGCACAATTAATAGATCACATTATAGATAGATAACAAGCAGCCAGATTTCAGCATGTCATCATCACCTTCCCTCCCTCTCAGTTCACAGCATCCATGGCATCATCACCTTCCCTTCCTCTCAGTTCACAGCATCCATGGGAGCAGCGAGGGCAAATTTATCATCCTCCCCCTCTGCGACGACACCATCCATGGGTCCAAAAGCCAGGGCATATAATTCATCCTCTTCCAAAGACTGGCGGAGCTGAATGCGGTGCGCAATGTAGTCTTCGTCGACCTCCACGTAGCCCTTCTCCCTGAACTCGCCACGCACCCAGTTGCGGAAACCCTCAACGCTGGCAGCACATTCCTTGGATTGCTCGATGAGCTCCCGCTGGAGCTTTGTGCTCCTTTCGACGAGGTCCGGAGAGATGCAGTCGGGGTATTTGATCAGCCGGGCGTAGAGCTCATCGGGGTCCTCACAGACTTCCGGCTCCCAGGCCAAGACCAAGTCGATGTACTCCTGCGACAGCCTCACAGCGCCTTCCTTGGTAGCAGTGCCGGCTAACGCTGCCACCGCCAAGGTCACATCACCAGGCGCCGCCAACGCAGCTGCAGGCTTTTTTCACCTCGATGGAGGCGTCCGCCGCCTTCAACTTGGAGAGATTCTTCACCGGACGAACCTTGCCCACCTTCCTCCAGGTCGCCACCGCATCCTTGGGTACGCGAACGTCACCGGACCTGATCCCCGCCTCCTTCTTCACCCGACGACCCTTGACCGCCTTCCTCCCGGTGGCCACTGCATCCCTCGACACGCGAGCATCAACGGACCAGATCTCTGCCTCCTTCGCGTCCATGGTGTTGTCCTTGCACCGCATCGGCAGCTCCATCTCGCCGGATGCACCCTCGTCGACGGATCTGCGCCCCCTCGCCGCCTTCACGCTCGTGGTGCCGCGCTTCATCGATCTCACTCGCCGGATCTCACTCGGCGGGATATTCTCACCTAGGATTTGGGGACGGATCGCTTAGGATTTGGAACCCTAGGTTTCGATAAAGTGACGCGGCGGCGGCGGGTCTCAACAAGGGTGAGGGGGCAGTCGGGCTCGGGCAGAAGTGTTCGGTCGGAGTCGGGCTGGACTCCAACGCAGATCTTCAAACTCTGAGCTGGGCCCAATATTTTTCCTAAATCCGGCCCAGCCCAGATTTCGATCGTTGCCTGATTTCTTTTGATTTTTATATTTTACTAGTGGAAATGCCGCACGTGCTTAAAAAACAATTATACAATATCAAGCTATAACCCTAAAACTTTTTAGAAGTCAATTCATTTTTGAACGAAGAAGTTAATTCATGTATTATTTAAAATACAGTGAATATACATCTGTGACACGCACTATCGCACGTAGCTATTATTTTTAGAATTAATAATTAATTTTTCTATATTATCTACGCAAAAGATTAAATAAATAGTTTTGTTTTGAACATCACTCGAATAACAGGGGATCATCTACCTCAATCTAAAAGGGACTTGCAATTGCATGGCCAGAAACTTGAGATGTGATCCTCCTTCTGCATGTAGATCTGTTAGAAAAGTATTGTAGCATTAGTTGCAGAAATAGGCTTTAGATGATAGCAAAAGTGTTTGAAAAGTACGTACAGTTCTCTCGTTTATAGAACCAATGTTATATTTAGTATTTTTCCAAAATGGTACAGAAGTTTTGTAAATTGCAAAGATCAACAATAGGTAATTCAAGTTACGTACATCAGACAACTTCATTAGAAACACAAGGTGTCATCACAATATAAAAAAATGGTTTAAAGGAATAGCTCACCACAATTTTGTTCTTTCCTGATTTGAAGTCCTTCCCTCCTCTTGCTTCTTTTCGATGTCCATTTACATTTCTTAAAATGAAATATAGGTTTCACCAAACATAAAGAATTGAAAAAACACTATAAATACAAGGCAACACATCTAAGGAATGGAGAAAAAAATTTGTATAAATCTCCATAGAGAAGTCCAATATAAACCATGCCATATGAATGAACTATCATTATTGTAGGAATAAAAATCCATAAACTTGGATCATTTCAATGTCCTGTTACATTTCTTAAAATGAATATAAATTTCACCAAACAACAAAGAACTGAAAAAAAATACTATAAATGGAAGCTAACACATTTAATTAAGGAATGGAGAAAAAATTATATGCATCTCCATAGAAAGGTCCAATATAAACATATGAATGAACTGTCATTATTGTAGGAACAAAATCCATAAACTTGGATCATATAATTATCTAAATTAGTTGAAAACCAAACATCACAAAACCGAAGCTATGCATATCTTGATTTTGGATGTGCACATACACTATCTTAGGAAATGCTTATTAGTGACACCTTGATCGGTGACGTGTAATTAAAACGTCACTACGTATCCTGAATTGCCTTGAAATTTGAAAAACCGTCAAGGAAAGGGGATAAACCGCCAAGGAAATGATCCCCGACCATAAACCGTCAAGCAAACACACTCAAGAATAGAGGGCAAAGGAAATTAGTTTCCTTGGCGGTTTCAACACTCAAGGATGATTTCCTTGGAGGCTAGCCGCCAAGGAAATCAAGACTGACTTAACTTGCCAAGTGGTCAAGGAAATGGTAGAGCCACCAAGGAAAGTAGTTTCCTTGAGGGTCGACAACCGCCAAGTTAACACTCCGGACCGCCAAGGATATTGTTGTTTCCTTGGCTACTACTCACCTCCAAGGAAATTTTTTATTTTCCTTGACTGTCATTATCCGTCAAGCTAATTCTATTTCCTTGAGGGCAGCCCCAAGGAAATTTATACTAGCAATAAAAAAATTGCAGTAATCAATATATTCTAAAATGCAGTCACTATATTCAATTGACATGTGATGATATACAGAGACATTTTATTATGTTCGCCGACCATTACATTGATGTAAAATATCCATATCAATATTACAAGAACATTTATCATTCATCCTTACATGAAGTGCATACAGCATAACACACAAGTCACTAATAGTTTCCAAAGCGGTAGGGTATTACTAACTCCTGTGTAAGTCCTCCCCAGCACACTATCTTTTGGCCTAAGTCAGTACATTTGCTAGTTGCATACCTACATGAGAAAATAGAACAATGAATCAATTACTAAGCATGTATGAAATCAACATGGTTCATGTATAGATAGTGAGGTGGAAGCACAACAAGGTAACTCACTTGTGGAGATCAACTGCTTTGATGTTGATCTGTTGCACAACGAACTTGCTGGCTCCCTCTGTAGGTAACCCACCATTAGTTCCTCGTTATCCCCCATCAGCTGCACGGATAGCACCACTTGTAACAATATTCCACAATGAGAAGGGTAAAGGCACGATGAACTTCAGCATAAAGAACAAGTGACGGAGAGTAGAGAATATTGTTTCTATGCTATACCAAAAAATAAAAGTGCATTTAAAAACTGTATGTAGGGCAAAGGCACATACTGGTATGGTTTGCTTATATGAAATACCAAACATAAATTGAAAGCAAAGTGAAATTTGCACTAGCAGAATATTGCGCATTTCACGTGCCAATGCATTCAGGGAAAGCAAGACTGTTTACTCTATTTTGAATCCATGATAGTATTGTATCAGGAAATCAGGTATGTGTACAGTCATGAGAAAGATGAACACTACTGTCTTATAAACATTTCTTTAGAATAACAATATTATCTAATTGGGCTAAATTCATTCAGATTACCACTACTGGTCCAGAAACTCACAAGTATCCTGAGTTAGCAGTAACCGCTAAATGTGTCCACAACAACACTAAATTTGAGAAGAGTTCGCAGTGATTCTGACCTCGTTCATTTTCTCTCTTCCATGGAATTCCACGCTCTCGCTTTGGACATTGCTTGGACCAACTATGACCTGCACCATAACCAATATACAAAAGCAGAAATGATTCAGATTCTTTTAAAGCTCATGAGCTATCAGCCGATGTCCTGAAAGCTTCAAGATTTAAACACTTTATTAAAACTGCACATAGATCCATGTATCTCAGGCATTACACCATGCACATTCCAATCACACATACCATTTTGTGACTAGCTGAAACTCATAACTGATGTTTCAAACTGATGCACGGCTGAGTAGCATTTCACCAAAATTAGAGCTTCAAAAACATTACCAATCTATAGACTGTTCATCAGTATTCAGTAACCACTACTGCTAAACTATGAGAAACGTACAGATTGCTAGTAAAATACAATTGCTTGCTTGGTATGACACTATACATGTACTCAGGCAAACGATGGACTGCTAGTATAATACTACATTTTTTTGCTAGACATCGAAATTGCTAGTAAAAAAATACATCTATCCAGACACGAATCAGCCGCCATGGACGGCGAAATTGAGGAACATGGAAGTGTCTTACCAATCCCAGCTTGGTAGACGACGAAATTGAGAAGAAATTGGAGAAGCGCCGTCGGCTGCATCGAACCAAACAGGAGAAGCACCAGTCAAAATCCGCCGTCGCCGCTCCAACAAATCTGGGGACGAACCAAATCCGGCCTGAGAGGAAGCCCCCGCCGCTGCACCAAATCCGGCCTTGGAGGAAGCCGCCGCTGCTGCAGCGCCGGAGCTAGAGCGCCGGATCAGGCTTGGGAGGGGCGTCGGAGCAGGCCAGGCAGGGGCGCCGGAGTACGGTGGCTCTCCTGTGCCAACGCCCACGGAGCCATGGCCCCGCGCCATTGTTGCTCGCCTGTGCTAACCCTAGTGCGTCGTTGTAAACTGGGGAGCGGCCGCGAGAACAGTACAAGGGAAGTGCTGATAGGGTTCCTGGGAGCAATATATTCCAACGCCTGATGCATCTTGACCATTCCTTTAGATCCAACGGCTGAACATGATGAGGGGTTTGGTTTGGGCTATAGTGGGCTGGCTGCACCCAATGACATGGGCTTCATTTCTAGGCTGTATATTGGGGCACGATCAATTATATGTATTTATTTTTCAGCACATGTTTTTTTATTTATAAGCACTATTTGATTATTAAACACTCTTGTGAAGTAAACACTTTAATCCAATAATATTTATGTACCAAAAATAATTTTTAAATAAAATATACTACATATTTGTCGTTGTGTAACAGTTTCACAAATTTAAGAACCGATTTACTAATTTCTATCATTTAAATGAATTTCTACGCACTTTTCAAAAATCACCACAATTTGAACTACACATCATATCTAACAATGTCAACAAACTAGAAAAACATATATGTAAGAAGACATGTTCCATATGATGTTACATCCAAAAAAACCGATGGAAAATGAAGTATTTTGATAAACATTACTTAAACTACTATTTTGGTGACTCAGATGAAAAAAAATCAATAATATCATAAAGTGGTCTAAAAATTCTAAGAATTGTTATGGGGTCATGATATGGTCATATAAGCTTCTCATAAAAAAATTAAATCATTTTGACAAAGTGAGACTATACGTTGTTTACAAATGAATACATCTCTCACACGGTTACATAACTATGAGACTATATGTGAGAGTTTTATCCACTTGTGAATAATGTGTAGTCCAACTTTGTTAATATGGTTTGAAAAAATTATGGTAAGATAATACAACCATGTTATGATCTCATGCCAAATTTTAGAATTTTTAGACGCCATTAAGATATTATTGTCTTTTTGTTAGATTCACTAAAATTCTTATAAACATTTCCTTGGTCTGTCGACCTCCAAGAAAATTCAATAACCCCCAAGGAAATCATATTTTACTTGACGGTTTATAAGAACACCCAAGGAAATAGGTATTTTTCCTTCGCGGTTTAGAATAATATCAAGGAAATAGGTATTTTCCTTAGCGGTTTAGAATAACGATCAAGGAAATGATTTATTTCCTTGGAGGTTACCGCAAACCGTCAAGGAAACATACATATTCCTTGGCGGTTTAGATAAACCGTCAAAAAAATATGTTTCCTTGAGTGCGGTGTAGAACCGCCAAGGAAACTACCCTTTCATTGGCGGTTTGATTTAGGCACTCAAGGAAATTCCCGGCCGCCAAGGCAATTCGGGATTCGGTAGTGCGTGTCACCAGTGGAAGATGTGTGACGCGGATAAATAGGACGCGTCGCCGACGAGAAGTGGTGCAGGTCAACAGCTTAAACGTGTGACACGTTCCCCAATTAATTAATGGATCACAAGATGAACTGCATCACAAATCCACTGTAAGGCATGGTCAATCTTGATGAATGGAGAGGGGTGATCTCTTGTCTGGTAGAAGGAAGGAGGGCCAGATGTCAAAGCAATGGCAGGGAGCTGCTCAATGATGTACGCGTTGACGATGGCGTCATGACTCTGACTACTGAACATATTTATAGATTTATTTAATTTAATAATATGGTAAATATGTCTTTTTATTAAAAAATATAAGATGAATATAAGTATATAAAACTAAATGAATAATATTAGAGAAGAAACAAGGAACAGGCTAATCAGTAAATCACACCATGAGTGTACCTAATTCATTACATCAGAATTCATGATATAATTTATTCTTTTTCATAAGACTACCACAAACTACATGATTAAACAACTTTAATAAATATGATACCAAAGCCATACTTGAGTGTTGATTGAACACTCGGCACATTCCATACTTACATTGTTTCTGTGAACACTCTGAACATCTCGTTATGGCAAAAAAATAACAACGATAATATAGAGTTTATGATTTTTTTTCCCGCGATAGGTAGATAAATTTGCACCATACTAATTAGCAGTCAAATAGCACTTATCCTCATTCTGACGTGCACTGAAAAAAGTGAAATATCTGCAAAGTGAAACTTCCGCTAGGATCAGCGAGCGTGCGTTCTATGTATGCCCTCCGCCGCCGCTAGCCTAGTGCAAGGCTGATCCTGCTTAATATTCAGAGAGCACATATCGCAGGTGTCAAGAACAGCAAACCAATGCATATATATCCAGAGATGGTTAAGGAATCGGATACCTAGTGTGGTTGGAGGCTATACACACACATATATAATAAATTCTGCTAAAAAAAACATATACTAAATCAGTTCTAAATTGTAGTTCGTTTGACTTTTTTAATTCTAACTTTGACCACTCGTTTTATTCAAAATTTTGAGCAAAATATCACTTCTTTTTGTTGTGGCTCGCTTTATTAACAAATGGTCTTTAAGAATGAATTAAATTTGACTACATTTGTGCAATTTTTTTAAATAAGACGCACACTTAGATTCAAAAAGTCAAATAAACTATAATTTAAAACGAAGAAAGTATATAATAACTAATTAATAAACTCGCTAATATATCCGTACAAAACAAGGAAAGAAAATAATAAGCTATAGATTTCAATGGGAGAATACCTGTCTCTCTTCTCTTCTTTATTATATCTACGCGCTTCTATAAGAAGACTCTAAATTAATCATCTATCCTATATCCATGTTGAAATTAAATCTCATGTTTGGTTTTGGAAATTGATGACGACACTTGTGGACTAATCCTTGCTCTAAGTGTGTGACTTAAGAAAGGATTAGGTGGATGACAAGGAGCATGATGATCATGAACATGGACAATGTCGGTGGACTTGATGGATCGTCAAGCTCGGTGATCGGCTTGAGAGGAACCCGGAGATCAAGACAAAGGTATCTTGATAGGGTTTTCCTTTCGGTGATCAAGACATGATAGAGCGTGTGATCACATTATAGGATAGATAGCCGACTATCAAGAGGGGATGCCGCGACAATCCTTGCATGAAGTGCTTCTAGGTCCAATTGACTTGCATATTGCATTTAGGACATGAGAGCACTAACCGATCTTGCCTAACATCTCGACGTGCTAACATTGGTGATAACGTGGTCATCTTGGGCGTGTTGGCAACCCTTGGCAAGAGGCGAAGCAAGTTTGAAGCAAAGAGCAAAAAGAAAAGAAGAAGATGCACCATTTGTTTTTGGGCGGACGACGCTTCGGCCTCGGCCGGACGCACCGACCGGTGGCTCCGGTCCGAGGCGTCTGGAGAGCTCTCGCAGCGCGTTTTGGCCGGACGCACCGATCGGAAAGCCGGACCGGACGCTTCCGGTGGTGACCGGATCGTCGCCGATCGACGCGACGGAGGAAGGGCGCCGATTGTGGGCCCATCGCTTATGCAGTAGCGGCCGGAAGCACCGACCGGACCCTAGACCGGACCGCTGGTGGTTCCGGTCAAGCGCCCGATCGGTCTGTGAAGACAATTTTTTTAGAGCAACGGCTCTATTTCGAGGGACTCCTATATATATATCCATTTGGCTGGTTCTTGGAGCTCTCTCTTGCACATTTGAACACTCTAACTTGCTAGTGAGCTTATGAGACTCCTCTCCACTCATCTCCTCATCACTAATTTGGATTCTTGGTGAGATTGAGATATATAGAAGTGCATTGCTTGCATCGGTTGCATTTAGAAGCACTTCATCCTTGGAGAAGCAGCGTGATTCTTGTTATCTTGGGAATTTGCACGGTTCCCTAGCGGCTTGGAGCAAGAGGCGGTGTTGAGCTCAAGTGGAGCTTGTTTGAGGCCACACCGGTGGTGATTGTGGGTCGTTCCTTACCCCGCGGGGAGATCGCGAAAGGAGCACTAGTGGATTGCTCGTGGCTTGTTGGACCCTCTCTTGTGATCGTTTGCTTGAGCGCCCATAGGGGTTTTGGCACCGACCATTGCTTAGCACACGTCAAGTGAGTGTATCGCCACAACGAGGACTTAGCGTGCCGGTAAGCACGTGAACCTCGGTAAAAAATCATCTTGTCAATAGTGTGCTTGCTCGTTGGAGATTTCATATTGATCACGGTGATTGGCTTCCACCTCTACACTTCATCGTCGGTATATCGATCACCCTCTCTAGCATTTACTTGATATACTTGTGTAGATTTGCCTAGGTTGTTTAGTTGCTTACCTTGTTAGGTTTGTTAGCTCCTAGTTGGTAAACTAGTTAGAATTGCTTGTTCACCTAGGAGTAATATAGCGACCTAGCACTTGTGTGGACTTAGAGATATTAGAATTATCATCTATTGCTTGTGACTTGCATAGATAGCTTGTAGCATTGCTTAAGAGCTTCGCCATCTTATTTACTAACCACCTTGCTTAGTGTTGTTGCGAGAATTTTTAATAGGCTATTCACCCCCCCTCCTCTAGCCATTAGGATCTTTCATGTCCAATACGATTCATCCTCTAGAGCTAGTGTGTGCTAGATTATGCTCAACTAGCCGCACCCGCAACTGACGGATATATTAGCGACCTGAGGGTCCTCATCAGTGATCCCAACTCCCCTACCTCATTGGAGTAATTTCAGGCGGGATCGTCGTCGATTCGGGAAACACACACAACCACGTTGATCCTCGATGGTGGCTACAAACCCGGACTCCGCCAGACGGCAGATTCGGGTGGTGTGATCATAGCTAGCACGGGGGCCACCTCGACATGCCATGCGGCGACATACGACGTACCCGATCCGCATCAACACCGACATCTTTGACATCGATGCCTACGCCCTCCACATCAGCAGCGACATCGACATCATCTTCGGCATGCCATGGCTAGCAAGCTTGGGGAGGGTGACTTGGGACTTCACGTCGAACGAGCTGACATTCTACAGATAGGGGCAGCCCAGGACATCCATGCAAACACCACCCCCACGCGTGGACACGAAGGCGCCCGGGCCAACGTGGCCGGCAGCGGACACTAGCGCCACGAGGCTTTAGCTCACGTCTCGGCAAGCGCCCCAGGCATGCTAGCGCACTCGACCTCCACGACATATCGTCGGCGTCTTCGTCCGGCTTTGTCGGCGACACTCAAGGACCACCACCTACGTCGGATAGCCCTCTCGGCGTCACGATGGCGTCGTCGCTCCGGCTTGGACACTAGAAGATGGCTTCCTCCTCTTTGACAATCGCTTCTACCTTCCAGCCTCTTCACCGCTACTACCGGATTTGTTGGACGCTCTACTTCAAGGGGGGGATTCATCGAACCAACTACCTCGCTCTAGGCGCCTACACCGCTCCCCCGACGATGGCCGCCCCAACAGCCATCCTGCTCGGCGGAGTGTGGCCACGACGCCACGACGCCACCACGTGGGCGCAGCCCACTTCATCTTCCTCGACAACATGGATTGTCAGTTCTTCAGCGTCAACAATGTCTACATCCACTACGACGCTGACAAGGAGACACACCAACTCCCTCCTTGCATGTTCGACATCGACACCATCATGTACGGTACGATGCTCAACCTTGCAGCTTCCCCGCTGACACGCCACGATGTCACCATTTGGCGTCTCATGCCTGTCTTTATCAAACCACCACCGCTAGACCGCTTCATGTTCTTGAAGAGCCCCCTCGCGACATGCTCCATCAACATCTGGAAGTGGGAGTTCCCGAGGGAGCTTCTATTAGCCGCTCGTAGAGAGACAACAGCTTCACTGGGCTGGGCAGTTCATCAAGGTCAAGATACGGCTACCACGGCTACATCGGTAATCTTCACTACTTTATGGAATTTGCCCCGATTCAAACCGGGGAGAACATGATCCTCGCCAATCCGGTTCATGGATGATTGGTGCTACGCTGCGTCGAGCTCATCATGCTCGGTACCTAACCTTTGCTCCCGGTGTAAGAAAATGGACTTTTATCCGGTAGCGAGTACGCGTCGGTCGAAGAATGGGGAGATGTCACACCCCAGGTGATGGGGCCAAGAGGGGTCGACCCAAGAGCCCCACGGACGGCGGGGGCGCCTCCCGGCCAGGGCATGCGGCCTTCGCCGCGCCGCCCTTCCGCGGATTTTTGGAAATTAATGCGGGTGTTCGATTAGGATAATTTAGGACTTTTTTGTGTGAAGGGGATATTTCTAATCTATAAGAAGTCTCCTATTAGGATAGGAATAAGGATTTGCTTGTAAAAGGTATTCGATCTCATAAGGAAACCTTTAGAGATTACTTGAGATACGTGTCTCATAGGAGGACTATATAAGTAACAGGTTTGTAATCATTTAGGGACAAGCAAATAAAGAATATTTTCCCTACTCATTTCCCCTAGTCGCCCCCTCCCCTAGCGTTGAAGATCTCTAGTTTGGTTTTTGATAATTAGTGACACCTAAGGACTAATCTCTCGATGCTAAGTGTTTGATTAGATTGGAGATTGGTCGTGTCGAGTTGGTGCATGGTGATCATGGAGGATGGATCGAGGTGATCCAAAAGATGATCAAGCATCCAATTCGGTGTGGTTTGGAGATCAATTGAGCCCCAAGGCAAAGGTATAACCATAGAGCCTTTTGATTTTACACCCAAGACACCATAGAGGGTGTGGGTGATTATAGGATTGATAAGTCGTACTATAAAGAGGGGAAAACTATCGTACATATCGATCCTCACGTGCCTTTAGGTTCAAAATTCATATGCATGCATTCTAACCTAAAGAGCTAACTCCGCACTTGACGAAAATGGTTTCAAAAATGCTAACACATGGTGTCGGAGTGTTCTTCGACGTGTCGGCAACAAGAAACAAGTGACGGAAGTCGGATTGGAGCAAAGGCGAAGAAACGGCAACACAACGACAAATTTCGCGGCAAAGAGGCGGCCGGACGCCGTGGAGGAAGCATGCAAGATCGACCCGACGCACAGGTGTGTGGTTTAGGTCAAAGAAACGAGAGAGTATGTTTGCGTGGTTGATCTCGGGGAGTGGCCGGACGCATGCACCGGAAGCATACACGGGCGCGATTATTCCCGACCGGACGCATGCACGGGGTTCTAAATTTGGCGGGTTGGGTTTGTCGGTTGTGGCCAGGACTCTTCTTGGACTCATGCATGAGTCAGGTCGGCGACGTCCGGCCGGCCCCGTAAATTGCATGTTCCTTCCCAACGGCTCCATTTCGTGGTGGAGCCTATTTATACCCCTTTGGCCGGCCATTGCTCTCTCTCTTGGTCATTTGAATCACTCCTAACATTATAGAGCTGAGCAACAACCCTCCCTCTCTCATTCTTACTTGTGAGCTTTATTCTTGAGAGAAGAGGTGATCCAAGTGCATTTGCTTTGTGTTCTTGCATCTAGAAGCACTTGGGGATCGTTGTGAGCCGGTTGGTTTCTTGTTTCTCTTGGAGACACCGCTCCTAGCCGGCTTGGTGAATTGGTGGAGGCGTTGGCAAGAGTTGGTGATTGTTCTTGGCCACCTCAGGGCGAAATTGTGAGAGGATCACACACTCCTCGTCGGGAAGACAAAGTGCAAGGAATACATTGCTCGTGTCTTGGGTACCTCACTTGTGAGTGGTGTGTTGAGGCTAGCAAGGGCACCGCCTAGCTCAAACACCATCCTTGTGTTGGTCGGCACAACCGGAGAGTAGCTTGTCGGTGAACAAGTGAACTCCGGGTCAACACATCGACGTGTCTCTTGTCTTGGTGATTGGTTCGTCGTCTCATTGTGTTGATTGGTTTATCCTCTTCTTGGTGATTGGTTCATAGCCTCTACACATCGGTATAAAAAGCTTCTCACTCTTGCATTACTTTCCTAGCTTACTTTGAGTAGAGAGCTAGCACTTGCTTGTGTAGGTTGTTCTTGCTAGCATAAGGATCATATTAGGTTTGCTCACTAGATAGAGTAGTGACATAGACCTTGAGTGACTTAGTGATCGTAGCATATTTAGTCTTGTCACTAGAAGGCTTGCAAGACCAATAGAGCTAGCGCAAACCGCACATTTGCCATTTGTTATACTAATCGGTTTGTTTAGTTGAGTTTGTAGAAAAATTTTATAGGCTATTCACCCCCTCTAGCCATCTAGGACCTTACACGCGTGCCGACCCCGCCCATGCATGCCGCTGCTGTTCGCCCCAACGCCATTTGCCGTGCCACCCTTGCCGGGCGTGTCGGCCGGTGTCGCCGCCGCCTCCCCGTCGTGGGCTGTGACAAAGAAACATATAAAATCTATATCTATACCTACTAATAAAGCGAGGAAATTTCAGTCCATCGAAATTTCTTTCACCCTTTTTCCTATACGCGTCAGAAGAGTCCCCGCCATCGCACGTCCTTCTGGATGAATTAATTTGTTAGCCATGCAAAACGTACAATGAGTCGATACGAATACAACTTTACAATGAGTCCGTACAAATACAACACATCCTTACGGGACCTTAATGAACCGAGCCAAAGTCAAAACTCAATCAAATAAAATCGAGTTTTTTTTCTTAAAGTCGAGAAAAAAAAAAAACTAAGTGGGCCTTTGGTTTCAGGTGAAATGGAGGAAAAGTGGAGGAATACTTGTTCACAAAGGATCAATTCCTTCAATGCCCTTTTGGTTTGTAGGAAAACGTAGGAACGATTCCATAGGAACACCGCCCCGTGACTCCATTCAGGAGGAAAAAAAAGAATGAGGTCTCGAGCTCATGGAAATCTTCCCGGCGGTAAGAATGTGCGCGCCCCGTGTGGCTTCGGTCGTTCTCCACGATTCGTGGACCACGAAAAAAAGGCAAAACAAAAAAAACTAGCCACCAAGAAGGTCGCCGTCTTCCTACGGTCAAGTGTTGGATCCGGGCGGATCCATGGATGTCGCCGCCGAGCCGGTGGATCGGCGGCCGCCACCACCGCCGGATCCGGCCACCTTCGGTCTTGGAGCGCGGCGGAAGAACCTCCCTCCTCCCCGCGCGCAACAGCAAAGGGAACTACTCCCCGGCGTGGACGTGCGGCGCGACTCCGGCCGGCACGCACGAAGCGCCGGCGCCCCCCGCCGTGGGCGCGCGGCACCGGCGTGGAGGCGTGGAGGATCCAGCTCGAGCGGCGGAGCAGCGCGAGGCAAAGTTTTATCGTGCGAGCATGATTGAGGCTTGGAATGCGGCGGCAGTGCTTTCGCTAGTCCGCTTGCCCTAAGACCGCTCGGGTGAATGAGATCCTCTGCATGTTGGCAAAAATAACTTCGTCTCGCAGGTTCTTGATCCGAGGCAGATTGATACGAGATCCAACCGTGAGCTATACAAAACTAATCTACCATGCCTAGATACCGCCCATGAGCCCATCGACACCATTCCTGCCCCCTCGCCCTCACGAACGATGTGCGACTCCCATGACCACGCGCCTCCGCCCGCCGTTTCTCGCTCGGCGGCGCGCGTTTGCCCTCGTCGGTGCCGGCGCCGCGGTGCCGCCTCGTTAGCCGCCACGGATCCGGCGGCAATCCTCGCTCGCGCCGCTGCCTTGGAGCGCCGAGCGGGCCGCCGCCTTCGCCAGCGCGGCCCGAGCGACCGGCCACCGCTGCCGCCGGGCGCATCCCTCGAGCGGAGCCGCCGCCTCGCCGGAGCGTCCTCGGAGCGGACCGACCACCGCGCCTCACCAGAGCGCCCCCGGGTGGCACGGCGGCTCCTCGTCAAGCGCGAGGCAGCGACGACGCCGCCGCCACCGCGACGCGGCCTAGTGGCCACAGATGCCGCCGCCCATAGCCAACCATTTTGTTCTCAGAATCTTTCAGGTGCCACCATTCTCGCAAATGTTAGCAGAGTGTAAAATGTGCTATTCGTGTAAATGCTAGCAAATGTAAATTGTCACTCCACGAGCACGAGCACTAGCGGCAGAATCGAATCGCCGCCACGACCCTTTCCACTCTCACGCCAAAAGCATGGTCAGGGGCGGCAAATTAAGTATGCCAAGGATTGGCCGATCATGCGGTTAGATGCGAGCACCACGATGGGCTTATGTGGGCCGGTTGGAGGCCCGCTAGACTAGCTTCTCCGAGCCGATCGTTGGATAAGAGATGAGCGGCAGAGATTGGCCAACCGTAGAGACAGGGTTGTTCTAGCAACCGCATCGTGTGTTTGGTTGGAGGGTTGGAGCGAAGTTGGGTTGGGTTGGACCCGTCCCCCGCCGGCTTTGTTTGGTTGCAACGCAAGGTGGGATGGGTTGGCTCCCCGAGGGAATATTCCTCTAAGATTCGGGTTGAACCCAACCCTCGGAATTTAGGGGGACGGAGCCGACCTCTTGGCGGGGTTTGAGGTGCTCCGTCTTCGTCCCGTCTCATCCCCCCGAGCTCTCCCGATGCCCGCCCCCGAGATCCCCGACGCCCATCCCGCGCCTAGGCCGGCGGCGGCGCGGCCTGGGGCGGGCGGCGCTCGGCCGCGGCTTCGCACGCGACGGCGCGCTTCGCCGGCTGGCCTCGAGACGCTGAGGAGGCGGCTGCGGCCGAGCCCTCCCACGACGGCGCTTCGCCGCGGCCGCGGCGGCCCATGGCGGAGCTCACCCGCCTGGCCCGGCCGTTGGGCACCCTCTCGTCTCCGATGCCCTGTACAAAGGAAGAAGACAAGGGATGAAAAATTAATTTGATTTCTCTTACGGGGTTTCGATGTAAAAACGCTAGAGAGAGATTTTTGCTAATATAGGCCTCACCGACATTGAATAGTTGAGGGTCTTAATGCAAAAGAAACCCACTACCGGTGTTAATCGGACATCCAACCCGGTTTCTGGTCCCTTCAACCAAATACGGGATGGGTTCACTCCGTCCCATAAACCGAGATGCAACCAAACACCGATATGGGTTCAACCCAACCCCAAAACACGGGTTGGATTCAACTCAACCCACCCAATCCTTAACCAAACACACGGGTAGAGGATCTCGTTCCGGATGAATGGGCCGTGTTGAGGAAAGCGGGCCAAATGAATTCCAAATTGAGAGCAAGACGTGCTTCCCGACCACGTTGAGCTCTCCAGCTCATCGGCGGTGGTCGGATTCGCAAACGCCCTCCCCGGCGCCCACTCTCTTTTCCACCGCGGGCCGGCTCCATGGCCGGGCGCGCACCGGGGCCGACCGGCCGCCGTGGGCGGCTCCATGGGCGGGGCGCGCCTCCCGGCGGCGCGCGCCGGGTGCCTTTTGTTGTCGCACGGCCGCGGCCGAGTCAACCAGTGCGCGAGTCAAGATGGCAACGGGTAAATACCCGACGGGTAGCGCCCACCCGCACACCCGCACCGCTAGGAGTAAATCTTACCCAGGTCGGGTTACCCGTATCCGTGATGCGGGTAGGAAAAATCATTTCATACCCGCACCGCGCGGGTAAATTCTACCCATCGGTGTAACCCGTACCACGAACATACCCGAAAGTATGACATATGAAATGCTTTATAAATTCAAATATTTAATAAATATTAGGTCAATATATGTGCACAAAAAGCAAATCTAACATCAATTAGCAACAATACTAATGTTATATATGTAGACTTTAGTTGAATTGGCTCAAATTCTAGTGTTATATGGGCCAAATTTATTAGGATTGTTAGTGATATATCTTGGTATTTATTATCCGCGGGTAGGCGGGTATGGGTAGCATACACCACTGCCGTACCAGCGTACCCGATGGGTAGAAGATTTCTTCCAATAACATACCCGCGGGTAAAAAAATCATTTCACACCGCGATCTTTATCGAAAAAACCCGTCGGTACTTCGGGTTCGGCACCCGTTGCCATTTTGAGTGCGGAGGCAGAAGGGATTGGGACGGCACATGCTCGTCTCCTACCCTCTGCGCTCGCTCCCTCTCCGTCTAGCGGCGCTCGTCCACTTCCCCACGGAAACAGTGCGCAGCGCACGAACCCCTTCACCTGGCCGGCGGCAGCCCCAGTGCCCAGCGGCCGCCTCGCCGCCCACATCTGGATCCTGCCCATCCCCTGGCCGTGGTGCCGGAGGTGGTGCCTCCTCTCAAGGCCATGGTGAATCTAAAAAAATGAAGTTCTGTGTGTCTTTTTCTTTGTTCATTAGTAATCTAACTATACCGGTCCAGAATGCCTCTGAAGTTTTTTTTTCTGTATGCATTCTACTAATTACCATCCATTGTTGGTATGTGGTGTAGGCTAAGAGGGCAAATGTGCACGAACTAATGAATGAGCATCTGTTTCCGTAATCTTTTTATTTATAGTTCTTATTTTTATTGCAGTAATCCTGAGTTCCGGAAGTCCTTGAAGCAGTTCGGCAAGAAACTTGTGGTGAAGAAAGATCTCAAATTAAGGTAATTTGCAAAATTATTCCACTGCTTTCATTTTTTTAATCTTCTACATATAGTAGTAGATTCTGATATTCTGCAACAATAGGATTTTTGCAGAATCAAGCCGACCGTGACAATGTACAAGAGTGTTGATGTTTGGAGTGAAGCTGAGGAGACATCTAAAAAGGTAAGGCAGTCGGTGACAGTGTTTGTCAAGGATGATTGTTTGACATTGACAATTGTACCCTATTGACTTGACTGTTTTATGCTCATAGATTTATGAGGCCATTCCTTCCCCATTTGTAGGTAAGTGCAAATATCAAAGAAAAAATGTTTGCTGCTAAAGAAAAGGTAAGGATAAATGAATATCACTCTGATACCGTACAGACCGTGATCTTCTGTAAACATGTATTCTTTGCCTTGATGAATTGTTTATAGGTAAAGGAGTTTTGAGTTGGAAAAGAAGAGAGTACAAGTTGCAGGGATACTCAGAAGAATCTTGATTGTGAGGAGGAAATGGTGACTTTACCTGCAGAATGGGTGTATCTGATCCTGAACAAGTGGTGGTTCCCAATTGTTAGATGGCTGAGAATGGGGGCAACCTCAGCCTGGAAGACAATGGCAAGATAGCAAGAATGGCACCCAGCTGACAAACCGCAATCAAAAACAGTCCTCAGGAGGAGACAGCAGCAAAAAGAAGCTCATCAAGGGAAGGCTAAAGCGGGGAGGCAAAAGAAATTGGAAACATGGGGCCCTGTGGTACCTGAGAGGAAGGGTAAAAGAGTACCTCTTATAACAGGAACAATGCTGGAGAGGGCACAGGCTGTGAAGAGGAAAAGCAACTTGCATGAACCTAAAGGTATAACAAATGCTCCTATTCCCAAGCTTACTAGTGAAGCTCTCCTTTCTATTGCTACTGATATTGGTCTGGTGGTAGATGGTTCACATAAGGATTCTAATAACAGTACAAATGCTATTTAGACCTAGATGCTAGTAGATTGGAGTCCTTCACTCTAAGTTGTCAGCATGGTATATGTTCTAAGGGGACTGGAAATGGAGAGTTGCCTCCAAAATCATAATGAAGCAGTAGGTAATATGGCTAGTAGAGCTGAGTCCTATAGAAATATTGTAGTAGGACTGGGAGTTAACCTTCTAGTAGGCTGGAATGGGGAAAAAGGAGAGTTGTCTCCCACCTCCATAGATATAGTTTTAGCAAAAGATCATAGTTATTTAGAGATGGAACCTGCTAACATCCTTAGTCGGTCTGAGCATCAAGTTGATAGTTCCAGGAGCTATTTAGGTGAACATAACCCTGAAGTGTCTCTGGGAGTGGACCCTACCTCAACCCACCATTGGGAGTTGTTTCTCATGATCTCGTCTCTTACAAAAGAGGAGCTGGAAGATAAAACCTGGACTAAAGTAGTTAAGAAGAAGCAGGCTAGAAGGAAAAGGAAATGCTAGGTCTTTTTTTGGAACATTAGAGGTTTAAATAAGCCTGGAAGGCTACCTGCTTTAGTTAGCAAAATTAAATGTACCCATGCTGACTTTGTAGTTATCTTTGAAACTAAGAAAGAATCTTTTCTCATGGGTATTTGAAGTCTTTAACAGGTAATGTTCCTTTTAGTTGGTTTTTGTCTTCCTGCTAAGTAAATAGCGGATGGATCTTAGTGGGTTGCAATAGTGATAAATTCTCTGCTTCTGTAGTAGAGGTGTTAGATTTTTCGATTAGTGTCTAGAGATGTTGTCTCTGGTTTCTGCTGGAAACACATTGCAGTGTAGGTTCGCCCTATGAGTCTGGCAAGCAAGCTTTTTTAGATGAGATTGATCTGGTTATGCAGAAATGGATAGGACCCATCATTATTGGTGGAGATTTTAACTTAGTTAGATTCATGTCAGACAAAAGTAACGGTGACATCAATCACAAATGGGCTGATGCCTTCAACGCTTGGGTTCTTAAGTGGGGGTTGATAGAGATTAATGCTGGCAATAGGGTTTTTACTAGGACCAATAATCAAGAGGACCTTGTTATGACTAAAATTGATGAGTTTTTGTCTCTACAGACTGGGAAGCTAGCTTTCCTTTCGTTAAATTGAAAAACCTTGATAGGCTGCCTAGTGATCACAATCCATTAATACTGGCAACAACATGAGCCTTTGCAAGAAGAAATTTAGGTTTGAGAAGTGGTGGCTGGAAAAAGATAGTTTTAGCAAAGTGGTCCAGAAAGCTTGGGATATGCCCTATACTGAGACTAACTCCTTAGACACATGGCAGTTTAGAATTAGGACTTTACTCAGATTAGCTAGGGGTTGGGATGCCAATGAGGTGACATCCATGAATAAGTTAAAGACAGAGACAGAGTTAGCCTTAGAGTTCAATTTTCTGGAGTCTGAGATGCAGCAAATCTTTTATTTATAATTTTTATTTTTATTGCAGCAATCCTGAATTCCAGAAGTACCTGAAGCAGTTCGGCAAGAAACTTGCTGTGGTGAAGGAAGATCTCAAAGTAAGGTAAGTTGCAAAATTATTCCACTGCTTTCAGTTTTGAATCTTCTACATATAGTAGTAGATTATGATATTCTGCAACAATACGATTTTTGCAGAACCAAGACGACCGTGACAATATACAAGAGTGTTGATATTTGGAGTGAAGATGAGACATCTAAAAAGGTAAGGCAGTCAGTGACAGTGTTTGTCAAGGATGATTGTTTGACATTGACAATTGTACCCTATTGATTTGATTGTTTTTATGCTCATAGATTTATGAGGCCATTCTTTCCCACTTGTAGGCAAGTGCAATTATCAAAGAAAAAAATGTTTGCTGCTAAAGAAGGGGGGCACGCCTTGATGAATCTAAAAAATGAAGTTCTCTGTGTCTTTTTCTTTGTTCATTAGTAATCTAACTATACCGGTCCAGAATGCCTGTGAAGTTTTTTTTTCCTGTATGCATTCTACTAATTACCATCCATTGCAGGTATGTGGTGTAGGCTAAGAGGGCAAATGTGCACAAACTAATGAATGAGCATCTGTTTCCGTAATCTTTTTATTTATAGTTCTTATTTTTATTGCAGTAATCCTGAGTTCCGGAAGTCCTTGAAGCAGTTCGGCAAGAAACTTGTTGTGGTGAAGAAGGATCTCAAATTAAGGTAATTTGCAAAATTATTCCACTGCTTTCATTTTTTTAATCTTCTACATATAGTAGTAGATTCTGATATTCTGCAACAATAGGATTTTTTGCAGAATCAAGACGACCCGTGACAATGTACAAGAGTGTTGATGTTTGGAGTGAAGCTGAGGAGACATCTAAAAAGGTAAGGCAGTCGGTGACAGTGTTTGTCAAGGATGATTGTTTGACATTGACAATTGTACCCTATTGACATGACTGTATTTATGCTCATAGATTTATGAGGCCATTCCTTCCCCATTTGTAGGTAAGTGCAAATATCAAAGAAAAAATGATTGCTGCTAAAGAAGAGGTAAGGATAAATGAATATCACTCTGATACCGTACAGACCGTGTTCTTCTGAATTGTTTATAGGTAAAGGAGTTTTGAGTTGGAAAAGAAGAGAGTACAAGTTGCAGGGATACTTAGAAGAATCTTGATTGTGAGGAGGAAATGTTGACTTTACCTGTAGAATGGGTGTATCTGATCCTGAACAAGTGGTGGTTCCCAATTGTTAGATGGCTGAGAATGGGGGCAACCTCAGCCTGGAAGACAATAGCGAGATAGTAAGAATGGCACCCAGCCGACAAACCGCAATCAACAACAGTCCTCAGGTGGAGACAGCAGCATAAGAAGCTGATCAAGGGAAGGCTAAAGCGGGAGGCAAAAGAAATTGGAATGGGGCCCTGTGGTACCTCCGCTTGCCGCGCCACCGAGCGGGCTGGAATCGCGGTCACCAGCTCTCGGCGCAGCACACTGGCACGATGGGAGCTGGCGCTGCCTCCTGGCCCTGGCGCGATCGGCTGGCGAGGTGGGGATCTGGCGGTGTGCCCTCAGCACGGCGGCTCCCGGCCAAGGTGTGGATGTGGCCAACCGCTGGTCGCCGGTGCAAGCGGCGGCGCGCAAGCCACCGCGCAGGCCCCTGCCATCGGTGAGCTAGCGAGGCAACGGCTCCAGGCGCTGTGGCATCCAAGTGCTCTCAGCACGGTGGCCCCTGTCCCTGGCCACGCTCATATGGGAGGTTGCAGTGGCAGCTGCAGGAAAAGCCAACCGTGGATTGACGTAGTGCTGCTGCTTCATTGAGTAGCCGTCGTCATGCCCCTATGCGAGCTCCTACAACGCGAACACGGGCCAGCTCCTCGGCGGCGAAGTGGCGTCCATGGATGATGCATATGGCTACACGGCACCACGGTCACCTCCTACCTTCCCCATCGTCTTCCGGGAGTTGTGCATTGAGCCACTGAATAATTAACGTTTCGGGAGTTGTAGCTACTCTGGTGTTTTATGATAGTATTTGATCAGCAACCCATGAGCTTAAACTTTTAAACATGAATATTCTATTATCTTTCTATCATGTAGGATTCCATTGATCGAGATAATAAACAGATTAAGATCTAAATCAGCTTGGATAGAAAGTTCAACATCACAATCATCCACTCAGAAGGAAGATAGGCTGGTGCTGAAGAACAAGTCTCTAGGTGGCATGAACAACTGCAGTGCTGATGCCTGAATTTCCGTGGGCCGTTCACTGTTCACTGTTGCCTCGATTCAAAAATTTTTCAGTTGGTGGCTTCTGATGACAATGGATCAGGAACCAAGAGAGTGACAACCAATTTAGAAAGATTGAAAAAAGACTTTTGATCACCATGGACTACCGGTATACAATATCGGCATTTCAAGCTTATACAATTTGTCTGAGCAGTTTTGATACAAAAATTGCCTGTGAATTAGGCAAGGTGATTTTTCTCCTTCTCCCGTTGCTTATACTATGAACATGCAGTTGGTCCATAAAGATCATAATATAAAGCCCAGCGTCCTCCTTTTGTTACTTCATACAACATGTTTAGTTTTCTCTCAGTGTTCTTACTCACTAGCGATTGGCATGTGCTATGGAAGCTGTTAGCAGCTGGTGCTCTTCAAAGTGGTCTCAACTGCCGAACTCTATGACCATTACGATGGTGATAGTAAATCTTGACCTAACGTGAGGGAAATCTGACCATCTTGGGTCTGTGCATATCCTATTGATGCTTTCTGTAGATGCTTTTGGATTCAAAAGCAGATATAACCTTGTTAAATTTGATTAGCACATCTTGGTGCCATTTTGAACCTATAGTTGGTTTCTAGAATCTGGACACCCATGACAAACATTTGGATAGGATTTTACCTACAACAACTTTCTGTAGCTTAGAAGTATAGTATATTTGAACAGATTTTTTTTTGGACAAGTACGCCAAATTGAGATCAAGAAACCTTTTTGTGTGTGATTAGATCAAGCATCCATTTCTTCTGGTCTTCTAGATTCTGTATGATACAAAATCAAACAGCTATATAGTGCTATAGTAAAGAGCTAGCTCAAATCCAGTTTCCTATTTAATGCTAGTTTGTAATGGATGCTTTATCCTGATCAACATATGTCACTGAAGAAGGATCAATCCAAAAGATTTGTAACTGAGGCATTTACATAAGTAGTAACCAATTATCAAAACATCATGCCATCTCAGTCAATATTTTCACATTTATCTGTTGATTTAATTGTTGGTAATTTCTAAGAGAAATGTTTTTATAGATCTCCTGGTTTTTACTGATTGGTGAACCAACTGCTGGTTACGGTTAAATTGTTTCTCACCTTTATGAATTGCATGTCATGCAGCACATCGACTCTGACAGGTTCTCCAACTGATTTAACAAAATCATACATGCAGTCATTGCCTTCACGGCATCACCCTTCAAATAAACTTGCTCATCACAAAAACGATAATAGAAGACATTTTTATACTGAGCGTACTTAATACAGTTGTGTTTTACCATTTATTATTTAACTGCACACTGGTATCTCATAAAGTTTGCCTCTTATATCCAATAAAAATTCACCGCTTAGCACACCCAAAAGACAATGCTCAGCTGCTGATTGAGGAAATGCCTCCTCAGGTAATGTGTACACTGAATAGTTCGTGTTTTCAGGAGTTGTAGCCAAGTAGCACTTTGATGCAAGGGAGACTGATACAAGCTTGCTGAGATTATTAAGATGAATTTATTTTTCTATACATACTCCCTGTGTTATCTGTAGCAGCTACGTTCACATTTCTAATCTGAGCTCATCAACATGAACTAAGCTAGAACTTTGTTTTATCTATAAACCCAGTGATAAATGTTAAGCTATATATCTCTTCCGATCTGAACTCCTATATATATCTTTTTTGGTGTATATAATACCTATTAAGAATATGAACCGCAAGATATTGCAAGAATATTAAGAATCTGTAATAAACGACTACAATGAAAGTGCTATGCATTTCAACACTTGGAAACAAAGAAGAAGCTACAGAGCTAGGCCAAAAATTATAGTCGCAAATCGAACACTGAGCTTCTCAAGCAAAGGGTGCGGCAATGCCACGCCATATTTTCTAGTAATCTCTTATTTCCATTGGCACAAACGAAATGGTCATGACTTATGAGGTGAAGCTTATGAAATGTTTTTCATAACAGTTATTAGATTTCTTTCTTAAAGCACCACCTTAACATTTCTTATATGGCTTGAAGAAAAAGCTAAATTACTTTTTGCAGTTATATAGCTTTTTCTCACCATATCAGTTGTAAGTATTGTTTCCCATAGTGTTAGCACGGGATATTAGTACTCAATAATTGGTCAGACTAGAATCATTGGTCTGTTGTAAGTTAAGAATGACTTCGCTTGTAGTTTGGGCAAGTTTTCTTATGTACTTCATTCAGCTACAAAAATTTAGAGACAAATAATAACTGGTAGCGCATTCTGAATGTGCTTGATCTTATTGACATTGACAGTGTTTCTCCAGTTAAAGGGACATGCTGTGTGTTTAACAGCCACAGGGGATGAACTGCTTATCACTGAACTTATGTTCAGTGGCATCCGTTCTATATGATTTTCGGTGTCCAGCCAGTCTCTGTGACTGTAGTTGCAGTATTCTTTTTAATATGTTCTATCTGTCTAGGTACATTTAATGATCTTGATCAGCATGGTAAATCAACTGAGCAGATAAGCCTAAGAAATGAACTTTCTAGGCTGATGATGCAGCTTCAGGAGAATGCAAGAAAAATACCTGAGGTGTATACTTGTCTAAACTTTGATATGTCCCTGAACTTGTTTTAGATGTAAATTTCCTATTCATGTTTCCAATGTTGTGAGATCAAAGACTATTTTTTGTTGCCTCATGTATATTTGTCTATCTTCCTGTAAACGTGGAAGTATATATTGAATCAACATGCAGACCCTACCTTAGTGGATGCCATATGTTGCTGGTCAAGCGTTACTGGGGTTGAGGCCTCTTACGACTCCTAATGTTAGAAATTTCTTTATTTTCCTATTGGAAATTCTGTTGGCCTTAGAAACATTTTACTATCCGGTTCAGTTTTTGGTTCATATTATGTCTAAATTCTGATAAGATGCAATTTTATACTATTGGAAAGGTTTTTGCGGTTTTCATTAATTTATCTTGTTGAACTTGTAGTTTTGACTAATAATTTGTTTATCGTCCACATTTTTCATTTTCCTGTGTGTCACTCATCAGATTTCAATTTTCCTGTTTATCGCTCATCTGATTTTCATTATTCTTTGAATTTTGTTGAGATTTGATTCTGTAGCGTGTGATTTGGAGAGTTCAAAGTAGAATGACCTCTACTTGTATACCGTTATTCTAGAAGATTTGCTGGACAAATACTGGTTCTGTTTGGTGCTCTTTATATACTATAGTACCCCCTTAGACCAAAAGGCAAATTATTTTCCCATTTTTTGTGTTGGTATTTGCTATTTCTCTATTGGTTTACCCGGCTAGGACAATTCGAGTCTCCAGTAGTGGTGGCCCATGCGTTTATATATATATATAAGCCATCTGGCAATGCTGCAGGACATGCATCATGTTAGGCTGGGACAGTAATTTTCAATATGTGCTCTGAACCCAATCCGTGAAAACTCAACCCGAAGTGCAAAACCCCCAAGAAATGACCAGCCAATGCATCTAGTCAGGGTCGGGTCAAAGATTTTGACCCTACATAACATAACATAACATTTTGTTTACGCGAGTGTCTCACATTAGATAAATGTCTTTTGACCCTACATAACATTTTGTTTACGCGAGTTTCTCACATTAGATTAGATAAATGTCCAATGTCTCGCATCCAAACAAAAAGGGACAATTCCATAGAAATCACCTCTTGTTTATGCGATTACTATTTACTGGTCAAATAATATCCCCTATTACAGTCCAATAATTTTGTAAACACATGCGTGTTCATAGGTGCATATTTTCTAGTGAGTAATAAATTCTTAGTAATTTTGAAATTTTGATTTCTCAGAGCAGAGAAACGATTCTCTCCAGGCCACTGCCTATATAGCCAGCAATGATCATATGCGTGATGCTTCCCTCAGCCCATATCATATCTTTACGTGGATTCCTTTCACAACTAATGCCACACCATCCCCCTCGATCATAATATCAATATTGTACTAAATAGCTATTTCTTATATATTTCCTTGCGTAACCTGCACTCACATCTAAAAAAATACGAAATTTTCACTATAAGGAATTTTAGATCATAACGTTTACATCATAGAACTAAAGGAATTTTCGATCATAGTGGATGTTGAATGGTAAGCTGTAACTTGCTAAGTTGCAAATGGTAGCAAACAGCTTCTTTTAATTGTAACTGAAACACCGAACCGGATGGATGAACAAGCCCAACTACGCGATGGTTAACAACCACAACAACATTATGCTTTCTGTCAAAAAAAATGTTATGCTCAAAGAAAAAAAAAACACCACCACAACATCTTGTAAAAAACAACCACCACAAAGATCACTGTATAGATGAACCAGTCACAAAGCCAACAATTCCTCTCAGGTAAGTTCAGGGTTCAGTACTTGTTCACAACAGATGACAATTATTTCTGTTGAGGTTCAGTGTGCTTGTTCACAACAGATGATAATTATGCAACAACTAAAACATAGCAAAACTTGACGAGAATTGCACGCAAAAAAGGTCTTAAAGTTTGACAGTCAAACGCGAACACCACGAAGGAACAGAGATGGCAGCTTTTCATAGTTGCCACCCTGGGCTCTGATAGTAGCCTGGTGTTCACCAATCTGTTTCTTGAGGTCGGAAATGGAACTCAGTTTTTGTGCAGGGTCTTGTTCGCAGCACGAGAGCATTTCAGCTGGAAAAACTCACGGCGGCATCTAGCAATATCATTGCAACCCTTGACAATCAGATCATTGACATTATTGACATTGTCATCAGTTGAATTGATGGTCCGCGTATACACCGTCAGTTCCTATAACATGAAGAAAAAACAGGTTATATTTTGGTTGGAGTGCAGATAAAGTTTTATACATCTCATTTACTGGTTTCAGAGGAAAATGGTGAGCTTCTCCTAATAGTCTACAGAATAAATAACCATTTGTACTTCTATCAAATATTGTTTTTCACTCAAAATATATAGTTTATGCCGTAGCCTACTAAAAGGTACAACTATAACATTACAGACAAAGAAATAGCATCAAATGCTGACAATGATGATATGTAGAAGTTCCTGAAATAGCATGTAATTAAAATGCATATTGACAGACCTAATGTGTTTTATTCCCCTGAGCTCAACAGAAGAATCTAACTTGCATTTCAAAGTATCTTAATATTCAGGTGATCTGTTTTTATATAAAATTGAGCTTTTGCTCTAGTTTATGCCGTAGCCTACTAAAAAGGTACAACTCCAACATTACAGACAAAGAAATAGCATCAAATGCTGACAATGATGATATGTAGAAGTTCCTGAAAGAGCAGGTAATTAAAATGCATATTGACAGACCTAATGTGTTTTATTCCCCTGAGCTCGACAGAAGAATCTAACTTGCAGTCCAAAGTATCTTAATATTCAGGTGATCTGTTTTTTTATATAAAATTGAGCTTTTGCTCCCTTTAGCTCTTTAGCAATGTTACAGCCTGCAGAATCAAATCCAGGCAAGCCTGCAGAATTCTAACCTGCAGAATCCACTTCCCCATTTCCCCAATCAAATCCTCCCCCAAATTTCTTCCCCTCTTCCTCCATAAAATCCATTTCCCTTCTTCCCCAGATAAATTTACAACGATTTCAATCAAATCGAGATAGAATTACCTCCTCGTCGATCCCCAAATCCCTCAACCTCTTACACTCTCTTGCCCACGCTGTGGTGGTGTCCTGCTCCTGCACGATGGTCTTGTTAGGGTTCGAATTCAGCCAGAGTCTTTGATGTTCCTTCTCCGTCAGCATCCTGGGGCCTCCAACGCCTTCCTCGCCGGCCATTGGTGGGACTCGTGGGAGGGGAGCTCGTGGGAGAGAGGGCCAGAGGTTAGGGGTAGGGTTTGGTTGGGAGACGTATGGGGATTAATTCGGGGGATTGAGAGATGTATTCTCTGCAGGCCGACAAAATCCCCTCCCATTTTTTTTTTAAAGCAACATCAGTAGTACATGTTTTTTTCTTTTTAGGGCCTGGGGCTTGTTTACATTGCAAATTTTTACAACTTAAATTCTTGTAGCACTTTCATTTGTATTTTGGTAATATTGTCCAATCATAAGCTAACTAGGCTCAAAAGATTTGTCTCGAGATTTACAACTAATTTATCCAATTAGTTATTTATTTTACCAACATTTAATGCTCCATGAAGGCATCCAAAATTGATGGGCGTGTTTGATTTCAGAGCCGTGGAGGGCAGGCCGTGGCCGTGCTCATATCGCAAAAACCCTTTGATTGATTTCTTTGCATGAGATGAGTCGGGCTCTGTTGAGATCGTGTTTGATATCACACGTCGGGGATAGGGTGACTTTGTAAGCGGCATTCGGTGGCCTTACCACCCCCTCCCTCTTTGGCATTTCATGGAACACACCCGCCGCGGTGGTGAGCACCGCCGAGAGCTCGCTGGTCGACGCCGTGTGTCACGGTTCGCCGGGGAGCACCGTGACCAAGAACTCCGCCCGCGGGCGCGTCCACGGTCGACCAGGGAGCGTCGCCGGACGAGCGGAGGAAGAGAGCGGTGAGAGGGGAACAGCTTGGGAGGTGAGGGAGCGGTGACGACGACGACGCGAGGTCCCGGTCTCCGCCCACTTCCCGACAAGAAAGATCCGCTTCGGCGTCTCCTCCGCGGCTCGCCCGATCCGCGGTGCGGACGTCGGCGTCAAGGCCGCCGTCGAGTCCATGCCATTGACGCGTCCGACGCCGCCACCGACGCAGCGACTCAACCCCCGGCCACCCCGACCATCGCCGCCACAAGCGCGGGAACTCCGCCTCGCCACCGCCGCCGCCCTAACATGGGCGCGGACGAGGGAGGTCCACCGACCATTGCCGCCGCAAGCGCCGGGCACGCGGGAACTCGCCGGCCACCGCCGCCGAAGCGTGGGCATAGATGTTGGGGGTCCCCGGGCTGCCCCGTCGCCCGTCCACGGCCGCCCGCGAGCCACCCATGACCGGGTGGAGGTGGAGGTGGAGGGGAAAAGGGAGGTGACCGTCGGGAGGTAACTAGACGAGCCAGCTCCCGAGAAACGCAGCGGGGGAGCGTGCGGCGCGAGCCGGAGAGAGAGTAGAATTTGCATCCCACGGAGCTGGGCCGAGGAACAGTCCCAACGATATCAAACACGAGCACATGGCTCCCACGGGCACGGGCGCAAGGAAATGGCCCATATCAAACACGCCCGATATGTTATCCGTGAAGGCGTTAGCAACAGGCAATATACTAGTATTATTTAGTTGTCCATTGGGTAATGTGGCATACCTTACCCTAATAAAGGGGTCAAAAGTTTGGTCATGAATCAGTTAAGAACAGCATAGAAAAATTGCCTCTTTTCTCTATCTGAATCGGGGATTTTGTATATAACCAAGTTGGTCAACTTTAAGGAAGATTTTTTATGGTTTATAGCTTTACCAATTTTGTTTAATGTTGTACGAAAAACTCTCAATTGTTTGTGAGATCAAGAAGTCCAAAGTTTGGAGATTATACTATATTCGTATTTGGATTCAGAATTGTACAACTATGTATTAAACTAGACATTGGCAAAAAAGAATTTGTTGTCATGGTCATTTTCACTAGAGAATCCTTGTGTT
Organism: Hyparrhenia diplandra; assembly: GCA_015847255.1. Taxonomy (NCBI): domain Eukaryota; kingdom Viridiplantae; phylum Streptophyta; class Magnoliopsida; order Poales; family Poaceae; genus Hyparrhenia; species Hyparrhenia diplandra. Next base: position 1,557,662 of record JADLZK010011669.1, read on the forward strand.
ATTAAGCTAGCTTAGGTTCCCTTGTCATTGATTTGGAGGAGTTGGAGCCCCTAAGAGCTCTCCCAAACAGCTCCTAAGCATGCACCTCTGCGTAGATGAAGATTACCCAAAGAAGTCTAGCTAGTGGCCCGACAACACTTCTCCTTCCTCCACATGCAAGATAGTACCCAATGCGGAGGAGGTGGGAGCGCGTGGCCCAAGCAGAGGTCATGGGCGCATTGGTGATGAGGAACGCCACACTTACCGATCGTGGAGGAAGGGGTTGAGAGGAGAGTAGCCATGACAAAGCTTACCGACGATGGTGTTTTTTTTTTTGGGGGGGAAAGGGGGGGGGGGAGGCGGGCCGAAAACAGGTAGGTACGAGAGAACAAGAATGAAGGACCCGACTCCACTCTTTTACTAGAGTATAGTTTTGATACGGTGTTTTGGCGGCGCTATAGCGCTATTTTTCTTAGTTGTTTCAGCATTTAACTAATTTTATTAAACTTGGACATCTTTGGTAATGGTGAATGGTGCATCCATGATGTAATGGCGTTGCTAAGTTGATACTTATTGTTATGTTATGGTTAAGTATTGGTCCAAGAACCATTTACATCTTTATATTTGTGACTTTTTTACTTTCTTTTTTGTTTTCTATAGTCGCTAACTAGTTTAGCTACAACTAAAGCGGCTATAGTTGTTCTTAGCTTCTAGGGAACTCACACACTATTTTGCTTAGCCAAAGATTGTAAATACGACTCATAATGTGTCCAAAGCAAAGCAAGTTTGCACACATCCAAAACAAAGACCATGTACCTCAATGCCCAAAGTAGTGTTACCAGAATCCCACTTGGCTTCAAGTACCATCAATCTTGTAAGAGAACCGGGAATGCATCCATGACTTGATAAGTTAATCTGAGACATGACACAAGCAAAGCACATTTTCCTTAACCGGCTTGTACAAACAAAATAGAGGGAACAACAGAGTAAATGATCAGCTATCCTAGTTTTTGTTTCAGAGTTAAAATAAAATTACATTTGGTCCAGTACATGAGGCAGGGAGGATTTCCATTCTCACGAAGATACGAAGTACCAAAACAAAGGAGACGATATTTATTTCCCCTGCTCGTGAGACAAAAGGGCCGTTGGGTAGGTGTAGATGCCATGGAGGTACAGAGCGAGTAAGCTCTAAGCACTTGCACGATCTAGATGGATGCAAGGTAAGGCCGTCATCCTGATAATATTTCAGCTGGCATTGGGTCCAATAAGAGTGTGTAATAGTATGGAAATTATTTTTCTATTCAGCTTGGTGAATTTATATTCATGTGAAGCATGACAAGGTGAATAGTGGCATACCATGGAAGCTGATTTTTCATAAAGGGGTTAATTTGCGTTAGAAATAAGAAAGGAAATCAAAGAAATATATAGTACCAGTTCAATTTCAATGGTTGAGATTGGCCATATGAAGTTTGGAAGTTCAATCTAGTACACTCGTATATAGCCTAAGTCCAAATTTGATGAGTGTAGTAAATTGGACTTTTACCTATAAGTTATGCTCAGTCCCAGCAGGTTTATTTTATTCTTCACGGAAATAGTTTCTCACATGATTAATCTAAAGATCATCATAAACATTAATAGTTTTTTATATATATTTGATCTGTTAATCTTTGACTTTCGAGGATGCAAGGATTTACATTCTTTATGGGACATAGGTAGTATTTTGTTTTGTTATTGTGTCTCTGGTTAGCTTTTATGTAATAATAGACTAGGAAATGTGTCCATGTGTTACAACGGAAAGCACAACTTGTTATGTGGGCAACTAGATATATGATTTGTTTATGTGGGCAACTAGATACATGATTTGTGGTTCGACGATTTATTTCAGGGCCGTGTCATTTGTTTGGTACAAACCCGACTCAATACCGACATATATGCAGGGGCGGATCCATGTGGCGGATCTTCGGGCGCCTAAGACCGTGCCGACCACCCCCGGTGGGCCGGCCGAGTAGGCCCGTACAGCCCACTGACCCGCTAGGAGCCCATGATGACAGCCGGAGGCGAAGACGAAGGCCGCGACGATGAGCGAGTTCCGGCGAAGTTAGGGTCGGCGAGCTCCCCGGGCGCCACCGGGCGGGGCGGACTCATCCGGTTGTGTGCGGGTTTCCGCGGCGGCGGCGTCGAGGTCGGGCACCACCGGCCGGGCGAAGACGGCGCTGACGACGAGCAAGTTTAGGCGGTTAGGGTCGGCGAGCTCTCCTCCCCTTCTATTCTTCCGGGTGTAGAATGAGCGGCCCGGCAGCGTGGCCGTCGACACTGGCGATGGCGGCGATGAGCGAGGCGGCGGGGCGCCATCGGGCGGGCCGGACTCATCCGGTTGTGTCCGGTTGTGTGGTGGTCGCCCGGCGGGGGCGTCGAGGTCGGGGCGACACCGGAGGCGAGACGCGGTCGCGACGACGAGCGAGTTCCCGGCGGGTTAGGGTCGGCGAGATCCCCTCCTTCTATTCTTCCCCGGCCGTGGGAATGAGCCCACGGCCGCCCGGGGCCGTGGCCGTCGACACTGGCGATGGCCGGCGATGGCGAGCGGGGCGCGCCATCGGCGGGGGGCGGACTCATCCGGTTGTGTACGGTCGGGCACGGGGGCGTCGAGGCCGGGCGACACCGGAGGCACGCGCGGTCGCGACGACGAGCGAGTTCCGGCGGGGTTAGGGTTGGTGAGATCCCATTTTCCTTCTATTCTTCCCTGGCCAGAATGAGCCCGGCCGCCCTGGCCGCGGTCGTCGATCTGGCGGTGGCCGACGGTTCGGCCGGCGGTGGCGAGGAGGCGGGCGCCACGGCCGGGGTGGACTCATCCCGGTTGTGTCTGGTCGGCGGGGGGCGGCGAGGTCGTCGCTATATGTGGGCGCCCGCGACGGGGGTAGGGCAGCTACGGGCGCGAAGGACGACGGCGGGCGTGAGGAAGATGAAGGCGAGGGAAGAGGAAGAGGAGCCGAGGCGGGCTTTCCGGGCCGCCCACCTCATGGGTGGTCGGCGTATAACACGCCCCGATCCATGGGGTGGCGGGGTCCTTTAAAATTCTATAGATTAGTGTTAAATCACCATTAACTTTGTTGATTTTTCTAAATCTCCACTAATTAGCCCCCCTGGACAGCTATCCTGCCTCCACCCCTACATATATGAATATATATATACTATTTTGATGAACATCTTACTAATGCCTAAGTGATATGACATTCATCCATCAATGCATTGTGTTTTTCAAATCATGTGTTTGACGTCGGGCTTTCAAATCGAAGGACATGGGGGAGACCGAAGGACACAGGACTAACAAGGTATGTCCAATTCATGACTAATATAATACAACAATCCCCAATAATACGTCAAAGAAGTATTGCCGTACGTACCTTGGAGCTGAAAGGCTATTCATCCATGCCAGGTGAGATTTAATTTGCCTAGGTAGCTAGGCTCTTCCATCCGACGGCAGCGATGGCCACCATGCATCGTGTCTCTGCACTGCAAATCGAGCCGCCCGTCCGCTTGGTAGACCTGGTGATCGATGTGTAATGAATAAAGATGGCAAGAGCACGTTGACTGTCGAAAATGTATTGTAATTCGAAATCTAGATCGAAGGTAGCAGTCAACGTAGGACGTGTGGATGGATACATGAACACGGCTGTAACTTACTGCTGCGACACCACACCGTACAAGTACAGGTCGAGACTCCCGGGGTGTGTCCGTCCGTGCACTGACGCAGGGTGTGGATACGGCCGGCCCGCGAAAGGTACCCTCCCTCGGTAGGGATCGGCGCGAATTGCCTCGCCTCCTTTGACCGTGGTGCCGTGTGGCCATGGGCAGAGGCGCGCGGCCAGGTCGAGGAACGAAATCCATGGATGGACGCCGACGGACGGGGTGAGGCCTGGCTGTTGGTGGAAGACGATGGGGAAGCTAGGAGGAGACGGGTACAACAAGGGAGCCGCGCGGCGCCCACCTCGTTTTCTATTCTAGCATATCTCGCGAGAAGATGTCGTAACGCGTCTAGATTACCTGCGCTTGAATTGAGTGGTTGAGATCCGGCAAAACCGGGGTCCGTTTGGCCCTGGCACGTTGCCGACATTTTGAGTACGTTCGGGCCTGGCCAAAAGGGCGGTGCACGAAAGAAAAGTCTCAAGGGCGATTGGCCACGTATATGGAGGGAGGGAGGGTTGAAAGATGCGACTTCCCGACAGATATATCTTATCATGTTGATACTGTTTTCTTCTTTCCCAGTTTTACTTCTTTTCTTTTGAAAAAAACGAATCTTTTCAAGTATTACCGGCCTGCTACTACAGGCTGTTGTCAAATTGTACAACTACCGAAAAGATACAAAGTTACCGCGGTGAATTGTCTAGTGTGGACCCATATGCCTTAGACGCGAAATCCAAATTTGAGTTTCACCAAGTCAACATGGTTTTTGTCCTCAATTTTAGAGTCAGATGAACATGGAGCGAGAACTAAGAGCATCTTCGAGGCTCTAAATTCTCATCAATACAGCCATTTGAGTAAAAACCCACTCTATATCTCTCCACCTTCCAACTGCTGTGCGCACCCTTCTCCATCTTTGGCCAGCGAGATCACAATATCTAGAGAGCTAACTGAAGCCAAGAGGCTACTGAAGGATTCTTTTGCACTAAAAATCCCTACCCTATATACCAATATAAATTATGAAACCTCTCGGAGTACCAAATGGGGACAAAAAAAAAAAAAAAAAAATACGGTTCAAATTGCCTAATAATTAATCACTAAAAGTCAACCAACATTTTCTTGGTTTATTTGCTTCAGCTGTGAGTTATGAAAAGGTTGCTATATATGAGGTATGTAAAAGCTGTTGTGAGCTATGCAATTTGAATAGGTTTGTAAAGTATTCGGTTAACATAACTATAACATAACCTCTGTCTTGAGCTCTCTTGCTTAATAATTATAAAATATATTTTATTTCCATCCATTTAGAAGGAAAAAAACACAAGCTGAAAGCCAATAGTAAGTTTTGTACTGCACAAAATTAGGCTCTGCTTGTTTGAATGGCGTTTTGATTTCGACAACATAAGCACTTTTTTCAAAAGCTTAACCAGACACGGCCTTCATCAATTCCTAATCTCCTATTATGTGATGTGTTTTTCTTCTTCTGGAAAACTGTCTGAAATTATGATGCTTGCAATAACAATTTTTGCTGTTATTCATTCCTATTCCTGATATAAACAAAGACAAGAGGTTGGCACAGCACTTTGGCAGCAAGATAACCCAGTAGCAATTCTTCCTACATCTTCCACCCTAGTTTCTGGCTTATACATCGTTGTGGACAGTGTGTACACGAGACTATGTTTATTGAAAATCTAGTATACTTTGTCAGATGCCAAGTTCTTTAAACGATTTGCTTCATGCTTTCAGATACCAGCTATAATTGGGCGCAACACTCGGTATCCTCTAACAGTTGATTTCGGAAAAAAATGAGAGTACCTTGTTAAACCGGCCATTTGGCGAAGACTCCATTTAATCTGCTGTGTGCCCCCTTGCAACCATGCCAGAGTGCTCGAAATGAGTCGTCGCCATGAAACTGAAATCAGATCCTGCGCACCTGCTGCTGCATGTTACAAATGACCTTGGTTGAAAAATACGATCGTTTATTATATATAGATTTACAAAAGGAAGAGTAAAATTCGATGCCCTAATCATATGGCAGAGGCAAAACAGGTCAAGGATGGATGAAGAAGAATTCATTCTTTTGAGTGGCCGGGAGATGAATGAGCAAAGTCAACGAGAGATGTATGCATACATGATGATTTGTGTCGATCTTGCCTATCAACTTACTGGTGGATGGACGGTCGTCGTATGCGAGCTGAGTAACCCGGCCGGCCGAATCTCAGCAACGTACTGGTCAGTGGTGGATCCATCCATGGAGGGTCGTCGTCGGTGGCATGTGGAGCTGAGGAACCCGGCCGGCCGGCCGTCCGAATCTCAGCAACCTAGTGTCGTCACTGGTCGATCCATCGATGGAGGGTCGTCGTCGGTGGCATGTGGAGCTGAGGAAGCCGGCCGGCGGCCGATCGAATCTGACTGGCCGGCCGGGAAAGGAAGGACAGGGGCGCGTCGTCGACGAATTGAAAAACCCGAATCTGACCGGGAATTCCTCCATGGACTAGAAGAGCAAGATCCAATTAACCATGCATTGAACCATGGCCTCATCTGCCGGTAGGATTATTGAATCCATATGAGCCGGCCGGCCTCTGTCGAGGATAGGTAGGGGAAGACGCAGTAAAAGCAGAGGGAGGGGAAGGTGGGAGATGGCCGATGGATGGGCGAGAGGCGAGAGAGAGCCTAGCTGCGGAGCTGCCTCACAATAAACGCGTTAGGTTAGGTCATTGATGCCGTGCCGTGTCTGTGTCTCGGTTCAGATACAGCTTTTGGAAAGTTAGCTAATCACGCCGTTAATTAGCTTCTTGTTTCAGAGAAAAATAATCACGCCGCCGTCAGGTTACGGAGATAATTAAAGATTTGATTAAATTAGTAGGCACACCACACCGCAATCTGTGGGCGAGATCCGGCCAAACCGGCAGGGGCGTCGTCGTTTTCGCACTGGCACGGGGCACGGGCACATGCATGCATGGTGCATGTGACTTCCCTCGGTCCTTGACGGTGCACGCCAGCTGTTGGCAGACGTGGCTGCACCCGTTCCGTTCCGTTGTGGCTCTGCTCTGCTCTACAGTCTACAGGCACATGCACGTTTGTGAGAAAAGAAAAAAAAAAAGGCGTATGCATGCCATCGTCTCATCATCGAGCCGAGCGCGGCGTTCCAGGCCCCGCACCTCCACTGCACTGCACGCACACCCACACATGATGCCCTTTGGGGGCAAGGCCTGCTCTGGATCCGTCACCTGCCGACACGGGTCACTTCAACTGATGCATCGCGTTGGATTCAGAAACTGGTTCAAATCAAAAATTTGCTCAGAGGAAAAAAAAACTCCTACGGCGTCTTTAGCCGGTGAAATATTTTAAAGCATTTTTTAGATTCATTTTTTGTCAACTAAACAGGGTCATTGGACAAGTTGTAGTACAAGGGCATACACAGTTGAAAAAACAATCTACTATTTGTATTAGGAGTACGCCACAAGACAAGCAAACTTGTCATACCTATAGCTCCACCGGGAATATATATGATCCACCAAAACAGTGGATCTATGCCCAAATAGCTACAGCACCTCAACTGGTGTTATTGACATTCAGCAGGGCCAATCACACACAACCTCCGTTACGTTGGGGGAGCAACACAAGGGTTATTACTAATTGTTAAGGAGAGATCAATTTTGTTGGCCATTCGACTAATACTAGTACTGCCTCCGGCCGTTTTTTAGGAAGAAAACAAGGGACTGCGAGAGAGAGGGAATAAAACAAAACGCCATGCAGCACATATGCCTGACTCACCACACCCAGCGAGCGTTGACTAGTCATCCTTGGAGGACCGTGCCGATGTAGCCTCAGATACCCCACTGATCAGTGACTTATACGGTTTGAAAAGCTCCCGCGGCAGAAAACGCTCACACCTGCGCGTTGTGAAGAGAAGAGAAAAGAAAAGAAAAGAAAAGAAAAAGATTACACTGCTGCGGTATAGTGGTATTCTTTCTGTGTTTTCGCGGCTTCCTAAAATAAATTTAAATCCAAACATCTAGTGCTCGACACGAATCCATGAATAAATTTGAGCTTACAAGTTGCAACCACCATGCGAATCTTGAAGAAAACAAAATCGATCATCTAAGTTGTAGGCTTAATTTGCTTCGTCATATAGGAGTATCAAACCTTTTTCAACTTTGGCACTTGGCACCTACACTAGCAAAGGTTGGACGAACGTAGCAAGATTCCAAATAAACTTTTGGGCACGTCTCTCGGCAGAGGGGGGCACTGTGCTAGCTGTGGCGCCGGCACGGCATTTTGGAATTTTTGGACTGGACAGCAGGGGCACATGGAAAGGCGTGACGGAGTACTACGTACGGACAGTCGACTCCTAGGAGTAGTACTCCCTCCGTTCCACAATATTGTAAATCTTTTGACTCATATAAATTGTGTTTTAACCTCTCGTCTTATTCAACTTTTTTTAATAAATATTATCACTTTTTTTGTTATGATTTTATTACATCACTAAAGATATCAGAATGACGTTTTGTTTGTTTTATAATTTACATAAAAATTTTGAATAAGACGGTTAGCCAAACTTGATTTATATAGTCGAAAAGCAATATTATGAAAAACGAGTACGACTGTGTTCCTGTGACAGACTGGCAGCGGCCTAGCGCCGTCCAGTCGTTGGACGTTGAGTTCCTGACAGAAATGTGACCGTAACGATGGGGTTCGCCGTTCCACGTTACCGTTACGGCCTTCTTTGCACCACCCACCACTGACCACAGTCCTCCACTGACCACAGTCACATGCCCTTGCCCTACCGGCTCCGGCTGCCGCAATGGGCACATCGGATCGGCGCTCCTCTTGCCCGATCCGTGACCGTGGTCACTTCAACTCATGGACCGATTTGGTTACATGAAAAGATTGCTGCCAAACCAAAAAAAAAAAAAAAAATGTACTACCGATTAGAGATCTGCCAATTAAATTAATGAAGAATAAGGCTTCAACCGAACAAACAACACCGACGCCGTAGATCATAGCAGTAGCTGCGACAAAAACAAACAAAGAAATGGCAGCTACAAAATTAAAGGATTCTAAATTATAGTTTATTTGAGCTTTTCTACATACATTTAAACTTTCTTTATACACCCAGTTATACATTATGCCAGATGCATAAAAAAAAAACATTTAGAAAAGCCAAAACGACCAACAATTTAAAAGCGAGAGGAAGTACTTGTCGGTAAAAAAAAAAAAACATGTCTAAAGTTTACTAAGAATGTCAACGAAGATGGTCATAAAAGATCTCAAATGGGGAGCTAGAACTGTGATAAGGCTAGTATCCGGTTGATCCATTATCAGAATATTCAATGAACGAATCACTCAAGAAAGGAGTCTACAACTATCCATTAAACTGTATTATTATTTGAAAAAACTCCCAAGGAAGAAGAGAGAGAGAGAGTGTGTGTGTGTGGAAGAGGATGGAACGATGACAGCGGCCTGCCAGCCACTAATTCCGTATCCGTATATCCGTTCCCTTGTAGTACGTAGTACTAAGCAAGCAGACAGAAGCAGCCCTTTATCTCGCGATTTCTCCCCAATGCAACGTGGCTCCTATCTCTGTCACTGTACTGTATGCAAGCAGGCCTCGACCATCTCGCGATTTTTCATCAGTCCCCGCCGGTATGGTTTTGAATATATACTGTAGCAAAGAAAACATAAAGCGGTCTCGTGTTTCTAGAGCCCCGTAGGCGTCACGCCTTTCCATGTATCCCTGCACTGCACGGCTGCTGCACGCTCGCTCGAACGCTCCCGTGCCAGCAGCTCGTCAGGCTGCAGAGGCAGGCAGATCGTGCACCAGCTCGGGCGCGAAAGATGTCCGAACATTGCAGCGCACACCACCGGCGACGATGGGAGGGAGGGGCACGGCCACGAGAGCCTCCGACGGCGTGCTTGCTACTATTCTGCATGCAGTTGTATTGTAACCACCGATGGGCTTGGGCGGTCGGGCCAGATTTGCCAGCACTTCAGTTTCTCTTTGGGAGCTTGCGCAGTTGTCACACTGGACACGTTGGTGCTTAAAGCCCAGGGTCGTTCATGACGACCGCGGTGGCCAGCAAGGTTCCGACTTCGGTGCTTACGGTTGTGACTAGTGAGAGGTAGGCAGTCAAAAATCTCAGTTTTGGTCACTGAATTTTCAAACTGTACACGCAATTCTGAAACCATAATTTTGTTTCTCAGATATCACACAACAAAAAATGTAAAAAGAAGAGTATAACACTTGAGAAACTTTGTTCACGTAAAAATCACATGATGCCATTTTGTGATGAAGGTACATTCTTAAAAAAAGAGATTGCTGAAAGAGGTGGAAATATTTCGTGGACAGCGGGGACAAAAGATGTCTGGGCACTGTGCAGCTTTCTAAGGAATTGCTTTGGCGTGGAAAAGTCGTAAGAAACTAGCATTGTTTTGCCTACAGGAGAGAGGTTGTAATTAATCAGTTTTCTATGCAGCTGAAATAAATTTGCAATGATCTATTTTAATGCGTTTCTGCCAATTTTGTTTTCTCCACCACAGGTATGGAGCCTTTTCGTGCTAGATGAACTCAAACAGCTTGTCAACTGAAACGAGGCTGTGGACGCTGGACCGAGCAAGGGACTGCGCCCGGCCGGGCTCTGCTCCGTCCCCTGCATTCATTCAGCCGTCGACGCCATGCATCTTGGAGCACCTCCATCTGCTCGACGGGGCCCCAGTGCAGGCATCGCTTGCTCTCAGGCCGACCGAAACTGCCTGGGGGAATTCACAACAAGCTGCATGCCTGGGGGATCATCCGCTGGACCGAACAGGGGACTCCGCCGGTCTCTGCTCTGTCCCCTGCATTCACTGATCGACTGACGCCAACTGCTTGCCGGAGCCCCGGGGAATCCCAGTCCCAGGGAGGACGGCGGCGCCTAGCAAGTTGCCCACGTCGGTGGTGGTGGCTTTGAGAAGGCTGCCCGTCGAGGCGTGCGTCGTCGATCGACGGCGGGGCGGCGGATTGGCACCTCGTCCATCTGCCTAGAAAGCCTTCGCCTCAACTGTTAATGGGCTTAATTGAATTGGCGTTGGGTCTCTGGGCCGTTATTTCACAACATCATTTGGACAACGAAAGTACAAAACCCCAAGGGAACAGGCCGACCTGTCGCCTGGGATGGCGTGGAGGTCGTCCTGGGCGGCGGCTTTGGAGCTCGGAGGCGGTGGCGGCCATAGGGTTAGGATTAGGGGAGAAGAAGGGGGGATGAGAGGGAGATTGACGCCGGGCGCGCCCTAGCTCCCGAGCCCTAGGCGCCAAGAGAGGGGCGGGGCGGGGGCGAGGAAGAGGAAGAGGAAGACGATGGGAGGCGAGAGGTTGACAATGATTGCGATGCGGGAAGGGCCTTCGTGAGCCGTTAGGTGGGCTTATGGTCGGCAACTAACACCCCCCCCCCCCGATGATTAGTGGGATCTCACCTATGAATAGGTGAAGTCATTAAGAACTTTTAGCGCTATATATGAACTAATTTTTCATTCAAGTGGAGCGTTCAAACTCTTCATGTTGTGTGACCTAAGCACCAGTAGTTAGTTGACAAAAATGAAATGGAAAGTACCACCTTGATTAAAACAGTAGAGTAATGGAAAACAAAGAAATGGGAGAAGGCCGGCCAAGCCAGCCATGCACGCTACAAACGGATTTCAATTGCGGAGCCAGACCCGTGGAGAATCTTGCATCATGTGGGCCTGTCTTATATCTCATGGGCCAGGCTGAACTGTTTTTTTTTTATCTACTTATATAGTCTGATTAGTTTTTTTTTATTTCTATTGCGAATAGAATTTAGCTTCTTTTACACAAGGCTGTCCGCCGGGACCACAGACCCATGTGAATGTGAACACTGGCTACTCGGTTGCACATGCTGACCGTCCTGTATACTGGACCTGGAGTTGACGCGCGTTGACGCAGTGGACGCACTATTGCTCTTGCTCCCCCTTCCTCAGTCATCAGCTCCTCCGATCCACCCACCCCACTACCTTCACATCGCCCTCGATCTGGTTTGCGCCGGCCGGAACTCTCTCGCCGATTGTGTCTACAAAGCAACTTGGGGGCATCAGATCAGATCAGATCAGATCAGATCGATTGCTCCCCTGCCTCAGTCATCAGCTCGGCTGCTCCTTCCTCTGGCCTCTGCTTGGTGAGTAAACTTGTTGTAGATAGTTTTTGTTCTCTGGATCTGGCAGCAGAAGCAACATCAGTATTGCTTATTAGAACAATAGGAATCGCTAATGGTGGTTTCATCTCTCCTCGCACACAGAAGCATCGAATAAACTCAAGAGATCTTCATTCGGATCCAGTAGTGCCGTACTGCACGCAGAAGCATCAAACTCAAGACAAAGCATCAAGTAGACATTGAAACTACTTGGGTGGTCACATCAGATCAGATCCTGCTCGTTTCTCTACTTGGTGAGTAAAATTGTAGACAGTTTTGATTAAATATTTTAGTATAACTGTACACGGTGCTTGGAGTTTTTTTCTTAGATAATGGAATTAACATTCCGGCCTCTACGGTAACACACACACCCTAAAGCCTCTGCGTGACCATACACAACCAAACTTATTACAAGAAGTAGTAATAAAAGAAACTTTAGTACATAAAGATATATGTACTAAAGATCTACTACAAAAAAAAAATAATTGAGTTTACTACTCAAGACAATGTTGAAGATATCGATATCGCTTTATGGCGGTCTTGAATCACCACCATGCCTTGAACAACGTGCACTAAAATGAACTTGAAAAGAAACTCATTGGATGTAGAGCGGCCCCCACTGCGGCTGGCAAATGTCGTCACCGTTGCCCCTTCACCTTGATGTGTCGGTGGTGTTCGGGATAGCCACCATCGATCTTTTGTGTCGGAGGAAGACCACGATTTGTCTTCGATCCGCCATCACCGCGTAGCGTACAATGGGGCCCCACGCCAACCATCTCCATGGGCGCCGTCCTGCGTAGAATGGAGGGCGTGCACCGCCGCTCCAGCCATGGGAAAGCCGGATCACGGAGAGGGCGGGGTGGGCGTTGGCGGCGCCGTCTTGGGCTCGAGGCGGAGGCCAGGTGAGGCAGCGATTGCTCGCCCGGCGGATCGATGCTCAAGGCGTCGGGATCGCGATGGGATGGGACGGCGGAGTTCGTCGGGGCGCCGCATCGGATGGCGTCCGCGCGGCCAAGGTAACACGATCGACAAGCGGAGGCCATGCATCCGGCCTCTAGGCCGCCCGGATCGGTGAGAGGCAAGCGGGCCACCGGCCAAAGAGAGCGCCCGGCGCCCGGCGTTTGGGATCGCCGTCGCCGCGAGCACTTTCGGTGGCGAAGGCCCAGCCGTCGCCATCACGGCCCGTCCGCCCGGGTTGTGCCGGCGTTGGGCTCGGCGGCGGCCGGGAGGCGAGGGATGGGGCGGTTGCCGACTAACCGGCGATATGGGGGTGGTGTCACCGGCTGAACGTCGGGACAGGGCGTGGACGGCGTGACCTGAATGGTCTACGACGCTTGATGGCCAAGATCACCGGCGGCCTCACGGTGCTTGAAGTGGAACCGGCGGTTCCACTTCATTGGAATTTTGGCAGCCATCAGATGTAAAACGAATTGATTAAATGTAATTAAGGGCACACTTCTCATTTTGTTGTGGTCATTATTTCTCCTATCCCACAAAGCCACAAACTCAGCTTGCAAGTTTTTGATCACAATCGTTGAGCATTGGCTTGGTCATGGCGGTCGAGTGTGTCAACGTATTGCCGTGAGCCCATGAGGCTCCATCATAGCCACTTCCCGTGCCTTTCCTAGACAGGCTCAAGCATATGTCACCAAATTAATACAAGTAGCTTGTCTTTCTTCCTTAATGTCAACTCAGGATGAGCATAGTTAACATAGAGATGCCAAAAATTGATTCCTTACTATCTGTTGCCACTAGATTGTCATCACACGTATGGATTTCCGCTTAACAAACACTATATATATACTCTGTTAAGTAGCTAGGTTTTCATGTACGCCCATACAGATTTGCGAGTCAGAATACAATTAGTTTATTTTTCTTCTATGGATAGAGGAAATAATTTTCCACTTTGAGGAACTCATATTTTCATCAGCAGTTAAAATACAATAATAGCCTCTAATACAATTATGGAAGCAGGTTCCATGTAAAAGGAATGGACAGCAGAGCTACTGAAAGTGAGGTACTGGAGTTGGAGAATAAGCTGCTGAATCCATCTCCAGAACCAATTTGTCTGCCCCTATACTTCCTGAAATTGATCACACGTGATTTTTGTAACGAGCGACAACTCGGCTTGGGTGGCTACGGAGTGGTTTACAAGGTATGATGAATTCTTTTTTTCGCTCCAATCTTGAAATGTCGTTGGCAGCAATATTTATTTAATGAACAGATCAAACATCATAATTCTATGAAGGGACTTCTCCAGTGCGGTTTAATTGTTGCTGTGAAGAAGATTCGCGATATACATTTGGTGGAAGATGATATCACATTATTCCAGAAAGAGGTCACTTCTCTTATGAGAATCAGGCACCAAAATGTAGTGCAACTTCTAGGTTACTGTGCGAATCAAGTTGGGAGATGGTGAATCTATCGAACAGAAATTGTGTTCTTGCTCAAATTCCTTCAAGAATCTTCTGCTTCGAGTATCTGTGCAACAAAGGCCTTGATAATCATCTTTCAGGTATGTTTAGGAAACATGGTACATAATACATCAGTCTTCTTTTTCATTTCCGAAGTTTACAGGTGGACACTAAATATAGTAGAAACAGAATACATATCAACATTAGAAACAAAATACAAATGCTGAGACACAGTTGCGAAAAAATTATGACCCTTAATCACACAAATGTATTATGCATTGCTCTTATTGTACATGGTGTGACATGATTAATTACGTCCAGCAAAAATATTTCTACAGATGAATCTTCAGGTCTTGAGTGGAACATGAGATACAAGATAATTAAGGGAATATGCAGTGGTTTGGATTTCCTTCATGCGGGCAATATTATTCATCTGGACCTTAAACCTCCAAATATATTAATGGATTCTACTATGGTGCCAAAAATTGCGGATTTTGGTTTGTCAAGGCTCTTGGGTGAACAAAAAAACCAAACCGTCACAAAAATCCCGTTGGATCCCTGTAAGCTACACCACTGCAACAATTTCATTGCCTTTTTGGTAAAAGTATCAGTTCAATTATATTGTTATATGCCTGTGGTGTCTCAACTCTCAAATTCTTGATGTCTTTTGCAGCGGATACATGTCACCAGAATATAGGAGCCAGGGCATAATCACCAAGAAGGCAGACATATTTAGTTTGGGTGTTATAATCATAGAGATACTCACTGGTCATAGGGACTATCCTCTCTATCCCCAAAGCACAGGTTCTGAGCACTTCATAGAAATGGTAAGATGAACTAACGTAGTTTCTGCATTTGTACCATCCCTCCAGCTCAGTTATTATATATGCAATTGTGTAGGTGCTCAGTAATTGGAGGAACAGATTTGAATGTGCCTCGAAGTATACTGCACTGGAACTACATACCTGGCAACAGCAAGTGAAACAATGCATTAACATAGCCTTGGAATGTGTGGACCCTGACAAGGATAAAAGGCCAAATGCATTTGAAATAATTAAAAAACTGAATGAAGCAGAACAAAGTTGCTCTGTTCAAAAGGGTGAAGATTTACAACAGGAGCCAATTTTGGGTGGACATGGTTTACAACGCTACGAAGGATCACTGGTTCCACTTCATGATCAGGGGGCACGGAATGCGTCATTTTGGGTGGTGCACAAGGCGCTGGCTTCCTTGGAGGACAACTTGCTAAATGAATGGGCAGCCACTGTCAACCTTGGTCCAAACGTCAAGGCCCTCCAGCTAGAGCTGCTATCTGTGAAGGCAATTCTGTTGTCCACCCTCGGCAAGGTAATACACAACTCAACACTTGAGTACTCTCTGTTGATGCTTCATGACCCTGTATACAAAGCCGAGAACATGCTGGACGAGCTGGAATACTTCCGCAACCAGGATGTACATGTGCGGCACAACACCTTCGATGGTGATGACCAGCATCCCGACGAACCACCAAAGTTGATATTTGATAGGGTTGATGCCTCCCGAAGAATAAAACATATTGTAGAGCAGATGCAGCTTGTGCGGCAAGAGGTTTCTAGTACTATTGCACTGTTAGGTTCTGACTGGATCACTACCCCAAACATTGCACAAAGTCGTTGCTTGACCACGTCTGAGGTTATAGAGCCCAAACTTTATGGGAGGGAGCTTATGATGAAGAGAATCATACATGATATCACAAAGGGTAAACATTCTAGTGAGATCCTCACAGTCATTCCTATTGTTGGCCCAGGGGGCATAGGAAAGACAACTCTTGCACAATATATATATCACAGTGAGAAGTTCTAGAACATTTTCATGTCAAAGTTTGGACATGTGTCTCATTCAACTTTAATGTGAATAAGATCATAGAAGAGATTATAAAATGTATCCCTACAGTTGATCATGAAAGTAGTAGTGCTACTGCTAGTGAGTTGATTGGGCAAAGATTGAAAAATAAGAGGTTTTTGCTTGTATTGGATGATATATGGGACTGCAGTGATGTGGATGAATGGAAACGACTACTGGTGCCATTCAAAAAATCACAAGTACAGGGTATTATCATTATAGTTACAACTAGATTTCCTGCACAAGCACGAATAATGGTTCAAGAAAATGATCATTCAATTTATTTGCAAGGTCTTGAAAGTAAAGAATTTCATGAATTATTCCTAGGACTTGTCTTTGGTGGAAATGATCAATATAGAAAGGACCATATATTCTTACTTGAAACTGGGCGTAAGATAGCTAGTAGACTACAAGGCTCCCCTCTTGCAGCAAAAACTGTTTGTAGATGGTTGAGAAACCATCTTGACTTGGTTCACTGGACTAGAGTGTTAGAAAATAAGGAATGGGAGCATAGTAACCATGAGTTTGATATTATGCCTGCACTGAAGTTGAGCTTTGATTACCTACCTTCTCAACTTCAACAGTGTTTCTCCTACTGTGCTTTGTTTCCTCAAGGTTACAGATTTGAAAGAGAAGAGCTGATTAACTTCTGGATAGGACTAGAGGTTTTGCATCCATCAGGTGGTGAAAATATAAGAGTTGAAGATATTGGGCTAAGTCATTTCACTAAGTTGGTTAATTATGGATTTTTGAAAAAAATGTGGGCAAAGATGGAACAACTTGTTATATTATTCCTCATCTCTTACATGATTTAGCAAGGAATTTATCACAATATGAATGTCTTAGCTTAGACAGTTCTCAATCCCAAGTGAGCTTGAAAGTTCTACCGTCAATCCGCCATTTATCTATCAACATAGATGGTACCAGTGTCAAGGATAAATTGACTCTAAAAAATTGTGTTGAGAATTTCAATACATTGGATACAAGATTAGAAGTTAAAAAACTGCAGACTTTGATGATATTTGGGGATCACCAAGGTTGCTTTGTGAAAGCTTTTGGTGATTTATTAAGGGAAGCAAAAGGCCCTTCGCCTTGTCTTTCTATCAGGAGCATCCTATGATGTGAAAGATTTGTTGCACAACTTTTATTATCTTATCCATCTTCGCTAGCTTTCGGATTGAAAGTTCTTCTATATATGAAGCTACATTTCCAAACAAACTTTCTAGGTTTTATCACATGAAGGTCCTAAATGCAAAACATTGTGACATCATTGACGATTTGCTACCAAGAGATATCAGCAACCTTGTAAAACTGCGGCATCTTCTTGTTCAAAAATGATACAATACTTTCTAGCATTGTTGATGTTGGGAAATTAAAATCATTACAAGAGTTGCGGAGATTTGTGATCAAACAAGAGGATCAAGGTTTTGAATTGAGGCAGATAGGATATTTGGAAGGGCTCTGTGGATCACTGTGCATTGATAATCTCGAAAATGTCCAAATGCCAAAAGAAGCAGATGAAGCAAAATTGATGCTAAAACACCACCTACGTGAATTGGTACTATGTTGGAATATTAATCGGTCTAACAATGATTCTGCACTCGAAGAACATGTTCTTGAAAAGCTTCAACCAAGTAGCAATCTTCGAAAGTTATCCATCATAGGGCACAGAGGAGGCAGCTGCCCTTCATGGCTAGGTACGAATCTATCTGTCAAATGATTGGACTCTCTTTGTCTAGATGGTGTAGCTTGGAAAACACATCCACCTATAGGAGAACTATGGCTAGACAATGATGTGCCTCCTAACGAAATTTCAGGAAATATCCAGGGTAGAAGGTTTGGAAACTTGAAAAGGCTAGAAATTCTAAACTCAACATGGTTGAAAAAAGTGGGTTGTAGATGCCCCTTGTCAATTGCTTCCTTTTTGAGTACACTTGTCATTGAGGGTTGCTCTAACCTTGTGGAGTTAACATTTTCACATTCAGCTTGCTGTCAACAGGAGAAAGGGACATATGCAAATTTGTTTCCTAAACTCTTGCATCTCGAGATTAGAAACTGTCCACAACTATCATCATTTCCTCCCGTTCCATGGACAGATGGTAGTTGCTCTATTCAGATACAAAGAATTGGCAGTTCATGTCTTGATAGATTGTATTGTTATGATTCTGAATCTCGTTTGACAGTAGAGGGAAAGGATACTCCAGATAACATATTGTGGAATGTGCTAAATTTCCATAATCTAACTAGACTGAAAAAGTTGGAGACATACAGCTGCCAACCTCTACCACTGCGTCACTTGCAAATGCTATCATCCCTGAGGACCTTAGTGATGTCGAATAATGGCTTTCCATTTGTTGAAGGTGACAGCTATGTCAATTACCAGTTTCCTGTTGAATGGTTGAGCATCATAGAGTGCAATGCTAGTGGGAAGGAGTTAACACAGCTACTCAGTTACTTCCTGAAGCTCTCAGTTCTGGAGCTGAAGAATTGTCACAAGGTAACAGGGCTGGGTGTGAGGGGGCAACAGGACGTAATAATCGCATCAGAAGAAGAAGAATGGAGCATGTTGCTTTTGCCTCCCCAACTGCAGCAGCTAAACATAAGCTACTGTCCAGAGCTGAGCGTCCTCTGCTCCAATCCACATGATCACAGCAATGAAGATAGGCGAAATGGGCTCCATGCTCTGACCTCCCTACGGCAGCTGGAAATCTCATATTGCCCGAAGGTTCTGTCCACCTACTCGTCCTCATCTTTCTCTTCAGGTTTCCCCTTCCCCAACTCCCTCCAAGACCTCACTATATTTGGAGAGATAGGCACGGAGACGCTGGTGCCTCTATCACCTCTCTCTCAAGTTTTTCTATATCCAGATGTGAGGATTTAAGAGTTGAAGGATTGTTTTCTCTCTTGACCCTAGGGTGCCTGACTAAATTATACATCAGAGAAACGCCCAATGTGCTTGTTGATTCCGAGCTCCCATGGGTGCATGAACAAGAGCCTCCGTCCTGCTCCTCCTCCAAACTGCAGGAGCTCATAATAGATGATGTGATCAGATTCGCTGCTACGCCCATTCGTCGTAGCCTGCTCTTTTCCTCGCTCACCACATTGGAAATTCGTGGGGATTATAAGGTGGACCACTTCACAGAAGAGCAAGAGGCCCTTCTATTTGTTAACTCCCTTGAGAAGATCGTATTTGTGTCCTGCGGCAACCTACAGTACCTCCCTGTGCGGTTGCATACCCTTCACAAACTCAAGTCATTACAGGTCTGGAGGTGCAAAGCAATCCAGATACTAGCTGAGGCCACCCTCCCAAGTTCACTGCAAGAGTTGGAAATCGATGGTTGTCCAGAAATTCGGTCACTCCCCAAGGTCTGCCTCCCAAGTTCACTGCAAAAGTTTGTGATCAGAAGATGCCAAGCCATCCAAATGGTACCCAAGGACGCCTTCCCAAGTTCACTGCAGGACTTGGTAATTGATAGTTGTCCAAAAATCCGGACACTGCCAAAGGATTGCCTCCCAGATTCACTGCAGAGTTTAGTGATCCGAGGTTGCCCTGCCATCCGCTGGCTGCCCAGGGTGGATGACCTTCCAAGTTCGCTGCGAGAAATAGATGTTCGTGACAGTGAAAGTGAGGAGCTAAGAAGACAGTGCCGCAAGTTAATAAATATCATTCCAATAGTCAGAGCCTGACAAACCCAAGGTAATAAAGAGGTGGAACTTCCCTCACACCAATTTCCCTTCTCCGAAACCCCCAAAATTTTCTTGTTTCATTTGTTTGGACACAATTGATATTTTCTTCTGGGTAACATGCCCGTCTTCATCTGTTGTGCAGGTCTGTTCTTCAAATTATACATTGTTCTATCCTCTAGGTTCTCTCTTTTTCCATTCATTCACAATTGTGAGATCTAAAGCATGAATTTCTGCACGTGCCTTCCACCCTATAAATCAAATTGGTACGTGTCTGTAAAAACCACCTCTGGAGCCTCATACACCTATTTACATGTTCAATATGTTGTTCACTTGCTTATCTGTTGCCTGTTCTGGTTGCTTATGCACTTTTCCCTTATTAATGCCTTTTGTTTTGTGCAACCAGTAACCCTATGTATGTTTTGAATCAGGTGAATGTTCTTAAATGTACTCCTTCCTTCTCATTCTAAATCACAGAAGATTTACAGAGATATGGTTTCCTTCATATGATTTTTTTCTAGTCAATTGTTTGCACTCTTAGGAGAGCCAGTTCAGCAGTAAATGGTTTCAGTCTTCGATGTCTCTTGGACCTGAGGAAAAATGACTGGCTCTACTTCTAGAAAAAGGTAACAACCACATTTTTAGTATTATGCTCTGTTTATGTTGAACATGATAGTATATGCCCATTTATATTTTATTTAATTTGAAATCTTATATATCACGACCTTTCACTTTTTTAACTTTTCTCATATTATGCACAATTGTTTTCTTGCATCGTAACTCATTCTCTTGCAATCCAATAATGTAGTAAAAAATTTAAGCATGGATTTGCTTTGATTCTCATGTCACCTAGAAATTTAGTAACACTCTCAGTTTGTAAAACCTGCCTCGACTAATTCTGAAACTTCTTATTGGTTCTTAGCTCTAACATTTATTAGGTTTGATTATTCTTTTTCCTTTCTGAACACGTAGGATTCCTAATTTGTTGCTCTAATGTAGTTATTTCTATTTCTTCGTAGTTGCTAATTTTTTTGGCAACAACCTAGGTTGGTTTATTTCTTTTTACTTAGCAAAAGAATCTCAATTGGAGCCACTTATAATATGCCAATTCTTTTTTTTTTTAATAGAACCGCAAAAGACAGTATCAGTCTCCTCGAATAAATATTGCTATTGCTGTTCAGACATTGCTGAAGAATGTTTAATGGGCCACAACTGATGTTTTCTTCTGGTTAAAACGCTTGTTCCTATCTGCTGTGCAGGGCATTTCTTCATGGTGTGCATTATTCTATCCTCTTGATTCTCTCCCTATCTATTTACAGTTCTGAATTCTAAAGCATGGACCTTTGGACGTGCCTTCCAAGCTATACCTCAAACTGGTAAGTGCCTGTAAGATCACCTTTGTAGTCTCGTACAACTATTTACAAGTTCAGCATGTTGCTTATTGCTTATTTGATGCTTGTTCTGGTTATTTTTGTACCATTCCTTTATTAATGTCATTTGTTTGGTGCCTAAAAATAGCCCTTTTATATGTTTTAAATCAGGTGAATCTCTTTAACCTACTCCTGCCTCGTTATTCTAGATTAACTGAAAAATGGATGCTTTTGTGTGGGATATATCATAGACGTAAGAAGTGTGCGTACTAGTCAAGAGATGAAAATCAGTTTTCTACGATGCTATTTGGGTAAGGCCAAAAAGATAGAAAAATGAATTTCTTTTAATGCATTTCTGCCAATTTGGTTTGATATGGAGACTTCATGTACTACAAGGCTACAACTCTATATGCACTCAACAACTTGTCAACTGAAAAAAAGAGGCCTGATTTGTGTCCACTGTCCAGACGTTCTACGGAGGTGGGATTTGCTGTACAGTAGTGGTGCTCGGAGCCAAAGATCGATGTGCCAACCAAATTTCCTTGCAATTTTGATAATAATGGAACACCAGTTCATGGCATCATGACAGGAACCGTACCTCTCTCTCTTTCAGGAACAACGCGGGCGGCGTCTGCCAAGCGGGCCGCATATCGTCGCCGACGCTCATGTGAGCGGAGGCGCTGGACCTGCTACTCGGGGACGGGAGGCTCGGCCGCGCGACCCGGCGTCCGCCGCCGTCTCCGGATCAGCGCTGGAAGCACTGGACCTGCTGGCGACGCCCTTGCGGGCGCTGGAGTCGCCTGTGTGGCTAGACAGCATCAGCACCGCGCCTGGCGATGCACAACGGGGTGGTGCCGGCGCATCCACCAGCGCTGCCGGGGCCACTCCTAGTGAGCTCACTCCTTTGTCGGCGGCCACGCCTGCATCGCTGAGACTGATGGAGCCGGGATGGACAACATGGACATCGACAGTGGACCCACGCCAGGTGCGGCAGGAAGCTCTTCAGATTTTCTGGTTGTTTGGCTCTCTATATACACAAATGTTCAAGATTTCCTTCATTGATTCAGAGTTTCAGACTTAAGACCTGCAATTGTATTCCCCACTGTAGATTGCAATTGTAAAATGACTCGAAAGATAGAAGTGGCACATCCTGCAATTGAGCTCAATCATCTTGAAGAAGAATTATGCTCAGTTCAACATTTTTGCATATTCTCTATATGTAGGCTGTGCCGCTGTGGATCCAAATATGGAAAGATAGCCCTCCTTATTCTGTTAAGAGGTAAATACAGATGAACATCGTTCTTTCCTTCTTCTTTTTGTGTGTGTAATTCATGCTTTTGTATGAAAGGATGGATAATGTGAATGATCTGTAGTGACTTCATTTTTCTCAATGTTTATTACACATGACACCAACTTGTCAGCTTGGTACTTCAGTTTTTTTTTCTTAATGCAGATTTTAATTTCGAAGCAGCGGTTTGGTTATTCAGTGGTCAGGCGACAACCCCAATAGCATTGTAGGTACTTATTACCCTTGCCTCCCTTCTCCATACGTTTGCATTCATCATTCAAGCGTGCCAAGTGAAACAGAATTGGAATGATATACTGACCCTGGAGCATCGTCTTCATGCGAAGGTCGCCCATCCAAGTGTGTGGAGCTGCGGAAGCATGATCGGTGGCCGGAAGCTGGACCGAGCAGGGGACTCCGCGGGCCTCTGCTCCATCCCCTGCATCCAGCGGCTGACGCCATCCTTCCATCGTGGAGCACCTCCATCTGCCGGTTGTGGCACCGGACACTAAGCACGAAGAGGATGTTGGTGCCTAAAGCCCAGGGTGCACAGGGCCGTGGTGCCAGCAAGCTGACGACGTCTGTGGTTGCGGTTGTGACTAATGACTAGCTAGTGAGAGCTAGGCAGTCAACAGTCTCAGTTTTGACTGCAATTCTGAAACCATGTTTTCTTTCTCTAATATCAAACAAAAAATGTAAAGAGAAGAATCACTGTCTCAGCATTTGTGAAACTTTGTACATGTAAAACTGACATGTTATCATTTTATTATGAAGGTACTATATTCTTAAAAAGATTGCTAAAAGCAGTGGAAATATTTCCCGGCACGCTGATGCTCTGCCATTATGAGGCTTGGGTTACTCCTTTCTTTGTGCTGGAAGTGGTGGTCGGCGGGGACAAAGATGGCTGGGCAACTTCCTCTGACATAAGGTGTGTTGCTTTGGTCTCCAACAGTTGTAAGAAACTAGCATTGTTGTGCCCACAGGAGAGGTTGAAATATGTTTTCTATGCAGCTGCTGAGATAAATTTACAGTGATCACTTTTAATGCGTTTCTGCCAATTTTGTTGTTTCTTCCACAGGTATGCAGCTGCTGAGATAAATTTACAGTGATCATTTTAAATCAACTCAACAGCTTGTCAGCTGAAGTGAGGCCTCAGTGATTGACTCACTTTTAAATCATTTGTGTCCGGATGCATCCGTAGTACGGATTGACTCAACTGGAAGGAAGCCGGATCTGTGTCGTCCATGTGCACATGCAATGGTGATTGGCAGACAGGAGTGATGCTTGCTTGGAGCCAATTACCTTGCAATTTGTAATCTCGATAATACTTCATGCACCATTGCACATCCAGTGATCATCAGTCACTGAATAACATTTTTGTCAACTCAAAATCCATCCGCCCCGATTCATTTCGGCCCAGGCTCGAATAGGTCCCGTTGCCCAAGATTATTTTCCCTTTTTTTTCTAATCTAACTAGTTAAATGCCCGCGCGTTCTACGAGATAATAAAATTTTATATAAAAAACATGAATTGAATGATAAGGTAACAATACTATAAAATTAAACAATGATAATAAAGTGACATTGAATCCCTCACCAATAATAACCATAATATATGGTAACCGGATACTATAAACAATACCAAGTGTAACACGGAGGTTGACTATTTGATATCAAGCGTTCAAGTATACACCATGTACAAGCAGCTGCATATACTGATCGAGAATATAACATGTATAAATCTTTATACGTTCATGTATTGTGCATATAACACCTCTGTGTAGAGTGTGATAAACCATTTAGAAGTACCTAGGAATATTAACAAATATGGTGTTATTAGTTAAATAATATTTGTACAATATAAATTGAAATAAAAGTACATTGTATGTGTTAGTAATCTTCTATTTCTTCGCCTATTGCGTTAGAACCTCCTTCCACACAATATTCTCCATTAAAATTCCATCAATTAGTGGGGTCTTCTTATCCTTACCATTTTTCTACTTGGTGCATTCTTTTTATTTATTTTTTGACGCTATTCTTTTTAGTATTTTTCTTGTCCATCTTTTTTGGCCTCCTTATCATTTGTTAACATTCGATCAACCTCATCATTATTCTAGCACTCTTATCCCACAAATAAACTGAAAAAAAAAAAACCGAACTTTTGTAATAAATCTGAAAATATTCAATAAGAGTGTGGCTTAATGTGAAAACTATACGGCAGCAGTGCAAATAATTTGAGAAATTCATTTCAAGTATATATATGTATTTCTATTGTATTTTCAGATTTATTGTTCTACGTAAAAACGTCATATTGCAAGTACATGATGTCATATGACGTCACCAAGCTAACAAGAGAAGAACGTACATCCCATCTGTTTGGTAGTGCTTGTTTTTCGTTCGGTCATGGCGCTGCACGCTATGTGCACGCTGCAGCGCGTCTTTGTCTTGCGCGCCGATAGGGTGAGGTATGTGGGGCGGCCGCTACAGCCTCGCTTGGCTCGGGCGCCGGAGTAGCCGGGCGCGGCGGCTGTAGGTGGCGGAGTCCGCCATGACTTGGGAAAGGCCCTAAACATACATTGTCCGGCCTTCCAATGGGAGATCAGGGGCTACGTGGAGGCGGCGGTGCTTACCGTGCAAATGTAAGGACCGGATTGGAGGAGCAGCGGAAGTCACCGACCGCAAAGAACAGAGATGACGTCACGAGGTGATCACAACGACCCCTCCCTGGTGTCGACGTCATGGTCCAGTGGCGGAGCTGGCGAGGAAATAAGGGGGTGGGGGCAATTTGTTTTTCATTGACAGCATACACTACCTAGCCATGATATGCAATAGAAATACAACAAAAAATAGCTAGTTTGCAAAAGTGGTCAAGGTACTTTGATTATTTAAATTTGACCGCGTGCTGCTTCACCATATCGAAATCCATAATAATTGAATCTGTTGTGACCTTCATTGCAATTTCTCTCTCAATATCATATAGAGTACCAAGTAATCTCTTAAAAATCCATCTTCCATTATGTCAAATCAAGATGAAGAGAACGATCTGTAGATCGTAAAGCTGCAGCAGTGCCACTTACCTTGGGGAGTCATCGGTTGATGGCTGATGATGTTGATCGGCTCGTGGACTCGTGCAGTCGTGCTGGACAGGTGAACGGCGGCCGCTGGAGCCTGGAGCGGAGTGGCGGCGGACGGAACCGCGGAAGGAATTGAAATGTCGTACGTCACGGAGGCACCAAACGTCGCAGCAACTGGCTGTTCGGTTGTTCCTGGCACGACGTCTACTTGCTATCGTCGGTTCGTCACACAGTCATCAGACTCTGGTCCATGGGCCTTGGCTCAAAATTACCACATGTTCGTTCTTCTAAAAAAAGTTGTTCGTGCCCCCTCAGCTCCGCCACTGTCGTGGTCATGCGCGGGCAGGTGAAAATGGCAGTCGACTCGGTCAGATCTCAGTGCAGGGGCTCCGTCGTGGCCAGCCGGCGGGTACGGGCAGTATCGGCGCGTCGAGCTATGGGCGCGTGCGGCGGCATCGCGCGAGTTGGGGCAAGAGTGGTGGATGCGGTGTAGGGCGTTGTCGCGTCGAGACAAGGTCTCCCACGCGTTTGGCCTGGCAGGGGAGGCGTGGGCGTCGTCATCGCAAGGTAAGGAGTAGAGATGGGGCACGGAAGGAAACTGCATGGGAAGGGACGCGTGATCACAAGATTGGGTGGTTGCCTAATATAAATCGCACTTGGGATCACAAGATTGGGTGGTTGCCTAATATAAATCGCATGTGTGAGGAGATTTGGTGGTTCCTAATATAATTGGTATGCTTTCCATGCGGACATTGATTGAGTGTTGATAAATATTGATTGCGTGAGGAGACCCCATGGGAAGGGGGTGCGGGATCGCACGGAGGAGGTGAAAGGTGAGGCGAAATTTTTACCGCACCAAACCGAAGTCTTCCTTTTGTTCTTTTATGTTGTAGAGAAGAGAAGAGATTAAAAATGTGTGTTGATCGTCTAAACACACCCCAGATCTGAGCGACACACTAGTCGGTCTAGCGAGCTCTGTCGCCTCCGGCCCTCCGCCGCCACAGGCACATCTGATCCCCTCTGCCACCGCTGCCGTCCGCAGGTCCTTTCCGCGTGAGGTCGCTGTACCCCGCTCTTCATTCGCGGGTAGCCGGAGTAAGCGGATAACCCATCAATCCATCACCCCCTTGCTTCTTTTGCTGGTTTCAGACGCAATCCTTGGACCTAACACCAATCCCCTGCGCGCAGGCAACGCCAGAACGAAGCATCGCCTCGAGTGTGCAGCGCCGGCTTAATTCTTCAGGTGGTCAATAATTCCTACGTTTCAAATTTGAGTTTTTGTTTCTTTTCTTCTCTTTCCTGATTTCTACATACCTTTTTTAATTAATATACGTAAATATACTATATACACACTAATCAGTACTCAATAGGCTGTCCTGTTCATGTTTGCAGCTTGGGATCATTTGTCAGTCACATAGGAATACAGAGTAATACTCCTTAGGCCAAAAGAAAAAAAAAATCCATATGAAGAGAATCCCAAATTAAGCCATATATATACATGTATTCATCCACATGTTAAACTCGTAAGTTATAGGAAAATAAAATTTTGGCCCTGGTATTCAAATTGGCAGTACCCTTCAACCCCACCTTTTTCTACATGATTCAAATTGCAATATTATTTACTAAATTGGCTTTGCAGTGGTAAAATACTTGGAGTTTCAAAATTTTAATGATTTTCTGATTATAAACCTTTTTTTTTTTGTGCAAGTCAAACTATGGTGTCCGGGAGCTGAAAGTCTACACCCACATCCACATGCCTGCGCCCAGCTTCTTGGGGCCAAAGAACTTTGGAGCACCAAGGCTCCACCGAAGGTCAAGATGTTCTTTTGGCTCGCCATGCATGGGCGGCTTTGGACGACGGAGCGGAGATGAGACATGGACTTCAGGACTCGGCGGAGTGCGCCCCTGTGCTCCCGGGAGGACGCGAGACCCAGGACCACCTTCTCTTGTCTTGCGTGTTCACTAGGGGAGCTGTGGTTCCGACCGCTTCGCTTGGCAGGGCTACAAGGGATCTGCCCTATGTCGGGCGACAAGCTAGTGGACTGGTAGTTGCGCGTGTCGCCGCAGGTCCCGGCGTCGTCGGAAGGGTTTTGACTTCCTTGTACTTCTCACCACCTGGGAGGTGTTGAAGGAGCGCAACCGGCGTACCTTTGATGACATCACAAGTCACAACTACACCGGTGCAGCTTATGCAGACGATCAGGACGCAGGCGGAGGAGTGGTGTGCGGGCAGCTACACGGTACTTGTGCCGCTACTGTCAGCCGTGGGACAGCCTGCTTAGTCGTTCGAGCTATTCTTTGGTCGCACAATTGTTTCCTCTTTAGTACACAAGTCCAGATACGCCGTTACAGCCGGCGATTTGTGTTAGTGTGCGGCCCCCTGTTTCCACGGCATCTCGCCTAAGATATAGGGGATGCATTATGACTCTATTTTCCCTTAATAAAGTACGTCCAATATGGATGCTTTCGAAAAAAAATACTGGCTACTCTATCAGTCCTGCGTGGTGACCGTCCTATCCTACACGGCAGTTAACTCGTTGACGGACCCAGTTGCTCGCGTATTTGTCACCATAAACTACTCTATGAGGAGCTTGCTTGCGTATTTGTCTTTGCCTAGTACATGGTTTCGAAAAAAAATACTGGCTACTCTATCAGTCCCGCGTGGTGACCGTCCTATCCTACACGACAGTTAACTCGTTGACGGACCCAGTTGCTCGCGTATTTGTCACCATAAACTAGTACTACTCTATCAGGGGCTTGCCTGCGTATTTGTCTTTTCCTAGTACGGCTTGCCTACGTATTTGTCTTTTCCTAGTACGGCTTGCCTGCGTATTTGTCTTCTCCTAGTACACGGCTTGTCGATCACCACACATATCACCAGAATCTTGGAGGTTCTCATCCCTTATCTCCAGCTTGCAATCCATTCCCCGCTTTGAGGCAGCAAGCAAGTAACAGGAGATTTCTAGCCCTGCTGCACGCCCTGGTACTGGTGGTAGGCGGGACGGGACTTGGCACCGATTCTGTTCCCACAACAACTTGGGTAATCAAATCAAATCAAATCCTGTTCGTTCCTCTTCTTGGTGGGTGAGCTTGCTTGCTTTTGCTTGTAGATGGTTTCCTCTATCAACAGCAGCATAAGTTTTTTTTTTTGGTTAATGAGGGGTTTCTTCTCCATACTCGCAGCAGATCACGCATCGAACTCAAACAAAGATATTCCAGTGGTACTGAAGATCTTTGAGGTTTCTACTAGCACAACAGTTTGCAAGAGGTGGTTTGGAGAATACCCCCATATGGCTCTGCCCATACTGGAATCGCAGTTATGATGATGGCGGTCCAGTCGGTCAACCTATAGCCGTGAGCCGGGGAGGCTCCATCATCGTCCTCATCTCCCAGAAAAGAGGCTTTCCATCACCCCCCGGGCCCTGGCCATACTGCAGGTATGATGATACGAGCTGGTCCGATACGTACTATACCCCCTGGGCCCTGGCCATACGTACTATACCATAACAATCTATGTTTAGTAAATAATTTCGCACATAAAGCAACCTCCATGTAAATAGGAGACGGACAGCAGAGCTACTGAATGTGAGATAATGGAGTTGGAGAACAAGGATCCACAACCAGTATCTCTGCCTCTAGGCTTTTTGAGATCCATCACAAATGATTTTTGCGATGAGCGAAAGCTCGGAAGTGGTGCGTACGGAATGGTTTACAAGGTATGACAAATTCTTTTCACTCCAATTAATTAGTCTCCAAATGTTGGCAGTGGTAATTAATTACTGAACGGATCAAACAACAATTCTATTAAGGGCATTCTCCCGTGCGGATCAGTTATTGCCGTCAAAAGTTAAATCCAGCGGTTGATGACCAATCCTTCGAGAACGAGGCCTCTTTTCTTATGGATATCGAACACCAAAACGTAGTACAGCTTCTAGGTTTCTGTGCTGAATTAAGGGGGAAATGATGATGAAGCAACTGAACGGGAAATTTACTATAGTTGAACAAATGACAAGAATGCTCTGCTTAGAGTATATGTCCAAAGGAGGCCTAGATAAGCATCTTTCAGGTACGTTTCGGAAACACAAGACACAATTTATCAGCTCCGTTTTTTATTTTTCTCAAGTTTACATTGTAGCAACTATCAGCAGAATACCGAAATATATGTTGCCTCCTCCAAAAAGGGTAATTCCTGTTTAAGTTTAAACATCTTAATATATACAAGAAAAATTTAAATATATATTACCTCAATATTTATAATAAGTACCAAAAAAGTTTGATAAGATCCATCGTGAAATATATCTTGGCAGTATTTTCTATTTGGTGTTATAAATATGTGCCTTCTTTATAAATTTTGTCAAACTTAAATTGACGGATGTCTAACTAGAATAACTCTGTTTTTGGACGAGCTAGCAACTAGATATTTACTGTTACTGCAACCACACAAAATTTCATTGCACTTATTATTAAGCATGGTATGATAATATTAATTATGTCGAGAGAAAGTATTTCTACAGATGAATCTTCAGATCTTGAGTGGAACACAAGATACAAGATAATTAAGGGAATATGCCACGGTTTGAATTTTCTTTCTGGGTGTAATATTATTCATCTAGACCTTAAACCAGAAAATATATTAATGGATGACACAACAATGACCCCCAAAAATTGCGGATTTTGGTTTGTCAAGATTGTTGGGTGAGCAAAAATCCTACACTGTGGCTGGCCCTTCAAGTCGCCTTGGAACACTGTAAGCTACACCCCACAACAATACCAATTATGCTTTCTTAGTAATATATTACTGGTTTTCTGTTATATGCTAGCACCATCTAAAACTCTTGATGTTTACTACAGGGGTACATGGCACCAGAATACATAGACAGGGGCATAATCTCAAAGAAAGCGGATACATTCAGATGCAGGTGTCATCATTATACAGATACTCACCGGCAGCAAGGACTATCCAAACTATCTCATACACACCGAAATAGATTTCCAGCACTTCACAGAGAATGTAATAAGATGAACTATCTTATGCATGTTTACCATCGCTCTAGCTCACTTATTATATATGCAATTGTGTAGGTGCTCAGTAAATGGAGGTACAGAATATTCGAAGGACCATCGAAGTATACATCACAAGAACTACATACCCAGCTAGTAAAACAATGCATTGACATAGCTTTGGGATGTGTGCACCTCGACAAGGAGAAAAGGCCAGATGTATCAAATATAATTGAAATTCTTAATGCAACGGAAGAAAGTTGCTATGATCAAAATGGCGAAGATTTACTAGTAGATCACCAGGTATGATACCTTATATCCACGATGAGTGCGCTGTGTGTGGCCCTTTCTAAAGTTTATTGTATTATTAGAGTGATAAGGAGTGTCCCAAAGTTTTAGCTTATGCTATTTTTATGGGTATTTTATGGGTAGTCATGACACTGACACATGTGCTTTTAGTTCTTTTTTTCTTAACAAAAATCACTTGATATGCTTTTAAATTTTAATGAATCATATGTTTCTTTAGTGAAAACAGACGGATAATGTCGGGAAATATCAATAAATAGGATTTCCTTTTGATTATTTTGTGAGTGGGATGCAAACTGGCAGCTCCAAAATCCTTGAGATAGAAATCAACATGAAAGGTTACATCTTAAAAAAAAAATAAGCAGCTTAATAGTTAATACCACGAGGCTGGCTTTTGTTTGATGAAGAGACTTAGCTCTTATCAGTTAACACTAGAGTTCTAGAATTAACTTTATAAATACAATAAGCATGAAAATGGCAAATTATTGTTCCAAAGGGCCTCACTGCAATGTCCCACTAGACTTCTTATAGAAGAGAAAGAGAGGGTTGAACTTAATAGTAGGCCTCACTGCCATGACAGCAAAACCACAAAAAAATCATTTTAAAGTTGTCAAGGTGGTATTTTGTCTGCTTTTGAAAGTTGAGATATGTATTTTAGTCTGGCATTGATAAAGTTTAAGTTTTTTTAAAAAATATTAGCTACTACAGAGGTTTGAATGAGTCTTTAATATAAAAGATACGTTCATGCACAATCTATTGTTGTTAATTGCTCGAGTTTTGAAATCCTCATACATATAGTGTGCGTTAGAAAAAAAACAGAGGAAGTATATTTCTATAGCCTTTAATCTCTGTGAACAATCTTCAAAAAAAAAAAATCTCTGCGAACAAGCTAAGGTGCAGTTAATCTAATTGTTTCTTGCATACTTATATTCATAGATGGGAACCCAAGAAGGGCTGCCGACATCAGGTGTGCTACGTGAGAACAACCAGGTGGCTCTAATTAAAATTGCATTGAAGGATCATGCAAAAGTGTGGATCACAAAAGGGAAATCAGCAGTTGCACTGCCCCAACCACAACGCGAGCCAGTTTTGGGAAGTGTGGATGGTTCGCTTGATGCACTTTGCTATCAGGGGGCACGGAATGCGACATTTTGGGTGGTGCACAAGGCTTTGGCTTCCTTGAAGGACAACGTGCTCAAGGACTGGGCAGCCACCATCAACCTTGGCCCGAGCGTGGAGGCCCTTGAGAGAGAGCTGAAGTCTGTGATGGTGATTCTTGAGCTCGCCCTCGGTAAGGTAATACATAACTTGGCATTCGAGGGCATGTTGATAGAGCTTCGGGAGCTTGTGTATGAAGCCGAGGACATGCTGGACGAGATGGAGTACTTTCACATCCAGGGTGACGTGCTGGATGTCAGCCAACATGTCGAAGGTTGTGCTCATCACAACCTGGACCTTAATGTGTTGTCATCTGTTCATGATGAACCACCAAAGTTGAGATTTGATATGGACAATGCCTCCCGAAGAATAGAACATATTGTAAAGCAGATGCAACTCGTGCGACAAGAGGTTTCTAGTAGTATTACACTATTAGGTTTCGACATTTGGAGCACTACCCCAAACATTGCACAAAGTCGCCCCATCACCATCTCCGAAAGCATAGAACAAAAATTGTATGGGAGGGAGTCTATGATAAATAGAATCATAGATGATATCACAAAGGGTAAACACTCTGGTGAGGTCCTCACAATTATTCCAATTGTTGGTCCGGGGGGCATAGGAAAGACAACTCTTGCACAACATATATATCAAAATGGAGAGGTACAAAAACATTTTAAAGTCAAAGTTTGGACATGTGTCTCACTCAACTTCAATGTGAATAAGCTATTAACAGAGATTGAAAAACATATCCCTAAAGTTGATGGTGAAAATACTAGTGATACTACTAGTGAGTTGATTAGAAAGAGATTGGAAAATACGAGGCTTTTACTTGTATTAGATGATATATGGGACTGCAGTGATGAGGATGAATGGAAACAGCTACTAGTGCCATTCAAAAATCACAAGTAAAGGGTAATGTAATTATAGTCACAACACGTTTTCAAAGGGTGAGGCACACATAATGGATTGGAAAAATGATCATTCAATATCTTTGCAAGGTGCGGATAGTGAACCGTTTGAAGAATTACTCCTAGAAATTATTTTTGGTGATGATGATCAATCTAGACATGACCACAAATTCTTGCTTGAAACGGTATTATGATAGTTGGTAGACTGAGGGGCTCCCTCTTGCAAAGAAAAACTGTTGGTAGATTATTGAAAACCCAACTTGACTTGGCTCCTTTGGACAAGAATCTTAGAGAGTAAGGAATGGGAGGATTGCAACAAGAAGAATGACATTATGCCAAGATTGAAGTTGAGCTTTGATTACCTACCTTCTCAACTTCAGCGGTGTTTCTCCTATTGCGCTTTGTTTCCGCAAGATTTCAAATTTGAAAAACATGAGCTAATTAACTACGGATAGGACAAGAAGTTTTGTATTCATTGCATGGTGAAAATAAAAGAGTTGAAGATATTGGGCTAAGTTATTTGGCTGAGTTGGTTAATTATGGATTTTTGGAAAAGAAAGTGGACAAAGATGGAAGAACTTATTACATTATTCATGACCTATTACATGAATTAGCACGAAAAGTTTCATCACTTGAGTGCCTTAGCATAGACACTTCTCAATCTGAAGTGAGCTCCTTACAAATCCTACCATCAATCCACCATTTGTCTATCAACATAGATGGTACTAGTGCCAAGGATAGATTGACTATCAAAAAATGTGTTGAGGATTTCTATACATTGAGTGCAAGATTAAATGTTGAAAAACCGAGGACTTTGATGATATTTGGGGAACACCATGGTTGTTTTGTGAAAACTTTTGGTGATTTATTTAGGGAAGCAAAGGCCCTTCGTCTTGTCTTTCTATCGGGAGCATCATATGATTTGAAAGATTTGCTGCACAACTTTTATTATCTTATCCATCTTCGCTAGCCGGATTGAAAGTTCTTGTCAATACCCAAACAAGATTTCCCAAAATTTCTAGATTCTATCATATGATGGTCCTAGATGCAAATGTGATCGTGAAAATACAATTGAATTGGCAAGGGATAGGAGCAACCTTGTAAAACTACGCCATTTTCTTGTTGTTAGCGATGCGATTGAGGTTAGGGAAAGAGAAGCTCAAGGTTTTGAATTGAAGGAGATAGGACATTCGATTGACCTTGCTGGATCATTAAGCATGGATAATCTTGAAAATATTCAGGTGAATGAAGTAGTAGAAGTAGCAAAATTGTTGCAAAAAAGTTGCCTACATGACTTGACATTACATTGGGGTAATATTGACCAATCTACCAGTGACTCTACACTGGAAGAATTTGTTCTTGAATGTCTTAAGCCAAACAGCAATCTTCTACAGTTATCTGTTAAAGGTCACGGGGAGCTACTTGTCCTTCCTGGCTTGGTACTAACCCTCTCGTCAAAAAGTCCGAATCTCTCTCGTCTAGAAGGTGTAGCTTGGAAAAAATCCCACCTATAGGAAACTTGTGGCTAGTTGATTTGCCTCATGAGGGAAAATATTTTTAGGCAGTATCCCTGATAAAAGGTTTGGAAAATTGAGAAGGCTAGAACTTTGCAAACTTACAATGGTCACAAAATGGTCAGTGCATGCTCCTTGTCAGTTGTTTCCTTTCTTGGAAGTGCTTATCATTAAGGATTGTCCTCAACTTGTGGAGTTATCATTTCAACATTTTGGTTGTTGTCAACAAGGCAAAGAGGTAAATGCAGATTTATTTCCTAGACTCTTGGCGCTCAAGATTACAAACTGTCCACAACTATCATCATTTCCTCCCGTTCCTTGGACTAAAGCTCCATGTTGTATTAATATAGAAGGAACTGGAAGTTCGTGTCTTAGTAAATTGGTTTGTGAAACTGAAAACATTTATCTATATAGTTTGACCATTGAGGGAAAGAAGGATACAACTGATAGCTCATTTTGGAATGTGCTGGCTTTTCAAAATTTAACTGAACTGAGGGCTTTGCATATGCACAACTGTGAACCCCCACCACTGCATTACTTACAAATGCTATCATCTCTAGGGGGGCTATTTATGACAAATACCTTTCCATTTAGTGGAGCTGACAGCCATGTCAAATACCAGTTTCCAATTGAATTTTTGGGCATCAATAAGTGGAATGCTAGTGGGATGGAGTTAACACAGCTACTCACCTACATGCCGATGCTCTCAGATCTGTGTCTAATGAGATTGGAGAAGGTAACAGGGCTGGCTGTGAATGTGAAGGGGCAGCAGGCAATAGAAACAACCGAACCATCATCTTCAGCTAACATTAACAAAGTGAAGCAGCAGCAGGCTGCAAGAGCAGAGGATGACGTAATAGTCGCATCAGAAGAAGCAGAACGCGGCCTGTTGCTTTTGCCTCCCCAACCGCAGCGACTCCATGCATCCGATCTTGCCCAGAGCTGAGCCTCCTCAGCAACGAAGAAGATGGACGAACTAGGAGAGGAGGAGGGCTCCAAGGTCTAACCTCCCTCCGACGGCTGGGAATCGTTGATTGCCCTGAGCTCCTGTCCGCCTACTCCTCTACATCATTCTCTCTGTCTCTCCCTTCCCCAACTCCCTGGAAAATCTTGATATTCAGGGGAGCCGTAGGAATGGATACGCCGGTGCCTCTATTAAACCTCACCTGTCTCACAAGTTTATCCATATGGAACCTTGGGGATTTAATAAGAGGCGAGGGATTGTTACCTCTCCTCACCCAAGGCCATCTCACCGATTTATCTGTCAGGAAAATGCCCAATTTCTTTGTTGATTTTGATCCTCAAATGTGCATGAACAGGAGATCCCATCCTGTTCCTCTAAACCGCAGGAGCTCCACATAGATGATGTGGCTGGATTCATCTGCCGTGTCGATCCATCGTAGCCTGCTCTTTTTCCTCGCTCACCACATTGCAAATTTGGGATGAGAACATGGTGGGGTTCACAGAGGAGCAAGAGGCCCTTCTGTTTGTCAACTCCCTGGAGACTGTAATACTTCCATGCTACAACCTGCAGTCCCTCCCTAAACGATTACATAGACTTCCCAACCTCAAGAGGTTATACATCTTTGAGTGCAAAGCAATCCAAATGCTACCCATGGATGGCCTCCCAAATTCACTGGAATTGTTGGATATCGAAGGTTGTCCAAATATCCAGTCGCTTCCCAAGGGGTGCCTCCCAGATTCACTGCAAATATTACGTATCAAATCCTGCCCAGCCATCCATTCGCTGCCCGAGGTGGATGACCTTCCAAGCTCGCTGCGAGAAGTACATGTCCGTGACAGCAAAAGCGAGGAGCTAAGGAGACAGTGCCGCAAGTTGATAAATATCATTCCATTAGTCTACGCCCGACAAACCCAAGGTAACAAAGAGGTGGAACTTCCCACCCACCAATTTCCCTTGCTTTTGCTTCTCCCTAGCCCACCAATTTGGCCACAATTGATGTTTTCTTCTGGGTAACCCACTTGTTTCCATCTGCTGTGCAGGGCATTCTTCATATTGTGTATTATTCTGTCCTCTGGAGTTCTTTCTATCTGTTCAAAGTTTTGAATTATAATATAGTATCAATCTCTGCACATGCCTTCCAACCTATACATCAAACCGGTAAGTGCCTGTAAATCACCTCTGTAGCCTTAGAGTGGGCGGCCAAAGAAACATTCAGATTTAATCATTCAATTTCCAAATAGCAGACACCATTCTGAAACCGGAATATTAAAATGTAAAACAATTGATGAAGAATGAGCTAAACACTTGTGAAACTTTTTACATGTAAAATATCGTGATTCTATTTTATTATGAAGGTATATTCTTAAATATTACTCAATGCTGGATGCTGCAGCTCAGCCGTTGTTGGGTTTGGGTTGGCGTTAGGATCCTTTGTTCCAGTGGTGCTCTGTGGAGGCAGAAATGGTTGTGCAGCTTCCATTGGCTCCTGTGACATGCTAAGGTGTTCCTTTGGTGTGGAGAGATTGAAATCAGTTTTCAATAATTTAGAATCTCTTTTTATGAGCCTGCCAATTTGGTTTCTTCCACAGCTATGGGGCCTTCTTTGTGCCAGATGAATTCAACAATTTGTCAACTGAAAGGAGGTTGGATCTGTGTCCAGATGCATGTGCAGTACTGATTGCCATACCTATACAGGAGTGATGCTTCGAGCCAAAGATTTTACCAACCGAATTATCAGCGATCATCAATTCATGATACATCCAGTGATCATCAATCATTGAATTATCAGCATGCAACTCTGAGCTCTCAACAAGTGAATGGCAGGAGCCTTGCCCCTCTCCCCCACGTAAGTCCTCTGTTTTCCTCGTCTTGTTCCTACTTTTTTCCATACTTTTTCATGCGTGCCAACTGAAACTGAATGGGATGATCATGAACATGGCAGCATCTTTGTCCCATGCGACACATCAGCTTCGTCTGAAACGCCATGCTAGGAGCAAGCATCATGAGGCTTCCTACTAATTGGTGCTAACTGAAATTTTGTCAGGTTTTGGACTACATTCCATTTTGAGGATAGCTGCATCATCACCCTCCCGTTTGTTTGTTCTCCATTTACCTTGGAGACAAATGAAAAGCATGGTCTTCAGGCTATAAGAAGAGTTTTTTTCATATATTAGGCAGATGCCTAGAAGGTTTCTTCTAGATACGGCAGCTCTGAAGGTGACATCAGCATTGTGCCTCAGCCTGCTGGTCATGACACTCTTGGCTCCAAGTAAGTCCATACTTAGACAAAGATATCTAAATTTTATTGAACATCAAGACTTCAAGATTGATGTTATAGAACAAGATTAATTGTTAGAAAATAACAAGATTAATTTCTTGCAAGCTACCTGATTCTTTCTTGATGTCAAATGAAATTAATAAGTGGTTCTCTTGATGGTAAGTTTTATTTTAATACTTTTGATTTATTTTGCAGGCTGTGGGAATAAGGAGGCATGCGACGAGTGGCTAAGCTTTACATATCGGATGTTGCTCTTGTGTAGCAGAGAAACATGCAAGAAGCACTGCATCGACGAGGGCGCTACCTGGGGGAGTGTGGCTTCCTCATCTTCAGGTCCTTCTGCTTCTGTACCAAAGAATGCGATTGAACACTGTCATCTGAACTGCAATGGTTTTTTTTAAGAGCACGCCCGGGCGCGTATTTCATTAAGCGCGAAAAGAGTTTGGTACAGTACCGACCGGCAACACCGTTGTCGAACACACCTAATCACCCACGAACCACCTAGCTCTACTGGATCCAACTTACAGTACTACATTGCAAACAAATTTGCGACAAGAAATTCCACAAAAATTACACCCTAGCCAAGATGCAACCCAGCTTCTTGTAACCTGCGACGGACCAAGCCTGTGCCTCCCTAGTGATATTCTCAGCTAGGACATGTGGCAGCAACTGCACTCCGTTGAATGTCGGGCGTTGCGCTCCTTCCAAATCAACCAACCAATTAGGAAGAGAAGCGAATCAAATCCGCGGCGCAAAGCTTTGGGAAAGCGCTTCCTGGCCCGCAGCCACCACACGAAGATCCCCTCCTCCTGTACAATCACGAACTCCCTGCAAGTGAAATGCGGAAAGACATATGTGCCAAACTTCACGGCTGTATGGACATCCCAGGATAATGTGATCTAGGGTCTCAGGCATTTGGTCACATAGCACACAGGAGTTGGATTCTTGCAGCTCGTGGCGGAAACGCCTGTCCGCCATCCAGCACTTTCCATGCAAGGCCAACCAAAAGAAAAACCTGACGCGCGGAGGTGCACAAGTCTTCCAAATGTTCTTGGCGCCAAAAACCGGCGAAGAGCCGAGGAACATTGCCCCATAAGCAGAAGCAGCCGAGTATTGACCATCGGGGGTGAGGTTCCAGGAGAAAGTATCAGGTTGCCCAGAAAGCTCCACATTTTCTATCAAATCACATAGCTGAACTGCAATGGTGACTTGCTATTTTCAGCTGTAATGGTGACTTGCTGATGAATCAGAGCAAGTTTATGATATGTTGTGGCTACTCAGATCTTTGAATGCATAAATAAATCCTTTTGCCAAATACTTGTTGATTTCGATTCAGTTTCCATCTAGTGAGATATATTGCTCCGTGCACTACTGTTGCGCCATGACAGTGGTGGTTTAAAGCATAGGTGTATATTGCAGTAAGTAGAATCGATGTTTAAACTTCACTTTTCTAGCACATTGTGGTTGGATGGTCTAATTTGTCATATCCCTACTGTTTTTTTTTGTTTGGGTCATGCTTACACAAGTTGTTGATACCAAACACACACATTGTTGACAGGAAAGACTCATCCACAAACATATGCATACTGCTTTTATTCTGCTGCTGTTCAGGTAGTGCATCAGCGTCTTCTAACTCAGAATACTACTATTTGCAATGGGATTGCTTTTGTGTGGGACAGATCATAGATGTAAGAAGCTAGCATTGCTACTGCCTAGTAAATGAGAAATGAAAAATCAGTTTTCTACGATGCTATTGGGGTAAGGCCAAAAAAATAGGGGGAAAAAATTGAATCTCTTTTAATGCATTTGTACAAATTTGGTTTGTTTCCACAGCTATGGAGACTTTATGTACTACAAAGCCTACAGTTGTATATCATATATGCACTCAACAACGTGTCAACTGAAAAAGAGGCCTGATTTTTATGCACTGTCCAGATTCATCTACAATGCTGACTGAATCATCTACAATGCATACCTTTGCTGGCCTCCTTCCCTCACGAGACTCTTCAGTTAGATCTGCAGCTGTCAGGAACGACGACGGCGGCGTCCGCCGAGCAGGGCCGCCTGCCGCTTATGTGGACGGAGGCGCTGGAGCTGCTCCTCGAGACGGGAGGCCGCGGCTGCGATTCAAGCTCCGGCTTTGCGCTGGCCTCACTAGACCTGCCGGCGGGGCCTCGCGTCGCCAGAGTTGGCTTTGTGGATGGACAGCAGCGCCGCGGCGCAGTGCCGGGAGGTGGCGGCGGGCTGACGGGGTGCCGCACGCGTGCACTGCATCGATGAGACCGATGGAGCCGGGCGCGGCAGGTGCGGCAGGACGCTCTTCAGGTTCTCTGCTTGTTTGCTTCACTGATTCAGAATGTCGTTCTTTGCTTTCTTTTCTTTTTTGTTTAGAGTCGTGTTTCTGTTCCTATGCAGATTTCAGGTTTGAAGCAGTTGTGTCTCTGGTTATCCAGTGGTCAGGCGAGTGACAACCACAATAGCCCTGCATTGCAGGTACTTAGGTTCATTCAACCTCAATACCCTCCTCCACCTTTTTGTATACTTCCATTGATGTGTGCCAAGTGAAACTGAATTGAACAATACATTGACATGGCAGCATGTTTATCTCCCCACGCGGCGGCGCATCATCTTCGTGTGGAGGACTCCAGCTCCAGGCAACAGGCATCGTCGATCCTCCCACTGGACCGAGCAGAGCAGTGACTCTGCTCCGTTCCCTGCATTCAGCGATGGACGTCGAGCATCTCCATCAACGGGCCACCAGTGAGGGGCACCCTGAGCTCGGGGCGGTTTCGCCAGGGCTTCAGAGTCTCAGGGCACCCAAACCTCTGCGTGGGAAATTGCAGAAGCTGCAGGAGCTCAAAGACGCCAACTACGTACTCTGAGTCCTGGACTCCTGGTTGGTTGACGCCCACCGGCCCAGGGAGATTGAGATGGAGGACAGGGACAACATCGACTGCACTGAGAAAGCTGTTGGGCTTGGGTCATGTTGTCGCAGCTGATGATGAACAGCGTGCTGGTGCCTGCGTAGCTCGTTTTGGATCGTTGTGCAGAGTAGTGCAGCATCAGGTCTGCCCTGGAGCACTGCTCGATCGATCTGCCGCAGCCGCCTCCTGAGTCCTGGCTGGTGGATTAACCGTTGTGGAGTTGGAGGTTAATTACGAGGAAAGAGGTCAGGTTAAGAAGTGGAATTTTTAGTCTTCAGTGAAAGAAGATGGGAAGCGTTGAACCTCCCGTAGGAGGACGCACCTTTGTTAAATAGGGGCGTGAAAATGCCTCACGCGTGGCTTACAAGAAAAATCATTGAGTCGATTGAGATATGTAGGATAACTACGTTGATCCTCCCGTAGGAGGCCGCACCTTTGTTAAATAGGGTCGTGAAAATGCCTCACGCGTGGCTTACAAGAAAGATCATTGAGTCGATTGAGATATGCAGGATAACTACAATCTACAACAACCTATACGAGATACTAGGAGATATTATATGGAATACAGTATATCCTATGGTATACAATAACAACATCCTATCCTGATCGCAACCGTATTCATGATACTAGATTACATTGTTTAACATCCTCCCTCAATCTAACCTGGTGAGTGAAGGTTAAGATTGCGCTTGAATTCTCGAAGCTTGAACGCTGGAATCGGTTTAGTGAGCCCATCTGCAACCTGATCATTTGTGCCAATAAACTTAACGTCAAGAAGCCTTTTGGCTACTCTTTCTCTTATGAAATGATAGTCAATCTCTATATGCTTGGTGCGGGCATGGAACACTGGATTAGCAGACAAATAGGTGGCTCCAAGATTGTCACACCATAATCGGCACTTGATGGTGATTGCATGCCAAGTTCTTTCATCAATGACTGAATCCGGATGATTTCGTCATAGCATTTTCCATAGCCTTATACTCCGCTTCAGTACTAGATCGAGAGACGGTTGCTTGTTTCCTTGCACTCCATGACACAAGATTAGAACCAAGGAAAATTGCAAAGCCTCCCGTAGAGCGTCTGTCATCGACGCATCCAGCCCAATCGGCATCCGAAAAACCACTCACACGCCGTGACAGTGATCTTCTAATTCGCAACCCTATTCTTGGGTCACCTTTCACATACCGCAAAAATCCTTTTTACTGCAGTCCAATGACTTGTTGTTGGAGAGTGCAAATATTTGACACACCTTGTTAAGCGCAAAGGAGATGTCTGACCTTGTGAGAGTCAAATACTGTAGAGCCCCCACAACACTTCTATACCGTGTAGCATCCTTGGTACTCAAGGGTGTCCCTTCATAGGCCGAGAGTTTCTCTGATATCGCGATGGGTGTAGCAATCGGTTTGCAGTTCTGCATCCCTGTTCTTTTCAACAAATCATTGGCATATTTTGATTGAGACATCATTATTCCATCCCGTACCTTAGCAACTTCATTGCCGAGGAAATAGTGCAGCTCTCCTAAGTCTTTCAATGCGAAGTCTGACCTGAGAGCTTGCAAAAGAACCTTAGTTCCTTCAGGTGACGAACTCACAACAATAATGTCGTCAACATAAACAAGAACATACATAGTTAAAGTTCCTGATTTATAGAAGAAGAGAGAGGTGTCACCCTTTGATGGTTTAAACCCAAGAGCTTGCAACTTCATACTCAATCTGTGATGCCACGCACGAGGTGCTTGTTTGAGTCCGTAAAGTGCCTTATCAAGCTTACAGACATAGTTTTGATATAACTTATCTCGGTACCTAGGAGGTTGTTTCATAAACACTTCTTCCTCTAGAACGCCATGGAGAAACGCGTTCGGACATCCAATTGTCGAAGACTCCATCCATTAGACACCGCAATAGACAGGATCAATCTTATTGTTGCTGCCTTGACAACCGGGCTAAATGTATCTTCATAGTCGATTCCATATCACTTTGTTTGAACCCTTTAGCCACAAGTCTCGCCTTGTGTCTATCTATATACCGGCATGCCTATGTTTTACTTGACGAGAGCCCGCCACGGGGTGAAAGGGGCGGTTTGTTCGGCCTCGATGAACACGGAGCCCGGCGGTTTGTTGTGCAAATCGACATGGAGAGCGGGGTTTTATCTTGGTTCGGGCCCTCGACCGCGTGATCGAGTAAAGACCTTTATGTCGGTCGGCGTGAGCCCTGTTTTTGATTGATGGGGTCAACCGGGGATCGGTTGTAAGGTTTACAAAGACTTGATGTGTTCAAGTTGCGCTCTCCTCTGAGGTGCTCTTTGGCCGCCTTTTATAGTCCAAGGGGGCCAAAGAGCTTGCCACTTGACCTAGTCGGATACGAGAGGGTTGTCCGGGCGAGGATTCAACACCCAAACCCTAAACATGGTAATCGACTTGGGTTCTATCTCGATTACAAACAGAAGTCTTCAGTAGCTATGCTTCCATTGCCTTTCGAGTTGTTGTTTGTGGCCGCAGCTAGGATAGAATCCTCGCGAACAACTCTGTAGAGTCCTTAGGTGATCCCGTATCCACAACCGCCATCGGCCTTTCTTTTTATTTTATACACCCATTTACAATCTATCACATTTCTTCCCTTCATCGGTGGTACAAGGTGCCATGTCTTGTTCTTATGCAAAGCTATGAACTCGGCATCCATTGCATCCTTCCAATTCTTATCCTACAATTGCTTCATCCAGGTTATTTGGTTCACCATTAGCGGCCAAAAGACCATACCTTACCGTTCCATCAGTGAATGTTTTTGGTTTGCGAATCCCCCGCTTGCAATCTCGTTCTCGGTGGTGACCGCGCCTGAGTTGCCCACAGATGTTACTTCAGCGCCGTGGGCACAGAGGCGATCCCATCGGATCAGCATTGGTCACCGTGATGTCCGCAGTGGATCCGGCTACGTCGTGTGACGTACCCGCGAAGGTAGCGCTCGACATAGAAGATCCTGGGCCGCTGGTCCCCCCGTGTCGTCGCAACGCGGATCCGCTAGGCGAGGGGGGAGTAGGCACGGACGCATGGGCAGATCCGCCCCTGAACCTCGTAGTGACGGAGTCAGAGTATCTGCCTCGTGCTCAGCGCTAGGAGACAAATTCTCATTCTCGTTATTTCACGCATCATTTTGCCTGGATTTTTCGCTATCTTCCAAAAACATTAGTAGCACTGCATGGTAGAATATTAGCACTTGTCATCATGTGTATTTGCAT
Source organism: Hyparrhenia diplandra (assembly GCA_015847255.1). Lineage (NCBI taxonomy): Eukaryota > Viridiplantae > Streptophyta > Magnoliopsida > Poales > Poaceae > Hyparrhenia > Hyparrhenia diplandra. The sequence goes on from JADLZK010011669.1 coordinate 1,601,496, forward strand.
CCCCCGAACCACTAGGAACAGATGATGGTGGTGATGACAAGAGATTGAACTCGGAGTGAAGGCGAGCTCTGGCATTAGAATGTAACTTGGAAAAGGGGAAAACAGTCTCATCGAAGACAACATCTCGTGAGATGTAAACACGGCCAGTGGATATGTCTAGGCACTTGAATCCTTTATGGAGGTTACTGTAACCTAGAAAGCGCATTGCTTGGATCGGAAGGAGAGTTTGTGGTTATTATAGGGTCTTAGATTTGGCCAACATGCACATCCAAAGACTCTAAGTGAGCTATAATCAGCTTCCATCTCAAAGAGACACTCAAGAGGTGTTTCAAAATTGATCACCTTGCTAGGAGTTCTGTTTATGAGATATACAGCAGAAAGGAATGCTTGATCCCAATACTTTTCAATGGCATGGATGATCTGGGCTAAAAAGAGATAGGCCAACTTCCACTATGTGTCTGTGCTTTGTCTCAGCCGCACCATTCTGTTGGTGAGCATGGGGACAGGAAACAAAATGACTGATCCCAACTCGTGAGAAGAAGGAATTCAACTTCGCATACTCTCCTCCCCAATCCGACTGAATTGAGAGGATCTTTCTATTGAAACGTCTTTCAACAAATTGTTGAAACTCATAGAATTTTTGGAACACCTCAGATTTATTTTTCAGGAGATAAACTCAAGTAAATTTGCTATAATCATCAATAAAGTTGACATAATATTTATTTCGTCCAAACGAATCACACGCAGGCCCCCATACATCCGAAAAAGACTAGTTGTAAAGGAAAACTAGAATCACTTGACGACTTAGGATACGGTAATTGATGGCTCTTGGCCATTTGACACGAATCACAAACTGAATTTAATCTAGACTCTGAAGAACATGGCAAACTGTTCTTCTTTATTACTTGCTGGACAACATGAAACGAAGGATGTCCTAGACGATGATGCCATCTTTCTATGGTAGGATGAGCATCATTGGATGTGCTGAGGGCTTTGCTTATTCTATGGTAGGAAGCGTTGAACCTCCCGTAGGAGGCCGCACCTTTGTTAAATAGGGGCGTGAAAATGCCTCACGCGTGGCTTACAAGAAAGATCATTGAGTCGGTTGAGATATGCAGGATAACTACAATCTACAACAACCTATACAAGATACTAGGAGATATTCTATGGAATACAGTATATCCTACGGTATACAATAACAACATCCTATCCTGATCTTAACCGTACTCATGATACTAGATTACATTGTTTAACATTCAGGTCAATCGATCTTTTGTTGACTTACAGCTACTCTGTTCTCATTGCATTTCTGTATAGGGAGATTCTCAAATAACAAAGGTGAGTTCCATGCGAAAGCCACTTTCCTGACCATGTGCACAACTTTAAGCTTTGATTGAAACTCATGCATCTGCTCGAAGTATGAACCTTTACTTGAAGAGCTGAAGTCGAAAATTTCTGAATTAATAAATATTCCTTCAATCCAGACTTGAGATGGAGGACTGCCTAGCAGCTGTTTGAGGAGCCATTGGTTCCGACAAAGAAATATATATGAGAGAGAATGATAAACCAAAATTTAAATTTTACTAAAAGGGCCAAGGACCTATACGATTTGCAAGAGATTTGGATAACAGCTTTACCAAAGAATCATTCCAGCTCATAAAGAGAAAACTGTATTTTACTTGGCATCGACAACATGGTAAAGAAAAAGAAGAGGAGATGAAGATGACAAAGTTTAAGCCAAAAGTTACTTTCAACTAAAAATATCCAAATATTATATATAAGATAAAAGCTAGAATTTCTTTTTGCTACGGTGGGGAAATTGGACAACTCACAAAAAGTAATCAGCTAGAAAGGAACATGCACTCAGGCACCAGATGCCTGGTGGGACCATAGGCACTATATGCCTACTAAATCGGTGAGAGAAGCACACACAAAAAAAAAAAAAAAAGGCATGATAATTCCTTTTTATTTTTTATGTAATCAAGGGTAAAATTGGTCTATGATAGAAGAATAATGTTTTGAGTAGTACAGTTGGGGTGGATGATTGATGCACTATAGTTGGATGAATATCTTTGTTCTTCGTTCTTTGTTCTTTGCTCACACCCAACCTGCCCCACACTACCCGTGTGTTTGGTTGGATGCTTTGAGGCGACCCATTGTTGGCAGTGTTCGGATGGAAATGAGGAGGGTAGGGATGGGCCTACAATGGACTATTCCCTCAAGATGCGGGTTCGTTTCGTTCCTCAACTGAGGGATGGAGCCGACCCGCTCGGGTTCGAAGCGCATCCATAACCTCTGCTCATGTCTTCTTCGTCTCGCGTTGCGTGCGGGCAAGTCTCGGGCGGCCACGCCGTCGCATGTGCAGGCCGGGAGGGCGGGTCATGCGGGCAGCCATGCCGCCGCCTACTGAGAGAGCCCCGGGCGGATTCAAGCCAATAGCGAGAGGAGTGGAGGAGCGGGATCCCTCCACCGGGCGCTATAGCAGGAAGCCAGGGCATGACGGCCCTCAACCGGATCTAGCCGAGTAGAGGTTGTCCCGTCCCGTGCTCTTTCTCGCCGTGAAAAGGAAGAAGAGGGCTTAGACGCAATTTTATTTCACTCTCGGGGTTGCTTAGGTAAAATTACTAGAGAGAAGGAATTTCAGATCCGCCTTGGTGGATTTCGATAATAGGGGTCCCGATGCAAAATGGCCTAAGGTGTCGAATTTAACGTTGTTATCCTGTCATCCAACCCCTATTTCCAATTCCTTCAACCAAACATGAGATGGGTTGACTCCTTCCCCAAAATCAGATATGCAACCAAACAATGAGATGAATTCAACCCAACCCAAAAAACTAGGTTGGATCCAGTGGCGAAGCCAGGAAAAATGGCCGCTGGGGTCGGTACTCAAAACTAACCGAGCATTGACTCATAGGTTGCGATAATATAATGCCATATATAACATAAATTAACATGGTAGTACTACATATTCAGACAAAATAAACTATTACAAATCACAATAGTAGTTACCTCTTACAAAGTCACTTTCGACGATTCACGATCCTCCATCTTGTGAAAGTTTAACTATTACATCGTCAATTGGAATTGTGGCAAAAATCCTTGTTCTACTGAAGCATATGATACAATCATTCATAAATCCATCCCCAATACAATTTCTCAATATTGTCTTCACAATTTTCATGGCCAAAAAGCACCTCTCCACCGATGCATTGGCGATAGGAAGAACCAGTACTAGCTTGAGAAGCCGATAAACCAATGAAAAAGCCAAATGTTTCTTTGTACCCACCATCAACCTAGCAAGCTCAGAAATAGTGTTCAAGTTGGCAAATCTTTCATCGGCTCGTATGTTGTCAATGTACAAATTAAGTTCACAGTGAAGATCCTTCAGTTGTGTTGAATTGAAATCATCAGGATATGACTTATCTAACTCCATTAAACTCTCAACTTTGAAAGCCTCAAAACGATTCTTGGGGTTGAAAGCAGCGATATTAGTAAGCAATTGAGAGTTTACCTCATTGAAACGATCATTAAACTCTGTAAGCTGCAAGTCAATAATTGGGTTCAAGCAGTCATATCTATAATGCTGATAATTGGTGAGATTGTGTCGCGTGCTGTCATGCAATCTGGACAGTAACAAGGATAGGCCGGCATTCTGGACCTATGACTAAGGAAATACGCGATGGACTCTGGCCTGGCTTAGCAAGTCAGAATAAATTGGACTTATTAGTGCTAATGGGCTGTTAGGTGCTGGCCTGCCAGGGGTCTAGATATTTTTTTACCGGGGTCTACCACGGCAAAAATTCTGGCGCATACACGTAGAACGCCCGAAGTCGTCGGTGTCGGGCGACCCCATCGACTGTGCGTAGCCGCCCTTTGGTTGGATCAACCCAACCCTCAACCAAACACAGTATGCGTTCTTCGCTCATGGAGACAGCTCCGCCAGCTGTAGTGGCATAAGAGAGCGAGGGCAAGGGACCGCATAGATTTGGCAAAGCAAAACGCGACGGGGCTCTGCAAGACAGGTTGTAGGAGTAACTCTACTGGCTTGCTTTCTCTCTTTGTGGATCGTAGGGAAGGCGGAGTCACCGCTGCCTCAACGACCACCTCGACCGGCTCCCTAGCGGATCAGGCAAAGAGGCATGATCTGGTGCCCAAGAGCTGATTGGGCATCCTCGTGTTGGTGGCAGCGGCGGCAAGCACCTACTCATTGATGTTTGCGTGTGGAAACAAATGGAGTCGTGAAAGTGTCGCCCAGGTGACAGCAGTAGGGTCGAGGGCATGACGATGGTGATGGGGGCGTAGAAGGGAAGCTGCAATGATTGGGGGGTTTGCGTAGGGCACCCCAAATTTTGAAAAAAATCAGTTCTAATAACTAAAAGTTCACTATATAGGCACCCCTATAACATAAGTTTATGCACCCATAAAGCAAAATGCACACCCCCTTCCAATCTCATCTAGTTTCGCCACTAGGGGCTTAAGATAGGGCAGCGGTGGTGGCAGGGTCATGTGAGGGGCGAGGAGAAAACAGGGCGACGACAACGACTAGGGCATGGGGCCGGACAATCTTGCATCGCGTGACCCGTTTAGGGTTGTGCAATTACCATAGTACCTCTTAAATTAATAAAAGTAAAGAGAATATTTTGCGTATGCACGAAGAGGCACCCCGAACCACTGTAAAAAAGAGCTCTAAAAGCTATTTACGAATACTATACTTGTTTTTTAACTAATAGGAACTTGCTTTGTGCTCTGACCTGCACTCGAAAGAAAACGTGCTTTGTCATGGTAGTGGCATGTATGCCTAAGGACTCCTTCGGTTGGGTCGTTTTGATGGGAGGAATCAATCAGGAGGCCAGTGGAGCTTATATAAATTAAAGTATTGATTCCGGCCGGAACTTCTCGCGCTTCATTTCCACGAACATGGCCTAAAGTGTATCGAGGTATCTATGCTCCAGTACTGAAACTTTTTAATCCATATAATATATATATAAACTGAATGAAGTGCCATGATGCAATACACAACATTTTTTTTACTTGAAACTTTACATCCCACTTGAAGTTGTCCATTGCTTTGTGTATACCTTTTCTAATATTCATGACCCACCTGACTCAGTAAAGGCTAAATATGCATGCTTTAGTATCAAAACAAGGGAGGTATAATAATCTTTTGGTGCAATAGGACCCAAACCGCATTGGAAACGTAAGTGAATACTCTCTCAGTCCCGCGTGGTAACTGTCCTACACGGCGGATGACTCGTTGACGGACGCAGTGGATCTCGGTTTTTTTCCCCCAGCTCGAGCACCAGAGCCGAAGGAGCCGTCCCAAACAACCAAAGTTGGAGAAGTGCTTATGCACCCATAGAAGTGCTTCAGTTCTATTGGCGGAGTTGCTGCAAAGGTGACGCCCTGCCAAAGAGGCTCCTAGTGTGCCTGCTTGCGCATTTGTCTGTGCCTAGCATCCGCACTAAGCAATAAGCAAGTAACAGGGGATTGCTAGTTGCCATTGCCACCGATTCTGTTCCCACAAAAACTTGGGTAATCAAATTCTGCTTGTTCCTTTCTTGGTGGTAAGCTTGCTTGCAGATAGTTTCTTCTGTCAACAGCAGCATAAGTTTTTTTGGCATGGTCCAACTCTGTATTCTTTTCATCTTGTTTGTTTGCAGGCTTTTGAGCACAATCGTTGAGCATCGGCATGGTCCTGGCAGTCCAGTCAGTCAACCTATTGCCTTGAGCCGGCCGGGAGGCTCCATCATCGGCGCCATCTCCCAGAGAAGAGGCTCCATCATCCCCCTGGCCCTGGCCATACTGCAGGTATGATGATCAGTTGAACTGGTCTCTATATCCCCCTGGGCTCTGACCATACGTTCTATATGTAGCATAACAATCTATGTTTGACACAAGTGAATAATTTCCCACATAAAGCAACCTCCAAATAAATAAGAGACGGTCTACTGAAGATGATGGAGTTGAGAAACAAGCATCCAACTGCAGAACCTGTATCTCTGCCACTAGGCTTTTGAGATCCATCACAGATGACTTTTGCAATAAGCGAAAGCTCGGAGAGGGTGCGTACGGAGTGGTTTACAAGGTATGCCGATTTCTTTTCACTCCAGTTAATTAATCTTCAAATGTTGGCAGTGGTAATTAATGAACGCACCAAACATAAATTCTGTGAAGGGCATTCTCGCCTGCGGTTCAGCTATTGCTGTCAAAAAGTTTCATGGAAGAATTCTGACGGGTGATGACCGATCCTTCGAGGATGAGGCCTCTTTTCTTATGGATATAGAACACCAAAACATAGTACAACTTTTAGGTACTGTGCCAAATCAGAGGGGAATTGGTGAAGCAACCGAACGGGAAAGGTATTGTTGTTGAACAACTGACAAGAATGCTCTGCTTCGAGTATATGTGTAATGGAGGCCTTGACAAGCATCTTTCAGGTACATTTCAGAATCACATGACATAATTTATTAGCTCTCTTTATTCTTTATTTTCTGAAGTCTACACTGTTAGAACACACATTCTAGCCACAGTCAGCAGAACACCGAAATATGTTGCCTGTATCAAAAAAAAAAAAGGTTATTCTACATTGAGTTAAAACATCTTAAATATGCCCTAAAAAAAATCTATATATATTACCTCAACATTTATAGTAAGTACTAAATAAGTATAATAAGATCCATCATATAGCATCTCTGTTTGGTGTCATAAATATGAAATTTCTTTATAATTTGGTCAAACTTAAATTGATGGATGTCTAACTAGAATAATTTTGTTTTTGGACGAGCTAGTAACTAGATATTACTATTACTGCAACCACACAAAAATTTCATTTCTCTTATTATTAAGCATGGTATGATAAGATTAACTATGTCTAGAAAAAGTATTTCTACAGATGAATCTTCAGGTCTTGAGTGGAAAACAAGATACAAGATAATTAAGGGGAATATGCCATGGTTTGAATTTCCTTCACAAAGCGCAATATTATTCATCTTGACCTTAAACCTGGAAATATATTAATGGATGCTACTATGAAGCCAAAAATTGCGGATTTTGGTTTGTCAAGGTTGTTGGGTGAACAAAAATCTTACACTGTCGCTGGCACGTCAAATCGCCCCGGAACCAGGTAAGCTACACCCCACTACAAATACCATTTGTTTTCTTAGTAATATGTTAATGGTCTCCATTATATGCTTGCGCCATCTCCTCATACTCTTTGATGTCTTCTGCGCGAGGGGATACATGGCACGAGAATACATAGAGGGGGCATAATTTCAAAGAAAGCGGATATATTCAGTTTGGGTGTCATAATTATAGAGATACTTACAGGCAGCAAGGGCGACTATCCGGACTATGGCCAAAGCACCGGAGTTTTTCCAGCACTTCACAGAGAAAGTAATAAGATGAACTAATGGATCTTCTGCATGTTTACTATCGCTGTAGCTCACTTATTATATATGCAATTGTGTAGGTGCTCCATAAATGGAGGAACAGAATATTTGAAGGATCATCGAAGTATACATCACCAGAACTACATACTCAGCTAGTAAAACAATGCATCCACATAGCTTTGGGATGTGTGCACCCTGATAAGGAGAAAAGGCCTGATGTATCAAATATAATTGAAATTCTTAATACAACAGAACAAAGTTGCTATGATCAAAATGGCTTAAGATTTACTTGTAGATCACCAGGTATGATACCTTATATCCATGTACTGCACTGTGTGTGGCTCTTTCTAAACTACATTGCACTATTAGAGTGATAAGAGAGTGTCCCAAAGTTTTAGCTTATGCTATTTTTGGGTAGTCATGACACATGTGCTTTAGTTCTTTTTTTTTTTCTTAATGAAAATCAGTTGATATGCTTTTAATGAATCATATGTTTCTTTAATGAAAACAGACCGATAATGTCCTGGAGATATCCATAAATAGCATTTCCTTTTCATTATTTCCTTTTCAATATGAAAGGTTACATCTTAAAAAATAAGTAGCTTAATACCATGAGTCTGACTTTTGTTCGATGAAGAGACTTCGCTCTTATCAGTCCCCACTAGACTTCTAGAATTATATTTAAAACAATAAGCATGAAAATGCAAATTATTGTCCAAAGGGCCTCACTGCCATGTCCCACTAGACTTCTTATAGAAGAGAAAGAGAGGGTTGAACTTAATGGCAGGCCTCGCTGCCATGTCAGCAAAACCACCAAAAATTCATTTTCAAGTTGTCAAGGTGGTATTTTGTCTGCTTTTAAAAGTTGAGATATATATTTTGTGAGCCATTGAAGAAATTTAAGGGTTCTTATTTTCAAATTTAGTTATTACAGAGGTTTGAATCGGACTATAGTATAAAAATATGCATTCATTCACAATTTATTGTTGTTATTTGCTCGACTCTTGAAATCTCCATACATATAGTGTGCCTTAGAAAAAAGAAACAGAGGAAGTATATTTCTGCTGCGAACAAGCTAAGGTGCAGTCAGTCTAACTATTTCTTGAACTGTTATTATATTCATAGATGGGAACCAAAGAAGGGTTGCTGACACCAGGTGTGCTGCCTGAGGACAACTTGGTGGCTCTAACTAAAACTGCATTGAAGGACCATGCACAAGTGTGGATCACAAAAAGCATGACGAAATCAGTGGTTGCACTGCCCCAACCACAACGCGAGCCAGTTTTGGGAAGTGTGGATGGTTCGCTTGCTGCGCTTTGTTATCGGGGGTCACGAAATGCGTCATTTTGGGTGATGCACAAGGCTTTGGCTTCACTCGAGGACAACGTGCTCAAGGACTGGGCAGCCACCATCAACCTTGGCCCGAGCATGGAAGCACTCGAGCGAGAGCTGAAGTCTGTGAAGGTGATTCTTGAGTTCACCCTTGGCAAAGTAATACATAACTTGGCACTCGAGGACATTCTGGTGGTGCTTGGAGAGCTCATATATGATGCCGAGGACGTGCTGGATGAGATGGAATACTTTGTTATCCAGGGTGACGTGCTGAACGCCAACCAGCATGTTGATGGTTGTGCTCACAACCTGGACCTTAATTTGTTGCCATCTGTTCACGATGAACCACCAAAGTTGATATTTGATAGGAACAATGCCTCCCGAAGAATAGAACATATTGTAAAGCAGATGCAACTTGTGCGACAAGAGGTTTCTAGTAATATTACACTATTAGGTTCTGACTGTATCACTATGCCAAACATTGCACAAAGTCGCCCCATTACCATCTCTGAAAGTATAGAGCCGAAACTATATGGAAGGGAGCTTATGATGAAGAGCATCATAGATGATATCACAAAGGACAAACATTCTCGACAAGGTTCTCACAGTTATTCCAATTGTTGGTCCAGGGGGATAGGAAAGACAACTCTTGCACAACATGTATATCACAGTGGAGAAGTGCAGAAACATTTTGATGTCGAGTTTGGACATGTGTCTCACTCAACTTTAATGTGAATAAGTCGATAGAAGAGATTCAAAGATATATCCCTAAAGTTGATCATGAAAGTAGTAATGGTACTTCTAGTGAATTGATTGGGCAAAGATTGAAAAATAAGAAGCTTTTGCTTGTATTAGATGATATATGGGACTTCAACGATGAGGATGAATGGAAACGGCTACTAGTGCCATTCCAAAAATCACAAGTACTGGGTAACATAATTATAGTCACGACTTCGGTTTCAAAGACAAGCAAAAAATAATGGTTCAAAAATACAATAAACCAATATATTTGCAAGGTATAGAAAACAAAGAACTTGAGGAATTATTCCCGCATATTGTCTTTGGTGATGATGATCAATTTAGAAAGGACCATGTGTTCTTACTTGAAATTGGGTTTAAGATAGTTAGCAAACTAAAGGGCTCCCCTCTAGCAAAGAAAAACTGTTGGTAGATTATTGAAAACCAAACTTGACTCGGATCATTGGAAAGGAGTCCTAGAGAGTAAGGAATGGAGGCATAGTGATGGCAAGAATGACATTATGCCCGCATTGAAGTTGAGCTTTGAGTACCTACCTTCTCACCTTCAAAGAATGTTTCTACTATTGTGCTTTGTTTCCTCAAGATTACCAATTTGAAAGAGAAGAGTTAATTAACTTCCTCGGATAGGACAAGAAGTTTTGCATTATTCATCACATGGTGAAAATAAAAGAGTTGAAGATATCGGGTCAAGTTATTTGGCCGAGTTGGTTAATTATGGTTTTTGGAAAAGAAAGAGGGGGATATGGAAGAACTTGGTACATTATCCATGATCTCTTATATGAATTAGCACGAAAGTTTCATCACTTGACTGCCTTAGCATAGATAGTTCTCAATCTCAGGTGAGCTCCTTAAAAGTCCTTCCATCAATCCGTCACTGCCTATCAACATAGATCATAGCAATGTGAAGGATAGATTGATTTCGCAAAAAATGTGTTGAGGATTTCACTACATTGGTCGCAAGACTAAATGTTGAAAAACTACTTAACTTTGATGATATTTGGGATACACCATGGCTTTGTGAAAGCTTTTGGTGATTTATTTAGGGAAGCAAAGGCCCTTCGTCTTGTCTTTCTATCCGAGCCATCCTATGATGTGAAAGATTTGTTGCACAATTTTGATTGTCTTATCCATCTTCGGTATCTTCGGATTAAAAGCTCTTATCTATATGAAGCAAGATTTCTAAACACAATTTCCAGATTTTATCACATGAAGGTCCTAGATGCAAAACATTGTGACATTGTTGATAATCTGCTACCCGTGAGATATCAAAGAACCTTGTAAAATTGCGCCATCTTCTTGTTCGACATGATGCAATACACTCCAAAGATTGTTGGTGTTGGGAAATTAATATCATTACAAGAGTTGAGAAGATTTGTGGTCAAACAAGATGATCAAGGTTTTGAACTAAAAAGAGCTAAGTTATTTGAAAGAACTTTCTCGATTATTAAGCATTCATAATCTTCAAAAGGTTGAAGTGAAGGAAGAAGCGTGTGAATCAAATCTATCGGATAAAAGCCATCTAAAAGAGTTGATATTACATTGGGATAATATTGACCGAACTATCATTGATTTTTCTAACAACCGAATCGGTCATTGATTCAACACTAGAAGAACATGTTCTTGAAAGGCTTAGACCAAATAGTAATCTTCTCAAGTTATCGGTTAAAGGTCACAGGGGAATCACTTGTCCTTCATGGCTTGGTACTAACCTCTCCGTAAAAAAACTGGAATCTCTTTGTCTAGAAAGTGTAGCTTGGAAAAAGTTTCCGCCTATAGGTGAATTGTCACTAGTTGATTTGCCTTGTGAGGAAAATATTTCAGGCAACATCATTAAAGAAAGGTTCGTAAATTTGAGAAGCCTAGAACTTTGTAAACTGGACATGATTGAAAAATGGGCTATGCATGCCCCTTGTCAATTTGTTTCCTTTCTTAGAAGTGCTTATCATCAAGGATTGCCCTCATCTTGTGGAGTTGTCATTTGGACATTTTGGTTGCTGCCAACAAGGCAAAGAGGTAAATGCGATTTATTTCCTAGACTCTCGAGCTTTGGAGATTACAAAACTGCCCCCAACTATCATCATTTCCTCCCATTCCTTGGACTAAAGCTCCCCGCTATTTTATTATAGAAAGAAGTGGAAGTTCATCTTTTTGACGAAATAGTTTGCAAAAAGAATACAGATCTGAATATAGTTTGACCATTAAGGGAAATAAGGATAGAAATGATAGCACGTTTTGGAATGTGCTAGCTTTTCATAATCTAACCTGGACTGAACGAGTTGAGGATGCAATGTTGCGATTCCCCGCCTTTGCGTTATTTACAAATTCTATCATCCCTAAGGATCCTAGAGATGTCTTGTTTGAGTAATACATTCCCATTTGATGAAGCCGACAACCATGTCAAATATCGGTTTCGGTTGAAGACTTGTCCATCATGGGATGGAATGCTAGTGGGAAGGAGTTAACACGGTACTCACTTACTTCCCGAAGCTATCGACTGTTTTACGTGGTGTGAGAAGGTAACAAAGGGTTGGCCGTGAATGTGAAGGGGCAGCGGCAAATGTAAAAACACCACCGCCTTCGGCTAAAAGAGTGGAGCGCCAGAGAGCGCAAGAGCCGAGGACGACGTAACAGCCGCATCGAGAAGAAGGTGACACGACCTCTTGCTTTTGCCTCCCCAACTGCAGGAGCTGAGGATCTACAAATGGCTAGAGCTGAATCTCCTCCACTCCAATCCACATGATGACAGCAATGGGGGCGGAGGAGGGCTCCCAGGAATATCCCTTCAAGATTGAAATCTACGATTGCCCCAAGCTCTGTCCCGCCGACCGTTGCTTTTGCTTCCCCAACCGGCAGGAGCCGGAGATCACCGACGCCCGCAGCTGGGCCTCCTCCCGCTCTAATCCACATGACGACAAAGAACGAAGAAGATGGACGAAGGTGGGGAGAAGGAGGGCTCCAAGGTCTAACCTCCCTCCGCGAGCCGGTAATCTCCTATTGCCCCAAGCTCCTATCCTCCTGCTCGTCTTCATCCTTCTCTTCTTCTTTCCCCTTCCCCAACTCCCTGGAACTCCTTAAGATTTGGGGAGAGATGGGCACAGAGGTGCTGCCTCTATCAAACCTCACATCTCTCACAAGCTTATCCATACATGACTGTTGGGATTTAAGAGGCGAGGGATTGTTGCCTCTCTCCGCCCAAGGCCATCTCACTCATTTAACCATCGAGGAAACGCCCAATTTCTTTGTTGGGTCCGAGGCCCTGTGGATGCCTCTTACATCCTGTTCCTCAAAACTACAGAGGCTCGAAATAGATGATGTGGCTGTATTCACTGCTGCACCCATTCGTTGTAGCCTGCTCTTCTCCCCGCTCACCAGATTGGAAATTTCTAGGGATTATAAGGTGGAGTGCTTCACAGAGGAGCAAGAGGCCCTTCTGTTCATCAACTCCCTCGAGGATGTCGAATTTAATTTCTGCTACAACCTGCAGTCTCTCCCTAAACGGCTACATGGACTTCGCAACCTCAAGAGGTTAAAGATTGAGAGCTGCAATGAAATTCAGATGCTACACATGGATGTCCTCCCAAGTTCACTTTGGAAGTGTTGCATATCATCAGTTGTCCAAAAATCCGCCACGCCCAAGGGTTGCCTCCCGATTCTTTGCAAAATTTAAAAATCAAGAATCGCTTGACCATCCGATCGTTGTTCGAGGTGGATGATCTTCCAAGTTCGCTACGAGAATTAGATGTCCTTTTCAGCGTAAGTGAGGAGCTAAGGAGTCAGTGCCGCATGTTGATAAATATCATTCCAAAAGTCCTAGCGACAAACCCAAGGTAACAAAGAGGTGGAACTTCCCACCCACAAATTTCTCTTGCTTCTCCCTAACCCCATAGACCTTTGTCATTCTTGTTTCGCTCTATTTGGCCACAACTGATGTTTTCTTCTAGGTAACCTGCTTGTTTCCATCTGCTGTGCAGGGCATTTATCCATATTGTGTACTTTCTATCTATTCAATCTATTCACAATTTTGAATTATAATAAAGTATGAATCTCTCCCTTGCCTTCCACCCTATACATCAAACTGGTAAGTGCCTGTAAAATCACCTCTGTAGTCTCATACAGCTATTTACATGTTCAGAATGTTGCTTATTGCTTATTTGATGCTTGTTCTGGTCATTTCTGTACCTTTCCTTTATTAATGTCTTTTTGTTTCATGCCTAACAATGGCCCTTTAAATGTTTTCAATCAGGTTAATCTCTTTAACTTACTCCTGCCTCGTTGTTCTGAGTCTCTGAAGATTAACTGAAATATGAATGCTGCTGTATGTTTTTTTTTTCCTAGTCAATGGTTTACCCTCTTAGGAAAGATAGTTCAGCAATAAATTGATTGACTCTACTTTTTATAAAAGGTAGCAAAAACAATTTAAAAATATTATTATTGAAAGAGTGGAAATGTTTTGCTGGATGCTGCTCCGTTCTGGTGGTGATCTGTGGAGGCAGAGATGGCTGTGCAGCTTCTACGGTCTCCTGTGACATGTTAATGTGTTCCTTTGGTGTGGAATAGATGGCTACTGGAGAGATTGAAATCAGTTTTCTGTGTTGCCTTGGGGATAAGGCTAAAGATCAGAAAAAAAATAGAATATCTTTTATGAATCTGCCAATTTGGTTTCTTCCACAACTACGGGGCCTTCCTTGTTCCTGAAAAATTCAACAATTTGACAACTGAAATCTGATTTATACTCAACTGAAAGGAGGTCCGATCTGTGTCCAGATGCATATGCAATACTGATTGCCATACCTATACAGCAGTGATGCTTCCAGCCAGAAATTCATTGTGTTCAGATCTGTTTTACCAATCGAATTACATTGTGATCTTTATAATAATGCAACAGAAATTCATGGTGTATACATCCAGTGATCATCAATCATTGAATTATCAGCATTCAAATCTGAGTTCAACAAGTGAATGACAGGAGCCTTGCCCCTCTCCCTCACGTAAGTCTTCTGTTTCCCTTGTCTTGTGCTTACTTTTTTTTCCATACTTTTCCATGCATGCAAACTGCCAAGTGAAACTGAATGGAATGATCATGAACATGGCAGCATCTTTATCCCATGTACACATCAGCTTTGTCTTAAGCTCCATGAGGCTTCCTACTAAATGGTGCTAACTGAAGTTTGTCGGGTTTCGGAAGTGGGGAGGGGGTAGCTGGATACAAATGCGGATCGCTTTGCTTGACCTGTATTTACCTTGGAGACAAATGCAAAGCACGATTTTCAGGCTATAAGAAGAAATTTCATAGATTAAACAGATACCAAGAAAGCTTCTTCTTCTAGATATGGCAGCTGTGGAGGTGACATCAGCATTGTGCCTCAGCCTGCTGGTCATGACACTCCTCTTGGCTCCAAGTAAAGTACATCCTTAGACAGAGAGGGCTAAATCTAATAGCACAGCGAAGGCTTTACACGCCCATGTCATAAAACAAGATAAATTATTTGCAAGCAAAGAACAAGATTAATTGCTTCCGAGCTATTTAAATCTTTTTGGTGGCGAATGAAATTAATAAGTTGAATCTCTTGATGATAAGTTTTATTTTAATATTTTTTTGCTTTCTTTTTGCAGGCTGTGGGAATAAGGAGGCGTGCGGCGAGTGACTAAGCGATACATACCGGATGTTGATCTTATGTAGCAGCAAAACATGCAACAAGCGCTGCATAGATGAGGGCGCTACCAGGGGGAAGTGTGGCTTCATCATCTTCAGGGTCTTTCTGCTTCTGCACCAAAGAATGCGACTGAACACAGTCATCTGAACTGCAACGGTGACTGGCCATTTTCAGCTGCAATGATGGCTTGCTGATGAATAAGAGCAAGGTTGTAATCTGTTGTGGCTACTCAGATTTTCGAATGAATCAACAAATCCTTTTGCCAAATACTTGTTGATTTCGATTCAGTTTCCATCTAGTGAGATATATTGCTCCGTGCACTACTGTTGCGCCATGACAGTGGTGGTTTAAAGCCTAGGAGTACACTGAAGTAAGTAGAATCGTTGTTTACACTTCACTTTTCTAAGACATGCATTTTTAGTCTCTCCATAAATTAAGGAAATGCGAGTTACTATGAGAAAACTTAGAAAAACAACCATTGTACATGTAGTCTATTAATTCGTCTTAAATTACGTGGCACTATATGAGACTGGCTATAAGACAACACCAATGTACATGTCCTTATGCAGGAAACTAGCACTATTCGAAATCACTTCAATAATTGTATGACTGAAACACACTAACCTGGCGTGTAGAAAAGGATGAATCATTGACAGCTCTGTGAGTACACTAGTTTCAACCGAGAGGAAATAAGCAAGCGGATGAAACAATTAATCCCACCTACGACAGCGCTAGAAAAAAAAAAAAAAAAAAAAAACTGAACCAACACCAGCAGGCACGTGGACAGTGACGTGATTACATTAACATACAGTATTATCGCACCAACCAAGTCACCCGTAATGTATGCAGCTAGCATTGGACTTGTGCTCCGCGGCATGATCCACTGTCTTATGCTCCTACCGTCTAAAAAATATGCAATTCTCGCTTGTTAAGAAGTCGTTGACCAAATTTATGTAAAAATTTATGGATACTTTTACGGTACTTGTTTTTGCCTAGTATTGCCTAGCATTACCTCCCTCAATTCTTTTCTTCAAGTGGAAGGGGTAACATGGTCATTGTGTAATCTAATCTAATCCCACTCCCTAACCCAGGGTACCCCAAGGCACCGGCGCACAGCGCCCTCCCCCAACCCGCCGCAACTCCGACCCGGCCCACCGAGATCGTGGTGGTGGTCGCCGCCACCGCCGCGCAGCGGCGGCGTAGGCCCTTCCTCGCCCGTCGGCGTGGCTCCTAGCCCTCGCTTGTGCTCCGCATCACCTAGCCCCCTCCTCGCGATCGGCCGCGGTGACCGCGCCGTCGCCTGTACCTCACCAAAGCCGCCACCGCTGCCGCCCTCGAAGAAGACCAAGCCGGCGCGGGTCCCTCTCGCCCGTTGGCGTGGCTCCCGGCCCTCGCCCCGTGCTCCGCATCACCTAGCCCTCTCCTCGCAGCCGCGCCGCCGGTGACCCGCCGTCCGCGCATACCTCGCCAAAGCCGCCGCCACCGCCTGCCGCCCTCGAAGAAGACCAAGGTTCGACTCCCTACGCATTTGTTTTGAATTTGCTTTGTCTCATATTCCAAGAACGGGAATGCAATAGTTTAGTTGGTTCCGGTGTATGACCAAAACGTGGTATGTTCGTAAATATAAGCTTTTGCTTCTCGTCCGATGCCCCGATAAGTAGTGTCAAGATTGGTTTTTGTTGCCCATATGCTCGCTTGTGGAATGTAAACTTCGTATGACTAGCTTCTCATTGTCTAGCCGAAAACCGTTTGGTAGGAGTGCGTAACTAAGATTTGGTGTTTAAATGATCCCGGTTTGTTACTTGCTTGTCTTACTGCGTGTCAGGCTTTCTAGTAGTACACTCTGAAACTGAATGTCTGAAACTTAATTTTGGAGTTGCAAGACCAAGCCTACTAGCCACTAAACAATGCTGTTACAGGTTATTGGTAAAATTTGAAACTAACTATTATGGGTGTTCTGGTAACTAGCAGCCATGTGTTATCCTAAGTATTAGTTTAATCATTTCTAATGGTAGGTTTATTTTTCGGGGAGAAAATGTCGGATGATGATTCTTTTTTGGAATAAAGTGAAATGATTTTGAAGATGTTTGGCAGTGAGGATGAAGGATTTGAGTTTTATAACGAGTACGCTTATGAGAAAGGATTTAGTGTGAGAAAGGAATATTGCGAGTGGGACAATGACCACAATGTGAGGACCCTTCGGAAGTTTGTTTGTACCGCCAAGGTTTCCGCCGCAGAGAAGGAGGTGAGGCGGGAGATCAAGCCGCTGGAGACCGCGGAATATCACTCGTTGTGGATGTCGGGCTGAACTTGTGATTGCTTTGGATCCGAACACGAGGCGTTGGTATGTGAAGAATTTCATCGACAAGCACAACCATCCGATGATAGAACCAGACCTTGCTTGCTTTTCAAGGCGTTCACATAGAAGAATCGGCCGATGATCGAAAGCGTAGATTTTGCGCACTGATTTTCGGGATCCGAAACACCGGATAATGGATATTATGATACGGCGCTACGGTGGGTATGATAAGGTTGGATTTACATCAAGGGATCTCTACAATTTCTGCCATCACAACAAGGCGGAGGCAATTTCGATGGTGATGCTCGAACAATCATGAGTTACATGACGAAGAGAAACAGAGATCCTCGATTTCTTTTTCCAAAGACAAGACTGATGAGAGAGGGCACCTAACGGAATGCTCGTGTGACTTTCGCCAGCGACAGATGGATTATAGAGCGTTTGGTGATGTCGCCGTGTTCGATGGCACGCATTACAAAACAAATCGATACAACCCGACCCTTGTTCCTTTTGTTGGGGTGAACCACCATAAAAAAGCACGTTCTTTTTGCATGTGGAATTCTTTCTCGCGAGGATGTTGAGTCGTATGTGTGGCTGCTAAGGGCTTTTCGGTGATGCCATGGTTGAAGCATCCGGTTTCCGTGATCACCGATGGAGACCGTTCTATCGCGGAAAGCAATCCGTATTGTGTGGCCGAATGCACGCATAGACTATGTGTATGGCATATTGAGGTGTGCATTATGCTGTAACCTCGGCGACCGACGTCCAAGGATAAGGTCCGGGGTTTTCTTTATGATCGTTGCTCCATAGAATGTATTGAGAGGAAATGGATATCATTCTTGGCAAAGGAGGAAGTTCTGTGATACGGACTCGTGGTCTGTATCGGATGTATGAGATGAGGGAACTCGGTGTGCGGCGTATCATGTTGGTAAGTGCTACTTAGGACTGAGAAGCAACCAGCGTAGTGAGAGCCTACACTCTAGGATTCAGTTTTTAATCTAGATCGAAAAATGACACTTTTAGAGTCGATACGGCATGTTGACCGCCGTCTTTTAAAGGCTGCGCAATAATGAAGCGTATCCGGACTTTTGTGCAAAGTCTAAGCCATGCATACAACCAGATGCTTCAATTATTGAGATAGAGGCCGCAAATTCGTTCACACCAAGTGTTTATTTTGCCGATGTGCGATGACAGCCTAAAAAGCAAATGGACAAGTGTTATTGGATTGAGACGAAGATGGATATAATATTGTTGACTATATTGTTGGAAGGGTTGATAAAGGAAACAAACAATACAGAGTGAAATGTGAGATATGCGTTGATGAAGGCAAGTGAAGGAAATCTCTTGTTCTTGTCTCGAAGTTAGAGTCCCTTGGAACCCCATGCTCGCACATCTTCTTTGTATTGGGCTATCGAGAAGAACAAAAGCTTCCGGCCTTGTGTTTTGGAAAGGTGGACGAGGGAGGCCAAGCGTGGATTTCCTCCTATAAGGAAGACCACCATGTATGACTATTCGATAACCTACAAAGGTACCATGAGCTTCACAATATGGTCAAAAGGCATCCTTCGTAGCATCTCAATCACTTGAAGCATATGGGCGGTCAAGCGCGTTCTTCATGACGAATCTCGGTTGATCCATCCAAATGAAGGAGATAATGGAGGCCGAGGTTTGGTCTGTCTTTGCCTCAAGCCCCTCGGATGTTGATTCTCCGGATGTCTTTGATCCCATACATGTCCCCGGCGGAGGGGCCCCAAAGAAAAAAAGTTGAAGCGGGTCTCAAATAAGTCTAAGAAGAAATGTACCTGTGTAAGGTTGAGGGTCACAATCGCCGATCATGCTCCAAGAGAGTAGAGGTAAGCCAAGTGTAATGTTTATGAAAGTGCCGAAAACCGGGCCGTCTGTGAGGCATGTGTATCGATGGTTAATGTTCCTCTTCATTTCCGTGAAACAATGCTCCCTCGAAGATGTGCCGGATATATAATTTGCCAAAGGTATATTGTCAAGATGATGTTGTATATTGAGTGGCTGTATAATTTGCCATAGGTATATTTGCCAAAGATGTACTGATGGTTAATGTTCCCCTTTATTTCCTAGTGAAAGTGAACTGATTATTGACGGGTTGTATATTGCATTGTCCGCCTTGTCCGACCTTGAGTTCTCTCGCAGTAACCGGAGCTCCAATGGACGTGACCTCCAAATCAAGGGTCATCCCAATCTCCAAGAAGAGAGTACACGATATAGCATGGATGGATGGTATAGATAGATAAATAAGATAAATAAACAGTTTGTGGAAGCTACAACTCGCAAGGTTCAGGACTTCAGGTCCAAGTTTATCGTTTCATGGAAACAACCTAAGGTCCAAGTAACTGCAGTCCCGACGCCGACTGAATTGCTATTGCTATTTTCTCGAATGTGTGGAAACGTTGAAACTCCCCATTGAGGAGTTCATGTGGTTGTACAGTACTACTACTACCTTGTTATCCGTGAAACCATTTGTTTGTGTTGACTTTGTTCTCGTTGTTGAGTTGTTTGGGTTCCCGAAGGGATGTGGAAAGACCCGACAGTTGTAGAACTGTTGCTAGCATTTTTTTAAGCTTAGCTTTTTTTTTAGAGCCGACAGTTTGGGTTTCTTGATGACTTTTCATCATTTTTCTGAAACAATATTGTTTCGTTATTTTCTTATTTCATTCGATTATATGGAGTACCGCTGAGGTGGCTTGCACTTTGAAAATAGCGATTTGAAGAGTCACATACAGAGATATATTATTTTGAGATACACACAAATAGATGGAAAAATAGAGAAATACTATTAACTTATTTAAAAAAAAACAAAATAGATAGGTCTCTCTTATTTTGAGATTCATAGTACTCCCACGTATCACAATTACATGAAATAGAGAAATACTGAAAACTTATTTAAAAAAACAAAATAGGTTGGTCCTCTCCAGCTGCGGTGGTGTGCTGTCGTTCACCAAGTCTTTCTCAAGGGCTGTCTCCAGGTCCAGATTGCTATCCATCAGTTCCAATCAGCTTCCTCATCGGACTCCTCCATTGGCTCATCCATTGGCTCAGCCTGCATTAGTGTCCATTAGATGTTAGTATCAGGACGTAGTGCTTAGTCAATGGTTGTGTTTTATAGATATTTGTCAAGAGGAACCAATACTTACATCTGGGTCTTGGTTTCCATATATACTGACTAGGTATAGAAGACAAATCTTAGTCCCCTGTTTAGCATGAGCACGGACCATTTGGTTCACATCATCTTCTCCAACTATCTTTACAAGGTCAGTTAAAGGGTTACTCCCAGGAGCAGGATCTAGGTAGTAAGCCTCCGATTCGTATATGTGTCCATGAAATTTCAAAGTATCCATGAATTGAGAGTAATTAATAGAGCTGCCTACAATTCCAAAATTTCTTAAATCTGCTCGAACGTCATACTTCTCTAGATCAGGATAAAGCTCCTCCAATTTGAATAGCTTAAATTGCATAGCCACATCCTGCATGTAAGGATTACAAGAAGATGAATCATTTGAGAACAAGGAGTCCTTACACACAAAAAAAACAAAAATTATATATACCGGTGCACAGTAGTTGTCAACTGCCATCTGGAAAAACTACGTCGCATGCAAATCATATGATCTGGTACCTTATCTGGTACCTTATGTGCCTAACAAAAGAGGTTTTTAGATCAATGTATATAAATTTTAAATTAAAATAGTATCATGGTTACCTCTTTCAAGTTGTCAGCCATACCCTTCAACCACAAGCAGTCATTTTGCAACCCTTCAAATTGTTTCCCTGCCTGTTCAATCAAGGAATCAATTGTTTGTTGTTCTGTCTTAATGTTCTGAGCATATTCTAGACGGGTCTTTTGTAAGGCTTTATCTGCAATAGCACGTTCTTTTTTAATATCATGCGGGCACAGAGATCACGCTGATCATTCAGTGCTTTCTTCAGCAGGGCAACCTGTTCTTTTTCCAATTTTTGGCAAACGCAGCAAGCTCTTTCTCTTCCACTTTTTGTAGCTGGTCACGATCAGATTTTATGACGGTGTCAGTTTCTTGTTCCAGTGTCTTCGTCATGAGGTCAGCTTTGGTACGGTTCAGGTTGGTCTTCACATAAGTATTGTTCTGGACCGTCTTTAGTTCGGTAGTCTTGTCCTCTAACTCTTGCAGCAACCTCCGAACTTGTTCCATGACGCCTACAAATTTGTATACTAAGACCTGGTCAAAATGCCGTAAGTTGGAGAATATAATTTAATTCTTACGATTCCAGATACAATGCAGTAAGTTCTGGGCAACCAAAGGAATCAAATCATTTTGACAGGCGTCTTATATCTTATTTGGTCCTCAATCACATCACTAAGAAGAGCTAAAACTGACCATATGTTTTGAACCAGAAGTCAAGAACAGAGTAGTTCTCAGATTACATCGATCTGACTATGAGCCCAAAACCTGAACCAATGAACACGGAGATAATGAAGACACACAACCTAAATACTGTCCTAGTATTTTTCATGACACATCTACAGAGTAGTACACATCATATAGATCAAGCAATCTTACTGGACGACCATAAGTTGTAGGCAACCAATTTAACACTGAACACAGAGACTTCACACGCGTGTACCAACAATACCACAGGACAAGTAGTTGTGACAGATATGTGTTTTTCACACGCAGACCGCGGCGGCGGCCATTGCCGGCGGCGAGGGAGCTCGCCGGCGATTACGGCCACCAAATCGAGTGCGGCCGGTACCAAATGAAAAGAGCACGACGAGGCGAGCTCACCTAGGGCAATGTAGAGCTCTGGGGCGGGTCGAGGACGACGCACGCCACGGCGAGGCGGACGGGGATGACCTGCGAACGGGCACGTCGTGATATCAGCGAAATTAGGCGAAGAAAAAGGAACCATCGTGCTCGGGAGTCCAAGGCGAAACTGGTGCGACGTCTTACGGCGAGGAAGAGGCCACAGCCTTGGCGAATTCGACGACAAGCTCGTCGGCGGCGGAACTAGGGTTCCACCGCAGCGGTCTCGAGTTGGGCAAGAGGCGAGCGAGCGTGGAAAGGAGACGACGCACGGCTGTTGCACGGTCTAAGAAGGCCGACGCGCTGTGGAAAGAAGGAAGGGAGCGACGGATTTTGGAAAGCCGCGCGGCATCAACGGGAGCGGCTTCAGCGCGTTTCGAAGAGGAAGGGGACGACGACGCGCTGGGAACGTGCGCTGCACGTGCGTTCGGCTGAGGCCGAGCTGGGCCTGTGTTGGTCTGGCCGCCCAAGAAGAAAGGATGGGAGCGGGCCAACAAGGGTGATGGGCCACCCGTGCCATGCCAAAACACATGGGCCACTCGGGCCAGATTGGAGAGAAAGGGAGGAAGGAAAAGAAAATCCTTTTTCTTTTTATTTGAAAAGCTTTTCCAACACCTTTTTAAATGGAATTTGAAGTCCTTTTCAATTCAAACAAAAACCAACCATCACAAAATAAAATATGCACCAGCATGCATGCCCCATAAATGTTGCTAGCCCCTATGATAAATTTTAATTTAATGAAAAATATTATTTTCCTATATTCCATGAGCACAAAAATTCATAATTAAATCATTTCTTGTATATTCTCAAAAATACAAAATTTGGGGTGTTACAATTGTCATACAAAGACTTCACACGCGTGTACCAACAATACCCAAATTTTCAACTACATCTCTCACTAAGACACATTGAGTACATGTGAGAGATATGTGTTTCATTACTATCTTCAAATCGTCTGAAACTTTGCTAGGGTGTTTATGGATCCAAACTTAGTTGTTGTGTGCATTTGTGAAATTTTCAGAGCAATTTTACCTATTATTATGAATACCCTATACCGCGAAAATTCCAAAGAAGTTGCATGGACACTCCGTTATGGTGGATAGTCATGGGGAAAAGTTTCAATTCATTCTGACTAAGTGATGGTGCACACCCATACAAAGGCATACATGGATCACAACGGCCAATATGATCTGTTCGACGGATGTCACCACATGGGAGATACTTGTATCACCACTATCTTCAGATGTTCTAAAACTTTGCTAGGGTGTTTATGGATCCAAACTAAGTCGTTGTGTGCATTTGTGCAATTTTTGAGCAAGATTCCCTATTTCTGTAGTTATCTATTGATTTACTAAAGAATAAATGTTAAAATACCCTATACTATACGGCAAAAAATTCCAAAGAAGTTGCATGGACACTCCGTTATGGTGGATAGTCATGGGGAAAAGTTTCAATTCATTCTCGACTAAGTGATGGTGCACACCCATACAAAGGCATACATGGATCACAACGGCCAATATGATTGTTCGACAGATGTCACCACATGGGCGATACTTGTATCACCACTATCTTCAGATGTTCTAAAACTTTGCTAGGGTGTTTATGGATCCAAACTAAGTCGTTGTGTGCATTTGTGCAATTTTCAGAGCAAGATTCCCTATTTCTGTAGTTATCTATTGATTTACTAAAGAATAAATGGTTTGCTTAAAAAAATTTGGTTGCATGGGCCATTGATGGCCAGGTTCGACCACACAGTGCCCTACCAGCCCACGCGGGCCCAATTAGCCCAGTGAAAAACCACGGGAGAGCTGCCAACGCGCCCAGTTGCGCCGCCCGGATGGCAAATTTGAAGCCACCATCTCCGCGCGTGATTACAGGAATCCTAGTCTCTACGATCCCGGCGTAGTTGCTCTTTTTCTACATCCAACGAACAACGACAACTTCATCACCTGGAATCGGCGCAACCACCATGGACACGGCGACAACTTCATCACCTGGAATCGGCGCAACCACCATGGACACGGCAGGAGACGGAGACAAGTCTCCACGTACTCCGATAAACACGGGTACAGGTGAATGATGCATCCCTTTTTCAGTTCAAGTATCACAGGTTCATTCGTTTGCGTCATGAGGTGTGGATCTAGGCATTCTATTGTACAACTATCACAAATCATCATGCTATCGAGTTCCCTGCATTAGATCGTCAAGGGCTTCCCTCGATGTTATCTGAGCATTCTTTTGTACCTGCATCAGAATCTCCAATCAATTTAGTGTTCCTTTGTGGTCTTCTTGCCTGTAGTACCTGCAAGTTTTAATAGGTTATTAACCATGAATTTTTCTCAGTTTATAACATAAGAAAATTCTGATGCAGATATCAATCATAGAAGTAGTACTATAGGAAAGGGAAATCCAACCAGCAGCAAGGTAATCTCAGTCTCAGTAACCACTTTTACTGGTTGTGTATGTTGCCTACTCATTTTTATCCACTAATCATCACCAATTGGTACCTGCAGACGAAAGATTGGCATGCAACACACTCGCCTACGAGACTATTCAACGTCATAGTAGAATTAAAGAAATCGAAACCCAAAATTGACGCTATTGAGGCAATGGGATTTGTTGGTCTGATTAAAATGCCAAATGTAACTCTTAGGAAAGGCATGATAAAAGACATTGCAGACACATACCAAGTCAGCAACAGAGGATTCAATTTATGTGGTCAGGTAGTTACTATCGATCTACAAGATGTCCATGATATAATGGGACTCCAGATTACAGGCATTGATGTAGATGAATATTTAAATAAAAATATGAAGAGTAAAGATGGAACTAAGCAGTCAGAATTATTCAATAGGTTCGCCAATGATAAACACAAGCTAGACATACGTTGTCTAGAAAAGATGGTTAAACAACTGCCTGCAGGTGATGACTTTAAGAGAGCATTCGTATTGTTCGCAATTGGTTGCATCCTAGCATCACCAACAGGGAACGAAATCAATTCGAGCTATATAGAGCTTGTTCGCGATGTCTCAAAGATTCCACAATTCAACTGGGGTCTTTTTACTCTTAACCACTTGTTGAACTCATGTATCAGTTACAAGAATAAGAGTGAAACTACCATCAAGGGAAATTTGGTTTTGCTGCAGGTAAGTTCCATATGGTATGATGATAACCTATGGACATTCTTTTTATTATTGGTCTTACATATTTGTTTCGTCTTCTTTATAGTGTTGGTACTGGGAGCGCGTCAGAGTGCCCAGCATCGACTACACCAGCAGGACACACCAACCACCGTTCATAGAGTTTTGGAATCAACAGAATGCGGACCGCAGATCGTCTGCTTTTACTGATGGTTGGATACATGGAGGCACTGTAAGTTTGCAGACATTGAACCATTATGGGGTTGTTTATACAGGTTGAATTAATCTAACTAACTAGATTGTTTGCAGCTTCATGTGCCCCTTGTTTCGCAACAGAAGGCAACAGAAGCGCCAATGTCTAAGCAGGAGCATCAAAATATGCAGACGACGGTCCAAGCAACCAAGAAGTAAGTCTCAAATATTTTTATGAGTTGTACAACATTTATGTGCTTATTCATTTTATCCTATTTGGGTAGGTGCAAAGCCTGTCACATTGGAAGACAAAAACCAAATTAGAGCTTCAATTAGAGGTGGAAAGCAAACTTGTTGATATGAGCCACACACTTGACAAGAAATTTGTGGAACAAAAGAAGGAGTTTGCTACATTTACAATGGACGGATGCCTGGAAGATAGGATCAGTAAGCTCGAAGCTAAGGTAGAGGATTATCATGAACAAATGAGTAAGGAGATTCAGGTAACCAACGTGATGGTACTAATTTCAGGTACTCCCATGCTTCAATATCTAACTATGTGTCGAAATGCAGGACATCAAAAAGCTACTGCAGATGCTAATTGAACAAACTACTTCTACAACTGCACATGCTGATCCACATATACCTTTATGTGCACGAGATAACACAAACACACATTTTCAGGTATTGCTTGTTCACAAAGTTTAGTTATCACGAGTTCTTGTCTGATGATATCAATATAATTGATACTTTCCAATCTAATAAAACAATACCAATTGCAGCAACCGTCGCGCAAACGTTTCCACCATATCAAGGAAAAAATAGACGCTGAACCACCTATTACAACAACGGATACGATTGAAAATACCATGGAGCAGCAAGCCAACCCCCCCACATTGCATATCAAACGTAGAGAGCCAATTATAAACCAAGATTACGCTACCACTGAAATTGACAGGAAGCTGCTTGGTTCGTAATAAATAGTTACGAGTATGCTAAGGTTGTAGAAATAGGTGACATTATTCTTACAGCAGGAGATCTTCGCCGAAATGCCTCCGAAAAATTCATAACAGGCGAGGTAAGATTGTTTTCGGATCCATGTGGTCAGTGTGATCATGTGCACACGTACTATGTACTAACGCAGCCTTTTTGCAGGTTATAAATGCATATATCCATATGTGCAATGTCGCAACTGATTCAGCCTCATTCATAACAACGTTAGAGGCCCAAACGTTGGTAGACCCAAATTGGACGAAAAGTGAAACTTTTTATGAATAGAATATCTGAGAAATGTAAAGGAAAGCATTTGGTACGTAATCTTGATTTTGTTTGTCTCATTTTTTTGTTCAAATTCTATTCGTGCATTCAATAGTTTGTTAATGCTAAACATTCCAGGTTTTCGTGCCTATGCATATTAACGGTAACCACTGGAATCTTTTGGTGCTAAACTTTGAAGACAAAGAGGTACAGATCCTTGATTCTTTACCATCACGAGACATAGACAAAGAGGAGACAATGGTAAGTACAAATCCTCTACACATCATATACCAACTGTTGTGTGTGTTCAAACTTGTCATGTACGTGATCATCCACTATAGGTGGAAGCCATACAGTCTTGCGTTGACTTTTCGGACCTCAATGGCTTTGTTCACTTTGAAAACACATTTAACTTGCGCGACTGGAAACCTGTTTATGTCGAAGATACACCAAGACAATACAACAGGTACTCTTTTAGCTTTTTGTATACTAATGTTGCGATTCATTTCCTAACGAGACTTATGTATATGCTACGTTGCAGTTTTACATGTGCTGCATTTGTAATACAACACATTCTGGCATGGGATGGAAAGAAACTGGCTCATGGTTTCACTAGTGTGAGTCTAAGAATAATTATGAATTCCAACTTGTACTGAATGAAATGAAAACTCCTATGTGATACATGCACTACATTTATCTTGTGCAGGAAGACATGGAGAGTTTTTGTTTCAAGATATGCACGAGGGCTGTTGTATTCGATTCCAATACAAAAGCGATTGGAATCATACAAAAATCCTATTACGGTATATGCTTTTTTTTTTTTTTGTGATTTCATATCTTTCGAAGGCAACTTGTTGTAGTCCACACAAATTAATTGGTCTTACATATTTTTCTGCTGATGATACATAGAAAGAAGCATACTTGGCGGCAAATCGGATGAACAAGAGGGGAATCGACGAGAATGAAGATGCGCGGCGATGTTCGGGATAATACCATAAGCAACGGGAACAACAGTGGAAGCAAAAACAGTACCAAAAACACAAGAGGCGACCGCGAAAAGAATAAGGATGCAGAAAATTCAGCACCGGGAGGATGCGAAAAAGGATGCGGGGGCTGCGGCTAGAAAAGGGCGACAACCCACCAAGAGAAATGTTGACTTTGCTACTCCCTACTGGTCAAAGAAGATTTCCAGCGAGATGTAACACCCCTGGTGTTACTTAACTAAAATCTTGACATGTTATCATGATTATCATAAAGCATGCATAAATAAAAAAAAATTGGAAATGCATTGAATTAAAATGAGTTTATATTTTAGAGAATGGTTGTGCTTAAGAAATTTAGAGTGTTTTAATGTTAATTTATGTTTTTGATGCTTTTGATCCTAATTGTGAGGTTGAATGATGGTTGGATAGTATAGGTTGGGAATCTGAATTTTGAATCAAATTCAAATTTGAATTGAACTCCGGAAACCCTAATTTCTATCCTTTATTTTACCCCTTTTCTTTTATTCAAAATTTATAAAGAATTTGGGTATGGTTATTAAAGCAATTTTGTAGAGTTTTCAAAGTTGAACAAAGTTGGTATTTTGAGTTTTCAAAGTTTAGTTCAAAAATTTAGAGTAATTTTGAAAATACCAAAACTAGGGTTTTGTCCCCTTTTGTTTTAAAACCCTAATTCAAAATCTAAGCAAAATTTGCAAAAACTTTTTAAAACCTAGTTGGTAGATCTTGTTGAGATGAACAAAAGTCATATACAAAGTTTTTTTCAAGTTGTTACATGTTTTTAAAAGTAATTTTGAATTCAAATTTCAAAAGTTTGAACTGTTTTTCAAAAAGTCCTATTTAGAGGCTGATTTTGAAAATGGTCCAATTATGAAATTTGTAGATCTTGAAAAATTAAGGGGGTTACTTTTTGGAATTTTTTGAAGTTCAGTTCAAATTTGGGGTGAATTTGATCAAAAACAGAAAGTTAGGGTTTAGGGTGAGCGATAAACAGGATTTTCCCGATTTCTCCTCCATGCCGGGCTGCGGCGACCGTCGCCGTGGCCGTTCTGGCGTCTTCGGCCGTCCTCGCTCGTCACCAGCTAGCTGGCCGGCTTCGCGACGTCGCCATCTACGTGTCCATCCATCCTTTGCCCTATAAAGCTTGGGCTGGCGCCGTTCTTTCTTCTTCTTTCTTCTCCGCCGCCGCCGGGAACCGCCTCCGCCCCCTTTCTATTGCCGTCGCCGTCGAGCCCTAATCCACCAAATTCATCTTGCCATCGTGTTCGCAACTTTGTTGCGCGTCGTTTGAGCTAGATCTAGTTCTTCCTCGTGGTCGATGGCGCTCGCCGCGCCATCATCTTCTCCACGGCGCGGCGGGGGCGCCGCGCATGGTCGAGCTGCCGTCGTCTTTGTTTACGGTGAGCTTCAATGAAAACCATCTACACCTTTGGAGTCGCCTTGACGCGGTGGTCATGATGCGCTCGTTGGTTTCGTCTTTGCACCACGGGAGCCGCCGGAACGCCGTCGTTGCCACCGTCTTCCATCACCGCCGCCCATTTTGCTCGTCGCCCGACCACCCCCGCTCCGTCTCCGCCCAAATCAACGTGAGCACCCGTGATCGGGTGAGCTTGTAGTCATGTATGTGTTGATCGTTTTCCGCCACGCCGTAGCCGCCGCGAACGGCGCTTACGCCGGCGAGCCGGCGTGCGCTCCGCGCGCGCGCGCGTCTTAGTTAGGGGGCTGTTTTAGGTTCGTTTAGTTGAGGCTTTAGGACCGCTGGAGGTCTTTGGGAGGCGATGCGCCGCTTCGTTGTCGCCGGAGAAAGCTCCGGTGAGCCTTCCGCCCGCATGGCCGCACCGCCGTAAGCCGCCATGGCCGCCGGTGAACATGCCCCGTGCCTTAGGTATCGGGTTTTGGGTGCCATGAGGTCCGCGAGGTCGAGGGTCGTGTAAGGGCCAAGCCGCGTCGCCGGAGACCTCGTCGCCGGCGAGGAATCGCCGATCAATCCGGTCGACGCCGTGATCCGGAGGGCGTGTGGGTGTTGGGCCGGCCTGCTATCGTAGCCGCAGGCTGGGCCGCCTGAGTGCTGGGTCGAGTGGGATACTGGGCCGGTTTCGGCCCGAGGATCTGTTATGTTTTGAAAATTGATTTATCTAATTTCTTTGCATATGAATAGTGCTGATTCTTTGAAAATTCATAGAAATTTGAAAATAGCTTTAAAAATTCTGAAAATTTTTGTAGAAGCTTCTTATGAGTATATGAATCCATGAAAAATTTGAAACTTTGATTTTGAATAGTTTTTGCATGATTTAAAAATACAAATTTTAATTGAAAAATGCATCTTCCTTGATTTTTAATAATTATTTTATTTATCCAAAATCATGAAAATTATTTTGGTACTGTTTTTATGACATGACCTACCTGTACAAAAATTTTGAGCATGTTTTGAAAAAAATAAAATATTTATTATTTCATGCCCTATCATTTTATGTGTTTCATGTTTTGTTTTGTGTTAAATAGATTAGGTTTTGCGTGACTTCGGGGGTTGTTTTGTGAATCTTAGATTGTAGTATAATAAGATGATCCTTGAGAACTCCTTAGGCAATGGTGATGATATCTTTAGAGTAGTTCAACAAGTTGGTTTTGTTTGCGTTGCAACTTTATCGTGAAATGAAGTTACTTTCTGTGTTATCATTTCATGCACGCAAGCATCATATTTACATATATGGCATCATATTGAAGCATCCATTATTTCGTGTAGTGAACGAGAACGAGGTTATCAAGTCTCGAGCCTTTCACCGAGGAGATCCCTTATCCGGTTGAAGAGGGTTCGGATTTTGTTGGGTTTTTTCGACGAACTACCTTTTCCCGTCAACGAAGGCAAGCCCCGGTTACATTAAACCCTTCCTTGATGTTTTAAAAGTTTTTATATCACTTATGCCTATGTTATGTTGCATTAAGTACTAGGAAATGAGTGATAACCTAATTCTTTGCATTACCATCCTTGTTTATTTCAATACCCTCCTTGTGAACCGTTTTGTTTGAAAATGCTTAGTGAAGCTTAGCCCCGCTTAATTAGTTAAGCTTTTTCATCAAAATGTTTTAATTGAGAAGATGGTACTATTTTTCGGAAAAGAAAGAGATGTAGTGATGAATTTGAGATCGGACGGGGACGTAGGTTGAAAGCCGGTGGGATACCTAGCCGTGCTTGTCCCGTGTTGGTCGTTTAAGGACCGTCCGTTGTTTGGATTGTTAAGTTCGGGACTTTTGAACGCAAATACGCCTGAGACCTTTTTTTTGGGTCAATGGCACGGCTGACTGGCAGTCACCCTAGATCAGTCGACCCGAACTAGCCACATACTCCGGTAAGCCGGATCTCGGTGGAGCCAAATCGGGAATGGCAACCACGCATTGGGAGTGGAGAGATGGCGGGAGTAGTGTGTACCCACCCTCTTGGTCAAACTGTCATTAGGACGGGGTAGGGAGGTGGAATCTTTGTGCTCTCGGGTGGCGCAGGCCTCGTTCCGTTTTTGGACAAATCTGAGAAAAGGTTGATATATGCAAGTTTGGGTACTACATATGTCGTGTGGTTAGGGATCCCCAGCTGGGTATAATCGGTTCATGAATCGCCGTTGCTTCTCGGTTATGGAGACCCGTTCTTCTGCCCATTCATCGTAGTAAATGATGAATTATGATTTTGAGAAAAGAGAGAGTTGGAATATGAAAATATGATTGTTCTAGAATAGGATAATCTAGATATTATGAGTTACTAATCTGAAATAAAAATATTGAAAGTAAGGATTCACTTTTAGTAAGCTTTTCTGTAAAAGAGTTTTGATTCTTGCTAAAGCCTTACCTTGACTCCTAAGACCAGCATTCTGTGTCTTCTCCTGTTTTCTTTAGTCGGGTAAGTCTTGTTGAGTACCCCAAGTACTCGGGGTTCTTTGACCCCATTGCGGGAGCCGGTCATGAGCGAGGGCTTGTTTTGGTCCCCTCTTTGCATGACGGTGTACCGGGGAAGATGAAGGCGAATAGAGTTGAACCCTCGGGCAAGGGTTGTCGGTGTTTATATGTATAAAGTTACTCCAATAATATCAGGCTTGTAATAATAATACTTAAGTTTGAGTATTTGAACAAGTGGTTTGTAAACTTATGGTTATGTAATCTTTATTTGTACTCTGATGTATTTGAATAAAATGATGTAATCTTTGGAGTGACTTGTTAATGAGATCCCTGTTAGGAAGAATAATAGCGCTTTCTAGATTATTGGGAACTCGTGCATAATGATCAGAGGTCTTAATGACGATGATAAGTGCATGGGCCCTGTAATTTAGGAGGTTCATTACGAGTTGGTATCGGAGCATGATCATTAACGATTCTTTGTAGTATTATTTTATAAAACTTCAAAATGATTTGAGTCAAATTAATTTAAACTCTTAATTTGGTCCAAATTGCTTATAGCTTATCTTGAATCAATTTAAAAATCTTCTGTTATAATTTAAATGTTTTGTAGTGGAGTAACATATCATATTGCCCTATATATAATAAGTTTCGTTTAAGCATAGTTTCGTAAGTTCGATTCATGCATCATGCTTAATCAACTTGTTAAATCACTTTCCCCTTAATTATGGTTTGGGTTAAGTATATCCATCCTATGCTTGCTAACCTGATAATCTCCCCGATCCATCCTTTAATCCAATCTTTTCTTTCTATAGGATGGCCCGTACCAAGCAGACTCCAACAAAGAAGACGGGACCTAAGGGAGTTCCTCGACACCAACTTGCCCCAAGGCACGATGGTGCGAGCAGCAGCAATAGTAGGCCCAATTTATCAGATGAGATACAAAGGCTTACTAGGGAATTGGCTGAAGCAAACAGAGCTAGAGCAGAAGGCACTTCACAGGTTGCTGATCTCCAAGCTGAAGTAGGAAGACTCACTGAAGAGTTGACTGAAGTTACTGCAGCCAATGAGGATGCTACCTTACAGATTGGTGATCTGCAAGGTGAAGTGGAGCGACGTGACTTGGATTATGAAGAGTGTCGTCAAGTCGTGTTCAATATACTCCATGAGAGGGAGTTTGAAAGGCAGGACATGATACTAGCCATTCAGCGTATTCATGCCTTAGAAACTCAGGTACAAGGGTTGGAAGCTTACAACGCCAACTTACATGAAGCCATCCATCGAACCATCCGTATGGAGAGGTTGAGGATGAGGGAGGTGTTGTTGAAGATGAGAATGAGGAAGAAGCAGGAAATGAAGAGATAGCACCACCTAGTGATGGTGAAGAAGAAGAACCGAGGAGGAGGTTGAGCACTACGGGACAATGAGAATGATGGTTGAGTGGTTGTGAGAATGTTGTTATATATGTAACATAGTTTTAGTATGCAAAACTTAGTGGGTTGGATGATCCTGTCGAGTACGAGGATTGTATAGTAAATAAGGAACCAGTTTGGTGTGTTCTTTGTAACCTTCCTACGGGAAGTTTATATGTGAATTAATGAATAAAAGTCGGTTTGTTTGTAACAGATGCCTCGGCCCAACGCTAGCAGTTCGAATGTTGTTCTCTTTGAACCACCACGCATTCTGATTAATCGGTTGATGCCATAGCCGCTTTGGTCCAAGCTACTACGTAAAATAGTCGTTTGATGCGGGAAGTGGCAACTAATAGTCGAGAATAGTAACCAAGAAAACAATGGTCGTCGGGGTGAGAAAAAGAAAAGTTCATACCACGATTTCACCGACACTAAGCCCCCGATCTTTTCAAAAGCAAATGAACCTTTGGAGGGCGATGGTGGCTCCGCACTATGGAGCTAAAGTTTGATCTTATGGATTTCACCACTTATCAGAAGCCCCATTTTGCAGCACAACAATTTAGGGTGCCGCGGGGAGCCCGGTGGGCAACTTTCCTTGCCATGCGATTAACCTGGACACCAAGTGACTTGGCGAGTTCAAAAGAAGCTTTCTTAAAGTAAACATTATATACCTGAAGGTGTGATGGCTAAGAAGTTAACGGAATTTCTTGAGTTGAAACAAGGAGATATGTCAGTTATGGAGTATGTTGGTCAGTTTAATCACCTTTCTCAATATGCTCCAGAACATGTTAGTACAGATGCAAAGAGAAAGGAGTGGTTCATACGTGGTTTAAACATGAAGCTTCAAACGATGATGACTATACGTGACACAGATACCTATTATGAGGTGGTCAATATGGCACTCAAGGCTGAAGAAAAATATCGTCAACACAAGGAGATCAAGAATAAGAAGAAAAATGTATCTTCTGGGTTTTCTGGAGGGAATAAGAAGCGACAGAGGGTGATCTATCATCCAGTGAATCATTATCGTCCTCCCTATCGTCCTTTCTATCGTCCACCCCAGTTCCAGCCCAGGCAGCAGCCATTTGTCAGGCCTGCTACCGCTCTTCCTTACCCCCGTCAGCCGAATGCCCCTGGTATTCGAACTCCTGTTCCACAAAGCCAAGGTAGTACTATCTGTTTTAACTGTGGCAAGCCTGGACACTATTCCCGAGAATGCCCCAATCCTCGGAGGTTTAATCCCAATTTTCCGATCGCATCGGGAAGTCAGCAGCCACAGAACAAGAACAGCAGTGGACCGAATGCTCAGAAGGGTAAAGTTGAGAAGAAGACTGGGCGGGTGTTTTATACCCATGTTGAAGATATACCAGCAGGAGAACCCGTTATGATGGGTATGTTTCCTGTTGCTAATCACCCTGCAGTTACTTTGTTTGATTCCGGAGCATCTCATACATTCATCAATAGAACTTTTGTCATCAAGCATGAAATACCAATTGGGGAAACAAAGAAAATTTCTTTATGACTGGGGGACGTATGAGTACTAAAGAAATGGTACAACAAGTACCTATAAGACTAGGTGGGCATGATTTTTCCACTAATATGATAATTCTAAAGGATCAAGATATAGATGTGATCCTGGGTATGAATTGGATGTATCAGCATGGGGCTGTCATCGATGTTCTGAATAGAACCATAAGGGTAAATATACCCAATAGTAATTCTCAACTTCTGATTCAACTTTCCATTCCTAAGAGGACTGTTGAGAGAATACGTGCTACATCCGTCAAGGAGATAAAGGATATTCAAAGTAGTTTGTGAATTTCGGATGTGTTTTCGAGAAGATTTACGGTTTACCGCCGAGATAGAGATGTGGAGTTCAGAATTGATCACGAAACCCGGAACCGCCCCAATATCGGAGAGCATATTGAATGCCACCTCAAGAATTAGCAGAATTGAAAACCCAGTTGCAAGAGTTAAGGGACAAAGGTTTTATTCGACCCAGTTCATCACCCAGGGTTGCCCCCGCTATATTCGTGAAAAAGAAAGATCACACTTTGAGAATGTGTGTTGATTATCGCCCACCGAATGAAGTGACGATTAAAAACAAGTATCCTTTGCCCCGCATTGATCTACTCTTTGATCAACTTCTTTGGAGCCAAGGTCTTCTCAAAGATTGATTTAAGATCAGGGTATCATCAGATTAAGATTAGACCTGTAGATATTCCAAAGACCGCATTCACTACCGGATATGGTTTATATGAGTATTTGGTAATGTCTTTTGATTAACAAATGCCCCAGCACACTTCATGTACTTGATGAATACGGTATTCATGTCAGAGTTGGACAAGTTTGTAGTGGTATTTATTGATGATATATTGGTATATTCAAAGAACAAAGAAGAACATCGAGCACTTACGGGTTGTTCTGAAACGGCTAAGAGATCATCATTTATATGCCAAGTTCAGTAAGTGTGAATTTTGGTTAGAGAAAATACAATTTCTCGGGTCATGTATTGTCGGCGGATGGAGTTTCGGTTGATCAGGTAAAGTCAAGGATATTCTAAACTGGAAGCCCCCAACCCGCGATCCATCAAGTCCGATTTTCTTGGAATGGCGGGTTATTACCGTCGATTTATTCGGACTTTTCAAAGGTAGCAAAGCCTATCAATGAATTGTTGAAGAATCAAACCAAGTTTGTCTGGTCACCTGAATGTGAGAAAGCTTTTAAAATTTCGAAGAAGGCATTGACTCTTGCACCAATATTGGCTCAACCAGATATTGAGAAGCCGTTTGATGTTTATTGTGATGCTTCCGGTATTGGCCTTGGATGTGTATTGATGCAGGAAAGAAGAGTTATTGCTTATGCTTCCAGACAACTTAAACGTCATGAGGAACACTATCCAACTCATGATTTGAATTGGCGCAGATTGTCCATGCACTGAAGATTTGGCGTCATTATCTGGCCGGGCAACAATTGTCATATCTATCTCGATCACAAGAGTTTAAAATATATCTTCACCCAGTCTGACTTGAATATGAGGCAAAGAAGATGGTTGGAGTTAATCAAGGATTATGATCTGGAAGTGCATTACCATCCTGGTAAAGCAAATGTGGTTGCCGATGCACTTAGTCGGAAGTCCCCTTTGCAATCTGTCTTGAAGTAAGTTTAATGGACAAAACTTTATGTCAAGAAATGGAAAAGTTAAATTTGGAAATTATTGAACAAGGGACTCTATCTAGTATCACTGTAGAATCCAATATTCGAGATCAAATTATTACCGCTCAGAGAGAAGATAAAGGTATATCACATATCAAAGAGAAGGTTAGAAGTGGAAAGCCATCTAATTTCAGAATTGATGAAGCAGAGGTGTTATGGTTCAAGAATCGTTTGGTAGTACCAAAGGTTCCCGAAGTTACGTCGGCCAGATCCCTGGATGAAGCACACTTGACTAGGTATTCTATTCATTCACCCGGGAAGCACCAAGATGTATCGAGGATGCAAAAAGAGAGATTCCGGTGGACTAAAATGAAGATAGAAGTTGCTCGTTATGTGTCTAAATGTGACACGTGTCGACGAGTAAAAGCAAGTGCATATGAAAGCTGCAGGACAGTTAAATCCACTGCCTGTTCCATCATGGAAATGGGAGGAAATTACCATGGATTTCATTGTTAGTTTACCCAACACATTAAAAGGTTTTGATTCAATCCGGGTTATGGTGGACAGACTTACTAAGATGGCACATTTCTTACGGTGAAGACTCACTATAAGGCAATAGATTATGCTAAGTTATATGTCACCGGATTTTCGGTCTACATGGTGCACCAAAGGTTATTGTCACGGATCGAGGTTCAATATTTATGGATAAATTTTGGGCACAATTACAAGAGTCCTTGGGAACCAAACTTGTTCATAGTTCAGCTTATCACCCCGCATCGGACGGATGGGCCATCGAGAGAGTTAATCGATTCTTGAGGATATGTTACGAGCTTGTGTTCTCACTTATCAAGAAAAATGGGATGAATGTTTACCTTTAGCGAGAATTCTCCTACAACAACAGTTATCAAGAAAGTATCAAGATGGCACCTTTTGAAGCTTTATATGGTCGCAGATGTAGAACTCCTCTCGCATTGGTCCGAACCCGAGAAAGATGGTTCTTTGGTGTGGATTTGGTTAAGGATGCGAGTAAGAGAAGGTTCGTGTCATACAAGAAAATATGAGAGTGGCTCGTCTCTCGGCGAGAAAAGTTATGCGAGATAAAAGGCGTCGATCTTTGATATTTGAAGTGGGAGATTATGTGTATTTAAAAATATCACCTATAAAAGGAGTAAAAAAAGATTTGGAATCAAAGGAAAGTTAGCGCCTCGATATATTGGACCATTTCGGATTCGGAAAGATGTGGAAAAGTAGCCTATCGTTTGAGTTACCGAACACCTTTCGGCTGTGCATAATGTGTTCCATGTATCCCGCTTGAAGAAATGTCTTCGAAAGTGCCCGATCAAGTGGTTGATATTGAGGGAGTTGCACTTGAACCCCGATCTTGTTTATCAGAATACCCTCGCTCAAATTCTTGATCGAAAGATCGTGTCACTCGTAGAAGAACAACCAAATGGTATAAGATCCAATGGAATCAACATTCGAAGAAGAAGCAACATGGGAGTCGAGGAATATTTGCAAGAGCACTTCCCGGAATTTCTTGCTTCTATCTAGGTTATAATCCCTTGTCTCTTTAAGTTCTTGTAGCATACATTAGATAAAACCCTATCTGTTTTATGAACTAGTTTGAGATGTGTTTGCTTGACACATTTCCTTTTGCCGTTACTTAACCCTCAGAGTTTTAAATCTCGGGACGAGATTTCTTTTAGGGGAAAGGCTGTAACACCCTGGTGTTACTTAACTAAAATCTTGACATGTCATCATGATTATCATAAAGCATGCATAAATAGAAAAAAATTGGAAATGCATTGAATTAAAATGAGTTTATATTTTAGAGAATGGTTGTGCTTAAGAAATTTAGAGTGTTTTAATGTTAATTTATGTTTTTGATGCTTTTGATCCTAATTGTGAGGTTGAATGATGGTTGGATAGTATAGGTTGGGAATCTGAATTTTGAATCAAATTCAAATTTGAATTGAACTCAGGAAACCCTAATTTCTATCCTTTATTTTACCCCTTTTCTTTTATTCAAAATTTATAAAGAATTTGGGTATGGTTATTAAAGCAATTTTGTAGAGTTTTCAAAGTTGAACAAAGTTGGTATTTTGAGTTTTCAAAGTTTAGTTCAAAAATTTAGAGTAATTTTGAAAATACCAAAACTAGGGTTTTGTCCCCTTTTTGTTTTAAAAACCCTAATTCAAAATCTAAGCAAAATTTGCAAAAAACTTTTAAAACCTAGTTGGTAGATCTTGTTGAGATGAACAAAAGTCATATACAAAGTTTTTCAAGTTGTTACATGTTTTTAAAAGTAATTTTGAATTCAAATTTCAAAAGTTTGAACTGTTTTTCAAAAAGTCCTATTTAGAGGCTGATTTTGAAAATGGTCCAATTATGAAATTTGTAGATCTTGAAAAATTAAGGGGGTTACTTTTTGGAATTTTTTGAAGTTCAGTTCAAATTTGGGGTGAATTTGATCAAAAACAGAAAGTTAGGGTTTAGGGTGAGCAAGAAAATGGGGGATTTCCCTGTTCTCCTCCATCCGGGCCGCGGCGACCGTCGCCGTGGCCGTTCCGGCGTCTTCGGCCGTCCTCGCCTCGTCACCGGCTAGCTGGCCGGCTTCGCGACGTCGCCATCTACGTGTCCATCCATCCTTTGCCCTATAAAGCTTGGAACCGGGCGTTCTTCTTTCTTCTTCTTTCTTCTCCGCCGCCGCCGAACCGCCTCCGCCCCTTCGCATTGCCCGTCGCCGCCGCCGAGCCCCTAATCCACCAAATTCATCTTGCCATCGTGTTCGCAACTTTGTTGCGCGTCGTTTTGAGCTAGATCTAGTTCTTCCTCGTGGTTAGTAGCGCTCGCGACGCCATCATCTTCTCCACGGCCGGCAGAGCGCCGCCGTAGTCATTTGCCGTCGTCACTGTTTACGGTGAGCTTCAATGAAAACCATCTACACCTTTGGAGTCGCCTTGGCGGTGGTCATGATGCGCTCGTTGGTTTCGTCTTTGCACCACAGGAGCCGCCGGAACGCCGTCGTTGCCACCGTCTTCCATCACCGCCGCCGCTGCTCTCGTCGCCGACCACCCTCCGCTCCGTCTCCGTCCAAATCAACGTGAGCACCGTGATCGGGGTGAGCTTGTAGTCATGTATGTGTTGATCGTTTTCCGGTTTTTCACGCCGTAGCCGCCGGAGCGCCGCTTGCGCCCGACGAGCCGGCGTTGCCGCTCCGCCCGCGCGGCGTCTTGAATTAGGGGCTGTTTTAGGTTCGTTTAGTTGAGGCTTTAGGACCGCTGGAGGTCTTTGGCGATCTTGCGCTTCGTTGTCGCCGGAGAAAGCTCCGGTGAGCCTTCCGCCGCATGGCCGCACCGCCGTGCCGCCATGGCCGCCGGTGAACATGCCCGGTGCCTTAGGTATCGGGTTTTGGGTGCCATGAGGTCCGCGAGGTCGAGAGGGTCGTGTAGGGCCAAGCCGCGTCGCCGGAGACCTCGTCGCCGGAAAGGAATCGCCGGTCAACCGCCGTCTGCCGCCGTCGGCGGCGGGCGTGGGTGTTAGGCCGGCCTGCCTCTTTGCCGTAGCTTCGCTGGCTGGGCCGCCTGATCTTGGGTCGAGTGGGATCTTTGGGCGGTTTCGGCCCGAGGATCTGTTATGTTTTGAAAATTGATTTATCTAATTTCTTTGCATATGAATAGTCTTGATTCTTTGAAAATTCATAGAAATTTGAAAATAGCTTTAAAAATTCTGAAAATTTTTGTAGAAGCTTCTTATGAGTATATGAATCCATGAAAAATTTGAAACTTTGATTTTGAATAGTTTTTGCATGATTTAAAAATACAAATTTTAATTGAAAAATGCATCTTCCTTGATTTTTAATAATTATTTTATTTATCCAAAAATCATGAAAATTATTTTGGTACTGTTTTATGACATGACCTACCTGTACAAAAATTTTGAGCATGTTTTGAAAAAAAAAAATATTTATTATTTCATGCCCTATCATTTTATGTGTTTCATGTTTTTGTTTTGTGTTAAATAGATTAGGTTTTTTGCGTGACTTCGGGGGGTTGTTTTGTGAATCTTAGATTGTAGTATAATAAGATGATCCTTGAGAACTCCTTAGGCAATGGTGATGATATCTTTAGAGTAGTTCAACAAGTTGGTTTTGTTGCGTTGCAACTTTATCGTGAAATGAAGTTACTTTCCTGTGTTATCATTTCATGCACCTGCAAGCATCATATTTACATATATGGCATCATATTGAAGCATCCATTATTTCGTGTAGTGAACGAGAACGAGGTTATCAAGTCTGAGCCTTTCACTGAGGAGATCCCTTATCCGGTTGAAGAGGGTTCGGATTTTGTTGGGTTTTCTGACGAACTACCTTTTCCCGTCCAACGAAGGCAAGCCCCGGTTACATTAAACCCTTCCTTGATGTTTTAAAAGTTTTTATATCACTTATGCCTATGTTATGTTGCATTAAGTACTAGGAAATGAGTGATAACCTAATTGCCGCATTACCATCCTTGTTTATTTCAATACCCTCCTTGTGAACCGTTTTGTTTCGAAAAATGCTTAGTGAAGCTTAGCCCCGCTTTTAATTAGTTAAGCTTTTTCATCAAAATGTTTTAATTGAGAAGATGGTACTATTTTCGGAAAAGAAAGAGATGTAGTGATGAATTTGAGATCGGACGGGACGTAGGTTGAAAGCCGGCGGGATACCTAGTCGTGCTTGTCCCGTGTTGGTCGTTTAAGGACCGTCCGTTGTTTGGATTGTTAAGTTCGGGACTTTTGAACGCAAATACGCCGGAGACCTTTTTTGGGTCAATGGCACGGCCGGCCGGCGATCACCCCAGATCGATCGACCGAACTAGCCACATACTCCGGTAAGCCGGATCTCGGTGGAGCCAAATCGGGGAATGGCAACCACGCACCGGGAGTGGAGAGATGGCGGGAGTAGTGTGTACCCACCCTCCGGGTCAAACCGTCATTGGGGCCGGGGTAGGGAGGTGGAGTCTTTTGTTCTCGGGTGGCGCAGCCTCGTTCCCGTTTTGGACAAAATGAGAAAAGGTTGATATATGCAAGTTTGGGTACTACATATGTCGTGGTGGTTAGGGATCCCCAATTTGGGTATAATCGGTTCATGAATCGCCGTTGCTTCTCGGTTATGGAGACCCGTTCTTCGCCCATTCATCGTAGTAAATGATGAATTATGATTTTGAGAAAAGAGAGAGTTGGAATATGAAAATATGATTGTTCTAGAATAGGATAATCTAGATATTATGAGTTACTAACCGAAATAAAAATATTGAAAGTAAGGATTCACTTTTAGTAAGCTTTTTACGCAAAAGAGTTTTGATTCTTGCTAAAGCCTTACCTTGACTCCTAAGACCAAAGCATTCTGTGTCTTCTCATTTTCTTTAGTCGGGTAAGTCTTGTTGAGTACCCCATTTTCGGGGTTCTTTGACCCCTCATTGCGGGGAGCCGGTCATGAGCAGGCTTGTTTTGGTCCCCGCCGCATGACGGTGTACCGGCAAGATGAAGGCGAATAGAGTTAAACCCTCGGGCAAGGGTTGTCGGTGTTTATATGTATAAAGTTACTCCAATAATATCAGGCTTGTAATAATAATACTTAAGTTTGAGTATTTGAACAAGTGGTTTGTAAACTTATGGTTATG
Organism: Hyparrhenia diplandra; assembly: GCA_015847255.1. Taxonomy (NCBI): domain Eukaryota; kingdom Viridiplantae; phylum Streptophyta; class Magnoliopsida; order Poales; family Poaceae; genus Hyparrhenia; species Hyparrhenia diplandra. Next base: position 1,643,439 of record JADLZK010011669.1, read on the forward strand.
TAATCCTTCCGCTGTACTCTGATGTATTTGAATAAAATGATGTAATCTTTGGAGTGACTTGTTAATGAGATCCTGTTCGGAAGAATAATAGCGCTTTCTAGATTATTGGGAACTCGTGCATAATGATCGAGGTCTTAATGACGATGATAAGTGCATGTGGGCCTGTAATTTAGGAGGTTACGTTACACGAGACTCTCGCTAAGCGAGTTAAACGAACGATTCATCCGAGGAAAATATCTAACCGGCCCTTATAAACAATAGTTAGAATTATGTCCTCTCTAATTTGTAAGTTGTAATGGATCTTGAATTTGTTTAAGCGTGCTACCAGATTAGATTTTCATTGCAAAACATCGGTGTTGTTTCAGTCATTGTAAGGAAGACATAAACAAGCAAACAGATATACATTGCGTGAAAACAAATTTGAAGGAGGCCACGGGCGTTATGCGGCACGCACCTTGGGGGTCATGACGAGGCCCACGGAACATCGACCTCGGCCAGGTGGGGGCGGCTCGCCGACGTCGAGGTAGGGAGCGTCGGGGCAATGCCATGGCGGCCGGTGGATCTCGCCGCTGCCGCCACTACCATGGTCGACAGCGCGCGCCTTTCCAATTCCGGCCGATTGGATCGGAGGCGGAGGCGGATCAGCATAGCAGGAGGAGGGGACGGGCTCGCGATGGCGGCAAAGATGAGCCCGGCAACCAGCTGCCGTGGAATCTGGGAAGTGCATCCGTGGGGGCCGATCGACGCGGGGAGGGAGAAGGTTGGCCTCGGTGGCGATGCCGGCTATGGCGGATCGACGCGAGGAAGGAGAAGCTCATCAACCGAGCGAAACGATTCGGACAAGGCAATGAAAGCCCCGCCCCCCATCCGAGAGGGCTTTTGTGGGTTTCGTAGGACGCGTAGTGGGTCGTGGGCCCGCACCAAAAAATAGAGAAACCATTTAAATATATTCGACCGCCCAAATTTTAACGAAAGCATCTTACTAGTCTAATGGTATTACGACTAAACTTCAATCCCACGGCTCCCAGGTTCGAACATGATGAGTGACATTATTTTTTTACTTTTTTTTTTTCTTCTTTTGCTATTTGTAACACATTTTCCTTTTTTTCATACACTTTTTCATGTGCGAGCATGGCAGTAATAAATATTGTAATGACAATTTCTTTAAGTTGAACCCTTACAACACTGAATCTCGAAACAACATGGTGAGAATCAATTTCTTACAAGCAAAAAACAAGTAGGAACTGGAACGCAGATCAGTCGCCTGTCACAAACAATTAACCTGAAATAAATGTAGAACGCGGCGACTCTTGAACAAGTTTGCCACGAGATTGTCGTTTGTCCAAAGACTTGTATAAAGGAGCCTCCGAATGCGACACTAGAATATAGGTGCCGATGCGATTGTTATGGTTATGATCCTCTTTGACCTTTCGGCATCTACCTGTTTAACCGGACCACATCTCTTATCAGTAATGCAATCATGCAACCGGGCAACTCTGCAGTTCCCTCCACATTTTCCCTTCGGTGTTTGGCGAGTGGCGAACAAAAAAGGGAAAGACACATCAGAACAATAGTCCAAGCAAAATTCAGCGAAAACTAGTCGTCCGATTTCTAAACATGCCGACATTGATCAGTAGGTTTAATGATGGATCATCAATGTACACATTGATGAGGCCTCAAATGAGTTTATCGGCTATTTGCCATGTTTCAAGAGGGAATTACCTATCATTAGACCCAACAGGAAACTCCATGTGTGTAGTTCCCGGATGCATAATTACTTTGGTCATCAAAATCTTTGCTTCTATTCTCTTCGTATGCAAGGCTATATGTATGACTAACCTATTTATTGTATATTGTCAAGTCTGTTTTTCGAGAGAAAACGACACTAGAAGATCTCGAACATGTTGCTCGCGCTCAAGCATTTGCATATCCAAAGAAAAGCCTTGCATTGGCATTTGTATGACCCAACGGATTCAGATCAGGACCACGAAATGTCACGGGTCAAGAGTCTGAATAAGTCTTGAACATTTTGGTTAGCACGGATGGTCACGGTTGTTTTCAGCAATTCCATAAACCTCCATAAAGTGTGATGCGAGGGATGTCCATGGCGCTTTTTGACATTCAAGCGATGCCCATCGCTGGACGCTAACAATCACTCCACCTTCATTGCGTTGGACCTGAACAATCTGTGTGCACTCTTCGCCCAACAAACATGCTCGGAGAATCTCGCATTGACAAGTGCCGCAGGCTTGATGTGTCCATCTCGCAAAGAGACGGCTCAGAATTTCAGATCAATCATTGATTGCAATTCAAGTACAATCATCTAGCAAATCAATCATTAGGTGCAAATCGGTACAATCATCTAGCAAATGGTGAAGCAACCAAATTCACGAGCCTCACAGAGGTCGAAAAGCTTGCGCCTTGATTGCTTCCAGTTGAGGACGGCGGGTGGCCTTTCGATTGCCGCGGCGTTGCAAACCTATGGCTATGCAATTAGAACGAAGTTGTGTATACAATACTTTCAAGCATAACCAATACAAGCTAGGTAGATAAAGGGTACAATTTCGCCAGAGGAGCAGAATCGAATGAAAACCCGAGTATCTCGCCCGGAGGAGCGAGCGAGAATCCTCCTCGCCGCCATCGGCGTCGAACCCGCCGCTGCGTGGGGAGCACACCTCGCCGCCGCGGAACAAGTCTCTAGACCGACCCCCCTCGGCAGGTGGTCCGGGGCGGCGGCGGGCGGGCGGCGGGCGAGCCGGTCCTCGCCGGGAGCACCGGGCGCTGGGCGGAGGCGGCCGAGGATGACCGACATGGTGGAGCGGCCGAGGCACGGCCGGTGCCGACCGGCCCCCCTTCGTCGAGTCCGACGACAGGGAAGGGCTCGGGGGGCGGAGGTCTAGCCGGACGGCGGCTGCGCTGGCCGGCGCGGGCCGGCGGCATGGGGCGGAGGTGAGAGCGGGAGGAGGAGGCGGAGCCATGGCCGTGGGGAGGCCGGCGGCCGCAGCCGCCCGAGGTGCCCGGCCGCCTGGAATGTGTCCGCCCCAAATGGCGGCGGCGATTCACAAGTTCACGGACAAACCCTAGAGGATACCAAAAGAACTACTAAAAACAATCTTTTGGCAATTATGGAGTTACCATTTTACCCTTTATAAAATAAAAAGAAATACAAGATTGCCATTATCGCCACCCTTAATCCCTCCATTTTGTGGAGGCAATAGGAGGCGATTTTTGCTCCTATGGCCCACTGTCATAGACACAACAGGAGGCAATTTTTGCCTTCATGCATTTGCCTCCCATTGCCTCCAGCCCCTGTAGCCGTCGGATCGGCCGCTTTCGGTTAATGTGAGCCATCCAATTTTTCCCCAATTATTGTAAAAATCTCTGCTTATATTAGTAGAGTAGCACTCGCTAATGGTGGTTTCATCTCTCCCTGCATGCAGAAGCATCGAATAAACTTAGGGAGATCTTCGGATCCACTGGTGCCGTACTGCACGCAGAAGCATCAAACTCAAGAGAAAGCGTCAAGCAGACATTGAAACAACTTGGGTGGTCACATCAGATCAGATCCTGCTCGTTTCTCTACTTGGTGAGTAACATATATATATTGTAGACAGTGTTTTCTCCTTTGGCAGCAGGGATTATAGTTGAGGGATTATGTCAGCCCGCAATGTATTTGGGATTATCTAGACTTTTTTTCTATTGTTTATTACTTTTCCACACAATCATGTCATCATCTATATGTAATATGCCACGTTATCAAAACTACTACTTTCACAACCACAATAATAGAGATTATTTAGATGATTTTCAATACTTCAATAGGTAAAGTATATGGTTTTTAGGAGAAGGGTGAACAAGACAAACCCCACCAGAGTTAATGGAGTTAAGTAGACCATTCCTTATACTCCTTCTATCCTAAGATACAAGCTATTGGAGGTTACTTGCCAAACTTGAACTACTTTTAACATGCATTGATATCATAGTTGTATTATTTAGGCCAGTCTCGATTGGGAGTGTCAACTAAGTTTCATTTGCATTAAATAGATTTTCATGTAGGCATTTTTGATGACATGACAGTGTATTAAAGAGGAGATAGAAGAAATGAGTGTCATCTAGATGACACTCTCCTGGCACGATTACCAACTATCGTTGAGTCATGGAATTAAATGCCGATAAAACTCTAGAATGAAACTTTGCATTGAGAGAGGGTGTTTCATTCAAGTTTAATTTCATTCAATATGACATGGCAGTCTTGCAAACAATAAATTGAAACCCTCCACCGAGAGTGGCCTTGTAGTAGGTGGTGGTATATTATAAGGCGGCCACGAATATCAAGGCTCAAAATTTTAAAATATAATTTTGGCCAATAGAATGCAACCGCTAATAGGAAACAGGCGGCTGCCGGCCGGACAATACGCTGACATGGATACTTTGCATTACGAGGTTCGTGTTAGGTGCGCGGTGAGCATGTGCTGGCATGATGTACTCTCGGTAGTAGAGTTCAATTGACGTCGTCTTTATCCCTTTCTTGGGTCGTGTGTCGATTCGTTTAAAAATCTCCACACGGCAGCTGTATACTTTTTCTCCGATCCAGGCAGTGAGTAAACAAGATCTTTTACATAGCTATACTTTTCTCAATCCTCCGGTAAACAGCAGCAAACTGCACACCTGCATTGGAGAATGATGCTCTTTAGCCGGCTTGGTGGGCCTACTTTGTTGTTCGCTGCCGTGCTAGTAGCTCAGCACTGTCACCAAGTAGTTTATTTGTAATCACAACTAAGGGCTCGGTAATCACCATTTACCGTCCAATCTTTGTATTGTTAAACACTAATTCTTCTTAATGAAAAAACGTGCATCCGCAAGATCGCAAAAAAGAGAAGAAAAACAGCCGACTAGAACATTTTTTGCCGAATTTCAATGATCTCCTTGTGACACTACACGCTACCATGGAAGGGGAGGGAGGGGTTTGTTCTTCCTTGTGATGTAGTAATTCGGTCTAAGTCGATATTCTTTCCGCCTTCTTTGTTTGCAGGCTTTTGGTCGCAATCGTTGAGCACCGGTAAGCTATTGCCGTGAGGCTCCATCATTGCCGACTCGCGTGCCTTTCACAGAGGGGCTCCATACAGCAGGTATGATGAGTTGAGTTGGTCCGACACGTGTAAGTAGTTAGTTTTTCACGTACTATATATTTTTGAAAATTTTCTGGGTATGGTCTTCCACGCCCAAAGCTATTATACAAGGTACTTTAAGTATTCAAGGCTACTATTTGACACACTATGCAATGCAACATAAAACTCAAAGGAGCTTACGATGATGCGGGTGAGAGTATTAAAATATTCAGAGTTACTGTATGACGAGAGCGACTTCGTGATTATTATATGCGTGATTATTAGTGTAAGTGCGCGATTAGTGAAAATTTGTGATTATGCGTGCGGGTTATGAGTATGCGTGCTGATATTTCACAGGATATTTGCAAGGTTGGCGAGACCCGGACTTTCGCCTACACGTGCAACTTATGCTTGTGTTGATCCTACTCGGTACTCACCGTATGCATCACTAACTAGCTTCAGAACCAGGCTAACCTGGTCTCCTCCCACGCTAACCCCAGCCAAGCACACACAGGACTCTATCCCTATCGTCTCCTCAGGCAGTTCCACCCGAAGGGAACACTTCTCGCTTTCAGAGTTCTCTACAAACGCCTCCAACTAGGCTAACACGAGAACAATACAAGCAGAGGTTTCTCCTATAGGGTCCCTAGCATAGAGACTTCGCCCCATATGAACCAATTTTAAAGGAAAGCGGGGGATTACAAACGAAAAACTCGGTCCATTTCACAGAGCTTGCTTACATACGGCTTTCCCTTTCGGGAAACCCCAAGCACTTAGTACAAACCTGATTACCTTACAAGCAGGAGAGGATCGCGAGGACCTCCGTCACAAACTAATTTACAAAGGTGGTATTATACAATGGTGGTAGTGGAGTACTACTACTACTATTATGGTTGTGGATGATCTTCGAGGAGGGACTACGAGATCGGGGTCTTCATGAGAGTGTGGATCTTTGGTGGTTGGCGATTATGCGCCCCGATGAATCTTTGGTGTCTCCTTTCGTAATATAGGGCGAGAAGAGTCTTCTAGGCTTTCGGCGGAGATAAGCCTTGACCACCGAGCGTCCTTCGATCGGACCTTCAATTATCTTCGTCATGGTTATCTTCATGCCTCGCGAGCCTTACGAGAGGCGGCGTGGCAATATCTTCATCTTTTCAACGGATCAAGGCGATGGTCTTCAATTATTGACGCCATGCTTGCATGGTCGTTTTGAAGGATGAGGAGGCGTGCACCGTCTTGTATTATGTTGCTTGAGCGTGCCTTGACAATGACACTGCATCTTCAATTCTTGTAAACCCTCGATGAGGCTTCAATAATCTTCCCAAATAACCAATCTATATCTTATTCTTATTCGGTTATGCATTTTCTTGAGCATATTTTGAAAAATTATTCATTTGGGGTATGGGTACGGTCTTCCACGCCCGATTGATTGATGTTGCAAACATCAAATCAAAACTCGCATGTGAGTATAGTTATTCCCCGCCAAATTGTTGATAACACCTTATCAACATATGCAAATATATTCATTGGTATTTGAGCTTCCAATATATTGATTCTCGCTTATTTAATCAATATCTTCAATATCCGATTTATCGATTACTTTGGTGGTTGACCATTACCACGGATATCCATCATATTCTCATCTAGCAAATCATTATTATTATCTTCTTCATTGTTCTCATAATCGGATATATTTATATTCATTTTTTAAATCATAATCTTTCTTTATGTACTCCTCATAATCTTTCTTTATATTTTCTTTTATATTCTTGGCATATGGATTTGAAATTTTTTATTTATTTCATGTCTTGCTTCCTACAATACTTCTTCTTTTATATTTTTCTTTTAATTGAGGAATTATAGCTTGAGCCTTTCTTTTATTTTTCTCTCAATAATATCTTCATTCAATATATCTTTTTTTTTTGCAACATCTTTATATGAGGGAACTCTTGATGATCCAGCTCGGGGTATTTGCTGGTCATATTAATCTTATTCTCATTTATTTTTTATGCTTTTTTGAATATAGTCTTTTGCTTCTGGCTCTATAAAGTAATTTATTCCTATTAATCTTCTTGCCCATGATAAAGCTTGATCAATTTTTTGAATATTTTTTTCCATTGTATACCCCCTTCATTCTTTCTTTCTATTTTTGAGTTATAACTTCTTCATATGATGTATAAATTCCTGGCCTTACTCCTTTATATATAACATACAAAGGTTTCTCTTCTTTATATTCAGGTGATATTCTTGATTGTATTTTCCCATTAATCATATGAAAATATTACGCCGGGCTATTTAATGTTGCCAACATATAACCTTTATCTTCCCTTCTATTATTATATTGATACCAAAAATTATCTAATATGCATTCTTGAACATTATCTAGGATAGGATTTTTTGGTTTAAAGTTAAAGGTCTTGGGTGGAAAAATTCTTAGCTTATTATCATTTCCAAAATGGTAAAATTCATTTTCAAACAGACTAGGGCTTGATCCCTCTTCATTCTGCAAAACAGATGATCATGAAAATATGTCGGCAAAATATTATCTTTTCCTTTTATATGCTCAAATATAACTTTATAACCATTTCGGTAATAATATCTTCAAACAAAACCCATCTTCTAATTGAGCTTTTCTTGCTATTAACTTTATTATAGTATTTACATATAGCTTCACAATCAGTTCTTCTTTTGTGAATTCTTTGAATCCTAAATATAATCTAAAAGCATTTATATCATTGATAAACTGCTAGAATTTCTCTATCGAGTATTATTTATTGCTTTTAACTTATATTTACCTGAAGCATATCTATATATTTTTTTCTTCTAACTTTTGATGATTATTTGCTAGGCCTTTGCTTAAGTATAGCGCCCCATCCTAATTCCCATGCATCTGTTTCTATAATAAAATAATTATCTTCTAAAGGTAATTCTAGAGGTTTTAAATCTTTAACCTTTTCTTTTTATGATTCTTACTAGCTTTATATCTTCAAAGTTAAAATATTTTTGTCCATTTTTCCTTAGTTTAGCATACAAGGGTCCAGTTAACTTTGCTAAATTCTTAATATGATTTCTAGCATAATTTACTATACCTAAAAATTGTTGCAAAAGTCTTCTTATCATTCATTACATCGGGAAATTGTAAAATCTTCTTTGCAATATGATCTTGCAAATGAATTTTTCCTTCTTCAATTTTATGACCTAGAAAGTTTATCTTTTCTTTACATATTTTCATTTTTCTTTTAGAAAGTATTAACCCATCTTGTTTCTACCTTTCTAAAGAATGTTTCTAAGTGCGCTATATGCTCTTTATAAGATTTTAAAAAGATTAAAATGTCATCAATATAATCTAGAATAAATTCTTGACTTTCATTAAATATATTTTGCATTTTCCTTTGAAATAGTGCAGGGGCATTTTTAATCCTAAAGGCATTACTATCCATTCAAAATGACCTTGAGGACATGTGAAAGCAGTCCACTCTATTCATTCTTCTCGCCATTTTTACTTGCCAAAATCCTGCTTTTAAATCAAATTTTGAGAAATATTTACAATCTTGTATTCTATTTATCCATTCTTGCTTGTTTGGGATAATATATCCATCATCTATAGTATTATCATTTAGTCTTTTATAATTAATAACCATTCTAGATTTTCTCTAGCTATTTCAAAGATGATTTCTAACTATAAAAAGCTGCTGATCTGTGAGGACTCTTTCTCTTATTGCTCTTAGCTTTAGTAGTTCTTCTATATGCATTTTAAATTCAGCTATATCTTTAGGTGTTGCTTCTATAGGACTAGTCTTAATTATGTAATTTGGGTTTATTATGTTAATTTTACATATTATACCATTTTTATCCCAATGCTTCATTGGAATTTCTCCAATTATTTGGATATCTTCCAATCTTTGAACTATTTTATCTGTATCTTTTTAGATTTTATATCTCTATACCAATTTGACGCTAAAGATTGTAAACCAAAGCATTCTATACATGTATTTGTTATATAAAAATTTTCTATATTTTCACCTAACTCTTCATTTGTATTCTTATTAGTTCCTTCAATTTCTAAATTGGAATTCATATTTTTTCACTTCTGTTATGTATGGGATATTATCTTGATAAGGTATAAATGTAATTCCTTGCTCATGTATTATTGTTGTTTGCACAGTAAAAATTGTAAAAATCTTAAACCTAACAATATATCAAATTATTTATCCCTGGATAGATCTCTTATTGTGATCTCATCTATTATATACTTTGTATTATTTATTTATACTTTAACATTATAAGCTATTTGATTATAGAATCTTGTTATTCCGACATATGGTAGACATTTCTGCTTTATCTTGATCTATTGTATGGACTATTTCTGGGCATCTTGCAAAATATTTATCATGTATTAAATTCTTTTTGTGCAACCAGTATCTAACCATGCTAAAGTTTTATAGGTAATTGTAGGGGTTAAGTTTAATTTTACAGGAATTCTTATACCTACTATTTCTTTGAATGACAACTTAACTATATATTTACTACCAAAATTTATTATGGCTTCCTTTAATTGCATAGTTTTATCATTTTTTGTAGTTAACACTCGCTTTATTTTTATTTAATCTTGTTTGATCTTTTAATTCAAATTATCACCAAAAAGCTTTTCTTTAATTTTACTTACTTCTTTAAGTTCCATCTTAGCTCTTAACTCTTCTAATTCTTCTTCTAATTTGTTTATTCTATTTTCTAAATTTCTCACTCTGCTTACTAATAATCTATCCTCTGGTTCTATTTCTACTTCGTGATCTCCATTGCTGATTATTTATTTTAGGCATGAAACACATGCTTGCTTTAAGCATTTACTGCATGTAGCTCTACTGTCTTGACTAGGATAGAATATACAGAGAGTGCATTTTATATTATAGTCACCTTTACCTTTTACCCAATCATGTACACAACTATCTTGATTCATTAATTTAATTTTTTTTTATTGGGCCTTCATTATTAGATATTATATCTACACCTTCCATAGCATTATCTAAATTACATAGTTCATCATCACCTAAGGAGTCTATAAAATTTTTATAATTTTTAGCATTATTTACTACTTCTTCTTCATAACTTTCTAATAGTAACTTATTATTTATTTCCCATTGCTCATCTTCACTTATATCATTATCTTCAATATTTTTTATTTTATTTTCTAGTTTTTTCTGGGTTATTTTCTAGTTCTTCATAACTTCTTTAATTTTTCCATCAAGACCTTTAACTTTAAACCAAAAATCCTGTTATCCTAGATAATATTCAAGAATGCATATTAGATAATTTTTGGTATCAATATAATAATAGAAGAAAAGATAAAGGTTATATGTTGGCAATATTAAATAGCCTGACGTAATATTTTCATATGATTAATGGGAAAATACAATCAAGAATATCACCTGAATATAAAGAAGAGAAACCATTGTATGTTATATATGAAGGAGTAAGGCCAGGAATTTATACATCATATGAAGAAGTTATAGCTAAAAAAATAGAAAGAAAGAATGAATGGGGTATACAATGGAAAAAATATTCAAAATTGATCAAGCTTTTATCATGGGCAAGAAGATTAATAGGAATAAATTACTTTATAGAGCCAGAAAAAAAGACTATATTCAAAAGCATAAAAAAATAAATGAGAATAAGATTAATATGACCAGAGCAAATACCCCGTAAGCTAGATCATCAAGAGTTCCCTCATATAAAGATGTTGCAAAAAAAAAAAAAAAAAAAGATATATTGAATGAAGATATTATTGAGAGAAAAATAAAAGAAAGGCTCAAGCTATAATTCCTCAATTAAAGAAAAATATAAAAGAAGAAGTATTGCAGAAGCAAGACATGAAATAAATAACAAATTTCAACCGTATGCCAAGAATATGAAGAAAATATAAAAAGAAAGATTATGAGGAGTACATAAAGAAAGATTATGATTTAAAAATGAATATGAATATATCTGATTTTGAGAACAATGAAGAAGATAATAATAATGATATGCTAGATGAGAATATGATGGATATCCGTGGTAATGGTCAACCACCAAAGTACCGATAAATCGATATTGAAGATATTGATTAAATAAGCGTAATCAATATATTGGAAGCTCAAATACCAATGAATATATTTGCATTTGTTGATAATGTGTTATCAACAATTTGGCCGAGGAATAACTATACTCACATGTCGAAGTTTTGATTTGATATTTGCAACATCAATCAATCGGGCATGGAAGACCATACCCATACCCCGCTGAATAATTTTTGAAAAATATGCTCGAAGAAAATGCATAATCAATAAGATATTGATTGGTTATTGTGGAAGATTATTGAAGCCTCATCGAGAGGGTTTACAAGAATTGAAGATGGAGTGTCGTTGTCAAGGCACGTTCAAGCAATATAATACAAGACGATTGCACGCTACTCCTCATCCTTCAAAAAACAACCCCATGCAAGCACGACGTCAATAATTGAAGACCATCGCCACGGATCCGTTGAAAAGATGAAGATGTTGCCACGTTGCCTCTCCGTAAGGCTCGCAGCATGAAGATAACCATGACGAAGATAATTGAAGGTCCGATCAAGGACGCGCTCGGGTGGCCGAAGGCTTATCTGGCCGAAAGCCTAGAAGACTCTCTCGCCTTATAAAACGAGAAGAGAGACACCAAAGATTCATTATTGGCGCACAATTGCCAACCACCGCCTAGCTTCGTGAAATGGACCGAGTTTTTCCATTTGTAATCCCCGCTTTCCTTTTAGGGCCGGTTCATATGGGGCTTAAGTCTCTATGCTAGGGACCCTATAGGAGAAACCCTCGCTTGTATTGTTCTCGTGTTAGCCCGGTTAGAGGCGTTTGTAGAGAACTCGAAAAAGCGAGAAGTGTTCTCTTCGGTGGAACCGCCTAGGGAGACGATAGGGATAGAGTCCCGTGTGTGCTTGGTCAAGTTAGCGTGGGAGGAGATCGGGTTAGCCCGGTTCTCGAAGCTAGTTAGTGATGCATACGGTGAGTACCGAAGTAGGATCAACACAAGCATAAGTTGCACGTAGGCGTAAAGTCCGGTCTCGCCAACCTTGCAAAGATCCTATGAAATATCAAAGACGCATACTCATAACCCGCACGCGATAATCACGAATTTCCACTAATCTCGCACTTACACAAATAATCACGCATATAATAATCACGTAAGTCGATCTCGTCATACAAGAATCTCCTCAATATTTGAATACTCCCACCCGCATCATCGTAAGCTCCTTTGAGTTTTATATTACATTGCATAGTGTGTCAAATAGTAGCCTTGAATATTTGAAGTACCTTGCATAGTAGCCGAATAGTAGTGCTTGAATATTAAATAAGAAGGCCCCCGAGTCACTCACGGGTGAGTGCTCTGCTCAGCCCCGAATTTGAAAAAGTGTCAGTAATAACTCAAGAATATTATAATATCTAATACTTTATTATAAAAAATTTATTGTGTTTGTGTATATATATTACTAAAATGTCACTATTGCTGTATATGAAAAAAAGTATATCCACATACTTAATGTATGCATGCATACTTAACATACATACCACCCTAGATGGTCTAGTATGATCATATACTTCGTCCACATACACTTTGTTCGATCATATACACGCTAAATCTAGAGATATACACATGGGAGTAACTACTCCCCAGGAGTAGAAAATATTTTCCATATATATATATATATAGAGGTATTATATTGAGAGCCTTGTGCTTCAAATAGTTACCGAAGCCTCAATCGAAATCCTATCGAACCAATCGAAATCCTATCGAACGAGGATGCCACCGCCTAGCCTTGCATGGTCCCAAGACACGTGGAGGCGGGCCAAATCCACCGCACCCACAGGCTCATTCAAAATCATTTGAAAAACCAAACCGCAATCTAAAAACAAATCCCCACCGGGCCTTACCAGCCCCCCTATCGAAATGCACGCTGCGGTGACCCCACCACGGCGACATCACGGCAAGACGATACCTTCCTCGCGCACCCGTCTCCTCCACTGGGCCGCACCCCCCCTTCGTGGGCGAAGCTTGTCCTTGGCGGCGCCTCCGTTGCGGCCCCTCGGAGCATGGCGCATGGCGGGCGGGCCGCGGGCGGGAGCTAGCCAGCACGTTGTCGCCGGAGGGCGGGCGACCTGCGCGCAGGCGGGCCCCACCTGACGTGCGTCTTGGGAAACGGCGAGCGTGGTGGGACGGATAATGCAAAGCCAGGCACGTGGTGGGCAAAGCTAAAGCGTGGCATGACCGCCCCTCCATCACCCACGGCGGGCGCGGCTTCAACTCCCGATCAGCGGCGGCCGCTGCCGCGAATGAAGGTAGATGCGGGATGGGCCGGTAGCGACGAAGACGTGGTGATCTGCGGCTCCCTTCCCCCGCGAGCTTGCATCCCCATGCGGCGGCGGTGTGCAATGCCCACCGAAGCGGCATCTTCCCAGCGGCATTTCATCCTCCTAGATCGATGTTGCACTGCACAGGACCGGTGTTGCTCAATCTTGACGCACCTTCACTATCCCGGTCCCGCGGCGGCTTCAAAGATCACAAAGATCCCCACTCCACCTTGGCCACGATCCCTCTTCCTCATCGATCACAATCCCATCCTGCATCTCCGGCAACGACACCCTTCTCGCGGCAAATTTTGCCCATCCTGACTTGCGCATCCCACAGCTTTGATGCATCCCAATCCGCCCAAAGATGGTTATGGGCGGCGATGGGTCCGCCAACGGAGGTGTGTAAAAAAATTATTTATTTATTCCTTTTCCTTCTTGATTACTATGCTTGCATGTATGATTTTCAATACATGGTTAGAATAAAAATTTGCAAATTTATCCGTCGGGCCAAAGATGCATTGCCGAGGTCCTCAAGTTCAACAACAGCAGCATGGTGTTGTGTCCCGAACATCGTCATTCATCAATCTTTCACTTCATATCGGTGTTATTCATGCTTCTTTTCATTGTTGGGATAAATTTCTATAGATAAACCAAAGCAACAACAAAGACGCTCATGAAGCAAAGACGCCGGGGCATTCTTCCTCCGTTAGATTTCTTATCCGTTTATTCGTAGTTTTGTAATTTTTATATCATGAGCGAAGCCGGGCGTCGGGCAAAGCGAGGTCATGGCCACGGTGCTAGATATCTGGAGTTGTGGGAGCCGACAAGCTCCGGGTGTTGGTGGGCGACGGTGGTGAGGAAGCAAATTTTTTATGCATTTTAGATAGAGCTCGTGAAGTGGAGATGAGGTTTACACAATCTTTCTTGGACCGTAACGTTTGACACATCCTCTACTTCTTAGTGATTCATATGCATGCAAAGGCGGGCGTGAAGTGGAGATGACAACGGCGCCGGCCGCCCACGCGAGCGCACGCCGCGCATGTAGAGCTCGCTTCACACTTTCGAGGACTTCAACGGCAACGGCTACGGCGGGCTCCCTCCCCTCCCTCACGGGCGGTAGCGATGGTTTGTAATGCATGTTGTGATGGTTGTGTATGCATGGGTCTAATTTCATGGTAGTTTGTATGCATGGTCGTTTTGTATGCATAGTGTAGCGGTTTGATGATATTTCGGGTGATTTCTATCTGAAGCCATTCATGTTTGTATGCACCGCGTGAAACTACTTTGGATGCTTGTTTATATGCATGGAAAAACTAAGATAAAAAATGTTTATATGCATGTAATCTGTGACTCTATATGCACTGTTATGTTAATTATAGGCCTCCTCCGAAAGTGAATGTGATTATTTGGTCCATATGCACTGTTCTTCTATTAATTTTTCTAGCCACACCAACATCTTAATGTTTATGCTTCATGGATGATGACCGTAATGTTTGACACATCCTCTATTTTTTCGATTCATATGCATACAAAGGCGGGCGTAAAGTGGAGATGACGAAGTGTGGTGGACGTTGGAAGCCAACCACGACAGTGTGAAAAATGACCGTAGGCTTCCAAAAGCTAGTTTGTATGCATTTTATTTTTGAAATAATTATCTAAATGCTTATGATTTTTCTATACATGTGTAACGAGTTTGTATGCATATCTAAATTGATCGTATGCTTATATTGCAGGAAATGATGGTGACAAAGAAGGATGGCTATTGCATTGGGGTTGGCCGAGCGGGGTGGCCAAGCGGACCGTCGGCCTCTCCTTTTGCGATGCGTGCATGGCCGTCGGCCAGCCACATACACCGCCGCTTAACGGCGGGCGACCACCGGCGGCACCGCGTGCAGGGCAAAAGGCGATGGCGGCATTGGGACGGCGAGGAATCATGGCGGTGGTGGCATTGTCGTATAGGGCATGACGACAACGGTCGCGTGAAAACAACTTGTATTTGTGTGTGATTTGTTCGTATGTTCTTTGTAATGTGTATACATGGTGCGATGCATTTGTGTGCATGGCACTTTGTGATTGTGATTATTTGAATCCGTATGAACCTGTTCTTCTATTATTTTTTATGCTCGTATGCACCTCCACCTTAATTTATATGCTTCATGTGTAATGGATTATGATTATTTAATCTATATGCATGGTTCTTTTTTATGCTTGTATGGCCATCCGCCTTAATTTGTATGCTTCATGTTTAATGAATTGTAATTGTTTGATCTATGCACTGTTCTTCTATTATTTTTTATGCTGGTATGCACGTCCATCTTATTTTGTATGCTTCATGTGTAAAGGATTGTGATTATTTCATCCGTATGCACTGTTCTGTTTTATGCTTGTATGCACCTCCACACTAATTTGTATGCTTCATGCATAATGTATCGTAATGTTTGACATATCCTCTGTTTTTTCTGATTCATATGTGTGCAGTCGTGGATGCGACCGTGACGGCGCCCTGCAACTCGCAGCAACGCACACTACTTCTTTTGGCGAGTTGCGATGGCGACACGTGGTGAATGGGACGGCGACGAACGAGACGACCACAAACAGGATGGCCATCCTCAACATGCGGCGTTCAAGTCCTCTCTAGCCACGAGCAATGTTCACAGTGTCCTCAACAGGATTGTATGCATGTTTGCAATTTGCGTTGTGTATGTATGTTGGAACTGCGGTTTTGCAGATATTGGAAGCATAGATTTGTATGTATATTGGAGCCGCATTATGCATTGGGTTTTGGGGCAAGTGTCATTTTAAATGCATGCCCCCTTCCAGGCAATGTTTTTTGGACCAAATGTTTTTTTAAAAAGCATACCCCTCTTACTAGGCAATGGGTATTTGGGGCAATTGTCTTTTGAAAAACATGCCCCCCTACTAGGCAATGAGTTTGGAGGCAAGTGTCCCTTGGTTGTAGTCATAAAGAATTTGACATAGGGTTCATATGCGTGGTAATAAAGGTTCATATGCATCCACCAGACTATCTCTGCATACCAACTACTTATACCAAGCACCCTCTAACAGGCAATGAGTTTTTGAAAGTATCTTTTGAAAAGCATGACCCCTACTAGGCAATGGGTTTTGGGGTAAGTGTTGTTTAAAAAGCATGCCTCTAATTTGTATGCATCCAGACTAGTGAATTTGTGCATCTAGACTAGTAAATTTATGCATCTCGATCACTAATTTGTATGCAGCGTCGACGCCATCCATTTTATAAGCATCTGGATTAGTGAATATATGCATCTCAACCACTAATTTATATGCAATATCGATGCTAAAACGTTTATATGCATCCGGACGAGTGAATATATGCATACCAACTAGTACTTTCTATGTAATGCTGACGCCAAAAACGTTTATATGCATCCAACCGAATGAATATATGCATCCAATCATCCCTTATGTGGCACGATTCAAATTTTAGAGAAGATGAGATAACCTACCATATTACTATGCACTCACACACAAGTTCATATGCACAGACTGGTAGTATAAACTATTTGTCCTCATGCACAAATTTTTGAATTTCAAAATTTTTGAAAAAATATTCATAGTGGAGCTTGAATCGTGCACAAAAGTGTCAGGAGTTCAATGGTGAAAACCGTTTTTGAATTGGATGCTTCGTTGAGGAATTATCATGAAAAAACTAGAGAAATTCGAGTTGATGTGTGCATGTCAACCTGTGTCAGCATGTGACAACCTCTGTCAGTGGAACAGTCTGTTCGTGAGGAGGTCTATATACAACATAGAATTGGTATAAATTCACTGAAACCAGTGGATTGTATGCATCGTCGCAATAAAAAGGGTCATATGCGTTCTCGAACTGGATTATATGCGTCCAGTCTGTTGGGTTTGGAGGGGTCCCCACCTGCACGTGTCAGCACCTAGATTATGATTGGCTGGCTGGTTGGACTTGGTGGGTGCGTGGAAGGTGGTTGTAGGCTTCCCCTAACTATTAGAAGCTCTAGGGCTCCCAATATATATATGTATGTAGCTGGCTACAGAATTTGATATTCTGTAGCCAGGTCGGTCCATGCACCCGCCGGCCACCAGATTTTTTTAGCTAGCGGGTGGAACTGCATGTCTGCATGCACAGCTAATTACTATCCGGCCGGAGAGGCAATTTTCACGTTCCTTCATTACTGAGGTCAACGCATGCATGTTCCGTGATTTTAGTAGCTAGGCTATTGTTGATCTGTCAATTACCATTTATGCAAGATTCTATTTGGTTTACTAGAATTTTTTATGGTAACTTTTAAATGGTTTACCGGAATCTGTCACATGTATGTTGCGTGATTATAGTAACTATTCTGTGTCTTTTTATTAGTTAGGATTACGATAATTTATTTACTAGACTTGCAAATTTTTTTACTAGTTATGGTAACTATTTAGTAGAATCTATGCCGTTTGTACCCCAAGCGTAGTTACGAGAATACATACTCCATACAAATATTAAAATGTATTGCAGTAAACTATAGTTGAGGTTTGACAAATTGTACATGTCGAAAGAGTAACTAATCCAACAAAATAATCGAGTTAGAGGCTCACAAAATTATTTACATCCAGAATTTGAGTGAAAAAAGGTGCTTTAAATCATTTAGAACATCTCCCATGGCTTTGGATGAGACACTAACTAATCCAATAGTTTGGATATAAATAATGAAATTGCAGTCACCGAAGAACCTTTTATAGTTGTAGAGCCGGGGCTGCAAAAGGAAGAAAAAAAACAAATTTCAACCTGCATCAGCTGAGTAAAGTAAAAAACTAGCAGTCTTTCATCACCATTTTTAGGTAAAGCATTGTTTGGTTTATCCATCTTTAGTCTGAACAAAATCTAGAACCTGACCTCCTCTGTCAGGTCATTTGTAGCATCCGGGGTTTGATGTTGCAACCTGGGGGCTGGATTCAGGGAGAAAAAAGGATGGTAAACACTAAATACAACTGAAATATGTTAGCTACTTAAGAGTTCTTGTGCCGGCAAAATAAAATACACTGATGCATGTAGCCTGTTAACTAACTTATCTAGTAAAATTAGCATAAGAAATCCATGGTCTTCCTAAGTTCGTGAATCTAATTCAGGCAAAAAAATCATAAATTCCTCTCTGATTTTTTGACACAAAGTTACAATAACTTAGTAACATGCACAGCGGCATGTATTGTGCTGGATCTAAAATACGGCATCATTTAGAATATTGCTCTGGCACTATTAACAAAATTGCTAAAATCATGCACACTGACTGAAGTAACCGGTTACTGAATCTGATTGCAAACCAAGATTGTGGAATCTGGTAAGGTTGATTTTTATAAAACATGAGTAGAACATGAACTCCAAATTCCTCGTTCAATGGACAAATCACAAACAAGATGTGTGGAATATATCTTCTAGAATAAATCAATTTTAATCTACAAGAACTGTGAGAATGTATATGCCATTGTTACTAGAATTTATGCCGTGCTATCCTTGTGAATTTTACAACTATGATTTACGAGAATTTAGTGCATGATTTACAAGAATGAACCTTGAATGTCAATGACTATAATCCATGCATTCCTGTCCTTGTGAATTTGACATGGTTTACTTAGAACTTGATACATGATTTTAGAATCTATGCCCATGAATTGATATGATTTACTAGAATCTATGTTTCTCTTCTTTTGAAAAAAAAAGAATATATGTTTCTCTCCTAATATCTCTTCGCTCTCCTATCTAATCGCAAGCTCATTTGCATCTATGCAAGGCGAAATTGTTTTCAATCTGGAATAAAGATGAAAAACAGTAAATATCTGCATGAGCAAGTGAGAACTCACCAACAAAATAAGAAACTGATTGCCTGTTTCAATGTATATAGGGCACTATCAGATAATTCTCTTTGCTTCCATTTGGATCGATCGGAAGCTATAAAAAATATTTCAATCTACGGACTAACTAAATCAAGATGGCTAATCAGACAAATAGAAAATAATAACTAAATGGCTAATGAACATTGACTAAATGACTAATGAACATTTATTCAAGAAAGTAACCTACAGGATCCGAAACAAAAGGTGTTCTTTCATTCAAATAAAAAAAGATCTAAACAAAATAAATATGTTACGGGCTTGGTGCTTAGTATGGAGCGGCTCACATGGATAGGCTGCATACCTTTGGTTCACATCTGTTCGTCGGAAGCGCGACCAATGGGTGGATGGGAGGACCCGCCACTGCCGTCGGGGTACAGGGCCGCCGGATCCATGCAAGGTAATGATATATGTAATGATCTGATGCAAATATATATGTACATATATTCTACATAAAATAGGATGCAGATTCTAGTAAAAATGGCATTGATTCCAGTAAAAATGACATAGATTACTATAATGTCATTACAGTAACCACCACACGTGTGTGCTTTCAATAAATTCCACCTTGTACTGGGCGAATCATATAGCTCAATATCACAACATAGTACCCTCAGTGCATTTTAATAATTAGAGAAATGCATAAGAAAAATGATTTGAAAGCAGAGATTCTTAGTTCCTGCATTGAAAAAAAATGAGCAAGAATTACGTACTATTACTCTTTGCCTAATCTTTGCTGCAGTTGTGAATTACAAACTGATTCGTCCAACAGATCTGCACAAATAATTTGATTATCAATCCACATGAAGGGCGAGCAATAGGGGAAAAATGCTGAGAAAGGGACTTACCAACAAAACTGGGAATTGTTGCTAGTCACAACTTACGCTAGCATGCCAGTCTGATCTGCACCTGCCCAAAATCAAGCGGAGGGTACAGACGAGAAGGCAGCTTCAAAGCAGCCAACAGGGCACACAAGACACACGAGTATGCAATTCCCCGGCGTGGATGATTGGGGCCTTTCCCATGGCCAGAAGCCAGATCCGCCGCCTGTGCTTCCCGTGCGCCGCGCCACCGCCAGGAGGGCGGCACCACCATGGAGTCAGGCGCCGCTGCCACCACCAGATAGAGGGCCGCCAGGAAGGAGGATGCCACCACCACCTACCGACGTATCCACGCGAGGTAACTACGGATCTCAGGTAAATCGCTCCGCAGTCGGGGCCCCATCCACGCGAGGCCGTCATCCGAGCGAGGCGGGTTACGTCGCAGCCGGGGAGCCCCGTGCGTGGTGGCAAGCCGCGCCGACGCCGAACCGCATCCGCGTGAGGCGGGGCTGAACAGGGGGGAGCAGCCACGGCCGCCGGTTGGAAGGAGGAACCGCCGCCGCCCTGGGGAAGAAGCAGCTCGGCCGCCAGTGAGGCTATGAGGGAGGAGACGCCGCTGCTAGCGTTGCCGTTGAGGATTTGGGCCGCTTTGGGGAACTCTATCCACGAGAGGAGGAGGACGGGAGAGACGGTGAGTTCTGTGAAAAGGAAAGAGCAAAATCAGGGAATCAATGCATGCGTGAGCCTCAAAAGAAAGGAAAAACCAATGCATGCGTGTATTAATTAGTAACGTGGGGATCACGTCAGAGTAATTAGTAATTGAGGCGCTGGGACAACGTGTGATCGGACTCGACCAGCTCGGCGCGACACAGCGACTTGGCTACAAAATATATGATTCTATAGCCAGCTACAGCGTGTGTCTATATATATATATATATATATATATATATATATATATATATATATATATATATATATATATTGAAGGTTGAATTGTCTTTTTCTATTGTTTGAGTATTATTAGAGCTTTGAGATATATGTATTTTGTTTTTTGGCTATGTTTGTTGTGGCTAAAGAATGGTTGTATGAAAACATGCTTTATTTTTGGTTCGACTACATAGATCTGTTCGTGAGGATTCCAAAACGATTTGATTTTTCTATTTTATGATTTTCCTATGATTTACTATGCAATTTCTAAGTTTTAGCATATTTATTCAAAAAGAAAGAGATTAATTGATAAGGGAAACCAGCTTCAGGCTGAATTTAGCCCACTAAGGCTCACTGAATGGTTGGCAGGCCGGCCGATGTGTAGGCTTGGACTGTGGGTTCTATTTATGCAAAGTTTGAGGGCTTTTTAGAAAAAAAAAAAACTGAGAGAGGAGAACGGACTGTGGGTTCTATTTTGCTAGAGTACGAGGGCTTTTTGTAAAATGTCGGGAGATCTGGGCCGAGGGCAGCCAGCGACGTGGCCACGCTGGTTGCTTCGTTTATAGAGATTTTTCATTACCCTCTCTTTCATCTCCTCTCATCTTATAAAGTTACACTTGCCACACGGGCCCAAAGACCTTGACGCTGCGCTTGATAGCCCTCTTGGGCCTGGAAGACTTGACGGTGGCTTTCACATCTGCTTCCTGCCCTGCCGCACCTCTTCATCCTGGTCTGCGACATCCTGTGGCGCAGACGACGAACCCGCAGCCAGGCTGATGCTGACAATCCGTTTCTCTTTTGCCAAATTATATTTCGTCAACACTACCCCTATATAAATAAATACCATAAAAGGATCTTGGTTTTCAAGGGGGCGTGCTTGTTAATTATTAATGAACGCATGGCAATGAGACTTCACTGTGAAAATTCCCACATATAAGCCAGAATATGCAGATTAGTGGAGAGAAATACCTCCTTTTTATTTAATTTGAGACACAAGTTCATGTTAGACTCGGTGCTTTTGTTTTCTTCTTTATTTCTCTACTAGGTAAATGCCCGTGCGCCAGAACGGAGACAAAAATTTTCAACACCAACACAAAGGATACTCATTCAGCACGGCAAGCAACATGCAAGCTTCACAGTGCATTCGAGAAGAGATATGCTATATGCATGACCTGAGAAATGCTGTCCCCTTTTTTTTTGCAAGAGAACCCACGAGAAACTAATTTTGGTTCATTACACCTATCATATTTGATAGCTGAGCAGAGAACTGAAATATTGGTGTCCACTTTTACAAGAATAAGTTGAACAAAAACAAAGCCATGACACTTTTTTTTTTCCTTTTTTAAAATACTATTAACACTCTCGCTGGGAAGTAGTTGAGCAAATATTACAATATACATAATCTTAGCATAATATGTTTCAAGCCACATTAATGACCATGACAATAATATGATTGATAACCATCAGTGATAAAGCAAGCACTGGGTAGTGTTCTCGTGAATGAAGCAAATGAAAAATTACTTTGCATCTGACAGTGATTCTCCGAGCATTTGGTTTTCTAGAACGCCATATCTATAAGTCGATAGCCCAACAAGAAATAGGAAGGCCACACACCTTCCAGAATCCCTGCTATGAGGCTTCTTTCTGGCTTTGATTTCCCTGCAAGCAATCATGTATTGAGAACTCTGAACTGAAAACAAAATAGAAATGGACATAAATCGAATCCGACTACAAGCTAATTTGAAGCAAAACCAACCTCTGGAGCAAATAAATGGATCCTAACTTTCCAAAAAAAAACAAAGAAAAAATAAAACTTCAAAATTGGATTTTTATGAAACATACACAGATATGATAAAAGAAATTTTAGGCACATCGATAAAAGTATTTATTTGACCAATATGGTCTTGTTCTGCACACGCTAGCATACAAAACTTTCTCAAGCACCACATCCTAACATACGAAATTCTAGGCACATAAATAGAAATATTAATGTTGGTTGTAGAGGGATATTGTGAGTGCACATCAATAGATAATGTGCGTGACTTATCATGTTTCATTTTCCATCTCTAACTGTAGATTAAGCTTGCTACTACTGCCAGCATCTTGGAAAATAAAAAGAGCGACTGAAACGGCAAGCAGAAATTTGAATACCAAGAGCTACCAGAGTTGGCGAGCTGCACCATGAAACATGAGGTCAATAGTGTTTGACAATCAATAGCTAGCAGGAACTGAATGTGGCAAAGGTATATGATAATGATTCCAAAGCACTTAGGATCACACGTGGAGATTCTTCTAGCATGTGGAACAGCGTGAGTCATCATATAGGCTTACATATAGCAGAAGGGTGAGTATTAAAAAAATCAGCAGGCCACCTTGGTCCCATGGCTATTCAAGGTTACAGAATTGGTACATTTTGTTTACGCATAAGCATAATGCATATATAAATTGTACCCAAACACCAGAAGGCATCACATTGTAGCTAGTTGGCCAACGGGCCATTCCTAGACTGGTATCTCTAATGAAAAAGTTTTAATAAGGGCAGGACTGTAGCTTTATTTGTTTGTGGACATCATATTGGGCAGGCGCACAGGCCATTCCCGGACTCATATTTCTAGATTGAGGAAACACTATTGGCAGACAAGGTGGAAACAAAAGTTGTGAACACAGGAACAAATTAACTTCACAGCTATGAGACTGACAGCCACTGTAGCATAGCCTGTATTTTTACCTTGGAACAGCCACATAACTTCACACCACGAAATGTCAACTTGTTTATCTTTACTACTTTACAAAAAGCCTCGAAGGGCACCCATCACAATAGCACAACATACAAAAACACAAACCCATCACACGGAAGGGCACAACCCCGCAGCCATCGCACTAACCATCTCCTCAAGCACGCCGTCGACAAGCGCCACAGCGACTTGTTCCACAAACTTGACAACCCCACCTACTTCGATGTCAAATGACCGACCCGCGGAGTCGAGGCCCCCCATGGCGGAGCCAAGCTCCTCATCCGAATCCTCAGCCTCGAACACAGGGCAAATAGGCCCCCAGAGTATGAGAGCAGCCCGTACCAGCGGAAGGTCACCGGCAAGCACACGCATGCGAAAGACTCTCTGCATATCCCTAGCACCCAACTCAACAGGCTCGACCTTGGGGATAACAACACTACCCTCACTGTCCACCCGAAAATCCCGCTCACCTAAAATTATCGCCACAGCTTCCTCATCGCTAACATCATCATCAAATCGAGGGTCACTAGAACCCGATCCAAACAAAGACCGCATAGCTCGGCGCTCGGTTAAGTCACAACCCCGCCAAAAAGCCAACGAAGCTTGATTCTTGGCATCATACTTTCTAACCCGCGCCCACCAAAACTCTTCGAAGGTCACCCCCGGATATTGGAACTTCGCGACGAGCCCAATTTCACCAGCAATAAAAACATCCCTGCCGGTTCATCATCAACGGCGAAGACGTCCGGGACCTCGCGCGCCAGGCCCCGCAGATCCTCGCGCAGCGAGGACAAGGAATCAACATTCATAGACACGCACAACTTAAAATAGCGAAGGTAATTGTCGGCGTTTCGAGGAACGGCGGGCGCCTCGGGTGCCGGCAATAAAAGATTTGTAGGCTGCGTGCCTCCTCCCTCAATGGCATAGCGCAAGACGGACACGGACGCGGCGGTTTTATCCTCGGTTCAGCCAACGGGGCCCTACGCCCAGCGGGGGCGTGGCCACGCTCGTGTTACTCGCGCTCAAAGGTGAGCCCGCAGTGAGGGGTTGAGGGCGGCGTCGTGTGGGGAGAGAAGGATCTCAAGCCCCACGATCGTGGTTACGGTGGTAGTGGTGAGCGGTTTTCTCCGTGTGAAGCGGAGTTGAAGATGGGGTCCCGAATTAACCGAATCAATCCAACCGAATCCAACCGAATCCAACCGAATCCAACCCTTTCTAATGAGGCATTACTCCCCCTTTTATAGGAGAAGGAGAGAGATAATGTTTACATTGGTGGTTGCCTAGGTGGCTAATTCGAGGCTGCACCGGTTGCATGTGCGTCGCCGAGGGCGCGGTCGGTTTGGGCGTTGCCCGCTAAGACACGCGCCCAGATCCGATGGTGGGACGGCCGGGCGCGCCCCGAGGGTCCCGTGAGGCATCCTCACAGTCCGCATGGCGAGGGTCGGTGGTTCTTTGCCTTGCGTGTCAAGTGCCCGAGGGTCCGCCCCTACGCGGGCGTTTTGACGATGTTCGGGAAGTGAACAGTGTCATCTTGGTTCCCCGTCTCGGGTGGCGTAAAACACGTCACTGGTTCAGCATTGCGCCCCATCGGATCGGATTGGGGAGGCGATTCGCAGTCGATTGGATCGGGCGTAATCGATGGCACCGGCGCCTTGTTCGTCCACGCGACCGCACCGAACGCGGCGGTTTCCCTTCCTCCGGACGGAACCTCCCTCGCCCGAGGGTCGGCGACCCGAGACGGGCTATTTGGGGCTGCCTCGCCCGAGGATGGAGAGCTGGTCTCCCTCGAGCGAGGCGGAGTTTTTGCGCCCGAGGGTGGTGAGCTAGGCCACCCTCGGGACGAATCGGAGATTTCCCCCGAGGCCGGTGAGCTAGGCCGGTCTCTCAGGCGAATCGGAGACGCGAGGTCGAGCCAGGCCATGGTTTGGCGGGCGGTCGACGTGGAACGCCGTGGTTCGTTGTTCGGTAGAGGTCCTTGACCTTGTCCTTCGTGAGCGTAATAAGCTCTTGTACGTCGTGGTGACTCCATTCGGGCCGCCGTGGGCCATTCCGTGGGTCGCTCCGTTGTCATGTAAACGCCGTGGCTCAATGGCCCCGGTCCATCATTCGTCGGGCCGTCCCCTCCATGCGGGATGATAGCAGGCTAGGTTTTCTTGGGCCTTGGCAGGCCGACAAATTCTCGTGGTTTGAGAATGTCTCGAGGCCCAATATTTTGGTCCCCCGACGGTAGCCCCGAGCCCCCGAGCGAGTGAGGACTCGCCCGGGTTCTCCTACCGTTCCCGCCGCCTTGTTGTTTCTCGGGGTGGTTCGTCTACAAGGGGTGCGGCTGAGCGCACCAGTTGGGTGTAACCCCGAGGCCTCGAATGGAATGGCGGATTCCTTCGAGGTCTTTTATGTCTCGCACGTCGGCAAGACTAAAATAGCTCTTAAATTGCGCTTGTTTGTGCGGAGCATGTTTGTTTTGCGTGGGCAGCCCGAGGCCCGCGCTTATGTGCGCAAGGTCGACCCGGGCCTCCTCGACTTTGATCATACGCTCCTCTGTCGCCTCCCGAGAGGGAGGAGGAGGGGAGACACGTCACAATGCCCCGTAAGTCGAATGTGGCGTGCTCCGGTGGGCGTTATAGAAGTGCATTTTAAGTGGGGTGCCCGTGCCCTTGCCGGAGAGCAAGGGTCGGCTATGTGATCGAGATTCACCCCATGAGAACCCTGCGGACCGCTTAGCGAGATCCCGGGGTTTGGGCGGACCAACCCCGAGGGGCTCAGAGGCCTCCACGGATGGGACATCTCTATAAGCAAGACCCGCAGGCCTTACACACATTCAGGAAATCCAGAGCCCCAGGGGGCCGGGTATAGCCGGGTTGTGCATTTCCCTCCTGCCCCTGGCTCGGGTTATCCCGAGGCGACTGTAAAACCCACGTGGGCCCAGCCTGGCAACCTCTCGGAATGTAGGGTGTGTCGCCCGAGGCCCGATTTGGTTTCCGCCCCGGGGGGGCGGGGAACCGATCATCGGACCGACTTTTTGCCCCTTAGGGTCGGGCGCCTGCTGGGTATGGATGGCCGGACGGTTTAACCCCTGACTGGGAGCGAAGCGTCTCCTCGCTGCGCTCGAGGCGGCGTGCCTGTTCAAGTCCGATGGGACGGGCCCCGTGGGCTTCCCTGTCGGGCGGAGATCGAGGGCACCGCCAAGGTGCATTAATGCCCTTGACGGTTCCACCGCGCCTTGCCGAGCCGTTGGATGAGCGGTTTCCGTTCCATCGTGGGCCGTCCATTCCAGAGTCGGTTCGATTGCCCGGGCCGGCGGTTCGCCTTCCCTTCCCTATAAATATGGGGGTCACCGCGCGGTGGCGGATAGTTGCTCCCTTGCTCTTCGCCATCGCCTTCTTGCCTTCTTCTTTGTAGCAATCAGGAGATAGAGAGATAGTGTGGGAGAGATTAAGGGAGAGATTCACTTGCCTTGCGCTCGTGTGATCGGGGTTGCTAGCGGTTGCCACCCTTCGTCTCCCTTTCATCCATGGCGCAGTCGGGTAGTGGTGACGGCGCGAGGGAGGTGCTCGACGCTGAGCCGTGGCCGAGGTCGACGGCGACGGAGGAGAAACTTCAGCGCCCGGGTCGAGGAAGGGCTCCTCCGCCCCCG
Source organism: Hyparrhenia diplandra (assembly GCA_015847255.1). Classification (NCBI taxonomy): domain Eukaryota; kingdom Viridiplantae; phylum Streptophyta; class Magnoliopsida; order Poales; family Poaceae; genus Hyparrhenia; species Hyparrhenia diplandra. The sequence goes on from JADLZK010011669.1 coordinate 1,670,913, forward strand.
CACCGACGAAGAGCGGCCGGTGGATTGCTCTAGATTGGGCCGAGGAGGAGCCTAACCCTCGTGACGGCTACGTGGTGAGCCTGATGGATCTTCACCGGCGCGGCTGTTGACACCTATTATAGCATAAAATTACTAGTCAATTAAACATGAATAAGGGCTTAATTTAAATATCTACATAAGTCTAGGGGCTTTAACTAACATAATTCCACGAGTTTTGGTGATTTATATATTTTCAGGGACTTAACAGATAATTGTAGAGAATAATGGAGAAAGTTCCAGAATACACAAGACATGTGATGACAAGACTTGGCCGTGAAGTAACTCAACCCAAAAAGTGGACTAAAACATTCTAGAAGGTACCGAGAGAACACCGTAAGGAACCGAGAGGCCGAGGAGAGACAGGGCACGGCGGCCGCCAGTTATTTTGGCCCGGCCGCCGTGGGTCCCACCTGTCACCCTCTCCTTTCTATGGCGGTTCACTACCGACCTTGAGGTTGTATCTACACCGTTGTTGGAGGTCGGTTTGATCCAATGGTGGAGATTGGTTACTTGTCCGCTACTCTACCTCAGGACTATATAAGCAGCCCCAGGGTCGACCCCATAGCATTATTATTCATTATTATTCATTATCAATTCATTCTATCTCATTGTCTCTCGGTTGTAGAGGTATCCCAATGTAAGGATAACCTCTCTCTAAGAGATTAGTGAATTAGAATGTAATTAGAAGCATAATTAGAACATCATTAGAAGAGCTAATACAAGAGGATTAGAACTCATTAGTTCTAATCTTTAGAACAAGAGAGATAGAGAGAGAGAAGGAGTCGAAGGAAGTGCCCTACTGTCGGGTGCTATCTTCACACTTGTACCTCTGGAAGTTAATCTACACTTGGAGTTACTCGTAATTTATTTCTTCTTTTAGTAAGTTATTGTTTATAATTATTCTTATTGGTCTACGAGTCTCTTAGGAGTACTTTAATCGGGCGCCTAGATTAGAGTATTATTCGCAAAGGCGAACGTGGTGTTTGGGCTCGGGTATCTCGTGATATACACCCTACCTTCCTAGGATCGTGGTAGTTCGTGGTAGTGATGGTACCATTGATTCCTTTGGATTCCACGTCCCGTTGGATAGGACACGTAGGAACTAGTTACCGAGGGAATAGTGAGTTTTGGCCTTGCTTTCCCTTTGAGTACATCCCCATAAGAATTTATCGACATTGCTTACCGAATCAAGATTTATCTATCTTAGTAATCCACTCTATATCCTCAACCTTCTAAGTCTTGTATTACTCCGGATTAAGATTAGATCGTAGTCACCCTCACCCGCTTTCCCTCGTGGATTCGATATTTTAACCCTCTCTCGGGTGAAGTGCTCACCGTGACTGCTCGCTATGCACTATACAAATTATAAATAATTTCAGTAGGATAACGTTTACCAACAAGCATTTTCGGGGCCAAGTTGTCGGGAAACGGATTGCCGAGATTGACTTAGAATCTACCTTATCCTTGTATTATATTCTTTTCTTTTATTTTTATTCTTTTTTTTTTTATCTTTTTAAATCATCTATTATTTACTTTCCTTTTTCATTATGAATTCCATGCCTATCTATAAATATCTTGGACCCTCTAGCCAAAGCTTTAGGCAACCGTAATCTTCGAGCCTATCCTAGCTAAGTCCCTATGAGCTACGCTTGGGTTATATAAGAATGGTTCGTAAACTAGCCTTCTCGGGGAGAAGGTGAGGCCATCCCACACTTACATCTATGAAAGTTTGAGGAAATTATGGGATGCTTTCGTATGGAAGGCATATCCTATAATACCTTACGGAAGTTCTTTCCGTTCTCTTTGACGGGAAAAAGCTAAACAAAGGGTATTACTTAAACATAGAGAGAGTAAAAAGGAGATTGGGATACTTTAGTGTCCAACTTTTGCACATATTACTTTCCCACCTCCAAAGTGGCCCGTCTTCAGATAGAACTTTTAACTTTTAAACAAAAGAAGAAGAGTCTCTTAATGCATCATGGGATCGTTTTAATGACCTTATCAACTTTGGCCCAAACCTTGGTATCTCGGATCCAATCCTTCTTCAACATTTTTATCCGGTCCGAACAAGAAAAGATAAAAAAGAGACCTTAATGCAAGAACCGGGAGGTGCATTCCTTGCTCATCCGCTATAGAAGCAAGAGATCTCATTGACGCATGTTGCGGATATGCCACCCCCACTAGAATTTTCCCCCGAGAAAATGAAGAATCATCCTCCCGATCAAGGAGAAGAAACCACGATAGCAAATTCACAACAATTCCAATCCCAAGACCTAGCTATCTATCCCGAACCATCATCATCCCGTAATCCCCCAAAGGAAGAAATTTCACCTTTGGAAGATCCTTATGAACCTACCCTTAGTGATTTTGGGAGATCAATAAATTCTCATCCGACAAGAGACTTCTAAGTGACCATAATTCAAATTCCTTTAAGGAGATATCTCTTATTGAAAATGTTTATAAGAGATTTCCAAGTGATTATAATCTGATTCTTTTAAAGAGAAGTCCAGTATTTGAACATGCTTATTCATTCAAAAGACATTGGGAAGAACCCAAGGATGACATGTCCGATCTTGCCATAGAAGTAGAGCAAGGCTATCTAGAAGACAATCTTATCTTCTCCTCTACTATGTCTAGACAAGATGATTTATTGAACCCATCTATGAACCCATCCTTGTCCCCGATGAATCCACATATGCTTCCTTCTTTGAAACACAGTGATTATCCTAGAAATTTATCACAACAACCTAAACATAGAGATCATCAAGACCACCAAGAAGAACCACAACAATGGCTTGAGAGTGTTAAAACCCATGTATCCCAGCCATTGATTGTAGGGATGATATCTTAGACCCTATTAGCTTGAGAAACACAAACCCAAGAGATCCTTTTTAGACAGCCATAATGAATTAACCTTGGAGTTTGAGAAGGAAGACAATATCGCTGAGCATGATAGCTACTCCATAGACACTCCATCTAATCCATGTTCACATGATCACCTTCCTAAATCACCTAGTTTCTCTATCAATATCCCACATGAGATCTTCAACCTCCTCATTCTCTTTCCTCCTATAAATTTCGAAAGGGTGGTTGTAGATGCATACATTTATAATAAATATTCTAGATCTCGTTGGCATTAAATCTTGAGGTAGATTGATGTTGGAAGGGAAACCACTTCATCATTATGAATCTTAATTTAATAGGTTTCCCAAGGATGAGCTTGTTGTCCTTAATCAAGCACTTCTTGAGAAATAACATGAGTGTTTTCTTGCTATAATACCCTTGTGAAATAAACATAGAGATAAAAATAAGGAAATATTCCTTCGGGTATTCTTGTCACTAACCATTTCAGATCTAGAACAAGAAGAGCGAAGGAGGACAATGTAAGGTATGTCCAACCAATCATTGTGCAACATGAAATCACATGCATAGAAATATTTCTTTATCATGTTGCTACACTATCTTAGTTGCCTCTATCTTTTGAGACATATTAAATCTACTAAAAATATTATCATGCTTTTCATCTCTCTGAATCAATCTCTATAATGCCTTCATGCTACACTTTATCTACCATAGTATGCTTTGGTTTGGGAACGCATTACACATGCAGTTAGTGTGTTTCTATAGGCTTTTAAATTAAGCGTGGTGCTTAGGTTAAAACGCCTTCCTTAATTGAATTAGACATGGAGTCTAGTTTAATTATTGAACTAAAAAATTACTTGTGTAGACATTGGTATATTTTGTTAGACTAACCCCTGCAGCAAGAAGAAACTTTTAAATAAGCTTGGGGAGGTCCCGAGATAAACTCATACTAAAGATGAAGCAAGAAAAAAAGAAGAGGAGTGCCACAAACAAAATCTACAAAACAAAATCACTTGCTCAAATATCAACTTAAGGATGAATGGCACATGGAGAAGGAAGACCAATTCCATCAAGGATAATCCAATCATGCTCTTCCTCCTCACATGCTCCCATCACATCCCACATACTTGAAGCAAGACCCCACAAATCTTTCACAAGGAGGACACGTTCGTACATAGAAGAACCTTATGGAATAAAGAGAAAGAAGACAAGTTAGGAAAAGCCGCACAAGAGGCCAAATCAAGAAAGCTTTAAGCAAAAAGAAAAGCACCATCACAAATTGCTACAGTACCATCATACTAAGGTAACATCTTGAGGTGAGTTGTCAATAAATAAGCTTTCTCTTAATTATGGCATATTCATAAATAAAGAACCAAACATGTTAGAGTAACATCCTTGCTTGATCCGACTTCGTTAGCTCAACATGTTTTGTTTCTTTTTGTTGTTCCTAACATCACCTTCTTGATCTCATAGTCATAATCATACTAGCAAATGTTTTGCAACATTCATGTTCCATCCTCCGATCTTATCACCTTTATTATAGTAATAGAAACACATAAACATTAATTTTATCTTGTTTAATGTGCCTAAGGTTTTAGAGAAGAATGAATTTTTGGTTCTGTTGGTGTTTTCCCACCAACAGAGCCCATGCACTTGATCTCTGCCTTGTTTTTGTATGCAGGACACACTTCGCGAAAAATATGGAGGAGTCTTCACTCTCCCCAAAATTCTACAAGAGAATGTCCGGACCCACAAAGCATGCACACAAAACAAGAAGCCGCCAACTCTCACTATCAAAGTTTCACTTCAAAATGTTGGACCAAACAAAAAGAACATGGGTGACAAAATTTACGTAATCACCATCTTAGGAGATACAGCTATCAAAGATCGATGATACACTCAAGGAGTAACCAAGGTAAGTAGTCTTGTTCAACTGACTTAAAACATTGAACCCTCGCCGAAAGGTAACTCGGTAAGTTATCCATATTTAATTCTTAGCATTGCATATTTAATTGCATAATCATATTTATTTCCCCGGCATCTCGCATAAGCATATTTACTTCTTTGCATAATCATTTTCCTTTAGCATATTTAATTTCGCATTAGCATTGCATTGAAAAATTCTCAAGCCCCATGTGAATAATCTTGTGGTATGTAACAACTCATAAAGATATTCACCGTGGTGGCATAAAAATAATTATTCATTCATTTAGTTGCATTTGCATCATAATTCTTTTTGCATGCATATAAATTTATAAAACTCCAAAATATTTTTTACTGAAATTTTACACAGGATAATTATGAACCATATTTAGACACATGAAGCTAAAGTGGATAACTCCTAATGCTTAATCAAGTTCCACTAGCTTTGTTGTTTATTTGAGTTCAGCAGATTCGAAGGAATAGAGACATGATAGGTCGACATCATCGCCATCTATCTCAACTTCCTCATCATTAATGACTCTACACTTCAATCCAAATTTTGGGGAGAGCACCCCCGTTTATCCCGAGAAGTATATCTACTCTACTATATTATTATTATTATTATTATTATTATTAGATAAATATTTAGTTTGCTTGGTTTGCTAAAAGAGTTTGTTAGGAGTCTAGTTTTATAAAAAGTCTAGTCGCTTAAAAGAGTCTTTGCTAGAGTTTGAGAATAAATAAATAGGAGTGTACCTGGAGGTTTTCTTTTCCACCAATATAAAATGATCTCTAAAATAAAATCTCATGCATGGAAATGATGAATAGTTGCTCCGCCGTAATTCCTTTTCAAGTACCTAGCTTTCAAGCCTAATCTCTCTTGAGCCTTAAATGCAAAACTGCTTTGAGTTGAGATTCACCTTGAACCCGAAACCCGTGGGTTGCAAATTGCTTGCTCTAAAGTCTAGGTAATTGATGGATATGATATATGAGAGTCCGAGCTGCTATTAATCTTACTCCTAGTGATACTAGATTTCTGGAGATTTATATTTTGAAAATTTAAAAGTGCACATGATAAGTTCTTGTGTGACAAGAGTGTGAACCTCCTATCACGACCATATATACATGCTATTTAGATTAGGAAAACCTTTTGATTTATATATATAGGCTGCTTGCTTTGCATTGAGTTTGTTCAATCTCTGTCGACCCTTAGAAACTTATCATGCCGATCATGTACACTCCACTTTATTCCGCTATATCCACTCTACTTATCCACCATATATATCACTATCACTTCACTCTAGCCAACAAAAATGTTCTATTCCTATTTCGGGAGAGAGCAACCAAAAACATTTCCTACCAATTCATTGCTAGCCAATACCTTACAAAAGCTCCATTGCATTTATTTATCTCTCACAAATATTGCAAAAAGAGATTTGGGTTGTAGACTATTCTTTATAAAAAAAAAAGAGGAGATGAAAATGGACAAAAGTCCTACAAAGTAGTAGAGCCTACCTCCCCGAGAAAAAAGAAAAAGAAAAATAGAGATGAAAAATGAACAAGTGTTCGAGGGCTTAGTAGAGCCTACATCTCTAAAATAAAGATGAAAAAATGGACAAGTATCCGAGGGTGAGTAGAACCCACATCTTTAGAGAGAGGAAATACTTGAGCACAAAAAGTCTAGGACCAGCAGAGAGTCCACCTCTCTAAAAATAAAAGAAAAAGCTACACCCGCATTCTCTACAAAAATTCAAAAAGAGAGATAATTCCTTAAGGAGCATAAGTAAGATATTCCTCATCTATTTATTTTACTCTATTATATTCTCTATATTCTATCCACCATACACATGCACCACTTGATCAAGTGTGATTTGTTACTTTGGATCCATTGCTTGAACTTACAAAGATATGCTTAGTAAGTAGAATTAGTTTTTCCCACCTATAAGCTCCGGATATAAAGCCTCGATATAGGATGAGAGAAAAGAAAGTATAGAGTGATATTGCTTAAGCCAAAAAATATTACATCTTTTGAGAGATAGGTAACATTACTTTATTACCTAAGAGAGGATCCACAAATACCATAAATGAGAGACTTGAGAGAGTCATACTAGGAACTTTGAGTTTTATTTTGAAAACTTGCAAAACTCCAGAAGGACAGTTGAACAAAGAGTTTGAGATATGGTGTTTGACTTGATTGTTCTATCTTTCAATTACTCAAGATCTCAACAAAAAGTTATAAGCTCCATGGTAAAAGGTAATATTGATAAGTCAAAAGTTATAAAAAATTTTATTCCTATCCGAGAGAAATTTTGAAAGCATGTGTATTGTTGAGGTATGAAAGCGTTAAAAGAACTCCCGATCCTTTGTTAAGTTTGACTTTGCTAGGGACTAGCAAAGGGTAAGCTTTGGGGAGCTTGTTGACACCTATTATAGCATAAAATTACTAGTCAATTAAACATGAATAAGGGCTTAATTTAAATATCTACATAAGTCTAGGGGCTTTAACTAACATAATTCCACGAGTTTTGGTGATTTATATATTTTCAAAGGGGACTTAATGATAATTGTAGAGAATAATGGAGAAAGTTAGGAATACACAAGACATGTGATGACAAGACTTGGCCGTGAAGTAACTCAACCCAAAAGTGGACTAAAACATTCTAGAAGGTACCGAGAGAACACCGGAAGGAACCAGAGGCCGAGGAGAGACGGCCACCGGGCGGCCGCCGAGCCTATTTTGGCCGGCCACCGGGTGGGTCCCACATCGGCCCCTCTCCTTTCTATGGCGGTTCACTACCGACCTTGAGGTTGTATCTACACCGTTGTTGGAGGTCGGTTTGATCCAATGGTGGAGATTGGTTACTTGTCCGCTACTCTACTTGTCCGCTACTCTACCTCGGGACTATATAAGCAGACCCGTGGTCGACCCCATAGCATTATTATTCATTATTATTCATTATCAATTCATTCTATCTCATTGTCTCTCAGTTGTAGAGGTATCCCAATGTAAGGATAACCTCTCTCTAAGAGATTAGTGAATTAGAATGTAATTAGAAGCATAATTAGAACATCATTAGAAGAGCTAATACAAGAGGATTAGAACTCATTAGTTCTAATCTTTAGAACAAGAGAGATAGAGAGAGAGAAGGAGTCGAAGGAAGTGCCGGCCTGTCGGTGCTATCTTCACACTTGTACCTCGGTGGAAGTTAATCTACACTTGGAGTTACTCTGGTAATTTATTTCTTCTTTTAGTAAGTTATTGTTTATAATTATTCTTATTGGTCTACGAAGTCTCTTAGGAGTACTTTAATCTGAGCGCCTAGATTAGAGTATTATTCGCAGTCTTGAACGTGGTGTTTGGGCTCGGGTATCTCGTATATACACCCTACCTTTCGGATCGTGGTAGTTCGTGGTAGTGACAGTACCATTGATTCCTTTGGATTCCACGTCCCGTTGGATAGGACACGTAGGAACTAGTTACTGAGGGAATAGTGAGTTTTGGCCTTGCTTTCCTTTGAGTACATCCCCATAAGAATTCTATCGACATTGCTTACCGAATCAAGATTTATCTATCTTAGTAATCCACTCTATATCCTCAACCTTCTAAGTCTTGTATTACTCCGATTAAGATTAGATCGTAGTCACCCTCACCCGTTTCCCCGTGGATTCGATATTTAACCCTCTCTCGGGTGAAGTGCTCACCGTGACTGCTGCAGACTATACAAATTATAAATAATTACGTAGGATAACGTTTACCAACGGCGGCTTTGGGATGCGTGAATTAGGTTCATCCGGCGATCCTCCATTACTATGAAGTCGAGCTCCACCACTGCCCCGAACTTCGATCTCCCCGGGCCGCCGCCGTCACCCTTTGCGAGGGATTCCCGGGGATCGAGCCGCATTGGGACCTCTGGTTGTGGTTCTTCAAGGCGGACCTTACTACGCCTCGGTGGCACAGGGCCGACCACGGAGGGCATTTTGCGTTGGTGGTTGTGCGCCCAAGTCCGTGCGGAGCGCTTTGAGGCCGAACCGAGGCTGATGGGTACATCGTATCCAAGCTCACCTCCTCGAACAAGGGGTGGCAGGATCGGTGGTTCTACCTCCGCAACGATGGGGAACGCCGCTTCCCGCGTAACAAGGCGGGTCCTCAAGTATCGCCGCGAGAAGTGGAATGGGGTCCCCCCTCGGAGGATCACCGTCGGTTGGAAGGCTGAAGCGGCGGGTCCCTGCTGACTCCGGGAAGGATGTGAATGTTGCCGCCGTGGTCGCCGCCTTTCACCCGGCGTCGGTTCTTTGCCGGTGATGGATCGCCCTTGCTCATGTGCAAGATGGCGCCCGACGCCGAAGGTCTTGACGCTTGCTTGGGATGTCGGGGCCTTACTCTTTCCACCGATGGCACGGCCAAGAGGGTGAGGGATGCGTTGGGGTCTAACACCCGACACCTATCCCCCGAGATCCCCATGCGCCCGACCAGGGTATATCTCCACGTAAGTACTTCTTGGCCTTCGCATTGCTTGGTGCATTGTTGCCATGGCGGTTCTCACTTTTTCCTCTTCACAGGTCGTTTCAACTACGGGACTCCCCTCCTCCCGTACAGATTTGGGCGCCGACCGCCGGACTGCGAACCGCGCTCGAACGAGCTGCAGAGGGCCCCGCACTGAAGAAGGAGGAGAGGAAAAAGAGGAACGTGGCTCGCGAGAAGCGCGGGGTCGAGCAACGAGCGGGCGAGTCGCCCGATACCTCGACCACCGAGGAGGGCGACAACCCGGAGGATGAGTTTTGTGTGAACTCGTCGATGACGACGTGGCAGCTTCGGATAGACCAAGCCATGGGCCTCCGGACCGGCCGGGGCTCCGATTACAAGCTGAGCCCGAGCCCGAGATGTCAGGAACACTGGCACCCGTGCGCCCGAGGGTTCCTCCGCCGAGTCCTCGGGACCATTGGTGTTGGCCACGTCGGCACCGGCGTCCACGGGCGAGGCCGAAGGAAGAACCGACGCCTCCCACCAAGAGTACCTCGGCGTCGCTGGCACGGTTCGGGGGGGGACAAGCCGCCCCCGTCGATCCGATCCAGCCCCGTGCGTCTGGCGTCGTGGGGGGCGGCGCCAGCGTCAAGTGACGCCGAGGTCGCGCAGCCATCGAAGCCTCGTCGGCGCCGAGGGTGATACCTCGGGGCCGTGAGTTTCGTTTTGCCTTTGCAATCTTGATTTCCTTCTCGGCATATGGTTTGCCTTGTTTTGACGTGTCTTGGGCTTTAGGAAACAGGGGGCCGCCGTTATACACCCCAAGAAGGCCCGAAGGCGGTGCACGATCCTCGGCCGGCGCACGAGCCGGGGTCGCCCGGCGGTAGAGATACCTCATGGCACGCTGCCGAGTCCTCTGACGGACGCCCATTTCGAGCCCGGTGGGGTCGGTCCCCTGCACCCGGCCCAGGACGCGCGAGGCGGCGAGGCCCATGGTGGCGATGGTGGGCTGGCTGCCCAGCCCGACGGTGACCGACACGAGAGTTTGGTCGGCCGGGACGCCGCCGGTCTTGGGCAAGTGGCGCCGCCCGGCGAGGTCGCGGATACCGCCCACTCAGGAGGCGGTCCCTTTGTTCGGAGTTCTAGAGGAGCTCTTGACGGCAGACGCCGCAGGTCTCCGCCTGCTCGGGCGCTTGTCGCGACCCGGGCGCCACGAGCCGTACAACCCCGACTTCCCGCTGCTCCACGCGTGTCCGGTTCGAGGCGGCCTCGGCAAGCCGTCGTTTTCGGCCATGGTGAGGGCGAGTCCGTGGTCGTACCGTGAAGGGCCCCTGGACTTTATTGGTTCGGGTTTCCCGAGATGCGGGAGTTGCTTGGGTGGAAGCGGCATTCCCCGAGATCCAACCCGGCGGTCCCCCCCTTGGCCTTGGGTGATGTTCGGGGTCTGCCACCGCGGGTGATCGATGGCCGCTAGAAGTCTTGGCGTGGAGGACCCATGAGCAGATCGGTCGGTGGGCCGCCGAGGGCCTCGCGAGGATCGGGGAGACCATCACCGCCGCCGTCTCGCGAAGCCGGCACGAGTAAGTATCTTGATGGCCATCTCCGCTGCATGTCCTTTGTGCTGCGTCTTGATGAGTAGTATTGTCGTTCACGGACTCTCCTGCCGCCCGGCCAGGGAGAAGTCCGAGCTCCTCCGCTAGAATGTCTGACTGGAATGCCCTTGGTCAAACTCGAGGTGGGTTGGCCGAGGCCCGTAGTGAGACCTCCAAAGGCTTCTTTGCTCTTGCCGAGGAGAGGGAGTCTCCGCCGACAAAGCCCCGGGCGGCGGAGCTTGTCAAGGCAGTCCGAGGCCGGCAATTTGGCGGTGAGATGGCTCGGATGAGCCAAGACCGAGGGCCGCCGGAGCCGGTCTCAGGGGCCCTTGGGGAGGCCCATGACGAGGCGGGACAGTCCGGGATGAGGCGAAGAAGGCGGAGATGTGCGGCGCCCTCAACACCCGCAGGGAGGCTGGTGTCCGAGGGGGCCCTCGGGGGAGAAGGACCCGGCTCAAAAAGTCGCTTCCGAATGAGCATGGCGTCATCTTTGGTGGCAAGCTGAAGTGCCAAGGTACGTCTTATCCCCGGTGGGCTTTGTCATCTTCGATTCCGTCGTCTCGATGTTGTCTTGGTGGTTGTTGCCGAGGCGGAGAATGTCGGACCGAGGCCGTTAATACGCGGCCACGCCGCCAAGGGCTGGAGCGGGAGCAGAAGTCGCGGCGGGGAGTTGGAGGAGGCCCTGCCGGATCTCTGCCGTCCCCTTCGGCGGGGGCAACCCGGAGGCTGGCCCTCGGCTGCTGATCGCTGGCGCCGTCGGTGGATTCCTCAGGTCCGAACTCCTAACGCCTTCCGAACGGCATTCGCGACATGCCCGGCAGTGGTGCCGCTCCCACTTCCCGATGGAGTCCACCACGACGGGACGGTGTCGCGACGGGCTTCTTCCTCGGCTCCGATGACGAGGAGGGGGTGATCCGCCGAGAGGGATGCCGCCGACGCCGCCAAGACCAAAAGTCTATATGACTTCGTGGATGGCGCGCGACTGGGCTTGTCTTCGTGCTTTGAGGACGAGGTGTGTCCCGTGCACTCCCCACAGAGTCCACCTATGAGGCGGACACGGAGATGGTGGACGCCACGTCAGGGACGCGGCCGACGGGCCCGACGCCACCCTCGGGAGAAGCGGCCCGCCGAGGGCGCTCATGCCATGCCGGCTTCTTATTTGGCCGGGCGGTGAGGCGCAAGTAGATGAGGCCTCCCTTGCCCCTTGATCCTTCCTTGCATGAAAAAGATTGGAGCTTGTGAGATGGATGTGTATAAACAATGGCGCCGCCAGAGGTGTGGCCTTGACGGGTGCACTTATGTTTTAAGGTTGCGTTCCTCGGATTTCATGTTTATTGTGTGGCCAGGTTGCTTGCCTTATCCGCTCGCAAGGTAGTGAGCACGGGTGCCTCGGGCGGCGGTCCGTTTAGCTTCGGCTACTTTGCTTGGGATTTTCTCCGTTTGTAAGATAGCGGGCACGGGGTGCCGGGGTGCCCCGCTTGGTTCGGCTATCTTACTTAGGATTTTCAAGCGTGCAGCGACCCTCGCAGCCTTAAACAATCGATCGAAGTATACGCCACGAGAACTTTTTGCTGAAAAAAAGTTTTGAAAAAAAAAAAAAAAAGAGGAGGGAGGGGGTCCCCGAGGGGGTCCCCGTGTAGCCCCGAGGGAGTTTTAGTCTTGTCTTGGACGAGGCTAAGACTCCCTTAAGGTTTGCACGAGAAGTACTTTTTCGTGAAAAGATGTAGATCTTTTATTGAGCGAAAAAAAACACAGGTGTTTGACTTCTAGTGCGGAATTTAAGGGTAGAAGCGGCGTAGGCGTTCTATGTTCCAAGCGTTGGAGTAGATTTCGCCCTTCTCATTCTTAAGCTTGTAGGTCCGGGCCTTAGTATTTCGGCGATGAAATACGGCCCTTCCTGTGGTGGCGTGAGTTTGTGACGCCCTTTGTTATCGTTTTCTACCGAGCACGAGGTCGTTGACTTGGAGCTCAGGAGGTTTTAACCGCTTGGCGTGATATTTTTGCGCAGAGCCCGCCGATATCTCGCTGAGTGCGAGCGCAACGTCTCGGGCCTCGTCAACTTGGTCTATGGAGTCTTGCCTCCCCCGCTGGTTGCCTTGCTCGGTGTAGGCTCTCAGTCTCGGGGACCCGTATTCTATGTCCGTGGGCGGGGGATTGCCTCGGCCCCATAGACTAGAAAGAACGGGCTGAATCCCGTGGCTCGGCTTTTTTCGATCGTTCGAAGGCTCCATAGAACCGATGGTAGCTCCTGGTACCACCTCTTGCTGTACTGGTTCAGCTGATTGAAAATTCTCGGCTTGAGCCCTTGTAGGATCATGCCGTTGGCACGCCTCCACTTGACCGTTGGTCTTCGGGTGAGCTACGGCCGAGGTATCGACCGGATGCCATAGTCATCACAAAAAGTCGAGGAATTTCTTCCCCACAAAGTTGGTTCCGTTGTCCGTGATGATGGAGTTCGGGACTCGAAACGGGAGATGATATCCTCAAAGAATTTCACCGTTTCCCCCGTGTGAGGGTTCACCACGGGCTTCAATCCATTTGGAGAACTTGTCAATGGCGACTAGGACGTGAGTGTGTCCTCTGGGCCTTTTCAAGGGTCCAATCATGTCGAGTCCCCACACCGTAAATGGCCACGTAAGTGGTATGGTTTTGCGGTGCTTGAGCTGGGAGATGCGTCCCGCGTAGAATTGGCATTCCTTGCAGGTACGCACGACTTGATTTGCGTCCCGTACCGCCGAGGGCCAGTAGAAGCCTTGCCTGAAGACTTTACCGACTAGCGTCCTCGGGGCGGCGTGGTGACCGCACTCCCCTCGGTGTGTCTTCGAGCAATTCTTTGCCTTCACCGGGGTATGCATCGCATGTACACTCCCGAGGCTCCTCTCTTGTAGAGTTCCCTTTTTTCTCCAATTAGCGCCAAAGGATTTAGCCCTTCGGGCCAACCGAAGCTTTCTCGGTCTTGTCTCGGGCAGCTCATCTCGGATGAGGTACTCCAATAGCGCTTCCTCCGGTCCAGGAACTGGGTCACCGCCATTGCTTCGGGCGTGGCCTGCTGCCCAGGGGCGCCTTCTTGAGCCCCGAGGGTATTTCAAGGGTATGTACTTGACCGAGGGTTCGTTGAGATCTCGGGTAAGCACGTTCGGGAACAAGTACCTCGGGTTCTTTGCGACCTTGGCAAGCTCATCCGTGGCCTCATTATAACGCTTTGGGTATGTGTTTGTGCTTGAGTCCATGGAATTTTTCCTCCAGCTTGCGCACTTCGGCCGATGCGCCTCCATCTTGGTCGTGGCACGCCGAGGCCTTCATGACTTCGTCGATGACCAGCTGCGAATCCCCACGGTTTCCAACCATCGGATCGAGGTCCGCCGCGATCCGAGACCATTGACCGGCGCCTCGACGGCGTTGTTGGAGGCAGAAAATGCAGCCGGATGGCATACCTCGTGTGAACCCCGAGAGGTGAGATGAAGAGCAATCCAGCCCCTTTGTCTTCATCATGGATCCATCGAAGAACATGGTCCAAAGACTCGGCTTTGGATGGGTGCGGGGGGTAGGCGTGTATCGGTCCATTCACCCACAAAGTCGGCTAGGACTTGGGACTTGATCTTTGCGGGGTTGGAACGACGGGGTTTCGCCCATGAGCTCCACCGCCCACTTCGCCACTCTTCCCGTGGCCTCTCGGTTTTGGAGGATCTCCCCGGGGGGGCGAGGACACCACGGCGGCGGGTGCGTGAGGAAGTAGTGACGAAGCTTCCTTCGCGTTAGTGCGATGGCATACGTAGTTTCGCGCATCCGCGAAATACCTTGTCTTTGTGTCGGAAAGCACTTCACCGATGAAGTAAACAGGGCGTTGAGGCGGCAACGTGTGCCCTTCTTCCCGGCTCTACTACGACCACCGCGCTGACCACACGGGTAGTGGCGGTGGCGTATAAGAGCAAGGTTTCTCCCCTGGATTTGGTGGTACCGAGGACCGTGGGTTCGTCGGGAGTTTCTTGAGGTTGCCGAGGGCCTCTTCGCCTCGGGGTCCAAACAAAGCGCCGGACTTGCGAAGGAGTCGGTAGAGGGGCAGGCCCTTCTCCCCGAGGTGTGAGATGAACACCTTAATGAAGCCAGGCAGCCCATGACCTTACGTACTCCCTTGAGATCTTGGATTGGACCCATCTTGGTGATTGCATCCACCTTGGTCGGGTTTGCTTCGATGCCTCGTTGAGAGACAATAAAAGCCCGAAGCATCCCTCGGGGACCCCGAATACGCACTTCTCGGGGGTTGAGCTTGACTCCCTTCTTGTTTAGGCACTCGAAGGTTTCCCGAAGGTCTCCCACGAGATCCGACGTTTTCTTGGATTTGACCACAATGTCATCGGCGTAGGCCTCCACGATCCGTCCGATGAGTTCCCCGAAGATGATTTGCATGCATCGCTGGTATGTTGCGCCCGCGTTCCTCGGCCCGAAGGGCATGGTGAGGTAGCAATACATCCCGAAGGGTGTTATGAACGAGGTCGCGAGCTGGTCGGACTCTTTCATTTTGATCCGTGATAACCGGAATACGCGTCAAGAAAGGACAACGTTTCACATCCCGCGGTGGAGTCGACAATTTGGTCGATTCGAGGCAAAGGAAAAGGAACTTTCGGGACATGCTTTGTTGAGACTAGTGTAGTCCACACACATCCGCCATTTCCCATTCTTTTTTCTCTACTAATACGAGGATTAGCTAACCACTCGGGATGGAATACTTCTTTTATAAATCCGGCCTCCAGCAGCCTTGTGGATCTCTCGCCGATGATCTTCCGCTAGCGCCATCGAACGTCGCAAGCGCGCATGACTGGCTTTGAGCCCGGTCGGATGTCTAGGGAGTGCTCGGCGACATCCCTCGGTATGCCCGCATGTCCGAGGGTCCCCATGCAAACGCACGGGCGTTCGCACGGAGGAAGTCGACGAGCAATCGCTTCCTATTTTGGATCCAGGTCCGAGCCGATGGTCGGCAGCTTCTCCTTCGGTTCTTGGGATCGAGTGAGATCTTCTTTGTGCCCGAGGAGGGCTCGAAGTTCCCGGCGCGGCACTTGGCCTCGTGCTCGATCGTGATTTCGCCGTGAGCTCCTTTTCGCGTCGGCGATGAGTGCCTCGGCAATGGCGAGTGCCTCGGCGTACTCCACGCTCTCTACATCGCACTCATATGCGTGATGGTGTGAGGGCCAGTGGTGATGACACCGTTTGGCCCCGGCATCTTGAGCTTGAGGTGCGTGTAGTTCGGGACGACCATGAACTTGGCGTAACAAGGCCGTCCGAGGAGTGCGTGGTAAGTACCGCGGACCCCAAGAATCTCAAATGTGAGAGTCTCCTGCCTGAAGTTCGAGGGGTCTCCAAAGCACACCGGCAAGTCAATCTGCCCGAGGGGCTTAAGTTGCCTTAGGGGACGCACGCCATTGAATGCCGGCCCTCCTCGGGCGGATCTTGGACTTGTCTACCCAGGGAGGTCGAGGGTTTCTTAGATAGATGAGGTTGAGGCTGCTCCCTCCGTCCATAAGGACCTTAGTGAGCCGAGTGTTGGCGATGATGGGATCCACCACCGGTGGATAAGCCCCGGGGTTCGGGATGTCTTTGGGGTGATCCGACCGGTCGAAGGTGATGGCCTGGTCCGACCACTTGCGCAGCTTCGGGGTTCTTTGGCTCCGTGGCGTAGACCTCCCGACGCTCCTTCTTGCACCTTTGCCGCCACAGACATGTTCTTTGGTGCTACCGCCGAAGATCATGAAGCGGTTGTTCACCCTCGGGGAACTCCTCGTTGCCCTTGGCGCCACCCTCGGGAGCCTCTTCCTCATC
The DNA here is from genome assembly GCA_015847255.1 of Hyparrhenia diplandra. Classification (NCBI taxonomy): domain Eukaryota; kingdom Viridiplantae; phylum Streptophyta; class Magnoliopsida; order Poales; family Poaceae; genus Hyparrhenia; species Hyparrhenia diplandra. The sequence goes on from JADLZK010011669.1 coordinate 1,687,605, forward strand.
ACCCTCGGGGAATGGCTTTGAGCTTGGCGAAATGTTGGCGCACCTTCTTGCACTCCCGAGGGTATGCTTGGCCAGGGAAGTTATGGTTACGGCATGGCTTCTTGAGCATGTCGTCGAAGGTTTCTTGTGGGGGCGGGGGCCCTTGCGGTCGACGCGACCACCATGTCTTCATCGTCCGCTTAGGCGGCATGGCCCCTGCCCTTGCGGCTCTTATCCTTCTTCTTCTTCTTCTTGTTCTCCCGAGGTTGAGATCCCTCGGGCTCCTCTTCCTTGCGCTTCCCCTTGCCCGAGCCCCCGATTGAGCGAGCCCGACTGGCCTCCTCACTTCTTTGGCGAACTTGGTGGCGATGTCCATCGGGTTCGTTTGCCTCGGTTGGATTCCCGGCGCCCCGGCTTCTTCCACGAGGTCTCGGCATGAGGTGCCGGCCAAGAAGGCCCCTATGACGTCCGGAATCCGTCACATTGGGAGCTCGGTCATTTGCTTGGAGAAACGCCGGATGTAGTCGCGCAAGGATTCGTCGTACTTTTGTCGGTAGTTCCGAAGGTCCCGGGGGAGTTTCCCGGCGCAGATCGTGCCTTGGAAGTTGCCTTTGAAGGTCCTCACCAAATCCGTCCAGTTGGATATGAGGTTAGGCGAGAAGATGTTCCAGCCAAGCTCGGGCGGATTTCGGAGAGGCACAGGCAAAGATTCCGGATTATCACCTTGTCATCATGTGCCCCTGCAAACTGGCAGGCCAGTCGATAGTCGTCCAGCCATACCTCGGGACGAGTTTCTCCCGTATATTTCTCAAGGTGGCTAGGTGGCCTGAAACGCGCGGGGAGTGGTGCTCTCCTGATGTCCCTTGTGAAGGCCTGCGGCCGGAGGTTACGGGAGTACCCTCGGTCTTCCCGACGTGCATGGGAGTCTCGTCCCGCCGGTCGCCCACGAGGTGGGCTGCCTCCGCCAGCGTGCTCGTTGTCGCTCGATCTCGTCTACGAGGTTGGGTGCGCCTCGGTGACGGTCTTGGCAGGGGTCTTCGATGCAATCCCGCAGGGGCCGGTTCTTTGCGGTTGTCATTCGCTCTCGGAGTAGCCTTGCCGAGGCCCGGCTTTGCTCGGGCTGGGCTGAGCCTTGTCGGCTTTGTCCGGACTCTCCTCGTCGCCGTGATGTCACGGCCTGATCTCTGAGGCCGAGCTCTCCGCCTATTGTGCGGCTGCCCTGTCAAGGAGATGCCGCGAGCCTTCCCACGCGTCTTCCCTCGGTAGAGGGCTCCGGGCATCTCACGTACCGGCATGGGCTGCTGCCGCTCGTTGAGGCTTGCTCGGTTGAACGAGGGGCTGCTATGTCGGGGAAGGTGTGGCACTCCATTGGCATTGCGATTGCTGCCTCGGGGGCCTGAGGTGCTCTCGGGGCTGGTCCACGGCGGGCCGCTCGTTGAATGTTCCGCCCGGCCGCCGGTCGCGCGGATTCCGCCCCCGAATCCGGTTACGCAAGTCTGCGTTGTTGTGCGTTCTGGCCGGCAGGCGTGGCGCTGCTACCGGGCCGACAGGAGCGGAAGCCACTGGTGCCGGGCTCGCCCGTGGCGGAGGCGTCCATGTCCCTCGCTGGACACGTCGGTGAACCGACCGTCTTGCGGTGGGACTTCGACGTTGAAGCATTCCCTCGTGGGGTCATAGTACTCGTCTTCATCGTCGGTGCAAGGAGCGCCGAATGCTTGGATGAAGTTCCTGTTCTCTGGGTAGTAGAGCGAGTCCCTCAGCTCCTGGGTCCAGGCCCCAATCGAACCCGGAGGAGGCGGCATGACGGGGTCGTCCCGCATCCTCTGAAGGATGCGCTCCTCTGAGTGCATGTCCATGGGATAGCGTTCCCGGGTGGAACAACGGGAGGAGGCCTGGCCCGTGCTCTCCTGGCGAAGGCTTCGGACCGAGGGTTTCGTGTGCGTGGATTCAACAGGGACTCGATTAGGTTTTGGGGCATCCTTCCACGAGCGGACGCGGGTATGGATCTTCCCGAGGCCTAGGGTTCCTGGGAGCCCTTCTGCGAGTCGGCGCCGGGGAAATGTCGACGGATTCCGAATCCGTTGCTTGGAAGCGCCTTGCGCGCTGGTGGTTTCGCCTTGCCCGCCTCGCACGACGACCGTGATGGTGGGCACGCCGTGGTGGCGATGCTGCTCTTCCTTCAGCCGGTAGATCCGGCGGAAGGATCATCTCGTAGTCGTGGCGGGTGCGTCACGAATGCCGGCGTTCCGAAGCGATGGAGTTCGGCGGGAGCACGTGTCTCGGGCGCAGCATGGTGAAACGAAGGCGGAGCCGCCGCGAGGGTTGGTGGAGATGCGGATTGCACACAGCGTGCCCTACCTGGCGCGCCAACTGCCGGCGTTCGAGGAACGGCGGCGCCTCGGGTGCCGGCAAGAATAAAGATTTGTAGGCTGCGTGCCTCCTCCCCTCAATGGCGTGGCGCAAGGCGGACACGGGGGCGGCGGTTTTATCTGGTTCAGGCCAACGGGGCCCTACGTCCAGCAGGGGGTGCGTCACGCTCGTGTTACTCGCGCTCAAAGGTGAGCCTGCAGTAGGGGTTACAGGCGGTCGTGTGGGAGAGAAGGATCTCAAGCCCCACGATCGTGGTTACGGTGGTAGTGGTGAGCGGTTTTCTCCGTGTGAAGCGGAGTTGAAGATGGGGTCAGTAGAATCGAATCGAATCAAGCGGAATCAACGGAATCCAAGCGGAATCCAACCCCTTCTAATGAGGCATTACTCCCCCTTTTATAGGAGAAGAGAGAGATAATGTTTACATTGGTGGTTGCCTAGGTGGCTAATTCCCGAGGCCGCTTGGTTGCATGTGCGTCGCCGAGGGCGCTGGGCCGGGTTTGGGCGTTGCACCGGCGAAGACACGCGTCCAGATCCGATGGTGGACGTGCCGCTCCTGGCGCGGCCCCGAGGGGTCCTGTGAGGCGTCCCTCACAGTCCGCATGGCGAGGGCGGTCCCAGTGGTTCTTTGCCTTGCGTGTCAAGTGCCGAGGGTCTGGCCCCTACGTGGCGTTTTTGGCGATGTCTCGGGAAGTGAACAGTGTCATCTTGGTTCCCGTCTGCCGGGTGGCGTAAACACGTCCACGGTTCAGCATTGCATCCCATCGGTCGGATTGGGGAGGCGATTCGGCAGGTCGACGGATCGGGCGTGTCGATGGCACTGGCGCCTTTGCACGTCACGCCGACCGCGTGAATGCGGCGGTTTCCCTTCCTCCGGATCGGAACCTCCCGCCCGAGGGGGCGACCCAAGACGGGCTAGTTTGGGCTGCCTCGCCCGAGGATGGAGAGCTGGTCTCCCTCGGGGGAGGCGGAGTTTTGCGCCCGAGGGTGGTGAGCTAGGCCACCCTCGGACGAATCGAGATTTCCCCGAGGCCGGTGAGCTAGGCCGGTCTCGGGCGAATCGAGACGCGAGGTCGAGCCGAGCCATGGTTTTGGCTTGCGGTCGACGTGGAACGCCGTGGTTCGTTGTTCGGTAGAGGTCCTTGACCTTGTCGCCGTGAGCGTAATAAGCTCTTTATGCGCCGTGGTGACTCCATTCGGGCCGCTCGTGGGCCGTTAGGGGCTGCTCCGTTGTCATGTAAACGTCGTGGCTCAATGGCCTGGTCCATCATTCGTCGGGCCGTCCCCTCCATGCGAGGATGATAGCGGGGCTAGGTTTTCTTGGGCCTTGGCGGGCCGACAAATTCTTGTGGTTTGAGAATGTCTCGAGGCCTAATATTTTGGTCCCCGGCGGTAATCATCACATAAAGCCATTCGGCGCCAAGATTCCACATTAAAGTCTACCATGGCATATTACCACCGTCCCAAGCGACTCAAACGAACTTATAGAAAGACAAGTATTTCTCACAAAGGCCACAATCGGGAAGAAAAGACCGAGAGACCCGTCACACCTCGGGTTGGCTTCAATAGTTTCAATCGGCGTGGCACGAGTAGAGGCTTCAACTCCGGCGGAGGCAGGCGCAGCAGAGGCGGGGGTCACAGCGGGTGCACCGAGGCTCGGGAGCAGCGGAGTCACCCTCGCCCGCGGAGAGCGGCGGCACAGGTCACTGGGGGGCGCAACTTGGCTCACCTCTATAGCAGCATCTGAGGCGCTCCCGCTTGCACGAGACGTCGGAGCACCAGATGCGCGGCGGAGGTTACGTGCACGAAGAAGACACCAAAAACAACGTTACAATCCCAACGACAATAGCTCACGAAAAATGCAAACACACGATGAACGCACCTTCTTGGCGAGCTCCTCCTTCGCCATCTCCAAGGCTGTCTTATGACCCTCGGGCACCCGAAGCGGGTAATAAACCGCACCGCAAATAAAGCGGGCCGCCTTTTCTTCCTTCGACGCCTTTACATCCGCTCAGGAGGGGAAGTTGAAAGTCCGATTTTTGGTAATCTCCGCAATATGGGTGCACCCCATGCGGCGGAGAGCCTCCCAAAGACAAGGGCTGCGTTGCTAGCTCTCGAAATCCATGGCGGAGTTCATCACGGGTCGCGATGAAAGCTCAGCGTGAGCCAATCTTGAAAGCCACCAGCTCAGCCACCGGGAGAGCGGCCGACGGCGCAGCACCAACCTCCGCCAAGAATCAGTCTAGCGCAGCCTTAACTTCGCTCAGCTCGTGGATCCAACCCTCGTCGCGAGCATTCAAACGCGCGATCAAGCATCGCAATTTTGTTTCTCCTTGGCGTGAGACTCCTCGGCAATCTTCTTAGCTTCAAGCGCGCAGCAGCCTCGCCAGCCAACTCCTCGTTGCGCTTCCTCAAAGACACCTCCGCCCGTAGCCATCATCTCGAAACTTTCTTCTCAAGGTCCTTCGCAGCCTCGAGACTTTTTTTCTAGGTCGCGCCGCGTTGTGCTTCAGGTCATGGTTCTCCTTCTCTGTCTTCCTCTTTTGATCCTCATGCTCCACATGATACCAACCCTCACGGATCACAGCAGTGATACTGACACCATCGGCTCGATGTGAGTTTGACCCCAATATCTTCATGAATAGTCCACAAAGGTTGATGTGCAAGCGCCGCTCCGCCTCGAGGCATGCGGACCTTGCTCGAACACATGTCCGATGAACCTCCGCTCCGCATCGGAGCTACCTATGTTGCTGTCCCGAAGGTCCTCAGCGGTATACAGCTCCACATCGGGGTCATCTATGTCAATCTCCTCGGCAAGGGAAGCGTCACACTGGTTACCTTCGCCATAACCGAGCTTCCCGACCACGGTGCTACGCCGGGGAACAACCACCTCCTTTCCCTCTGCCTACACGTGGCACCTCGAATCTTGACGGGATTGCCTCGAGCTAGAACGAATGGCGGCCGGCACCACGACTGGCAGAGCTCCCAGCGCCATCGCCACCAGCGCCCGGCGTGAGGTGACCCCGTACAATCTAGCGAGCCTCGCGGCCACCACTTTCCGTTCGGTGTCTCAAGTCGACAACATCGGTGTCGACATCCCTTTCCTCCCCAGGCACCTCCTCAAAATTGTACTCCTCGTCGGATTCACCATCACCCCCCCCCACGAATCTTCTTGATCTACGGAGGTTCAAGTTTCCCCACCAAAATCTCGGCTCCGGTAATAGCCTCCGCCATCACATGGGCACCAAATGCAGTGAGGTCCCCATTTGATTCTCGCAGCTATTGACACCTGTTATAGCATAATATTATTAGTCAATTAACATGAAATAAGGGCTTAAGATGAATATCAACATAAGTCTAGGGGTCTAACTAACATATTTCCATGAGTTTTGGTATTCTATGACTTTGCAGGGACTGAACAGATAAAAGCAGATAAGAACGGTGAGAAACCTAATAGTTTACATCCCATACGATGACAAGACTTAACCGTGAAGTAACTCAACCCAAAATGTGGACTAAAACACTCTAGAAGATACTAGAAGACACGGGGGGAGGAAGGAGATCACATTGTGATCTTGACCTGGCGGTCGCCGAGGATCATTCTGGCGGCCGCCAGGTGGGTCCCACACATCGGTCTCGATTTCTATGTCGGTTTACCACCGACCTTGAGGTTGTATCTACACCGTTATTGAAGGTCGGTTTGATCCAAGGGTCCCTGTTCATCAATAACAACAACAACAATTACCGTCCTCAACAGAATCAAGGTTGGAACCAACAGAGGCCCAACTACCAAGCCAACTACCAAGGTAATAATCAAGGTAACAACTTTAATACTTATCAACCTTCCTTGAGAGACCTCGTTCTTAACCAAGGTAAAGCTATGGAGAATCTGTCTAGAAAGATAGTTTCCAATGATAAAGCTCTAGAACTTATTAATACTAGAATGGAAAGCTTTTCTTCAGCAATTAAAAATCAGCATAGCTTTAATAAGATGATAGAGTCTCAGATTTCTCAGCTTGCAACCACGTTTCCACTAACCACACCGGGGAAAGATTAGGGCCGGTAGAAAGAATTAGAATCTGTAAATCTTGTCAATATCTTTATTGCAGGTCCTTTGCTATAGAGACCTCGAGGAAGCAAGCGGTTGGATGACTCGATGCCACCCAAGAAAGAAGATCCGGGAAGACCGGTCATTACGATCGAGATAGGACCACACACCTTCGACAATGCTCTATGTGACTTCGGCTCAAAAGCGTAAACATCATGCCTAAGGTAATATATGAAAAAGATTCATGGTGAACCACTCTTGTATACAACCATGTGCTTGCAGCTGGCAGATCAGTCACTATGCTATCCCAAGGGGATACTTGAAGGCGTGTGTGTGGGAATTAGAGGCTCTTGCGTACCCGGCAGACTTAGCGGTCGTGGAAAGCGGGAGGAAGCGAAAAGATCAACGATCATACTCGGTCGACCATTCCTAAGCTCAGCTAAAGCTATCATCTACGCCGATAGTGCGAAGATTTGTTTCAACATTAGAGGGAGAGAGGAGAAGTTCAGCTTTAAGAACAAGGTACATACCTCTCCTGCTCACCCACAATGGTCTTATTCATATTTGTCAGAACCAAAAGTCGAGACCTACAACAAGAATAGAAGGAAGAATCAGAATAGATACAAGAAGGCACAGCTTACAAAGGTAATGGTAGTTAATAAGGTAAGTTCTAAAAATGACCATCTACTTCCATCTCCTATGCTTCGCAAGCAAGAAGATCCGGTACTCCTACCATCGCATGCTCTATCAATTGTTTAACCTTCAACAATACATTTTGCGTCACGGGTGCAGTATTAACTTAATGGCAAAAGTAACATATGAATTATTATTTGGAAAATTGCCGTTGCAACCAACATTTATGCAACTACATATGGGCGGACCAATCATCAGGGGTTCGAAGGAATTGCTAAAGGCGTATTACCGGCCAAAATCATGGACCACTATGTTTCTCAGCGACTTTGTAGTCATGGACATGGGGAAAGACGAAGATCCTAAAATAGTGCTAGGGAGACCATTCCTCAACACTACACGCGCCATCACCTACATCCATACGAGAGAGATACACTTCCGGTTCCCTACGAGAAGAAGGTATGTGTGTACTTTAATAGTTACAATAATTATGAGAAACCCGAAAAAAAGCGAGGTCAACTCGTCGCGCCAAAGGAGGCGTGGATTAAAGACTCGGATGAGAAGGTAAGCGAAGAGGTTAAGTCCTCTACACTGAACTATCCACGAGAGAAAGAAGAATCAACCACTCGAGGAGAAGAGTCCACCGGCTAAGCTAAAGTGGAGAAAGAAAAAGACATCTCACGATCATCATCGGAAGAAAGCGATAGAATCATCAAGTGCCACCAATTGTGACAACCGATATACCACAGGAGTAAAGAGCGAGAACTAGAAGTCCAGTTCGGAGGACTCTAAACGCCGAATCCTCACCGAAAGGTAACCTGGTAAGCTATCCATATTTAAATTCCCGCATTGCATATTTATCTTTCCATATCATGTTTATCTTTTAGCATCTTATATACGCATTTGAAAATAACAAAAATATTTTGAGCTTTATTTTGTGAAAACTCTAAAGCCCCATGCTAGTAACTCGAGGCTTAAACACCCTCTAAGTTATTTCTTTGTGGTGGCATAAAAAAATAATATATATAATAAAATAAAGATGCATAAGTACTTTTATCTTTTCTTACATATAAAAATGAAAATCCAAAAATATATATTTATCCGGGCAACTCAAAGCAATGTGGCTAACCCCTAATGCTTAATCAAGTTCCTCTAGCTTTGTTGTCTATTTGAGTTTAGCGGAGGAGGAGAAACATGTTAGGCGCCACCCTTGTCGCCAACTACCTCAACTTCTACATCATTCATCAAAGACCACACTTCAATCCAGCTTGGGGAGTGCACCCCCGATTATCCCGATAAGTATCTTTATCTATATTATAGTATTAATATTATTAGTTAAATATTTGGTTTGCTATAGAGTTTGTTAAGAGTCTAGTTTTATAAAGTCTAGTTGTTTAAAGAGTCTTTTGTTAGAGTGTGAATAAAATGATCAAGAGAGAGTGTACACCTGTTTGCTTTGCTCAACTAAAATAAACCCTAAAACTTGCCAACATGGAGATGATGAATAGTTGCTCATTTGTAATTCTTTTCTAGTACCTAGCTTTCAAGCTTAATTTCTCTTGAGCTCCAAATGCAAAACTGATTTGACTTAAGATTTGCTCTAAAACCTGAATCGATGGTTTGCAAATTGCTTGCTCTAAAGTCTAGGTAATTGACGGATATGATATAAGATAGTACGAGCTGCTATTGATCTTACTCCTAGTGACACTAGATTTACGGAGATTTATTTTGAAAATTTAAAATGCACATGATAACTTCCTATATGAATGAGTGTTGAAACTCCTACCATAGCCATATATAAATGCTCCCTAGATTAGGAAAACCCCTTTGAGATATATATAGGCTACTTGCTTTTGCATTGAGTTTGTTCAATCTTTGTCGACCCTTAGAAACTTGTCATCTTTGATCATGTACACTCCACTTCATCTCACTACACTCCATTTCACTTTCGATTCCATTCACCTATATGCTATTTCCACCCTCGAAGTACGCATCCACCATGTCTACACTACTATCCATTCACTCTAGCCACCAAAAATATTCTACTCCTATCCGAGAGGAGAGAGCAACCAAAAATATTCCCTATACCCATCCACTCACACATTTCTAGCCAATGTCTTACTGAAGCTCCATTACTTCTGTCTATCTCTCAAAAGTTATTGCAAAAGAGATTTGGGTTGTAGATTAAAAAAAAAAAAAAAAAAAAAAAAAAGAGAGAGAAAAAGGGAGATGAAAAATGGACAAGTGTCCTACGGGCAGTAGAGCCTACCTCCCTAAGAAAAAAAAAAGAATAAAGGAGAGTTAAAAATGGACAAGTGTCCATTTGTAAACAATGGGTACTTAGATGCTCGCCTCTCCATAAAAAAAAGAAAGAAAAAGATATGACCCAAGTTCTCACAAAGTTTTGATTCCAAAAGAGAGATGGTTCCTCAAGGAGCAAAAGTAGAATTAGGCTTTCCCCTCATTCATTCCATACACCTTACTATATTCCCTACCATATTCTTTTCCACCATACACATGCACCTCTTGATCGGTGTGACTCGTGACTTTGGATCCATTGCTTGAATTTACAATATATGCTTAGTAAGTAATTATAGTTTCTCCCACCTATGAGCCCCGGATATAATCCTTAGATATAGGGTGAGAGAGAAGAAGGCATAGTGTGCTACTTGCCTTATCCAAAAATACCACATATTATTATGAGAGAAAGGCAACACAACCTTATTGCCTTAGAGAGGATCCACAAATACCACAAATGAGAGACTAGAGAGAGTCATACTAGAAACTTTGAGTTTTATTTTGAAAACCAGCAAAAACTCAGAAGGATAGTTGAACAAAAGAGTATGAGATACGATTGCTTGACTTGATTTGTTCTATCTTTCAATTGCCCAAGATTGAAGAAAAGGTTATAAGCCCCAAAAGGTAAAAGGTAATATGGGTAAGTTGAAGGTTGAAAAGTTTATTCGGAGAGAGATTTTGTTTGAAAGCATGTGTACTCTTTAGGTGTGAAAGCATTGCAGCAACTCCTAATCCAAGTAGTTAATATAATAATATCATGAGTCTTGCTAGGGACTAGCAAGAGGTAAGCTTGGGGAGCTTGTTGACACCTGTTATAGCATAATATTATTAGTCAATTAATATGAAATAAGGGCTTAAGATGAATATCAACATAAGTCTAGGGGTCTAACTAACATATTTCCATGAGTTTTGGTATTCCATGACTTTTGCGGGGATTTGAACGGATAAAAGCGGATAAGAACGGCGAGAAACCTAAGAGTTTACATCCCATACGATGACAAGACTTAACCGTGAAGTAACTCAACCCAAAATATGGACTAAAACACTCTAGAAGATACTAGAAGACACTAGGAGGAAGGAGATCACATTGTGATCTTGACCCTGGCGGCCGCCCGGGATCATTCTGGCGACGCCGGTGGGTCCCACATGCCGGTCTCGGATTTCTATGTCGGTTTACCACCGACCTTGAGGTTGTATCTACACCATTATTGAAGGTCGGTTTGATCCAAGGGTCCTGTTCATCGCCAAGGGCTATATAAGAAGACCACCTGACCCCAGGGCTAAACCCTAATTCATTATCAAATCATTCTGAGTTCATTCTCAACTCATATCAAGTCCAACCAAGTCTAGACCTAAGCCCTAGTTCATCACATTAGAAGTAGTTAGCTACCTAGCTAGTTCTAGAGGAAGTCAAGTTCATCTTGGATTCGATAGTCAGAAGTAGCGGGGCGGTGTTTCTCGTAACTTCTCTCTTGTATCCAATCTGTAAGTATTATTGTTGGAATACAATTGATATGCCTTTGTTCTATATAATGATTATATTCTTAGTGATATGTATCCATGCATGCTATAGTTATATATTTAATTTAGTGAGTTTGTCTTATATCTTATGCATGGAATCGTATAGCATCCACTTAGATGATCACTATGTGGGTGATAAGTAATGTGTAAGCGTGGTGTTTATACAACGTTTATCTCGCGATTACACCCTACATTCCGGGGCGTGTGGTAGATCGTGGGAGTGGCAGTCCTGTTGAGTCCTTTGGAGTCCATCCTCCGAATGATAGGCCAAGTTGAGCCATAATTACGGTGATGATCAAGTTTCGTTCTTGATTGTCATTGGTAATGCTTACCATGTGTAGATGTATTGCAACCTTGCCATGATAGCTAGATATATTTGCACTAATTATAGTATTCATTGACATATGATTAGGAGTATCTTAGGAATATTCTTTCTATTCTTTCTATATCATGTTAATAGCTCATATGATACTAGTGGCACACGGTGATCTTAGACTTCGGTACTTATCATTTATTCAATTATCTTTATCTTGTGACTTATCATTGTTATGAGTATTGTAAGATGCATATGGCTACTCTGCATTATACAACCGCAAGTGGATCTCAAGTAAATCATAATCTAAATCATTAGACACCCCTCTCTCTCTACTTTTCATAGACTTCCCCTTCCACGTGGTAAAAATATAAATACGATACGGATTACTCCGGTGAAGTGCTACGATGGTATTTCTATCTATGCGCTTGTAGATATCAAGTTCATCTTTTATCAAGGCCTTTTCAAGAATACCATACCCGCATTTCTTAGAGCGTTATTGCTAGGGTGATGAGACTAGTATGTAGGTAATGCCTAGAAATGAGTGGTATACCTTGGGTACATATCCTTAGTGAGATTAACTCCACTATGGATAATGATACTAAGATTACACCCCACAACTAACACCGCCTAACTCCGCCTTTGTTGGATCATGAGATTAATTCCACATCCAAGGCGACAAGTTATGATAGATACCATATATATATTTTTTTCGCCTTCTAATTTGGATCGTGTAAGAAATATCAACGGCTTTCGATCGGCCCGGACATGCTCCAAATCGAGCTTCAAACTTTTCAGCCGCGCGAGCAACGCGTACACCTCGACTCCTCCACCACAGGAAAAGTCTCTCTCCCCCAAAGAGGCCAAATCTGCGGCCCAACGAACTCCTCCACAAGATCACGGGAGCACACATGGCGCGACATAATGCGAAGGGTGTCCAATGTCCTAATGGCACCCTCGGTGTTAACCGGGCGTTAGCTTGGCAAAATCAAGCGGCTCCAAGGCCCCTTGAGAGTTCGGGGCGTCATCCACCTTGTAATAAAACCGGTACTCAAGCCAATCACCCGCCCACTTGTTTTTACGTGCGGGGGCTAGAAGCACAACACCATGGCGGCGAAGCGAAGGTGTACACCCCAGGTGAGCCATCTCGGGGGGTACCATTGGATTCGTCGGCCCGGCGAGGTTGAACATGAACCCGATGGCGCCAGCGAAGCCCTCCAAATCGGGGCTCCGGCCCCACCGACCGACACGCCCACACATAAGTAGTAAGCTTTTTGGAAGCACGATCGTGAGTGGTGATGGAAGCCGAGCTTGAATTTCTTGACACCTCGAAATCTGGCGGGACGCCGGGGGAATCGCAGCCGGCGTTGAAAAACTCCCGGGAACACCACAAATTCATTGCCCCTCGGGGACAGGGGCACCACCTCGCCATTGAGAGGTCAACCTCGGCCTCATACGATCCAGCCCGATCGGCGAAGTCATTCAGATTAGAGTCCACAATGCGGTACGTGCGGAAGGTGAAGCTTCGGAATGAACTCCTTACCCTTCTTACCACTCGTGCTACCCTCGCTCACAAGCTTAGCGGTGGGCTTGATGCGAAGCCATCCCAAAAACGATGCACTATGCATCCTAGCAAAGCACAACTTCGCCTAAAGCACCAAGCGCCAACCCTCGCAAAAGGGCTCAAACAAGCCTCGACCCTCGCGGCCAGAGAAAAGCTGCGGCGGCTGGCGGCGGCGAAAATAGTGCACAAGCTCCTCCTTCCCTACCTACCATACCTATTTATAGGGGCAGGGCGCGGGGGCGCCGCGGACCTCGGCGCGTATCCCAAAAATCAGCGATGGTATGTCGCCCCAACGGTCATCTCGCATGTCCCATCACAACCTTTGTACACCCGTGAAAACCCTAATAGGCCACGTCCCGTCACCGCGAGGCCATGAGCAGCCAAGGCATCGGCGGCAAGGGCGTGAGTGAGGCGGCGCTCCACACCCGCTCCTCCCTCCGGTTTATTTCGCTGCTCGGCTTCGTCACGGTCGAACCGGACCGAGGGGTGTTGTTGGGAGGAGGCGCCCTAAAGCAGGCGGCCTGCGGACCCGTGCCAGCGGGCGAGGACATCTAGATTCAAGACAACTCACAACTGGGTACACTCTATTGCACGGAGTTACCTCGCCAAACACCCCCGGTCGGCGCTTTTCTTGACCTCAGATGGAGTTCTCAACGTGGCGGCGGCACCGGTTGCTTTGTCTAGCCGCACCCTTCTTTTTTCCCGTAACCGGATCGGTGCGGAGGTCGGAAGCCGAGGAGATAGGGCGGCGAAGCATCGAGGTCCCGACCATCGACAAGCAAGGGGATGAGCCCCGGGCGCCCGGCGGCGGTCGGGTCCGTCGACAATTAGGGGCAAGCATGGACTAGGATGTGTGTTTACTAGTTAGCCCAGAAGCGAGCGATTGTACATGAATGCCCTGCGAGGGCCCATCCATCGGTGAAATAACCCTTCTATACCCTAATGTAAAAACCGCCCGACCCCTCATCTCCCTATAAATACCGAGAGGGATCTTGAAGGAGGGTCGGTTGATGGCTGAATTAATGGCCATTTAATCGCAGATCGTTACGCCACCTTCGCAAGATTGTTTCATCTCACCCCATCATGACCTCCGCTCGCCCACACCCTCGGCAATCCCAGCGAGGGTGTGAGAAGAGAGAAGTCTCACCTTCTTTCCACCGCATTTACTTTTTCCTGCGGCAAGCCCTCACCCCCTCTCCCGCTGACCTCCAGGGTGCGAAGGTAAGGGGTGTGAACCCCACGGTGAGCTCCTTAAAAAGTCCTTCCATCAATCCGTCACTGTCTATCAACATAGTTCATACCAATGTGAAGGATAGATTCACTCACAAAAATTGTGTTGAGGATTTCACTACATTGGGTAAAAGACTACATGTTGAAAAACTACATACTTTGATGATATTTGGGAACACCATGGCTGCTTTGTGAAAGCTCCGGTGATTTATTTAGGGAAGCAAAGGCCCTTCATCTTGTCTTTCTATACGGGGCATCCTATGATGTGAAAGATTTGTTGCACAATTTTTATTGTCTTATCCATCTTCGCTATCATCGGATTGAAAGGTCTTCTCTATATGAAGCAAGATTTCCAAACACAATTTCTAGATTTTTATCACATGAACGTCATAGATGCAAAACATTGTGACATCATTGATGATCTTCTACCGCAGAGATATCGGCAACCTTGTAAAAAATTGCGCCATCTTCTTGTTCGACATGATATAATACACTCCGGCATTGTTGGTGTTGGGAAATTAATATCATTACAAGAGTTGAGATGATTTGTGTTGAGAAGATTTGTGGTCAAACAAGATGATAAAGGTTTTGAACTAAAACGGCTAAGACATTTGAAAGAACTTTGTGGCTTATTAAGCATTTAGGATCTTCAAAAGGTTAAAGTGAAGTAAGAAGGGTGAACCGAAACTATCGGATAAAAGCCACCTAAAAGAGTTGATATTACATTGGAATAATAATGACCAAACTGCCAATGATTCAACACGAGAAGAAAATGTTCTTGAAAGGCTTAGGCCAAGTAGCAATCTTCTGAAGTTATCAGTTAAAGGTCATAGGGGAACCACTTGTCCTTTCATGGCTTGGTACTAACCTCTCGTAAAAATCTGGAATCTCTGTGTCTAGAAGGTGTAGCTTGGAAAAATTTCCGCCTATAGGCGGGAATTGTCGCTAGTTGATTCGCCTTGTGAGGAAAATATTTCAGAGCAACATCATTAAAGAAAGGTTCAGAAATTTGAGAAGCCTAGAACTTTGTAAACTGGACATGATTGAAAAATGGGCTATGCATGCCTTGTCATTTTGTTTCCTTTCTTAGAAGTGCTTATCATTAAGGATTGCCCTCATCTTGTGGAGTTGTCATTTCAACATTTTGGTTGCTGTCACTACAAGAAACCTCACTTTCTGTGACAAAAGGGCTCATGACGGGGGCTGTTTTGGTCATATAATGGTACCTTTATATGACCAAAATTTATGCATCGTCACAAACTCATGAGACCTAGAACAATTTGTGGCGACAACCCATATTGTGTCATATAAAGGTGCTTGAGAGTGTCGTCACATATTGTCATACCCGGCAAAGCCGGTTGGCGGTTACGCTTTTTGTGACGCTATGAGCTATGTTTATATGATGGCAACATTGAGTCACAAGATGAGTTTCACTTTACTCGGTAACAACAAAGCAACCGGTTTTAAGGATCACAGAATATATTGGTCTTTGTTCGAGGCGGCGGCCTTGTGCCGTGTTGGGGAGGAGTGTCGGGATCCGATGAGTCTTGGCCTCCTGCTGCCTGCAGCGTCCGTGCGCCCTTGGACCGAGAAGGCCGCCCGTGGTGGCGTGGCGCCCGCGTAGCTGACCCTTGTGGCTTTGCTGTCGGCCCAGGAACAAGGGGATCCACGAGCGCGCTTTTTTGGGCTGCGGGGCGGGATAGCGGACTAGGGGGCGGCGCAATGGGGAATTTGGGGCTGCGATGGCGGGCGCGGCGGAAACCCGGCATCGGGATCTCGGGAGAGCGGTGGGCTGCGGCGTCGGGGGTTGGGGGATTTGGAGGGTGGCGTTAGGCGTGCCACGGGCAGGAGTGCATGAGGCCGAATATATACTTTAGGGCAATATTACCAAATCGGCCTTTTTGCGAGCCGGTGTTCCTTAAGGGGCGGGGCAAAATGGTAATTCCATGTGCCAAATCCTTGAGTCGAGAAGGCCGCTGCGCATAAAAATTTCAGGGTTCAATTCGATGTTTTCCAATCGCTCGGGGAGTCAAATAAATATTAAAAAATATTAATATTATATTACGGTTATTTTTCTATTTAGAAGTAGTTTATTGACTGAAAGCTTAGGGTTTATTTTTCTATTTCGAGAACAGATAAATTGGTAGAGATACGATTTTAGAAAATTTTAGGAAAAGAATCATCAAATTCGGAGTTCGTATGATGGAGAAAGACTAGTTACAAGTTTTGACTACAGATTAAAAAGAAAAAATCGTTCTTGTTCGTCACATGTTCATGATGAACAAGCGATTTCTCTTTTTCCTCGGATTAAAACTTGTAACTAGTGGATTCTCCCTCATACTGAACTCCAAATGAGGTGATTCTTTTTCCTAAAATTTTCTAAAATCATGCCGCATCACGTTATGGTGTTGGATTCAGTCACCTCTTCATGTGCCAAAATTTGAGCAATTCAAGTTTTGAATTCGAACTTTGACTTCGGTCAAAACTTCAGTCAAACGGAACACAAAATGAACTCGGTTTAAAATCTTTTGAACACGAAAGTTTCATAACTCATCGAGACCAACAAAGTTTATGTAGGTCAAATTTCCATTTGAGGAAGTGGTAATAACATTTAGTTCAAATATAACAAGTCTCTCACATAGTTCACGAAACTATGTGGGAGACTTGTTATATTTGAACTAATAGTACTCGAACTTTGTCGAAATGGCTTGAGATTTTTTTCTGGCTGTCATTTTATAGCCAAAATATGGTCCGACACAAGAACTTACATTTTTTGGACAATTATTTTTATTATTATAATTTTTTTTTTACGTCTTTGGGTGAGACAAAATTTGGTGAATTATACATTGAAAACACTAGAACTATGCAACGACCTCCACATGTATTTGTTTCCTAGGGCATAAGCTACCTTGTGGCAACGTTTGGCGCCATTAAGGATCTTTTTCGGGGGGTGGACCTAGTTCAACGCATAATTACCGGCGAAGTCGTCGCGGAAATTTAATTAAAGCGAAAAAAAAGTATCAAGCGATTTCTAAAAAATCTCAAACTTGGTGGTTGCTTCACAAAAGGCATTTGGAAGCCTGAGGAAAAGTTTGAGAGCAATATAATACTTGGAGCCTTTCATCGAACCATGTCTATGCACTAGGGTTCTTAGGGATTATGCGGTCCAAGTATGGTATTGGTCTCAAAATTTTTCTCAGGCTTCCAAATGCCTTTTGTGAAGCAACCACCAAGTTTGAGATTTTTCAGAAATCGTTTGATACTTCATAATCCCAAGGCGACAACATTGAGTCACAACTTCGTCCGTAGCCGTAAAAAATTCAAAATTTAAAATTCGAGGTGTCAAAACTTCAAAATATGAAAAGTTGACTCTAATGCTAAATGTAGATCTTGAAGAACACTACGAAACACATATTCATGACCTTTTCAATTTGAAACCATGCAGAGCTTTCGAAAACTAGCGTGAAGTCCTAATATAACTTAATGGGTCACTGACACGTGGACTCACTGCGACTTGACCAAAATCGGCCCACGCCACCACCTCCCACCGACAAAAGCGGGCCCACAGCGTCGGGCAAAAATTTTGCTTTGGCGCTTCTCTCCAGCGCAAGCTATCCAAAAGCACCGCATCAGGCGAGAAATTTCGCTGCCGCGACCAAGGCTCTCCAGCGCTCCCAGCTCGCCCGACACTTGGACCCAACGCCGCCTCCCGCTCAACCTATCCAAAAGCACCCCCTTCGCCTTATCCTCTTGCCCCGGTCGGAAGGGGAAAAATCCCCAATCTCCCCGACGCATCCACCCCGCCGCCAAGCCGCCGGTAGCCTCCCCACCGCCCGCCCTGCAGCGCCCGCCACCACTATGCCATCAACACCCATGCCAACGCCTTGGGAGGCGCCCGTCCGATAACGCCGCCCCGAGCTAGCCCGATGACTCATCGCATTCGGTGGCGGCGCATCGTCGGCAGGAGGCAGGGGCGGGCCAGGCCTGGGCTGCTGCTGTGGGCGGGCGCCGGCCGGGGCGGCTGCTGCCGTGCTGCACCGCGCCCGGCGAGTCGCGCGTGAGTGGGCCAGCCCTGGGCGGCACGAGGACAGCGATCCGGCGAGGCCGAACGAGTTGCTCTGCTCCATGCCTCCATGCCTCCATGCCTCCACTCCACCTCCACTCAGTCTGCAGTGCTGCACGAGAAGGAGAACTCCATTGCTGCAGTGCTTCACGAGAAGGAGAAACCAAGAACATCTGATAAGTTTGTTGCTCCATCGAGATGAGCCGATGACAAATTGCACCCGTTCTGCTTCACAATAAGTCAGATTTGTTTTATACTATTTGTTGCTCCAGTTTCTCTCGTGATGGATAGATTGGCGCCATGGAAGGAATGCACAGGAAGCTGAAAAATGTTCAGGTCAAATGCTTTTGTGATATGTCATTATGTCTTGATCTAATAGTATCTGCCAAAGCATGTATGCTTTGTTTGTAGTTTACAACTCTTATCTTCTGCAGTTCCTCGGTGGCAGAGTAATCTTTGTCGAGGTTGTGAAAGGAAAGCCTGAAGCCTGAATGATCGTGCCCAGGTGCCAAGTGAAATGTCATCCAGTGCCCAGGTGCCTTGCAGATGATATAATAGAGCAATTTAGTTAGTAGAAATATGGCTGAACTGCAACCCTATTATCCAAATTATCCAAATTTATGTGGTGGTGGCAAAAGAAGATAAGGAATGAAAATAGTGCAAAAAGGGTGTTGCTAGCCCTGAACCTTTGAAATTAGTAGTACTCCTTGTCAGTATTGTCTCCAGTATGTAGTATAGCACTCCATATGCAAAAAAAAGTATAAATGATCCAAAGCATAGTCATGCTTGCTGTTGTATTAGTATAACCATTTCTTATTTTCATCTAGATATCTTATTTACAGAAACAATTTATGTTCATCTTCAATCGTAGGAGACTGTCTTGCATAGTGAAAACTAGAATAAGAGTAGCTCATGATTTGTTTCTATTTGTTTCTGTGGTAGCAGTTTTGCAGGAGCAGCCACAACAGTTCAGCAGGAGAAGCAAGTTTATTGAAAGTAAGTTCTGAAGACAATCACCTATCGAGTGTATGTAGGGATATATTATTGTTTCAATGCTACTTAAAAGATAAATACTCACATGCTATTATTGTACCAAAGTTTCAGCAAGCGAGGGACATGGGAGCTACATATTCTTCTAGGGTGCATGCGCTTCTACTTTGTGGTGAGAGACATGGGAGCTATTGTAATGCTGGACCTACAGACTCAGTCTTGTTAGAAATTATATGCGTGAACTTGCATATGTAAACCACATACTTATGTGATGTATCTGAACCTATTTGCACTATGTAATGTATTATATGATCTGAGTTCTATGTGAATGATGGTATGACTTTTATCTCTATGTTATGTGACGCTTAGATGCATGACTGTATGAATATACAATGCATGACGGCTTCTTAACCATGGTAAACTACCTATACAAGACGGCTTCTTATCGTCACAATAGCGAGCATTAATGGCTTCTTAACCATGGTAAACACATTGCGTGACGCGTTGACAGACCATTATGTGACAGTTGCCATCGTCACTAAATAGAGAAATATATGACACAGGGAAATGGGCGTCACATAAGGTCTGTACATTTTGTGACCATGTTCAATGTTTTCGTCACACGGTACATTTAGCGACGGTCGTTATATGACGACCGCTGTGACGGTGGATTTTGGTCACAAGATACTTTTTATGACCAATTCTGTACATTACATGACAGTTTTGTCTTGTCTTAAAATCCAACTTTTTTTGTAGTGTGTCAACAAGACGAAGAGGAAAATGCAAATTTATTTCCTAGACTCTCGGAGCTAAAGATTACAAACTGTCCACAACTATCATCATTTCCTCCCGTTCCTTGGACTAAAGCTCCCCTGCTCCTTTATTATAGAAAGAAGCGGAAGTTAATCTTTTGACAAAATAGTTTGTGAAAAAGAATACAGATATGAATATAGTTTGACACCTTCTATTCAAAATGAATATAGTTTGACCATTGAGGCAAATAAGGATACAAATGATAGCACGTTTTGGAATGTGCTAGCTTTTCATAATCTAACTGGACTGAATGAGTTGAGGATGCAATGTTGCCAATCCTTGCCACTGCATTACTTACAAATTCTGTCCTCCCTAAGGATCCTACGGATGCCTTGTTCGAGTAATACCTTTCCATTTGTTGAAGCTGACAACCATGTCAAATATCAGTTTCCAGTTGAACAGTTGTCCATCATGGAATGGAATGCTAGTGGGAAGGAGTTAACACAGCTACTCACCTACTTCCCGAAGCTCTCAGATCTGTGCCTACGGAGTTGTGAGAAGGTAACAGGCTGTGAATGTGAAGGGGCAGCGGGCAACAGAAACACCATTGTCTAAAGCTAATAAAGTGGAGCAGCAGCAAGACTCAAGAGCTGAGGACGACGTATAGTCGCATCAGAAGATGCAGAACGCGACCTGTTGCTTTTGCCTGCCCAACTGCAGGAGCTGGAGATTGAACACTGCCCAGAGCTGAGCCTCCTTTGCTCCAATACACATGACGAAGAAGATGGACGAAGTGGAGGAGGAGGAGGGCTCCGAGGAACATCCCTTTGAAGATTGAAAATCTCCTCTTGCCCCAAAACTCCTATCCGCCTATTCGTCTTCATCCTTCTCTTCTTGTTTCCCTGCCCCAACTCTCTAGAACACCTTAATATGTTAGAAGAGGTGGGCACGGAGGTGCTGCCTCTATCAAACCTCACCTCTCTCACAAGTTTAGAGCTATGGCACTGGCTACACAAGCCTTCAAATTCAAGAGGCGAGGGATGGTTGTCTCTCCTCACCCAAGGCCATCTCACCAAATTATCTGTAACAAACATGCCCAATTTCTTTGTTGATTCCGATCCCTCACAGGTGCATGAGCAGGAGATTCCATCCTGTTCCCCCAAACTCCAGGAGCTCAAAATAGGCGATGTGCCTGGATTCACTACTGCGTCCCTTCGTCATAGCCTGCTCTTTTCCTCGCTCACCACATTGGAAATTAATAAGGTTGAGCGCTTCACAGAGGAGCAAGAGGCCCTTCTATTCATCAACTCCCTGGAGGAGATCACATTTGAGTTCTGCTTCAACCTGCAGTCCCTCCCTGAACGGCTTCATAGACTTCCCAACCTCAAGAGGTTAAACATCTGGTATTGCAGAGAAATCTAGATACCACCCAAGGAAATCCAGAAATCCAGTCATTGCCCAAGGACTGCCTCCTAGATTCACTGCAAAAATTAAGGATCGAAGACTGCCCAACCATCCTGTCACTGCCCAAGGCGGATGACCTTCCAAGTTCGCTGCGAGAAATAGATGTCAGTGGAAATCAAAGCGAGGAGCTAAAGAGTAACTGCCGCAAGCTGATTAATATCATCCCATTAGTCAGAACCTGACAAACCCAAAGGTAACAAAGAGGTGGAACTTCCCACCCATCAATTTCCCTTGCTTCTCCCTAACCCCATAAACCTCAGTCATTCTTGTTTCGTTTATTTGTCCACAATTGATGTTTTCTTCAGGGTAACCCACTTGTGTCCATCTACTGTGCAGGGCATTTCTTCATATCGTGCATTCTTCTGTCATCTGGATTCTTTTTCACAATTTTGAATTCTAAAGCATGAATCTCTGGACGTGCCCTCCACCTTGTACATCAAACTGGTAAGTGACTGTAAAATCACCTCTGTAGTCTCTACAACTATTTACTGGTTCAGCATATTTCTTACTGCTTTTTTTTTTCATGCTTGTTCTGGTTATTTATGTAGTTTTCCCTTATTAATGCCTTTTTGTTTTTCGTGCGTGCCTAACAATATCCCTTTATATGCTTTCCATCAGTTGAATCTCTTTAACGTACTCCTGCCTTGTTGTTCTGAATCTCTGAAGATTTACTGAAATATGGATGGCGCTGTATGATCTTTTTTCTAGCCAAAGGTTTGCACTCCTAGGAAAGCCAGTTCAGGTTTCAGTCTTCCCATGTCCCCTGGATCTGAGAAAAATTGGTTGGCTCTACTTCTAGAAAAGGCAACAGACACATTTTAGAAAGTATTCCCTGTTTATGTTGAACATAATGTATTTATATACCCATTTATATTTTGTTTAAAAATTAAATTCTGTATTACTCTTCATTTTTTTTCACTTTTTTCATACTATGCACAATTGTCTTGCACTGCAACTGATTCCCCTACTATCCAATAATATAGTAAAATATGTAGGTAGAGATATGCTTTGATTGTCAGGTGATTAGCAGTTTAATAACGCTCTCAGCTTGTATAACCTGTTTCAACTATTTCTGTATTGAGGTACTGTTGCAGGAAAAAAAAAACGCGTCGCTTTGCTTTTAACTCTGAAACTTCTTAACATATTAAGGTGTTGCTTTGGTGTCAAACAAGCGCAAGAAAATAGCATTGCTGCTGCCTACTAGAGAGATCAAAATCAGTTTTGTATGCTGGCATGCTGCTTTGGGTATAAGGCCAAAAATCAGATAAATCTATAATCTCTTTTCAATGATTTCATTCATGCCAATTTGGTTTCTTCCACAGCTTTGGAACCTTCTAGTGCTAGATCCATTCAGCAACTTGACAAGTGAAACGAGGCCTCATCTGTGTACTGTCTGCATGTGACTTGACTGAACTGGATGAGGTTGGATTCCTGGCCAGATGCATTTCGTGATGATTGCCATACAAGAGTGATGCTTGGAGCCAAAGATTTGCCAACCAAATTACCCTGTATTCTTGACTGTAGTGCAACAACAATTCATGCATGCACGTCTAGTGATCATCAATCACTGAATCATCACCCCCCCACCCCCAGATGCCCAATCTGCTGAGTCATTTTACACACACACACAGCTGAGAGCTCTCTGCAAGTGTCTGACAGGAGCGTTGCCTCACGTAAGTTCCATTGCGCTTGTCTTGCGCCCCTCTCTACATTTTTCGTGTATTTTGTCCATTCATTTCACAAGTGAATGGGAGCTATACTTGTGAACATGGCAGCATGTTTTTCTCCCGCGCTACATCCGCTTGGACCGAGCAGAGTAGGACTCCGTCAGCCTCTGCTCCGTCCCCTGCATCCATCAGTCGACGCCATCTTGGATGATAGCGCCTGTCCAGGGGCTCTCAGAGTTTGGGCGCTCAAAGCCCAGGAAAGTCTGAGAATGGCGGCGCCCAGCAAGTTGCCGAGATCAGTAATCAGTAGTGCTTTCGATCGTGTTGTCGCGAATCGATCAAGTGAGCGGAGGCACTGAACTAGCATCAGCACATACATACATGCTGTGAATGGAAAAGATTGTTTAGAGGTAAATGCAGCTGAATATCGATCTTTCTTTTGTTTGTTTTCTGTGTAGTCAGTGTCTCTGCACGTCATGAAAGGATAGGCATTGTGAATGAGAAGTAGTGACTTTTTTTTATCATTGTTTACACGTGACACCGACTTTACCAGATTGATATACTTTTTTTTTCAGATTTAAGTTTGCAAGCGGATAGTTGCCTGAAGCTAATGGATTCGAATTTGGAAGAGCAGTTGCAGGTACTTGGTTCAACCCCAATAGCCTTTGCCTCCCTTCTATTCATGCTTTGTCATTCATGCTTGTCAAGTCAAACTGAATTGGAACCGTACATGTACAGGCAGCATGTTTCTCTCACGCTGCACATTGATCGGCATCGGTGAATCTCCATGCATCATCGACCCTGTCCGTCCCTGGAGCTGCGGATGCGGGATGCCGGGATCGGTGATCGGCCGCTGGACAACCGGACCCAGCAGAGGACTCCGCCCGATCTGCTCGGCTCTGTCCCCTGCATTCAGCGGTTGACACTCCGACACCTCTCAGGGCGCCCAGACCACTAGTGACGAAATTCGAGAATGATTGCGGCCACCTGGGTGATGATGACGCCCGTGGAACACGAGATGCATCGAGGACGAGATGCATGGACATGGAAATTGTTTGCCGCGCAATGACCAAGCTGTTGGACCGGCGGCAGCAGGGGCTGCTGCTGATGAGCTGCGTAGCTCCTGTGTTGTGTAGCTCGTGCTGTGTAGTTCGTGACTGTATACTCCCCTGCGGCACTTGACAGGTGGACCAACATGAGTGGAGTTAATTCGGGTAACATAACATGTCGATGACACTGAGAGCACAGAGAGTATGTTGATCCTTAAAGCTCAGGTTCGTTCATGAATGTTACCGATGTTTGTTTTAAATTCTTAGATTTTAAGAAATCCACTTCCTAAGATTTTTCAAATAACAAAACCATATCAAATAGAAACAAAAAACTGTTGACTACAAGGTCATTAAAATTCAAAGATTAAATATAATTTTGAAAAACTGAAAAATAAATTGCCTTGACAATTTCGTCCCGTGTTGAAATTCGAGAGTTAGACAGCAACTAGTTGAGGGGATGAATCTGACTAGTCTTTCAATAAATAAATGGCCTTGACAATTGGCATCTATAGATGGTGAGTGTTTGCCAATGACCCGGCCGCCCTTCGCAGGTAGTCCCGGTCAGGCCGGAAAGCGTGTACCATCAGCGACCGCCCCACGAAAGTCACCACCAGCAGCCACTAGGCTCGTTCACACAGCCAGTGGCTGCAAGGTGACCCCTGACTATTCTCTGTCAATGCCAACGGTGCTAACCTATACCTTTCTTACCGGCTGCAACGTACATGCACTAGCCAATTCATTGTGGGTAAGCTTGCTTATAGATGGTTTCTTGGAAATTTTTCTCCAAGCTAATTAACTGCAGGAGCTAGCACCGATTCTGTTCTCTCAGAAGTCATAACAACCTCGGTGATCAAATCCTGCTCGTCCCTCTTCTTCGTTCTTTGTGGGTAAGCTTTTTGTAGATGGTTTATTCTGTTCTAGACACATCAGCATCAGTGGTCGTTTCCTCCTCTGTCCCTGCACGCAGCAGAACTGAACATATATTACCAGTTATACTCAAGATCTTTGAGTTTTAAACTAGCACAATAGTTTGCAAGAGGTGGGTTTGGAGAATATGTATTTTCCATTGTGTGGCTCTGCTTCCAAGAGGTGGGTTTTAAACTAGCACAATAGTATGTAGTATCTGAAGTCTGTAGCTTCAAAAAGTTAGACTCGTCCCCGTTTAATTTGTTGGCTCGTGATTCCACATATACCTGTTTGATGAGGAACGGAGAAGAGGGACCGGGGTTGTGATGCAGTATTTCGTTCTAAATCTGTATTCTTTCCATCTTCTTTGTTTGCAGGCTTTCGATCACAATTCGCAATCGTTGAGCACCGGCATGGTCATGGCGGTCCAGTCGGTCAATGTATTGCTGTGAGACCGTGAGGCTCCATCATCGCCACACCTCCCGTGTCTTCCCAGATCCAGTGGCTTGAACATCCGCCTGGCCGGCAGGTATGATGAGTTGACCATGGTCTGATACGTGCCCTAAAAAATACACTCTGTTAAGTAATTTGACATGTTAGACCAACTCATAAGAGTAATAATTAAAATACAATAACAATCTCCATGTAAATAGGAGACGGACAGCAGAGCTACTGAATGTGAATAATGGAGTTGGAGAACAAGGATCATACTGCAGAACCAGTATCTCTCCCTCTAGGCTTTTTGAGATCCATCACAGATGATTTTTGCCATGAGCGAGAGCTCGGAAAGGGTGCGTACGGAGTGGTTTACAAGGTATGATGAATTCTTTTCAATCCAATTAGTTACTCTTTAAATGTTGGCAACAGTAATTAATGAACGGATCAAACATCAATTCTGTGAAGGGCATTCTCCCTTGCGGTTCAGCTATTGCCGTCAAAAAGTTTCATGAAACAATTCTGGCGAGTGATAATGACCGATCCTTTGAGGACGAGGCGTCTTTGCTTATGGATCTTGAACACGAAAACATAGTACAGCTTCTAGGTTTCTGTGCCGAATCAAGGGGGCAATGATGATGAAGCAACTGAACGGGAAAGTTAGTGTTGTTGAACAACTGACAAGAATGCTCTGCTTCAGTATATGTCTAAAGGAGGCCTTGATAAGCATCTTTCAGGCATGTTTCGGAAAACACTGGCACAATTTAATTATCTGCTCCTCTTTTTTTAAATTTTTTTCAAGTTTTCAGTTAGAACACACCTTGTAGCCACTATCAGCAGAACAATGAAATATGTTGCCTGCATCCAAAAAGGGTTATTCCTGTTTGAGTTAAAACATCTTAAATTTGAACAAGTATATACAAGACAATTATAAATATATATTACATCAATATTTATAATAAGTACCAAAAAAAATTGATAAGGTCCATCGTAAATATATCTTGGTAGTATTTATATTTGGTGTTATAAATATGTATCTCCATTATAAATTTGGTCAAACTTAAATTGACTGTCTAGAATAACTTTGCTTTTGGACTCGACCACACAAAATTTGTTTCTTTGCTCTTATTACTAAGCATGGTATGACAAGACTAATTATGTCTAGAAAAAGTATTTCTACAGATGAATCTTCAGGTCTTGAGTGGAACACGAGGTGCAAGATAATTAAGGGATTATGCCATGGTTTGAATTTCCTTCATGGGAGTAATATTATTCATCTAGACCTGAAACCTCAAAATATATTAATGGATGACACTATGACACCTAAAATTGCGGATTTTGGTTTGTCAAGGTTGTTGGGTGAACAAAAATCCTACACTGTGGTTGGCCCTTCAAATCGCATACGGAACACCGTAAGCTACACCCCCACAACAATATGAATTGCTTTCTTAGTAATATATTAATGGTCTCTATTATATGCTTGCACCATCCTCAGACTCTTCATGTCTACTGCAGGGGATACATGGCACCAGAATACATAGACAGGGGCATAATCTCAAAGAAAGCAGATATATTCAGTTTGGGTGTCATAATTATAGAGATACTCACTGGCAGCAAGGATGACTATCCGGACTATGGCCGAGCAACGAAGTTTTCCAACACTACACAGAGAAAGTAATAAGATGAACTAATGGATCTTTTACATGTTTACTATTGCTCTTGCTCACTTATTATATATGCAAATTTGTAGGTGCTCAGTAAATGGAGGAACAGAATATTGAAGGATCATCGAAGTATACATCACCAGAACTACATACTCAGCTAGTAAAACAATGCATTGACCTAGCTTTGGGATGTGTGCACCCTAACAAGGAGAAAAGGCCAGATGTATCAAATATAATTGAAATTCTTAATGCAACGGAAGAAAGTTGTTATGATCAAAATGGCGAAGATTTACTAGTAGACCACCAGGTATGATACCTTATATCCATGTTGAGTGCGCTGTGTGTGGCCCTTTCTAAACTTTTACATTATTAGAGTGATAAGGAGTGTCCAAAAGTTTTAGCTTATGCTTTTTGGGGTAATCATGATACATGCGCTTTAGTTCTTTTTTTCTTAATAAAAATCACTTGATATGCTTTTAATGAATCATATGTTTCTTTAGTGAAAACAGACGGATAATGTCTGGGAAATATCCATAAATAGCATTTCCTTTTCATTATTTTGTAGTGGGGACGCAAACTGTCAGCTCAAAAATTTTTGATATATGAATTAACACGAAAGGTTACATCTTAAAAAAAATAAGTAGCTTAATACCACGAGGCTGGCTTTTGGTCGATGAAGAGACTTCGCTCTTATCAGTTCCCACTAGACTTCTAGAATTAACTTTAAAAACAATAAGCATGAAAATGGCAAATTATTGTCCAAAGGGCTTCACTGCCATGTCCCACTAGACATCTTATAGAAGAGAAAGAGAGGGTTAAACTTAACGGTAGGCCTCATTGTCATGTCAGCAAAACCACCAAACAATCATTTTTAAGTTGTCAAGGTGGTATTGTGTCTGCTTTTAAAAGTTGAGATGTGTATTTTGTTAGGCATTGAAGAAGTCTAAGTTTTCTTTTTCAAATTTAGCTACTACAGAGGCTTGAATCGGACATTGTTGTTAATTGCTCGACTTTTGAAATCACACAATAGATTTTGTCACGCAAACATAAATGTAGCTACCATTGTTGTTAATTGCTCGACTTTTTGAAATCCCCATACATATTGTGTGACTTAGAGAAAGAAATAGAGGAAGTATATTTCTGTAGCCTTTAATATCTGCGAACAAGCTAAGGTGCAGTCAGTCTAACTATCTCTTGCGCACTTATATTCATAGATGGGAACACAAGAAGGGCTGCCGACATCAACTGTGCTGCACGAGGATGGCTTGGTGGCTCCAAATAAAAATGCATTGAAGGATCATGCACAAGCGTGGATCACAAAAGCATGTTGAAATCAGCGGTTGCACTGCCCCAACCACAACGCGAGACAGTTTTGGAAAGTGTGGATGGTTCTCTTCCTGCACTTTGTTATCAGGGGGCACGAAATGCGTCATTTTGGGTGGTGCACAAGGCTTTGGCTTCCTTGGAGGACAACGTGCTCAAGGACTGGGCAGCCACTATCAACCTTGGCCCGAGCGTGGAGGCCCTTGAGCGAGAGCTAATGTCCGTGAAGGTGGTTCTTACGGTCACCCTCGGCAAGGTAATCAATAACTTGGCACTTTCGAAGACATTCTGATGGTGCTTCGAGAGCTCGTGTATGATGCTGAGGACGTGCTGGACGAGATGGAATACTTTCGCATCCAGGGCAACGTGTTGGATGCCAGCCGGTATACCGATGGTTGTGCCCACAACCAAGACCTTAATGTGTCACCATCTGTTCAAGATGAACCACCAAAATTGAGATTTGATAGGAACAATGCCTCCCAAAGAATAGACCATATTGTAAAGCGGATGCAGCTCATGCGACAAGAGGTTTCTACTAGTATTAAACTATTAGGTTCTGACTGGAGCACTGCCCCAAACATTGCACAAAGTCGACCCAGCACCATCTCTGAAAGTATAGAACCAAAACTGTATGGGAGGGAGCTTATGATGAAGAGAATCATAGATGATATCACAAAGGGTAAACACTCTGGTGAGGTCCTCACAGTAATTCCTATTGTTGGTCCAGGGGGCATAGGAAAGACTACTCTCGCACAACATATATATCACAATGGAGAGGTGCAAAAACATTTTGATGTCAAAGTTTGGACATGTGTCTCACTCAACTTTAATGTGAACAAGCTGGTAGAAGAGATTCAACGGTATATCCCTAAAGTTGGCCGTGAAAGTAGTAATGGTACACCTAGTGAGTTGATTGGGCAAAGATTGAAAAATAAGAGGCTTTTGCTTGTATTAGATGATATATGGGACTGCAGTGATGACGATGAATGGAAACGGCTACTGGTGCCATTCCGAAAATCACAAGTGCAGGGTAATATAATTATAGTCACAACTCGTTTTCCTGCACAGGCACACAAAATGGTTCAGAAAAATGACCATTCAATATATTTGCAAGGTATAGAAAATGAAGAATTTAAGGAATTATTCTAGATATTATCTTTGGTCATGATGATCAATATAGAAGGGACCATGAATTCTTACTTGAAACTGGGTTTAAGATAGTTGACAAACTAAAGGGCTCCCCTCTTGCAGCAAAAACTGTCGGTAGATTGCTGAAAACCCAACTTGACTTGGTTCCTTTGGAATGGAATCTTAGAAAGTAAGGAATGGGAGCATAGTAGCGGTAAGAATGACATTATGCTTGCAATGAAGTTGAGCTTTGATTACCTACCTTCTCAGCTTCAGCAGTGTTTCTCCTATTTTGCCATGTTTCCTCAAGATTACAAATTCAAAAAAGAGAAGAGATAATTAACTTACGGATAGGACTTGAAGTTTTGCATTCATCACATGCTGAAAATAAAAGAGTTGAAGATATTGGACAAAATCATTTGGTCGGAAGTTGGTTAATTATGGTTTTGGAAAAAAAGTGGACACAGATGGACCAACTTGTTACATTGTTCATGATCAATTACATGAATTAGCACGGAAAGTTTCATCACTTGAGTGTCTCAAAGATAGACAATTCTCAATCTCAAGTGAGCTCCTTACAAGTCCTACCATCAATCCGCCATTTGTCTATCAACATAGATGGGACCTGTGCCAAGGATAGATTGACTATCCAAAAATGTGTTGAGGATTTCTATACATTGAGTACAAGATTAAAAGTTGAAAAACTGAGGACTTTGATGATATTTGGGGAACACCATGGTTGTTTTGTGAAAGCTTTTGGTGATTTATTTAGGGAAGCAAAGGCCCTTCGTCTTGTTTTTCTATCGGGAGCATCCTATGATGTGAAAGACTTGTTGCATAACTTTTATTATCTTATCCATCTTCGCTATCTTAGGATTGGAAGTTCTTATCTATATGAAGCAAGATTTTCAAACAAAATTTCCAGATTTTATCACATGAAGGTCCTAGATGTAAAACGTTGTAACATCATCGACGATCTCGCTACCAAGGGATATGAGCAATCTTGTAAAACTACGCCATTTTCTTGTTGGAGATGATGCAATACATTCCAGCATCGTTGATGTTGGGAAATTAAAATCACTACAAGAGTTAAGAAGATTTGTGGTCAAACAAGAAGCTCAAGGTTTTGAGTTAAAGGAGATAGGACATTTGATAGACCTTTCGGATCATTAAGCATTGATAATCTTCAAAATGTTCAGTGAAGGAAGAAGCGGATGACCTAAACCTGTTGTCAAAAGGCCGTCTACATGAGTTGATATTACATTGGGATAATATTGACCGATCTACCAATAACTTCACACTAGAAGAATATGTTCTTGAAAGGCTTATGCCAAGTAGTAATCTTCTAAAGTTATACTGTTCAAGGACACGGAGGAGCCACTTGTCCTTCATGGCTTGGTACAAACCTATCGATCAAAAGTTTGGAATCTCTTTGTTTAGATGGTGTAGCTTGGGAAACATATCCACCTATAGGAGACTTATTGCTAGTCAACATGCACGGTGAGGAACTTTCAGGCAACATCCCTAAAGAAAGTTTTGGAAATTTGAGAAGACTAGAACTTTGTGGACTTACCATGGTTGAAAAATGGGCTCTGCATGCCCCTTGTGGGTTGTTTCCTTTCTTGGAAGTGCTTATCATTGTGGATTGCCCTCGGCTTGTGGACTTGTCGTTTCAACATTTTTATTGTTGTCAACAAGCCAAAGAGGTAAATGTAAGTTTATTTCCGAGACTTGAGATACTCGTGATTAGAAACCGTCCACAACTATCATCATTTCCTCCGATTCCTTGGAATAAAGCTCCCGCTCCATTGATATAGAAGGAATTGGAATTTCATGTCTTTGTGAATTGGTGTGTGGAGAAACATTTAATGGTTTGACAATTAATGGATGGAGCAGTACGATTAATGGCTGGAATTTGCTGAATTTTCATAATTTGACTGAACTGAAGGTGTTGGTGATGTACGGTTGTGAATTCCGCCATTGTGTTACTTACAAATGCTGCTCATCCCTAAGGATCCTACAAACGTCTTGTTCGAGTAATGTCTTTCCATTTACTAAAACCCATGACCATGTCAAATACCAGTTTCCAATTGAAGAGTTGACCATAGAGAAGTGGAATGCTAGTGGGAAGGAGTTAACACAGCTACTCACCTACTACCGAAGCTCTCATATCCGAGAAGGCTGGAGAATTGTCTCAAGGTAACAGGAATAGGTGTGAATGTGATGGGGCAGCGAGAAACAGAAACAACCGGGCTATCATCATCATCATCTTCAGCTAATAAAGTGAGCCAGCAGCAAGACCCAAGAGCAGAGGATGAAACAATTGCATCGAAGCGAACGCGGCATGTTTCATTTGCCTCCCCGGCTCCAGAGGTTGGAGATCCATACGAGCCCAGAGCTGAGACTGCACTCCAAACCACATGATGACAGCAATCAAGATGGACGAACTGGGGGAGGGAGGGGAGGAGGGCTCCGAGCTCTGACCTCCCTACAACGGTTGGAAATCAGGGATTGCCCCGAGCTCCTGTCCAACTACTCGTCTTCATCCTTCTCTTCTTCTTTCCCCTTCCCCAACTCCCTGGAACACCTTCATATCAGGGGAGCGATGGGCATTGATACACTGGTGCCTCTATCAAACCTCACCTCCCTCACAAGTTTATCATTATACGGATGTGGGGATTTAAGAGGCGAGGATTATTGCCTCTCCTCACCCAAGGCCATCTCACCTATTTATCTGTCAGCAATACGCCCAGTTTCTTTGTTGACTTCGATCCCTCAAATGTGCATGAACAGGAGATTGCATCATGTTCCTCCAAACCGCAGAAGCTCAACATAGATGATGTGGCTGGATTCACCGCTGCAGCCATTCGTTGTAGCCTGCTCTTCTCCTCGCTCACCGAATTGGTATTTTTTTGGATGATAAGGTGGAGTGCTTCACGGAGGGGCAAGAGACCCTTCTGTTCGTCAACTCCCTCGAGAATGTTAGATTTGGTGCCGCGACAACCTGCAGTCTCTCCCTAAGCGGCTACATGGACTTCGCAGAACCTCAAGAGGTTAGCGATCGAGTTTTGCAAATCAATCCGGATGCTACACAAGGATGTCCTCCCAAATTCACTTTGAAAAGAGTTGCATATCGGGCTTGTTCAAAAAATGCACACGCCCAAGGATTGCCTCCCGAATCACTCCAAAAATTAAGAATGCGGACGCCCAGCCATCCGATCGTTGCCGAGGTGGATGATCTTCCAAGTTCCTTTGCGAGAGTTAGATGTCCGTCGTAGTGAAAGCGAGGAGCTAAGGAGTCAGTGCCGCAAGTTGATAAATATCATCCCAATAGTCTACCGACAAACCCAAGGTAAGAAAAGAGGTGGAACTTCCACCCATCAATTTCCTTGATTCTCCCTAACCAATTAAACCCCAGTCATTCTTGTCTTCTTTTATTTGGCCATGATTGATGTTTTCTTCTGGGTAATCTGCTCGTTTTCATCTGTTGTGCAGGGCACTTCTGAATCTTGGAAGATTTCTTGAAATATGGATGCCATTGTATGATTTATTTTCTAGTCAAAGGTTTGCACTCTTAGCAAAGCGAATTCAGCAATAAAAATGGCTCCAGTCTGCCCATGGATCTGGCAAACATTGTTGACTCTACTTCTACGAAAGGTAACAACAACATTTTTAATTTTTTACGTTGTACATGAATTCTTTATTTTTTCACTTTTCTCATACTACGCACAATTGCCTTCTTGCACTGCAACTCAATTCCCCGCAATTCAGTAATGCAGTAAAATTTGTAGTCAGAGGTTTGCTTTGATTCTCAAGTTAGTATCTAGCAGTTAGTTAACACTCTCAGCCTGTAAAACCTGCTTCAGTAAAATTTCTATGTTGACTTGAGAACCTGAGGTACTGCTGCAGATTGCAGTAAAAAAAGATGCATCACATTGCTTTTAACTCTGAAACTTCTTATTCATTCGTAGCTCTAATATTTATTATCTCTAAACTCTATTATTCTCACATTTATTTTTCTGAACATAGGACAAATCTGTTGCTCTGGTATGGTGATTTCTATTCTTTCTTACTTGCACTTATCAAATTGCTTAACTGATTGTGCATAATGGGCCCTTTGCTTCGCTCATATTTCAGTAACTATTGAAGCCTCAGAAGTGGGCAGTCAACTCACTCAGTTTTGATCACTGAATTGTCAAATAGCAGACGCAATTGTGAAACCATAATATTTTTTTCTGAAATATCAAACAAGTTCTGTAAAAAGAAGAATGACTAACTAAACACTAGTGAAACTTTGTCAAGTAAAATGACATGATGCTATTTTATTATCAAGGTACAGTCTCAAAAGATGTCTGAAACAGGTGGAAATATTTCCCTGGATGCTGCTGCCATTGTCAGAGCAACAACAATGGAAGCTCCTATTTTGGGTATAAAATATAACACTAGTAGGGCTCCTAAATAATCTTTTATTTTTCATGCCCTTCTAAATTTTACTCCCAAGCCCCTAGCTATAGGAGCCTCTTATCCACCCTCTATAAAAAAATGGGAGTCCATTTTATTCCACTAGAGTTAATTATAGATTTGGGCTCTCAAATTTTAAAGTTAGAAGTCTATTTTTGTCTATTTTTAGGAGGGATGGTTGGAGTTGCTCTCAGGCTTGGGTTGGCGTAGGATCCTTTAATCTGGTGGTGATCAGCCGTTAGTTGGGAAGAGATGGCTGTGTGGCTTCCTTATGCTTCTGCGACATAAGGTGTTGCTTTGGTGGGGAATAGATGTAAGAAACTAGCATTGTTCTGTTCTGCCTACAGTAGAGGTCGAAATTAGTTTCTATGCGCTGAGATAAATATGCAATAATCTCTTCCAATGTGTTTCTGCTAATTTTATTTCCTCCACAGCTATGATATGGAGGAGCTAGCCTTCTTGTAGTAGATTAACTCAGCAACTTGTCAACTGAAATGAGACCTCAATCTTATCTGTGTCACTCCAGATGCATCCGTAGTACCGATCGATCGACTCAAATGAAAGGAAGCAAAACGCATGTTGATTCTTGATTGCCATACAGCATACAGGAGTGATGCTGATTGATATATATAGGAGTGATGGGCATACAGCATACAGAAGTGGTGCGGACACCGTCGTCTCTTCCCCTCCCTCATGTAAGTGTTCTACTTATCTCGTCTTGTGCCTCTATTTTTTTTTCCCCTATACTTCCATTCATGCGTACCAGCAAGTGAAACTGAATTTGCACTACATGTGAACATGCAGGATCGGTGGCCGGCCACTGGACCGAGCAGGGACTCCGTCAACGCCATCTGATCTCGAGCCTGGGGGCAGATTGGGTCGTTGGACCGAGCACTAGACCTCCAACCTGGGCACTGCACCGCCGGCCACACTTGTCTGAAACTGCCCTTGTATTTCCATCCATGCATGAGGGATCGGCGGCAGGCCGCTGGACCGAGCAGAGCAGAGCAGGGGACTCCGTCAGCCTCTTCTCCGTCCCTTGCATCCAGCGGTTGATGCCATCTTGTGCACCGCCGTCTTTGAGAGTTGGTGCTTAAAGCCCAGGATCGCTCTCCTTCATCAGGACGGCGGCGCCCAGCAATTTGCCGGCATCTGTGATCTGTTGGTACTAACATGGCTGCCCGTGGAGGCGTTGTCGAGCGCCGGATTCACACCTCGTGGGTCACTCCATACTGAAACTGCCCTTCTGTTTTCATTCAGGTTCAGGAGGAAGCCAATCAGGAATCAGCCAACATAATTAGTGTCTTCATTCAGTTTGATCTGTAATATATATTGGGCCTGCGCCTCAACTGAACTGTTGTCGGGTCAAATTGAAGCCACCGACTAGCAGGCTTGATCATTTCATACTCGTCGTGTCATTAACGTTCTTGCCCTTATGTAATCATCAAAGTCACACAAGCCAACTATGACCTTTTTTTTTTAACTAAAACGGAGGGCAGAGATTCCCCACCTAATTCATTTGAAACTAGGCAGCGTGCACATTGCACACTGGCCACGAACTCGCCACCAGCGGGAGAATTAGATGAGGTGGGAGGAAGTAGAGGAAATCAACGGCCTAACAACCAGGCAATAATTTTCCAGGACTAAAGTTTGAAAGCGCGCACCAGGCTCCACAAGGTTTGCTGCATACGCTGAGCTCAGCTTGTTCCGACGGACGATCACTTGGGGGCGCACCGCTACGTCTTGGGGGCATTTTGTCGAACGCCAAGCCTGCGCGCTTTGGCGGCACGGGACCGTGATCCTTCGATGTAGTCGGGAATTCGGGATAGCCCGCCTCGGCGACCTTCTTCTGCATACGTCCACCGTCACAACCCATTCTCGCCGCCGGAGTCTGCTTCCCCATGCCACCACCCGGCGAGCGAGGCGACGAGGGGAACAGAGGGTTGAGGAGCTACAGAGCAAAAACTCTGAAAGAAGTTCAGGCAGACATACTGCTACAGCAAAGGCAAAACCAAACTGAGGTGAACTGAATACGTGCTGTGGAATTAAAAGGAATATACACAATTGCAAGGAAAAATATAATGACACAAGTTCAGACCTGTACTGACAAATGATGGGAGCTTTGAACTCAACTCACTGAAAAAAAAAACAGAGTGCAGCTGATTCAGACAACTTACTGAAACAGAGAGTGCCGCACTAGACCTGCCGGCGACGGCCTCGCGGCGCGGAAGTCGGCCTTGTGGATAGACATCAGCACCGCGCCTGGCGAAGCTCACGGGTGCAGCGCGCATGCACCAGCGCTTCCGGGGCCGCAGGACAACAAGAGGGTCTCGCTAGTGAGCTCCTTCGTCGGCGGACACGCCGGCACCGATGGAGCCGGGATGGACATCATGGACACCGACAGTCAGACAGGCGCCAGCTGCGGCAGGACGCTGTTTCAGGTTCTCTGGTTGTTTGCCTCTCTATATACAAATGTTTATTATTCCCTTCATTGATTCAGAGTTTCAGAATTGAGACCTGCAATTGTGTTCCCCACTGCAGATTGCGTTTGTAAAATGACTGAAAAGATGGAAGTGGCACATCCTGCAACTGAGCTCAATCAGCTGGGAGAGGAATTCAGCTCAGTTCAACATTTTTGCGCTTCCATTCTGTAGGGCCACGTTTAGATGGTTAAATTTTAGCAAAAGTAACTGTTGGAACTCCTGTAGCACTTTCATTTGTTTGTGGTAAATATTATCCAACCGTGGGGTAACTAGACTTAAAAGATTCGTCTCGTGATGTACAAATGTAACGCGTGTAATTAGTTATTTTTTTTACCTACATTTACTGCCTCCGAACATATGTCTTTTTGGTGTATTTAATGTGATGTGATGGAGAGAGAGTTGAAAAAGTTGCAACTTTTGGGCTAAAAATTTAGCCATCTAAACGAGGCCTAGGTTGTGCCGCTGTGGATTCAAATTTGGAAGAGCAGATTGGGAAACCAGCACATACATATTCAGAGGTAAATGCAATGAATATCGTTCTTTTCTCTTTTTTTTTTTGTGTGTGTGTGTGTGTAATCAGTGTTTTTGTGCACATCATGAAAGGATGGATAATGTGAATGATCTGTAGTATTTTTTTTTTTTTTTTTTTTGTCAATGCTTACACGTGACACCAACTTGTCAGCTTGATACTTCCATTTTTAAATGCAGATTTTAATTTTGAAGCAGCGGTTTGGTTATTCAGTGATCAGGCGACAACGTACCCCAATAGCATTGCAGGTACTTATTGTTAGCACCCGCCGCCCCGGCGAGCACCCAAACTCACACACGACGTAGACACTCGCTCGTCTGGCCGGCTGACGGCGGTTCCTTTAACCAAACTTAGGTTTACAGAGTTGTTCAATGTCTCCAGAATGAAACGCTCCGGCCTAATATATCCTTACTCTACTCACTAGCGTGCCTGGCCTTGCAAATGTTACAGACCCATTCTGGGCCACTCAGCTTCTGGGCCTTGGACTTCTTGCGAGCTCCTCTCCTGGGCTGGGCTTGGATGTCTCCTGGATGTGGAGTGGTAACATTCTCCCCCATGGGAAACGGCCTGTCCCCAGGCCGGTGCACACGGAACTGCTGCTTGATCGCCTCGGCGTCCTCCCAGGTTGCGGTCGGTCCCCAGCCCGACCACTTGATGAGGAGCTGCTCCACGGCACCGACCGGGAGGATGAAGACGACGCTGCGCAGAACAGCTTCAAAGCAACTTGCAGGGCCGTCCGCCGTGTCGGGGATCATAGCTTGAAGAGGGTACTTGGCAGACGGCGCCGGCTTGAGGAGGGAGACATGGAAGACGGGTGGACCGAAGAGGAAGCCGGGAGGTCCATTTTGTAGGCCACCATGCCGATCTTCTCCAAGTACCTTGTACGGGTCATAGTAGCGGAATGACAGCCTTCCGATGGGAGCGGGCGCCAAAGCAAAGGTTTGGACATAAGGTTGGAGCTTGAGGTAGACTTCATCCCCACCTTGAACTCCCGCTCCGACCTCTTCTTATCGGCCTGCAGCTTCATGCGGTTACGGGCGGCCCTGCGCCGGGCGCACCAGGTCAAGCATGACAGACCACTCATCCAACATGGATTGTAGGTCTGGAACTTCACAAGCATCAAATGGTGTTAGTCCAAAGTGATGAGGAGAGCGGCCAAATAATACCTCAAATGGCTCGAATCCCAGGGATGAATGCCAACTGGTATTGTACCAGTATTCAGCAAGGCTCAAAAATTTGATCCATTTCCTTGGACAGGAGTGCACGAAGCATCGGAGGTAGGTTTTGAGGCATTGATTGACCCGTTCGGTCTGTCCGTCGGACTGCGGGTGGTAAGCCGAACTCTTGCATAGTGTGGTGTCAGCAACATTGAATAATTCCTTCCAGAAGTTGCTTGTGAAGATGGGGTCCCGATCTGAGACGATATAAGATGGCATGCCATGAATCCGGTAGATGTTATCAAGGAATACCTGAGCCACATGGGCAGCCGTGAATGGATGCAGCAGGGGGTATAAAGTGAGCAAATTTGCTGAATTTGTCAACCACCACAAGTACACAATTTGCATTGCCTGATCTTGGAAGGCCTTCCACGAAATCCATCGTGACCACTTGCCATGAGTGAGCAGGTACAGGAAGAGCGGACTGAGCAATCCCGGATACTTGGACCGGTCGGCTTAGCCTGGATGCAGGTAGTACAAGATGCCACAAATGCTTTGGCAAATTTGTCTTCATACCGGTCCAGGCGAAGAGTTTTCTGATCTTTGCATAAGTTACAGGGAACCCGGAGTGGCCACCGAGGGCACTTGAGTGTAGTGCTTGAATGATGCGCTCCTAGAGGACTGGATTGTTGCCCACCCAGACTCGGTCCTTCAAGAGTATGAGGCCATGAGCTAGGGTGTATGGTGGATGAGAAGAGTTGTCCACTGCCAACTCCTGCAAGAGTTTCTTGGAGAATGGATCCGAGGTATAACCCGCAGCAATATCAGCCAGCCATGTTGGGGAAGCAGAAGAGATAGCTCGACAGGAGTCTGGAGGTGCGGGGGTGGCGTGAAAGTGCATCGGCAGTTAGGTTAGAGGTACCTGGTTTGTAAACCACCTTAAACTACAGTCCAATGAGCATGGTGTAGAGTTTCATTTGCCAGGGAGTATGAAGACGCTGGTCAGTTATATGCATTAGGCTTCGCTGATCCGTGAAGATGGTAAACTCATTGTGCTGTAAATAAGAGCGCCACTGATCTATGGCCACATGAATTGCCAAGAACTCCTTCTCGTATGTAGACAGACCTCGAGACTTGGGACCCAAAGCTTTGCTCACATACGCAATCGGATGACCCTCCTGTAAAAGAACAGCCCCGACGCCAAAGTCACTCACGTCTGTTTGTAACTGAAAAGCCTTGTTGAAATCGGGCAAGGAGAGCACTGGGGCTGAGATAAGTGCTTGCTTGAGCGCCTCAAAAGACTCAGTGTGTTGTACTGTCCAAATAAACAAAGCTGCCTTTCTTGAGAAGGTGCATCAAGGGCCTTGCAATGACTGCAAAATTCCTCACAAATTTACGGTAGTAGCCGGCTAAACCCGTGAAGCTGCGAAGTTGCTTGACATCGTTGGAATAGGCCACTCACGAACCGACTGGATTTTAGTTGGATCGGTTGAGACTCCCTCTGCACTTATGACATGACCAGGGTAAGCTATGGATTGTTGAGCAAACCTGCACTTGGATAGCTTGATCAACCATTGGTCTCTGGATAGCAGCTCAAATACTTGGGCTAGATGCTTCAAATGGTCCCCATAGATGGAACTGTACACAAGAATATCATCAAAGAAGACAATGACACAAACTCTCAATAGTGGGTGAAGAGTAGTGTTCATTGCTCCTTGGAAGGTGTTGGGAGCTCTGTGAGACCAAATGACATGACAAGTGTATTCAAATTGGCCCCAATGTGTGCGAAATGCCGTTGTTGGTAAAAAGTTATCCTACAGAATTATTTATAATTTGTATAGTGCATAGTTTAACGTAAAGCGATGAGCACTTCACCCGGGAGAGGGTTTTAAATATCGAATCCACAGGGGGAGAATGGTGTGAGGGTAATGAGACAAAACTAGATCCCCGAGATAATAGGAAGGAACTGGAGTTCAGATAAAATGTGAGAAGATTTCTATGGTTGTCTAGTTTATATCCTTGTAAGGCTCGAAGATATTTCTTAATGGGGATGTACTCAAAGGAAAGTAAGGACGAAACTTACTATTCCCCCAGTAGCTAGGTCCTACGTGTCCTATCCTACGGGAAGTGGAGTCCAAAAGGAATCAATGGTACCTGTCACTACCACGATCTACCACGCTCCGGCAGGTAGGGTGTATTTCTGAGTTATCTAGTCCAAACACCGCGTTTGCACTAGGGGCAACAACTTCAATTCAAGAGCGACAAGAATCAAAGTACTCTAATGAGTCGTAAACCGAAAGAAATATAAACAAGTGAACTTACTCAAACTAGTATAGTGCCCGTGCTAACGCTTACGGCGACATTTCAAGAATGTGCATGAAACAAAACGTCAATTTAATAGAAAAATGTATGTTAACTCACTAATAGAAACTCAGAGAAGGCTAAGAGAAAATTTTTATATACACATTAGTCCAAAAAGTCAGGGTTGGCACGGTTAGATGAAACCTTAGCTCACAGCACAACACCAAATATTATTAAAACAAAACCGGGAAGTACAATGTGACACTTACAAAGCAATTAGCCAAGAGCCAACTATGCAGAGACACTAAACATGAGTGATAAGGAGGGGAACAAAACTAAAGACTATTTAACCAATTCATTACAGCAAACTGGAGTACATGATTGCTTCCATGTAAATGAAGTTTAACTTCAGTGGAGAAGGTTTCCAATAAGCCCGCAATGGGGGTGTGTGTGTGTGTGTGTGTGGGTGGGTGGGTGGGGGGGGGGGGTGGTGTCAATCCAAGAATTCATTCCAAATGCACCACACAACAATCATGGCAATCATGGAAACTTGCATGAAGAAGGATAGTCGCCGAGATTCCTTTTGTTGTTCTATCATCTGGAAAATTCTACCCTGAACATTCCAAACAAAACCAAGGCAGCCAGCGAGAAATACTTATTGAGCATTCAAAAACAAATGCATTATTGTCTACTGCAAACAGAGAGCACAGTTGTAGCCTTCCGAGAATATATGTTGAATGTGATATTGCCTCTAAAGATAGATCTTAACTATGAATTTTAAAATTGCACGGAAATTAATGAACTCTTCATATATATTTCTCATCTTTTTTTATTGGGACTGGAGTAATCCAATAGTAGTTTTCTAGCTCTTATAATGTGCAGAAAAAGCATGTAGATATTAATTAACTTTAATAACTATTAGAGCATACCTTTTGAATGAAACCTGGGTTTTGTCATTATTCAAAAGTGCAAAATGTTTCCATATGTTTCACTCATGAGGGCCATCCCAAGCCTGATTGGGTGGGTTAGAGCAAGATCAGCAAGAACAATATCCGACAAACCAGCCTACAAAAAAAAATTCCTACAAACCAAAAAAAAATTCAATCTGTTCAGAATAGTGACATGAGATGGCATTACCATTCCATTAATTCAGATCACAGTTGAGCATTTGCAGAAAATATAGTCATAGGTCCTCAATACTCTGCATCTAACGACCATTTGATTTCTCATTGGAAGAAATTGGATCTATTTGATTTATTGCTAGATTTCAAAGTCCGCACATGTCCCTTTATTATCCATATCATATTCTAAAGGCAAGACATGAATATCAGGTTATATATTCTATAATTCAAGAATGTGTCCAAGATTCATGCTTTAGCTATTTGGAACCATGGAGATAAAGGAATACCTTAGTTAAGTAGGCTGCATAATTCTGATGATCATCCTAATTTGTATCTCCATCACTGAGGTTATCTTCTGCATGGCTGTATTTACGGCTACAAAAAAAATGCAAATACAGAACATTGAACTGTCAACCAAAATTCATATTACATTAAGAACAGATGGCCTGCACACGGTGCACTGCAAGCGTTCTGTTAGTCCTGAGGTAGGCTAAGCGCTGCAGGCCATATGCTTCACTCCTGACAGCCCGCACATGCTTCAATAGAATAGATGGCCTGCACACGGTGCACTGCAAGCGTTCTGTTAGTCCTGACAGCCTTCACACCCTTCGCAGTGAATTAATAATCAATATAACTCCCGCAAGCCATTCTTCTATGCATAATATTCTAATTGTATTTTCAATTTATTTCAGGAAAGAATATTAACATAAAGAATCATCACTGAGTACACTACTACCCAATTGAACATTCTGTATCAGCTCCTCATTCTAAGGTGTGATTAAAAGCTAGTAATCTACTAATGCACCTAGACTGATAAGTGAAAAGTGATGACCAAAGAGGCAAAAAGGGAATGACGTTGATCAGTGCTACAAAAAGGTCAGGTCGTAGGAACTAAAAGCAGACAGAGGACCATCATTTGTAACATCAACTAAAAAATGTCAGTACACATCTAAAATACAATCAAAAGCTCAGATCTGACTGCGTAACAAATAAATGGTGTTCAAAGCAGTTCAGCTCAAACAACAGATATATGAGCATTTGACAAACAGAGCTTACCGTAAACCTCGTCCTAAGCAGGTGGACGGGCTTACCAATAGGGACAGCCGGCTGCTGTCGTCGTGATTTTTACCGTGTTGCCACGAATGATGAAGACGGTTGCTGCGAATGAAGGAGACGATTGCCGCTGCAGCGTCATGCTGAGGTGCAGCCGTATTTTTCCCAACCACCGCCGCACGGTAGGGCTAGGTTTTGGCGCGGATCGGGCGGCGCGGCTGGACCTGCTTGCGTCGGGGAGACAACAACCGGCGGCCCTCAGATCGAGGCGCCGGCGATGGTGAGGCCCGGATCGGGAGCGGCGATGTTGGATGGGGATTGGCGTGGGCGATGAGGCCGCACCATCGCGGCGGGGAGAAGCTTGAAGCTAGGAGGGGATTAGCGCGTAGGAGGGTTTTTTTTGGGAAGGCTCGATTCGGGCGTGAATCGCGGCGGCGTCCGGCGGGGCGTGGGGGGATTAGCGCGTGGGGACGGGATTAGCTTGACACAATCAACCATGACCCTTGGATTATGAGTGAGTAAAGAGAGAAAGGTGCGATTTAATGAGTGTTCGTTTTGAAAGATTTTGAATTTTTTATTTCTATTTGTTTCCATTTGTAGCCCTGACTAAGTTGGTGCATTAGTAGGGTAGATAGATATAAGGTTGATCCACCAAAGAAGTCTCAAGATCAAGTGCAATGAAGCCTTTGATCCCGTGAGGTACAAAGCGTAGAGGAGTCACCGAAGCATCCGGTACTTCCCCTTTCTTCTCCTCAACTCTACTTTCTATCTCTCAAGAGCAGTATCTAGAACTCTAAGTTCTTTGATCTATCTCTCAACTTTCTACTAATCTCTCTCAACTTGATCTTAGCTCTTCTAATTAGAGAGGTATGGCTCTAGCTATGATCAGAGTCGAGTATGATGAATAATGATTTTCATGCCTAAGGCTAGAGGTAGGATCATCCTTATATAGTCGTGGCCGATGAATGCTGACCCTTGGATCGAACCGACCTTCAATAACGGTGTAGATACAACCTCAAAGTCGGGTTTGAAACCCACCTAAGAAGATGAGGCTGACGGTGGGTCCCACACCGGGCGGCCGGCCCATCTTGACTAGCGGCCGCCGTGCCATGGTGGGCTCAGCCATCCGGGTCTTTCCGGTGTCTTCTCGTGTCTTCTAGAATGTTTTAGTTCACTTTTGGATCGAAATTCACTAGTAGTAAATCTTCTTATTATTTGGGGGGTTTTCTCTATGTTTTCCGGCATTTACCTATCAAGTCTCTAAAAAGATATAAATCACCAAAACTCATGGAACTGTGTTAGTAAAATACCTATTCTATGTATTTATTCATTTTATAACCTTATTATATGTTTAGTTGACACATAAAAATAGAGCTTAAGAGGTGTCAACAGCCGTCTTGTACTCTTCGCCAGCGCCCGGTCAGATATCGATTGAACCCTGCCCTCGATCGAGACAAGAGAACCACTTGGCATTAGAAAGTTCATCAAGTAATTCATCAATTACTGGGATTGGAAACTTGGCTTTGACTGTTAGAGCATTCAACTGACGGTAGTCTACACACATCCGCCAGTCACCATCCTTCTTATGCACTAGCAAAACTGGTGATGAGAAAGCACTCTTGCTTGGTCTGATGAATCTAGAGTCCAACATTTCAGTTACCTGCTTCTCAATTTCGGACTTGAGTATTGGAGAATACCGTATGGTCGTGCTGACACAGCTGCTGCCCGGCTACCAAAGGGATAGAATGGTCACAGTCACGCCGAGGAGGTAAGTGAGTAGGTTTCTGAAATAGATGATGGAACTGCTCAATAAGTAGTTGAATCTCTGGTGGGTGGACTGGTGCATCTTCAGCTTGTTCTTCCAGACCGACTTGAAAGAGCTGGACCAAAGCACATTCGGTTTCAGCAGACTGAGCACCCTGGAGCA
The DNA here is from genome assembly GCA_015847255.1 of Hyparrhenia diplandra. Classification (NCBI taxonomy): domain Eukaryota; kingdom Viridiplantae; phylum Streptophyta; class Magnoliopsida; order Poales; family Poaceae; genus Hyparrhenia; species Hyparrhenia diplandra. The sequence goes on from JADLZK010011669.1 coordinate 1,732,029, forward strand.
AGGCCTGGCGGGGTCCATAAGGTATCTGGATCCATTTCTTGGCCCAATGAATCTTCATGCGAGAGAGCATGTAGCCAATCCATGCCTAAAATCATGTCAAAATTGCCCAGGGGCATCAGCTTCAATGTACAGTGAAAAGTTAAGTCCTGAATTGACCATTCTGCACATTCAATCTGAGAATCACAGACAACTGTGCTGCCATCAGCTATTTGTACTGAAGAAGGGGGATCTATTGGCTTGACACCTTGCAGGATAGAAGCAAATTTGGTGTGCAAGAAAGAGTTGGTGCTGCCCGAGTCAACCAGGATAGTAATAGAATGCCCTTGGATTGAGCTTGTAAACTGCATGGTTCTTGGGTGGACAGAAGCTGATGCTGCTGCCGCTGAGAGTAACAGGAAGGCCTGTTCTTGCTCAGGTGTTGGCTCTTCTGGGAGTTCCAGCTGCTGTAAGTCTTCAGAATTTGGGAAGAACTCATGGCACACATTCCAAACCTCTTGGAGAGCATGAAGTTGAAGATTAGGGGCACATTTGTGACCTTGGTGCCACTTTTCACCACAGCGCATACACAACCCACGCGCCTTGCGGTAATTGCGCAAGGATTGCAAGCGATCATCAAGAGGTACAGCACGGTGAGGGTCTGCACGGTGATTATCAGCTGGAGCCTTGTCATCGACTGGGGACTGTACTGGAGGGCGTGCGGTCGGTGGTGGCAGAAATGTCCCGCCCCTGAATGGAGGTGGCTTGACAGGATATGCGTCTGTCCTCCGATAGTCCTTGCGCCGCAATGGCTCCACGGCCTCCTCCTGTTTCAAAGCCAAGGAAATAGCAGCATCCAAACTCTCGGGGCTGTGAACTAAGACAACAGAACGGATATCATCTCGAAGCCCATCGATGAAACGAGTGATGTATGATAGTGTGTCTGGGTTGGGTGTATAGGAAGATAGCTGTTCTATGAGGTCAACAAACTTATCGACATACTCTTGGACAGAGGCTGTTTGCTTGATTTGGAAGAGTTGGCGTAGCAGGAATTCGTGCTGATCGCGGCAAAATCGTTCGCGGATCATTGCACAAAAGGTAGGCCAGTCAGCTCGGGGCAATTTGTGGACAATGGACTGTAACCAACGCTTGGCAGAGCCGGTAAAGTGGGATGTAGCTACTCTGGCATGCATGGTAGGATCAACAAAGTACATGTCAAAGTGGGAATCGGCTTGGGTTATCCAAAGCTGTGGGGTGGTGCCATCAAACTGGGGGAATTGGATTTTAGGCAAATTGCCAAGTTGGGCGAGCTGGTGGTTGGGAGATTCATATTGGTATGGGGAATAATTGGGTGGGTAGGGTGGGTGATAGTATGGGTGTTGATGAGGATTTGGGTCAGGTAGGGGTGGATCGGGCATAGGAGAAGCTAGAGGGATAGCTGGAATATGAACTGGGCGGTTGTACGCGTACCATTGGCCGGGTTTGGAACTACGGTCGTCACCGAACCGTAGTTCCTGCCCGTGTATTCATGTCTTCACGGTGCCCGCAGGCCAGTCGGACAGTAGCCGGTAGGTGGGCGCGCCGCCGCCGACTTCACTGGCGCACGCATGTAGGTGTACTGCGGCTGGATCTGCCGGCTTGACGAGGAGCGTACATCGCGGTGGAGGTCGTCGTGTGTGCCTCGCTCACCTCGCGCCAAGCCTGCAGTCGCTCCACCTTCGTCTCCAAGGGCTCGACGCGGTCGTCGCGGTCGCCGTCGCAGCTCGGTGAACCGGATCAGCTCGGCGTCGATGATGCGTTGCTCGAAGTCGTTGAGCCGCTCCGGCGACCTCCCAGTTGTCCGCCACGATTGCAGCTGTGTACTGGTCGTGGGAGAAGCGCTCCAGGTGCCCGAGACGCACCTCGATGGAGTCCCTCCCACTCCGGAGCGCCGTCTCGGCGGTGGTGGCACGCCCCTCAAAGGAATCGAAGCAAGCATCAACGGCAGTCTCCTGTTCTTGCCGAGATGTTTCCGCCGCGGTGACGCGCGTCTCCAGCTGGCCCCAACGCTCCGCGGAACGGCGATCAAGCGCGTCCAGCTGCTTGAGCATTTCGTCGAGCGCCTTGCTGGTGTTCGGCTCCATGACTCCCCTCGCTCGCTGGTGGCGAGTATAGTGGCTATGTGGCGCTGGCGCCTGCTCCAGCGTGCGACGGTGGCGAGTATCGGTGGCTCTCGGTACCAGGTTGTTAGCACCCCGCCCCGGGCGAGCACCCAAACTCACACACGACATAGACACTCGCCCGCCTGGCCGGCTGACGGCGGTTCCTTTAACCAAACTTAGGTTTACAGAGTTCTTCGATGTCTCCAGAATGAAACGCTCCGGCCTAATATATCCTTACTCTACTCACTAGCGTGCCTGGCCTTGCAAATGTTACAGATCCGTTCTGGGCCACTCAGCTTCTGGGCCTTGGACTTCTTGCGAGCTCCTCTCCTGGGCTGGGCTTGGATGTCTCCTGGATGTGGAGTGGTAACACTTATTACCCTTGCCTCCCGTTTCTCCATACAAATTTTCATTCATCATTCAAGCGTGACAACTGAAACAGAATTGGAACGATATACTGACATGGCAGCATGTTTATCTCCCATGCGGCACATCAGCTTCATGTGAAGGTCGGCCATGGATCGTCGACCCTGACCCTGGAGCTGCGGATGCTGGACCGAGTGAACATGGCAGCATCAGCTGGGGATATCAGCTTCGTGTGAAGCTCCATGCATCATCGACCCGGTCCCTGGGGCTGGCTGCGGATGCGGGATCCACTGGACCGAGCAGCGAGCTGGGGACTCCGCCAGGCTCTACTCCGTCCCCTGCACAGTGGTCGACGCCATGTTGGACTTGGAGCATCCTCCATCTGCGCGACGGGCCCCCCAGTGCAGGCACCGCTTGCTCTCAGGCCGACCGAAATTCACTCTGCCTAGGGAATTCACAACAAGCTGCAAGGGCAGATGAGCTTTGGGACTGTCCCTCCTCCTGACGTATGTTTTCTATTTCTTTTTCATTCATTGATGCGTGCCAAGTCAAACTGAATTGACACGATACATGAGCATGGCAGCATGTGCTCTATCCAAAGCGGCACATCAGCTTGGTGTGGATCATCCGCTGGACCGAACAGGGGACTCCGCCGGGCTCTACTCTGTCCCCTGCTTTCAGTAATCGACGCCATCTCGGAGCACCTCCGTCCATCTGCTTGTCGGGACCCCAGTGCAGGGGCACCCTTAGTGCGGGTACCGCTGCCTCTCATGCCGCCCAAACCTCTGCCGGGGGCAATTCGACAAGCTGCATGAGCAGCCGGTGTCTATGTAGCTTTGCTGTGTGGATCGTCGCGTACTGATTACCTTGCCTCTTATGCCATAGCGGGCCTGCGTGCCAAGTGAAACTGAATTGGAGACCTGGGTAATTTGCCTTGTCTTTTGTCTCCACTAGAACATTTTTCTATATTTTTCATTCACTAGTTAAATGCCCGTGCGTTCTAGGGGCAACTAAATTTTATATAGAAAAACACGGATTGCATGATAAAATAGTCATACTCTGAAATTAAACAATGATATTAAAGTGATATTTAATCTAAACAAGTTTTATGAAATTAACACAATTTCAGTCATGGATTTCATGGGTTTTGTAAACTCTATTTTGTGAAAGTAAACAAGTTATCATGGGCAATATTTACCAAATAATCAAATATGAGAAAAAATCAACAATGAAGCCACATATACAGACTGAGAATATAACATGTACATATGATTTTACATTCATGTATTGTGCATATAACACCTCCGTGTAAGTCGATAAACCATCTAAAAGTACCTAGGAATATCAACAAATATGACATTAGTTAAATAATATTTGTACAATACAAATTGTCCTTAAACTTCTTGCAACATTGTTTGGTTGCACTTTTTACCGCTCACAACTTACGTCGCCTCTTGTTCATTTGTAAACTTGTTTTAGGAGACATTGTAGCCCTTCGGGCTCTATCATGCTCACGCCTACACTCTATTAGACACCTAGTTTTTTTTTGAACATTTAATCGATAATAAAAGACACACAAAATCTGAAATTACATTGTCATCATGTTCGCATATATTTAAACAAAATGTATGTTGTGATGATGTGCAATCATGTTCTTATATTTTAAATTAAACTAAAAACCATACCGCGTTTCTACAAAGGCTTACCCGCTTCATGAGCAGTGGCGTTTGCTAAGTTGTCGTCAGTGTCAACATGATCTCCAAGGCTTACAGTCTCGTTTGGAGACAACTCTAGCATTTTTGTAGATTTTTTTATTGAATACAACTCACGGTGCCTCTTGTTCAATAACATCCTTTGTCCAGGAGACATTGTAGCTTTCTTGCTCTGTCATGACTCACGAGCATGCTTATGCTCTTTTTGGACACATGAGAAATTGGTTGATGGGACTGGGTGCATCTTCAAAACCTGCATGGAATGAAACTAAATTTTAATAATAGTACACGTTTACAATTCATCAAAATCTTAGGCAACGACCAAAAAGTGTACCCGTTTTTATGAACAATCTCGGTAACTTCATTAGTTTCCATGTCATCAAAAAAACACGAGTGTCATCAATGTCACCCAGTTTGCTTGAAGGTACTGAAACATCTACAAATATAACCAAAAAGTATGTCATTATATAGTCGTTGGTGTATCCAATAAATACTTTTTTGCTATCCTAACAAATAACCTGATAATAGTTCCAAACTATCATCATAGGTTGACTGCATGTGGAGCTAGTCATATCTATTAGCAAAGAAACACTATAATGAGGTCGATATCCGTTTGTTCTGCGTGCCAATAAATCCACAAGTAAGTTTTGACGCATCTTCAATATCCATCTATTTCGAGTTTTTTTGTTTGAAATGATTAAGTTACAACCATGGATGTCGTTGATTCAAAATTGAAATCATATATAGCTATATAAAATTCTATGTATTATATTTGTTCTATTTAGATTTCAAAAAAGTATTGTACATTATCAATTTAGTTTTTTTTAAGCACTAAACCATTAGATTTGTTATGTAGAATCGAATAACCAAACATAAATAACTATATAATTTTTATAGTATATAATATAAAAAAGAATATTTCCTTTCCATCTCTATAAAAGTACATAGAATAAATTTAAATGTTGCTAAACATACTACTAAATCAAAATAAAATCCTTAAATTTGTTTTATAGAATAAAATAACCAAACCCTAAAATTAGTATAATTATTTAGCTTATTTAGTCAAAGCCAAGTTATGAGGTATTTTTGAATCTATAAATGAATAAACTTAAAATATTGCTAAACATATATAGAGCTTTATACATAAATAATATATATACGTATTATAGTATAAAAAAAGAAGAATACACTCCTTTCTTTCTCTCTCCTTGTCCTAGTGTTGTCTGTCAGTAAGCCGTCTCTTCCATTCCGACTCCATTCCCTTCTCTTCTTCCACCGTCACTTCTCGCCTCACCACGGCCCTGTTTAGTTCCTCCAACTCTCTCTCCAAAACTCACTATTCACCTATCACATCAAATCTTTTACCTCGTGCATGAGGCACTAAATGTAGGTATATAAAAAACTAATTACATAGTTTTGATGTACACGACAGAGGCGATTCTTTTGAGTCTAGTTATGTCATGGTAGGATAATATTTACCACAAACAAACGAAAAACATTTACGGTGTCCGATGTGACATTTTTTCCCAAACTTCATCCATCTAAACACAGCCCACCTCGTCTCCACGGGGATGTCACCGGACGCGCCGGAGCCATGCTGTGTGCGTGGCTGCTGTCGGCCAGGGACCGTCGCCCCCCGTGCTCTCTGGACTCATGCCGACCCGCCCCCTCCGTATAGCGCGGTGGGGGAAGCGCCGACGGCGCCGGGAGGTCTCCGGGGAGGCAGGGGCGGCGGCTGCCGCCGGCTGCTCCCGGCACTGGATCCGCCTCATCCTGGCCCCACGTCCTACTTACCCGCAGTTGGGAAGGCACTGCAGCCGTTAACGTGGAGAGCTTCGCCTCCTCGCTGTTTGGTCCGGCGCGCCAGAACAACGCGGCCTCTCCAGCGGTCTGCTCTTGAAGTCAAGCAGGGGAGCATTCCAAGGTGATCCTCTAACCAAGCAGCCAAAAAGCAGACCAAGGTGATCCTCCATGAATCGATTGGAAGTTGAGATAAAAAAATTGTTTTACCCAAAACATGTGGGACTTACATCCCTAATCTTGACATTATTTCTCTTGTATTCAGGGGAAAAAAAGGAATTGGAGTCGGACTTTAGGAGATATTTTTTTTAGAGAAAAGGGTTTCCCCCGCTTTATATTTCAAAAGCAGATATCCAGTTTACAGTTCAGCGCATGAAATTTGAAGGTCTAACAGAACGGCATACGCCAAAGGAGATTAAACTCCAACAATCTCAACACCCTCAACAACTGGACTTAAGCTAAGTTGATCCAAAATGACTGAACCCAAGGGCTGAGCAGCCGATGGCTCCGACCCTGATGATAAGTTTGTCTCCGGTGTCCACTCCAGTTGCGGAAGCCAACTCTGCTCATGCCTCCAGGTTCCTGACGAAGGCCTCCAGACTTACTGGTCCTCCTGCCCAAACAGTGGTAGCCAGCGCCTGATCATGCCTCCTATCTTCAACATCACCTTCTTCATAGGACTTTAGGAGATATCACAGAGGTTTGTTCTTATTTTGTTGATCTAGTGCAATTTCTGGATTCCAGGTGGCCATACACTTTCTTAACTTGGTTCCCTGATCCAGCTTCGTATATGTCCAGGATCAAATTTGTTGTATGTAGTCAAACTTCTTGTGACAGAGGTTAGTGAAATTGCTATAAATGACAAAAAGCTATTTTTCATGATGTATACTATCTGTTATTGCAATGTTTGTTAAAACATGCAATTAATAGTACAAAAGAAGCAAGAGGCATCTGTTTTCTGAGTTCTGACACAATTAATATCCAAGTGTATTGGGGTGTCGGTTGATTCATGGATAAAAATTTACTTAGTTATGGACTTACTTGCTGATAATGTTTAAACTAACAAGGATCTCATGTTTAATTTCTAGAAAAAAGACACATGTGACAGCAGACAACAAAGATGCAATCCTTACGCCAAAGTTGATGGCTTCTAGTTCTGCAAAATTTCCCATGTTTGAAGATGAAGGAACAATTATTGTTGCTTGGGATTGTCCTTTTTATCTACTAAAAAGAGCTGAGCCTAATCAGCAGACATTTCGACCACCCAATGGTGTCAACATCATTCTTCCTTTCTTGGTATCCGAAAGCCACAGATCTTGTGTATTGCGACTACTTCATGCCTAATAATTGAATCTCTTCAGGTTTGTCTTTGTAACTGACCATTTTTCTGTAAATTCTTCCTTTTGTTCATGGTTCAGTTGCTGCTGCAGCTCCAACAGCAACAACTAAATTAGTTAGTGTGTAGCTGTGGAAATGTTGGATTCTCTAATTCATTAGTCTTGTCGAGCACTTGTGCAAGTTGAAGGACTTCATTTTTCTATGCTCACTGTATATTACTTAATCATGCCTAGTGATTTTATTAGCAGCATGCTTGCGAATTTGGCTTTTATCTACAACATAAAAACAATGGAAGGGAGTTTCCACAATCTTTGGAAAGACACCATATAACATTACTCACTTGGATAGAACAAAGTTGTATGTTCAATTAGAACAAGAGAGAACTTATAAACCTTCCCAATTTGCACTAAAAATTTATACAGCTTCCAATTTATATAGTGGAGCATATAGTTTGTAAACCACCAAACTATTTGAATCGATGCTTCTGATTGTTCTTAAATTATTTGTCGCTGGCTGGATTGAAACCTAAAACCTTGAAATTGGTAAACACAGGATAGCTTTTTTTATTTTGCATTCATGACTCACTTGAAGTCGTCCATGAACCTATGGCTTTCTTATAAGCCGAGTTATAGAGCTCTCTTTAAAAAGTCGTCAGTGAACCTCAAATTGGCAACCTGTACAGTACTACACTCTACACAGTCTTAGTTAATGAGAATCTGTATGTGCCATATGCTTTTAGAGTTTATAATATCAGTTAGCTAACTGAATGATGGGTATCCTTTGTAGTCGGTTAAATTAATATATGGCTTCCCTTTAAAAAAAGGAAGTTGTTAAATTAATATATGGCTTCCCTTTAAAAAAAGGAAGTTATACTCATTTGGATTTGTGATCTCGGTTCCAACGGTCTAAGATCAATTTTATCTTTATAGATGTGAGCTTCATTCATTCTCCTTAATTAATGTTCTTATCATGGAATTGTCAGATTAAGATGACTTCAACTTTCACAACATAGGAGTACCAACTTTCACAACATATGGGGTTTTACTTATTCTCAGGTAATTATACTGCATTATTATGCAATGAATTATCCTTCCATGGATTTTTTTCTCTATACCAGCATCATTGTCATGACTGAATTCAGAAACACATCCTGATGAATGGAAACAAAATTTCAAATCATGTTTCCTTTATGCTGATTGCATAAAAGACGGAGATAAAGTGATTTTACATTATCAATAGGTACCCAGGTGAGCCATGCATACTTTTGTTCTGTTTCATCTTTGGTAGAATGCGATGTTCCATATATTGTATAATTAACAGATCGATTGTAATCTCATTTTACTCTGGTACAGCCATGGGAAACCTAGCAATCACAACCATGGGACACCTAGAAGCGGCGCGGCTGGCACAAATCCATAGCGGCAAACCAGATCGATTGAGTAGGAAGTCAATGGCAAAGCAGATTGGAGCATGTACCAGACACGTTGGTGGCGGCGCCGATCTTCAACTTGGACGACCAACAACAGAGGATGGGCGACGTTGATCTCACGATGATGATGACTCCTCGCCTTAGGTGGCGTGGAGGCGAGGACAGCGGAGCAGGATCCCGGAGATGAGGACGGCGAAGCAGGTGGACGGCGCAGCGTATAGAACGAAGTCGTGGACGAGCAGGTCGAACGGCACGGCATCGCGACGGGGCGAGGGACGGCGTGGCGGCATGGCACAAGGGCGCAGGACGGCAGCTTCTCATCACGGCGTTGTGAAGTACTATTATTAGAATCGGGCGAAGAGGGGAGAGGAGATTTGGCTCGCGACGGAAGGATATTATTAGACCGGGCGTGCACGATCACCGCGAAGCGGGCATGCGCCGCGATCACCGCGGAGGCTCTCATCTGCCCGGCGTTGTTTTCTTTCCCGAGCCTGCACTGGCGGCGCTTCTTTTGCTATCGCACTCGCATGTCGCGCATGTCACATGGCCTTGTTTCCTTTTTCATCCGACGTACCGCCGATCGCATGGAGGGGCACAGGACCTACCAAAATTTTCCCCGCTCATTTGGGAGGCGCCGGCTCAGGAAGGTAAGTATCGCACGGGGGAGAGGGGGGAACGGAAATTTTTGACCGCACGAAACCAAGCCCTCCTTTTCATCCCTTTTATGTTGTATAGATTCATGCATGCCAAGTGAAACTGAATTGGAACCATACATGTGAACATGGCAGCATGTTTATCCACGGCACATCAGTTTCGTGTCAACCTCCATGAATCCTCGACCAACAACTTATTTTTTAATATCAACGGGGCATATCCCCACGTGACTTATATATTGGCTAAGACGGCCAGTTAGATTGTTTGTACATTTTGGTTTTACAGGACTCCACACTGTTGGTGTTGAGCTGTAGTGAACCCAGAAAACTGGTGTTAAAGGCCTTCATATGTATACTACATAAGCAAAAAAAAAATAACAAAAAAAAACATTATTTATCGGCTTTCCATGCGGCTGCCGGATGCGGATGCAGGATCGATATCGGTGGCTGGTCTGGAGTCTGGACCGAGCTGGGACTCTGCCCGCCTCTACTGCGTCCCCTGCATCCAGCGAACTTGGGTGCGCGTCCATCTGCCAGCCCCCACTGCCCAGTGCAAGCTTTGGGGCTTGGGGGGCCAGTCCTGCCAGCGCTCCAGTCCGGCCACCCCTGGTTTCTTTCTATTAATCACCTCTAAATGTGTTTTTCATCGAGCAGATAGAAGTTTTTTGAAATACAGAAAATAGGACAGCAACCGTGGTTACCGAAGCTCACCCAACAATAACTAGTACGGAATTGTAATTAAAAAACAATAGTGACTAAAAGGCATCCATGCCGAAATCTACACCTCGTCCCCTTCAGCCCTAATAGGACCAGATCCATTGTTGTTATGTCAAAACGTCCATTTAAAAAATTCTAAATACGCTTCTTCTTCTTCTCAAACCAAGACGACGTATCAGGAAAGACGGCCTTGAATTTGCCTTGAATTTGCTTCGACCTGCGGGTCGACAAAGATCCTCTGCGACGCGATGCCTAGCTTCCGGCGGGCGTTCGGCGAAAGAGCAGGCCCTCGGCTGCGAGAGGCCTGTCAAGTGCTACGAGAGGCCATCCATGTCGGAGCCGGGTCATCGCCGGGAAGGGCTGCATGTGACGCGACACAGCACCGGCAGCAGTCGCTGCTGCCCAACGGCATACTGCAGGCCAGGACCCGCAACTTCAGGCGAGGCTCGGCCTCGACCACGGCGGCGGCAGCGTGCGTCCGGGGCGGTGCGGCGTGCGACGCGGCCTCGGCCTTTCGGCCGCCGCCGTCGCCGCTAACGTCTCGTCTTCATCACTTTCACCCTCCATGATGTCCTCGATGAAAACAAATGCCCTCAAGGAGGAAGCAAGCGGGCGTGCTTCTACGGCATGGACACCGAGGCGCCACCCCTGGCGTAATGTCCGCCAGCCCTAGCTTGGTTGGCGGCGCACCCACCGCTGAGGGCTCCTCGTGGCGACAAGACCCGCTCAGCACATACCGTCCAACTTGGTTATCGTATGAGATGGGGTGAAAAAACGAGAGAGGTCTCTACCATCCTTATATAGTTTGGGGTTCCTACAGAAGAAAAGCAATGATTTGTTACAAATTACATGAGGTTAATCCTATCGGATCGCCGTCTTCAGGCCGGATGTCTCGCGGTGTGCGGCGTCTGGTGCCTTGGATCGCAATCCACCTTGCTATTGGCTGGACCACCGTCGAGGGCGCAGCCTATGAGGTCCGCCGTGGGTATGCAGGGGCCATTCCTCCCCACCTCTCGGGGCTCCTTCCTAGCCACGGACATGTGCAAGGCGTCGTTTCGCCTCTGGCGGTGGTAGTACGGGCTCACGTACGATCCCACCGGGTTGTCGGCTGGAGGAGAACGCCGGCTGCGCCGCTGCTCTGTTTGGCCGGCGCCGAGGCGAGCCCCGCCGCTGAACCCCGTATTCTGGTAGGCCATCACCGGCATCCCCGCAAGGTAGTGGCCGGCGTTGTTGTCCGCGGGCGGTGGCGTGGGGACGGAGCGCGGGCGCTACCACGAGGCGGCGGGCACATCGTGGTTGTGCTTGCCCTCGTGCGTGGTGATCACGCCGCCCTTGCGGTCGTGGGACGCAGCGCTCCACGTGCTTGCGCTTAGGGCAGCCGAGGCGTCGTTGTTAGTTGGAGACACGGCTAAGGGATAACTCGACGGCGGCGCGGGAACGGCGCGACGCTTAGCTACTCTTACTTCTATTACAAGAAAGGAAAGTAGATACAATTGGGTTCATGCCCTCTTCTCACCAAAGACTCCTCGCTAAGTACTCGAGAGCACATCATTGCCACGGCTTGGGCTTGCTCTTGTTACAAGCGGACGGAGCCCATTCTCGCCCAAATACCTTCTTACTTCTAACTCTATCTCTCTTGGGCCTAGCATTGCCTTGCACCTCGTGGCTGCTCACGGACACCAAGATCGACATTCTTCCCGCCTCGAAACCGGCATGTCCCCATGCGAGCATTAGGGGAAACCTTTGCGGATAGCCGGCGTCTTCCCAAGTGGCGAGGTCGACGCCGAGTGTACTCCACTTGATTAGGAACTGTTGGACGCATGTGGCCCATGTTGATGCGGGAGACGGCGGTGCAAAGACACGCTCGAGAATGAGCGAGTCTCATCAGGTGCTGGAAGAGCCGCTTGAACGAAGCTGCACGGGCGGGGAGCGCGGGCTTCAACAACGACACATGAAAGACAGGATGCAGTGTTGAAGTCTCTGGAAGTTGCAACTTGGGCAACGGCCGCCAATCTTTCCGATCACCTTGTGGGGGGCGAAGAACTTAAATGACATGACTTCACGCAAGAAGCGGGCGCAAGGGAAGTCGAACATAAGGTGGAGGCGAAGGTAGACCTGATCACCGATGTTGAATGATCTTTGAAACGGTTCTTGTCCGCGCGACTCTTCATGCGCTGTTGGGCCGCGATTCAAGTCTTGACGTATTGCGCGAGCATAGTCCTGCGTTCCTCCGGCTTGGACTCGACATCGGAACGAGCATCAGCGTAATCGAGAGATACCAAAATAACGAGAAGCTCGGCCATAAAGTACCTCAAATGGAGATTTGCCCAGCGCTGAATGTGTACTGGTGTTATACCAGTATTCTGCCAGAGAGAGCCACTTGATCCATTTCCGAGGAGAAGAGTGAACGAAGCACCTCAAGAACGTTTCCAAGCATTGGTTTACACGTTCGGTTTGCCCATCGGACTCCGGATGGTAGGAGGAGCTCATGGCAAGAGTAACATCTGACACCTTGAAAAGCTCACGCCAAAAGTTACTGGTAAAAACTGGATCACGATCGGAGATGATCTTCATCGGCATACCATGGAGCTTGAAGATGTTATCAAGAAAAGCTTGGGCAACAGAGGCAGCTGTGAATGGATGGTGGAGAGGGATAAAGTGTGCAAACTTACTCAGCTTATCCACCATGACCATAATACAGTTAGCAGGTCCGGAAGGAGGCAGGCCACTGACGAAATCCATCATGAGAACTTGCCAATTCTCAGTAGGAACCGGAAGAGGACTGAGCAGCCCGGGGTATTTGGACCTGTCCGGTTTTGCACGCAAGCAAATAGTGCACTTGGAAACAAATGTTCCGACGGCCGTCTTCATACCCCATCAAACAGTTTCTTAACTCGACCGTAGGTGCCCAGGAACCCCTGAATGGCCACCAAGAGCGTCGTGCGGCGGCGTAAATTGGCGTTGCTGCAACTTGGGATTATCACCGATCCAAATACGACCATTGTGGCGGATGACGCCCTCGATCAATGTGAATGGAGGGCGCGCCTGAGGGTTCAAGGCCAAGGCCTGCAAGAGCCGAGTAGAATAGGGGTCGAATCATAACCCGCCACCACCTCAGAGCCATGTGGGCACAGCTGGCCGAGATGGATGAAGGCGGGCGACGGGGCTGGATGCCGGGATAGAGCGTCTGCTGCGGCATTCGAGGTTCCCGGCTTGTAGACAATATCTGGCTGGAGCCCAGCAAGCTTGTGGTGCATCTTTAACTGCCAGGGAGTGTTCAGACGTTGATCCATTAAGTGCTGTAGTGTACGGTGATCTGAATAGATGGTGAACTCAGCGTGTTGCAAATAGCTGCGCCACTGTTCAACTGCAACCAATATTGCCGATATTCTTTTTCGTAGGTGGAGAGTGCCCGAGTACGAGGACCAAGAGCACGGCTGACGAAGGCAATCGGGTGCCCATCCCGGTAACACGGCCCCGACCCCGTTGTCACCGGCATCGACCGCAAAGGCGAATGGCGAGTAAAGTCCGTAAAGCAAGCACCGGCGCTGATATCGAGCTGACTTAAGAGCTTCAAACGCAGACGAGTGAGTCGGTGTCCAAACGAACAAATTCCCCTTCTTGAGCAATTACGTCACCGGCCTTGCAAGGATAGCGAAATTTCGAACAAACTTTCGATAATACCCGCCAACCCGAGAAAGCTTCGGAGCTCCTTGGCATCATGAGGAACTGGCCATGTTTGAACTGATTGGATCTTGGGACGGGTCGGTCGAGACGCCAAAGAACACTTACCCACATGCCCCAAATACGTGATGGACTGTCGAGCGAACTAGCACTTGGATATCTTGACTTTCCATTGATCGGCCGCTAAGAGCTCAAAGACCTGGCGCAGGTGGTCCAAGTGTTCCTCATAAGTGCGGCTGTAGATGAGGATATCATCGAAGAACACCAAGGTGAATTTCCCGAGCACGTAGCGGAGAGTGGCATTCATTGCTCCTTGAACGTGTTAGGTGCTCCGGTCAACCCGAAGGACATGACGGTGTATTCGAATTGCCCCCAATGGGTTTGGAATGCCGTCTTGTACTCCTCGCCCGGGGCGGCGAATTTGATTGAACCTGGCCCGGAGATCCAATGTAGTGAACCACTTTGCTCGAGAAAGCTCATCGAGCAGCTCGTCAACTACCGGAATTGGAAATTTTGACTTGACAGTCAGAGAATTGAGCATCCGGTAGTCTACACGAAATCGCCCACGCCCCATCCTTCTTGCGGACAAGCAGCACCGGGAAGAAAAATGAGCTCTTGCTTGGTCCGATTAGGCCATGAGACAGCATCTCGGTGACTTGGCGTTCAATTTCAGACTTAAGCGCTGGCTTGTATCTGTGACTTGACGAATAGCCATGGGGGAAGCACCGGGCACCAGCGGAATTGAGTGATCGCACTCTCGGCGAGGTGGTAACTCAGATGGTTCCTTGAAAATGCTCGCAAACTCGTCGATCAATTGCTGCACGGCTGCAGGAGCTGGAGCGTCCTCTTCATCAGATGCCCGAGCGATATGGAGCAACTCATACATGTTGGCAGAATGGTCAGGAGGGAGCAAACCATGAAGGACAGCCTGCTCGGAACCATATGGAATGCGGATCCACTTGTCAGTCCAGTCGACTTGCATTGGAGAGAAGGCACCCAACCAGTCCATACCAAGTATCATGTCGTAGGAAGTGAGATCCAAAATCCTGAAGGAAGAACGGAACTCATAGCCTTGTAGAGTCCACAGTGTATTGGGTAATTCTGAAGTACAAGACAGCAGTCCACCTCCTGCAACTCGAACTGAAGTTGGGGCCTGCAGAGGTTGGACACCCGGAAGCCGAGCTGCCACTGAAGAACTAAGGAACGAGTGGGTGCTCCCTGAATCAAGCAAGATGTGTACTGACTGCCCCATGATATTACCGTGAAACTGCAGAGTCTTGTGACTGTAAACAGAAGATGTAGCAGATGCTGGCATAGTGAGGAACACTTGAGCTGTTTCTTCTGGTACTGAATCTTCCAGCACTGGGGGCTCTGATTGGTCGGAGAACGAATCAGAGCAAAGTGCCCAGACTTCCTCCATCGCATGCGCTTGTGGTACAGTGGGACAACGGTGGCCTGATGCCCACTTGTCACCACAGCGTATACGCAGTGAGTCCGGGCACGGCGGTAGTCACGGAGGGAAGCCAGCTTGTCGTCGACAGTTCTGGCGCGCGGAGCACCCCGCCTATCCTCTGCGGGACGAGAAGGACCGGCCGCCGACCTGCTTGGACGAGGCGGCGGTGGAGGCATAATAGGAGCGCTCCCTTGATCTGCGCCCGGCGGTGCAAGAGGGAGCCATCACCGCGCTTGAACTCCTTGTGGCCACCTTGGTCGATCGCCTCCTCCTGCAACAGGGCAAGCTTGCAGGCAGTATCGAGGTTTTGGGGAGACAAAACCATAACAACAGCTTTAATATCCGGGCGCAATCCATCAATGAAACGCTGGGTGTGGGCTAGAGTATCAGGGTAAGGCTGGTATGGGGACAATTGCTCAATAAGAGCGGTGAAACGGTCGACATAGTCTGTGACCGTGGATGACATATGGATATGGAACATTTGGCGCAAGAGCAACTCATGCTGATCCCCGCTAAAGCGCTCATGGATGAGAGCCGCGAAGGACTCCCAAGAGATGCCTAGGAGCTGATGCTCGATAGACTGCAGCCATCGGGCCGCGGCATTGATGAAGTGGTGGGTTGAAACGGTGATCCACATTGAAGGATGAACGTGATACATACGGAAGTAATTGTTGGCTCGGGTCAGCCACAGTTTTGGGTTATCACCGTCGAATTGGGGAAATTGTAGCTTAGGTAATTGGCCTAAATTGGGATTGTTGGCTGAGAATTGAGGATCAGTGTACGGTGGGGAACCGAATGGAGGATGTGGGAACTGATGATGCTGCACAAAGATAGTGAGGGAGGGGGTTGGGTTGTGGATACGGTGGTGGATAGGGTGGATCGAGATACGGTGGTGGAATTGGGAGATTTGGGGGATTGGGTGGTGGGAAGGGTTCAGCATAGGGCGGTCGAATTGGGGAAAACGGTGGTGGGTGGGGATGGATTGGGGGAAACGGTGGTGGATGGTGATGGATTGGGGAAACGGTGGTGGAGGTGGGTGATTTGGGGGAAACGGTGGATGATGGGTGCCCTGAACCGGAAGGGAAAGAGACCGGTGGTGATCGAATGTACCATATGCGGGATCGGGGCCATGGTCGCAGGCGAGCCATGCCCCGCATCCCGTGTAATCGCTGC
Source organism: Hyparrhenia diplandra (assembly GCA_015847255.1). Lineage (NCBI taxonomy): Eukaryota > Viridiplantae > Streptophyta > Magnoliopsida > Poales > Poaceae > Hyparrhenia > Hyparrhenia diplandra. The sequence goes on from JADLZK010011669.1 coordinate 1,748,471, forward strand.
ATCGCGGTGCCGTCGGGCGGTCGGCTTGGAATCCGGCGGGTGGGGCGTGGCCGGAAGCGACTCGGCGCTCCGGTCGCGCTGCGGGTGTGGCGGCGGCGCTCCCGCCGCACGATCGCATCCAGCTCGGAGCGGAGGTAGAAGATGGAGCTCGATCCTCCGGGCGCCCACAGCGCATCGTCGCCGCCGCCGCCTCCAGGAGCTCCACCCGCCGTCACGGGCATCCTGAATCTCGGCGGCGGATGAGCTCGATGTCCTCGACGCCGCCGCCGCTGGTCGGAGATCCGGCGCCGGCGGCCGCCCAGTTATCCGCCACCACGGCAGCGGTGTACCGGGCGTGGGCGTAATTTTCGAGCACGGTGACGGCGGGCCGCCACCGGATCGATCTGGCGGTTCTCCGTCTCCACCGCCTCAGCCGCTCCTCGATGCGGCGGTGGATGACTCGAACTCGCCGCGGAGGCCGGTGATTGCGCTCAGCACCTCATCGAACTTGGAGCTGACCACGGATCCATGGCGCCTGACGGACCGCTGCGAGGCGCGTGAAGTGGTAGTGATTGGGTAGAAGGGAATCCAGGACGGGTCCGGGGACCGTAGGGAGTTGATACCAATGTTAGCTGGAGACACAGCTAAGGGATAACTCGACGGCGGCGCGCCGGGAACGGCGGCGACGCTAGCTACTCTTACTTCTATTACAAGAAAGGAAAGTAGATACAATTGGGTTCATGCCCTCTTCTCACCAGCACTCCTCGCTAAGTACTCGAGAGCACATCAGCCACTGCTGGGCTTGCTCTTGTTACAACTGGACGGAGCCCATTCTGGCCCAAGTACCTTCTTACTTCTAACTCTATCTCTCTTGGGCCTAGCATTGCCTTGCACCTCGTGCTGCTCCTGGACACCAGTACTGACAGTCGTGCACTTGAAGTAGCTTCTGTAGTCACGAGACAAACATTCACGACGAGCAAAATTTGAGTCTTGCAATAAGCTTTTACGGAGTACTTTGTCTGGTTTTGTTCCATGCATGGGGAGGGATTTGTTATACCTTGGGTTCGGATTTCCCTTCACCACCTTCTTCCCGTACTTTCTCCACTGATAGCCGTCATCGGGGATGTCGATGTCGCTCATGGTCTGGACAACGACCCTCGGCTCATGCACCATCCGGTTGCCGGACATGGAGATACCCTCGCCGCCACCGTCTTTCCTCCTGAGAAAAGCTACAGGATTTCAATTCCACCCGTTCGATCGTTCCAAGCATGCAACAGAAACAACTTGGCGCGCGCGCACACACACAAAGTACAGTGTCACCAAGGCACGCACTCACCGTCTCTTGGAATCTGGCTCGTCCTCGTCGAACTCGTCGCCGCCGGCGTTCGTGGCCCGCGGCGAGCCCAAGCCGACCTCATCGTCCCCGAATGATGCCGACGAGGTCTCGGGCATGGCGACGGGCGTCCCACCGAACGAGTGCTCGGACGCATCGCCGCCGGAGGAGTTGAGGGGCGTCGAGAGCGGCTTCGGGTGGTTGTGCGCGCCCTTGTACACGATCTCGAAGATCTGGCCATCCAGCGACCACTCCACCTCCTTCTTGTTGGGGCAGCCCGGGAAGGTGCACTTGTAGTAGCAGCGCGGGTTCTGGCTCCTCTTCACTCGCTTCTGCCCGAACTTGTGCCAGTTGTAACCGTCCTCCAGCTTTGTGTTGCTGTTCCCGCCGCCGCTGCTCGCCTTGGTGTTGCTCGACGCCACGACGGCGCTCTTATTGGTCGCTGCGGCTTCGACTTGCTGCTGCTGCTGTTCCTGGCAAAACCACACAGAGATTGCGACTGTCAGCTAACGGAACTAGCTTTAATTAACTTGTGCTAGTAGTAACAAGCTAGCTAGCAAATCCAACCTTGAAGGAAGGGAAGGACATCGTCTGCGTGTGCATGGTGTTGGAGGTGGCCGTGTGGAAGGAGAAGTCGTAGAAGCCGGCGGTGGCAGCCTGGGCCTCGTCTCGCTGAGACTGAGACGCGATCAGATCGGCGGCCTGCTTCCAGTCGAACCACGAGTGGAGCAGGACGGGCGAGTCGAGTTGCTCGGCGGGGTTGAGCCCGGCCGGGATGGCGAAGTAGGAGGACGGCGACATCGGCGGCGGCGAGATGGGCAGGCAGGGCGGTTTCGCGGACTTGAACTTGGGCACGCCGTAGGCAGCAGCCTGGCTGGATCCCGCGTCCATGCCTGCAGGTTGCTGCTGCTGAGTTCTATACGCCTCTTCACTCTGAAGTGTTGCAAAGGATATTAGTATTATATTCTGGTGGAGTATAATTTTGTCTTTGACAATTATAGTACAAACAAAAGATTACAAGATCATGACATGATGCTACCACAAGTGTTCTTTTATATTTACCAGCAAAAATTAGATATAGTAGATTAACAAGAAACAAATTACCTGATTTGACGCAGATTCCCTGCTGTCGCAAATTGCCTGATTTGACGGAGCTTCCATGCTGTTTTTTGATGTGTCATAGTCGTAGAGATCTTTCCGTGGCAGCAGCGCGCGAGATACGTGACCCCAGTTCCTGATGTAATTCATGAGTTGGTGGGGAATCCCGTCCCATTCTCCCAGCCGTCGACAAAGTGTTTACCTATAGCATTGAACTTTGCAGACTCGCATACCATGATGAACAGGCCTGCCACTGCCATCCTAGTGTTATCACCTTCTTGCACATAAGGGTAGCGCGAGAGCGTTCGCACGGCCTTCTCTGCGAAGTCCTTGCCAGGCCTTGCGGAGTCCAGCTCCTCCGCGACCTCATCCCAGCTACTGACTTGCAGTATGTCTTTGTAGGAGACGCCCCAGTCAAGGAGTACGGAGTTGTATTCTGGCGGGAGTGCCCTGTCGCCGTGCCGGTTGCCAAGATCGTACCAAACACCACTCTGGCTCACGAACCCAACTCCATAACACATGTCATCCCGGACGACTAGGGTTGTCGACGACGTTTCTTGGCCTGCCACCACTTGCAGCTCGATGTGGATCCACCGTTTTGGCTGCTTAGCAGGAGGCCCTGTGAGCACTGGGTGCTCGCCGGTGCTGGCGAGCTCTGTGCCTCCGTAGTCGTCCAAGGCATCCTCATGGTCCAGCTGGTCGTCGGCAAGAAGCACGCGACGCAGGTTCCCGATGAATGCTGAGAACTCTTCTCTATCCCCAATGATGCACATGCACACTTGGTGAGGTTTTACTTGGATCGTCTCCTGTATATGATTATCAGACCATGCATCAGACGACATAAATCCATGTTTTGCTTAGAATCTATATATATGTTTTTCCCAATCTTTTATGGTATCATGTTTATTACCTTATTCTGTTGAGGCCGCCATGTGACGTTCACTTCAACTTCTTCAGTGTCATTACTGAATTGGGGTCCAAACTGGTGGAAGCTGAGACTATCACTATCAGCTGGTTTCTTGACCTCTCGGTTGCTGGAATATTCAGTAATGTGCAGGTCCGCCATGTCAATGTGGAGCCGCTTACCCTGTGGCACCTGAACGGTGGGTCGTGCCAGCGGCAGGGTCAACGATTCAGAGGGGATGAGCACCTCCACTGCACTTGTGAAGAGCACGAGTCATTGTGCGCAGTCATTGTGCCGCGAGCAGTGTACTTGCTGCCTGCGTCGTGGTCCGCATCTCCTTGGTCCTTTTCATGAGGCAAATAGTCTTGAGGTGTCTCAGGCAGCTTAACCTTCACAGTGGCCTCTACGGCATTGGACATCACCAAGTAAGTGACGTTTATCTTGCGCCATGAGTCTAAAGTCTAAACTGATGCCGTGGGTCACGGGCTTTGGGGCGTCAACTTGGGCGGCGTGCTCTGGGTTGTAGCGGTCCCATTCCCATGTGACGGGACCATTGGCATCGCCACTGCTTCTAGAGCTAGCTTCCTCCTTGCCGCCGCCTATGGCGGATGATGGCATGTCAACTTGATAGCGAAGTTACCGTACGCCGAGATTCCTCTGTAGGGTCCATTCAACACCAAATTGTTCATTTCCTCATCCTCCATTGCCTCGGGCTGCTGCGAGAATTAATAATGGGAAGCATAGTTCAGATGAAACACTCTGGTTGCATGTATATTGTGTGAACGGTGAGAATGACCGTGAATTCTCAATTGCAATCTCTAATAAGTACTATCTCCGTTCCAAATTGCAGATCACTTTATCTTTTCTAGATATATTATTTTTGCTATGTATCTAGACATAATGTGGAAATGGCAGGAGACGCAAAACAAACATTGCTAGCTTTGAGTCTAATAATGGAATCATAGAGGGTAAGGAAAATCTCATAAATCATGCTACAGCATATTGTAAGGAATTGTTTGGCCCTGAACTTGAGCATGATATTAGACTTGATCCTGACTTATGGCAAGGCTGTAGTCAGATTAATGCACAGGATAATGATTGTATGTGTCAACCCTTTTCTGAACCTGAAATTAAATTTGCTTTGTTTCAAATGAAAAAAAAAAACAAAGATCCTGGCCTGACAAAATCCCCATAGAATTTTTTCAACATTGCTGGCTTATTGTTAAAAATGATATCATTGCCATGTTTGATGATTTTCACAGAGGCAAAGTTGATATTGCTAGACTAAATTATGAAAGCATAACTTTGTTACCAAAGGTCAAGGATGCTTCCACCTATCTCCTTACTTAACTGCTTGTATAAACTGACAACAACGGTGCTTACTTTAAGACTGGAACCTTATGCTCAAAAACTAATCCATTCTCCCCAAACAACTTGTCGTGGTCTAGTACCACCGTCACAAGAATGTCCGGCTAATGCGTGCTCCGATGGCCTAGCTCTAGAGACAATGACACAAGATGTATACTGGTTCGGGGCAAATCGCTCTAACTAATCCAGTGTGATCACTATCCGAGCTCAAATGCTCATACCAGGGCAAGTACAAGCAAGATCGAGAGAGGGAGGGGGCTCCCAAGTCTCTGTGATTGAGGCTAGTGCCAATATCCAGTTAGAGTGAGTGTGGGTGTTGGGTTCTTGAGTTTTGGAAGCTTGGAAGCGTCCCCCCCAACCTGGAGGCCTACCTCCCCTTTTATAGTCGCAAGGGGGGTAGGAACATGAGCTGCTCGCGGGTTGGGGGTCTTAGAGTGGCGTGAACTCGCGAGCAGAGGGATAGGAGTAGTCCCAGAGCTCTCGGACGGGCTCCCTTCGAATCGTGAGCTCTCCGAGCTCCCGGATACTTTGAATGTTGAAATTGGTCGTCGCCGTACGCGGGAATCGCGGTTTTTGCGGTGGTCAGGCGTCACCCCGTCTCTAATCGGAGTTGGAAGACATCTCCTCGGCATGGGGCGTGCCCATATCGCCGATTTACGTGGTGTACCTCGTATGTACCCGTGGGACACCGTAGCGCGGAGCTGTTGGAGTCGACGGGGTATGGTGGTGTGACGGAATGACCTCCTTCTGTAGCTGTAGCGCTGCGTGGCTACAATGCTCGTCAGGGAGTGGTTGGCCAACTCTGTACCCGTTGGCTTCCCCTGGAAGGCGGGTGAGCTCTTCGTCGTCGTAGGGCTCGTTGAGCTGGAGCTCGAGCGAGGCGGAAAGAGGTCCTCACGTGAGATTGGTCGTCGCGCGGACGGGGGAGCTCACTTCGGGGAGCTCGGTCGAGGCGAGAAGGTATCCCTCGGTCCAGAGAGCTCGCGTGCGGATGCTCGGCCGTGATGGGAGCTCGTTCGCAGGCGAGGAGCTCTCGTGGGACAGAGACCTCGAGCGTTTTGACTGAATGAGTCACGCCTTATGCAGCCATGGCTCAAGGCCATGTTCACTCATTGATGTCGAGTAGGGAGCTCATGTTTGGTGTCCCAAATATCGATTCCCCCACAGTAGCCCCCGAGCGCTTGGGAGAGACGGAGGTCTTTTCCAGATGCTATCCGCATGGTGGCTCTTGTCGTGGAGGTTATTTACGTTAAGTGGGTGGATGTTTTGGTCGTGGGGCGCGTGAGCGCACTGGTGGTGTAGCCCCGAGGCTTCGGGAGAGCTGTGAGCTCTCGCGGAGGCTTTTTTGGAATTTTCGTGGGCTTGTCGACCTGTTGTCTTTGCAATGCGTTGCGGAGACGGTGAGCTCGAACTCGATCTTGCCTCGCTAGCCGAGATCGAGGTGCCCGGTGAGCTGCCATCGGGATAGTCCAGGTGAGGTCCGAGCTCGTCAGCTCGTTCGTGCGATCGGCTAGTGGATCGACCTCAGATTCTGAGAGCTCAACCTCCGTGGTCCTCGAGCCCCCGAGCGTTGTCTAAGGGTGAGGTGCTTCCCCATCGAAGGGGCTAGCCCGGAGTTGTCCGTAGCTCCCAGCGACATGGACGCGCGCAAGCAGAAGCCCCCGAGCCCTTTCGAGAGCTCAAGGCGCGGGCCGTCGATGCCGCTTCCGCAAGGCGCTCCTCGCTCGTGATGTTTCAGGGCGGCTCTCGGAGCTCTCGAGTTGAGCTCGGCCTTCGAACCCTGAGGCGGTGAACTCGCGCTGCGAGCTCCGCACTTCGGAGCTCAACGTTTTGACCGTTGCGCTGAGCTCTCGGCGTTTTACCCGTTGTGTAAAAAATAGCCGTTGAGATCTTACCGTTGGAGTTTTTACCGTTAGCCGTCAGTTATCCCATTAATGCCGCGGCGGTTCGACTTCCGCCAGGTGTCGCGCGCGCGGCGATCTCGCGAGGGCAGTTGCAGGCGGATGTGACGCGCGGTGGGCCCCCTGCGGTTCCTCCTCGCCGTCTCCGTCGGGCCAGAGCTCTTATAAATAGGCGGAGGTCGGAGGGCGGATTCACCTTCCCGTTTCTTGCCTTCTGCTTTCCTTCGCAAAGAGAGTTCGCTCGCCGCCTGCTTCCCTGTAGATTCAACCTCCCATCTCCCCTTCCCGCCGGTAGTCCAGCGCCAAGAGCCGAGAGATGGGTTCGTGGCTGCCGCCGACGGTGAAGGAGTCGCTGATCGAGAGGTGCAAAGAACGTCGGTGGGCTGCCGCATTCCGCGGACGGTGGCGAAGGAGTGGATCATCCCGCCGGGCGTCTCACGCGGTCCCCGACCCACCGGAGGGGTACGTGGTGTCGTTCATCGCCTTCCACGAGCGCGGGCTCGGCATCTTTGGCGGATGACTTCTTCCGGCACATCATCTCGTACTGTGGCGTCGAGCTCCAGCATCTGACACCCAATGGGGTGCTGCTCCTCTCGACCCTCACGATGCTGTGCGAGGGGTGGTTGGGGATTCCCCCCAACTGGGAGCTCTTCAAGCACTATGTCTTCGCCAAGATCCAGCCGCTGCTGGGTAGGGGAGGCGGCCCTTCTCCGATCGCCTGCGTGCCAATGCAGCTGCGCGGGGGGAAGGTCCGTGAGACCTTCCCGGAGGGTGACTTTCCGTCCGCCAATCCGGGCTGGAGGGAGGAGTGGTTCTACCTGAAGAACGACCCCTCCCATCCTCTGCCGCGGTACACCGGCTGCACCTTCACGACGGGGAGCTCGGTGTGGCGCGAGAGTCCACACAAGAGTTCCATGGGGGAGGTGGAGACGGTGAACCATATCATCGAGGCCTGGCTCCAGAAGGTGGTGGTGCCTCTCCAGCGACCGAGCTCTCCGCATGTGGGAGATGGTGGAGGACAAGGCCCCGTTCCAGGGGACGGCGAACGCTCCTGGTCTCACCATCGACCAGGTGGAGTTCTGGATGAGGACGGTGACGAAGACGGGTGCGAGGGCGCCGGGAGCCCCCGTGATCCTCCAGAATCCGGAGACCTCCGCGCTGGTAAGAGCTCATCGTCTTGCCCTAGCTTGTGTTTTCATTTCAGCTTGCCTTGAACTTCTCTGATGAGCTCGAGCTCCGCAGGTTGGCGTGGTGCGGCCGTTCGGCTCTCAACCTCCTCTCCCTGCTGTCGTTCAGCAGGGCCCCGCCCGGTCGGGGGGGCGGGGTCGTCAAGCGGCGGTGGCGAGCAGATTCCGAGGAGGCGGCGCCCGATGTCATGCCGCTGGAGGGACTTCTAACGTCGGCGAAGCCTCGCGGCCGAGGTCGGGACCTCGTCGGGCCTGCGAGCCGCGACGTCTCCGGTGGCGCCGCCAAGCCACGCGGCGCCGCCCCACGGCCGCGTCCCGTGCCAGTGCCCAAGCCCCCGACGCTGGCCGGCCGCTCCGGCCGAGGGCGAGTCGTGACCTCGGGGCCGAGGAGCGTAAGAAGACGAAGAAGAAGAGAATAGCAACTCGGTGAGCTCGCTCTTGCGGTTACCGCCAGATCCGTAGTCCGTCGCGTGTATTCTCGACTTTGTTCGTTGTATCGTAGGGCGGCAGCTTCGCACCTCGAGAAGCGCCCGAGGGTGGCCGTGCCGAGCCGGCGCCGTGGGCTCGGCCCCCGTGATGACGAGCTCGTCCGATGCCGCCGACAGCGAGCCCATCAGCAGGCGAGCTCGAGCGTGGCCGTGATGAGCTCAGCGGAGATGACGCCGAGCTCGGTGGGAGAGGCGACGGCGATGACGACGAGCGGGCGCCCGGTTCCATGATGATGGCGCCGTTCCCTTTTAGGGACATTGTCGACCGGCGCCCGCCGGTCGGGACCTCCCGCTCCGACTCCCGTCGGCGCCGACCGCCCCCGCGGAACAAGCGCCGAGGGCCACGGCGAGCTCGGTCGAGGAGCTCCAGCCGGCGGCGGCCCCGCGGGGGCGCCGAGCCTCAAGCCGCGACGAGCTCTTTGGCGGCGTTGGAGGCGGGGAAGACGGCCCTAGAGGAGACTCCGGCCGTCGAGGAGCGTACGGAGGAGGGCCCGCGTGAGGTCGGTGCTCCCGGACCGAGGAGGAGGTCGCCACCGAGCACCGGTCATCGACCCCTCCGATGGCGAAGGAGCGACGCGGCGGGAAGGGCCAAGGAGGGTGGAGGTGACCCATCGGAGGATGTGGGTGTCGCTACGGCGCCGCTCACGCCCGGTCTGCCGCCATTCTTCTTGGGCACCGCGAGGTTCGCCGGGGGCCGACGACGACCGCGCGCCGCCGTCGCGCGACGAGCGCCCCTCCCGAGGGTGTGGACGCCGTCCTTCCTCCGACCTTTGCCCGGATGGCGCAGCAGCCGATCTCGCCACTGGTGGACCCCGGAGCGTCGTCGATCGGCGCTGGCGAGAAGACTATGCTTCGATTGGCCCGGGTTCGAGCTCGTTGTCCTGCTTTGTATGTTCTTTTCGTGCTCTTTTTGGGTTACTTAAATGTTTGTACTTTCCAGGGCGTGAAGGACGCCATCGACGGGTACAATCGGCTGACGCACACATGCCGAGGGCCGGGCGGCTATGTCGCAAGGCCGACGGAGCTATGCTCCGACATGTGCGCCGAGCTCGGGCGAGGCGCAGCTTCATCACCGGTTCTTGGAGCGCCCGGGCGAAGGATGTCATCGAGATCGTCCGCGACGCGGGAGGCCCGTGCCTCCCAGGGAGCTCGGGAGCTGGTGGAGGCCGCGCAGTGGGAGGCGTCGCAGCGTGAGGAGGAGCTCGAGCTCGCTCACAAGCTGCAGCGTGAGAAGATGCAGGGGGAGCACGACGTCCTCCGCCGCATGCTCGAGGATAAGGAGCTCGAGCGCTCGGCGGCTGAGCGGAGGGCGGAGTCCCTCTACAAGGAGAAGACGGAAACCGCTGAGCGCCTCTGTCAGCGCGACGCCGAGCTTGCGGGTGAGTGGTCCTGTTCTCGTCTCATTTCCTTATCCGCTTAGCGCCTTGGGGCTGACCGTCATCGGTGGGCCTTTAGCTTACGACCGCGAAGCCGCTGAAATGTGGTGCTTCTGCCGCTCGTCCGACGCGGAGCGGGATAGACTCGAGGCCGAGAACCAGTGTCTCTGGTAAAACGAGCAGGAGCTCTATGACGAGCTGTGGAGTAAGCGGGTGGCCGCCCTTCGTCTTGTGTCTCTCGTGGCATAATGAGCTCAACTCGACCCGCCGTTTTGCTTGTAGGCGAGAAGGAGAAGTCCCTGAAGGCGGCCCGGGAGCTCGAGGACAAGGGCCGGGAGCTCGCTTCCGCCGAGGCCTCCCTGAAACATACGCAGCTCGCGCTGTAGGAGAAGGAGGCAGACCTGAAGCTGCGCACGAGCGACCTCGTGGACGCGCTGGAAGGAGCTTGAAAGCCTCCGTGAGCGCAGAAAAGGCCATGGAGGAGGCCGAGCTCGAAGCGCGCGCACGGGAGCCTCGCGTCCGCGGTGGAGGACGTCTGCGACGTTCTTGGCATGGAGGAGATGGCGGACCCGGTCGAGCGGGTGTCAGCCCTTCCGCGCAAGGTGACGGAGGACGCCGGCCGCGTGGTCCACAAGGCGATCAGCGTCGTCTTCACCCACTACCCTCGTTTCGAGGTCGACGTCGTGAAGACGGGTGGGCGCCGGTGTCGATGACGCCGACACCGAGCGGAAGAGCGCTGCTGCCGAGGCCGCCACCGCGGAGCTGTCTGCCGAGCTCTTCAAGCTCGCTGCCGAGGAGCTCGGTCTTTGAGCCCCGCCGGTGGGGATGAAGCAGCCCGAGGAGCCCGCCGAGGGGAGGAGGAGGCCGGAGGACGTCCCCGCCCCGGAGCCGTTGGACCGAGTCCCCCCGCCTACACAGGAATAGGAGTTCGAGGTGGGCCTCTTTTTGTAATAAGTTTCTAAGTCCTCATGATTGAGGCGTTTTGTAAAAACTTATGGAAGCTCGTGCAATGGAGATTGTCTTTCCTCTTTTGTCGTACTCTGTTTCTACTTCAACCTTTTGTGAGCTCGTGTTTCGAGAGCCGGATGGCGGGCCGTTCCTCGCCTGGCCGTGGGGGGGCGGGAGGTCATTAGGCGTCGCGCCATGCTCTTAATGTAGTGAGCTCATGACTTAGTTGTTTTGGAACATTGCTTGAGTTAAGAGGAGAGAGTGCGAGTTCGTGGGTTTGAGCTCGTCGTTGAGCTCTAAACTCGTAAGTTTTGCGAAAAAAATGGTGTGTTGAAACGGTGGGGTGTACACCCCATTCCTTGTAGCCCCCGAGCAAGGACGGGCCTTTGTCGGGACAGAGGCCGGCCGTTGCTCAGCTATGCTAAGGAAAACATTCGAAGTTCGCATCGAATTTGTGCCTTTCTATTGAGCTCTCATGGCTACAACGTTTTGAAATACACTTAAGGGTAGAAGCGACGTAGCTGCTCGATGTTCCACGTGTTGGCGAGGACTCGCCCCTGGTGGTCTTTGAGCTTGTACGTGCTCGGCCTTAGCACTGGGTCGATGGTGAAGGGTCCCTTCCACGGCGCCGAGCTTGTGCTTGTCCTTCGAGCTCTGAACTCGTCGCAGGACGTAGTCGCCGACGCTGAAAGCTCGTCCCTTGATGTGGCGGTCGTGGTAGCGCCTCATGGATTGCAGGTACTTGGCCGAGTGGATGAGCACGATGTCGCGGGCTTCGTCGAGCTGATCGGCGGCATCTTTGAGCAGCGTGTGGTTGTTAAGCTCGTTGAAGGCTTGGACGCGGGGCGAGCCGTATTCGAGGTCGGTTGGGAGCACGGCCTCGGATCCAAAGACGAGGAAGAAAGGCGTCCACCCCGTGGCCCTGCTCGGCGTCGTGCGGAGGCTCCAGACGACGCAGGAGCTCAGCCGAGCCACCGGGCGGGCGTATTTCTCGAGCCGCTTGAAGATTCGCGACTTCACACCTCGCATGATCATGCCGTTAGCTCTCTACCCGCCCGTTGGTCCCTCGGGTGGCTGACGGAGGCCGTGTCGACGCGGATGCCGTGATCGCCGCACCAGTCGATGAAGACCTCTCCCATGAAGTTGGTGCCATTGTCGGTGATGATAGAGTTCGGGACCCTGAATCGGTGGATGATGCCGGTGAAGAACTTGACGGTCTCTTCACTCGACACCGCGCAATGGGCATGACTTCAATCCATTTGGAGAACTTGTCGATGGCGACAAGGAGGTGCGTAGCCCCCGGTGGTCTTCTTGAAGGGTCCTACCATGTCAAGCCCCCGCACCACCGAACGGCCAGGTGAGAGGGATCGTTTGGAGAGACTGCGCTGGGAGGTGTGTTTGCTTGGCGAAGAACCGGCAACCTTCGCAGCCGCCGGACGACTTGAATGGCGTCGGCGACGGCGGTTGGCCAAGGAAGCCCCCGCAGAACGCCTTCCCAACGAGCCCGGGTGCTGCGTGGTGACCATACTCGCTGGCGTGGATCTCCACGATGAGCTCTTCCCCCTGCTCGAAGGTGATGCGGCGTTGGAGGACCCTGGAAGCCCGCCCGGTAAAGCTCTTCTCCAACGATGACGAAAGACTTGGCTCTTCGGGCGAGACGTCTCGACTCCTCTTGCCCGGGGGAAGCTTGCCTTCCTTGAACCATCGCGGGAGAGGGACCCGCCAATCTGGCCGGAGCCTTGGCGGTTGAGCTCGATCCTGTTCTGAGCCCCCCGAGCCCGGAGAGCTCGAGCTCGTGGCTAGGCGGGCTCTCAGGTCGGGCGAGCTCGAGATCACAGAGGCGTCGACCTCCATGGGGTCCGAGCCCGAGACCTTCATGCCGGTCAGCGGGGCCCCCCTTTGAGCCGTATCGAGGGCCTGTGTTGCTCGTGCATGAAGACGCCTGGTGGAACCGGCAGGCGGTCGGACGCGAGTTTGGCGAGGACATCGGCGTCATTGTTGAGGTGACAATGGATGTGGTTGACCTCGAGGCCGTGGAAGTGCTCTTTGAGCTCGCACCTTTTGGTGGTACGCGATCATCTTCGGGTTGACACAGTCGACCTCTTTCATGACTTGGTTCTTGACAAGCTCGTAGTCACCGCGAACCTCGAGGTGGCGGACGCCGAGCTCACGCGTGATGCGTAGGCCGTTCACCAGAGCTTCGTACTCGGCTACATTGTTGGAGGCGGGGAAGTGTAGGCGGATCGAGTACTTCATGCGCACCTTTTTTGGGGAGGTGTAGACGAGGCCGACGCCGGCGCCGTATTTCTTCACAGATCCCATCGAAGTGCAGGGTCCAGTACTCGATGTCGTCGGGCCTGGGTGGCTGCTCGACCTCCGTCCACTCCGCAATGAAGTCGGCCAGGGCTTGAGATTTGATGGCGTCCCTGGGGGCGTAGGTGATGTCGGCTCCCATGAGCTCGACGCCTACTTAGCCATGCGACCCGCAACCTCGGGGCTGCGGATGATCTCTCCAAGTGGATACTTGGATACGACCATGACCGGGTGGGAGTCGAAGTAGTGTCCGAGCTTGCGCCGGGGTAACGGCAACGCACACGAGCTTTTCGGCTGCGTGTAGCGAGTTTTGGTGTCGGTGAGGACTTGGCCCGATGAAGTACACCGACGCGCACCTTGAGCGCGTGTCCTTCCTCTCCTCTCGACAATGAGCGGTGCTCACCACCTTCGAGGTGGCCGAGATGTACGGAGGATGGGCTCGTTGGTCGCGGGAGCGGCGAGTACAGGCGGATTGGCGAGGAGGCTGTTTCGGTGAGTCGAGAGCTTCCCCGGGCCTCGTCGGTCCAGCGGCGCCCGGTTTTCTTCAGCCGGTTTGTAGAGAGGAGGCTCCGCTCCCCGAGTCGAGCTATAAAACGACTTAGCGCCGCGAGACAGCCCGTGAGCCTCGCACGCACTTGACGTTTTTGATCGGCCCCATATTCATGATGGCGGCGATTTTCTCGGGGTTGGCCTCGATGCTGCTTCGGAGACGATGAAGCCAAGCAATTTCCTCGTGGGACTCCGAAACGCATTTTTCGGGGTTGAGCTTGACTCCGAACTCTGAGCTTGGCAAAGACCTTTTCGAGGTCGGGATGAGCTCTTTCGAGCGCTTTGTCTTGACAACGATGTCATCGACGATGCTTCTACGAGCTTTCCGAGGAGCTCTTTGAAGACTTTTCGCATGCACCTCTCGGAAGGTGGCGCCGCTGTTTTTTCAAACCAAAGGGCATTGTTACGTAAATGTAATGCACCAAATGGAGTGATGAAGGAGGTGGCGAAGCTGATCGAGCTCATTCATCGCGATCCGGTGATAGCCGGAGTAGGCGTCGAGAAAACAGAGTGTCTCACACCCGGAGGTGGAGTCAACAATTTGGTCGATGGCGGCAAAGGAAACGGATCCTTTGGGCATGCCTTGTTGAGACCCGTAATCAACACACATTCTCCATTTCCGTTTTCTTCTTAACTAGTACAGGGGTTGGCTATCCACTCGGGATGATACACCTCCTTGATAAACCTAGCGGCTAAGAGCTTGTCTATCTCCTCGGCGATTGCTTGGCGTCGTCGTCGTCGAAACGCTCGAGCCTCGCTTCACCGGCCGAGAGCCGGGTTTTTATGTTCAAGGAGTGCTCGGCGACTTCTCTCGGTATGCCGGGCATGTCGGAGGCTCTCCACGCGAACACGTCGAGGTTCGCGCGCGAGGAAGTCGACGAGCTCGCTTTCCTATTTGGGGTGAGCTTAGACCCTACGCGAGAGGGTGCGCCCGCCCCCCGTCGACCTTGACTTCCTTGGCGTCCTTCTCGGGCTCGAATGCGCCGTGACCTTCTCGAGCTCGTGGGTGAGCTCGTGCTCGCCACCTCCCGGAGCTCGACGGGTGAGCTCGAGCTTGCCTTCCTCTTGAGCTCGGGGAGTCTTCGGCGCTGGCCCATGCCGCCATCTTGGGCAGCATCTCCTCGATCTCGATCGCGGCGCCGACTTACCGGGACGGCGGCGGCCTCGCAACCGGCGTGCTCGAAGGTGGAGTCGACGGTGATGACCCCGCGGACCAGGGATCTTGAGCTTGAGGTAGGTGTAGTTGGGGACGGCCATGAATTTAGCGTAGCACGGCCGCCCCCAAGAGCGCGTGGTAGGCGTTCGAAGCGGGAGCACCTCGAACATGAGGACTTCCTTTGCGGAAGTTGTCAGGGGTGCCAAAGGTGACGGGGAGGTCAATCCGCCCGAGCGGAACCATCAGTTTTCCCGGCACCACGCCGTGGATCGGCTCCGGCGAGGGTCGGAGCCTTGCCTTGGGGATGCCAAGGGCCTGAAGCGCGTGGATGTAGAGGAGGTTGAGGCCGCTGCCGCCGTCCATGAGCACCTTGCCGAGGCGCTTAGTGCCGATGATGGGGTCGACGACTAGCGGGTACCTCCCCGGGTACGGGATGTGTCGGGGGTGATGCTTTGTCGAACGTGATCGCCGAGCCTCGACCACTTGAGGTAGGTCGGGCGTCGCAGGCTCGGTGAAGAGGACCTCGGGCGCGTGAGCTTTCGCCGGTGTTTGGACTCGTAGTGGGAGCTCGCCGAAGACGACGTTGGATAAAGACTGTCCTCGATGTAGACGTCGCCCTCGAACTCGTCAGGGGCCAGCTTTGCAGCCTGGTCGTCGTCGTCCTTGTCCCCTCCACGGAGCGTGCCCATCACGTGCTTCTTCAGGAGCCGGTAGTCCTTCATCTTGTGCTTGACGGGGCCCTCGTGGTGCGGGCACGGGGCCTCGAGCATCTTGTCGAAGTGCTCCTTGGGGACGAAGTTCTTGCCCCCATTGGGGGGCGCCTTGCGCTTGTCCGCAACGGCCACAAACTCGTCGTCGTCGTCGCCGCGGGGGGCGCTTGTTCTTCTTGTTCTTCCTCTTGCGGGAGCGGGTGCCGGAACCCTCGACGACGTCATCGTCGGCCTTGGACCTGCCTTTCCCCGTCACGGCGGAGACGGCGTCCTCTCCCTCAGCATGCCCGGTGGCAAGGTCGAGGAGCTCCTTAACGGATCGGGGCTTCTTGACGCCGAGCTCGCGGATGAGGCTCTCGTAGGTGGTGCTGAAGGTGAACGCGGTGATGATCTCGGCGTCGGAAGCCTCCGAGAGGTTGTTGCAGAGCTTGGAGAAGCGCCGATGTAGTCGCGCAGGCTCTCCCCCTTCTTCGCTTGCACCCACGCAGGTCCCACGTTGTGCTCGGCCTGGTGTAGGTGCCCTGGAAGTTGCCGACGAAGACGTCGCAAGCAGGTCCTCCCGGTCTCGGATGGTGCCCTCAGGCAAGTGTTCGAGCCAGGAGTGAGCCGAATCTGCAAGGTAGAGAGGGAGGTTGCGGATGATGAAGTAGTCGTTGTCGGCACCCCCCGACCTGGCAGCAGATGCGATAGTCCTCAAGCCAGGTGGCGGGGTCGGTTTCCCCATTGTACTTCGCACCGAGGTCGGAACTCGAAGCGAGAAGGGAATGGGGCATCATGGATCGTGAGCCAAATGCCCTTGGTCTCCTCGAGCTCGAGCTCGAGCGCCGGCGGTCGTGCTTGGGGAGACGAGCCGATGTGGGCGCACCGGGCGTGGGGCTGCGGCTCTTGTCTTCTTGTCGTGGCGCGCGCCGCCGCTTGTCAGACGCGGCGGGGCGCTTTTTCATGGTCGTCGCGATGGTATTTGTCGCCGTCTCGGGACGTTCTTGTCCGCACGGGCCTCCGCCTTCCGCCGTCGCGTAGATGGTGTCCCCTGCGTCGCGGTTCTCGCCCGATCCGTCGGCGTAGCGTGGACCTCGGGGTGAGAGGAAGCCTCGTGCTCCTCCCGGAGTCGTCGGTGTGACGCCGAGCTCGCTGCCGCTGCACCGCGGCTTCAGCCAAGAGCTTCTTGAGCTGCTCGTGGGCCCTCCATGCCTCGGGCTCCTCGGGGCTGGGCATCTGCGGAGGAGGAGTGCAGCGGCTGCCAGGGTTAAGGACGCTCTCCCAAATCCGGAGGGAGCCGGGTCGGGGCCCTCGTCTCGGTTGATGCGGTCCTGGACGTCACGAGCTCGAGCTCGTGCTCGAGATCGTGGCCTTCCTCCCGCTTCGGCAAGGAGGGCTCGCTCCCGAGCGGCGCCAAGGCTCGAGCTCTTCGAGCTCTTCCGGCCCGGGCCTTGACGCGGTCGACGGGGCGGGTCGCACTAGCGGCGGAGCCCCGAGGCGTGTGCTCGAGTCGTCGGATGGGTGCTTCGCCCGCAGCGCCGCCGAGGGTCCGGCACATGTAGCACCGGGCGTGTGGGGTCGCAGTCCATGAGGCTCATCCCATCGAGGGCGAGCTCGAGCTCATGGACGCCCAGTGCCGGGGCTCGTCGCTCCGGTAGTGCGGCAAGCTGGCTGCCCATCGGGGTACATCTAGCGTAGGCCGCCGTGAACTCATCGACCGACAGCGCCTCTTCGCCGGCAAGCTACAGGACGACGTTGGCGGTGGAGAAAGTCACGTCGCGGAACGGGGGCTTGCGTGGGCTCCGCCCCGGGATGTTCAGGAGCAGGTCCTTGATGAGGATGAAGAAGCGGTCCGTGGCGGCGCGGATGGGGCTGACCGTCGCGGGAGGTCGAAGCCGCCCCATGCCCGTCGGGGAGTCGGTGGCGCCTCGGAGGCGGCCGGGGATGTCCTCACGCCGCATCGGGTGGGTGAAGACGGCTCCGGCGGGGACCGCTCCGGCTCGGTCTTCGGAAAAGTCGATGGTGCCGGCGCATCGCTAGCGCGCGGGCGGCTGTCGGCGACGGAGGAAGAAGCCATCGAAGTGGAAAATCGTCGCACTAGCGCTGCCCCTACCGGGCGCGCCAACCTGCCGTGTGGTCTAGTACCACCGTCACGGTAATGTCCGGCTAATGCATGCTCCGATGGCCTAGCTCTAGAGACAATGACACAAGATGTATCTTGGTTCGGGGCAAATCGCTCTCCCTAATCCAAAGTGTGATCACTATCCGAGCTCAAATGCTCATCTTTGGGGCAATTACAAGCAAGATCGAGAGAGGGAGGGGGCTCCCAAGTCTCGTGATTGAGGCTAGTGCCAATATCGAGTTAGAGTGAGTGTGGGTGTTGGGTTCTTGAGTTTTGGAAGCTTGGAAGCGTCCCCCCCAACCTGGAGGCCTACTGTTGACACTTGTTATCATATAAAATTATTAATCAAATAAACATGAGAAAGGGGTATAAATAATAATAACAACCTAGAATAGGGGTCACTAACATATTTCCATCAGTTTTGGTAATGTTGTGAATTGCGGGGACTAAACAAAAAAACAGCAGAATTCGCGAGCCAAGACGACTACGCAACGTAACGCAATCCAACTCCGAGAAAGACTCTAGAAGGCTCCCGGATTAATCCCGACGTGGACCAAACTTGACCGAAGAAAACATCATCTAGAAGACTCCGGAAGCCACGACGCACGACGGGACCCAGGGGGACTTCCCCGGGCCGATCGGCCCAATAATGGGGCCGATCCCCCCGCTTTGGCCGCCACGCAAGCCCCCGTCTCCGGAACCTTCCTCCACCGCCTCTAAGACGCAATCTAAACCGGTTGTTTAATGTCGGTTTGATCCGAGGGCGTCGGTAGAAGCACGAGATGGATCAAGATCCAACACCGGCACCTCCTCCCGGGCTATATAAGGAGACCCCTAGACCCCCCTTTCAGATCATCAAGTTCTCAATTCGTAAAACTTGCGCTTCAAGATCCAAGTCATCAATCCCACGCTCTAGAAACACCGCTTTAGGAAGAGTAGCAATCAAGATTAGATCTAGTAGGAAGGGAGAAATCCGCTCGATCGTCGGAGGCCGGCTCAAGATCAGGCCTCGTTCTTGTAAGTTCTTCATTGTAAGTAGTCTTCAAGTTCCGCATACACGTTCTTAATATGAATATCTTGATCATGTTTATATTCGAGATTATTTGTTCTAGTATTTACTTTGATTACACGTTTAGCATAGTTGAATTCATTGTTATGTTCATGCATGGATTCGTATAGCGCTCATCATCTAGATCGGAAGGTGAGTGGTAGAGATGATGTAATCGTGGTGATTAGATCTTATTTACCGCGTTTGCACCCTATGTGCCGGGTCGTGTGGTAGATCGTGGTGGTGACAAAGCACCATTGAGTCCTTTGCAATCCATCCCCGTATGTAGGCCTAGCGGATGATATTATTCGGGTTGTTCTAAGTTTCGCCTTAGTCTTCACGGATTTACGCCCTCATGTGTGGATTTAATTAGTCTTTCTTCGATGATTGTTAGATGTATTGCACTAATCAAGTAGATCCTAACTTATAGTTTAGAGTTACATATTGGAGTTTCTAATGCTAGCTAGCCTATGAATTGCTATCGTCCCTTTGTTTGACACTTTCCAAGATGCACACTGGATATGACTTGGTTGAATCTATTTATCGTAACTTTTATCATTATCTTTATTGTGAACTTTGATCCCTGTTTAAGTAATTGATAAATTTAACACTTAAGCTTTGCACACGAGAGATGATTAGATGATTAGATGATGATTAGATGCATAGTTAATTCACGATAGTAGACTTCTTTCCCTCGTGGTAGAATATAAATTCAACACCGGTTCTTACTCCTGGTTAAAATGCTACAATGGTATATTCATATCGTGCGCTATGGATACCCGATTATAATTGTTTATTTACTTATTAAGAAGTTATCAAGGCATAGTACGAATATTTTATTCCTTGCATATTAGTAGTTTAACTATAGGGATGACAACCTTTTCGGATATGCTATGAACGCAATGAATTATTTTCTTTTAGTTTTATCGAAGCAACATCGATATTCATTCTCGACGCCATTACTAGTTAGTGACGTTAGAAATACCAACACCTACCTCCCTTTTATAGTCGCAAGGGGGTAGGAACATGAGCTCCTCGTGGGTTGGGGGTCTTAGAGTGGCGCGAACTCACGGCGGAGGGATAGGAGTAGTCCTGCGAGCTCTCGGACGAGCTCCCTTCGTAATCGTGAGCTCTCTCCGAGCTCCCGGATACTTTGAATGTTGAAATTGGTCATCGCCGTATGCGGGAATCGCGGTTTTGGCCGTGGTCAGGCGTCGCCTGTCTCTAATCGGAGTTGGAAGACATCTCCTCGGCATGGGGCGCCCCCATATCGCCGACGACAGGGTGTACCTCGTATGTACCCGTGGGACAATCGTAGCGGAGCTGTTGGAGTCGACAGGTATGGTGGTGTGACGGAATGACCTCATCAGAGCCGTAGCGCCGGTGTGGCTACAAAGTGTCGTCGGAGTGGTTGGCCAACTCGTACCCGTTGGCTTCCCCCGGAAGGCGGGTGAGCTCTTCGTCGTCGTGGGGCTCGTTGAGCTGGAGCTCGAGCGAGGCGGAAAGAGGTCCTCACGTGAGATTGGTCGCCGCGCGGACGGGGAGCTCACGCCGGGAGCTCGGTCGAGGCGAGAAGGTATCCCTCGGTCCAGAGCTCGCGGCGGATGCTCGGCCGTGATGGGAGCTCGTTCGCAGCGAGGAGCTCTCGTGGGGACGAGACCTCGAGCGTTTTGACCGAATGAGTCACCCCTTATGCAGCCATGGCTCAAGGCCACGTTCACTCATTGATGTCGAGTAGGGAGCTCATGTTTGGTGTCCCAAATATCGATCCCCACACAACTTTTATGAAGGGTAGGAATATTACCTCCGGTATCCTATGCCTTCATGAGATTATTCATGAAACTAAAAGGAAGAAACAGCCAGGCATCCTTTTTTAAGATTGATTTTGAGAAAGCTTATGATAAAGTAAGTTGGAAAAGTTTATGATAAAAGTAAGTTGGAAGGCGCTTTTTTGATTGCTTAGCACTAAGAGGTTTTAATAACCGAGTGGTGAATTGGATTAGACAAGTTGTGACTGGTGGGACAAGAAGCATTAAAAATCAAGGGTGTAAGACAAGGTGACCCCTTGTCACCCATCTTGTTCAACTTTTGCTGCAGATTGTTTAACTAGAATGGTCTTAAAAGCTCAAGAAAATGGTCTTACGATAGGTCTTGCTAATCATATCATCCCTAGAGGTGTGGAAATTTCGCAATATGCGAGATGACACAATATTGTGCCTCAAACATAATTTGGATGGTGCTAGAAATTTGAGGATTCTTTTATACATGTTTCAGCTTATTCTTTGGATTGGAAAATAATTTCAGCAAAAGTGAAATTTTAATGATAAATGGTGAGGAAAATTGGGGTATGCAATATGCTAAGATTTTTAATTGTCAATGTTCCCCGTGAAATATCTTGGAGTGCCTATTAGTCCTACTAGACTTCATGTAGCTGATTGGCATCCTCTTATTGATGAAAACATTAAGATACTGGATGTCTGGAAAGGTGGCAGCTTAACTATGACCGGAAGATCCACCTTGATTACTGCCAGCTTGAATAACTCTCCTATCTACCATATGTCGGTTTATCTTCTTCCTTTATCCACCATCCATGGATGGATAAAATTAGAAGATCTTTCTTCCTCGTAAGGTGGGCACACCAAAAGAAAGTATCATCTAATTAAATGGACCACAATATGTAAGTGCAAGAAGAAGGGAGGGATTGGAATCAAGGACATTAAAAAGCTGAACATTAGTTTGCTTTGTAAGCTATGGTGAAAACTAGAAAATGAGGAGGGCCTTTGGCGTAAGCTCATTACTCCTAAATACCTTATGAAAAATAGAGGAGGGCCTTTGGCAGAAGCTCATTACTCCTAAATACCTTATGAAAAATACAATCCAAAAGTGTTTGTCATAAGTTAGATGACTCTCCTATGTAGGTTGATTTGCTTAAGGTGAAAAACATCTACCTTAAGGGTAGAGAAATTAACATTCAAAATGGGGAAAGAACCAGATTGTGGGAAGACCCCGGGATGTTCGATAAACCTCTGTGTGAAATAGTCCCTACTCTCTATACACTGTGTGAGAAAAAAAAGATGTATGTGTTAAAAAAAGTTATGAATAATGACATCCAGATTACTTTTAGGAGATGGCTTCCTAATGATCTTAATACAATTTGGGCCAACATTTGGGATAAGCCTTGCTCATTTCAACTTTCTGAACACAACGACAGAGTTAGGTGGAAATGGGAAAAAAAAAGACAGGTTCTCTGTCAAATCAGTTTACAAAAGGATATCTGAAGGTGATAATGGTCCTTATCTAAAAAATATTTGGAAAGGGAAGATCCCTCCTAAAATAAAATATTTTATGTGGCTTCTCTCAAATGGTGTGGTTTTGACTAAGGATAATTTGATTAATAGAAATTGGAAATTGGAAAGGCAACCCTACTTATTACGTCTGTAGTGAAAATGAAAATATTGAACATTTATTATGTCGGTGCTGTGTTGCAAGAGTAGTATGGGCTTGTGTTGCTAGTTGCATAGGTGCGGACTACATACCTACAAACCTAGAGCAATGTTGGTGTTGGATGGAGAAAATGGGTACCTTACAGGAGTGATTTTCATGTCATTGGGGTTTCAACAATCTGCTGGGCTCTATGGGTGTGGCTAGAAACAATGCTTGTTTCAGAAAAAATAATCAAGAGTCTATTGGAGGTTATATGTCATGCGGGGGCTCTAATGAATTTTTGGGCAGGTTTGTATCGTGACAATGACAAATCCATGCTGGAGAAAGGCATTTCATTGATGGTGAAGATGGCAACGGAGCACCTGGTGCGAAGAGGGCGAAGCCAATGGTGAAGCTTAATGGAGGAGGGCAACAAGGGGGCTGCAGCAAGACCGACTCTTCCATGCTGGTTGTGAAGAAGCGGCGCCAAAATTGATCAATTGTCTACCGTGGTGTTGCATACCTTTGGTGATTTTGTCCCGTTGATGTCCTCTTGCGCTGGTGGTTGCCGCATTATGTTTCTCAAGTATGTCGTGCTGGCCACCCACAATGCTGGGTTGGTTTTGGTTGTTTGAAGTGCTTTTACTCTAGCTTCTAGTCTCTCTTTTATCTGTTGTTGAGTACTATGTGACACTTGCTATATTTCCGTTATCTAATGGAAATGCGGAGTCCGCAAGTTTTTAAAAAAATAGTAGACATAATGTATAACTAGGTGTATGGTAAAAACAATGTATTTAGAAAAAACAAAGTGAACTCAACACGCCAGTTCTAAATTATACTGTTCCCCTTGGTCCTTTGGCGAATAGATGATCCGGCCTCGTATCCCGTCAAAAACAGAGATTATCATGTTCGTGACAAGGAAATTGGCACGCACCGCAAAAATCTCCACCCGGGTCGGCCATACCTCTCTCGAGATCTTGTCAAGGCCATTTGGGAGCCGTCACCCTCCCCTGGTTGGTCGGGGCCTTGATGAGCATTGTCATCCTCCCCGCCCCGGGATGGGCAAAGTGTTCGAAGCGTTATCATTCCCCGGTCGCGTTTCCTCACGGCTCTGTCTGCCATCCTCCCCGGATTCCTTAGAATCATCCGGAGCTTTGTCATGCTTTGATCGATCCGTTAGCTTGCTTAGATACTACACTCTTCTTGTTATCCATCTTTGTGTTGCCTAGAGCCCGAAGGACCCCCGCCATCGAGGGCCGCCCTTGTCTTGTTCAGGATGATTACTCCCGCTATTTTCACCGTGTAGTAGGTTATGGCAGCCCCCGTGCGTTTTCGTGGATTCTTGTTGTAGTTGAGCACAAGGTGAATGTGTGCTAATGCATGACCGCGCCCGGACCGCTTGTCCGGTCGTCCGATGTGTGCGAGGGCCGTAGCCATCCATCCTCCACCGCAGCAGTAATCCGTGTGACATGTCCTTCCATTCCCACATGTAACCCGCGAGCCGGGTTTGAGTCCCGCCCCGCTGTCCCACCACCTACAAATGTGTCGAGGGCGACATTGAACCTCGCGGCCTCGCACACCATGACGATCAGTCCCGCCGCCAAATAAAACCCTGGTGAGGTAATCATCCCGACCATCCACAACCGGGTGCGTGCGGCGAGCTGCGCACGGCCGCTCGTCTCAAACGCCTTGCCCAGCCCCATGTTCAGTATGTCCTCGACCTGCTCTCGGTTTTCCACACACGGTATGCCGCTGC
Organism: Hyparrhenia diplandra; assembly: GCA_015847255.1. Lineage (NCBI taxonomy): Eukaryota > Viridiplantae > Streptophyta > Magnoliopsida > Poales > Poaceae > Hyparrhenia > Hyparrhenia diplandra. Next base: position 1,772,109 of record JADLZK010011669.1, read on the forward strand.
TTTGTAGGCCGACGTCCCACCCCGGCAACCGCACCACGCCCCTCCCATTCTCCCGATGATGGTAGCATTGGGCAGCTCACGAATACTCCGTTCGCCGGAAAGCTCGTACCAGACTCCCTGCTGGTTTCTAAAGCCCTTGCAGTACACGTTGTCATCCCGGACGGCCAGAGTTGTTGTGAACGTCTGCTGGCCTACCACCGCCTGCAACTCGACCCAAAGCCACCTGCTAGCTGTAGCGGATTGTTTTCTGAGCACTGGGTAAGCACCGGGGTTTTCCCCCGGGATGTCGTCCACCACGGCCAGCGGGATCCCGGGGAGGGAAGCTTCCCATGCAGCTCCATGATTAACTCGGTGTAACCTTCTTTTGACCCGATGCAAATACGTTCACGACATCTGGTCGTCGACCCCTTTCCCGGCCCTCAGCAGTAGAGGAACTAGGTCGTCCTTCCTACAAATTTTCAGACCATCATGCATGAGGTTAACCTATTAATCTAGTTATAATTTAATAATACACTAACTATAAGGACATAATTACTTTATATACTCATACAACTACGTATGTAGCATAATGTACAGCAGTTGTAACTAACATCTAAAACATGGACTCTGTTGGAGCCTCTAATTAGTAATTAATAGTAATATTAGGTATCATACCCGGTGATCTCTTTGGTAAATCTTCGCCATTTTGACCACAACAACTTTCTTCTGCTGCATCAAGAATTTCAATTATATTTGATACATTTGGCCTTTTCTCCTTCTCGGGGTGCACACATTCCAAAGCTATGTCGATGCATTGTTTTACTAGCTTGGTATGTAGTTCTAGTGGTATATACTTGATGATCTTTTGAATCTGTTCCTCCAATTACCAAGCACCTACACAATTGCATATATAATAAGTGAGCTTGAGCGATTGCACAAATGCATAAGATCCATTGCTTTATCTTATTACTTTCTCTCGTGAAGTCTTTGGGAATCTATTTCAATCCTTTTGCCATAGTCCAGGATAGTCGCCCTTGCAAACCTTTGAGTATCTCTATAATTATAACACCCAAACTAAATATATCTCGCTTTCTCTCGAGATTACACCCCGTCTATGTATTACGGTGCCATGTATCCCCTGCAGTGGACATCAAGAGTTTGAGATGTTGCAAGCACATAATCAATTCCATATTAAGAAAGCAAAACTGTATTTGTTGTGGGGTGTAGCTTACGTGGTTCCGCGGCAATTTGAAGTAACAATTTTGGATTTTTGTTCACTCAAAAACCTTGACAAACCAAAATCAGAAATTTTAGGCACCATAGTAGTATCCATTAAGATATTTTGAGGTTTAAGGTCCAAATGAATAATATTGCCCATGAAGGTACTTCAAACCACTGCATATTCCCTTAATAATCTTATATCTCGTGTCCCACTCAAGACCTGAAGATTCATCTGTAGAAATACATTCTCTAGACATAATTAATCTTGTCATACCTTGCAGTAATAAGAGCAGTGAAACACACTTTTTGTGTGGTTGAGTGCAGTAATAGTAATATCTCATTTCAAGCTCGTCCAAAAACAAAGTTATTCTAGTTCGGCAGTCAATTTAAGTTTGACCAAATTTATAAAGAAGACTCATATTTATAACACTAAATAGAAATACCATCAAGATATATTCCACCATGGATCTTATCAAACTTATTTAGTACTTACTATCAATATTGAGGTAATATATATTAATTTTTTATATACTTGTTCAAAGTTAAGATGTTCTCAAACTGAATAACCTCATTTGTATCCAGGCAACGTATTTCAATGTTCTACTGATTGTGGAATGTAAACTAGATACAATGAAAAGAAAAGGGAGCTGATAAATTATGTCCCACACATGTTTCCAAAACGTACCTGAAAGATGCTTATGAAGGCCTCCATTACACATATACTCTAAGCAGAGCATTCTTGTTTGTGCTTCAACAACAATAACTTTCCCCTTTGGTAGCTTCATCATCACCCCCTTTGATTCAGCACAGTACCCTAGAAGCTGTACTACATTTTGGTGTTTGATATCCATAAGAGAAGAGATCTCATTCTCGAAGGATCGGTGACATCGGTCACCACCAAACAGAATTCCTTCATGAAACTTTTTTGATGGCAACAACTAAACCACAGGGGAGAATGCCCTTCACAGAATTGATGTTTGATCCGATAATTAATTACTGCTGCCAACATTCGAAGATTGATTGGAGCGGAAAAAAATCAGTCTTACCTTGTAAACCACTCCATACCCACCCCTGCCGAGTTCTTGCTCATCGCAAAAATTACTTGTGATGGATCTCAAAAAGTCAAGAGGCAGAGGAATTGGCTCTGCAGTTGGATGCAGCAGCTTGTTCTCGTACCCCAGTAGCTGCCTTTCAGTAGCGCTGCTACCCATTCCTATTTACACGGATCCTGCTTTAGCTATTACTGTTATGAGTTGCTCCAACATGCAAAGAATTTTTGTCTTAGAGCACGTATAGGAACAGCTTAACTCATCATACCTGCCCGTATGGCCAAGGGCTAGGGCCCAGGGGGGATGATGGAACCTCTCTGGGCAGACACGGGAGGTGGTAATGATTGAGCCTCACGGTCACGGCAATAGGTTGTTGACGGACTGGACCGCCAAGACCATGCCGGTGCTCAATGATTGTGATCAAAAGCCTGCAAACAAAGAAGATGAAATGAATGCAGACTTAGACAAAAATACTATTGTACATCACAAGACGGAACACGGTTCTCCCTCTACATGTGTAGTATATCTGGACAAAATTTGAACTGCAGGTAAATCAGTTCAGGCAGATTGCCGAGCCAACAAATTAAAATTAAGGGGATAAGTCTGAACTTTGAAGCTACAGTTTAGATACTACAAAATGGTAAGTCCACTATAGTTACCCGGAGATCAGAGGAGCCACACAACGCAAAACATGTATTCCCCAAACCCACCTCTTGCAAACTGTTGCACTAGTAGAAACATCAAAGACCTTCAGTACCACCGGAAGATCTACGTTTGAGTTGGATGCATCTGCTGCGTGCATGGAGAAGAAAGTCACCATTAGACAAAAGAACTTTGCTGCGCTGTTCACAGAGGAAACTATCTACAAGCAAGCTTACCACCAAGAAGAGGAACGAGGCAGGATTTGATTTGATTTGATTACCCAAGTTGTTGTGGGAATAGAATCGGTGGCAACTGCCGTCTTCTATTACTTGCTTGCTGCCTCAAAGCAGGAAATGAACTGCAAGCTGAGATGAGGGAGGAGAGCCCCCAAGATTCTGGTGAGTGGTCGACGAGCGGTACACAGGTGTGTTTAGAGCCCAGAATTCCTCCCTAAATTCCAATATGCAAAAAAGAAGATTCCCCATCACATAAAAATACCGGCACATATATCGAATAGAAATATAGGTAAAAAAAATAACTAATTACACAGTTTAGATGTACATTACGAGACGATTCTTTTGAGCCTAGTTCGCCATGGTAGAATAATATTTATCACTAACAAAAGAAACGCGTCTACAGTAATACGATGTGACATTCATGTCCCATCCGGCCCAAAATTTTAGGTGCTAAACACACCGCAAGAAGGCATACTAGGAGCCTTTAATTATTCCAGGCGGGTCTAAATTTGGTTGTTGGAAGTCATTTATTAGATACGGTTGGAGATTGATGTTTTTCCTTTCCAATAATGGTTTGGGAGTTGCAAAACTCATGGTTATTCGGACTAAATTTTTGAATATTGTTGGAGTTGCTCTTAGCCAGAGCCAAAAAAAGAACTTTGGTTCCATACATGCAAAAGCACTTCTCCAGCTTTGGTTTTTTGGTACGGCTCCTTCGATCGGCTCTGGTGCTGGTGCTGGCAAAATGAAAAATCTTAGATCCACTGCGTCCGTCAACGAGTCAACTGCCGTGTAGGGTAGGACGGTCACCACGCGGGACTGATAAAGTAGCCAGTATTCACGTTTGCTATGCGGTTTTGGTCATGTCGCACCAAAAGATTATTATAACCTCTCTTGTTTTGATACTAAATCATGCATATTTAGCCTTTACTGAGCCAAGTGGGTCATGAATATTAGAAAAGTATACAAAGCAATGGACAACTTCAAGTGGGATGTAAAGTTTCAAGTAAAAAAAATGTTTCGTGTATTGCATCAAGGTACATCATTCAGTTTATATATTATATTATGATATACGGTTCCAGACAGCCTAACTCTGAGATTAGAGGCTGTGGCTGAGAAACTCATACATCAGGCCCAGTCAGCCTTTATGAAGGGCAGGAACATCATGAGTGGAATTTTGTCTTTGCATGAAATTTTGCATGAGACAAAAATAAGAAAAAAATGTGGAATAATTTTGAAACTAGATTTCGAGAAAGCATATCCCTACTTTTTTAGATGCCTCAAGGGTAGAGGATTCAATAAACTATGGTGCAAATGGATTGAACATGTAGTAGCTGGTGGGACTGTAAGTGTTAAAGTGAATAACACAATAGGCCCATACATCAAGAGTTATAAAGGAGTAAGGCAAGGTGATCCATTGTCCCCAATTCTCTATAATTTTGTTGCTAATTGCCTGACTAGAATGATATTACAAGCACAAAGAAATAGCTTGGTGGTGGGGCTAATTGATCATATTATACCTCATGGTGTGGCTATTCTAAAATATGCAGATGACACTATAATTTGTTTAAAACATGATGTAGACAAAGCAAGAAACATGAAATTGCTTCTTTATCTTTATGAAATGATGGCTGGGCTCAAGATCAATTTTAACAAAAGTGAGGTGGTGATGATTAATGATTTTGATAGTGTTGGCATAACATATGCAGAAATTTTCAATTGCCGATTGGTTGTTTTCCAATCAAATACCTAGGTGCTTCTGTGAGCCCTAGTAGGTTGTATGTGATAGATTGGACCCCTTCGATTGAAAAGAGTGCTAAAAGGCTGGAAATTTGGATGGGATCGACTTTGACTATTGCTGGTAGATCTACATTAATTACTTCAAGTTTAAACAATGCTCCAATATATAGTATGTCAATATATCATTTTTCCAAAACCGTGGTTAAGAATATTGACAAGGATAGGAGAACATTCTTTTGTCAAGGAGGCCATACAAAAAAGAAAGTATCACTTAGTAAAATGGGTCAAAATATGCAAAAGCAAGAAAAGAGGTGGGCTAGGTCTGAAAGATATAAGGAAGTTGAACATAAGCCTCCCTGGGTAAATGGCGGTTTTTCCCGAAAATGAAGATGGCTTATGGCAGCAGATTGTGAAATTTAAATATATGAGAGGGAAAACTGTTACAACCGTTAAACATAAACAAAGTGACTCCCAATATGGTCCGATCTCTTGAAAATCAAGGATCTTTATCTACAAGGAAGAAAAAGTTGTGGTCAAGGATGGTGCTTCCACCTCCCTATGGCATGATGCTTGGTTAGAAGATAACCCTCTTCATATTAATCATCCAAGTCTGTTGTTAAGTGGTTCAGTCCAATTGACCTTCAATAGATGGTTAAGTGGAGATCTCCTTGTAGACTGGCTGGAATTGAAAGAAAATATCCGAATCAGAATTTGACAAATGAAAATGATAAAGTCCGGTGAAAATTTGAGAAAAATGGTAAATATAGTGTCAAATCAATGTATAATGCTATGACTTAAAATGATGTTAGCCCACATCATAAGAAGATCTAGAAAGCAAAAGTGCCTCGCAAAAATTAAAATTTTAATGTGGCTTCTTGCTAGCAATGCTATTCTAACTAAAGATAACCTGTTGAAAAGAAATCTGGAAAGGGAGTCCAGTTTGCAATTTCGCATTACGTGGATGAAACCGCTGAACACTTGATGTTTTCTGTCCAGTTGTCAAATGTGTCCGGGCAACCATTGGTGCAAGCATATGTGCCAATGATATTCCAATGTCATTTGAGCAGAGATGGATTTAGTGTGAAAAGTGGCTTCCTTCGGGAAAGCAGTTCCATGCAATGGGTTTAGAGGCCATTTACTTGTCTATTTGGAAAAAAGAAATGCAATTGGTTTTGAGGAAAAAAAAACTAAATAACCCTCTTTAGATTATATGTCATGCTTGTGGCCTAATGAAATTATGGTCAGGTTTACTCAAAGAAGAAGACAGAAAGGTGTGGTCACATGCCGTTGAGGCAACGTTGAAGTTTGATGTCAACCTCTTGCATCAAAACCATGCTACAGGCCCCAGGATGCTTACTGCTGGAGATGGAGTTGTGAGGGCGATCATGGATGGTGAAGATGAAGCTGTAGGTGGCTTCCGGAGGATTATAGGCTTACGAAGGCAATGCAATGGCTGCAGAAGCTAAAGACTGATCAAGTCCGCAAGAGAACAACGAGCCAAGTTTGTACCCAACCTAGAGTGCACGGTGAAGCAAAAATTTGGGTGATGTCTTTTTGAACAATATGAGATGTAGCTACTTAGGGTTAACTTGTCCCCTATTGCTTTTTTGTTCTGGACTGTAGTTGCCTGGGGTTAACTTGTCCCCCATGGTCTTTTCATTTCTGAACATCTCTTTTATGCTGCCTAAATAATCTCAAACTCTGTTGTATTTCTGTTTTAAGTAATGAAAATGGGGAAGCCCCTTGTTCGAAAAAAATAAGGTTCCACTTAAAAAGTTTTCAGTAGTGGAGCATAGGTACCTCGATACACTTTAGGCCCCGTTCGCTTAATTTCTTTCATGGAATGAAGTGCGGCAATAGTTCGACAGGAATTAGTACTTTAATTAATTTATATAAGGTCACTGGTCGGATTGATTCCTGGCGTCAAAACGACCTAGGCTGTGTTTAGATGGATGAAGTTTGGGAAAAAATGTCACATCGGACACTCGTAGTACTTTTCGTTTGTTTGTGGTAATTGTTGTCCTACCATGACCTAAGTAGGCTCAAAATATTCGCCTCTCGTCGTGTACATTAAAGCTATGTAATTAGTTTTTTATTTACCTACATTTAGTGCTCCATGCACGAGGCAAAAAGATTTGATGTGATAGATGAATAGTGAGTTTTGGAGAGAGAGTTGGAGCATCTAAACACAGCCCTAACCGAACGAGCCCTAGGTATACGTGGCACTACAAGTCTACAATAACAAAGCACTGCCTCTTGGAGTAGACGTAAAATATTCTCTTAATTTTATTAGTTTAATTAAGGGTACTATGGTAATTGCACAACCCTAACGGGTTCACGCGTGATGCGAGATTGCCCCATCCCTCGCCCTCGCCGTTGCAGTTTACACAATGATTCACGATGCGACTTGCAAGGATTTACCTTGGTGTCCGTTTCAAATTTGACCCAGTTTCATATTTTAGGATACCATATTAGATTTAAATAATTCTAGGCAAGGAAAAAAAACTAGCATGATTTTAGAAAAAAAAATTATGAGTAGTATAATATTTTTCTGAGTTAAAACAATTTTATGATTTTTTTAAGATAAATCATATCTTTTAATATTTTGAATGCATGTTTTTTAGTAAAATGTTTAGATACTTTTGTGAAAATTATTTCTAATTTTCTTGATATAAATTCTATTTGACCCTGAACGTGAAAATGTCTTATTTCTTTTCTTCGAGGCTGACGTAACGTTATGTTATCTAAAATTGTTTTTAAAACTGCTCTAAATCGGATAGTTTGAAAACTTGAGAAAGATCAGATAAACTTTGGTTAGGCTGAGCTCTTGCTGATCCTTTGTCAGTGATATTTGTTAGGTTATAAGGGCACTTAATCCGGGTGCCACTAATTATGGGTACCGACACATATTTTTATAATGATTTATTTATTTTATTATTTGCACATACAATGTAAATATGACGAATGGTCAAAGATGAATCATAGAATTGCATTTATTTGTAGGACGGAGGGAGTAATTCTAACCCATAACTTATGTTTGCTACTGTTCTTGTCTCCCAAAAATATTATTATTCACATAATATAGAATAGAAGTGTCATAGTCCGGACGGCATCCGGCGATGTGTGGCTTAATGAAGGGCGGCGATCGGGTGGTGATGGAGCGGTGGCACGCGGGGGCGTGCATGCGTGGAAGCACCGGGCGGTGGTGATGGCGGCGGCGCGTGCGCGCGGGAGCTAGGGTTAGGGAGTAGAAGACCGGAGCTTTCGGGTGTTGCCCCTTAATTATTTTCTGATTAAGATTTAACGGAGTACATCTCCCTTGTATCTATAGTCCTAAGAAGACTGGCATATGAAGTAAATATATTTCATTTCCTAAATAATTGTTGTCTAAGATAACTTAATGACGAAGATAATGACGCGACGATGGCGGTCGGCCACAGGGTGGCTGCCCGCATGCGCGACAGGCCTCCATGGGTCCCTTCGTTGGGCTGTGATATCTCCCCTTCTCCCCGGCAGCGCGTCCTCGTTGTTGTGGTGTTGCATGGCTGTCGATATTGACGGGGCAGTCGAAGCAGCATGTCCCAGAAAATGTGGCATCCATTCGCATAGAGTGAATGAGGTGGCCGAAGAAGGGGTCACTAACCTTTCCTGATGCTAGTTCGATGGATGGGAGTTGGCAGATCGTGATGATCGCAAAGTGGTGGTCGTTGTCATTGAAGAGGATGACAGTCACCGATAGGAGGAAGTCATGTGGTAGCTCTTCTATTAGCAAGATGCTCGCTGGGAAGGCTTGCATCGATGGCGAAGACGTTGGGAGGTGGTAACCAACCTTGTTGAGCAGCGTCCATGATGCGCCACGGTGTCCCGATCTTCACAACTTAGTATGATCTTTAGATAACTAGCTGTAGAACAGCCGGATAACCTGCCGCAAGCAGCAATAACTAGTGCAACCCGACGAATAAAACTCGAAGCCAACCACCGTCATTAACCAAAGAACCTGAATCGAGGATTTGCCCAACCAAACTCTCAAAGAACCAACCAACACAACCTAGAATCAATCAAGGAGAACCTTGAAGGGAGTAGGAGCACCAACTAGGAGCGGATGAAGCCGCTTCTGCAATCCCACGAAGGAAATCACAAGAGCAAAGGGATAGAGATCTCTCTCTAAATTTGTTAGCACTCGGGCTGAACAAAGGGGTTCTATATTTCAATTATCAAAAGTCTGAGATTACAATGATGCTATGAAGTATTTATACTAGCTATAACCCTACTAGATAGGTGTAAACTAGGGATGGAAATGAAAAGACTAAGAATGTGAAAAGGCCTCCACGAAATCAACTCCCGAAGTGGCCTCACGCGACTGTTGGCCTCCAGAGCAGTCTTCAGTAATTAGGCAATAACTCCTTATTGCGAAGTCCAAAAGGCGAACGGTTGGATACGTTAAAAAGCTAACTTGATGATCTTTCCAACCATGTATACCATGCAACCACGACACTTTGTAGAATGGTACAGTTTTGCACTCGAACTTGGACTTCATGCTGACTGTTGAACTTCGGAGCAGTCTTCACTAAAAGAAGTAAGATGCAAAAATTGGGAATGTAAACAGGTCGGGCTAGTGGTAGCAGTCTTCACTAAAAGAGGTCGGATGCAAAAACTGGGAATGCAAATAGGTCAGGGCTAGTGGTAATGCAATCTAGACTTGAAGAGCTTTCCAACAAGTGCTCATTTGCCTTCATAGCTTTTGGGAATCAAAAGTTATGAACGTTTCTTTCGGACTGTTCTGCAGGACTGATCTTGCTCGAGCTTGATCCTTCTTTGTGTTCATCTCCTTGTATGTTCTTATCACCCCCCTTAGTGAACCTCAATAGAAGCAACAAACACGATTTAGGTAGTATATAATTCTCATTAATGGTAAAATGAATTTCACAAAGTAGCGCGTGCACCTCTTGTTGTAGCTTCTTAGCACGGCTATGTGTAATCGGTCCATCAAACACTTGTCCTGGCGTAGGTGTGTCCGGGGCTTGGACGACGGAGAGGTCGGTGAGGTCGGCGTGGAGGTCGGGGAGCTCGATACGGAGGTCGATGAGGTCGGCGTGGTCATATCATCCTCCCCTCTTGAAAAAGGAGTCGCCCTCGACTCGCTGCGTCTTCTCTTGTGTATGGTAACAAGTCAGCAACATTGAAAGTGTTGCTCACACCATAGCTTGCTGGAAGGTCTATCTTTTATGCATTATCATTGATCTTGGCAAGAACACAAAATGAACCATCCCCTCGTGGCATCAGCTTGGACTTGCGCTTATCAGGAAAACGATCTTTTTGCGCAAATGAATCCACACCAAGTCACCGGGCTCTAATAACACCTTCTTCCTATTTTTGTTCATACTTGCAGCCTTTGCGTGTTGACTTCAGCTCAATTGCTTCGTTGGTCTTCTCATGTATCTTCTTTACATATGCTGCACGCTTGGAGGCTTCCATGTTGGTTCTCTCCTGCAAAGGCAAAGGCAAAGGCACAAATCCATCGGAGCAATAGGTTTGAACCCATAGACAATTTCAAAAGGACACAAGTTAGTGGTAGAGTGCACCGCCCTATTATAAGCAAACTCCACATGAGGCAAGCAGTCCTCCCAATCCTTCAAGTTCTTTTTCACCATTATTCGCAGCAACATTAACAAGGTACGATTCACCACTTCAGTTTGCCCATCGGTTTGAGGGTGACAAGTGGTCGAGAACAGGAGCTTGGTCCCAAGCTTGGCCCATAATGTTTTCCAAGTAGCTCACAAACTTGACATCACAATCGATACAATGGTCTTAGGCATTCCATGTAATCTCACAATTTCTCTAAAAACAAATTAGCAACATGTGAAGCATCGTCGCTCTTGTTACAAGGGATAAAATGAGCCATCTTTGAAAATCTATCAACTACAACAAAAATAGAATCTTTTCCTCTCTGAGTTCTTGGTAATCCTAAAACAAAATCCACGCTTATATCTTCCCAAGGAGTATTAGGAGTAGGCAAAGGAGTATATAAACCATGAGGGTTCAGTTTTGACTTAGCTTTGTGACGAGTAGTGCAGCGCTCTACAAATCGTATGGCATCTCTCCTCATCTTAGGCCAATAGAAATGATCTCCTAGCAGCTCATAGGTCTTCTTTTGTCCAAAATGACCGGTCAATCCACCTCCATGGGACTCCTGCAACAACAACAATCTAACCGAAGAATTTGGAACACAAAGCTTGTTAGCTCTAAACAAAAATCCATCATGCATATGATATCTTTCCCAACCTTTTCCATCTTTACAATGATTATATGGTTCTGAAAAAATTCAGCATCATTTTTATACACGTCTTTCAAACTTTGAAGACCCAAAACTTTTACCTCAAGTTGGTTTAGCAACACACTCTTTCGAAACAAAGCATCAGCAACCACATTATCCTTACCTTTCTTATATTTCACAATGTATGAGAATGTTTCGATGAACTCAACCCATTTGGCATGATGTCGGTTCAGCTTTGCTTGTCCTTTCAAGTACTTTAAAGCTCCATGGTCAGAATGTATTACAAACTCTTTTGGCCATAAGTAGTGCTGCCATGTTTCGAGTACACGCACCAAAGCATACAATTCTTTATCATACACAGAATAGTTCAATTGAGCACCTCCCAACTTTTCTCTAAAATAAAATATGCTACCAGTTTTCCTTGTTGCTGAAGGATTAGTGGTCTGCGACAGCTATCTATGCTCCACTACTGCAAACTTTTCAATTGGAACGGTATAATATATAAAATGAATGCTGTGCCATGATGCAAAGGGGCAAGGGCTATAATTCAAAAAGGAAAAATATTTTACTTGAAACTTTACGTCCCACTTGAAGTTGTCCACTGCTTTGTGTACACTTTCGTACTCAGTAAAGGCTCAATATGATGCCGATCACTTTTTTTTAGTGTACTGCTTTTTTTAATTTCTTTCATGGAATGAAGTTTTCCCATTCATCTCACACTCGCCATATGATTTGTTTCCAGATAGCTTCTCCAACAATTTGTAACACACAACAATTTGGTTCTGCGTGGGGGCGTGAGGAGCCGGGCGGTCTGATGGGAGTGGCGATGATAATGTTTCAGTGTTCTGTAGAGATAGAGAAGAAACAAGCAAGGCTCTGTTACTTAGGCAATTTGATGTACACAAAACGGTCTTGTTTTTGAGAAAAAAATAGATTAACTCCTTTATGTAGGCTACCTTGAATGAAATGTATTGCTTGCAGTGTCAAGGTACAACTATACAAGAGAGACTATCTATTCAGCGAGCAGAGCTTTGGAGGTCAGTGTAGTGTTAGACATTTTCATTAAGAACGGACGTGCAAGCAATAATAGACTTTGTTTCTGTTTTTTTTTTTTTTTTCATTCTAATTTTCCTTGCTTTTTTTCCTTTCCTCTGTGTAATTTCTTGGTTGCCTTAATAAAATTTTCGGTTGGGGCCCCTCCAGTTCTCTCAGAAAGGAAAAGGAAATCTAAAGAGGCTCTAATATTATGGTCCACCAGCCGTCGAGCCAGGTCGATAATTAATATACTAATATAATTGGATAAAAAAAGGAAGGTATGTAATAATCAACAAAGGAAGGTATAATAATCTCTTGGCACGATATGACCAGAACCATATGCATCCAGAATTTGTTTTTCCCAGCTCCAGCACCAAAGCTGAAAGAGCCGCACCAAACAACCAAAGTTGGAGAAGTGCTTTTGCGCCCATAGAAGTGGAGTCAGAGTCGTTTTGCACGATGGACCCTAGGGATGAAAGTGGTACGGATAATCCTCCGCGCCGATCCACTCGAATCCGAATTTTAAGGACATGGAGAAGTGTTTTTAATATCCGCGGATGCGGATAATCCGAATCCGACTATATCGCGGATGCGGTGTAGGATATGGTATTGGCAAAATCCGACGGATATGGATTATCCGATGCTTATAATAGGATAACCGAATATTTTAAGGAGCCAAAACTTGAAAATAATTTAAATATCTTTATGCTACGTATAGAATTGTAATCCTGTGATTGCCTATTTACCTAATTTGTAGGTGGGTGTGTTGTGATTGTCTAGTTTCATATTTTAAGCATACACGAGGTCGTTCTATACGACTGTACAAGAATATTTACTTGTTTTATATGTTTTTTTTTATACTATTAAGTCCAAATTTAGAACTTGTATTAATTTTGTGAGAATATATTATCCGATTTCTAAAAGTCCGGTTCCGCTCCGACACCGGTCCGAACCCGAACCATTTCCGACATCCTAAAAAATCCGCATTCGCATCCGAATCCGCATGATATCCAATCCGATCCGAAACCGATTAGAAAAAAAGGATTAGGATATGGTAGAGCTATTATCCGCCTCCGATCCGATCCGTTTTCATCCCTAATGGACCCAGAGTTAACTTTTTGGGCTCTGGCTCAGTGCTTCGGTTCTATTGGCGGAGTGGCAGCAAAGGCTCCCTGCCAAAGAGGCCTGCTTGCGTATTTGCCTTTGCCTAGCATCCGCACTATACACCGCTCGTCGACCATCTCACTGTCACCACAATCTCGGTGGTTCTCCTCCCTGATCTCCAGCTTGCAGTTCATTTCCTGCTTTGAGGCAGCAAGCAAATAACAGGGGATTGCTAGCCCTGCTGCATGCCCTGGTACTGGTAGGCTGGGACGGGAGTTGCCACCGATTCTGTTCCCACAACAACTTGCTTGGGTGATCAAATCAAATCCTGCTCGTTCCTCTTCTTGGTAAGTAAGCTTTCTTGCTTGCATGTAGATAGTTTCTGTCAACAGCAGCATAAGTTTTACTTGCTAATGGTGGCTTTCTTCTCCTTGCACTCAGCAGACGCATCGAACTCAAACATAGATCTTTGAGGTTTCAACTAGCGCAACTGTTTGCAAGAGGTGGGTAACTATAGTGGACTTACCATTATGTAGTGTCTAAACTGTAGGTTCAAAGTTCAACCTCATCCCTTTAATTTTAATTTGTTGGCTCGGCAATCTACCTGAACTGATTTACCTGCAGTTCAAATTTTGTCCAGATATCTCAGTAGGGGCCTGAAGCCCCTCCTATTCATTCAAAACCAAAATTGTCCAGATATACCACACAAGTAGGGAAAAAAAGGATATCTATTTGACAAGGGAGGGGCAGAGCGGTGTTCTGTCTTGTGATGAACAATACTGTATGTAGTGTTTTGGTTTAGATAATGGATAATAAAATCCGTCCTCGACATCCATGAATGTACACAACCAATTATTACAGAGTGTTTAACAAAAATGAACCACAAGCCAAACGCCTAAAACATAGACATAGGCATTACAGCAAACGGAAAAAATACTTCCACCCTCTATTGGAGATTTCTAAAGCAACCATCTCTAATGTTTTGCTCATTGAAACGAGTTTCCTTTGCTTGCTGTCACGCTGCAACTAGGCGGTAAGCGTAACCAATAAGCTCTCCCGAAGATAACCCGCATAATAGAGTTAGATTTCATTTTTTAAAAAAATCGTGTCATTTGCGACATCTCCAGATTACCAAAGATAAGGCAGCCACACCAACCCAAATCAGTGGCTTAATCTTTAATTTGATTATTGAGCCAAGTACCAAACATATAGTTAATAGAACTAGGTTGGGTAAGGATGGTAGCATAGAAAGTAATCCTCCAAATCATCTTAGCAAAAGGGCGATCAAAAAAGAGGTGTTGGATAGTTCCATTCATATTACAACACTATTTCTGACTCCTTTTCCAATTTTTTTCTAGCAAGGTTGTCTTTTTGTCGAATGACACCCCTTTGAAGGAACCATAGGAAGATTTTATTTTTAGAGGTATTTTCCATCCCCGGATCCTCTTATGATGGAAGTGTGGATTTGTATCAATAGCATCAAGATACATTGATCGAACTCGAGAAAAGTCCGGACTTTGATAACAACCATTTAAAATAGTCCTTAGCATCCACCAGCGCCACATCAGAGATACGATTTACAAGGTTAAGCCACTCTAGAAGGTTATTATCCACTAAAGATCTCCTAAAGGAAATGTTAAGGGGATTAGAGGACATAACCTTTGAAACCGTTGCATGGCGATCCCGTGCTATATTATATAAGTTTGGGTATCTAATTTTGAGAGGCTTATTACCTAACCAAGTATCTTCCCAAAACCTTGTGCTAGTGCCATCTTTAATTAGGAAACAGCCCTTAGCAAGAACCTCATCTTTAATATGCATGAGGCCTCTCCAAAAAATGAGAGTCATTGGGTTTAATGAAACTTGGGTTAGAGTCTTAGAATTCAGATATTTGTTCCTAAGCAAAGATTGCCAGGTACCCTCAGTGTTGATAAGGTTAACAATCCATTTGGCCAATAAACATTTGTTTTGTAAATGTAAATTAAGAATTCCAAGACCACCTTGATCGTTGGGGTGACAGAGGATGTCCCACTTAGCAAGTCTATATTTATGCTTATCATTAGAGCCCTGCCAGAAGAATCTTGATCTGAAATGATCCAGACTTTTGAGGACTCCTTTTCGAATCTCAAAAAAGGACATCATAAACATTGGGAGACTACTAAGGACAGAGTTAAGCAGAACAAGTCGGCCCCCATAGGATAGGTATTTTGCTTTCTAGCATGAGAGTTTTTGTTCAAATCGTTCTTCAACCTTCCTCCATTCAGAATTTAAGAGTTGTCTGTGGTGCATTGGGATACCTAAGTATCTGAAGGGATAATCCCCTTTATTACATCCAAAGAGAGTTGTATAAAAATGCTCCATCTCTCTCAAGGTCACCATAACAAAAGATTTCACTCTTGTGGAAATTTATCTTCAGACCAGATAATTGCTCAAAAGCGCATAGCAGTAGTTTGAGATTCTTTGCTTGCTCCCGGTCATGGTCCAAAAAGAGAATGGTATCATCAAGATATTGTAAGATGGATAAACCATCATCAATTAGATGGGGAATAATCCCTCTTATTTGTCCATCATCTTTTGCTCTATTAATGAGAAGAGCTAGCATATCAGCAACGATGTTAAATAAGATAGGCGACAAAGGATCACCTTGTCTTAAGCCACGTTTGGTTTGGAAGTATGGGTCAATGTCGTCATTAACTTTGACTCCCACGTTTCCTCCAGTGACCATATTCTCGGATCCATCTACACCATTTAGGGGAAAACCCCTTCATACGTAGAGTTTGCTGCAGAAAGGACCATTTCACCTTATCATATGCCTTTTCAAAATCAATTTTGAAGATGACTCCATTTCTTTTCTTGGTATGTAGTTCATGGATAGTTTCGTGTAGGATAGCTACTCCTCCATGATATTCCTCCCTTGCATAAACGTCGTCTAGGTCGGCTGACCATAGTCTTAGCTACTTTATTCAGTCTGGTAGTCCCTACTTTTGTGAAGATTTTAAAGCTAACATTAAGGACACAGATTGGTCTATATTGTTGAATTGTAGTAGCATTTTGAGTTTTAGGAATTAGAAATATAATTCCAAAATTGAGACTGAAGAGATCTAGAGTCTCTTGGTGGAATTCATGAAAGATAGAAAGGAGATCATCCTTGATCACCTCTCAAAAGACCCGATAGAATTCCGCTAGAAAACCGTCAGGTCCTGGAGCTTTATTATGTTCCATTTGGAAGATGGCTTCCCTCACTTCAGATTCAGTGAGTCAGAGATGAGGATATCATTTTCTTTAGGAGATACTTGTGGAATATCTAGAATTTGATCTTCCATCAAAGTTATGTTGGTATGTTCTGGTGTACCAAAAAGATTTTTTTTTTTTGTAATGTGGCTTTTGAGATGATCATCTCCAACAACTACGACTAAGTGAAAGAACCTCGTGTTTGCATCTCCCTCTAAAAGGGCTTTAACTTTGGCTCTCTCATACCATTTTAGTTCCTCTTCTCTCAAAAGAGTAACTAAGCGCTCTCTAAGGTATTGCTTGATATTGATCTCTTGGTCAGATAGACAAACAATCTCAGCTTTTTTATCTAGGTCTTGTAAAAGTTCCAAAAGAGAGTTTTTCTCTTTCTTGTAGGTTCCTGCGGTATTTGCAGCCCACCCTCTAAGAAATTGTCTTAGCCTACGAATTTTGGTCCGCCAACGTTCTAAAGGGTTAGATCCCGAGGTTTCAGATTGCCAAACATTTGCAACCAAGTCATATAAACCTTCCCTTATTAGCCAACCCCTTTCAAATCTGAAGGGTCTCGCCCCGGCCTGGTGGGTGGATGCACCAGTGCTAATGACGAGGGGAGTATGGTCGGAAATATTTCGGTCTCTAGGTTCAACCATAGTCAGGGGAAATTGATTTTCCCAATCCGTACTAAGACTCGATCAAGTTTTTCAAGAGTAGGATTATCTCCTGGTCCAGTCCAAGTGAGCTGGCGGCCCGGCATGATTATCTTTCTAAGATCAAGAGACTCAATAACAGCATTAAAATGGTTTGGCCATTTAGGATCAAAGACCCCTATACTTTTATCCTTAAGGGCACGCATAATATTAAAATCTCCTCCAATAATATATGGGAGGTGTTCCTTCGAGCATGTATTAACTAGCTCAACTAGGAAAGCATTCTTGTTTTGATGTTGTGTTGGTCCATAAATTGAATAGAGGACAAATTTGAAGTCATTTAATTTATATCTTAAGGTGAACTTCACATAGAAATCCCCTTCGTCAATGGCACCAATATCAAAATGGTAAGGTCGACTCCAAGTAAAAATACCCCGATCTACCATGAGGAGCCATAGCAAGCCAAATAAAGTCACGCCCTCCACATAGGTTTTTAAGAACATGATCAGGGAAAGAGTCACGACCTGTAGATTCAAGGTTCTTTTTCATCGCCATCCGTTTGGTCTTGCATAGGGTGTGCTCGTCAGCCCTTGTCGCATTCCTTAGGCTACGACGAGGCTAAAGTGTAGGGGCAGCCGCCCCCACCACAGCCGACGAAGGAGGCTGCGGCTCCAAGTGCTGGCTAGGTACCAAAGCCGCCGGTGAACGAGTCGGAGACGAGAGCAGGAGCTCGTTGGAGGGAAGCTCCTGCGGCTGCTCAGTCTAATTCTGTATTCTTTTCGTCTTCTTTATTTGCAGGCTTTTGATCACAATTGTCGGCATGGTCATGGGGGTCCAGTCGGTCAACCTATTGCCGTGAGCTAGTGAGGCTCCATCATCGTTGCCATCTCCTCTCCCAGAGAAGAGGCTCCCCCTGGGCCATGACCATACTGCAGGGCTACTGAATGTGAATAGGAGACGGACAGCAGAGCTACTGAATGTGAGATAATGAAGTTGGAGAACAAGGATCCAACTGAAGAACTAGTATCTCTTCCTCTAGGCTTTTTGAGATCCATCACAGATGATTTTTGCATTGAACTTAAAGCTCGGAGAGGGTGCCTATGGAGTGGTTTACAAGGTATGATGAATTCTTTTCAATCCAATTACTTAACCAATAACCTTCAAATGTTGGCAGCAGTAATTAATTACTGAACGTATCGAACATCAATTCTATTAAGGGTATTCTCCCCTGCGGATCAGTTATTGCCATTAAAAAGTTAAATGGAATATTTCCGGCGGTTGATGACCAATCCTTGAAGAACGAGGCCTCTTGTCTCATGGATATCAAGCACCACAACATAGTACAGCTTCTAGGCTTCTGTACCGAATCAAGGGGGGCAATAATGCTGAAGCAAGAGAACGGGAAAGTTTTTGTTGCTGAAGAACAGACAATGATACTCTGCTTCGAGTATATTTGTAATGGAAGCCTTGACAAGCATCTTTCAGGTACGTTTCAGATACATATGGTACACAATTTATCATCTCCTTTTTTTTCCATTTTCTCAAGTTTACATTGTTAGAACCACCTTGTAGCCACAGTTAGCAGAACACTGGAATAAATGTTGCCTGTATCCAAAAAAAAGGTTATTCCACATTGAGTTAAAACATCTTAAATATGCCCTCAAAAAAATCTATATATATTTTAACAGTATTTCTATTTGGTATGATAAGATCCATCACAAATTATATCTTGATAGTGTCTCTCTATTTGGTATGATAAGATCCATCACAAATTATATCTTGATAGTATCTCTATTTGGTGTCATAAATATATATGAAACTTCTTTATAAATTTGGTCAAACTTAAATTGACGGATGTCTAACTAGAATAACTATGTATTTGGATGAGCTAGGAACTATATATTTACTATTACTGCAACCACACAAAATTTCATTGTTCTTATTATTAAGCGTGGTATGATAATTGATAAGATTAATTATGTCGAGAAAAGGTATTTCTACAGATGAATGTTCAGGTCTTGAATGGCACACAAGATACAAGATAATTAAGGGAATATGCCATGGTTTTAATTTCCTTCATGGGTGTAATATTATTCATCTAGACCTCAAACCGTAAAAAATATATTATTGGATGACACAATGACGCCAAAAATTGCGGATTTTGGTTTGTCAAGATTGTTGGGTGAACAAAAATCCTACACTGTGGCTGGCCCTTCAAGTCGCCGTGGAACACCGTAAGCTACACCCAACAACAATACCGATTATTCTTTCTTAGTGATATATTAATTATGGTCTTTATTATATGCTAGCACCATCTCAAACTCTTGATGTTTACTGCAGGGGGTACATGGCGCCAGAATACATAGACAGGGGCATAATCTCAAAGAAAGCGGATATATTCAGTCTGGGTGTCATCATTATACAGATACTCACCGGCAGCAAGGATTATCCGGACTATCTCCTACACACTGAAATAGATTTCCAGCACTTCACAGAGAATGTAATAAGATGAACTAATGGATATTCTGCATGTGTACCATCGCTCTAGCTCACTTATTATATATGCAATTGTGTAGGTGCTCAGTAAATGGAGGAACAAAATATTCAAAGGACCATCGAAGTATACATCACGAGAACTACAAACCCAGCTAGTCAAACAATGCATCGACTTAGCTTTGGGATGTGTGCACCCTGACAAGGAGAAAAGACCAGATGTATCAAATATAATTGAAATTCTTAATTCAACGGAAGAAAGTTGCTGTGATCAAAATGGCGAAGATTTACTAGTAGATCACCAGGTATGATACCTTATATCCACGATGAGTGCGCTGTGTGTGGCCCTTTCTAAACTTTATTATATTATTAGAGTGATAATGAGTGTCGACCCAAAGTTTTAGCTTATGCTATTTTTCGGTAGTCATGACACATGTGCTTTAGTTCTTTTTTTTCTTAACAAAAATCACTTGATACGCTTTTAATGAATCATATGTTTCTTTTAGTGAAAACAGGCGGATAATGTCCGGGAAATATCCATAAATAGTATTTCCTTTTCATTATTTTGTTAGTGGCATGCAAACTGGCAGCTAAAAAATTCTTGAGATAGAAATCAACATGAAAGGTTACATCTTTAAAAATAAGTAGATTAATAGTTAATACTACGAGGCAGGCTTTTGTTTGATGAAGAGACTTAGCTCTTATTAGTTAACACTAGACTTCTAGAATTACCTTTATAAATACAATAAGCATGAAAATGGCAAATTATTGTTCCGAAGGGCCTCACTGCAATCTCCCACTAAACTTGTTAATAGTTAGGCCTCATTGCCATGACAGCAAAACCACCAAAAATCATTTTTAAGTTGTCAAGGTGTTATTTTGTCCGCTTATAAAAGTTGAGATATGTATTTTAGTCAGGCATTGAATAAGGAAGTTTTTTTTTTTTTTTTTCAAATTTAGCTACTACAGAGGTTTGAATCAAACATGAATATAAAAAGATACGTTCATGCACAATCTATTGTTGTTAATTGCTCGAGTTTTGAAATCCCCATACATATAGTGTGCGTTGGAAAAAAGAAACGGAGGAAGTATATTTCTGTAGCGTTTAATCTCTGCGAACAAGCTAAGGTGCAGTTAGTCTAACTGTTTCTTGCATGCTTATGTTAATAGATGGGAACCCAAGAAGGGCTGCCGACATCAGGTGTGCTACGTCAGAACGGCCTGGTGGCTCTAAATAAAATTGCATTGAAGGATCAAGCACAAGAGTGGATCACGAAAAGCATGATGAAATCAGCATTTGCACTGCCCCAACCACAATGCGAGCTAGTTTTGGGAAGTGTGGATGGTTCGCTTGATGCACTTTGTTATGGGGGCACGGAATGCATCATTTTTGTGGTGCACAAGGCTTTGGCTTCCTTGGAGGACAACGTGCTCAAGGACCGGGCAGCCACCATCAACCTTGGCCCGAACGTGGAGGCCATTGAGCGAGAGCTGAAGTCCGTGATGGTGATTCTTGAGCTCGCCCTCGGTAAGGTAATACATAACTTGGCACTTGAGGGCATGCTGATGGAGCTTCGAGAGCTCGTGTATGAAGCCGAGGACGTGCTGGACGAGATGGAGTACTTTCGCATCCGTGGTGACGTGCTGGGACGCTAGCCAGCATGCTCGCTACAACCCGGACTTTGATGTCTTTCCATCTATTCGAGATGAATCACCAAAGTTGACATTTGACCGAACAATGCCTCCCGAAGAATAAAACATATTGTAAAGCGGATGCAGCTTGTGCGACAAGAGGTTTCTAGTAGTATTACACTACTGGGTTCTTACTGGAGCACTACGCCAAACATTGCACATAGTCGTCCCATTACCATCTCTAAAAGTATAGAGCCGAAACTATATGGAAGGGAGCTTATGATGAAGAGCATCATAGATGATATCACAAAGGATAAACATTACGGCAAGGTTCTCACAGTTATTCCAATTGTTGGTCCAGAGGGATAGGAAAGACAACTGTTGCACAACATGTATATCATAGTGGAGAAGTGCAAGAATATTTTGATGTCGAGTTTGGACATGTGTATCACTCAACTTTAATGTGAATAAACCGCTAACCGAGATTGAAAAGTATATCCCAAAAGTTGATGATGAAGGTAGTAATGATACTACTACCGAGTTAATTGGGCAAAGATTGAAAAATAAAAGGATTTTGCTTGTATTAGATGATATATGGGACTGCAGTGATGAGAATGAATGGAAATGTCTACTGGTGCCATTCCGAAAATCGCAAGTACAAGGTAATGTAATTATAGTCACAACACGGTTTCCAGCACAAGCACACATAATGGATCAGAAAAATGATCATTCCATATATTTGCAAGGTATAGAAAACAAAGAACTTGAGGAATTATTCTTGGAAATTGTCTTTGGTGATGATGATCAATTTAGAAAGGACCATGTGTACTTACTTGAAACCGGGTTTAAGATAGTTGAAAACTAAAGGGCTCCCCTCTAGCAGAAAAAACTGTTGGTAGATTATTGAAAACTAATCTGGACATGGATCATTGGAAAAGTGTCCTAGAAAGTAAGGAATGGAAGCATAGTGATGGCAAGAATGACATTATGCCTGCATTGAAGTTGAGCTTTGAGTACCTACCTTCTCGCTTCAGCAGTTGTTTCTACTATTGTGCTTTGTTTCCTCAAGATTACCAATTTGAAAGAGAAGAGTTAATTAACTTGGATAGGACAAGAAGTTTTGCATTATTCATCACATGGTGAAAATAAAAGAGTTGAAGATATCGGGTTAAGTTATTTGGTTGAGTTGGTTAATTATGGTTTTTGGAAAAGAAAGAGGAGGGATATGAAAGAACTTGGTACACTATTCATGATCTCTTATATGAATTAGCACAGAAAGTTTCATCACTTGAATGTCTTAGCATAGACAGTTCTCAATCTCAAGTGAGCTCCTTAAAAGTCCTTCCATCAATCCGTCACTTGTCTATCAACATAGATCATAGCAATGTGAAGGATAGATTGACTCGCAAAAAATGTGTTGAGGATTTCATTACATTGGGTGCAAGACTAAATGTTGAAAAACTAAGAACTTTGATGATATTTGGGACACACCATGGCTGCTTTGTGAAAGCTTTTGGTGATTTATTTAGGGAAGCAAAGGCCCTTCGTATTGTCTTTCTATCCGGGACATCCTATGATGTGAAAGATTTGTTGCACAATTTTTATTGTCTTATCCATCTTCGCTATCTTCGGATTAAAAGGTCTTCTCGATCTATATGAAGCAAGACTTCCAAACACAGTTTCAGATTTTATCACATGAAGGTCCTTGATGCAAAATGTTGTGACATTATTTATGATCTTCTACCAAAGAAATATCAACAACCTTGTAAAATTGCGGCATCTTCTTGTTCGACATGATACAATACACTCCAACATTGTTGGTGTTGGCAAATTAATATCATTACAAGAGCTGAGAAGATTTGTGGTCAAACAAGATGATCAAGGTTTTGAACTAAAACAGCTAAGACATTTGAAAGAACTGTGTGGATTATTAAGCATTTATAATCTTCAAAAGGTTGAAGTCAAGGAAGAAGCAGATGAAGCAAAACTATTGGATAAAAGCCACCTAAAAGAGTTGATATTACATTGGGATAATATTGACCTAACTAACTATGATTCAACACTAGAAGAACATGTTCTTGAAAGGCTTAGGCCAAGTAGCAATTTGCTGAAGTTATCGGTTGAAGGTCACAGGGGAACCACTTGTCCTTCATGGCTTGGTACTAACCTCTCTCTGAAAAAATCCGGAATCTTTGTGTCTAGAAGGTGTAGCTTGGAAAAATTTCCGCCTATAGGCGAATTTTCGCTAGTTGATTTGCCTCATGAGGAAAATATTTCGGGCAACATCATTAAAGAAAGGTTCAGAAATTTGAGAAATCTACAACTTTGTAAACCGGACATGATTGAAAAATGGGCTATGCATGCCCCTTGTCGGTTGTTTCCTTTCTTAGAAG
The DNA here is from genome assembly GCA_015847255.1 of Hyparrhenia diplandra. Taxonomy (NCBI): domain Eukaryota; kingdom Viridiplantae; phylum Streptophyta; class Magnoliopsida; order Poales; family Poaceae; genus Hyparrhenia; species Hyparrhenia diplandra. Next base: position 1,795,785 of record JADLZK010011669.1, read on the forward strand.
TGCTTATCATTAAGGATTGCCCTCATCTTGTGGAGTTGTCATTTCAACATTTTGGTTGCTGTCAACAAGGCGAAGAGGTAAATGCAAATTTATTTCCTAGACTCTCGTTGGTGAAGATTACAAACCGGTCCACAACTATCATCATTTCCTCCCATTCCTTGGACTAAAGCTCCCCGCTCCATTATTATAGACAGAAGTGATGAAATGTTTTTGGACCATATGAATATGAATATAGTTTGACACCTTCTATTCAAAATGAATGTAGTTTAACCATTCATGGAAAAAAGGATACAAATGATAGCACATTTTGGAACGTGCTAGCTTTTCATAATCTAACTGGACTGAACGAGTTGAGGATGAAATGTTGCCAATCCCTGCCATTGCATTACTTACAAATTCTGTCATCCCTAAGGATCCTACAAATGTCTTGTTCGAGTAATACCTTCCCATTTGATGATACCGACAACCTTCTCAAATATCAGTTTCGGTTGAACATTTGTCCATCATGGAATGGAATGCTAGTGGGAAAAGAGTTAACACAGCTACTCACCTACTTCCCGAAGCTCTCAGATCTGGAGCTACAGAGTTGTGAGAAGGTAATAGGGTTGGCTGTGAATGTGATGGGGCAGCAGGCAACAGAAACACCATTGTCTTCAGCTAACAAAGTGGAGCAGCAGCAGGACGCAAGAGCGAGGACACGGTAATAGTCGCATCGAAGAAGCGTAACGCAACCTCTTGTTTTTGCCTCCCCAACCTGGCTGAGCCGGAGATCCACAATCGGCCGAGCCGAGCCTCCTCCGCTCCAATCAACATGATGAAAGCAACGAAGGAGGAGGTGGGATCCAAGGTCTAACCTCCCTCCGACAGCCTAAAAATCGTGGGTTGCCCCAAGCTCCCGTCCCCGCGGGACCTGTTGCTTTTGCCTCCCCAACCGCAGGAGCCGGAGATCGGCTTTGCCCGCAGCCGAGCCTCCTCGCTCCAATACACATGACAACAACAACAAAGAAGATGGACGAAGTGGGGGAGGAGGGCTGCAAGGGGAACATCCCTACGACGGTTGGAAATTTACAACCGCCCCAAGCTCTTGTCCAACTACTGCCTTCATCCTTCACTTCTTTCCCTTCCCCAACTCCCCTGGAGCACCTTCGTCAGTATTTCGTGGTGACGTGGGCACGGAGTTGTTGCCTCTATCAAAGCTCACCTCTCTTACAAGTTTAGAGCTATCATGCTGGCCACAAAGAAACTTCAAATTCAAGAGGCGAGGGATGGTTGTCTCTCCTCACCCATGGCCATCTCACCAAATTATCTCGTTAAAAACATGCCCAATTTCTTTGTTGATTCCGATCCCTCACATGTGCATGAGCAAGAAATTCCATCCCTGTTCCTCCAAACTCCAAGAGCTCACAATAGAAGATGTGCCGGGGTTCACCGCTGCGTCCCTTCGTCCACAGCTGGTCTTTTCCTCGCTAACCACATTGGTAATTTGTGGGGGGTAGTTTGGTGGAGTGCTTCACAGAGGAGCAAGAGGCCCTTCTATTCGTCCAACTCCCCCTAGAGGAGATCACATTTAGATTCTCCGACCTGCAGTCCCTCCCTGAACGGCTGCATAGACTTCCTAACCTCAAGAGATTAAACATCTATTATTGCATAAACATCCGATACCACCCAAGGATGGCCTCCCAAGTTATTTGGAAGAGTTGAATATCACCTTTTGTCCAAATCCAGTCCACGCCCAAGGATTGCCTCCCGATTCACCGCAAAAATTAAGGATCGAAGACTGCCGAGCCATCCGGTCACTGCCTGAGGTAGATGAACTTCCAAGCTCGCTGCGAGAAATAGATGTCAGTGGAAGTAAAAGCGAGGAGCTAAAGAGTCACTGCAGCAAGTTGATTAATATCATCCCAATAGTGTGGACCTGACAAACCCAAAGGTAACAAAGAGGTGGAACTTCCCTCCCACCAATTTCCCTCGATTCTCCCTAACCCCATAAACCTCAGTCATTCTTGTTTTGTTTATTTGGCCACAATTGATGTTTTCTTCAGGGTAACCCACTTGTGTCCTTCTACTGTGCAGGGCGTTTCTTCATATCGTGCATTATTCTGTCATCTGGATTCTCTTTCACTGTTTTGAATTGTAAAGCATGAATCTCTGGACGTGCCCTCCAACTTGTACATCAAACTGGTAAGAGATTTTAAAATCACCTCTGTAGTCTCTACAACTATTTACAGGTTCAGCATATTTCTTACTCCTTATTTGATGTTTGCACTGGTTATTTATGTAGTTTTCCTTATTAATGCCTTTTGTGTCGTGCCTAACAATAGCCCCTTATTGACTTGTCAATAACGCTCTCAGCTTGTATAACTGTTTCAACTATTTCTGCATTGACTTGAGATACTGTGGCAGAAAAAAATGCATCGCTTTGCTTTTAACTCTGAAACTTCTTAACATGTCAAGGTGTTGCTTTGGTTGTCAAACAGGGTAAAAAAATAGCATTGGCACTGGGAGAGATCAAATGACAAAATCAGTTTTGTATGCCGGCATCCTGCTTTGGTGTTGCTACATGCATTCAACAACTTGACAACTGAAACGGGGCCTCATCTGTGTACAGCTACAGATGCATCTGACTTGACTCAACTGAAAGAGGTCGGATTCGTGGCCAGTTGCATTCGTGGTGATTGCCATACAAGAGTGATGGATAGAGCCAAAGATTTGCCAACCAAATTACCTTGTAATCTTGACTGTAGTGCAACAACAATTCATGCATGCATGTCTAGTGATCATCAATCACTGAATCATCACCACAGCTGTGAGCTCTCTGCAAGTGAATGAGAGCAGCGTTGCCTCTGTCTTAACCCCTCATGTAAGTCTTCCATTTCCCTATGTTTTTTTTTTCGCTTGACTTGTGAACATATGGCAGCATGTTTATCTCACGCGCTACATCAGCTTGGTGTAATGAGGGATTGGTGGCCGGCCACTGGACAGAGCAGAGCAGAGCAGGGACTCCGCCAGCCTCCCTCTGGGCGGGTACAATCCAGAATGTCTTTTTATGGATTTCTGTCAATTTGGTTTCTTACAGCTTTGGAGCTTCATATGATACAATTATGTGGTTGTTTGCCTCTCTATATATCCAAATGTTCATGATTCCCTTCACTGATTCAGAGTTACAGACTTGAGACCTGCAATTGTGTTCCCACTGCAGATTGCAACTGTAAAATGACTCAGAAGATGGAAGTGGCATATCCTGCAGCTGAGCTCAATCAGCTGGGAGAAGAATTCAGCTCAGTTAAATATTTTTTGCACTTCAATTCTGTAGTCTGTGCTGCTGTGGATTCAAATTTGGAAGCTCAGCTTGAAAACTAGCACTAGCACATACATGCTGTGGATGGAAAGATAGCTCTCCTTGTTTTTTTCAGAGGTAAATGTCGTTCTTTCTTTTATTTTGTGTGTGTAAAGATAGCACATAGGATGGATAATGTGAATGATCTGTAGTGTCTTTTTTTTTTATCAATGTTTACACGTGACACCAACTTGTCAGCTTGATACTACTGTTTTTTTTTTAATGCAGATTTTAATTTTCAAGCAGCGGCTTGGTTATTCAGTGATCAGGCGACAACCCCAATAGCATTTCAGGTACTTATTACCCTTGCTTCCCTTTTGTCCACACGTTTTCATTCATAATTCATAGCACTCTAGTTTTGCTTGGAAGCTTGTGCAGTTGTGGAACTGGACACGTTGGTGCTTGAAGCACGAAGAGGATGTTGGTGCTTAAAGCCCAGGGTCGTTCATGACGACCGCGGTGGCCAGCAAGTTGCCGACGTGAGTGGTTATGATTGTGACTAGTGAGAGGTAGGCAGTCAACAATCTCAGTTTTGATCACTGAATTTTCAAACTGTATACACGCAATTCCGAAACCATAATTTTTTTTCTCCATTATCACACAAAAAAAATGTAAAAAGAAGAATCACTGACTGAACATCTGTGAAAAATGACATGTTGCCATTTTATTATGAAGGTATATTGTAAAAATGACATGCATGCTGCTGCTCTGCCATTGTCAGGCACTCAGGCTTGGGTTGGTGTATGATCCTTTCTCCTGGAGGTGGTGGTGGGCGGGGACAAAGATGGCTGGGCAGCTTTCTTGGGCTTTTTACAAATGTAAGTAGCATTGTTGTGCCTACAGGAGAGGCTGAAATTAGTTTTTATGCAGCCGAGATAAATTTGAAATAATCTATTATGATGTGTTTCTGCCAAACTTTGTTTCCTCCACAGGTATAGAGCCTTGTCGTCCTAGATGAACTCAACAGTTTGTCGGCGGAAATGAGGCCTTGATCTTATTTGTGTCCAGATGCATCCGTAGTATGGATTGACTCAACTGAAAGGAGGCCGGATCTGTGTCGTCCACTGCCCAGAACTCCAGATGCAAACGCAGTGGTGATTGCCATACAGCATACAGGGGTGAAGAGTGATGCTGGTTGCCATTCCCATAGTCATACAGGAGTGATGCTTGAAGCCAAATTACCTTGCAAGTTGTAATCTTGATATTAACGCAACAGCCATTCATACACATCCAGTGATCATCAATCACTGAATCATCGTCCGTCACACAGATACAGCTCTGATTTATCTGCAAGTGAATGATAGGAGCTCTGCCTCTGTCCCTCCCGATGACGTAAGTCTTCTATTTTCCCATTGTATTGTGCCTCTACCTGTTGCCTATATTTCTTTTTCACTTGTTGATGCGTGCCAAGTGAAACTGAATTGCGACGATACATCAACATGGCAGCAGGTTTTATCCCCAGGTGCACATCAGCTGCTTCGTGTGAAGCTCCATGCATCATTGACCCTGTCTCTGGGGCTAGCAGTGGCAGTGGCGCTTCGAGGCACGGCGCATGGCTGCAGAAGATGGGGACAAAGAAGGGAAATCTTCTCGCTTTTTGCTTCGTCGTGGTAAGGTGGGGAACTGGGACTGCCGGAGCATGCTGGAGCCAGAGTGCCGGCTCAAGGGGATTGGCAGGCCTCCATACTTCGACCGGTGGATCAACCTCAGGATCCCCTTCGTGGCGGCATTCGGCGGCAGCCCCGATTTGGCTCATGCAGTCAGGATGGCAGGGATGGAGTGGGAGGGTCGCCCGCGTGGTGCGAATGATGACGCGCACAACACAGCTCTGCTTCTTGGGGAGCTGATGCGGCGGGGCGTCGAGCTCAGCATCACAAGCTCGCTGGTGCCGATGCCGGCACCACAGCTGTTGTAATTCCAGGGACTGTGTGAATTGGTTGCTATTGGGAACAATATGCATGATATGATACGTCTCATGTGGAATTATATTGGAGTTCATGTCAGAATATTGGAGTAAATGTGTCTTCCTGATGCCAACATCCAGTTTTGCAGAGGTTCGATATATAAAACTTGTGTGTACATTACATTGTATTGTTTAGTCACAACTCAAGAGTCAGACAGTGAGTCCTATATATGTGGCGTGTGAGAGTATCTGCACATTCTCACACTGAGCCAGCAACAACCAGAACAATGTTGCGGCAACCATTATATTGTGTAGACACACATTATAGACAGCAATGAGACTTCACTAAGCAAATTCCGACATAAATCCCAGAATGTAGATCAATGGAGAGAAATATTGCCTCCTTTTTCGTTTGATTTGAGAAACAAGTTCATGTTGATTCTGTGCTTTTTTTTTTTTTTTTTTTTTTTTGAAAGAACCGGTTCCCCGACATCATTATATTAAGTGTAAGAAGCATAACGTCAGATTACACGCACCAGCGGTGCGACCCAACTTTGCCTAAGCAAAGCCAGGGTCCAGAAATAGAAAACTGACTACTCACTACCATTTATTACAACATTTGCTGGGCGTAAATCCTTGCAGCCCGCCGACGCCCACAGTGTCGCCATGTCCCTGATTTCATTCATTAGTGCTGAGACTGTTTTCCTTTGTTGTCTGAAAACGATCGCATTCCTAAGATTCCAAATATTCCATAGAGTTAAGATGGCTAATGAATGGGCCTTTTTTTCCTCCTGAGCTTGTTGCTTGGCTGAAGCAATCGATGATGTCTGACTGTCCCTTCCATGTTGCCGGCTGAAGGCTCGGACAGCAGCTCCAAACTGCAACTTCTTCCCAGACAGCGCATGAGAAAGGGCATTCAAAGAATAAGTGGTGTGCCGTCTCAAGGTTCCTTTCACAAAGCGCACAAAAGTAATCATTTTTCCATTGTCTTGCCTGAAGACGCGCCGCCGTCCAAAGCCTGTTCTGGAGGAGCAGCCAAAGGAAGAATTTGCATTTCTGGGGTGCCCAAGCTTTCCAAATTAGTGTCGGGAAGGGTGATAGGTGCTGGCCAGCAAATTGGATGTTGTGCGCTGATTTTGAGGAGTACTGCCCTGAACTTTCAAGAATCCAAACAATTGAATCTTCATCTTGATCATCCAAATCGAGTTGGGTCTGTTCTATGAGTGTCCACAGCCTGAAGAAGTCATCCAGTAAGTCGTGGCTGAGTTGGTGGGCAATGTCGTAGACCCAGGTATCGTTTGTTATTGCCTCTCTTACTGACCGGTTCTTCCTCTTGCTGTGCTCATATAGTCTCGGGCAGATGCTTGCTGGTGATCTTCCATCTATCCAGCTGGAGTGCCAAAATGAAGCCTTGTTCCCATTTCGAACTGTGACCACTGTCGCTGCATTGAAGAGGGCAATATCAACTTCATCAACAGGTAGCTGTGTTCCATTCCATGGCCTGTTTGGGTTGGTCCATTGGAACCAAAGCCAACGGATCCTAATTCCTAAGTGCTCTACTGAACCTCTCGAAATCGATGATGCCCAGTCCCCCGAATTCGATTGGCTTGGCCACCTTGATCCAGGCAACTTTGCACTTGCCTCCTGTTAAGTTGCCATCTCCTGCCCAAAGAAAATGTCTGCTCATTTGGTCCAGTTCGGAGAGGAGTTTTCTTCTTTATTAATCTGTCATTGGAAGTCGAAAATTTTCAGGATGCTTGGCTATATACCATATCCACTGCAACATAAGACTGGGCAACTCGACTCTTTTTATGAATGTCACATGGCTCTTTGTGTATGCGGCTATACACTGGGGACCGACCATGAACAGCATACTATCGTGATATGAACATACTAGTTAATTGTCATCGGGCTAGGGTCAGGCAATAATTTCGACCGTACGTTCTGGGGCCGGCTAACGTTGATTTGATCCGAGCCGCACATTATGTCTCCTAACTTGTGTAGGATACTTGATAATTAAACCACGTCGTTTGCAATGTAACAAAAATCTTCTCACCAATTTCGTGGCCATGGTCACTGTCTGCAGAAAGCAGAGGTACAGGAGAGCTCGTGAACAACTGGCAACTCTGTCGATGCCACATGCTGACCGTACGTCGTCCTGCAGTTGACGACCGTTGACGCAGGGATGTGCCTGCTTGCTTGCCACGATGCATTATTGCTCATCAGCTCCTCCGTCCGATCCTGATTAAAAAAATGCCTCCTCCGTCTAATCTTTTTCCACGGTCTAAGGGTGTTTAGTTGGTGAAATATATTGTGTTTGGCTACTATAACGCTTTTTATTTACATTTGGTAATTATTATCCTATCATTGATTAATTGCAAATTCAAAAAAGATTCGCCTCGCATTTTTTAGACAAAATATACAATTATTATTTTTTATTTATCTACATTTAATACATTATTTATGCATCAAAAGATTTAATGTGACAGATATCAGAACATTTTTGGGTTCACTGAAACACCCTGAGTACATTAAACCATGACCAGGAATCCACTGAAACCTTTTTTTATCAGAATTTTAGTGACCATTTTTCACCGATTGTTTTCCACGGTCTTGAGAGTGTGGGGCTACGAGAGTACACAGCGGGGTCACTCACTGTTTGCTGTGTCGATGCCACATGGCGATCTGACACTAGCACTTTGCACTGTACCCGAGGGATCACTATGTGCGCAATAATTCTAACCGGTACGTTTGGCACCTTTCTTGTCTCCCAAAATCGACCGTCATTTTTTTCAAGAACCAAACGGTTGATGGAGTATGTTTGCCAGGGCCGGCTGATCTAAGCTGTACATTTATGTCTCCTAAGAGCAACTCCAACCCACCCCTATTTGACCCCTACCCTAAATTAGGGGTGACAAAAAAACAAAAAAAAAATCAACTTCAATGGGGCTCTTCAATGGGACCTCAAATTTTAAAAACTCTAAATTTTAACTTGAACCGCCTAGATCCGGATGACCCCTATTCGGTGGATCCCACATTTTTTTCAGTCCCCCGCCGCCGTCTCCCCAACTTGCAAGCGCCACATGCCGCCGGCGTCTTCGTTTTCCACGGCCAAGGCTGGTCCGCGCCTTCAACTGGCCGGGGCTGGCCAAGGCGTCCCATGCCCCAAGACGGGCGGCCCGCGAAGCCGCCTCCTCCACGCGACCCTTCTCCCGGGCAAGGCCGCTGGCGGCGTGGCTATGGATTGACGCCGCCGCCGCCGGCGGCGGAGGTCCACGGCGCCGATGCACGCCAGGCACATCGCCGGTGAGGTCGCGGGAACCTTAACCCGAGGTCCAGTGCGCCGAGGCGCCGCCCTCCTCACGCCAGAGCCATGCACGCTGGAGTCTCGCCGGATTTCCGCACGACGCTGGCCATGACGCCGAGCATCCTCGAGGCGCACCCTCACGCCGCTGGTCGCGGGCCACGCCGAAGCATCCCCTGGCGCACCACGCTGGTCGCGCCATCCTCGTGACGGTGGCCCGGAGTGCGGGCGCCGCCACGCCGGTGCCGGTGCGGCGCCGGGATGACACGCCGATCGCCGTCAAGGCCGTCGTCGAGGCGGTCCCATCGCCGCCGCTTCCACCTGGCGGTCTTGTGGGCGCCGACGCTGACAGCGGCGGCGCGCAAGAGGATGCTTAGGCGCCGGGTCCGGGTGAAATCTCGACCATGGCCACATGGTGCCAATTTTGCTTGTCTCTCCTTCTTTGCCGCCTCACCACCGTCCCCTCGCCCACCGACATCGCCCGCGCCGCCGCCGACTCCAGTGACAAACGGCACCGCGCCGCTCCACCCACCTGGTCCGGAACGACAAGTTGGCCGCGAGCTCTCCTTGGTGAGGAGCCCGGCATCTTGTTGTCCCGCTTGATCTGCGAGACACCGCTGGCGGTGGCGTGTGAAGGAAGGCATGGCGCTGGAGCTTAGACGGCCCGAAAGCGTCGGGCGTCGAGGTCCATGGTGTCCGCCGCCCGCCGCGTCGGCCTCCTCGTGGCACCCCCGTGGCGCGCGTGGGTGTGCCGCAGGTGCGGTGCGCGGCTGGCGGGCACGTATCTGCGGGGCGCGTAGGCGGGCTCTCGGCCGCCGGCAGCTCATGATTTGGGTTCTTCCTCGCAAGGTAATCATGTTTAGCCACGAGGTGGGTCCCACCGAAGATAGTGTCCTGGCTTTTCCCACCTGGAGTTGGAGTCAATTTTAGACCCCCTATTTTATACAATCCAGCCTACAAATAAAAATTTAAGAACCCAATTTAAGGGCCCTCACGGAGATGCTCTAACTTGTGTAGGATACTTGATAATTAAACGACATCGTTTCCACTGTAACAAAAAATCTTCTCACCAATTTCGTGGCCTGTCTGCAGAAAGCAGAGAGGTACAGGAGAGCCCGTGAACAACCGGCAGCTCTGTCGATGCCACATGCTGACCGTACGTCGTCATGCAGTTGACGCCAGTTCACGCAGGGATGTGCCTGGTGGCTGCTTGCTTGCCATGATTCCAGCCATGATGCATTATTGCTCATCAGCTCCTCCGTCCGATCTTTTTTTTCCACGGTCTGACGTTATGAGTACCTTAAACAACGATAATCCACTGAAACATATTTTGGTCAGATTATTAAAAACCATTTTCACCGATCTTTTTTCCCACGGTCTTGATAGTGAGTGTGGGGGGCTATGAGAGGACACGGGGTCACCCACTCACTGACTGCGGTGTCGATGCCATATGGTGATCTGACACTAGGATCACTGTGCACAATAATTCTAACCCGTACTCCCTCTGTAGTTTATTGGATTTCGTCGTTTTTGACTTTTTGAACTTTATCTTTTCGACCATCCGTCTTATTCAAAAATATTTACGCAAATCATAAAATAAAATAATCAATATTCAAGTATCTTCATTGATAAAATAAGTTGTAAAAAAAATAAATTATATTTGTATAAAAATTTTAAATAAGACGCAAGATCGAATAAGATTTCAAGACGGAAACGGGGGGTGACAAAGTCGGACGGACGGAGGGAGTACGTACGTTTGGCACCTTTCTTGTCTCCCAAATTCGACCGTCATTTATGAAGAACCAAACGGTTGATGGCCTGTGCCTGTTTGGAACTAATATAAAACAGAGGAACGGGAAACACAAAGAAAAGTGATATACTCCCTCTCTGTCCTAAATAGATGTCATTCTCGCTTCCCCGAAGTCAACGTTTTCAAACCGGCTTCAAGCAATTATATATTAAAATGTATAAATATTTATGCTAAGTAATTGATATCATTTGAAAAGATCTTTAAGTCTAGTTTTTAATAAATTTATCCGGAGATATAAATGTTGCAGACGTATTTTCTACAAACCTACCAAAAGAAGTTATGAAAGTTTGGCCAAGACGCGTCTGCAAAGTGACATCTAAAAAGGGACGGAGGGAGTAAGCATCTTAGCAAAATAGAGGAAAAGAAAAACATAGGAATATGATGTGCAAAAGTGTTTGGAACGTAGGAAATTGAAACGTGGCAAAAAGCAGCTGAGGACAAGTACAAGCACAAAACAAACAATCAGGGTGCGATTGGTTGCCCGTATAGAACCGTTCCTGCACCATTTTTCTGCATCATGTCGTTCCATCACCGTGATTGGTTTCCTTTCTCGTATACTTTTGCCGGTCCATCTCGTTCGTTTTCACCCCTCCATTCCGGTCGACGAGCTTCCCTCGCGAGCCGGGACCGTGTGGTGGGGCGTGAGGCCCATGTTGAGGACGATGCCATCCTAACTGATGTACGCCGGCTGGATAAGGTTACCTCCTCTTCTTCGCATTCTTCGTCGGGCACCACGCCGCGTCGGGGACTCACCCGCACCCGCCGGAGGCAGGGAAGGAGCGCCCGGCAGGTGGCCGCTGCTGGTGGTCCCCGTGGTGGCGCCGTTCGTCGCCCGCCCCGCGCGCGACCGGGGCGCGCCGGTCCTGCTCACCCCGCCGCGAATCCTGCTGGCCGCGCGCGGCGCTCGACGTGGTCACGGGCTGCCGTGGGGGATGGTTCTGGTGTCGGCGGCGCAGCTGGTGGCGGAGGCGGACCAAGAGGGAGTGGAGGCGGCGCGGACGGGATGCGACTCGCGCAGCTGCTGGTGGCGTGCGCCGAGGCCGTGGCGTGCCGCGACCGCGCGCAGGCCGCGGCGCTGCTTCGGGAGCTCCAGGTCGGCGCGCCCGTGCACGGGACGGCGTTCCAGCGCATCGCGTCGTGCTTCGTGCAGGGCCTGGTGGACCGTCGGGCGCTTGCTCACCCGCCGGCGCAGGGCCCGGCCGGCATGGCGTTCTGCATCCCGCCGTCGTGCGCGGGACTCGTTGACGCCGGCCGAGCTGCCCGCCGATCCAGTTCCTGGAGCGCCTGGAGCGCCGCGCGGCTCGGAAGCGCCTGCGCCTGCGCCACCGCTGCGACGACGCCGCCGTGGTGCCCCTACCCCTCCCACTTCCGCGTGTACGGCCATATCCGCTCCTCCGTCGAGTTGCCGCCGGCGGACACGAGCTGGAACAACGTGCCTCGAAGGTGTTCGATAAATTGCCCGAATGCTTTTAGCAGTCATGGTAAGAATGGTAAGCTCACCAAAATCATACCGGTGAATGGCTCATGCTAGCAACCAAACACAGCCAACTGTATCAGTTCGCGCATCAAAATGATCCATTCAGGCAACCAAACAGGTGCTCCTCATCCTGTACAGAGTGGTTCCGAGCAACCAAACATGAGCACTTGTATGACTCCGACGGGGATAAGGGCATCCCGGATGCCTCTTTCGTCCTGGACAACTAGGTACCGAGCAACCAATCGCACCCTCAAAGTATAAGGCTATCTGCACCGCTCAAACTTTAAAAGCAATCGCGTGCCATGGGACCCACATGTATTTTTCAGTTTTGCTGCCGCCACCCAAACTTTATCTCATACTTTATACTCCCGCGGTCCCACGTGTCAGCATTTATTCCTCCCCTCCCACGCACGGTGGCCTCTCGGCCTCCTCTGGCGCGGCCGCCTGGCGCGAAGCTCAGCGCGGCGCCAGACGGCCGGGCGCTCCCTTGCCATGGTCGTTCACCGGCAAAATAGAGCGGCGACGAGTCGCTCCACGCCTTGCCGACGAGCGCCCGACGCAGAAGCTGCGGCCCGAGGCGCTGGAGCTCGCTTTCGTGTCCGTGAAGTGAGCCGGGCAGCAGCCGCGCGATGAGCCCGCCAAGAACCGGAGAGGGGCGGCGTCGACCAAGGCGCCGCCCGAGTAAGCCGCGGGCCGCCGGAGTCGGACCGGGTGCCGAAGAGGTTCGCCGAGTTCACGAGGGCCTCGGCCGACGCCACACGCATCTCGCCGTGCCCTCGTGGACATCAAGAACCCGAGGTGAGCTGAAGCGCGAGGCAAGGAGCGCCCCCGCCGGGAGCACGGCTGGAGTTGGGGCGCCGCGGGCGAAGCCGCTCGACCCGCCCTCCGCCGCCGCCAAAGAGGCCCTCCACCCGCCTCTCTCTCCCCTCGGTCTCCTTCCTTGGGGGCGGCGGGCGGTAGGCGAGGGAAACGCTGATGCGAAGGCGCCCCCCCCTGCTCTGCTCTGTAGGCCTCATGCCACGTTGCGCCCCTGGAGGGACGAACGGGAAAACGCTCAGCATAGCGAACCACGGCGCGTAGCGTACGTCCTCCAGTACAGCGATGCAGGGCTTTGGTTCGCTATCTGCTCCTCCAGTTCGCCTTTAGCGAACCCGGTGGAGTCAGCCTAAAATAGTAGTCACCTTGCTCGTTTTCTGGTGGCAATGCATCCCATCCGATGCGTTTAATGGTGTGTTCATCTGGGACTTCGCAAAGGAAGCAGAAACCAGACATCGGACTGGAGTTTTTGTTTCCTATGAAATCGTGAAGGTTGTTTTTTCATTTCCTAAAAAAATCTTTGATCCAAACTTCTGGTATGAACGGATCAACTTAATTACTTAATTTCCTTGGAATTTCCGTGAACAGTGGCACTCTGTCACCGTGTGCAGAGAGGCAGGCTATCCCACGTGGTGAGCGTCCTTTATGTTCCCCACGGCCCACGCCATGGTAAAATGCATTTGCCTGCTTGCCCGATGCCTGGCATCGCTCATTGCTCACTGCTCATTGCATTGACTACCTCGGCAGTCGCCACCGCTCACGGATCAGAAGTTGGATTCCTAAAAAAAAGTTTTAGAAAAATGACAAGTTATTGTTCTTCATACATCAATACCATCCAGAAACCAGCATAAGGAAAATTGAATGGGTTTCATAAGGTGGAGGGCGAAAGTTATCCGGTTTGGGAGTTTAAGGTTGAAATTCGGACTTTGGACTTGCCCGAACATTTTAGCCAAAATGGATCGTCATTTTTGAACGAACGAAACGGTCGAACTTCTCGTATGAACGGTTCTTATCATATTCGCAATAGCACAATTTCATCATAATTTCCCCGTGACGCGTCTGCAGAAAGGCAGGCTACTCTGTAGATCCCACGCGTGACCGTCCTTTATGTTCCCCACGCTGCCTGGCACCCTCACTGCTCACTGCTCAGCTTTCACCTCCTCTTGACCATCTGACCACCAAGTCCACCACCACTAGAACGAACAACCTTCTCCTCCTCCATCGTTTTCGCCGCCGGCGACCTCTGTCCAGTTTACGGCGGTCCTTTTCTTGCTTTCACGCAGCACCATCAAATCCTGCTGGTTTAGCTTCTCTTCGGTTTGGTTGGTACGGTAAGCTGGCCGCTTGTACTGATACTTTCCTCTAGCAACAGGCAACAGCTAGCAGACTCGTCAGATTTGTTTTGCTTCGTACTACTACTCACATGCTAATGGTTGTTTTCTCTCCCCAATGCATTGCAAACGCAAGCAGCAGCAGCTAGCAGACGCGTGAGAGTGGCATATCTTCTGATCCGGTGCTTCTCTGAAGATCTTTGGAGTTTTAAGTCAGCTATAACCCGCATCAGGTATATATATCTTCAACAACTCGCATAACAGTAGTATCAGTTCCTTTCTTGCTTTCACACATCCAGCAGCACCAGTTGTCTTCTCATAATTAACACCATGGGTGATCAAATCAAATCCTGCTCGTTCCTCTTCGTGCTTGTATAGATGGTTTCTTCTGGTCTGGACTTCTGGCTCCTGCAGCATCAGTTTTGCTAATGCTGGTTTCCTCCTCTCCTGCAAGCAGCACAACTCAAAGTCTCAAACATACATCTTCCGGTGGTACTGAAGATTTCAACTAGCACAACAGTTTGCAATAGGTGGGTTTGGAGAATATGTGCTTTGCTTTTGCATTGTGTGGCTGCTGATCTCCCTGTAACTACAGTGGCATTACCAATAATTAGAGTATCTAAACTGTAGCTTCAAAGTTCAGACCCTTTTGTTGCCTCGGCATTCTGCTTGCACCCATGTTTTACCTGCTGTTCAAATTTTGTCCATAACCTCTCTTCCACCGGCGGTGGGTGTTCTGTCTTGTCAATTGTGATGTACTAGTATTTGGGTCTAAGTCAGTATTCTTTTCATCTTGCAGGCTTTTCATGGCGGTACTGTCGGCAGCATATATACTGCCGTGAGCCTGTGACGTTCTATTTTTATAGGATTGGAAGCTCAAGCTCATATATATTAACAAAAGTTTGAAAACGGTGTCTACTAGGGGACTACACTAGAAATCTCAAGGAGATAGTCTTGGGTGCTGGCTGGCAGCTATGATGAGTTGAGCTGGTCCGATACGTGCTCAAACAAATCTACTGAATGTGAGATAATGGAGTTGGATAACAAGGATCCAACTGCAGAGCCAGTATCTCTGCCTTTAGGCTTTTGGAATCCATCACAAGTAATTTTAGCAAAGAACAAGAAATCGGCAGTGGTGGGTATGCAGTAGTTTACAAGGTATGACTGATTCTCTCTTGCTCCAATTAATTAATCTTCAAATGTCGGCAGCAGTAATTAACGAACGTATCAAACATAAATTCTGTGAAGGGCATTCTCCCCTGCGGTTCAGTAATTGCCATAAAAAGTTTCATGAAACAATTCACGCGAATGGTAATGACCGATCCTTTGAGGACTAAGCCTCTTTTCTTATGGATATCGAACACCAAAACATAGTACAGCTTCTAGGTTTCCGCATCGAATCAAGGGGGCAATGATGATGAAGCAACCGAACAACAAAGTTTTTGTTGCTGAAGAACAGACAAGAATGCTCTGCTTCGGTATATGTGTAATGGAAGCCTTGATAAACACCTTTCAGGTATGTTTCGAAACACGTAAAGGACATAATCTATCAGCTCCCTCTGTTTTCATTTCTATAGTTTACATTCCACAATCGACAGAACACTGGAATATTTTCCTATATCCAAAATAGTTCATTCTAGATTGAGGGGTGTTTGGATTCTTGAGACTAAGGACTAGACATGAGCATTAGTCCCAATTGGCACCCTCTTTTTAGTCCCCATGTTTGGTAATTTAGGGACTAATGGAACTAAAATTTAGTCCCTAGGTCTTGAGGGAACCAAACAGGGCTGAGTTAAAACTTCTTAAATTTGAACAAGTATATATGAAAAAAAAATCTTATATATATACCTCAATATTTATAACAAGTACCAAATAAGTTTGTAAGATCCATCGTGAAATATATCTTGATAGAATTTCTATTTGGTGTTATAAACATGAGTCTTCTTTTATAAATTTAGTCAAACTTAAATTGACTATCTAACTAGAATAATTTTGTTTCTAGACAAGCTAGAAACTAGAAATTACTATTATTGCACTCAACCACACAAAATGTGTTTCATTGCTTTTATTTATTATTATTAAGCATGATGTGACAATATCAATTATGTCTAGAAAAACGTGTTTCTACAGATGAATCTTCAGGTCTAGAGTGGAATGTGAGGTACAAGATAATTAAGGGAATATGCCACGGTTTGAATTTCCTTCATCGGTGTAATATTATTCATCGGGACCTTAAACCTCAAAAATATATTAATGGATGCTGCTATGGTGCCAAAAATTGCGGATTTTGGTTTGTCAAGGTCGTTGGGTGAACAAAAATCACACACTATCGCTGTCACTTCAGATCGCCCCGGAACACCGTAAGCTAGACCCCACAACAAATACCATTTGCTTTCTTAGTAATATATAAATTAATGGTCCCTATTATGCTTGCACCGTCTCAAAGTCTTCATGTCTACTGCAGGGGATACATGGCACCGTATCAATACGCACGGGGGCATAATCTCATACAAAATGGATATATTCAGTTTGGGTGTCATAATTATAGAGATACTCACGGGCCGCCAAGGCGACTATCCGTACAATCACCAAAGTGCGAAGTTTTCCAGCACTTCACAGAGAAAGTAATATGATAAACTAATGGATCTTTTTTGCATGTGTACCATCGCTCTAGCTCACTTATTATATATGCAATTGTGTAGGTGCTTAGAAATTGGAGGAAAAGATTTGAAAGATCGTTGAAGTATACAGAACCAGAACTACTTACCCAGCTAGTAAAACAATGCATCGACATAGCCTTGGAATGTGTGCGCCCTGATAAGGAGGAAAGGCCAAATGTGTCAAATATAATTGCAATTTTAATGCAGTGAAGGAAGTTTTTTTGTGTTTCAATTGGCGAAGATTTAATAGTAGATCACCGGGTATGATATCTTCTATACCCATTGAGTATGCTGTCCTTTCTGCACTTTATTGCATTACTAAAGTGATAAGAGAGTGTCCCTAAATTTTGGAATATGCTATTTTTTGGGTAGTCATGACACGTGCTTTAGTTCTTTTTTTTTCTTACTCAAAATCACTTGATATGCTTTTAATGAATTATATGTTTTTTAGTAAAAAGACAGATAATGTCTAGGAAATATCCATAAATAGTATTTCCTTTTCATTATTGTTTCTAGGGGATGTGGACTGGCAGCTCAAAAATTCTTGAGATACCAATCATCACGAAAGGTTACAACTTTAGAAAAAATAGTAGCTTAATACCACGAGGCTGGCTTTTGTTCAATGAAGACGAAAATAATCCACTAGACTTATAGAATTAAATTTAAATACAATATGCATGAAAATGACAAATTATTGTTCAGAAGGGCATGTTAGGTTATTCATGGCTTCCTTGGTAGGGTAATTAAGTATAATTGGTGTTATCTTATATAGTTGGTTTCATTTTGAGTACTCCTTCCATTCCAAATGATAAGTAGCCTTGACTTTTTGGTACATCTATTTTGCAATGCATCTAAATATAATAATATATCTAGATACATAGAAAAAATAATGAACCAAAAAGGTCAAAGTTTAATTTATAATTTGGAACGGAGGAAGTATCACATAATGATAGAATCTGATACTCCTATTTATGGGCAGTAGTCCTTATATCTTTGAAAGGATATTGTGAGTATAACACAAGTATGCCACGACATTAAAATCTATTTAGACAAATCAACTAGAAAACCCTAGCTAAATGCTAACGTTGAAGCAACCATGACAAGAGATAAGGATTTTAGCGAAGCCGAGCTCCAATTCTATAAGCACAATTCGAGAAGGAGTACAAGTGATTGTTACTCTCTCTCACAACTCTACTTCACACTCTAGGATTCATTGATTCTTGCCCTATACAAGAATCTAGTGCAATAGAAATGACTAGCCTAATCCACTTGAGCACTCCTAATTGCTCCTTACAAGCTTTGATTAAGACCACCCCTTGTTTATAGTTTCTTCCCGCTCTCACACATGCAAGTAGGAGGCACTCAATTCATAATAGAATTTATAATACCACACCTCGCTTGCATCCTAATCCAAGTAGGATTTGAGTCATCATACATAATATGGACGACCTAATAGACAACTCATACAATGGATTGTCTTTAAAGTTGGTTTGTAAAACAATTGTATCTTTCTCTCATGTTCGTCTCTCTCCTTCACATTAATTAAAATCCTATGCAACACAGCATGAGATAAGCTATAATATTGCTGACCTGTATCAACGAACTTTTATTTAAACATCAAATCACATAAAGTACCTCTTAGAGGAAACAATCTTAATATCTCCTGCATTCATAAATGTATGTAATTTTACCATTTAAAATTTATCCACAAATATAAGCAATTCTGCTATAGTTCACCACTCTCTCATCATTAATTTGCATATCATTTTAGTTACTACGTACTTGATATCTCAAGTTTAAATTTATGCCTGTAATTTATAGCATCGATAGAAAAGATAGACGCTAATTATGACTTAAATAATATTATATGGTATTCTCAGTTCTTTTGTAGGATAGGACTTGAAGATGCCATCGTTTTTTTTTTTTTTGCCTACGGGTTTCTTTTTGTACGTACGGCAGTATCCATAATAAAAAGAGTAACGTCTGGTACCCCCTTAAAATTATCATTGAATTTAATAAACACCCTCAAACTAAATAATGGACAACATATATCCCCTGATTTTAAAACCGGACAAATCATAACCTCTAAAATAAGTTCAAAGCGGCTCCATTGTTGGCTTTCGCTGATGTGTCAGATATGTGACATGCCGGACTCTTGAATGATCTCAAATCGAAACAATTTAAAGTTGGAAACTTTTAAGATATCACTGAACACTAAAAAAGTATATATAAAGCATGTCTCCATCTAAGATTTGTTTAAAAAAATAAATATGAATTTTTTTTTTTAGACTAAAGGCGGTGAGCTCTGCCGCTCAATTAAGACGATAGAAAAGTATTTACAAGAAGGGTAACCAAACAGCGCAAGTGCACCGAAGGGCCAACCCACCCACACGACGCGGAAGAGCACACAACCGCCATGGGTCATCGTTGCCAAGCATGATTGCAAAGCAACCCGCGACTCCGACTTTCCATGGCGGACCCGGACAAAACCGGGCGAAAAACAAGCGGACAAACCGGCTAAGGCCAAAGCAGTCATCGTTGCCCGGCTCAAAAGAAGAGCAGCTCCGACTTCCAATCCTTAACTTCAGCTCCTCCCTGTTCTTGCCAAGGCCGTAACAGGTCATCGTTGCCCGGCTGAAGTAGAGCGCTCCGACTTCCAATCCCCGAATCTCGGCCATCACGGTTCTTGCCCGACTTAAGCAGACCGATCGACGAGAGAGGGGTATGCCTTGTGTCATCGTTGTCGAGCCACGCCCCCTAAACGCAGACTCCGACTTCGCGCCCACGAATTCCCCTCCACACGCACACCGGACGCCGAAGAAGAAGAGCGCCAAACCGAAGACGCGCCATGGCGGACGAAAAGCGACGCCTTCGTGGAAGGGATGACGTTGGGAACGCCACCGCCGCCGTCCAAGATGGACGTGGCTTTCTTCCCAAAAGGACCGGGTGAGCACGACTCAACAGGGGAAGCGACGGCCACGCGGCGCCGCCGTCGCAAGGCTTTCGCCCAAGAATTCCCCGCATAACGTCCGCCAGACCGGGGCATTGTTGATGTCGCCATCGCCGTCGCCGCCGCCCGCCGCTCCACGTGATGCAGCATCCGAGAGGGGCATCGACGCCAGCAGTTGCACGCGGCGGCCGGGGTTGCATCGACCGCCACTCCTCTCGGTGAGGCCCAGGAACCGAGCCTCATCTTGCCTCGCGTGTCGCACCGGGCCGCACGCCGTCCCCCCCGGCCCTCGTCGCCGGCCCCGGCGCTATCCGGCAACGCGGCCGCCAACGCCGCCCACGCGACGCTCCGCCGCCATGGGTGCTGCCCCAAAGACAAGAGACCCGAGAAGACCACCTCCCGCTGCAAAGAGCCCACCATGGCCGCCGTGGCCGCCCTCGACATCTGGGGTGCGGGATCCGTCCGGCCACTAGGGCGTCCGGGATCGGCCGCCCAGCCCTAGATGGACCAGGCAGGACCCGGGCACCACCAAACAGGGGGGGGACCTCCGGAGCTCGCGCCACCGTCGCCGCCACACCACCGGGGAGGGCCTGGAGTCCCATTGCCGCCATCATGGCAGCCCGCCGCCGCTGCAAGGCGCCCGCCCGCCGGCGGCAAAGCCGAGAGGAGCGGGATGGGGACGGGGGAGGCGGCGGCTAGGGGTTTCCTCCGTGTCGCCAGCGTGGGGGCGACGGGGAGACAGGGGAGAGCTCGGCGGTTGTCACTTCTCTTTCCTCTCCAAGAAAAAAAAAATATGAATTTCATACTTAGAGAATTAAAATACAATTTTAGACCTATAAACAATCTCAAATGTCAACTACAAAGTTGTAGAATATGTTGAGATCTACAACGTGAAACAAATATTCTGGCCTTCAAATTATCCATTATAAAAAGTTTGCCAACTACAAGTTTTAGAACATAATGAGAACTACAACTTCGGTGTAGATTATGTTAACATGGGAGGTCCCTTGAAAGATTAAAAAAATTGGATTAGACAACTTAATATAAATATTTAGGCCTCTAAGTAAAAAGTAGTCAACAAAAAATCATGGGTCTTACATAGAAATATTGGTACAGACCATGTTAACATCCAAGGTCTTTTGAAAAAAAAAAAAAAAAACTGAATTTTAAAATCTCATAACTTAAAATGAATATTTGAATATCCAAAATAAATTTAAAAAAAAAAAAGAAGTATAAAGTTGTAGACTGTGCCCAGATATTTGTAATTTTGATATAAAGTTTATATTCATATGATTTCATAAGTACTGGAAGTTATGATTTCTTTACAGAACAGAACGAGAGAGATGAACTTAATTACTTAATGGTAAGCCTCACTGCCATTCAGGAGAAACACCAAAAATCATTTTAAGTTATCATGGGGGTATTTTGTCCAGATTTAAAAGTTTAGGTATGTTTTTCCAGCATTGCAGAATTTTAAGGTTTTTCTTTTCAAATTTAGCTATTAGAGAGGTGGCATCAGACTTTAATATAAAAAGTTGCTTCATGTGCAATCTATTGTTATTAATTGCCCGACCTTTGAAATCCCCATATGTATGCCTTAGAAAAAAGAAACAGAGGAAGTATATTTCTGTAGACTTTAATATCTGGGAACAACATAAGATGCAGTTAATTTAACTATTTCTTGCATATTTGTATCCATAGATGGGAACCCAAAAAGGGCTGCCGCCATCAGGTATGCTGCGTGAGGACGGCTTGGTCGCTCTAAATAAAATTGCATTGAAGGATCATGCACAAACATGGATCACAAAAAGCATGACGAAATCAGCAGTTGCACTGCCCCAACCACAACACAAGCCAGCTTTGGAAAGTGTGGATGGTTCGCTTGCTGCACTTCGTTATCATGGGGCACGGAATGCGTCATTTTGGGTGGTGCACAAGGCATTGGCTTCCTTGGAGGGCAACGTGCTCAAGGACTGGGCAGCCACCATCAACCGTGGCCCAAGCGTGGAGGCCGTCGAGCCAGAGCTAAGGTCGGTGAAGGTGATTCTTGAGTACACCCAGGGCAAGGTAATACATAACTTGGCACTCAAGGTGAAGGAAGAAGAGGATGAAGCAAAACTGTTGTCAAAAGGCCATTTAGTTAAGTTGACATTACAGTGGGATAATGTTCTTGAAAGCCTTAGTCCACCCACCAGTAGTCTAAAGTTATATATTGAAGGATACAGAGGAGCCACTTGCCCTTCATGGGTTTGCCCTTCATGGCTTGGTACAAACATATCCATCAAAAGTTCGGAACCTCTTTGTTTAGATGGTGTAGCCTGGGGAACATTTATGCCTCGTCTTTCACGCAACATCCCTGAAGAAAGGTTTGGATATTTGAGAAGGCTAGAACTTTGTAAACTTACCATGGTTGAAAAATGGGTTGTGCATGCCCCTTGTTGGTTATTTCCTTTCTTGGAAGTGCTTATCATTAAGGATTGCCCTCGGCTGGTGGACTTGTCGTTTCAACATTTTTCATGTTGTCAACAAGCCAAAGAGGTAAATCTAAGTTTATTTCCTAGACTTGAGAAGCTCGTGATTAGAAACTGTCGACAACTATCATCATATCCTCCGATTCCTTGGAATAAAGCTGCCTGCTCCATTAATATAGAAGGAATTGGAAGGCCATGTATTGTGGAAAAACATTCAGATCAGAGTATGGTTTGACAATTAATGGATGGAACAGTACAATTAATGGATGGAATTTGCTGAATTTTCATAATCTGACCGAACTGAAGGAGTTGATGATGTACATCTGTGAATCCCTACCATTTTGTTACTTACAAATGCTACCAACCCTAAGGATCCTACAAATGTCTTGTTCGAGTTATGTCTTTCCATTTACTGAAAGTGACAGCCATCTCAAATACCAGTTTCTAGTTGAAAAGTTGTTCATCGAGAAGTGGAATGCTATTGGGAAGGAGTTAACACAGCTACACACCTACTTCCCAAAGCTCTCAGATCTGATCCTGTAAACAGGGCTGGGTATGAATGTGACGGGGCAGCCAGGTCAAATGCTATCATCATCTTCAGCTAACAAAGTAAGCCAGCAGCAGGACCCAAGAGCAGAGGATGAAACAATCACAGCAGAAGCAGAACGCGGCATGTTGCTTTTGCCTCCCCAGCTCCAGAGGTTGGACATCATATGAGCCCAGAGGTAAGACTCCGCTCCAAACTATATCACGACAACAACGAAGATGTACGAACTGGGGAGGGAGGTGAGGAGGGATCCAAGCTCTGACCTCCCTACAAGGGTTGTCAATCATCGGTTGCCCCGAGCTCCTGTCCAACTACTCGTCTTCATCCTTCTCTTCTTCTTTCCCCTTCCCCAACTCCCTGGAAGCATGGATACATTGGTGACTCTATCAAACCTCACCTCTCTCACAAGTTTATGCATATGTGACTGTGGGGATTTAAGAGGCGAGGGATTGTTGCCTCTCCTCGCCCAAGGCCATCTCACCTATTTATTTGTCAGGCAAACGCCCAATTTCTTTGTTGATTTCGATCCCTCCAATGTGCATGAACAGCAGATTCCATCCTGTTCCTCCAAACCGCAGAGGCTCAGCATAGATGATGTGGCTGGATTCACTGCTGCGTCCATTCGTCGTAACCTGCTCCTTTCCTTGCTCACCACATTGCTAATTTTTGGGGATGATTGGGTGGAGAGCTTCACAGAGGAGCAAGAGACCCTTCTGTTCGTCAACTCCCTCGAGGATGTCCAATTTAGTTTCTGCGACGACCTGCAGTCTCTCCTTAAACGGCTACATGGACTTAGCAACCTCAAGAGGTTAACGATTGAGTGGTGCAAAGCAATCCAGATGCTACACAAGGATGTCCTCCCAAGTTCACTAGAAGAGTTGTATATCTACAGATGTCCAAAAATCCAGTCACTGCCAAAGATTTGTCTCCCAGATTCACTACAAAAATTAAAAATCAGTCACTGCCCAGCCATCCGATCGCTACCTGAGGTGGTTGATCTTCCAAGTTCACTGCGAGAGTTAGATGTCCGTTATAGCGAGTGAGGAGCTAAGGAGTCAGTGTCGCAAGTTGATAAATATCATTCCAATAATCAGAGTCTGACAAACCCAAGGTAACAAAGAAGTGGAACTTCTCACCCATCAATTTCCCTTGCTTCTCCCTAACCCATTAAACCCCAAACATTCTTGCTTTCTTTATTTGGCCATGATTGAAGTTTTCTTCTGGGTAATCTGCTCGTTTTCATCTGTTGTGCAGGGCACTTCTTCAAATCGTGCATTATTCTATCCTTTGGTTTCTGACTTTATCCATTAACAATTCTGAATTGGTAAGTGCCAGTAAAATCTCCTCTGTAGCCATATACAACTATTTACATGATTATCATGCTGCTTGCTTTTTCAATGCACTGGATCTGGTTATTGATGCACTTTTCCCTTATTGATGACTTATATTTCGTGGCTAACAATGGCCCTATATATGTTTTTGATCAGGTGAATATCTTTAGCATATTCCTGCCTTGTCATTCTGAATCTTGGAAGATTTACTGAAATATGGATGCCATTGTATCATTTATTTTCTAGTCAAAGGTTTGCACTCTTAGCAAAGACAGTCCAGCAATAAAAATGGCTTCAGTCTTCCCATGTCTCCTGGATCTGACAAAAATTGTTGGCACTACTTCTACAACAGGTAACAACCACATTTTAAAATGTGTTTTTTATGTTGAACATGATTGTATATACCCATTTATAGTTCCTTTAATAAATTATATTCTGTACGACTCTTCATTTTCTTCACTTTTTCTCATACTATACACAATTGCCTTCTTGCACTGCAACTCAATATCCTTCAATCCAATAATGCAGTAAAATTTGTGGGCAGAGGTTTGCTTTGATTGCTATGTTGACTTGAGCACCTGAGGTACTGCTGCAGACTGCAGTAAAAAAGATGCATCGCTTTGCTTTTAATTCTGAAACTTCTTATTCATTCTTATCTCTAATATTTATTAGCTCAAACTCTATTATTCTCATTTATTTTCTGAACATAGGACCGATCTGTTGCTCGGGCATGGTGATTTCTATTCTTTCTTAATTGCACTTGTCAAATTGCATAACTGATTGTGCATAATGGGCCTTTGCTTCGCCCATATTTCAGTAATTATTGAAGCCTCAGAGGTGGGCAGTCAACAGTCAGTTTTGATCACTGAATTTTCAAATAGCAGATGCAATTGTGAAAACATAATATTTTTCTGAAATATCACACAAGATCTGTGAAAAGAAGAATGACTAACTAAACACTTGTCAAACTTTTTGTCATGTAAAATGACATGATGCTATTTTATTATGCAGGTATAGTCTGAAAAAAGATGGCTGAAATAGAGGTGGAAATATTTCCCTGGATGCTGCTGCTCTGCCATTATCAGGCTTGGGTTGGCGTAGGATCCTTTGATCTGGTGGTGATCAACCGTCGGCGGGGACAGAGATGGCTGTGTGGCTTCCTTGTGCTTGTGTGACAAAAGGTGTTGCTTTGGTGGGGAACAGATGTAAGAAACTAGCATTGTTCTGTTCTGCCTACAGCTACAGGAGAGGTTGAAATCAGTTTTCTATGTATCTGGGATAAATATGCAATAATCTCTTCCTTG
Source organism: Hyparrhenia diplandra (assembly GCA_015847255.1). Lineage (NCBI taxonomy): Eukaryota > Viridiplantae > Streptophyta > Magnoliopsida > Poales > Poaceae > Hyparrhenia > Hyparrhenia diplandra. Next base: position 1,821,026 of record JADLZK010011669.1, read on the forward strand.
TGCTTTCTCTTAATGCAGTACTGGTGAAGTCCCGCTTTCGGAAATGAGACCTCAATCTTATCTGTGTACGTCCAGATGCATTCTTGATTGCCATATACAGCATACAGGAGTGTTGCTGATTAATTGACATATAGGAGTGATTGGCATACAGCATATAGGAGTCATGCGGCCTCCGTCGTCTCTACCCCTCCCTCATGTAAGTTTTCTATTTCCCTCGTCTTGTGCCTCTACCTTTTCTTTTCTATACTTCCATTCATGCGTACCAGCAAGTGAAACTGAATTGGTACCACCATACATGTGAACATGGCAGCAGCACATCGTCGTCCCTGTCCCTGGAGATGTGGATGCGGGATCTGTGGCCGTCCACTGGACCGAGCAGGGACTCCGTCAATGCCATCTGATCTCGAGCTTGGGGGCGGATTGGGTGGTTGGACCGGTTTCGCTGGCGCACTAGACCTCCAACCTGGGCACTGCACCGCCGGCCACACTTGTCTGAAACTGCCCTTCCATTTCCATCCATGCATGAGGGATCGGCGGCAGGCCGCTGGACCGAGCAGAGCAGAGCAGGGGACTCCGTCAGCCTCTTCTCCGTCCCTTGCATCCAGCGGTTGATGCCATCTTGTGCACCACCGTCTCTGAGAGTTGGTGCTTAAAGCCCAGGATCGCTCTCCTTCATCAGGACGGCGGCGCCCAGCAATTTGCCGGCATCTGTGATCTGTTGGTACTAACATGGCTGCCCGTGGAGGCGTTGTCGAGCGCCGGATTCACACCTCGTGGGTCACTCCATACTGAAACTGCCCTTCTGTTTTCATTCAGGTTTAGGAGGAAGCCAATCAGCCAACATAATTAGTGTGTCTTCATTCAGTTCTGTAATATATATTGGGCCTGCACCTTAACTGAACTGTTGTCGGGTCAAATTGAAGCCACCGACTAGCAGGCTTGATCATTTGTGTCATTAACGTTCTTGCCCTTATCTAATCATCAAAGTCACACAAGCCAACTATGATCCTTTTTTTTTTTTTTTAACTAAAACGGAGGGGAGAGATTCCCCACGTAATTCATTTCAAACTAGGCAGCGTGCACATTGCACACTGGCCACCAGCGGGAGAATTAGATGAGGTGGGAGGAAGTAGAGGAAATCAACGGCCTAACAACCGGGCAATAATTTTCCAGGACGAAAGTTTGAAAGCGCGTACCAGGCTCCTCAAGGTTTGTTGCATACACCGAGCTCAGCTTGTTCCGGCGGACAATCACTTGGGGACGCATCGCTACGTCTTGGGGACATTTCGTCGAACGCCAAGCCTGCGCACTTGAAGAAAACAGAGAGTGCAGCTGATTCAGATAACTTACTGAAACATAACAGGGACCTACAGGAGGCTGCGGCCGCGCGCCGACGTCCGCCGCTGTCTCCAGATCCGAGCTGGCCGCACTAGACCTGCCGGCGACGGCCTCGCGGCGCGGGAGTCGGCCTTGTGGATAGACATCAGCACCGCGCCTGGCGATGCTGACGGGTGCAGCGCGCATGCACCAGCGCTTCCGGGGCCGCAGGACAACGAGAAGGTCTCGCTAGTGAGCTCCTTCGTCGGCGGACACGCCGGCACCGATGGAGCCGCCATGGACATCATGGACATCGACAGTCAGACAGGCGCCAGCTGCGGCAGGACGCTCTTTTAGTAGGTTCTCTGGTTGTTTGCCTCTCTATATACAAATGTTTATGATTCCCTTCACTGATTCAGAGTTTCAGACTTGAGACCTGCAACTGTGTTCCCCACTGCAGATTGCAATTGTAAAATCACTCAAAAGATGGAAGTGGCACATCCTGCAACTGAGCTCAATCAGCTGGGAGAAGAATTCAGCTCAGTTCAACATTTTTTGCGCTTCAATTGTTTAGGCTGTGCCGCTGTGGATTCATATTTGGAGGAGCAGATTGGGAAACTATCACCAGCACATACATGCCGTGGCTGGAAAGGTAGCTCTTTTATTTTGTTCGGAGGTAAATGCAGATGAATATCGTTCTTTCCTTTTTTGTGTGTGTGGTGTAATCAGTGCTTTTGTGCATATCATGAGAGGATGTATAATGACATAATGTGATTGATCTGTAGTGACTTTTTTTTTATCAATGTTTACACATGACACCAACTTGTCAGCTTGATACCTCTGTTTTTAATGCAGATTTTAATTTTCAAGCAGCGGTTTGGTTATTCAGTGGTCAGGCGACAACCCCAATAGCATTGCAGGTACTTATTACCCTTGCCTTCCTTTCCTCCATACGTTTTCATTCATCATTCAAGCATGCCAAGTGAAACAGAATTGGAATGATATAGGGTGTGTTTGGGGGGAAAAAACTGAGGTACGAGACTGCCGTACGGACGCGACCGTACGGCTCTGACGTGGACGCGTTTCATTGGATCGGGAGTGCCTTCCGTCACCGTCGTGCAGGTCGGCTCCGCATCGCCCCTCGGCTCCGATCGTTCACCCGCATGTCCTCGGCTACGATCGTTGCTCCGCATGTCGGCTCCGTACGGCTCCCTCTTTTGTTGCAAAAGACACGTTACAGAGAGAAAAAATGCGATCATACAACTCTTGCGTACGTATCTTTTTGCGACAAAATTTCTGAAGGCAGCGTAGCTGCTGGCTTCAATCGAAATAGCACATATTTCATAGATGAACAACAAAATAGCATAGTAATAATTTCAACAAATTTAAACTTTAGTCAAACCGATACACATATTTCATAGACGAAGAACAAAATAGCTTTGTTATAATTCCAACAAATTTAAACTTTAGTCATGCTATTGTAGCATCTTCCCATAAACAAAAAAGACGGTTACATAGATTCATGATTTTGCTCTCCATCAAATTGTAACTCTCTAGCGACACTTTGCGATGTAACATCTTGACCGTCTCCCATTAAGAGACTTGTGTATCCTCCGGGCATGTACGAAGTAGCCATTGCGAATGATTTACAAAATAATTGAAGTCAAGCATCATGGAATGAGCATATCCACCTTGAACTAAAAAAGAACCAACCAAGGCCGAAGATGACCCAACGTTACTTTCTGTGTCATCACAATAAAGTGTTCATAAATTATTTGTATAAGGGAATAAATTATGAGAATAGGTGGTGTCTTACAATTATTTGGGGTGCCACATCACGTTCATCTCTTGTTTGTACATCATTACGTTCGAACTTCACCTACAATGCAATATATATGACAATAGATTATTTAAAATAAACTTTACACAGTGAGAAAAAGTATTGAATGTGTCGTTTACCTTTCTTTTGGGCACCCTTCTTCTTCTTCTTTGTTGTGTTCTTTTCAACAATATTTTTATGCCGTGTCTTCTTTGGACCCTTTATTACTTGAGGAATTTTGAATGATATGACACCATTTGGTGGTTGTCGATCACATTCATTAGGAGCAGGGAAATCTCATTGTTTTTTCATGTGCCTTCCTTAGATAAGTATCTCGCTTCCAAATTGAAGTCATGCATGATTTTCTCGCATCTTATGAATTAGTTCTTTTGATGACGAACACTTGAATGCAAGAGATGTGGCCTGCCGAGATAGAAGTGCAGCCTGTGTTTTCAAATCTACCTCTTCAGTTCACGTTTTTCGAATGTAAAATCCACTTTTAGCATTTTTTTGTCCATCTAGGTAGTATATATTGCGATGGCAAATCATATACTTGATTTCGTATTGTACACCCTCGAGCATGTTTGCACAATAAACCCTGTAAAATATAGTTGCCAATTTAAATAACATATTTTACGGGATGCACAATGTAATTAGAATATCCTTTAATAGTAACATACCTATGCATTCAAACATTTGGCAAGAGCATGCAATGGTCAAATCTTCTTTATTCAATACTACTTTGTTGCTCCACGATCAGATTGCATATACTTAACAATGAAGGTCAAGTTTGTCCCTACAGCTTCCAACAATTCACAAGACAATGTGAGCTGTCTTTTAAATTCTTCCCCAAACTCGAATACATTCTCCTTGTATATTTTTCATTTTGCAGTCTTCAACATTGGTAGATTTGGAATGTATGGGCGGGTGTCTTTCGACGTGATCGAAAATCAGCATCCAACTCGTTTGACCTTAAACTAAGCGCAACATTCTCACATTCTACAAGGAGTTCTCAAAGGCCGAGTCTCCTACGAAATCTTTTTTTTTTGAAGACATTATTCATACCTTCGCTCCGTTGGGTCGAGTTCATATCTCTGGCTGTAAATGAGTCACGGTATACCGCAGCCCACTTTGCCCTCAAACTATATAGGTTTGCCATCCATGAATTATTCTCAAGGTTGTACTTAGCCAACAATTCATGCCATTTACGTGTGAAGTAAATCTACGCCCTATCTTCATAGATACAACTTTTGAATTCTTTCGAACTTGTTATCGACATATCTTCTACCTTCTCCTCCGATATGTCTTCTGCATTCTCCCTCGATATGTCCTCTAACTTGTCCTTCAACTTGTTCTTCGATGCATTAATCACATGACCAAGATGTTTAGCAAACATTTAAGCAAATATGCCACAAACAAAGGCGGTGAGTTGTATTTGGGAACACAAAAGAAATTGTTTCTTTTGCCATTGCCATTGCGTCTTGATCTGTGAAAATTGTGCTTGGGTGCTTTCCGGACATGGTCGCTAGAAAGGTCTCAAATAGCCAAACAAATGATTCAATAGTCTCATCAAATATAAGTGCACACCCAAAGATGATAGTTTGCTTGTGGTGATTGCAGCCAAGAATCGGAGCAAAAGGCATTTCAAATTTATTTGTTTGAAATGTGGTGTCAAAGGACACAAAGCATCACCAAAGCATTTGTAATCCATGATAGACGGCCATCCGCCCAAAAGAAATTTGCTATACGGCCGATTCCTTATCCACCGAATGGCAAAAAAAAGTAGGATCCTGTAATTGTTTATTTTCGGATATTCGGATAAGGTTTGTGCATCATTGGCTTCTAAGTATTGTCTGCGCTCGCGACCAATCTCATTATAGCAATCTTTCTTAGAAAATGGTATTTTGTCTTCCCCTCCATAATGCTCCTTCATGAAATCAAAAACCTATCCTGGCTTCATTCCGGCCTGTTGTATCTCGCCCAATTAATTGTCTATCGGCTTCTATAACCTCTCGTTGGGACCTTAGCTTATGTTTCTTATTTGGACTAGCAAGATAATGGTTATGCTCTAGTACAACCTTTTGCTTTGCCCAAACATTTTCCTTGCCGATACTAAACTGAACACGAGCGTCACAACCGGTCCTTGTAATATCCTTTTGTGATTGTTCATTCCTTCGATACCCTTGCCGTTGCAAACCATAAATTTCGACTTAAAGCGCCATCCGGACGGCGCTTTGTCGAGCTTCTTCTAACACTGAACCCAACCTCGCCCTGCATAATCGTTGTACATCTCAAAAGCCTTTTTCTTAGAATCAAACGCGTTATTCCAACTTCTCGGTCTGATCAAATGTAATCCGGATTTATCAATCACCTGCTGCACATATGAATTTTCAATAAAACAAATTAATAAGAAATACGACATTCGAGATCAAGTATAATAAAATGAATTAATATAGACTCTACTTTTTTTTTTACTCAATTTACCTCGTTACATACTTCAGTTTCCACTAATCCAACATGGGTTATTTCTTGTTCTTCTTCTCACGATCGCCACCGACATTGTCAATCAAGGATGGAACATTTAATCTACATCATAAGGTCTAATAAGTAATATGATCCTCACATGGAGCGATGATGATAGAACGATGACCAAGACATGGCAAAGCGAGGAGAAGCCGCAATCAGTTTACTGAAGACGACGGCGATGGATCACCGTGCTCCAACACCGATTCGACCCGCCCGCCGCGCCGCTTAGCGCCCTCGGCGGCGGTGTGTGAACAGCCTCTTGTTCACCTCCATCGATGTGGCTCTTGTCGAGTATGGATCCGTCGCGCCGCCAGGCGCCATGGGCTACGCGAATCGGACGGGAGTCGCAAGAACTAGGATCAGATAAGGCGGCGCAATATGGCGGCGCGTATGGGAGTCCGTGCCTCTCGTGCCCTCGACCGAACCGATCGTGGGCAACGCGGCGCATACGCGAACTCAGATGCGGAGCCGAGCGATAGCAGCCCTCGTGCGGCGGCGGGGGAGACGCTTGCGCCGGAGCCGATCGCAGCGGATCGCAGCCGCGGCAGCATGCAAGCGAAGCGAGCGATGTTGCAGCGCGGCGCATGCATGCAGGTATAGAGGCGTTCGACGCCTTTGTGGCCACGCGGCAGCCATCGCGGCGGAGAACCATGCGGTCGTGTCCGCACGGCAGGCTCAGACGTCGTCTTTTTCCGTGTTTGGTTTGTTGGCTTATTGAGCCTGGCCAACAAATGTAGCCTGGGCAACCCTGGCCTGGTTCTGGGTAGCCAACCACCCTGTGTTTGGTTGCATGCAAATGTGAGCCTGGCTGCAGTGAGTTTCTGTTTGGTTGAGTGTATTTCTAAGAATCACCGTGGCTGAACATGGGTAAGTTTACCCCATATAAGCATTTCGTCGAACGCATTCAGAGCAGGCATCTCCGTCGTCGTTGATTCCTTCCGTTCATCCTCGTCCTCCTCCCATCGACATTCCAGCACACATCCAGCATCAAGGTGGCAAGTCTGAGCTGAACATCTGCTGCTCTTCCCGGCCGGACCCCAAGCCGTATGAACTGACGAGAGCTCCAGCGCTGGACCCGCTCGAGCAACACGAAGACGGCCGATGCATCTGCCCAAATCGCCGCATCTGGACGAGCAGGCATGGCTGATGGCACAATCTTACGATGATGAAGTCCTTTATGTTGTCGCGTGTGAGCTTCACCTCCTCCGCCGGGTCCTCCGCCTTGTCCACAGGTCCTTGTCCATGAGGACGTCGAGCAGGTCCTTGCTGGGAGCGCGCTGTCGGCGGCCATGGCGCGGCAGGTCGTCCGTGTCCTCGTCGTATTAATCGCAAGATCGAGCAGGGTGCGGCACCGGCAGCGCACCATCGGCGGCCATGGCGAGGCGCGCCGTCCGTGTCCTCATCGTAACATCTGCCGAGCACGAGCCCAGGCACCGGTCGCAGGCATAAGCAGAGGCGCTCGAGCTCCGCTTCCTCATCAGCATCCACGCGCTGTAACGCTGAATTCTTGCCCAGACTGGCCTGGCCGGGTTGGGCGCAGCAACCAAACACACCCATAATGACCCTGGAGCTTCGTCTTCATGCGAAGGTCGCCCATGCATTGTGGACCCTGACCCTGGAGCTGCGGAAGTAGGATCGGTGGCCGGACGCTGGACCGAGCAGGGGACTCCGCGGGCCTCTGCTCCATCCCCTGCATCCAGCGGCTGACACCATCCTTCCATCTGCCGGCCGAGCCCCTGTGCAGTGCAGTTTCTCTTGGCCGTCCGGCCTGATTCGCCAGCACTCCAGTTTCTCTTGGGAGCTTGTGCAGTTGTGGCACCGGACACCAAGCACGAAGAGGATGTTGGTGCCTAAAGCCCAGGGTGCCACAGGGCCCGTGGTGCCAGCAAGCTGACGACGTCGGTGGTTGTGGTTGTGACTAATGACTAGATAGTGAGAGGTAGGCTGTCAACAATCTCAGTTTTGACTGCAATTCTGAAACCATGTTTTCTTTCTCTAATATCAAACAAAAATTGTAAAGAGAAGAATCACTGTCTCAACGTTTGTGAAACTTTGTACACGTAAAATGACATGTTGTTATTTTATTATGAAGGTACTATATTCTTAAAAAGATTGCTAAAAGAAGTGGAAATATTTCCCCGGACGCTGATGCTCTGCCATTATCAGGCTTGGGTTAGTGTATGATCCTTTCTTTCTGCTGGAAGTGGTGGTCAGCGGGACAAAGATGGCTGGGCAACTTCCTTGGGATTCTCTGACATAAGGTGTGTTGCTTTGGCGTCGAATAGTTGTAAGAAACTAGCATTGTTGTGCCTACAGGAGACGTTGAAATATGTTTTCTATGCAGCTGAGATAAATTTACAGTGATCACTTTTAATGCGTTTCTGCCAATTTTGTTGTTTCTTCCGCAGGTATGGAGCCTTCTTGTACTAAATGAACTCAACAGCTTGTCAACTGAAATGAGGCCTCAGTCTCATTTGTGTCTAGATGCATCAGTAGTAGGGATTCACTCAACTTAAAGGAGGCCGGATCTGTGTCATCCACTGTTGTATTTCTTTTTCACTGATTGATGCGTGCCAAGTGAAACTGAATTGCGACGATACATCAACATGACAGCAGGTTTTATCCCCAGCTGCACATCAGCTTCGTGTGAAGCTCCATGCATCATCCACCCTGTCCCTGGGGCTAGCTCCGGATGCGGGATCCACTGGACCGAGCAGCGAGCTGGGGACTCCGCGAGGCTCTGCTCCGTCCCCTGCACAATGGTCGATGCCATCTTGGGCTTGGAGCACCACCATTGGCTCGCCGGGGTCCAGTGCAGGCACCGCTTGCTCTCAGGACGACCGAAACTCTGCCTAGGAGAGTTCACAACAAGCTGCTTGGAGCATCTCCTCCTGACGTAAGCTTGTACTTCCCTTGTCTTGTGTCTCTACCATTTTGGTACATTTTTCATTCATTCATTCATGTGTGCCAAGTGAAACTGAATTGGATCCAAACATGTGAACATGGCAGCATGTTTTATCACAAGTGCAAGCGGCACATCCATCAGTTTCGTGTGAAGCTCCATGCATCATTGACCACATCATTGACCCTGACTCTGGGGCTAGCCGTGGCGCTTCAGAGGCACGGCGCATGGCTGCAGAAGATGGGGACAGAGAAATCTTCTCGCTTTTGCTTCGTCGTGGTAACATGGGGATGGGGAACTGGGACTGCGGAGCATGCTGGAGCCAGAGTGCCGGCTCAAGGGGATTGGCAGGCCTCCATACTTCGACCGGTGGATCAACCTCGGGATCCCCTTCGTGGCGGCATTCCGTGGAAGCAAGCCGGCGCCCGATTTGGCAGATGCAGTTAGGATGGCAGGAATGGAGTGGGAGGGTCGCCCGCGTGGTGCGTCGCATGACGCGCACAACACAGCTCTGCTTCTTGGGGAGCTGATGCGGCGGGGCGTCGAGCTCGGCATCACAAGCTCGCTGGTGCCAATGCCAGCACCACAGCTTCTGTAATTCCAGGGACAGTTGGTTGCCATAGGGAGCAATGTGCATGATATGATACATCTCATGTTGAATTATATTGGAGTTCATGTCAGAATATTGGAGTGAATGTGTCTTCCTGAAGCCAACATCCAGTTTTGCAGAGGTTCGAAATATAAAACTTGTGTGTACATTACATTGTATTGTTTAGTCACAACTCAAGAGTCAGACAGTGAGTCCTATATATGTGGCGTGTGAGAGTATCTGCACATTCTCACACTGAGCCAGCAACAACCAGAACAATGTTGCGGCAACCATTATATTGTGTAGACACGCATTATAGACAGCAATGAGACTTCGCTAAGCAAATTCCGACATAAATCCGAGAATGTAGATCAGTGGAGAGAAATATTGCCTCCTTTTTAGTTTGATTTGAGACACAAGTTCATGTTGATTCAGTGCTTTTGTTTTCTTCTTTATTAATCTGTCATTGGAAGTCAAAATTTTTCAGGATGCTTGGCTATATACCATATCCACTGCAACATATTTTTTTTTCCTCAAAATTCAGATTTGTTGTATGAAAAATTACATGATTCTTAAGAGAGTGGGTTTACTATAGTACTGGGCAACTGACTCTTTTATAAATGCCACATGGCTCTTTGTGTATGCGGCTATACACTAGGGGATCGACCATGAACAGGCATACTACTGTAGTATATGAACATAGTTAATTGGCATCAGGCTAGGGTCAGGCAGTAATTCTAACTCGTACGTTTGCCGGGGCCGGCTAACGTTGATCTGAGCTGCACATTTATGTCTCCTAACTTGTGTAGGATACTTGATATTAAACCACATCGTTTGCACTGTAACAAAAATCTTCTCACCAATTTCGTGGTCATGGTCACTGTCTGCAGAAAGCAAAGCAGAGAGGTAGGAGTACAGGAGAGCCCGTGAACAACCGGCAATGCCACATGCTGACCGTACGTCGTCCTCCAGTTGACGCCCGTTGACGCAGGGATGTGCCTGCTTGCTTGTCATGGTGCATTATTGCTCATCAGCTCCTCCGTCCGATCCTGATTAAAAAGGCTCCTCCGTCTAATCTTTTTTCCACGGTGTGACGTTGTGAGTACCTTAAACCATGATCAGGAATCCACTGAAACATTTTTTTGTCAGAATTTTAGTGACCATTTTTCACCGACTTTTTCCACGGTCTTGAGAGAGTGGGGCTACGAGAGTACACAGCGGGGTCACTCACTGTTTGCTGTGTCGATGCCACTTGGTGATCTGACACTAGCACTCTGCACTCAACCCGAGGGATCACTATGTGCGTAATTATTCTAACTTGTACGGTTGATGGCCTGTGCTTGTTTGGAACTAACATAAAACATAGGAACGGGAAACACAGAGAAAAGTGATATAAGCATCTTAGCAAAAACTGAGGAAAGGAAAAACATAGGAATATGATGTGCAAGAGTGTTTGGAACGTAGGAAATTGAAACGTGGGAAAAAGCAGCTGAGGAGAAGTACAAGCACAAAATAAACAATCAAAGTATAAAATAGTAGTCACCTTGCTCTTTTTCTGGTGGCAATGCATCCCATCCGATGCGTTTAATGGTGTGATAAGATTTGGGACTTCGCAAAGGAAGCAGAAACCGGAGATCGGACTGGAGTTTTTGTTTCCTGTGAAATCGTGAAGGTTGTTTTCCAAACGTGCTACTCGTTTTCCCGTTCCAACGTTTTCATTTCCTAAAAAAAAATCTTTGATACAAACAGCCTCTGAACTTTTGGTATGAACGGTTCTTATCATATTCAACTTGTGCTTTTTGTTTAGATTGCAAGTTTTTGCAACTTTGCTACTCAGAAGCACTTTTCGCTTTTTGTATTTGACAAATATTGTCCAATTATAGGCTAATTAGGCTTAAAAGATTTATTCGTAATTTATAACTAATCTATACAATTAGTTATTTATTTTATCAACATTTAATGCTCCATAGATGTGTTCAAAATTGATGTGATAGAGAGAATGAAAATTTTTTTTATTAATGAGCAACATTGAAAAGTAATTAGAGCAGCTTTTTGCATTTTGGTTGGCAATTCTTCATGTTTGCCAACTCCCAAATCAATAAGACGACCCGGCGGCGTCAGTGGTCAAACCTTGCCCTGCAGTATCCCCAGCATTCAGCGGCGGCGGTGAGGACCACCTAGCCCGTCAACAGCGAGGCTGCCGCCGCGAAGCAGCACCCAAACGCCAGCGTCCACGCAGGGGAAGGAGTCCACACACGCGGGAGGACAACCGTCGCCACGAACCTAGGCAATTGCCAAGCCTCGCACCACGCGCAAAAATGTGTTGGGAAGAGTTCTTTTGCCAAACTCACTAAATTGCCAACTCTAAATGCAAAACTGTTGGAGACTATTTTTTAAAATTTTGATAAAAATATAAAAATGATAAGTATAAATGTAAAACTGTTGGAGTTGCTCAGTGAGACGGGGAGATGGTGAACTTAAGCTATGTTTTAGAAGTTACAGGGTCTACGAGAGTACTATACGGCGGGGTCACTGACTCACTGTCTGCTGTGTCGGTGCCACATAGTAATGTGACACTCACTCTCCACTCTACCCGAGGGATCACTATGTGCGCAATAATTCTAACGCGTACGTTTTGGCACCTTTCTTGTCTCCTAAAATATTACTATTACATGTGTGTTGATGCCTAAAAAGTGTTACTGTAGCGAACTAAAAAACACCGTAACACTTTTTGTTTGTTTGCAGTAAATATTATTATCGCCGCCATAAGGTAAGTAGGCTCAAAAGAATCACCTCGCAATGTATATCTAAAGCTGTGCAATTAGTTTCTTTTGTTTACCTATATTTTATACTCGGGATCGTCTTTTTGGTATATTTAATGTTTCGATGTTATGAGAATTTTAGAAATTTTAGAGAAAAGTTATGTCACATGCCGGGGAGATAGGGCCCGGGATGGCGGGCCAAAGAGGCCCGCGCCCACGGAGGCGCAGACCATTTGGAGGCGCCCTAGGGGTGCCGCGGCGCCCCTCCCTCCCCGCCGCCATCTTCCCGTGTCTTCTTCGAAATTAATAAAGTAAGAGTTCGGTTAGGATTATCTTATGACTTTTTGGTATGCAAGGGTATTTCAATTCTATAAGCAAAACCATTATTAGGAAATAAATAGTATTGCTTGTAAAAGGTAATCAAACTCTATAAGGAAACCTTTAGAGATTGCTTAGGGTACAAGTCCCACCGAAAAGGCTATATAAGTAAGAGTCTCTGTAATCTCTTAGGGTAATAAGCAATAAATATCAATTCCCTTCTCTCGCTCCCCTGTCCCATGCACCCGCCCACGCCACCGCCCCGCCCGCCGCCCGCAATTGATCACCAAACCATGTATACATTAATTGCAAGTTTGTCTATGAAACCGTGCAATGAAACTCTCCGTTGAGAGAGTCAATTTCATTTGTTAATCTAGATTTGCAAAGCTGATGTGTCAACCTTGGAAACAATAAAATGAATCGTCATTGAGACGGGCCTAAAGTTATGTTTTTTAGATATTAGCCTTGTTTAGTTGCAGGCAGAATTTAAAATGTTAGAATTTAAACTCTAACACTTTCGTTTATATTCGGTAAATATTGTTTAATCATAAACTAACTAGGCTCAAAAAATTTATCTCGTGATACACAATCAAACCGTGTAATTAATTATTTTTACCTACATTAAGTGCTCTCTCTAGATTGATGTGATGGGTAAAGAGTGAAAGTGTCATGACCCGCCGCTGCACTAGGCCTAAGGCCGTCTTGTATGCGGCAGCGGCTTCGTGGCCGCCGCCATCATCATCCGCCGTAACGTGCCACGTCGGTTGCTTCGCAATTAAGTAAGGAATATTTAAGGAATAAAGATAGGAATAAAATAGAGAATAAATAGGTTGCTTGTGAGAGAGGTATTCCAATCTATAGGAAACCTCCTAAAGATTGCTTAGCGTGCAAGTCTTCCCGAGACTATAAATACAAGGGAGAACATGTCGTTTGGATCTTAATCGAAAAAAAATAAAGGGGTTACACCCAAAAACTCTCCAACTCTCTAGCTCTCAATCTCTCTCCTTCCCACGCGACGTGTGCCGTCGGCTACCCTCGTCGCCGCACGCCGGCCGCCTCGTCGCCAAGGCGCCGCGGCGCCGCGCGCCGCCCGCCGATGCCCGCTTCGCGGCCTAACGCGCCGCCCACGCCGCCCCTCCACCAAGCGGCGCCCCCTTCCTTCCTCTCTCTCTCTCGCTTGCTGCTACCACGTCATCTTCGCTGCGTCTACTACCTCACCTTCATCATCAATCGTCACCGACGATGCTACCGCCGCCGCCGCCCCTCCGTCGTGGCTCCCCGCCATCCTCACCACCCGACGATCGGCAATCATGTGTCAATTCGGCCCAATCTAGCCGAATCGACAACCGGTATCCGGAGACCGGGGCGATTCCCACCACCGGCGGCTTCCGACCACCGCGGCACCAAGATCCGATGGGCAACCACAAATGCGTCGAGCTGCGGATGGGGGCCACCTTCATCGACTTCTTGAGACGCTTCGATGATCGACCGCCCTCGACGACATACAACGGCGACACTCTCGAGTTGAATCTTTTTGGCGACACGGCCCACGGCGCCGCCAACAACGCCACCGCTGCCATGGCCGTTCCCGACATCAACAATGCTCCCTTCGACATCCACGATGACCCGGTGGCCAAGACAGCAAAGCAACACCGCAGCACGCGGCCTTGCTGTCCGACGACACGCGCCCACGACGTCACCTCAGCCACCACCGACGACGCCCCCCGCCATGGGCGCCCGCCGGCGACGACGACGCTCCTACCGGCGCAGCCCTACGCCCCCTCCATGATCATCGACGCTGCAAGCAACGAGCACGCCTACCCCATGGGCGCCCCGGCCGTTGCTCCGCAGATCGATCGAACCGGAGGCTACCACCGACGTCCACCACTGTTCGACGAAAAGCCTACCCAACTAGGCCAACGTCTCACGGCTCCTACAATGTCTGAGATAAGTCCCCCTGTCACTACCAACATCATCCTTGACATTGGGAACATCCGGGAGTGCCAACAAGGATGACTCAACGACGTCGCCTGACGTCAGCACCGACGTCGCCAATCTCAACCCCGACGTCCACGACATCCTGGACAACAACGGCGACATGACCAACAACGCCAACAACTTCGCCGACCAGGACATCACACGCTCCACGTCACTAGGCAAGTCCCTCCAATCAACAAGGAGCTTCTACCTCTATCACTCATGCTCCAACGATGTCGCCGACATCGTCAACCAAGTCGATCTTCGACCCGGCATCATCGGCGAGAACAACGACACCCCGAACGGCGTCAACGACATCCCCGACATCACCATTAATGTCGCTAGCCACAATGCTTGCGGCATCGACGACATCGACAGCGACAAGGGACGCTACCATGGGCACCATGAGCGGCAACGGCGTCCTCAAGGATGCCAACGCCAATGACGTTCTCCCCGATGTCGACTACGTCTTCACCATGCCTACCATCGACAATAACTACAAGGGCATCAACCACGGCGACATCCTCGCGGCCAACCTCGACATTGGCGACCACGGCGTTCCACACACATGGCGCCACGGCCGACGAGAACACCGACGCCCCGAGGCACCACCAAGGAGGCGGTCGTTCACTCGCCCGACCTTCGACGGCGACCTACTACACTGCTGGACATTCGGGCCGACATCGACAATGGTGGAGAACACCATCAATCAAACCGCAGCTCCAAAGAAAGGCGACATCATCAGCACCACGCAAGCGTAACATCGGGTACCGCGATTTGCCAACGGCGACAATGGCACTCCCTCTTTCTTTGGCTCCTCCGCATCACCAAGGCGCCGCGGAGGCGGAGACACCATACCATGGTGCCACACCCTCGGTTTTGGGGCGTCCTTCAACGGCGACACCAACAACCATCGCAGCGTCGACTTCGCGACTCTGGCGGCGAGGGGCGACTCGAGCCATATCGGTTGGCTCCCATGTTCCTCAACGATATTTATGCCCGATGCGACTACGCCAACATACCGTGGGCTGCACCGCACCGGAGACGCCCTACATAGGGAGCACTACGAACCAACTCGTCAAGGAGTTCGACGCTTCCATCTTGACAAGCCTCGACTTGTGAGCTTCGGCGGCGATGACAAGAGGTACATACCACCCACATCAACCTTTGTTACCTTGTCGGCCGTCAATACCCCCGAGGCTCCCATTCTTCATCAAGCGGCAATACGAATTGGCAACAACCTACTTTGCATCGACGGAACCATCAAGCCCCGACTAGGAGCAACAACTTGGGCGCCCGGCAATGGAGATTGTCTTACTCAACAACCATCACTACTACGTCATGGACTTATCACAGGTGCTACGGGATATTCTCCAATTAGTAAAGGTCAGGACACCCATCTTCGCCCAACTCATCAACAAGCGACCACGGTCTTTGAAGGGCACATGAGACGGTATTTGTCGGCGAAAGGGGGGAAATGTTATGACCCGCGCCGCACTAGGCCTAAGGCCGTGTGCTTATGCTGCGGCTCAGGGCCGGCCGCCGTCATCCCCCCCGTAATCAGCGCCCCGCGTCGGTTTCGCAATTAAGTAAGGAATATTTAAGGAATAAAGATAGGAATAAAATAGGGAATAAATAGGTTCCTTGTGAGAGAGGTATTCCAATCTATAATGAAACCTCCTAGAGATTGCTTAGCGTGCAAGTCTTCCCGGGACTATAAATACAAGGGAGTTTGTAATCGTTTGGATCTTAATCGAAAAATTAAAGGGGTAACACCCAAAAACTCTCCAGCTCTCTAGCTCTCAATCTCTCTCCTTCCACCAAGCGTGCGC
The DNA here is from genome assembly GCA_015847255.1 of Hyparrhenia diplandra. Taxonomy (NCBI): domain Eukaryota; kingdom Viridiplantae; phylum Streptophyta; class Magnoliopsida; order Poales; family Poaceae; genus Hyparrhenia; species Hyparrhenia diplandra. The sequence goes on from JADLZK010011669.1 coordinate 1,837,068, forward strand.
TTCGTCCACCCACACGCCACCGCCCTTGGCCGCCTCCTCATAGCGCCGCTTCCCGGGCGGCAGCGCCCGCGCCGCCGGGCCCCGCCGCCGACGCGCCCTTCGCCCTTCCTGACGTAACGCCGCGCGCCGCCGCACGCCCGCCTCCTCCACCAAGCAGCCGCCCCTTCCTTCTCTCTCTCTCTCTCTGCTGCTACACGTCATCTTCGTGGCGTCTACTACCTCACCTTCATCATCAATCTCGTCACCGACGATGCTGCTGCCGCCGCCGCCCCCTCGCCGTGGCTCCTCGCCATCTTCACCACCCAACGATCGCCAATCATGTGTCGATTCGCCCGTAGCCGGAATCGGCGGCAGAGAAAACATGCTATGAGGGAATGCGCACAACTCATCTGTGTGATTTTTATTTTTACAAAAAGCTTGATAAATTTAACTAGCTAAAATCACAGTCTGCAGAGAGGCAGGCTGCTCTGTCGATCCCACGTGGTGACCGTCCTGTATGTTCCCGAACGCCATGGTAAAATGCATGCATTGCCTGGCATCCCGCATCCCCACTGCTCGCTGCTCAGCTTGTCGACCACCTCGCCAGTAGTCACCACTAGAACCTCCTCCATCCATTTCAGCTCTTGTTCTCCTCCATCGTCTCCGCCGCCGGCGATCTCTCTCGATCTGCCAGTCCCGGGCTTGCGGTTCCATTGTTCGCTTGCTTGTCTTCCTGGTGGGTAAGCTGCTTTGACTGGATAGTTTCGTTTTCTTCTGGTAACAGCTAGCAGCATCAGATTTGTTTTGCTTCGTACTCATAGTGTCCCATACTCACTGCTAATGGTGATTTTCTCTCTCCCAATGCAATGCAAACGCACACAGCAGCAGCTAGCTCTCTGAACATCTTCCGATCCGGTGCTACTCTCCATCCATTTCAAGTCAGTTATGTATTAGTCATCAGTCATATATTATCATCAACAACCGGCAGCAACAGCTTTCAAGCTAAGCTAGGTTTGTTCGGTGGATCTGCTGATATTTGCGAATTACATCTACATCAGTATTGCTTATTAGTGGTTTATGCGGCAGCCACTCCACCACTGCATGTCTGAGAGACTGAGAGTTCTCACCGGCAGGCACTCTCTCCCCTTGTGGTTCAATTCCTTGCTTGCTAAGATCAGACTCTGCTCGTCCTCTGCTTGGTGAGTAAACATGTAGGTAGCTTTTCTCCTGTCTATGGCAGCAGAAGCAACATCAGTATTGCTTATTAGTGGCACTTTCTAATGTTGTTTTCATACCTCGCTCCCTGCACGCAGAAGCATCGAATCAACTCAAGAGATCTTGTGATCCACTGGTGTCGTACTGCTCGCACAAGCATGCATCAAACTCGATCAGGAGAAGCATCAAGTAGAATGTCATTGAAACAACTTGGGTGACAGATCAGATCGGATCCTGCTGGTTTCTCTACATGGTGAGTGAATATCTACACAGTTTTGACTTTTCAAAAAAAAAAAAAAAAAAATCGACACACTTTTTCTCCTATGGTAGCAGCAGTATTGCTTATATATGGTGGTTTCATTTCATCTCCCTGCACGCAGAAAGCTTCACTCAAGAGATCTTCACTTGTCGAGGCATCTTGCTTCCGGTCTTGTGGACAGTAAACATATGGGAGATCGCCAGGCTTGAGTTGACGAAGGGAGTTTGCAAGCACTGATTGTGTTCCCAACATAATTTCGGAGATCAAATTCTGCTCGTTCTCTTATTTATAGGTGAGAAACTCTTGTACTACGCACACAAAGTTTCGTCAATTCTCTCTCAAAAGCTACCATCCTTGTACTCTGCATGGACACAAAGTTTCGTCAATTCACTATCTCTCAAAAAAAAAAAAAAAGTTTGATCAAACAAGCACTTAATCAATTAGCCACTTACCGGGCATTTTGCTAATTGTGGCTTCTTCTCCTTAGGATGGCGACTGCGGTGCTGGGGAAGGCACTGTATTACTTTGGGGACAAACTGCTGGCTTACTTCACGGACAACGTGCTCAAGGACTGGGCAGCCACCGTGGAACTCGGCGACAACGTTGTCAGTGACCTTGAACTAGAGCTGCTGTCAGTGCAGGCGGTGCTTGAGCACATCTGCGGCAAGGAAATACACAACTTGGCGCTCAAGCAGCTTCTAGAGAAGCTGCAGGATATCGGGTACGACGCTGATGACGTTCTGGACGAGCTGGACTACTTCCGCATCCAGGATGAGCTGGACGGCACCTTCCATGCCGCCGACCAGCATGCCCAAGGTTGGGCTCACAACCTGGCTCTGAATGTGCATCACACCGCAGAGGCTACCGCTGGTAAACTCAATTGTTTGCCCGCAAGTTCAAGAGCTTGCTGCGACACCATTATCCGTGCTGTCGGTAAATGCTTCCCTTGCTCACCTCTGCCATTACTTCGTGATGATGATGAAGAGAACAGTGAGAATGGCATGCAGCACAATTCATCAGAGAGGTACCATACAAATGAACACCAAAGTTGACATTTGATAGGGTGGGTGCCTCCAACAAAATAAAGAGTATTGTGAAGGAAATGAAGGAATTGAGACAACGGATTACTGAAATTATTACAACTATAGGTTTTCACTGGGTCATGGTTCCAAATAGTGCACAGAGTCATCATCGCATCACAACCTCTGAAAGCATAGAGCCGAGATTGTACGGCAGGGACCTTATGATGAATAGAATCATAGATGATATCATAAACAGTAAATATTCCAGTGAGGTCCTCACAGTCATTCAATTGTCGGTCCAGGGGCATAGGAAAGACAACTCTTGCACAACACATATATCACAGTGAAAAATTGCAACAACATTTTGATCTCAAAGTTTGGACATGTGTATCACTCAACTTTGATGTGAACAAGCTGATGGAAGAAATTCAAAAATATATCCCTAAAGTTGACAATGAAAGAATAGGTACTCCTGGAGAGCTGATTGGGCAACGATTAATAAAAGGTAGAAAACTTTTGCTTGTACTTGATGATATGGGACTGCAAAAATGAGGATCAATGGAAACAACTACTTCTACCATTCAAAAAAAATCACAAGAAAGGGGTAATATAATTCTAGCCACAACTCGGTTTCCAGCACAAGCACAAATAATGACTCAAAAGGCTGGTCATTCAATGTATTTGCAAGGCCTAAAAAAGTGAAGAATTTGAGAAATTATTCATAGATATTGTATTCGGTGATGATGATCAATCTAGAGGCAACCATCAATTCTTATTTGATATTGGGTCTAAGATAGCTGGTAAACTAAAGGGCTCCCCTCTTGCGGCAAAAACTGTTGGTAGATTGTTAAAAACCAAACTTGATCTGAATCAGCGGAAAAACAGTGTTAGAAAGTAAGGAATGGGAGCAAAGTGATGATGAGAATGATATTATATGGCTGCACTAAAGTTGAGCTTTGATTACCTACCTTCTCATCAACTCAAGAAATGTTTTACCCTACTGTGCTTTGTTTCCTCAAGATTATAAATTCATAGAAGAAGACCTAATTAACTTCTTGATAGGACAAGAAGTCGTCCATTCATCATGTGGTGAAAATAAAACGGTTGAAGATATTGTGCAAAATCATCTTACCAAGTTGGTTGATTATGGATTTTTGGAAAGGAAACAAAAAAAAGATGAAAGAACTTGCTACAATATTCATGATCTCTTACATGAATTAGCACGTAAAGTTTCATCACATGAGTGCCTTGTAATTGATAGTTTTCAATCTCATGTGAGGTCCTTACAAAAGTACTGCCATCAATCCGCCACTTGTCTATCAACATAGAGGACACAAGTGTAAATGGCAGATTGGTTCTCAAAAAATTGTGTGGAGGATTTCAATGCATTCCTTAAAAGGATACAAGTTGAAAAGCTACGGACTTTAATGTTATTTGGGGGAACACCATGGCTGCTTTGTGAAGGCTTTTGGTGATTTATTTAGGGAAGCAAAGGCCCTTTGTGTTATTTTTTTACGTCGGGAGCATCCTATGATATGAAAGATTTGTTGCACAACTTTTATTATCTTCTTCATCTTCGCTTTCTTCGGATTCAAAGTTCTCTCGTATATGAAGCAAGATTTCCAAATAATATTTCGATTCTATCACATGAAGGTCCTAGATGCAAAACATTGTGACATCACTCATGATCTGCTAACAAGTGATATCACCAACGTTGTAAAATTGCGTCATCTTCTTGTTCAAGATGATACAATACACTCTAGCATAACCGAGGTTGGAAAATTAAAATCATTACAAGAGTTGAGAAGATTTGGGGTCAAACAGGGATGATCAAGGTTTTATGTTAAGGCGAGATAGGACATTTGAAAGAACTGTGTGGATTATTAAGCGTTTATAATCTTGAAAATGTTCAAGTGAAGGAAGAAGCGAGATAAAGCAAAACTATCGGATAAAAGCCACCTAAAAGAGTTGATATTACATTGGGATAATATCGACCGAGGCGCCAATGATTCAACACTAGAAGAACATGTTCTTGAAAGGCTTAGGCCAAGTAGCAATCTTTTGAAGTTATCAATTAAAGGTCACAGGGGGAACCACTTGTCCTTCATGGCTTGGTACTAACCTCTACGTAAAAAATCGGAATCTACGTGCCTAGAAGGTGTAGCTTGGAAAAAATTTCGCCTATAGGCGGATTGTCGCTAGTTGATTTGCCTTGTGAGGAAAATATCTCAAGCAACATCATTAAAGAAAGGTTCGAAATTTGAGAAGGCTAGAACTTTGTAAAGTGGACATGATTGAAAAATGGGCTATGCATGCTCCTTGTCACCTGTTTCCTTTCTTAGAAGTGCTTATCATTAAGGATTGCCCTCTTCTTATGGAGTTGTCATTTCAACATTTTGATTGTTGTCAACAAGGCAAAGAGGTAAATGCAGATTTATTTCCTAGACTCGTGAGCTGGAGATTACAAACTGTCCACAACTATCATTATTTCCTCCCGTTCCTTGGACTAAAGCTCCATGCTCCATTAATATAGAAGGAATTGGAAGGTCATGGCTTGGTAAAATGGTTTGTAAGAAAAATTACAGATATGGATTTGGAAATGGATATAGTTTGACCATTGAGGGAAATAAGGATACAAATGATAGCACCTTTTGGAATGTGCTAGCTTTTTATAATCTAACTGGGCTGAACGAGTTGAGCATGAAAAGGTGCCAATCCCGCCATTTGCGTGTTACTTACAAATTACGTCATCCCTAAGGATCCTAGAGATGTCATGTTTGAGTAATGGTCCCATTTGTTGAAGTGGCAACCATGTCAAATATCAGTTTCAGGTTGAGCAGTTGTTGTCCATCATGGAATGGAATGCTAGTGGGAAGGAGTTAACACGACTTCTCACCTACTTCTCGAAGGTCTCGGATCTGCATTTGTGGTATTGTGGGAAGGTAACAGAGCCGGGTGTGAATGTGAAGGGCCAGCGGGCAACAGAAACACCATTGTTTTCAGCTAACAAAGTGGAGCAGCAGCAGGATGCAAGAGCTGAGGACGACGTAATAGTCGCATCAGAAGAAGCAAAACACGACCTCTTACTTTTGCCTCCCCAAGCTGCGGGGAGCTGGATATCTACTATTGGCGAGCTGAGCCTCCTCCGCTCCAATCCACATGATGAAATCAACGAAGGAGGAGGGCTCCATGGTCTAACCTCCCTCGAGGCGCCTAAAAATGGGGGGTTGCCCCAAGCTCTCGGCCCGCCGACTGTTGCTTTTGCCTCCGCAAGCTGCAGGAGCCGGAGATTAAACTTTGCCAGAGCTGAGGCTCCTACGCTCCATTGCACATGATGACGGCAATGAAGAAGATGGACAACGTGGGGGAGGAGGAAGGCTCCAAGGAACATCCCTACGACGGTTGAAAATCTCTAATTGTCCCAAGCTCCTGTCCGCCTATTCGTCTTCATCCTTCACTTCTTTTTCCCCCTTCCCCAACTCCCTGGAGCACCTTCATATTTCAGATGACGTGGGCACGGAGGTCTGCCTCTATCAAACCTCACCTCTCTCACAAGTTTAGAGCGCCACACTTGGACACACAATCCTTCATATTCAAGAGGCGAGGGATGGTTGTGTCTCCTCACCCAAGGCCATCTCACCAAATTATCGTAAGTAACATGCCCAATTTCTTTGTTGATTCCGGTCCCTCACGGGTGGATGAGCTGGAGATTCCATCTTGTTCTCTCAAACTCGGGGAGCTCAAAATAGATGATGTGTGCGGATTCATTGCCGCGTCCCTTTGTCATAGCCTGCTCTTTTCCTCGCTCACCACATTGGAAATTTTTGAGGATCAAAAGGTTGAGTGCTTCACAGAGGAGCAAGAGGCCCTTCTATTCGTCAACTCCCTCGTGGAGATCACATTTGTGCTCTGCTTCAACCTGCAGTCCCTCCCCGAACGGCTTCATAGACTTCCCAACCTCAAAGAGGTTAAACATCTCGTTTTTTGCGGGAAAAATCCGGATACCACCCAAGGATGGCCTCCCAAGTTCTTTGGAAGAATTGTTTATCAGTGGTTGTCCACAAATCCGATCACTGCCCAAGGACTGCCTCCCGATTCACTTTGCAAAAATTAAGGATCCAAGACTGCCCAACCATCCTGTCACTGCCCGAGGTGGATGACCTTCCAAGTTCACTGCGAGAAATAGATGTCCGTTTTAGTAAAAGTGAGGAGCTAAAGAGTCACTGCCGCCAGTTGATTAATATCATCCCAATAGTCGAACCCCGACAAACCCAAGGTAACAAAGAGGTGGAAGTTCCCATCCATCAATTTCCCTTGATTCTCCCTGACCCCATAAACCTCAGTCATTCTTGTTTCGTTTATTTGGCCACAATTGATGTCTTCTTCAGGGTAACCCACTTGTGTTCATCTATTATGCAGGGCATTTCTTCATATCGTGCATTATTCTGTCATCTAGATTCTAATTCACACTTTTGAATTCTAAAACATGAATCTCTGCCCTCTGGACGCGCCCTCCACCTTGTACATCAAACTGGTAAGTGCCAAAATCACATCTGTAGTCTCGTACAACTATTTACAGGTTCATTATATTTCTTACTGCTTATTTGATGCTTGCTCTGGTTATTTATGTAGTTTACCCTTATTAATGCCTTTTTGTTTCGTGCCTAAAAATAGCCCTTTATATGCTTTCCATCAGCTGAATCTCTTTATCGTACTCCTGCCTTGTTCTGAATCTCTGAAGATTTACTGAAATATGGATGGCGTTGTATGATCTTTTTTCTAGCCAAAGGTATGCACTCCTAGGAAAGCCAGTTCAGGTTTCAGTCTTCCCATATCCCCTGGATCTGAGAAAAATTGGTTGGCTCTACTCTAGAAAAGGTAACAGAGTCATTTTAGAAAGTATTCCTTGTTTATGTTGAACATGATGTATTTATACACCCACTTATATTTTTTAAAAAAAATTAAATTCTGTATGACTATTTGATCTAAAAAAAATATCTGTATGACTCTTCGTTTTTCTCACTTTTCTCATACTATGCACAATTGTCTTGCACTGCAATTGATTCCCCTACTATCCAATAATGTAGTAAAATATGTAGGTGGAGATATGCTTTAATTGTCAGGTGATTAGCAGTTTAATAACACTCTCAGCTTGTATAACCTGTTTCAACTATTTCTATAGTGACTTGATGTACTGTTGCAGAAAAAAAAATTGCATCACTTTGCTTGTAACTGTGAAACTTCTTAACATGTTAAGTCGTTGATTTGGTGTCAAACAGGCACATGAAAATAGCATTGTTGCTTCCTACTGGAGAGATCAAAATTAGTTTTGTGTGCTGGCATGCTGCTTTGGGTGTAAGGCCAGAAATCAGATGAATCTATAATCTCTTTTCAATGATTTCATTCATGCCAATTTGGTTTCTTCCACAGCTTTGGAGCCTTCTAGTGCTAGATGCATTCAGCAACTTGACAACTGAAACGAGGCCTCATCTGTGTACAGATGCATCTGACTTGACTGAACTGGAAGAGGTCGGATTCATGGCCAGATGCATTTCGTGATGATTGCCATACAAGAGTGATGCTTGGACAGCCAAAGATTTGCCAACCAAATTACCCTGTAATCTTGACTGTAGTGCAAAACAATCATGCATGCACGTCCAGTGATCATCAATCACTGAATCATCACCCCCAGATGCTGTCTTAACCCCTCTCTACATTTTTCGTGTATTTTTTTCATTTATTTCGCAAGTGAATGGGAGCTATACTTGTGAACATGGCAGCATGTTTTTCTCCCGCGCTACATCAGCTTGGACCGAGCAGAGTAGGACTCCGCCAGCCTCTGCTCCGTCCCCTGCATCCAGCAGTCGATGCCATCTTGGAGGATAGCGCCTGTCCATGGGCTCTCAGAGTTTGGGTGCTCAAAGCCCAGGAAAGTCTGAGAATGGCGGCGCCCAGCAAGTTGCCGAGATCAGAAATCAGCAGTGCTTTCGATCCTGTTGTCGCGGCTCGATCGAGTGAGCGGAGGCAGTGGACCTGCTCTTCGGTTCGAGAGGCTGCGGCGGCTTGCCGATCGACCTTGGCCACCATCTCTGGCTCCGCACTGGACCTGCCGGCGACAATACGCTAGGATGGATAGCAGCACCGCTGGGATGTGGAAGCCCTCTGCACCTGTGGACAATACGCCAGGACGCTCTCTTCAGGTTCTCTCTCTCTGGTTGTTGTCTCTATATACAAAAACGTTCACGATTCCCTTCTCTGATTCAGAGTTTATGACCTGAGACCTGCAATTGTGTTCCGCGCTGCAGATTGCAATTGTAAAATGACTCAGCAGATTGGGAAACTAGCATCAGTACATGCATACATGCTGTGAATGGAAAAGATTGTTTAGAGGTAGATGCAGCTGAATATCGATCTTTCTTTTTCTTTTCTTTTTTCTGTGTAGTCAGTGTCTGTGTGCACGTCATGGAAGGATGGGCATTGTGAATGAGAAGTAGTGATTTTTTTAATCATCGTTTACACGTGACGTGACACCGACTTGTCCGATTGATGTACCTATGTTTTTTCAGATTTAAGTTTGCAAGCGGATAGTTGTCTGAAGCTAATGGATTCAAATTTGGAAGAGCAGTTGCAGGTACTTGGTTCAACCCCAATAGCCTTTGCATCCCTTCTATTCATGCTTTGTCATTCATGCTTGTCAAGTGAAACTGAATTGGAACGATACATCTGCAGGCAGCATGTTTCTCTCACGCGGCACATTGATCGGCATCGGCTTCGCCTGAAGCTGCATGCATCATCGACCCTGTCCGTCCCTGGAGCTGCGGATGCGGGATGCCGGGATCGGTGATCGGCCACTGGACAATCGCACCGAGCAGAGGACTCCGCCGGCTCTGCTCGGCTCTGTCCCCTGCATTCAGCTGTCGACACTCGACACCATCTTGGAGTGCCCGGCCCCAAGCGATTCAGTGGGTAAAGGGCTCCCAAACCACTACGGACGAAATTCCAGAATGATCGCCCTTGGAGCTTGAGATGCATGGCCTTGTTTGGCGGCTGATGATGAACAGCGCAGTTCTGTGTTGTGTAGCTCGTGCTGTGTAGGAAGGGACCTTGCTTGTGCAGGCCTGGAGCGCTGCGTGCGTCCGTCCGTATGTTCCCACCATGTGTGGAGTCAATTCGGGTAACATGTCGTACATTGGCACCAACGAGGCAACGAGCTGAGGCAAGGTCGTTCATGAGGAACGTTACCGAGTTTGTATTAAAAATTCCATTTCCTAATATTTTTCAAATGACAAAACCATATCAAATAGAAAAAAAGTAGTTAACTACAAAGTTATAGAAATTCAAAGATGCAAGATATTTTGAAAAACTGAAAAAATAAATTGCCTTGACAATTCGTCCCGTGTTGAAATTCGAGAGTTAGACAGCAACTAGCTGAGGGGATGAATCTGACTAGTCTTTCAATAAATAAATGGCCTTGACAATTGGCATCTATAGATGGTGAGTGTTTGGCAATGACCCGGCCGCCCCTCACAGGTAGTCCCGGTCAGGCCGGAAAGCGTGTACCATCACCGACCGCACCACGAAAGTCACCGCCAGCAGCCACTAGGCTCGTTCCCACAGCCAATGGCTGCAAGGTGACCCCTGACTATTCTCTCTCGATGCCGACGGTGCTAACCTATACCACCTATACCTTGCCTACCCGGCTCCAACTTGCACTAGCTAATTCATTGTGGGTAAGCTTGCTTGTAGATGGTTTCTTGGAAATTCTTCTCCAGGCTAATATACTGCAGGAGCTAGCACCGATTCTGTTCTCATAACAACCTCGGTGATCAAATCCTGCTTGTTCCACCTCTTCGTTCTTTCTGGGTAAGCTTGCTTGTAGATGGTTTCTTCTGTTCTAGACACATCAGCTTCAGTGGTGATTTCCTCGCTCGTCTCTCTGCACGCAGCAGAACTGAACATATAAATCTTCCAGTGATACTGAACATCTTTGAGTTTTAAATAACTAGCACAACAGTTTGCAAGAGGTGGGTTTGGAGAATATGTGTTTTCCATTGTCTGGCTCTGCTGATCTCCCTGACTCCCTGTAACTACAGTAGCCTTACCATCATGTATGTAGTATCTAAAGTCTGTAGCTTCAAAAAGTTAGACTCGTCCCCTTTTAATTTGTTGGCTCGCCATTCCACATATATCTCTTTGATCAGGAAGGGAGAAGAGGGACGGAGGTTGTGATGTTGTATTTCGTTCTAAATCGGTATTCTTTCCATCTTCTTTGTTTGCAGGCTTTCGACCACAATTCACAATCGTTGAGCACCAGCATGGTGATGGCGGTCCAGTCGGTCAACGTATTGCTGTGAGCCCGTGAGGCTCCACCATGGCCACCTCCCATGTCTTCCCACATCAAGAGGCTTCAACATCTGACTGGCTGGCAGGTACGCGCTCTAACAAATACACTCTATTTTTTCATATATTTGTGTTGTGAGTCACATTTCAGCTCTTAGTTCTGCTGCACATCAGATGAAACAATTTACATGTTGGAGCAGCTCGCAACAGTAATAATTAAAGTAACGTAACACAATCTATGTTTGACACAAGTTTATAATTTCCCACATAACGCAGTTTCCATGTATTTAGGAATGGACAAAAGAACTACTGAAAGGCAGATACTGGGGTACGAGAACAAACTGCTGCATCCAACTGCAGAACCAATTCCTCTGCCTCTAGACTTTTTGAGATCCATCACAAGTAATTTTTCTGATGAGCAAGTACTCGGCAGGGGCGGGTATGGAGTGGTCTACAAGGTATGACTGATTCTTTTCGCTCCAATCAATCTTCAAATGCTGGCAGCAATAATTAGTGAACGGATCAAACATCAATTCTATGAAGGGCATTCTCCGGCAAGGTTCACTTATTGCTGTCAAAAGGTTTAATGAAATAATTCGGGAGGGTGAGCACCCATCCTTCGAGAACGAGGTCTCTTTTCTTATGGATATCAAACACCCAAATGTAATACAGCTTCTAGGGTACTGTGCTGAATCAAAGGGGGTGATTCTGAAGCGACCGAACGGGAATGCTTTTGTTGCTGAAGCACAATCAAGAATGCTCTGCTTCGAGTATATGTGTAATGGAGGGCTTGATAAGCATCTTTCAGGTACGTTTGGGAAACACATACGGGACAAAATTTATCAGCTCCCTTTGTTTCCATTTTCTCTAGTTTACATTGTACAATCAGCAGAACACTCAAATATGTTGCCTGCATCTAAAAAATGGTATTTGAGTTTGAGTTAATAAAAATCGTAAATTTGAACAAATATTTACCAAAAAAAGTATAAATATATAATCTCATTTATAATAAGTACTAAATAGTGTGATAAGATCCATCACAAAATATATCCTGATAGTATTTCTATTTGGTGTAATAAATACGAGTCTTCTTTATAAATTTGGTCAAACATAGATTGATTGTCTAGCTAGAATAACTTTATTGTTTGGACGAGATAATAACTAGATATTACTATTAGTACACTCAACCATACAAAATGTGTTTCATTAGTCTTATTACTAAGCATGGTATGGCAAGATTAACTATGTCTAACAAATGTAGTCTACAGATGAATCTTCAGGTCTTGACTGGGACACGAGATACAAGATACTTAAGGGAATATGCAATGGTTTGAAATATCTTCATGAGCGCAATATTATTCATCGGGACCTTAAACCTCAGAATATATTAATGGATACTACTATGATTGCAAAAATTGCGGATTTTGGTTTGTCAAGGTTGTTGGGTGAACAAAAATCCAAAACTGTTACCTTTAAACTGTCGTGGAACCACGTAAGCTACACCCCAACAAATACAGTTTGCTTTCTTAGTATGGTATTGATTATGCTTGCGGTGTGTCAAAATCTTGATGTCTACTGTAGGGGATACATGGCACCAGAATACATAAACACGGGTGAAATATCAAACAAAGGAGATATATTCAGCTTGGGTGTCATAATTATAAAGATACTCACCGGTAGCAAGGACTATCCAGACTATGGCCAAGGCACCGAAGTTTTCCAGCAGTTCACAAAGAAAGTAATAAGATGAACTAATGGATTTTTTTGCATGTTTGCCACTGCTCTAGCTCACTTATTATATATGCAATTGTGTAGGTGCTCAGTAATTGGAGGAACAGATTCAAAAGTTCATCGAATTATACACCACTCGAAGTACATACCCAACTAATAAAACAATGCATCGACATAGCTTTGCAATGTGTGCACCCCTGAGAAGGAGAAAAGGCCAAACATATCAAATGTAATTGGAATTCTTAATGCAAATGAAAGAAAGTTGTTATGGTCAAAATGGACAAGATTTACTAGTAGACCACCAGGTAAGATACCTAATCTTACTTACTATTACTAATTAGAGGCTCCAACGAAGCCTTCACGTTAATGCTCATGAGAAGTGCTAGGAGAAAAGATAATTGTTAAAAAAATTCTCACGTTAATCGAAAAATATCGACCATTAATCAAAAGACTCCAACTATCCTCAACCATTAGATCTATTTGGTCTTTTTAAAAACAAATTATTCACCTCTGCCATTAAAATAGACAAAAAATAACCCAAAAATCTCTTTAACTGTCGAAACTGTGGTTTCCAACGGGGTGAGGATACTTCCGCCTAGACTTTGCTCGTGGGAGTCGGAGTGGATTTTTGGCTAAGTACGGGATGCTCATATTTAATTATATTAAATTTCATTCACCAACCAACAACATGAAGGACTCTCGCTCCCTATTTATAATTTACAGACATGTTGGAGTGCTAAGTTACAATTCTATCCCTCTTGATGCTTAGCATATTCTACACTCCGATCTTCACCATTGTGGGACCTTCTCGTCCTTTCATGTCTTGAACCGCCTCTGCTTCTGGGCTTCTAGCTCGGCCCATTTAAGGCTCCACTCCTTCTTTCGGTTGACTGGACGACATCTCCGCCGGGCTGATCTCCGCTTCTACTCAGAGATCCCCGGTCGAGGACTCAGGAGTAAAGCAAGAAAGACGATATTGGCGGAGACCTCCGTGTCCTCCTGTGACCGGCCGACGGACCTCCGCGGAGCTAGCGGAGACATGTTACCGCGCGCTAGTCCCCTAGGTTTCTCGCAAGGTAGGTACATGTATAAACGCAAAGATTAGTAATCACCTGCACTGAGCACACCTCCGCTAGCTAGCTGGCCCTTTTTGGGCAATACCTCCTCTAATGTAAAACCAACTTTGACGTATGGGAAAGAAAATTATTGAAGAAAAAAAAACATCACACAAAAAATCTCTTAGCGATGTCACACAACTTATACTCTTATACACTACTACAAAAACTGAACTTCCGTGGCGGTCTCTTTTTTTATTTTCCGTGGCGGTTTTTATAACCGCCACGGAGCTTGGGGGGTCACTGAAAAATCCACGGATTAACCATGGCGGTCATTTTGATGCCCAAAAACCGCCATGGTAAATATTAACCATGGCGGTCATTTTGATGCCCAAACGGGCCCAGATGAATGGGGCCCGGATCTACAAACCGCGCCGCCGCCTAGATCCGGTGGATGCCGGGAGGAGCTGCGCCACCGGCCGGATCCGCCACCGCCGGGAGGAGCTGCAAGGCGGGGAGGAGAGCGCTGCAGGGAGGAGCCGCGCCACCGACGCCGGGGACACGCAGCGCCGCCGCCCGATTCGGCGAGGGAGGCCACCGCCGCGCCCGGATCTCGAGGGGAACGGGCGGATTCGCGTCGTGCCGCCGCCATGGGGAGCCGGGGGGGGGTCGCGGCGGCGCCGCCAGAGGGAGCCGCGTCGTCGCCGGGAGGAGGCCGCTTGGGCGGCGCCGGGAGGGGAGAGAAGGAGGCGCTCGGGGTGGAGGGAGAGAAAGTTGGGGGGAGAGTGAGGAACGGTGGAGAGAAAGTTGGGAATGAAACCCTAAATCTCTATAGGAGGCGCTCAATTTATATCTTTGGAGGAATTAATGAGCTGGGTGCTTTCCATTGGGCTTCCAAATTTTATCGGGCTGGGCCCGATTAACCGTGGCGGGCTTTTTATAAAAACCGCCACGGTAAATCGATTAACCGTGGCGGTTTTTCTCTGGCGGGGAGAGGGTGCCGAGCCACCTATTTTCCGTGGTGGTTTCTCAAATGCCCGCCACGGAAAATAAAATCGAACACCCCATAAAATCAATCCTGTAGTAGTGATAGTCACCAGTCATATTTATTTATTTACACAATTACACATATCTATATATTTCCTCGTGTGGGCTATGTTTATTGGGCTCCTATTGGACAAAAAACATCAGGAGCCTTCAGCTCTCTGGTAGTGATACCACGAGGGTGGCTTTTGTTCGACGAATAGAAAACAATATATTTTGATCAAGAAGGGTGTAGTAAGAACTTGTAAAGATCAAGAATTAATGTTGAAAGATGTTGCAGATCTTCTCCTTTTGTTATAAGATCGGTATATCATTCTCACATTGTTTCCACTTTTGCTAGCAGAACATATGATTTAAAGCAGGCATATGTTTTTTAGATGTTACACTGCTGTACTTTATGCTACATATGTAGTTGTATAAGTATATAGAGTAATTGGGCTTTTAATTAGTTTATTATTTATTACTAAATTATAACTAGATTAATAGGTTAATCTCATGCATGATGGTCTGAAAATTTGTAGGAACAACGACCTAGTTCCTCTACTGGCTGAGGGCCGGGAAAAGGGTCAGCCACCAGATGTCGTAACATACTGCATTGGGTCAAAAGAAGGTTACACTGACTTCATCATGGAGCTGCGTCGGAAGCTTATTTGCTCTCCGCAGGACCCCGTTGTGGTGGGCGACATCTTGGGGAAAACCCGGTGCTTACCGGTGCTTAGAAGACAATCCGGAAGAGCGGGGACGGTGGCTTTGGGTGGAGTTAGGGGCGGTGGTAGGCCAGCAAACGTTCACAACAGCTCGGCCGTCCGGGGATGACAACGTGTCTTGCAAGGGCTTCGTAAAACCAGCGGGAGTTCGGTACGAGCTTTTCCGCGAACGGAGCATTCAGAGTTGCCCAATGCTACCACCATCAGGAGAATGGGGGGATGTGGTGCAGCTGCCGGGTGGGGACGTCGGGCTACAAGCAACATTTCGGTGGATAACCGCCACGTGAGGTTAGGGGAAATACCGGACGGACCGGGCAAGTCGTTTGCGGAGAAGGCCGCGCGCAGCTCGCACAGATACCCATATGTTGGTGGCCGGGATGAATACCTCACCAGGCTTTACCTGGCGGGCCTGATCGTCATGGTGTGCGAGTCCGCAAGATTCAATGTCGTCTTCGACACATTTGTAGGTGGCTGGGACAGCGGGACGGGACTCAAACCCCGGCTCGCAGGTTACATGTGGGAATGGAAGGACATATCACACGGTCTGCTGCAGTGGAGGATGGATGGCTACTGGCCCCGCGCATATCGGACGGCCAGACAACTGGTCCGAAGCGCTGGCCATGCATTAGCGCACATTCACCTTGTGCTCAACGACAACAAGAATCCTAAAAACGCCCAGGGCTGCTATAACCTACATGGCGAAAATAGCAGGAGTAATCATCCTGAACAAGACAAGGGTGGTCCTGATAGCGAACCTAGCAGGGGTCCTTCCGGATCTAGGCAACACACTACAAATAACAAAAAGAGTGTTCTATCTAAGCAAGTTAACGGATCAACCAAGCATGACAACACTCCGGATGATTCTAGGGAACCTGAAGAGGATGACAGACAGAGACAGAGCCATGAGGAAACGCTGCCAGGGGATGATAACGCTCCGGACCCTTGCCATCCGGGGGACGGGCAGGATGACAATGCTCATGAAGGCCCTGACCAACCAGCTGGGGAGGATGACAGCTTCCAGCAGGAGAGGTATGGCCGACCTCGGGTGGAGATTTTTGCTGTGCGTGCCAATTTCGATGCCAAAGACATGACAATCTCTGTCTTTGACGGGATACGAGGCCAGATCATCTATATGCCAAAGGATCAAGGGGAACAGGTAACTATCTTATCTTACTATTGTTGCAACTCACACAATCTAAGATGAACTCACAGTGGAATTTGAACACAGAGAGCTATGGCGTCACACTACTATGCCTTTTCCTCTTGTTTAACTTAACCCAAACTGAATACATAGACTGATATTTAAACACACACACTAGCTAATCACTTGCCTGGTCATTCCTTGCGACGCGTGCTACTTGCCGCAGGAACCGGACCTAATGCATCTGAATGCAAGACACTGACACACATGGTGAGCCACAACGGCCACTCCACTCACCCATCTATCTAGGGGTGCAGGCCAACAAAATTAGCTAGCCTGTTACATCATACACTGACACATGCACAAAACAAAACATGCTGCTAATGCAAAACCAACAAGATTAATCTAACAACTATTACTTATTATTAGAGGCTCCAACAGAGAATTCAGTCATTCTCACCTGACAAGCTAGAGTCTTTTTGTTTTCGAACAATACACATGCATCCATGTATCCAGACTCCAGAGTGTTTCATCTAAATTATGCTTTCCTTTATTAATTCTTGCAACAGCCCGAGGCAATGGAGGAGGACGAGGAAATGAACGATTTGCACCAGCCCGAGGCAATGGAGGAGGATGAGCAAATGAAAGATTTGGCGCTGACCGGACCGTACAGAGGCATCTCGGCGTATGGTAACTTCGCTATCCAAGTTGACATGCCATCGTCCACCACAGGCAGCAGCGACACTGATGGTCCCATCACATGGGAATGGGACCGCTACAACCCGGAGTACGCCACCCAAGCTGACGCCCCCGAGCCCGTGACCCACTCCATCAGTTTAGACTCGTGGCGCAAGATAAACGTCACTTACTTGGTGATGTCCAATGCCGTAGAGGCCACTGTGAAGGTCAATCTGCCTGAGACGACTCAAGACTATTTGCCTCATGAAAAGGACCAAGGAGAGGAGGATGACGACAGAGGCAGCAAGTACACCGCTCGCGGCACAATGACCGCGCACATCGGCGGCTTGGAAAAACACCCGATCGTGCTATTTACAAGTGCAGTGGAGGTGCCCATCCCCTCTGAGTCTTTGACCCTGCCGCTGGCACGACCCACCATTCGGGTGCCACAGGGTAAGCGGCTCCACATTGACATGGCGGACCTGCACATTACTGAATATTCCAGCAACCGAGAGGTCAAGAAACCAGCTGATAGTGATAGTCTCAGCTTCCAGTTTGGACATGTGAGTCGAACTCCTCAATTCTATAATGACACTGAAGAAGTTGAAGTGAACGTCACATGGCAGCCTCAACAGAACAAGGTAATAATCATGCAATACCGCAGAGGATTGGCAAACATATATATAGATTCTCTTTGTTTCCCTTCCTTTTCAAAACAAAATAACATTTATGTCGTCTGATGCATGGTCTGATAATTATATACAGGAGAAGATACAAGTAAAACCTCGCCAAGTGTGCATCATTGGGGATAAAGAAGAGTTCTCTGCATTTATCGGGAACCTGCGTTGCGTCCTCGCTGACCAGCCGGACCGCGAGGATGCCTTGGAGGACTACAAAGGCAAAGAGCTCGCCAGCACCGGCGAGCACCCAGTGCTCACAAGGCCACGTGCTAAGCAGCCAAATCGGTGGATCCACATCGAGCTGCAAGTGGTGGCAGGCCGAGAAACGTGTTCGACTACCTTAGCCGTCCGGGATGACAAGTGTTATGGAGTTGGGTTCATGAGCCAGAGCGGTGTTTGGTACGATCTTGGCAACCGGCGCGGTGACAGGGCACTCCCGCCAGAATACAACTCCGTACTCCTAGACTGGGGCGTCTCCTACAAAGACATATTGCACGTCAGTAGCTGGGATGAAGTCGTGGAGGAGCTGGACTCCGCGAGGCTTGACAAGGACTTCGCAGAGAAGGCTGTGCGCACGCTCTCGCGCTACCCATATGTGCAAGAAGGTGATAGCACTAGGCTGGCAGTGGCAGGCCTGTTCATCATGGTATGCGAGTCTGCAAAGTTTAATCCTCTACGTAAACACTTTGTTGACGGCTGGGACAATGGGATGGGATTCCCCCACCAACTCATGAATTACATCAGGAACTGGGGTCACGTATCTTGCGCTCTGCTGCGCTTGAAAGATCTCGGCTATGACTACGACACATGGCGTCATTATTTGGGGCAGGAGCCGGTGGGAATCAGTGACCCAGAAAATGCACTGCATGTTGTTCACCTCGTGTTCAACAGCAGGGAAGCTCCGTCAAATCAGGTAATTCGTTTCTTGTTAATCAATATCTATATGCCTAATAGTCAAAAAGTCAAATTTTCTTCCCTATTCAAAAGGTACCTTCCCCTAATTGCCCGGACGGTAGAGTTTTTCCGTCCCCTTTTTTTTCTTTTTTTTACTTTCCGCACTGTACTCATGCCATCTGTGCCTCGTATGTGATCCGGACTCATGACTATACATGTGCAACGAGTCGGCCCGCACGCCCGGCACGGGCCCGTGCTGTGCACGGCCCGATAGGGCACGGCACTAAACAGCCCACCGCGCCACCGGACCGTGCTGCACGGACACCGCGGCTCGGCTGGTGGCCTGTGCGGCTGCGTGGGCTGACTTCCGTGCCGGGTCGGCCCGAAGAGCACGGGCCCAACAAAGACATCAGGCCGCCCATGGCCCGAGAGGGGGCGCAGGAGACGCCGCGAGAGGGATCGCCAAGAAGTCGCTCCTCGTTGCCTAGACGCCGCCACCGCCTTCGCTCCAATCTGCCGCTACGGGGGCCGTTCACGCCAGGCTGCGGTACCGCGTGCCACGCCACGAAGCAGCAGTTCGCCGGGTCGGGCGGTCGACCTCGGCAGTGCAGCGGGCGATGGAATCGAGCTCGACGCCACGGCCTCGTCGGGCGACGGGCGACTTACTCAGGTCATAGGGACGGCGCGCTGTAGCTTGAGCGTAGCGGACTTGAGCGCCGACACCGCGTCGAATTGAGAGTAGCGTTGCGTTCTTGGAAGCCGGTGGAGCGGAGGGCTGGCGGTGACGATGTCGGGAGGGAGTAGCGTTGCGTTATTGGCTGGTTATGAAGCGCGCGCTCGATGGATTGGGGAAAAAGGTTAGGGTTTAGGTGGGAAGCAGGTGGTGGGGCTTAAAAATGCGGTGAATTGTTGAGCCTTAGCAGGCCGTAGTCATTCATAATCGGGCCGCCATCGGGCCGGTTCAGAAATTCGTGTCGGGCCGTGCGCCCGGCAGGTCGAGCAGCGCCCGTGCACGGCCCTCACGTGCTTTGGGCCGGCCCGTGCACGAGCCCGACCGTGCCGTGCCGTGTTTGGGCCGGGCCAAAATCCCGTGCCTCGGGCCGTGCCACCGGGCCTCGTGCTTTCTGCTCATGTATACTCATGACCCATACTCAAGTTAGAACAACCAATGTTTTCAAGGCGGTAGGGGGAGGCGTGGCGATCGACTACCGCCTTACGCTTAAGCGAGTAAGGCGTAAGGGCGGCGATGCCTTAACAACTTTAAAAAAATAAAACAGCAGCTCAGAGCAGTAGATGGTGAAGAGAAAAAAAAAAAGGAAAAAGGAAAAAAGAAAAAGAAAGGAGGAGTAAGAAGTGGGCTGGCCCAGCCCATCGAGGCAGCCCATGTGCCCCTCAGCCCATCAGGAGTAAGAGCGTGTCTTCATCTCTCTGCTGCCAAATCGATCCTCTCCATATAGCGCCGCCGCAACTCCTCCGCCGCCCCCCCCCCGCATCTCTCTGCTCCCAAATCCCGATCCGTCTTTTCCCTCCCTCTGGATGCGGGCGCGGCTGCATGGCTTCCCGAGGGGGGAGAGGCGCGGCTGCATGGCATCCCGAGGGGGGGCGAAGAGGGCGCCATTGCGGGCGGCCGAGCAGCAAACTTCCCCCGGAAGCGGGGTGAATGCGGCGGCGGCGCGGGTGAGCTGCTGATTTCTCTCCCTCTCCTGCTCTACCGCTCACTGGGGTCTCCCGCATGCCACCGCCTGCTCTCTCTGCTTTTTTTCCGTCGATTCTCCCGCTTTTTCTCACCGCCCAGAGTAGAGGCTTCCCCCGTATGGCGCCCGCCATGCGTGATTTGGACGCCAAAGCGACGTTTTTGGACGCCTCGGCTGTAAGGCGGACGCCATACGACTTTAAGGCGAGTCGTCTGCCAAGGCGTCGTGCGTGTAGCGCTTTGGCGCCTAAGCGACGCCAAAGCGACGCCTTGAAAACATTGAGAACAGCTCGCGTCTAGAGATGATCGATAAGGAGTTTGATTCCAACACATATTGGGTCGCGTCCTCCATATCTCGTATGTCACCTCAGCTCATAAGAGTTAGAACAACCCACGTTAGCGATAATTGATACGGAGTCCGATTCCAATACATATTGTGTCGTAACCTCCATATCTCCTATGTGATCTGGACTCATGAACCACACCCATACGAGTTAAACAACTCGCATTTACGATGATTGATAGTTAGTCCGACTGCAATATGTATTGAGTAGTGCTCACCGTATCTCAAAGTGAGCCGGACATATGACTCATGGCCATACGAGTTAGAATAACTCCATTTTAATGATCATCGATACGGAGTCCGATTCCAAAACATATTGGATCACGCCCTCCAAATCTCATATGTGACTTAGACCAATGAACCGCTGTTGCAAGTTAGAACAACTCACATTTAGTGATCGTCGGTAGATAGTCCAATTCAAATACATATTGGGTCGTCCTCACCGCACACTACTGCAGAAATTTTTACCGTGGCGGGCATTTTGGGTTAACCGAGGCGGTTTTCGCGAACCGCCTCGGATTGAAGGTCACGGTTAATCATGACCTTAACCGGCGGTTGCCTGCTCGCCTCGGTTAATCGAAAAAAAAAAAAAGAAAAAGCCCGGATCAAGGGGGCCTTTGCTCGCCACCCTTGCGGCGCTCCGCCGCCGCCACCGGGGGAGCCGTGACCCCCGCAGCCGCTACAGGCCGGATCGCCCGCCGTCGTTGGCGTCCTCCCGCCAGATCTACGCCCGTGGGGGGGAGGGAGGGAGGAGGTTGGGGCGCAGCCAGATCCGCCACGGAGGCGTCCTCCCCCGCCAGATCTGCACACCGTGGTGCCCGCCATGGAGGGAGCCTCGCGCCGTGCTGCTCGCCATGGAGGGAGCCCCACGCCCGCACCACCCGACGCGACCTCGGCCATAGCCACGCCGAAGAGGACGGATCCGCTGCGAGGGAGGCCGGGTCCACCGCCCGAGAGGATGGATCCGCCGGGGAGGCCTGGATCCACTAGCTTTGAGGGCATCGGAGGACGCGCCGCCGTGGTGCTTTCGCCATGGAGGGAGCCTCGCGCCACCGTGGCCGCTTCGCCGTGAAGGGAGCCCTGCGCAGCCCGGCCCCATGCCCGTGCCGCCCGACACAACCTCGGCCGTAGCCATGCTAGAGAGGACGGATCCACCGCTGTGGAGGACGGATCCGCCGTTGGGGAGGCCGGATCCGGGAGCCTTGAGGCACCGGAGGAGGACGCGCCCGCCGCGGCCGCTAGGGGGGGGTGGAGCGCCGCCGCCAAGTCAAGTGGGGGAGGAGCGCCGCCCGCGCCCCGCTGGGGAAGAGGGAGAGAGTGGAAGACGGGGAGGGACGGAGAGGACGGGGGGAGGTGAGGGAGGCGCGGCCGGGCGAGAGAGGAAGGGGAGGTGAGGGAGCCCGAGTGCCTAACCGAGAGAGAGAGATGTGAGGCAACCCTAAGTGGTGCTATTTATACTTGAGTGCCCTGCCGGGCCACGCTGGGCCTATTGGGCTTCAGCCTATTTTACCAAGGCGGGCCAAGAAGGGGAGGTCTTGCCTCCAAAATTGGAGCTATTTTTGGAGGCGGGCAAGTTATAAGGCCCGCCTCCGTTAATAGATTTTAGGAGGCGGTTATTTTTCAACCGTCTCAGTTAATCGATTTTGCGAGGTGGTTGATTTTAACTGCCTCGGTTAATAAAAAGCGACTAACCGAGGCGGTTATCCTTCCTGCTCGCCTCGAAAAAAATGAAAACGCCTCGCAAAAGATTTTATGTAGTAGTGGTATCTCATAGTGACCCTGACTTATAACTCGTGCTCATAGGATTAGAACAACTTGCACTTAGTGATGATTGATACGGAGGGATTCCAATACGCATTGGGTATTTGGGTCACGTTCTTCGTATCTCATATTTGACCCGATCTCATGACCCATGCTCATATGAGTTAGAATAACTCATGTTTAGCGATGATCAATATGGAGTCCAATTTCAATGCATGTTGGATCGTGCCCTTCGTATCTCATGACCCAGACTCATGAACCGCACTCATACGAATTAGAACAACTCATGTTTAGTGATGATCGATAGGAAGTCCGATTCTAATACATACTGGGTCACGCTCGCTGTATCCCACATGTTACCTGTGCTCATACAAGTTAGAACAACTGACGTTTAGTGATGATAGATATGGAGTTCGATTCGAATACATACCGGTTCACATCCTTTGTATCTCACATGTGATACAGGCCCATGACCCACGCTCATACAAGTTAGAACAACTTGCGTTTGGTGATGATACTGAGTCCAATTCTTATATGTGTATTGGGTTCCGCTGCACACAAAAGAATGTTTGCTAGTAATACTAGTCCATCAACCCATGCATGCTATCACACGGGTTTGTCATTGTTTAATGACTCTCACTATTAGAAAATAGTTATATCAAATTACATATCTTTTTTGTTCATTTTTTAACCTAATAGGCATATTAGATATTCTGTAGTCTCTGTCCAGTTATGATAAATTTATCAATACTTATTTATTTTATAAAGCTTTGCTACGGTATCCCAAATGAATATGAGCTGTTCATTGCTTTCGATCGGACGACCACAATGAACTATTACCTCCTAAGAGGTAAGGAGGTAATAGATGAAATGTATATTTATTATTTTTTATTTTATATAATAGGATAAATAAGGAAAGTTTTATATATAAAAATCCTTTCTCTAGATTTGATTTGATGCATGAGTGATCTTTGATATGGTAAATCTTTTTCATTTTATAACTTTATACTTGATATATTTTGATTTGCATTACATTTTTAGCGTGTTTACACTTTAGGTGAGGGTGGGATACGTGACATGATTTTTACCATGGGGGTGTATGCAAATTTTTAGTGTGACACATTAAAGTTTTATGTGCAATATGAACGTGTTAGGTGAGTAGGGTAACATGTTAGTGCATGTAACGTAATTTCATTTGTAACTTTAAATTTGTTAAAAAAAAATATGTTTGCAACTTTAGGATTTGATATGTTATATATAAATTTAGTGACATTTTGTTTAATTGCTGCAAGCTCTACTACTGATAAAAACTATATTAATCTATTGAAATTTCGCCGAAAAATATCACACATATTATACGTGTATATGATTCGAATAGTTCAAATTTAAATTTATATTTGAATATCAACATGATTTGAAGACAACTATTCACTTACTATATCTATTATTATTTTATTAAATAATTGTGCATGTTGAAATTTAAACACTTCTCAACAGAAGGGGCTAAGCTAGCGTGTACGTAGTCAGCATGTGTGTAATCATATCTGCCGCGTGATTAGTCCGTGATTAAGTGAATCGGCTTGCATGTGTGGCCTGTGGGGAATCGACATGCATCTTCCTGGATTTCCCTCCCGTCATTAGGGGATGTGGCGAGATTTTATTTTGTTTTTCTGAATTTTTTAATCTATTAAATAATTTATTAAATCTGAAAATTTAATGGCTCAGATTGATTTGAAATATTACCTCCTTAGAGGTAAAATTTGTACCTTAGCATTGCCCTATTTTATAAGTTTGCGTTCATATTTATAGTTTTTCTTGGCATGGCACTTATATGTATCTTCAATATATGCATTTAGTTGTAACCTTACCTTGTAGCTTGTAGTGTAAGGAATGAGAGGCAAAGAAAGTGCAGATCAACTTCGCCGATGCGTAGAAATGCGCCCCAAGCGTCTTAGCGAGACCTTGCTCGCAAACTTTATAAAAAAAATAGTTGTCCACCTCCTTCGCATAGCTGTTGATTTTTCACCATCATTGTGCAAGTATTATCTCCTTCTAGTACTTCCAATGTGCTGCTTTTATATTCTCAAACGTATAGCAAACCTTAGTAAGTTTTGTTTCTTTCATTTCTGCACTTTGAAACCAGAGTTCAACGTGGGGCATGATTGTTTTGGTTGTTCCAGGGTAATGGAAATCTACTTTTCATTACAGATTTGTACCCTACCCCCATCAGGCTATCTATTAAAGTTGATGTTAGGGAACTTTGCCTTGTGCCCAAGTAGTAATCTCCCTTTGTGGTCTTTCTGTGCAGGGATCCGTGTCCCTGAGCATGGACATCGAAGAGGAACCCCGCGTTGGAAATGGATCGACCGTTGAGAACCCCACATCTGACCTAGTGAAGTCAGAATTTGACCGAATAAAAACTTTCTACCAGACGGTCCTGTACCTGTCGGCTATCATGTTCATCACGGCGGCCATATCAATCTACAAGGACAAGAAGCTCCTTTACTCAACCACAAGCGACGGCAAAGCTCGCCTCAGCAGCCTCCTGGTCTTGGAGGGCTTAATCATATTCATGACCTTCTGGTCTGCTGTGGTCCCTAATGATGTCCGAGCGCTTCGTGTACCAGCAGTATGGCCGGCAGGGCCGTGTCTGGTGCTGGGTTCACACCATCCTCGTCATAGTCACCGGTGTGATGCTAATTGTGGCTGACACAATCCTCCTCATCGTGACGAACCACATCAACATGTTGCTCTCAGTTCTTCTTGGGCCGGTGGTGTTGCTAGTCGGTGTGGTCGCGAGCGCTGGATCATGGATGCCGGAGGAACACGGCTCGGAGCTTGGCAGCAGGTACGACGTGGCCATGAAGAGCACCTTTGATATGGCCACAGTTGGCACCATTGTCTCCTTCACTCTTCAGGGGGGCATCGTCTTTGGGTACCTGAAAACCCTAGGCATTAAGCAGGTCAAGCGTGACCCGCCGCTGGAACACGCTGCGTGCTACGCCGCCTCGATGCTCTCCCTGATCGGAATGATGGTGAGCGCCATGCCGCTTGTGCGTCTCCCGGACGACAAGCTGAAGGTTCTTGTCAGAGTCGTCGGGAGGCTCAGGAGTGCTGTGCTGGCCGCTCTGGCGATGATGGCGCTGGTGGTCGTCTCGGTGGAGTTCCTGAATGGCTTCGTCGTGCTCTCCTCCTTCACGGACGCCGTGTAGCAATTGTGCTGCGGTGAAGCTCGCAATTGTGCTGTAAGGCTTCCTAATATTGTATTTGTCTAGAACTGTATTTGGCAGAAAAATTCTTGCTGATCTGTGGTTATTTCGAGTTCTTAAGGCCCTGTTTTTGGTTCAAAAGGAATTCCATAGGATTTTCAAAGAAACCGATTCCTCTAGAAAAAGGTTTCAGACAAGCCCGTTTAGAACAAAGGAAAGGCAAATAGAGGAAGGATTTGGAAATTGTCTATTTCACAGGAATTAAAATATCCACTGGGACCTAAAAATTTGCGGAAGCCTGAGGGAACGAGCGGAAGCATGCGTGAGACAGAAGGCATTAGCATGGGCCCCCACGGAACTGATCAGTCCCTTGCCGTTCAGGTGCTTCGGCGACCGAGAGTCAGAACTATATGCAGGTCAGGTTAAGTGCTATGCTAAACTGCTAATATGTTACTGCAAGACTCACAGTTTGCCGAATTCATCAATGCAGACAAACAACACACAATCAGCAAGAACAACCACATCGGCAGCAGGGACGAAGCCAGCGGTGGGGAAGCCCCCCTGCACTGCAGCCGCCGATCCTACAGAGAGCCGCCACTTGAAGTTTGAGTGTTTTACCTATATACCACTATAAAAGATAGTCATTACCTGTATGCCACTAAAAAGTTCGTTCGCAGCTACATGCCATCGGCTAAACTTGTTTTGTCCTCTATGCCATTCCGTTTCCTTTCCATCCATTCTCACCGTTAAGCTATCCTGACATGTAGGCCCGGGCCATCCAAAATACTTCTCTCTCTCTCAAATCCCTTCACTCGTAGTCCGGTTTCCTCACTCGGGTTGGCGGCGGGTCCAGCGGCGGTGGTGGCGGCGGCAGACAAGGAGGTGGGCGAGCTGGGCATGGACATGTAGTGCGCGGCGCGGTTGAGGACGTTCTCCTTGAGCGCCTGCAGCGACAGCCTGGGCCCGTCCCATGATGCCCGCTCCAACGTGGACGCGCGCGGCGTGTCCAGCAGCGACCGGGCCTCAGCGCTGACGCCGACATTGCAGATGAGGCTGTGCATCGGATCCCGCCGGTTCATAGACTCCGGGATCACGTGCTTCTTCTTCTCCCCTCCCTTGGACGCTACCGGCGGGGAGCAGCAGTTGCTGCTGTTCTCCTTGCCCGTGGAGGTACTTGATCTTCTGCCAGTCTTCTTGTGCTGCGCCGGCGCCGGCGACGGCGAGGGGTGCTGGTCTGGCAGGCCGTCGATGCCCATGAGTCTAGTGACGAGGCTGCGCGTCCTGGGCGTCTCGGCATCGGACGACGGCGCCGTGGGCTTGGTGGTGGAGCGGCGCATGCTGGTCGTCCTGCGGGCAAGGGCATCGAACACCGGCTCGATCTGCACGCCCATCTGCTGACAAATAGACAGCGTAATGTGGCAATTAGCTAGGAATTGATAATAATGTCTCAATTAGCAACTGAAGACGTACGCAATATAATTAGCAAAGCTAATAAGCTCAGCAAGATCTTGTGGCCGACCTGGATGTCATTGGGGTTGTCGGCGACTCGGCGTCGAGGTCAAGGCTGTTCTGGACGCCTCGAATCCGCTCTTGCTGCTACCGTCGTCTCTCCGTCCGTGGTGGTTACCTGTGTTTTTCCTACCGGTATTTTTAAAAACTCGGCGGTCACCGATAAACAGGAATATCGGATATATCGGAAATTTATCGGCGATACAAAAAACTTTCATACAAAATTTACAAAAATTTATTCTTTTTGTTCAGAAAATCATGTACATCTATTCTATATCACTTTAGATTAAAAAAAAAAGCAAATGTACATGCAAAAAACTACCAATTCAATGTGACAAAAGCATGAATACCACCTTCAGCACACACAGCTTCAAATAATACGGGTGCAATCCCAAAAAAATATTACACAAACATAATAAGTCCCAAATATTACAGTCCATCCATAGTTCTAAAATATCATTGCATAAAACTAGTTCAATGCTCCAAATTTAAAGAGAAAATTGGTTGTGGAAGAGCTCGCCGGCCAGGGCATCCACGCCGCTCAAAATTTCGCTGGCCCTTTGATCCTCGATCCGACGGTGCGCTGCTCTTCCTATGTTGAATATATATATCGGCTCTAACCCTAGCTTCTCTTCCACCTCTGCTCACTCTCCTCCTCTCTTGGCGGCTAGGGCTTGCCCCGGTCGCGAGGGCGCCCACGGGCGACCGCACGTCGGGGGGCGCTGGTGCGGCCCCCCGCCTGGCGGGCACCGGCCGCGCGGCGCCCGGGCGAGGGCGCCGCAGCCCGCAGCGACGGAGGCCGAGCCCCGGCCCGAGCCGCGGCGCGAGTGGCCCCCGGACGGCCCCGACGCGAGCGGCGGCGTGAGGCGCCCAACGTGGGGATTTTTTTATGAAATTTAGCATTTTTTAAAAAAAAAAAATTCAAGTCCATCCCTGGTTTGAAAAAAAATTTGCACTGCATATCCCTTTTGGTCGCGCCCAGCCGGTGGCGCGATTTTTACATGTCGCGCCACCGCATGTGGCGCGACCGGTTTCCACGCGGGCAGGTTGGCGTTGACCGGGGCCGGCGTGGGTTGAGCATGGGGGCCGTGTCGCGCCATTGCATGTGGCGCGACAGACCGTGAGTGCCGTGCTTATGTTTAGATCCATAGAATTTGGGAAAAATGTCACATCGGATACTATAGCACTTTTTGTTTGTTTGTGGTAATTGTTGTCCTATCATAACCTAACTAGGCTCAAAAGATTCGTCTCGTCAGGTACATCAAAACTATATAATTAGTTTTTTTATTTACCTACATTTAGTACTCCATGCATGAGATAAAAGATTTCTTGCGATGTAAATAGTGAAATTTGAAGAGAGAATTTTTGAATCTAAACAATAGCCCTCACGGCAATAATGCTGCTGTTGCTGTAGCGCCAGTGCATGCGCTTTTAACAGGATGTGTTTAGATTCATGGAATTTGGAAAAATATCACATCGGATACTATAGCACTTTTTGTTTGTTTGTGGTAATTGTTGTCCTACCATAACCTAACTAGGCTCAAAAAAGATTCGCCTCGTCGTGTACATCAAAAACTATATAATTAGTTTTTTATTTATCTACATTTAGTGCTCCATGCATAAGATAAAAGATTTAATGTGATAGGTGAATAGTGAATTTTAGAATCTTACAGAGCTATTGTTTTTAGCCTTTTTTCCCCGCCACTCGGGAGCTTCGAGGCATGCAGACGTGAGGGCTATTGTTTAGTCCAAAATTCTCTCTCCAAAATTCAGTATTTACCTGTCACATTAAATCTTTTATCTCATACATGGAGC
Organism: Hyparrhenia diplandra; assembly: GCA_015847255.1. Lineage (NCBI taxonomy): Eukaryota > Viridiplantae > Streptophyta > Magnoliopsida > Poales > Poaceae > Hyparrhenia > Hyparrhenia diplandra. The sequence goes on from JADLZK010011669.1 coordinate 1,866,143, forward strand.
ACTAAATGTAGGTAAATAAAAAAACTAATTATATAGTTTTGATGTGCACGACGAGACGAATCTTTGAGCCTAATTAGGTTATGATAGGACAATAATTACCACAAACAAACAAAAAGTGCTATAGTGTCCGATGTGACATTTTTTCTTAAATTCCATGGATCTAAACAAGCGCATGCACTGGCGCTACACCAACAGCAGCATTATTGCCGTGAGGGCTATTGTTTAGATTCAAAAAATTCTCTCTCCAAAATTCACTATTTAATTGTCACACTAAATCTTTTATCTCATGCATGGAGTACTAAATGTAGGTAAATAAAAAAACTAATTATATAGTTTTGATGTACACGACGAGACTAATCTTTTGAGCCTAGTTAGGTTATGATAGGACAACAATTACCACAAACAAACAAAAAGTGCTATAGTATCCGATGTGACATTTTTTCCCAAATTCTATGGATCTCATAAGGACGGCATGCACTCACGGTCCCGTCGCGCCGCATGCAATGGCGCGACGCTGGGCGGGGCCCATGCTCACCACGCCAAAGACCCGGCCAACCCAACCGCCAAATGGTGGATGGACCGGTCGCACCACACCGCGGTGGCGCGACATGTAAAAAATCACGCCACCGGAGTTGGCGCGACCAAAAGGATACCTCATGCAAATAATTTTAAACCGTGGATAGATTTGAATTTTTTTTAAAAAAGGCTAAATTTCATAAAAATCCTCGCCGTGGCCACGACGCCGTGTGTGTGGGTGCCCGGCCGACCTGTGCAAGCAGCCTCGCCGCCCGCCCCCCGCTTTTTTCTCTCGCTCCCCTTTCCTTGCACGGGGTGCCGGGCTATGGATCCGGCCGATCCGGTGCCTCTATGGCCGATTTCATCCTTCCTCCCTTCGATTTGTGCAAGACGACGAGAGCCGCCGGACGAGGCGCAAGCGCCGCCCCCCTCTCGTCACCCATGGGCATCCGAGGTCGACGGCCGCTCCTGCCGCCGGATCCGGCCCACTCTACACTCGATCCGTGAGGTACGTGCACTTCTCAGCGCCTATTTTCGGCCGTGCTGCTAGGCTTAAGCTAGCAATTCATCCCCGTGGGCATCCATTGCTTTTAGGGTTCCAAGGATTTTAATCAAAGCTTGGGTGCCCAGATTTTTTGCCATGCGTGTGGCTCTGGGATTTCCTACATGCGGTTCTTTTTTGGCCAAAGACCGTTGATTTGGAGCTAGATGATTAGGGTGCTCCTGTTCTTGATTTCTAGGTGTACTTTTAGGTATGTGCGCATATCTGCAGGAGGTCGGTGTTTTAGAAAGAAAAAGTATATAGTATATGAGAAGTCGGGGAATTGATGCTTTTGCCATTCCTTGCATAGGATCTAGGTTTCTAGATGTATTTCATTGGTCGGTTGCAGGTAGGATTTTAGATCTATATGAGAAGGATTTTAAATAAAAGGATTTTGCCATAAAAAGGAGGCTGGAATCAATCGTGACGAAAAAAAAAAAGGGAATTGGGACCTGTAAACGCAATCTTTTGTTCTTTTATATTCTTGCCCGAATCTATGATGCGGGGTGTTCACGACGCTTACTTTTCTTTCGTGCTTGTAGGTTTGCATCATCCGGATCCGAGGTTTGTGTGCGTGCCTCGCCCCCGAGGACTTCAAGGCTTGTGGATCGCCTCCATTCCTTCTTTTGGCATAAAAATAGCACTTGAGCAAGAATCATCAAACCAATATAATAGTACTGGAAGGGTAGAGGCGCCCTTCGCTTAGAAAAGCTTATAGAGCATCGATCGAATCAAACTCGATTCACCGCCATAGCATAATGTCTCGCAATGATCGAGGTATTTTCATTTCCATTCTTTCTTTGCTCCCTTTTCTTAGCTTACCATTTTTTATTCGATTATCTTGGTTTATCTTAGCATAATGGGTAATCATATTTATGATCTATTCACTTTAGCATCCCATCCGTTGAATTTGATTTTGGTTTGGCTTAGCAGGATCATTTGGCGAGTAATCATGGTTTCTACTCCCCACTCCATGTGTTTGTGACATTGGCTTAGGCAAAAAGATAGACAACTACCTATTCACTTTAGCATCTTATTTGTTAAATTTGATTTCTTTGATCATCTTCTGATTTTCTTTGCGTAAGATCATGATTGGGTACCACAACAAAGGAGTTTTTTTTTTTTTTTTTTGTTCGGTTGGTGCATCCAAGAGAGTTACATTGTATTCCAGTCCATCGTATTCATGACCGTGGTCTCAACCATTTTTCTCCTTCATTCATTATCACAAGCTTCGTTATGTGCTTTGATCATCTGTTATAGTTTTCCCGCAGTGGTCGTGATTGGGTACCACAACAAAAGAAAGTTTTTTTTGTTCAGTTGGTGCATCCGAAGAGAGTTACATTGTACTCCAAATCAATCGTATTCATGACCTTGGTCTCAACCATTTTTCTCCTTCATTCATTATCACAAGCTTCGTTATGTGCTTTGATCATCTGTTAACAGTTTTCTTGCGAAGTTCATGATTGGGTACCACAACAAAAGAAAGTTTTTTGTTCGGTTGGTGCATCCAAGAGAGTTGCATTGTACTCCGTCCATCAGTATTCATGTCCATGGTCTGAACCATTTTTCTCCTTCATTCATTATCACAAGCTTCTCGTTTTCTCAAGCAATTGATTCGTTAAAAGGAGAAACTTTGGTGTTCGATAGCAATTGATTAGTCGAATTGAGAAGAGGGTGACTGTTTTTAGTGTGGAATATGTGCGGCGATTTCCATGAACCTAATTGTACTTGAAAGTTTGATCAGGTAGCACTTGCTTTGTGTTTTTTGTGTACATATTCAGTTGGCATGCAGGTGTGAACATCCTCAATGGAATGTTATTGGCAACAAATAATGTGAACATCCCAGTGGAATGATCCCCGACAATTGTTTCTACGTATGCGCACAGGCAGAATTTTTCCAAAAGCATTGTCAAAGAATTTTTTGTCCCGGTTGGAAGCCTCCCCGCCACGGCCGTGTAAAATCCTGAACGACCGATGCATGGTCAATTGTGGTGTCCTTCCGGGCCGGCCGACAAAAAAGCGGACGACGTGAAGGGGCCAGGTGTTGAGATGTGGTAGCGTAGATGGAAGAGGTGAGGAAGAACAAGAATGGCCGCGCCCTCACCGCGTTGAGAAGGGTATCAAGAAATTCGAAATGCGGCCCAGTGAGCATTTCGCCAACCTTTGTTCTATTTAGTTCTACGATCGATGAGTTCGAAATGGTGCTCTCAGGATATGTAGTGGTTTAGAAAAACTTCGTTTTCCATCGCCACTCGGTAACCTTTGGTCGACGACGATGCGATGCCTTCCTTCGCTTGAAGAAAAGGAAGATACCACCGACCGGTAATTCTCGATTCTACCTCGCTCACATTTGTGAAACGTGGCCGTTTTGCCGGGCATCGATAAACATATATCCGCCTCCCTTTTTTTTCATTTTCTTTGCCATTGGAACAAAGAAGGGAACAAGGATACGAAGTCGGGCTTGCACACCTCCTCATGGACAAGCTGAAGTGACAAGCCCTTCGATGACGACCGGGCCGTGGCACGCTCACTTCTACAAGCGATGATGATGATATAGATTGTAGCGAGAGTCTTTGTCCGACGAAGTCCGGTTTTGGCATGTTCACTTCGTAGTGATTTGATGGTGGTAGAGATTGTAGTGAGTCCGTTTTCTGCCAGTTCGGCTGATAGGCATCTTAGCCTTAGGAGAAAATGTTTGTGTTGAAACGAGTCCCACTTTTGTGGCCAAGAATGTAAAGCTAGGAACTCTCGGTAAATGTTTTTCACGTAACAGTCCCTGGAGTGACCTTCGACCGGCAACTTTGTCCATTTTATTGTAACTGCATTTTGTTGAGGGTCAGAGCAATGAAGGTGCACATGCACGGTCCATTTATTTTCTGGATTTGAACGTAAACCGAAGTCAATGCCGCCGCTTGCTAAGTCCATGGATGAACTAATGTCAATTTTCTATATCCGTTTCCGAAAAGAAAAATCTTTATCCGTTATTGAACCATTTATCCGTTAATTCACTCGGTCTTGAATTCTATGGACAATTATGCCTTCAAGCTTATATATGCCAGCGTGGTGCTTTTTGTATGGTGACGAAAAGGGCAGCAAGAAGAAAAAATTATATTGCATGGCCCCATTCAAATATAGAGAAGTTGTTGTATTACTTTAGTTTTTCTTGGAGAGTTATCCTTTTAAAGATCCTCTAGATCCTAGGTTTGGGTGATCCATTCTCGCAGATCCTCCCGGAGCTCTCTTACGCCCTATGTTATTAATATATTAATAGATGTTAAGTTCTTTAAGCATATTGGTTCTGCTTTGTGTTTGTATTTTGTATGTCGTTAATCGTTATTCATAATTAATTGTGCTTTTCTAAAAAAATCTACGATGCTAGCCCGCTGACCACCTGATCAGCGACGAACATAGATTCGGTCACTGTCAATTCGGCGCGGCAGACCAGCAGCCTCCCACACGCTTGGGCCACGGTGCTCTCCTTCCTGTCTTGCAACTTTTACCTCCCTTCTCCGAAAGTGATCGATGTCGACCGGTCAATGCTCGCGCATGGGGGCAAAAAATTAGTATTACATAAAGATCATCTAAAACATCAGCCACTAGTCCACAACATAGATAGAATCAGTCCATAGTTCCAAACATACATAAAAAAATAGGATAGTCCAGTCCTAGATATTACAAAGTCCACCGTAGTGCCAAATATTACATAATATCAGTGCACAATCCAAAATACAACAAGCTGCACGTGGCAGAATCAATCCATATCCCACAGTACATTCATGCCAAATCACTACATTTTAGCAAACAATATACATGCAGGGATGGTATTTTGTACCATGGCTCCATACATAATTAATGGGCCCTGATAGTTTCACCCTTCTCCTTGCACAAAAAAAATAAGAATAAACATGCATACAAGACGATTAAAAAACCCTTTGCATACAAATATACATGCATGTGTAGCATTTAAGTAAAAATCAAACATCCAGCATTACCATTTGTACAAACCACCTCAGGGTTGTCTGTCGTTGCCGTGCTCTTATTGCCAGCAGTGTTGCCTTTGCTACTAGTGCCATCAACCAAGTCAACAACAATGCCACTGCCTGAAGCCACGTCAGTACTCTTGCCTTTGGCACTAGCCGAAGCACAAGCTCCATCACCAGCCATTGTGGTAACTAGTAGCATAACCATAGAACACAAGTCAAGAACAGCAAGCAAGAATATCTAAAGATGCACCTCCTCTCTATGAATAAATTGAACTAAAAATCACACATCTGCAGGAGAGGCAAGAATGAACAATAGTAGAGCAGAGCAGCTCAGCAGCCCACTAAAATCCTACAAATGATCCAAACGACTCTACCTCCTTCAGTAATCGAGCTAAACCAAATGAGATTGAGGATGCAAACCTTCAGGATGGTTGGATGATGGCACGTGCAGGGGAGGCGCCGCTGCCGGCGAGCAACGACGTCCGCGGTTGGAGTGCTGGACGGGGGCGGCGGCGCCGCCAGCCGAAAGCGGTCAGGAAGGCCCACCTCAGCGCCCGCGGCCGGGAGGCTTGGATGGGCGGCGCGCCGAAGGGGGGGGGAGCCGAGGTGGCGCTGGGCCGGCAGGGACGGGGAGGCGGGGCGCTGGCCGAGCCGGGATGGGGAGCCGGGGCGGCGCGACGAGCGAGGGGACGGGGCGCCGCGCCGAGCGGGGGCAGGCCGCCGCCGGTGCGCCGCTGCCGCCCGGGGCCGAGGCGCCGGAGCCGTCCCCGTCCGTGTCCGTTGGAGCGGCGGTGGCGGCGGCGCCTGCTCGCTATTTTTTTTGTAGACGGCGGCAGCTGGTTGGGACCGAGTGGAGTGGGCTTCTAGGGTTAGAAGGAGGCTTTATACCAGTTGCAACCAGGTTGGCGGGCTTCCACAACATTTGGGCCCAAATTTGGCGCGCGGTCAGTTTCAAAATTCGAAATTTTTGGGCGGCATGAGCAAAATACCGGGCCCCACTGGTAGACGGAGATTCCCGAAAATTTAGAAATTTCGCCCACTTTTTTTTTTCAGGTGGTTATTGGTGGCACGCCGCCGCCGAGGCAGTCGTGGCGCGGCGGCATGACGACAGCGTTGGAGGAGGTGGGCCTGGCGTGAAGATGATGTAGTGCACCATGGACATGCACACGATGGCGGGTGGCTCTGCTGGTTCCGCTCGGCGTGGCGGGCGCGGAGGAAGAATGGCTCCGCGAGGAGTACGAACGACAACGATCGCTTGGTCCTCCGCGACGACATCGCTGCGCACTCGCCGCCGCGCCGGCAAGGCCAAGCCGAGGGTGGCGACGACATGTCGAGTGAAGGGATTTGGGAGAGAGAAAAGTATTTTGGATGGGCCGGGCCCACATGTCAGGATAACTTAACGATTAGAATGGATGGAAAGGAAACAGAATGGCATAGAGGGCAAAAGAAGTTCGGCCGATGGTATGTAGGTGCGAACGAACTTTTAATGGCATATAGGTAACGACCATCTTTTATAATGGTACATAGATAAAAGACTCTTGAAGTTTCCGTGAAGTTTACAGTTTTCCACCATGACTTTACTGTGTATAGGAGGGGCTGAGGTCGGAGTTTGAAGACGACCTTCGCGACTTGGGCCGACCTGGCCTTTCCAGTAGCACTACACTAATCTTATTCTTGTGGCTAAAGCCCATTAAGGCATTAAGGCCCATGTGACTCCTATAGCCCCACAATGGCTCCCCTAGCGGGCCACCGCTCGCTTGATCGTGCCCCTCCATATCCTCCGTACTAGCAAAAGATCCCCGTGCTTCGCACGGGGCAGGAAGGTAGAAATACAGAATTTTATATAATTGTACATGGAAATAAAGAGTGAGCATGTATGGTAAAGTTAGAATGTATATACAGTAGTAGTTTTATATGACACATGCTAAAGACTTTGGAGATCATTGTGTGAATGAACGTGACCACTGCTGCAACCATGCGCAAGGACTCCTCGATCTTTTGCAACAGGTGTAATATTTTGTAATTTGGAGTGAGTCTGCAATTATGGCCTGGAGTCCGTTTATATGATTAACCAGCTCTGTGCAGTAGTTATGTCAAAGGAAGTGACAGCAAGACATACAATTATGGTTCTGAGGTAATCGCAAAGGATCCCAATCAAGTAACTGGAGCTAGAACGCGCACCCATTCGCTTGTGCAGATTGATGTGTAGTACATAGCACAGTCCTCACACTGAGGAGCAACCTCCCCGTTTGCAGATGCACATCTGTCATAAAATTGTAATCAGTTAGAATCAAAAGCTGAAAGAACCCATATTATTTTTTCTGAAAGAACCTTCGCATATATATTCACGTGGGCAGAGCGAGTTGTAGTACTTAGTAAACAGCCTCCCATGTTGCAGGTGTACAGCAAGTTCTAATAGGCCATCCAAGTTAAGATGACAACATATTTTCTGAGCTAAATAAAACATCTTATTTAAGATCACAGCGTGCTGACAATGGCCAAGAAACATCGAGCTGCCGGATGAACTGCCAAGATCCGGTGAACATGTTGACAATGGCCAAGAAACAACCTGTTAGAGATGAAACTTCCACATTTATACATTCTGATGGAATCATAAAGCCTGTTAGATATGAGTGAGCTACATAGTAATTAAAAATAGACTTGACTTTGTATAAAAAGATCAGCTGCTTTTTTTTTTTTTTTGGGAGTGTGACCAGACAAATAAAGATGTCCTCACTAATACATTATCTCTGTGACATTATTATTGACGCCGGAAAGCGCCATCAAGTGGTTACTCACTTATCCACAAAATTGAGTGCAGAACCAAGACTATGGAATGGTATAACAGGATGGGATAAGTATGTGTAGCATTAGAGCGGTATTATGTAGAGGCAAATCGTCGAGCACGTTGTGTGCATCATCGCTGAGTGATCCATACTTGAGCGGAAGATGGAACTGGCCTTACCCACGGGCCACGGCAAGTGGCAGCTGAGTTGAATGAGACAGGAAGAGGTAGCGGGGGTCGCGTCGGCGTCGGACGCAGCGGTGCCGTAGTAGAACGGCAAGCGGCAGCGGAGTTGGCGAGCTTCACGGTTCTTCCCGCTGCGTCAGGAAACGACAGCCAGGTCGGCGTCGGTCGGTGGTCGGGGCAGCGCCGCCGTCGGCGTCGGCGTCGGCGTCGGCGTCGGCGTCGGCGTCGGCTGCACCACGGCGGCGCGGGGAGGGCCACGCCTCTACCTTGGCTGGTCCCGGTGCTGGGGGCTGGAGAGGGAGCGGCAGAGGGGCCGGCGCATAGCGGAGCCGTCGAGGGCAGAGCGACGATGGCCTGCTGGCGATGGAGAGGTGGGCGGCACAGGAACAGGGGGCGAGGCAGCGACTGGCGATGCGAGAGCAGGAAGCGAGGAGAGGCGGCGGCGTTTGGCGAAGGAGCACGGGACAGGAGGAAGGACGGGATGAGACTGTGAGAGCGATCCGTTGTTTCTCGGAGCTGTACAGATGGACGGCAGAAGGTGGCTTCGTGAGGGATCCGACGGCGGGCGGGACGTACTGTTCCAGTAACAGGAAAATGAGAGAGGGCGCGAATTTTGGCGCGTCTACGCTCATAAAGAAGAAAGGTAGGATTCCCCGACTTCTTGACACGCACAGGATGGAGGCGGAGCCGCGGAGCAGAGCGTGGCAGCAAGCAGCAGCGCCGTCGGGCGCTGGCCGTCGCCGCAGCCCGCAAGCCATCAGGCAAGGCAGGGGCGCAAGACCCCACAGTCCTATAAGGGCGCACCGCACGCACGGCTGCAGGGGACGGCGAGCCGGCAGCCTAGGTGGCTCCGTGGCTAGGTGCCCAGCCAGAAGGCGTCATGCCTCAATGGCTCAGCCCGCAAAGGCAGCAGGCAGCAGCCAGCAGGAGTTGCAGTATGCGCCTCAAATGTGTCCGACTGTTTCTGTCTGTATCTTCAGACCTCCAGACCGGTCAGTGAGTACTGCCAATTTATTTTTCACTCAACTCTAGCCCTACGAATTGAACACGCTTTCATTTGTAATTGCTAGTTTGTAGTTTGCTACTTCTGTCATTTTGTGAAAAACGTGATTATAGTAATTATTAGCATAATGGACTATGTTTTTTTTTTCCAGGAACCGGTTCTTTTGGACCCATTTCAGGACATGGATTTTCCATGCAATTTTTATTGTGCATAATTTAGTCTATACCAGCTTGCAAATTTTTTTTTTTGTGAATAATTTAGTCCATGTTAGCTTGATTGATATAGAAATTTCCAATTGAGTCTGTTATTTGCAGTGAACTCAAAATGTCTCAATACAGGTGGCATAGGCAATACAGACGGCATATTAATAAGTTTATAATTAGCTACTCTTAGCACCACAGACCCTCTGTATATGGGTTACCCCATCTTGACAGTAGCTGGACTGAAGAAAGAACAGTGAATTTGACAAACTGGAAGAGACAGGAGTAAGGGGAATCCATTTGCATATGTGTACTTCCTAAAATTACAAGTAAACAGAAAGGGCAATACCAGCAATCTAGATTTAGAAAAAATAGAAAATGTGAATTAGTATTTCTAACAATGACGATTGGGATAAAAGAATGAGAAAGATAAAAAATGCTGTGTTCAAATCAAAGTAACTAGAAATAGTCGCGGCGTTGCCGCTTATGGCCGATAGGACCGGTGATATTTTTCTTTGGAAGTTATTATTTGTTGTGAAATGGTTTCGTTAACTATGTAGGCTTTGTTTCATATATGTAGTTAAAATAATTGTATAAGATTAATGTGGTTAGATAAGATATTATTTATATATATGTGTGTGTGTGTGTGTCATTGTGAAGGCATTATTTTATTTATATGTTATTTTGGGGTTTGAAATGGTAATATTATTTTTTATCTTATTTTCCATTGAGAATTAGGGTGATTGGATGAGTATGGTGGTTAGCTATGCGTCGGTGTACTTATCGCCATGTTATATTTTACATTTATTATTGAAATGGGACTATAACATTTTTTTTTTTTTTTTTTGAGGAAAGAGGATAAAAGTATTTATTAAGTAGCCGGAAGTTTAACGTGATGATATTTTATCGTAAGGAGTTTCGAATAACTGGATTTTCTATTTTATGTTTTTAATTAGATTTTCATATGTACCCATAAAGAAGCATAGGAATAGCTGTACATCAAAAACTTTCAATTAAAACATGTTATATTTTGGATCCACTCGCATAGATTTGTTCATGAGGATTTCAAAATAAATTGATTTTTTATTTTACGATTTTTCTTTGATTTACTATGCAATTTTGAAGTTTTACTAAATTTATTCGTAAAAAAAAATTTTTTTTTTTTTTTTTTTTTTTTGAGAATTACACAAGACAACGCAGACACTCACAACACGCACGCACACTCACCCCTATGAACACACGTGACGCAAACCCTACCCCTATGAGCACCTCCGAAGGACTGCGCAGCAGGCAGATCTGGAGATTCTCGGTCACCATAGGCGCCTCGTCGCCGACGGGAACGTCGCTACCACTTAATGCATAACGCCAGAAATCCTTGGGAAAATCCCGGGGAAAGGTGCGAGCACCGTGATTTGAACCCGGTGGGTAGCGCCCCACTGGACCGTCCTACCATTGACTACAAGCCAATTCGCGTGTAAAAAGAATAGATAAGGGAAAAGAGCGTTGGGTCGAATTTGGCCCATTAAGGCCTGGGCAGCCCGAGTGGGGAGGGAGGCCGGCCTTGGGCGCGGGGCGCGATTTCGAAAAACTCCGAGGGGTTGTCCGCAAAATTTCCTTTGAGAAGCCCCCGACTGCGGGTCGGATTTCAGTATAAGTTTGAGGGCTTTTTTATAAAATGACCGTGGGCGCGCTAGATCTAGGCCGTCCGTCCGCCCAATCGGACGGCTGTGCGTTGCCCGCGACGTGGCCACTCTCTCTGGCCCTCTTTTGGTGCCGCCAGATAGAGAGAAGATTGATTCTACAAAGAATGGCCATTAGCTAGAGGAAACAGATCAACATTATATATGTTATAAATCTATAAATAAAAAGGCAAACCGAAGGCCACTTGTACAATGAACACTGTGTAGTTCATTCATATTCTTTTTTTTTTGCAAAGGGGAACGGGTTTTCATTGAAAATGGAAACAGAGTACACCCCGTTTTACATAAGAGCACCGGAAACAAAAGGAAATTACAGACAAGGACACCGAGGACCTAGATGCAAAATCCATTGGCTTCGGAGAGATCGCCGGTCTTCACGCCACCGTGCCGAAGTCGCAGCAGCCGTCGACCATCGACCTCGCCCGCCGGAGATGTCGAGGAAGCCCAACTCATTGAAGACGCCGCAAAAACCAATGACTCGGAACCACCTAGCCGCATCTATGTCGTTGAAAGAGCATCGGCAGTCACCCCCTCTCTCCGGTGAGCACCAAATCTGCCACCGCTCGCACGAAGCCGAGCAGCCGGAACAGGTCCGCCCCGATGATGAAATCGCCGGTCGGGAAAGGATCCCGCGGTCACGAGCCACAGCCATGACCCAGGAAGAACGGGGAAAGAGCCCAATCGCAACAAAAGGAGAGTTCGCATACCTGACGACGAACAAGCCGGAACAACGCCAGCCGCCGCTGCCGCTCGCATAGGAACTCTTCTTTATTCGCCGGCGAAGTAGCTCCCAACGGTCACCACTCCCGGAAAAGCTAGCTCCACCATCGATTGACGGCGAGCAAACCCCCTAGCGTCGACCGACATCGCGACGAGCACAAGCTAGACCTAGATAGAGTACTATCTAACCTATATACAGCCGCACGTCGATTCCATGGTCCGCCTCCCCTCCGGCACCGAAGTCGGCCACCGGAGAGGAAGGGGACCAACGGAATCGCCGCCGGCAATGCCTTCCGCCTCGAAGTCGCCCTTTCCGCCTCTCTCTACTGTAGATGGGGAAAAGAAAGGGAAGCCCTTCCGGGTGTCTGTTAGTTCATTCATATTCAGATCAGTGGAAAACATAAAAATATTTACCGTGCACGGTAGCTTCAGACATCTATTACTGAACATAGCTGAACTTGAGTGACAACTTACCTTTGAGTCGGTGTCAATCGAATTTCGATGGTTGGCTTCAGAACATCTATATATATATCTACCTGTCCTACATATCCCTTTAAACCTGGTGAGCCACGCTACAGTAAACTCGACAGGAGAATAGACTCAGGTTACTGTTTAGACTACAGTACAACCCATTAAGCAACAGTAACGAATCTTAATGAACAGTAGTGGATCGGGTTCCATAAACAGTGCATACCCGTAAACGAAACAGTAACTCCCATTTTGAGAACAGTAAATACCCGTTATCCACAGCTCACCAGCCCAAGGATAATTGCTACGTGCACCCGAAGAACGTACACGAACACCTCACCCATGCATTTACACCCCAATTTCATTATCCCAAATTCCGTAATTAATTCTAGAGTACTTTCCATATTTAAATATTTGAAAAATCATAACTCCCATTTTAACTCCAAATCACATCATTCCACTTCTAAAATTCATCTACAATCATGCTAACATTAACCTAGAAAAGACACAAACAACAACCCATCTACAACCACTTATACCAATCTTTGTTCCAATTACAAGCATATGATGTACTACAATTTGGACTTGCTGCCCCATGCGAAGCACGGGGGCACTAGCTAGTTACCTTTATTTTTGGTGAGGATCCAATAGTGCTTATGAATAGCAACATGCTCATGGACAGTAACGGGTCCCCATTCAAGACCTAATCACACTGTTCATCCACAGTAACGGGTACATTGTTTCATACCGTGTTTGTTACTGTTTGCAGGGTCTGTTACTGCACCTCAGCGGGTCCATTGCTGTTCATAGGAACCCATTACTGTACCTCAACGGGCTTGCCACTATTCCTCACAACCTGACACTATTCCAAACGGGTTCCACTGTTTATAGACAGTTTTTTTTTCCGCCGGCGCAAAGCGCCGGGCCATGCTCTAGTACTCTTCTAATCCTGGTGGTCCCATCTACATTGGTTTCCTCTCACAAGACCACTGTTGAACTACAATCCTCATTTGCTGTCCATCCGATCCAGTATCGACGGTCACTAGATCACCATCGCAGGAATCTTCTACGCCGCTCGCCACCAATCGCCCCCACGCTGCTTCGGGGCCGCCCCCAATCTCCGATCCCTCCCTCTCCCCTCCCGACGATGGCCTGCCACGCCATGGCTTCCTCCAGCTCCACCGCCGTGCCTCCGTGGCCTTCACCAAAGAACGTCGGTCATTTGTTTCTCAAATGCAAGCTTGCAAAGTCGGTATGGAGAGAGTTGGGGTTGGAGGAGACCTGCAACAAGCTCCGGGAACTACCCAATGCAAAGGAGATGCTCGATCATATCTTGACAGAAAAAGAAGAGAAGAGGAGCCTCATCGTATTACTCTATACAACATTTGGACAGAGAAACCGAAGTTCGAGAGAAAGGACGAGACGGCCAATTTGAGCTGATCGCAAGAGCAATAAAATCTTATGCCAATTTGACAAACTCATCAAAACCTCCTCGAGTTTCTGCTCAAAGCCAAAACCGGAAAAAGATGGAAACCCCCGCCGTGAGGAGTACCGAAAGTAAACCGTGATGCTTCCTTTATACCAAAGCAGGGGTGTGGGGGTTGGGGCTTCCCTGATCCGCGACCGTGATGGAGACGTCGTGCTCAACGGCTGGGGACGAAGTTAACCATCCGATGAATGCTGCTCAAGCTGAAATAATCGCTTGCCTTCAAGGGCCCAAGCGGCAAGTAGTCTTGGGATAGGACGCGTCTGATCCTGAAACAGATGCCTTAAACATTGTGCAAGCATGGAAGGAGAACACGGCGAATATGTCGGTTAACGGTATTTTGATTGAAGAGCTCAAATCTTTTGCCGATGCAAACTTCATTAGTTTTGAGTGCGTGTATGCGTGTCCAGAAAATATAACAAGGCAGCACATGTCCGGCTACTCTTGGTGTGGGTAATAATTGAAGGAGCTGAACATGTCTCGTGTGAAGTTCCGGTCGGTGCCAATGTAATTGTTCTTGACGATATGTCAACCCAAGTGCAATGAAAATCCACCTGAGTTTTTAAAAAAAGTAGCGTCCGTCCTCTCCCCCCCTTCCCCTCTCACGGTCTCTCCCTCCGACGTCCTCTCCGCAAAAGTCGGCACCGCCGCCTCGGTCGAGCTACACCGTGCTCCGCTGCCGGCTCCACCCCAGCATCAGCAGAAGCCGCGACGCCCCCATCGTCGGCCCTCTTCCTCAGCCCTCCCGATTTCACGCCCGCGTCCTCGCCACCGCCCGCCGCCCGCGAGGAACAGCCGCACCGTCTCCACGCCCTCCGTGCTCTCCGCTCCCTTACCTCGGCCGTCCCTCACCCTTCCTTGGCCCTCACGGCGCCGCCGCCCGCTGCTGCCAGCCTTGCGCTCCGCCGCCTGCCCATCCGGCCATTGACGAGCAGGCCACATGTAAGCCAGCCAAGTCGTTGTCCCCTGCACCGTAGTGCAGACCTCAGCCGGATTCCTCCACTCTTGCCGGTGAACTTGCCTGCTGCGTATTCCCTCCATCTCTGCGCAAGGTAACACAACCCCTCCTTTCCAATTGCTACCGATGATCCATGCGCCTGTCAAAGTTTATTCACAGCTTATAAAACCAGCCTTTGTTGCTCTTGATTAGAAACAGGATCCCGAGACTGCTACGACTAGCTCCTCTGTCCACAAGAAATATGAGTTACCTGTTACCTGATGGGCAGGTCATCACAATTGGTGCAGAAAGGTTCAGATGCCCACAAGTGCTTTTCCATCGTCGCTGATTGGGATGGAAACTCCTTTTGTTGAGACTGGGATCGAAGCTCCTGTCATCCGTGACACCAGCTACAACTCTATCAAATGTAATGTTCATATCAGGAAGGCTCTCTATGGCAACATTGTTCTCAGTGGTGGAACAACCATGTTCCCTGGCATCGCTGACAGGATGACCAATCAGATAATTGCCCTTGCACCCACAGTATGAAATTTATGATCTTATCATGGAGATGGTTCCTATTTTTGTCAAATCAACAGATCAGTACCTCCACTTTTACTGTGTAATATGCAGGCTTCCATCTCAAATTGGAAGGAAATGGAATTCAAACACAAAAAGATGTGCCCTTCAAAAGGTAGGTCTACTAAATTGAAGTGCCATCATACTATGATATCAGCAAGTGCACTCTGCTTTGTTATTTCAATAATAGTTATATAAAATTATATTATAATGCAACTTTTGACTCCTCCAGTCATTGAATTATATACTATTCAGAAGTGTACTGCCTGATTCTAAACTATTCTGCCTTTGGACATGGTGCCTATTGTTGCAGTTCTATTCCCATATCACCTTCAATTCTGCAAGACCAAAACATGATCAAAATTTGGTAGTGCTATAAAACTTATGGTTTGAGCAGCACCCTCCTCCATTATTTGAGCTGCAGCTTAGTTGATTCTAGAATAGTGGGTCCTATAATATTTGTCTTAACACAGATTTTTTTTTCGCTGCAGTTTTGCACTGATGCTTCAAGTTATCAACAGGTCTAATCATCTGCTTAGACAACCTTGGCCTTAGAATGATAGAAAAATGAATGCCTTCTTTTAAGGTGGTATTACAATCTCGGCATCCTTTTTATGCTGACAAGGTACATCGTTTTACAGTGATTTTGTGTGTATGCACAGATTGAACCAGTGGTAATTCCATAACACAAACTTTGCCATCTTAATTGCCTCTAGAGAAAAACCATATCATATACATTTTGGTGTATGGAAAACCGCAATACATATGTGCCACTTTTAAGGTCCTCATGCATGCAAAAAGAAAACTTTTAACTACGGCAAAGGCTTATTTCTGTACTGATACATCTTAATTGTATTTTTTGCAGGCTCATTTCCTTCCTATGTACTGACATATAAATACAGTTATCCAATCCGTTTTTTTTCTCTGTAGTTTTGGACTGATTCTTCAAGTTATCACTCATCTCTGCTTACACAATCTTGGACTCAGCATGATTGCAAGATGAACGGCTCCTTTTATGGGGCTGTTGCACTCTCCGCTTCCTTTCTATGCTGACAAGCCAAGGTACATCATCTCTGATTGATTTTGTCTCTGGCCTCAGATTGAAGCACTAATGCTTTCCTTTATAATACAAACTTTGCTATTTTAATAACATACATGGAAAACCGTCTCATGCACATTTTGTATATGGAAAACCATCTCGCTATAGCCTGTATCATGGATATGTGCCGGTTTAATTACATTTTTATAATAACCAAGAACAAACTAGGTATACGTTCAAACTTTTGTACCATTGCTCATACTGAATTTGAGGCTTGCGAACAAAATTGGTGCACCTTCTGAACAACTGACATTAATGAAGCATGCGGACTTAACATTATACGTTTGTAATTATGAGGATTATATATATACTCACTAATTGCTGTTAAATTTACTAACAACAGTGCGTTCCTCAATTATAAATACAGGTTCCTCCTTTTCTCCAGTTTCTATGTTTTGTTCTTTTTGAGAGTTAATTTCTATTTATTGTATCTTTTGCTGCTTTCACTAAAATTATATTCCTATCTCAATCCTCGAGTCCAGGTATTTCTTCTGAATGGTTTGCATGATGCTCACTCTCTAAATTCATCATCTAGAGATCCCTGACAAAAACTTAATATCGTGTAAGTTTGTTCTATATTTCTCAAACAGTTTACTCTTGCTTCGTCCAAAATTTGGCATTACACTATTCAGAACGCATGCATCATTGTTCAGCTAAGCTTCTCCATTCAATATTTCTCTGCCTCTGTGTGCAGCCCACTGTAAATCCTATATTGGTTCCTAAAAGACGCAAGTTCCTTTAGACGTTTCAAATTTGGCTGCTCAGCGAATCTTTCATGTTCTAAGTGCCTCTACTTTATTGACTATAACGGTCTACATTTTGGACTATGTACTACATCATTACCACTATATCAAATTTAAAGGGTACTCATATTAAATTTTCTTATGAAGATCTTGCCGGGGTTATGATACATGTGAATTGTGCTTCATCTAAGACGCATTTTTCCCTGGCTGTGGAGCTCCAGGTCCTGGATGTTTTCTTCTTCCTCTAATTAGCCGCCTTTCACAATCATACTCAGTCCGGTGGTACTAATCTTTTCCTTCCATGTACAATCATATGATATGCTACACATTTTTCGGCTTCCTGCCCCGTGCGAAGCACGGGGTTATCTGTTAGTTAATTATAAAACTGTAGAAGTAAGAAAAATACTGGAGTACTACTGTCAAGAACAATGCAAATGTTAGCGAACTAACCATTCAACCATCCAGGTCAAGCATCCATCCTAGCATCTTCACATGCATTCTTTAATCAGGTAGTAGTGTGCTCGTGCTGGCACTATGGTAAAATACAAAACAAGATAAAAATTTTAAAAAATAAAACGAGATAAAAGTTCCTAGTTTTAGCATCCCTGTGTAAAATATATAAGAAAAATAAGGGATATATATCTATATTTATCAAAGTAAACCAACGAAAAAATGTCATGCTAGTTAGACTCCAAACTTTCGCTCGGCAGCGGTCCGCGAGCATGTGTTTCACATCAGCAGCAGGCAAAGAGCACACGTTACCCACTGTAGCATGGTTTCTAAGGTCAATATAGGACTTTTCAACCAGCGAGGCAGCCTTATTATTTCTCCAGATGTAAATGAGGGACTCAATGGCATCCCAAGGCCATGCCTTTATGACACCCCCTTCCGATCCTAACCAAATTTCACCTGTTTCCAAGAGATTAAATGAAACAATAAATTTGGATAGCCTTTAGCCCTTCTAAGTCCGAATCTATGTTAATGCATCCATAAAACATCCAAGATGAATAGACTTGAACAATAAAGATCTAGTGATTCAGCCATTGACAGATACTCAATTGGCAAGTTGGGCCTTGAGTACTACTCCAATTGAGTTTACCTGAGTCTGCATGTCATCCCCAGTTACGATGTTACCCACCGTGTGCAGAGCTGGAATGAGTACAAAGGCCCAACACTACAGGAATCCGCTTCTTTCCCCGAGTGCGAAATTATTTGCCGAGTGGAAAAAGTCGGGCACTCGGCAAAGAGTATCTTTGCCGAGTGGCATAGTCCGCTTTTCGGCAAAGACTCCTTTGCCTAGTGTCGACAGTCGGCAGTGTTCCACACTCGGCAAATTAAACCTTTGCCGAGTGCGTAGCCCTCGGCAAACATGTACACTTTCGGCAAAGATTAACAGAGCCAAACGGCCACGCCGCTGTTACCTTTGCCGAGTGCGCGCGTTAGGCACTCGGCAAATTATGTGATTTTTGCCGAGTGCGGACGATATGCTCTCGGCAAAGCAGCCGATTCCTGTAGTGCAAGGATGCCTAAATAAAAGTTCTGGTGTTATGATTTCAATCTGTCATGGCAAAATTTTAGAATTCTATAGAGAAAAACATATATTAAAACTTGCACTTACATCAGAAGTTCCAAAGGCGAAGGAACACATCAGATTCAATAACAGCTTGTCGTTAGTCCCATCAGATAGGTATGGGAGCCCCACAGGCATCAATTAGGACCTCCTCATCCAGAGTGGATAAGGCACTGCAGTGCTGGCAATGCTGGTTTCACCTACTCGAGCATGAACAAAACAAACCAATATCATTCACAGAATCAACTTTGGCCAACACAACAAAAAAAATA
The DNA here is from genome assembly GCA_015847255.1 of Hyparrhenia diplandra. NCBI lineage: Eukaryota > Viridiplantae > Streptophyta > Magnoliopsida > Poales > Poaceae > Hyparrhenia > Hyparrhenia diplandra. The sequence continues at coordinate 1,884,931 of JADLZK010011669.1, forward strand.
AGTGTGCTTGTTAGTCTTCAGATATAGGTTTTTAGAAAAGTGCACTTCAAATTTGATAAAATTAAGTTTGGACTTAATGTGGGCCATAGCGTTACCACTGAGCATCGTGCTTGCCAGTATTCTGATACAGGTTTTTAGAAAACTGCACTTCAAATTTGACATTAATGTGGTCCGTAGTGTTACCACAAGCATTTATACTAGGTGTCGTGCCAAGGAAAAAAAAACTGGTACGCAATTACGCACAAGTACTTAAAAGTACTAAGGGCACTTACAATGCAGACTCTACCGTAGAGTCTAAGTCTATTTATTAACGTCGTATTTATTGCATTTTGCTGATGTGGCACTGATGTGACAGTATTTTATGGAAGAGAGAAGGAGAAAAATTAAGGCTCCAAGTCTTATTTAGACTCTAAGTCTATGATACCTTCGAAGTAATAAATATTATTAGACTCTATGTAGAGTCTGCATTGTGAGTGCCCTAATAACGTTTCAAAGTAATTACAATGGAATACCAACAAACACTGATAAATGTAGTTCCACTAATCAAGATGATGTAAACAGTGGCGGAGCCAGGGGGGCCAATCAAGTCATTTTCTTCTGCCGCAAAAAAATACTCGTATGAAGTATTCCATCGAGTCGTTAGGTACGGAGGTATTTTAGCCCAATGGCCAAAACAGAACTGAAACTTTGTGCTCATCCCTCACCTAGGTCTCGGGATTCAATCCGTCTGTCGTCGTTTCCTGTGACTGCGATTGGTGATTTCCACTCGGAGCGTCGGCGCCGCGTGTAGTAGAACTACGCACTAGCAGCAGCCAGCAGAACGCAGAAGGATCAAGCATTGTGGACGGCCAGAGGCAGTTCCTAGCACGCCGCCACTCCGGGTCAGCGGCAGGAGGAGGAGCAATCACCCAACAGATCGTGTACGGAACAGATCGATCAGGTATGTTCATTTTTAATTCACCTTAGTATTAATTGATTAATTATTTTATTTGAAACAAATCAAGCAATAGCACATTATTAGGATCAATCTTGGGAGTTAGAAACTAGAGAAATTAACGCCTGAACCTGAACGCGTCTTGGCTTGCTGCTCAACAAGAGAATACAGAATAAATGGAAGCTCCAAAGCAATCAAAAACTCATCATCAGCGATTAAATTGTATGTACTAATAAAAAAATTCAGCCTTTTACATTAGTAATGATGATTTTAGTGATATATGTAATATATATGGTTAATCCTACATGCATTTTGGGATTCATATTATATTGTATGTATTTTGATAATACGGCCCCCTTATATAAAATTCCTGGCTCCGCCACTGGATGTAAAGGTAATCACTGTACTGATAAAATACTAAGTCAAATTTCTAAAAAAATAGTAGAAAATATTAACAAATAATGACAGCTATCGAATTTAATGTCTACAAAATAATGACAAATACTAAATCCAATTTCGCTTTAATACTAGAAAATATGGACGACAAATACAACAAAGACTAAGACAAATATAAAAACCAATTTCTCAAAAATTGGAGTTGTATGTAGCATACTAACGCTGCGGCTTTGAGGTGCGTGCATGTCGTCTCTAGCATGTGGTTCGTGTATTCAGTGGCTTTCAGAATATTCTGCTCCGTCTCTAACCCGGAGGAGAGGAGTATGCATGTCCAACTAGTTTACAAGTATTCTGCTCGCTCTCCGGCATGCAGTGCGTGTCATTGTAAGTCCAGGCTTCGTTCGGCAGCACAAAATTGGTGCCAGACCAGCTTTTAATCCTGGCCAGGATCGAGTGGATCCTGGTCTCTCACTAAAACCTGGTGATTAATCATTCCTCTCCCCCGATCAAAACTATTGTTTCAAAAGCGTTGTTAGGCTGGAGAGGAAAGAAAACAGGGATGGAAGTACGACACATACAACATGCATGATTATGGCCCACAGAAGTACCCGTCACTGGAATTACTTTTTACAACGAAACTAGCATCATACCCGTGTGTTGCTACGGATAACTAAATTTGTATATAAAAAAATACATGGATCGCATGATTAGATAATGATATCATCAAAATTAATCAAAAGAATTAATGTGACATTTAATCCAAATACACAAGTTTTGTGAAATTAACAATCAAGGATATCGCAGGCTTATAAAGTCTATTGGATAGACCGTCGTAATTCGCCTAAAATAATGTTTTATACATAGATCTGCCTGTAATACACGGATCGCATCGTAAGATAATAATACCATAAAATTAAATACTAACCATAAGATAACATGGGAAGTTTTATAAATGGTTTCAGCCTTTGCCTAAAAATCTCTCTATGGATATTGGCAGACTTCTCGATGAAAATATAGTGGAACAATGTGCTCGTGAATATCCTCCCCTTGCTGAATCAGGGGCGGTTTGCACTCCGGATCCATGAGAGGTTCATAACCTACAAGAGATATATGTACAGGTTACTCTAAGGAAAGTACAATGCAGTACGCAAGTACAATGTGATACATTCAAATAGCAAAAGTTTTATTTAGGGCAGCTTTATGGAGACACAGGAAAGAGAAAGGAATTTTTATTTCACATATATCACAACCCCAAAACTGAAAATTATCCAGACTAAATGATGTGTAACAAAAGATATTTGTTAGTGACTAAATTGTGGAGCTGATCTGCACCTTCTAACATGGATACATTATTATTTTTTATTTCATGAGAACTAACAATTCACTGTTGAAAAAAAGGCTTTCATCGGAATGTTGTAATAGAAGATAGAAAAGATACTCCTAAGAACAAAACATTACTAAAGACACTGAACAAACAAGAAATAATATAGTTGCAGCTAAGAAAACCGTGGATACAACAAGTATTTGCGGTAGTAATAGCAAATATGTTGACTAAAATCTATAATAATCATTTTGACATAGATTTAAACCATGCTCTGTCATTGCAACAAAGGACAAGAGAACAAGCTTACATAAATAGAACGCATGAAAAGAAGTTGTTGTTCAGGAAAATGATATAATGAACTAATAAATAGCAATATGCAATGATGCTTAATAAAAATGAAAACATCTCAAAAAAGAAAATTACCTCTTTTGGAGCAATGATGCCCTTCCCTGCGAACCCGACCATGTTGTAGTGGGTAGCCAATCATGCACAAACTCTGATCATAACTATGGGAACCAGTGTGGAGAAATGTTCGCCAAAATGGCGAGCATTAGGGAGGCGATATAGGCGCCGCACAGCGATGGCTGCATGCGGCGGTGGGCACAGTGGCTCTGCATGTCGCTGACCCCTTCGGCGATAGGCGCCGCACAGCGATGGCTGCATATGGCGGTAGGCACGGTGGCTCTGCACCCAGCTGACCCCTTCCTATGCCAAACCTGTGACGTCTCCGTCCACTCGGATGCGTCGTAGCGGTAGAGGACAGCTCGGTCATGGCGAGGATCAATCCAGTGTACTTTGCGGGGGCGAGGTCATTTGTATACTGGTCAGGGTTATGGACGTCGAGGCGTGCATGGTTGTGGCAAAGGTCGTCGCGGGGATAACGGATCCTGGGAAACTGCGAAGCGCATGCGATTGATTGCCTCTTTTGTTGCCTTTTTTATCCGAGAAAAGAAACTGCCAAGTACATGCAATTCTTTTTGAAACTCCAAGTGCATGCGATTGATTGCCTCATTTGTTGCCTTTTTTTTAGCCGAGAGAAACCATTATGCGGGGCTGGGCTTCTGCATGCCGGGTGTAGTCATCATAGGATTTGGGGTTGTACGTGATTCCCCCTTCTATATTTGTCCCACGTGAATTTATTTCCTTTTAATCGGGATCGCACCCTTTCCACCTCTTACTATTATTATATTAGGATGACGCAGTATAGCAGGGAGGGGCAGATGGAAGTACCAAAACAAATGTCGCACCAAAAAAAGTCTTAGTTTTAGTCTTTTTATGTTGTAGAGAAAAGACACAAGGAACTCCTCTTCTAGGCTCACCTGGGGAGCCGTTAGATCCTTGGTTTCACGCGTCTAACATTGGCATCACCACCATCAAGGACCTCAGTTGAATACAAGCAGGGGCTCACGGAGTGCTCTCGGAGTGCTCTCCTACCTTGGCCACATACGCGAGAAGCTGGGTCAGCAGGGATGGGCAGCTTTGCTGCAAATAATCAAACCGATCAGTTTGCATGACAGCTGCAAAGGAAAAAAAATGCATGGTTAACTAGATGCTGATGTATGAAACCATGTGCTCCGTCTTTTTATGTTCCATACTTCCATCATAGAAGTGTTAATTTGCCAGTAAACAGTACATGGCATAATAATGATACTGAACACATGATACAGGATGAACAGTTCTAAGTATCGTATTTTGCAGTAAGCATTCCAAATAGCAAATTATATGATCAGTTACTACCCAGCCAAAATAAGCAATAAACAGTTATGGCTATAGAAATGTTTTCTGACAAGCTCTTTACTCATTCCTCAAATTGTCTTTAAGACAAACTGTTCACGCATTTTTCAAAATAACTCACATGTTTCATATTTAAAACAACACCATGAAATTTAGAAAGAATCACTGGTCAACCCTCCACTCACCCACCCATCCAAGCAAGATCCGGTGAAAGTTATAAAACTAAGAAGAACAGGGAAACCAGAACTGGCTAGCAGAATTTAAACTATTTATCAAATTATAATCAGAACTTCTCTACTCATGATAACTGTGATAAATGCCCATCATATCTTTGCATTTATCAGCATCAAATTAAGAAGCAATTGGATGTGTCCCAGGATAACTTGAGCTACAGTGCATGGAATCAAACAGCAATTATGTGTCATAGGCCTCTCGACTCTCCAAGTTTTAAGCCTTACAATAGTGTTCAAAGACCAGTGCAGACAAGTAATGCTACATTTGCAGATTTTCAGCAAAATGTGATCCTAGAATAAGTATGTCTATTCATAAAGGGCATAACCAGTGCAGAGAGCTCCCGCTCTGTGCGGGGCCTGGGGAAGGGTGTCAGTGGCAAGCCTTACCCTTGCCTGTACAATGTCTATTCATATGATCATAAAACTAAATAGCAACTAGTGCAGGTACAAACTCAATTTGACCTTCCATGAGAAGTCAATAAATCAAGTTAACATGGTTAAAAAGTGGGCTGTGCATGCCTCCTGTCAATTGTTTCCTTTCCTGGAAGTGCTTATCATTCATAGTTGCTCTCAACTTGTGGAGTTGTCATTTAAATATTTTGCTTGCTGTCAACAAGGGAAAGAGGCACATGTAAATTTGTTTCCAAGACTCAGTGCTCGAGATTGACAAATGTCCACAGTTATTGGTATTTCCTCCCATTCCTTGGACTGAAGCTCCCTGCTCCATAAATATAAATATAAAAGGAACTGGAAGTTCATGTCTTCCTAAATTGGTTTGTGGAAAATATTCCAATTCTGAATATTTTTTGGAAATTGAGGGAAAGTATACTCAAGATAGCCAGTTTTGGAATATGTTGCCTTTTCATAATCTAACTGGACTGAAGCAGTTGAGGATCCCCAGCTATAAATCTCTTCCACTGCGTTACATAGAAATGCTATCATCCCTAAGGACCCTACAACTGGATTCTGTGAGTATTGCCTTTCCATTTGTTGATGATGAGAGCCATGTTGAGTACAAATTTCCAGTTGAACGTTTGACCATCAAGGATTGTAGTTCAAGTGGGAAGGAGTTGACACAGTTACTCACCTACTTTCCAAAGCTATCACATCTGGCACTGTGGTCTGTAAACAAGACAACAAAGCTGGGCGTGATGGGGCAGCAGGCAACAACAACAACACGATCATCATCTTCAGCTAACAAAGCTGGGAAGGCTCAGATCAAGCAGCACCAATAACAGGATGCCAAAGCAGAAGGGCTGCTGCTTTTGCCACCCCAACTGCAGGAGTTAAAGACCTTGTTCTGCTCAGAGCTGACCATCTGCTCCAATTCACTCGACGATAACAATGAAGATGGACGAACCGGGCGAGGAGGACTCCAAGGTCTCAGCTCCCTCCAACGGTTGGTCATCTCGTTTTGCCCCAAGCTGCTCTCCTCCTACTCTTCATCCTTCTCTCCTTGCTTCCCCTTCCCCAACTCTCTGCAATTCCTCCGTCGTTTGCACAATTCTATGGGGATGCTGGCGCCTCTATCAAACCTCAGCTTTCTCACAAGTTTATCCATAGTCAACGGTGGGGATTTAAGAGGCAAAGGTCTGCTATCTCCCTTCACCAAAGGCCATCTCACAAAATTAGAAGTCATAAGAACGCCCAATTTCTTTGTTGATTCTGAGCTCTCATGGGTGGATCATCAAGAGCTTCCATCCCATTCCTCCGAACTGCAGGAGCTGAAAATAGATGACGTGGCTGGAGTCACTGCTACGCCCATCCTTGGCTTGCTTTTTTCCTCGCTCACCAGATTGGAGATTAACATGGATTATAAGCTGGAGAACTTCACAGAGGAGCAAGAGGCTCTTATGTTCGTCACTCACTCGAGAAGATCATATTTGAGTCCTGCTGCAACCTGCGGTCCCTCCCTGAATAGCTGCATAGACTTCCCAATCTCAAAAGGTTAGACATCTGGACATGCGAAGCAATCCAGATGCTGCCCAATTATGGCCTCCCAAGTTCTACGGAAGAGTTGGATATCTGCAATTGTCCAAAAGTCCAGTCACTGCCCAAGGATTGCCTCCCAGATTCACTGCAAAGATTAGTAATTAGCAACTGCCCAGCCATCCGGTCGCTGCCCGAGGTGGACGAAAATCCAAGTTCACTGCGAGAATTAGATGTCCGTGGAAGCAAAAGTGAGGAGCGAGGCAGTGCCACAAGTTGATAAATATCATTCCAATAGTTAGAGCCTGAAAAATACATGGTAAAAAAAGAGGTGGAACTTCCCCCACCCACCAATTTCCCTTGCTTTTCCCAAACCCCATAAACCAGTCACTCTTGTTTCATTTATTTGGCCACAACTGATGTTTTCTTCTGGGTAACCCACTTGTTTCCATCTGCTGTGCAGGTATTTTCTTCATATTGTTTATTATTCTGTCATCTGGATTCTCTCTCTATCTATTCACACTTCTGAATTCTAAAGCATGAATCTCTGTATGTGCCTTCCATCCTGTACATCAAGCTGGTAAGTGCCTGTAAAATCACCTCTGTAGTCACATACAACTATTTACAGGTTCAGCATATTGCTTACTGCTTTTTTTTTTGAACCTTCACCGGGGGGAATACTCCCCACCTAAATATATATTCAAAAAGCCCCAAAATGGCTCGTATAAGATTTACAAAAGGTTTAAGAAAGAAAAACAACAAGACAGGACACCCAAGCGTCGGGGTGGAAAGAGGCCCAACCACAGAGAGATACTAGCGAGAGCAGAAACTACGACACCAAGACACAAGAGCTCTTCAACGATGCCTCCCGGGGAGGTGTATGACGCCGTAACGTAATCATCGTTAGCCAAGCAGAAGCTTGGCGAGGCTTTCGCCTGAACCATGAGCGAGGAAAAGCAGCTGCAAAGGTTCTTTAGTGACGCCTTCAAGAAGGAGAATCTTGTCACTGGCTCCAGATAGGTCGAGCTGAGCTTTCCTTAACCTTCACTCCCGAAGGCGAGGTGGGAGCCGGTAGCCGCCACACCATGCGGAGCCGGATGCGGACTCGCCCGCGATGATGGGAGGCACGCACCGGCATGCGTCTACGCCTAGATGAAGAAAGTGGGGTGTCGGCCGCCTCCCTCCAGCGTAGCCATTTTCTGGACTCGCCCGCGACAAAGGGGGCGTGCACTGACAAGCGCCCTTGCCTGGGCAGTGGGGGTTGTTGGCCGCCGCCACACCACATGGAGCCGCATCCGGACTTGCCCGCGATGGTGGGAGGCGCGCGCCGACAAGTCCCTCGCGTGCCGGTCGCCGCCACACCACGCGGAGCCACTCCTAGACTTCGCCCGCGACGAAGGGAGGCACGCACCAAGACACGCATCCATGCCCGGACTAGAGGAAGTGCGGTCGCCACCACACCACATGGAGCCGCTACCGCATCGCCCGTGAGGTGGGAGGCGCACCACACAATCACGAATGATCCTGTCAAGGCCGACGCCGTTGCTCGTAGGGTAGCTCCAGTAGATGACCGTGCAAGTGCTCCGCCGCTCGGGAGCACCCGCAACGTTGAGGTCGCGCCAGGGGGAGGTTGAACCAGCACGCGTGTCCATGTCGGATGCGGAGCTCCGCGCTGGGAGTGGGGAGACGATAGATCCGGGCATAGGGAAGCCGGATCCGCCCCACGCCGGGGCGCTGGATGCGCCGCCGGCCAAGACCGAGAGTGGCGAGTCCCCGCATTGCCAAAGTCGACGGGGAGGGGAGGAGGGAGAGGCCGGGGATGCCATCCCGGTGAGGCTGTGGGAGGGCAGATCCGCCCTCCGGCAGCCTGACCACCGGAGCCGGCCGCCCATGGATGCCGAGGAAGAAGATGATGATGGGGGCGGGGGGCAGCCCTGTTAGGCGGCGGCAGATCCCGGCCGTGGGCGGTCGCTCTCGCGTCGCTCGGGAGGGAGATGAAGGATCTGTCGCGCGAGCCACCCCGCGCAGTCCGCGCCCGCAGAGCCGCCCGCCACGCCGGCCAGGGGCGGTGCGATGGGTCCCGAGGTGGAGCAAGGCCCCGCCGCCATCCTAGGTCGCCGCACGGCCTCCGGTGGCTCCCTCCAGCGGCCGGGGGTGGGAGAGGAGGGAGTGGGGGGTGGCGGCGCTCGGGGTTGGGGGCCGTCCGAGTCGCCCACCGGGAGCGACGCGGACGGGAGCAGACTCGGGTGGCCTCGCTCAACAGGTCGGCCCTCACTACTACAGTATTCAACTCTAGGGGCGGTTTTTGATGCTTATTAGGGGCGGTTTTCCAACCGCCCCTAAACAAGCGCTCTAATGTTCATCGACATTAGGGGCGGTTGTCCCAACCGCCCCTAATGTGGAGACATTAGGGGCGGCTCCTGTTTGAGCCGCCCCTAATGTGGATATAGCAGGGGCGGGGCGCTCATCATCATAAACCGCCCCTAATGTCTCTAACCGTAGGGGCGGTTTATCTAAACCCGCCCCTAGAGTTGAATTTCACACCAAAAAAATATATAAATATATAATTCACAGATTCAATTAATAATTGACATAATGTCTCCATACTTCAAATAAACATATATGCATCATGCAAAACTCACATACTTCAACGTACAATTCACATAACATACGAAGATGTCGAGATACAATTCACATAAAGTTCACAATTATTCCCATCATACAACTCACATAAAGTTCACATATTTCCCATCATAAGTCGATTCAACGCCCTAGGCCTAGCCTTTCCCACTCTCGAAGATGTTGATACTTTGGATTTTTTTGCAACTCGGCGGTCCGTTCGATGAAGCTACCTTTATGATGTATAATTTGATCTAATATAAAGTCACAAAGGCCACCAACGAGATCCAAGAGATCGTCATCTTTGTAAGGGGCATATGGTATATCCAAGGTATATGGTATATGCAAGTAATAAAGATGAATTTCAGAAATAGCAAGTAAGTAGATAGCAGCAAGTAATAGCAAGTAGATAGCAGCAGGTATATGGCAAGTAATAGCAAGTAGATAGCAGCAGGTATATGGCAAGTAATATCAAGTAGATAGCAGCAAGTAAGTAGATAGCAGCAAGTAATTTCAGAAATAGCAAGTAATAGCAGCAAAGAAACCCATGTTGACAGCTACAAATTTCAACATATGGCAGCAAGTAGCATGAGAGGTATGGCATCATATGGCAGCAAGTAATAGCAAGAGATGCCAAAACAGGACTGTTTTTACCCAAATTCATATGGCAGCAAGTAGCATGACAGAAGCTCAAAGTGTGGCATCCAAAATGCATCCAAATTTCATCCAAAATTCATCCCAAATTGATATGGCATCATATGGCAGCAAGTAATAGCAAGAGATGCCAAAACAGGACTATTTTTTACCCAAATTCATATGGCTAGCATGACAGAAGCTCAAAGTGTGGCATCCAAATTTCATCCAAAATTCATCCCAAATTGATATGGCATCATATGGCAGCAAGTAATAGCAAGAGATGCCAAAACAGGACTGTTTTTTACCCAAATTCATATGGCAGCAAGTAGCATGACAGAAGCAAAAATGTGACATCCAAAATGCATCCAAATTTCATCCAAAATTCATCCCAAATTGATATGGCATCATAGGTAGTTGCATGACAGGTGCTCAGTGTGGCATCCAAAATTCATATGGCATCATAGACAGTTGTATAATAGGCAGCATTTCATCTTGGCAGTGGCACATGCTAAAAAAATTCATCTCATTTGTAGACAATAGCATCATAGGCAGCTAAAATTCATCCCAGTTGAAGACAATAGCATCATAGGCAGCTCAAATTCATCCCATTTGAAGACAACAGAAGCACAGGCATCACCAGCCAAAGAATGGCATCACAGGAGGTACTCACCTGCCAAGAAATGGCATCAGAGGGACTCACCAGCAGCAAGGGGAGAAGAAGGTAGGGTTCCCGACGTGGTGGAGCTGAGGGCAACCGGATCCCGACGGCCACCAGGGTGGAGGTGAGGACAGCCACCAGATCCCGGTGTCGGCTAGGGTTCCGGCCGGCAGCAGGTCACCGCCACGAGAACGGGACGGGCAGGCGGCGGCGGCGGGCGCGGACGGGGACGGGGGCCCCCGCGGCGTGCCTCGCGGACGGGAGAGGGGGCGGCAGCCGGCCCTCGCTGAGACGGACGGAGGCGGGACGGGGAGCCGGAGACGGACGGAGGCGGGGACAGAAGCCGGAGAGGGACGGGGGCGAGACGGCGGCCAGCCCTCGCTGTAACACCCGTGTTTTTGCATTATTTTAAAATTCACTAAAAATTTGAACTTTTCGAATTACAACTAAAACTTGATTTATTTTCCGCTAAACCAAAACCCCTGTTTTCGAAAACCGTGCATTCAAAACTCTCACCATCTAGAAAATTAGGTTTTCTTGTTGTTGCTTGCCAAACTTTATGGTGACCAAAGGTGCAAGGTAAGCCCTAGATTTTATTTATGGAAGTATAATATTGCATGAGCAATGATTTATGAATTTCTCTCGGGAATCAAATACCGAAAACCCATGTGTACCAAATATATGTATTAATATTTTATGAGCACAATAAATAACTATTCTCGACTATGATAGTCATGGGAACCTAAATGTGCTCATACAAATATTTATAATATATATATATATATATATATTACACATGAAATAATACTCTCAGGGAAATGCGTGTACACCTATATGTTTCTAATACTATTAAATAAATATTCTCAAGATGAAGGTCATGAGAATATTCATGTAATTGTATGAATATTTATAACATAAACATATATGTGTGACACACATAAAGTTGAGAGAAGAAAAAGGAGAGAAATGAAAGAAAGAAAGGGAAATAGAGAAGAGAAAAAGAGAAGGAATTAGAAAGCAGCTACTACGGGCTCAATTCCTTCCCCTCTTCCCTTCCCTGGCCCAAAGACGGCCCCCTTTCCCTCCTTCTCTTTTCCCGCTCGAGCAGGCCGGCCCACCGCAGCGCAAGCCCACGCGGAAGCCGAGGCCAGCGGCGCCCTTCTCTCCCTCTCACCGACACGCAGACCCGCCCCGTCGTCTTCCCTTCGCCCCCGTCCCCGGGAGAGACGAAGACTGCGACACAGCGCCGCCCAAGCACCCGCTACCCGCGCGTTTAACGCACCGGTGCCGGCGACCAGCGCGGCAACGCAGACGGGCTCCCGACGCACACGACGACACGCACGGGAGCGGCGTCAATGCGCACAGCGAATCGGCGACCATGCAAGCTTGCCCCGCCGCGAAGAGGACGACCAGCGCCATGCCAGCCGCCGTCGCTTTTGACCGCACAGCGGCGTGGGACGCGAGCAGTGAGGAGGCGGCTGTTTTCTCTAAAGCTGTCACATCGATGCCGAGCCAGCCACCGCGTCACCACCATGCCAACAGGGGCGGCGCACCGCCGCTGTCGGCCACCACCGCCGCAACGCGACACCCCAGCCGCCAGCCCTAGCCAGCTAGCCGCACGGCGCCATGGACGACGAGACGAAGCGACGGAATCGCACGAAGGTCCGCAAGCACAAAGACGAATCGCCGGAAAAGATCTCGGGCGGAGAAAGTATCGCGGCCGACGATGAGCACCCGCGGCGCCTATAAATAGGACCCGTCGGCCCTCAATCTCACTCGAGCCACCTCTCCCGAGCTCCGCCACGGTGTGGAACACGCGATGCTCGCCGTGGTTCCCCCCTCTTCCTTCCCCACCGGTGGGAAATCGGAGTTACCCCCAAACCTTGCTCCGCCGCCGCCGCTGGATAGGTCAAGACACTCCGGCCCGATTTCGCCATTTGCTAGACCCAACCAGTGAGTCCCCGAGTCGCTCGTCCACTCTCCTTTCAACCTCCCTCCTTTTCCCTTGCTTTAGCAGTGTCAGGAGGCCTTCCCGAGCACCGCCGTCGTCGCGCCGCCCCACACACACCGCCGCCAGACACACCGCCGCCGTGGGAGGAGTTCCACACGCCCCCTTAACCCGCACCACTACGTTCGGAGGACGAGGGGGATCGAACGGGCCCCATGCGGCGAGGTTTTGACCAGAGACGGCGAATCCGGGCGTGAGCTCCAGCGAAGCCGCCGCCCGCGGGACTCGGCAGACGGAACCGCCAACGCCGACGAGGATACAAAGTGATAACGTCACGATCGGGGCCAACCGGAAGGCGACACGCCGCCCTTCCGTTCCGCCCCGTTCCCCGCCGTCATGACTTCATTGACACACGTGGCGCTTACGTGGCGCCCACTGGACCCACGTGGCACCCACATGTATGGAGGCCTTGCTACACTTTGTAAATTGCTACAGCTACCCGGCTATTGTACACGAGTTATAAAAGTATGTCTTCCCGTGTCGAAAAATTCCCTTTAAAATTTGTAAATTCATTATTTGATTTATAGAATTTTATCATGTAATTAGTTCCATTTTATTACATGATAAAATTATATTATAATATTACCCTAATGATTTAATTAGAGATTAATATTATAAAATCCATATCTCATGCAATTTAACTCCGTTTTCGCGTGAAACGACTTCCATAATTCATATAAAATCTAGCTCTATGCATCTAACCCATTGCCACCATAATGTTCTATGCTTGTTTTGGTTACTCTAGTTCAAGCTAGGTTATCAACGTATGCGCCCGTAGTTCTACATCGACCCGATTAGGAGTTTTCCGTCCGAAGTAAGCTAGGGACGCCGACTTGATCTTGCCGATCAAGAAGAACATCCAGGCAAGTCCTTACCCCCTAATCATGACCTTAATAATGTGATGATATAATGATGATAACGATAATCGGACTAGTATATAGTGGTATGAGCCTGATAACGTAGCTATGGAGCTAAGCCGGATGACGTAATCATCCACGTTATCTACGCTCATACGTTGTAATCAAGAGAAACATGAGAATGCCTAATGAACCCTAACCAACAAAAGAGGTGAGTAGTGGTAGTCTGGTAGAGCCTATATACCACGTCGGGAAACACCGTGAGGGATTCCTACGGAGAGATACTCGCCTCCCCTAAGGACCGGTTCATAGACCTTCTACCTAGTGTGATATTGCGTACAGCCACACGCCAGGATGGGGCGGCTTGATTCCACACCCCGTTGGGTTGAGGTATAATCTGGAGCCAAGGTGGCCGGAGTAGGCAAACGACCTATTGGGAGCAGACATGGGGAGAGTGGCCCCATGGTCCGGGTTGGCGTGGATCTTTGAGTGATCCGCCACGTAAGTGTTTCGGCAAGATGGCGCAAGTGCTAGAGGCACATATTGATGATTTATGATTGAGTGTGGTGTTGACAGTATAGGTTGGGTAATAAGGTATTACCTGTAAAGCCGCGGGTGATTTGGTATCACCATATTGTCTAGGATGATGCGTCATCCTTCCAACCCCTGAGAAGTCGTGGTGAGGATTATACCAATACACCTAGGGTAGCACCCAAGCGGGTACGGAATCTCGTTAGGCCTGTCGAACCATGGGCCATGGTGTAGACAATGCCTATCGTGTGGGGAAATTTGTACAGCTCTGCAGAGTTATTTAAACATATTCGAATAGCCACGTCCTTGGAATGGGCAAGTGCTAGGACGGAACATCTATGATTAGATATACCTTGATGAAGACTAACCTGTGGTGTCATGACAGCAGTGATGACATGAGATAACTCGAGAACTAGCGAGAGCAGTTTTAGAGACTCTGCTAGGGCCCAAACCCTAATAATTACAACCCTCTGGTTGGGACTTGCTGAGTACGTTTGTACTCAACCCTCTATTTTTACAGATATCGGCACATGTGAAGGTAAGATCGACGATAAGGTAGAGGACCAGCGTGTCGTAGTAGTTCGCAAGGTGGTTGCTTAGGAGAAGGACGTTGAAGCCCAGATTTCATCCGTGCACAAGTCTGCCTGTGGAGTGCGGGGCAGTGTCATAGTTAATCCACCGCTTCTTGGTTGGCCAACTCCGATATCGTAACCCCCAACCGGTGACTCTTCGTCACCACTGTAAGCCCTTTCTATCCTATATTTCAATAGCTCGGTTTACTATTATTCGTGTTTACCATTATCTGTTACTAATAGACGTGTTTGTGCCGTGATCCTGGCGCAAACACGTGTGATTAACGACCCATTAAAAGTGGGGCGTGACAGAGTGGTATCAGAGCCGAGCTTGTCCATAGGATGAAATTTGGGTTAGCAGAATTTTAATTCCACATAAGGATAACTACTTTTAAACTTGTTGCAATGGGTACACCTTACCACTATGGTCCGTATGTTGCGGAATCGATGTCAAAATCGAAACTCACGGTAGCAATGGACTAGTAAGGTGATCTCAGTCGGACTGCCTGACTAAAGGAGAGTTTCTACAACTCCCCTCGGAGATATTAAAGTGCCCCAGATACTTGGGCTTTCCTCGATATTAAAATCGAGAGTTTTATGAAGACCAAGTACCGAAGTACGTAACAAACTTGTATGTATCCAAAGCCCCAACAGGAAGGATTCAAATGCTATACAGTTGCACGAACTGGAAATGCATGAAACATCCGAACACCTAAGTGGGCGCTAATGTGATGTGCAAGTATAGCTTAAATAGAATCTCCATAAGGCATTAGTCCAAGCAACAAAGAGACGAGTAGCACAATCCTTTTGCAAGCTTGACATAGATGCCTAGGCTTCAAGGCCTTTAGTAGGTGAAAAGTCGTGCAATAATCATCATGGCAGTCACTATGTGTGATGCGACCTTGTATCATCTATGAAACTGACCTGTGATGAGACCTATTGACGCGCTTGGTTGTTTAGTATAATGTCTTGTTTCCTTTCAATCCTATGGGAAATTTCTCCATTCTACCACTCATAGTGATCAATGGAAGGAAGATTCTGATAGGATCTGTGAACGTAATGAAGACTCCCTCAAGTCACGAGTAAGAAGACAAGTTTCACATAAACTTAGTTCGCCATGACTAACCTTTTCATGCGTTTCACACCAGGTAAGTTTGTGTGTTTCCCAACACCGGTGTTACTAGAATACCCCAAAGTCTATCCCAACCCAAAATGCTTGCTTTCCTCTAATCCTTAGTTAGGTAGAGCCCTATCGTACCTTGTGCTTTTCCCTCCCACTCCCTTTCTAGTTCAAATAGATTAGGAGCTAACCTGCAGGAATGTGATAACCACAAGTGGACTCCACGATCGTAGCCATTGAACCGCACCGGTGTTCTTCCCTACAGCCATCACACACGCCGTCGCCTCGGTAGATCTGTGGACCGACAACCGTGCAACATTGCCGACATGCTGTCACCTCAATGCCGAAAGCTGCTGATACTGCTGTTACCATGACCCCGAACCACGACCGTCGAAGCAGATCAAGATGACGTGCAACAGCTCCAGTGGCAACCAGTGCCAGTAATGCAAGCTGAAGCCTAAGACCAGCAACGCAAGCAGAAGATAATCAGTAAATGAGGACAGTCATCAAGCCCATAAAAGATAGTTATGCCCGAAAGCGCACCGATGCCCCAGAAGCCTATAGAAATGCCAGGAAACAGTATGCCGACAATAGAGAAGACACACAGTTTCCACTATAGGGAATCCACCGTCCAAGACCACACAGTCCCATGACCACACCACTATCGCAAGGTCAATAAAATAGGAGACTCACTCCCATTCCTTCCACCATACACCACAACACCCCAGCCACAATACCAGTCGACCAAGCTTCTCCCAGGAGCCATCACCCTCGACCCATTATAAAAAGAGCACCACCATCGCTCTCACCACCATCCCACTCCAAACATTCCCCGCTAGCCTCCATCTTCCACCTCTGCCATCACTCTCTTTGCCATCCACCCACCAAGAATCATCACCCACCACAGCCAGAATGGCCGGCAATTGGGTTAGCAGCCAGTGCATCAACACCCCTGGATTTCCCCAACTTCTCTACCACACCGCGCAGAACATTGGCATCCGTGAACCCCCAGAGTACGAAGAGCACGGCACTCATCGCTGCGAAGTCACCGTCTACATCAGCAAGAGTCAAGACTACCCCGCCATCATCGAAGACCGGAGTGTGACCACCATTGGTTTTCACTTCCCCGACACCTACCAAGTCGCCGCCGCAAGGCACTACATCGCCCGCCGGATCTACCAGGAGCCCATCGCACGCACCCCCCCCATGAGGCACCCGCCACTGAAGGAAAGAATCACCCCGCCTGGATTGCTCGGCCTGGAAAGCGTGCGAGGTCCAGAAGGTAGTCCCGTCATCGAGCACCTGCTCTCCTACCTGCTCACTCTCGATGAGCAATACGATCGACAAGGCACCACCCTGAGAAGCCTGATTCGCCGAGCCGAATGAGCGGAATGCTACGTTCAACGACTCCTCGCGGAGCACGCCCACGCAAAGGAGCAAGTCGCCACGGCATCCCGCCGAGAGGCTACACTTGCCGAGACCCTGAAGGCCATCCAAGAGCGACACGTCCGAGAACTGAGGGACACCAACATCGCCCTCCAATCAAGACACAGAAGACACGCCACGGCCTGGCCCGAACCAGAACTACCGAAGGGATGTTCATCAACCCCTTCATCAGAAGAAGAACGGACTCCACCAGGCCACCATCACCGGCAGAAGACCGACAAGAAGGACCACCCCTACCACTCGGTCGGGCACCACCAAGAGAGGAAGCCCACGGCGAGAGCCGAGCATCGACCCGCAGAAGCGCGGCGAAGCCACCATGACCTACAAGAGAGCCGCCACTCCCAAGGGAGGTGTAACCGTAGGGTAGCACTTCCTCTCTCTCTACAGTTGTAATTCTCCCTGGAGTAATCAAAATCCATATGTTTGACCCACCCTGCAAATGCGAGTGCCAACGAAGAAGAATTGACGGGTGCCAAAACACAAAAAGCCACAGAGCAAATAATAAGCGAGAAAAATCTTTCTAAGTGGGGTAGTGCTACATGCAAAAGAAGAAAAGAAAATACCAACGGGCCAAAATAAGAAAGAGAAAGAATGAATTGGGCGAGAACAAGAAGAAATAAAGAAAAATGGAAATGGGCTAAGATGAGAAAATAAAAGGGCAACAGAAAACCTAGGGTTCCAAACGAGAAATGGAATCCCAAGTACTTGATGATCAGTATCCCGGAGAACAGCAGCGGCCGAGATACACCGAGAAGACCGTGAGGGGACAAGCAAGAAGACAAGGATTAGAAGACCCGAGAAGACCCCAGAAGACCAAGGACACTAGAGGAATCAATCCTCCAAGTGGGGTAGCCGTCAAAGAAGACCGAAGATTTTGAAGACGGATGCAAGACCAAGAAGACGGGGTAAAAAAAAGCAGTAAATCGTCAACAAGCAGAAAGCATGCCCTCCATAGTGTCGTGTTGCCCGGAGATGGAGTGACATGATAATCGTAGAGGTTCGAAATAGACAAAGACTGTAAGCAATGGAAAGTTTCTCTCTCTCTCTATCCCTATCCCTTTAGGCCTTAATTAGGACCTTCACTCTGTAGACTAGGAATCTCGGGGACGAGATTCATCTAAGTGGGGGTAGATTTATAACACCCGTGTTTTTGCATTATTTTAAAATTCACTAAAAATTCGAACTTTTCGAATTACAACTAAAACTTGATTTATTTTCCGCTAAACCAAAACCTTGTTTTCGAAAAACCCCGCATTCAAAACTCTCACCATCTAGAAAATTAGGTTTTCTTTTTGTTGCTTGCCGAACTTTATGGTGACCAAAGGTGCAAGGTAAGCCCTAGATTTTATTTATGGAAGTATAATATTGCATGAGAAATGATTTATGAATTTCTCTCGGGAATCAAATACCGAAAACCCATGTGTACCAAATATATGTATTAATATTTTATGAGCACAATAAATAACTATTCTCGACTATGATAGTCATGGGAACCTAAATGTGCTCATACAAATATTTATAATATATATATATATTACACATGAAATAATACTCTCGGGAAACGTGTGTACACCTATATGTTTCTAATACTATTAAATAAATATTCTCAAGATGAAGGTCATGAGAATATTCATGTAATTGTATGAATATTTATAACATAAACATATATGTGTGACACACATAAAGTTGAGAGAAGAAAAAGGAGAGAAATGAAAGAAAGAAAGGGAAATACAAAAGAGAAAAAGAGAAGGAATTAGAAAGCAGCTACTCGGGCTCAATTCCTTCCCCTCTTCCCTTCCCGGCCCAAAGACCGCCCCCTTTCCCTCCTTCTCTCTTTCCGCTCGAAAGCAGGCCGGCCCACCGCAGCGCAAGCCCACGCGAAGCCGAGCCCACCTGCGCCCTTCTCTCCCTCTCACCGATACGCGGACCCCGCCCGTCGTCTTCCTTCGCCCCCCGCCCGGAGACGAAGATCGCATTTTCTGGCGCCGCCCGAGCACCCCGCTGCCCCGCACGTACGAACGCACCGGTGCCGGCGACCCGCGCATAGCAACCACACGGCTCCCGACGACACGGCGACACGCCGCAGGGAGCGGCGTCAACGCGCCGGCGTAACGGCGACCATGCAAGCTTCGCCGCGCCGCCAAGAGGACGACCGCCCAGCGCCATGCCAGCCCGCCATCGCCTTTGACCGCACGACGGCGTGGACACGAGCACAGTGAGGGAGGCGGACTATTTCTCCGAGCTGTCACATCGATGCCGATTTCACCCGCTGCGTCACCACCATGCCAACAGGGGTGCGCCGCCGCTGCCGGCCACCGCCGCCACAACGCGACACCCCAGCCGCCAGCCCTAGCCCCAGGCTAGCCGCACGGCGCCATGGACGACGAGACGACGACGAAAAGCGCACGAAGGTCCCGCGAAGCACAAAGCCGAATCGCCGGAAAAGATCTCGGGCGGAGAAAGTATCGCGGCCGACGATGAGCACCCGCGGCGCGCCTATAAATAGGCCCCGTCGGCCCTCAATCTCACTCGAGCCACCTCTCCCGAGCTCCGCCATGGTGTGGAACACGCGATGCTCGCCGTGGTTCCCCCTCTTCCTTCCCCGGCGGAAATCGGAGTTAACCCCAAACCTTGCTCCGCCGCCGCCGCTGGATAGGTCAAGACACTCCAGCCCGATTTCGTCGCCGCTAGACCCAACCGGTGAGTCCCCCGAAGTCGCTTCGTCCACTCTCGTTTCAATCCCCCCTCCTTTTCCCTTGCTTTAGCAAAGGTGTCCGAGGCCTTCCCGAGCACCGCCGTCATCAGGCGCCGTCGTCGGGCGCCGCCCAGACACGCCGCCGCCGTGGGAGGAGTTCCACACGGCCCCCCTTAACCCGCACTACTACGTTCGGGAGGACGAGGGGATCGAGCGGGCCCCACGCGGTGAGGTTTTGACCGAGACGGCGAATCCGGCGTGAGCTCGGGCGGCGCCACCGCGGGGACTCGGCAGACGGAATCGTCAACGCCGACGAGGATACGATGGACGACGTCACGGCCGGGCCAACCGGAAGGCGACACGTCGCCCTTCCGTTCCGCCCCGTCCCCGCCGTCATGACTTCATTGACACACGTGGCGCTTACGTGGCATCCACCGTGGCGCCCACCGGACCCACATGGCACCCACGTGTATGGAGGCTTTCTTTGTGTACACTTTGTAAATTGCTACGACTACCCGACTATTGTACCACGAGTTATAAAAGTATGTCTTCCGTGTCGAAAAATTCCCTTTAAAATTTATAAATTCATTATTTGATTTATAGAATTTTATCATGTAATTAGTTCCATTTTATTACATGATAAAATTATATTATAATATTACCCTAATGATTTAATTAGGGATTAATATTATAAAATCCATATCTCATGCAATTTAACTCCGTTTCGCGTGAAACGACTTCCATAATTCATATAAAATCTAGCTCTATGCATCTAACCCATTGCCACCATAATGTTCTATGCTTGTTTTGGTTACTCTAGTTCAAGCTAGGTTATCAACGTATGCGCCGTAGAAGTTCTACATCGACCCGATTAGGAGTTTCCGTCCAAGTAAGCTAGGGGACCTTCGACGCCTTGATCCGATCAGAAGAACATCCAGGCAAGTCCTTACCCCCTAATCATGACCTTAATAATGTGATGATATAATGATGATAACGATAATCGGACTAGTATATAGTGGTATGAGCCTGATAACGTAGCTATGGAGCTAAGCCGGATGACGTAATCATCCACGTTATCTACGCTCATACGTTGTAATCAAGAGAAACATGAGAATGCCTAATGAACCCTAACCAACAAAAGAGGTGAGTAGTGGTAGTCTGGTAGAGCCTATATACCACGTCGGGAATCGCCTTGAGGGATTCCTGTGGAGAGATACTCGCCTCCCCTAGTGTGATATTGCGTCATGACCACACACAGGGATGGCGCAGCTTGATTCCACACCCCGTTGGGTTGAGGTATAATCTGGAGCCAAGGTGGCCGGAGTAGGCAAACGACCAATTGGGAGCAGACATGGGGAGAGTGGCCCCATGGTCCGGTTGGCGTGGATGCTGAGTGATCTTCCACGTAAGTGTTTTGACGCAGTGGCGCAAAGTGCTAGAGGTACATATTGATGATTTATGATTGAGTGTGGTGTTGACAGTATAGGTTGGGTAATAAGGTATTACCTGTAAAGCCGTGGGTGATTTGGTATCACCATATTGTCTAGGATGATGCGTCATCCTTCCAACCCCTGAGAAGTCGTGGTGAGGATTATACCAATACACCTAGGGTAGCACCCAAGCGGGTACGGAATCTCGTTAGGCCTGTCGAACCATGGGCCATGGTGTAGACAATGCCTATCGTGTGGGGAAATTTGTACACCTCTGTAGAGTTATTTAAACCTATTCGAATAGCCACGTCCTTGGAATGGGCAAGTGCTAGGATGGAACATCTATGATTAGATATACCTTGATGATGACTAACCTGTGGTGTCATGACAGCAGTGATGACATGAGATAACCCGGGAACTAGCGAGAGCAGTTTTAGAGACTCTGCTAGGGCCCAAACCGTAATAATTACAATCCTGGTTGGGACTTGCGAAAGTACGTTTGTACTCAACCCTCTATTTTTACAGATATCGGCACATGTGAAGGTAAGATCGACGATAAGGTAGAGGACCGGCGTGTCGTAGTAGTTCGCAAGGTGGTTGCTTAGGAGAAGGACGTTGAAGCCCAGATTTCATCCGTGCACAAGTGCGCTTTGTGGAGTGCGGGCAAAGTGTCATAGTTAATCCACCGCTTCTTGGTTGGCCAACTCGATATCGTAACCCCCAACCGGTGACTCTTCGTCACCACCGTAAGCCCTTTCTATCCTATATTTCAACAGCTCGGTTTACTATTATTCCTGTTTACCATTATTCGTGTTTGTGGCGTGATCCTGGCGCAAACACGTGTGATTAACGACCCATTAAAAGTGGGGCGTGACACTGGGCGAGGCGGGCGCGGACGAGACGGGCGCGGAGGAGACGGGAGGCGGGCCGGCTCGCGGATCCGCGCCGGGCGGCGGCCGGAGAGGTACGGGAGGCGGGGGATCGACGGGGGAGGCGGAGACGGCGGCCGGCCCGAAGCGGAGGCGGGCGCGGACGAGACGGGCGCGGAGGAGACGAGGAGGCGGCCGGGCGGAGACGGGAGGCGGCCGGCGGGGACGGGGGAGGCGGGGATCGACGGGGGAGGCGGGGGGTTTGGGCGACTGTCGGCGTCGATTCGAGAGTGCGCTCCCGCACTTAGCCGAATTTGGGCTGCCGGCGCCGCCTCCGTATTTATGTGCTAGGGTTAATACATTGGGGCGGCCGTGAGGAAGCCGCCCGTATAGTTAGTTTTTTAAAAAAAATTGCAGAAATTACAATATTATTCAAACTATTATATTAAAAAAATAAAAATCTTATCTCAAAAAAAAAAAGAGGGTTGCAAATTAATAAATTATAATTGAAATTTTTTGTTATCTTTCTAATACTTTGGATTTGACCAAATTTGACCTAGTCAAACTTTCAAATTTCAAACTCAAGGCTTATTTGTGCCACTACTTTTTGGAGCCCTAGATGTTCTCATTTCCAAAAGTCACGAACACCGACTTTGTGTATCTCCTCTAGATCTACACTCTATATATACAACTTTTTGGATTCAAAAGATTTTGAACCACTCAAATTTTGAATTTCAAATGTTTTTGAGAGTTTTCAGTTTTCGGGGCCCTAAATGGTGAGAATTTAAAAGTCATGAATACCAATTCGACTCACCTCGCCGAGATCTACAATGCGTATGTTGGTCATTTTTTGCGATCGACAACGTTTTGATAGACGTTCTTCACACTGGACACATCTCTCTTAAGGTTTCATAAACTACAAGTGTGATTCTAGATTTTGTGACTAGTGTTTACTAACACTTTCTTAAAAGCCAAAATGACCCATATAACTAATGTTGATCTTGATGAGCTCTAACACGTTTGTATTCAAAGTTTTTTGATTTCAGGTCATTTAGTGCTTCGTTTGACCTCGTTTGACCAAGTTTGACTTTTCTAATTCAAACTAAAGACGCCTTTTGGAGATGTCCTCATTTTCAAAAGTTGCGAACACCGACTTTGTGTAGCTCCTCAAGATCTACACTCTATATATACAACTTTTTGTATTCAAAGGTTTTCGATTTGAGGTCATTTAGTGCTTCGTTTGACCAAGTTTGACCAAAATACATTAGGGTGGCTGTATATATAACCGCCCCTGATTTCAGATCACATTAGGGGTGGCTGATATATAACTGCCCCTCGATTTGAGGATACATTAGGGGTGGCTCAAATATAACCGCCCTAATATGTCAGTCACATTAGGGGCGGCTCGTAACATGAGCCGCCCCTAATGTGCCAACAAGAGGGGGCGGTTTGCTTCTACCCAGATTTTCGCATACATTAGGGGCGGCTCAAATTATGAGCCGCCCCTAATTAAGCAAAAGCCAGCGCTCTCTTAGTTCCCTTTTGTAGTAGTGCCTTACTACTTATTTGAGGCTCGTTCTGGTTATTTATGTACTTTTGTCTTATAATATGTCTTTTGTTTCGTGCCTAACAATAGCCCTTTATATGCTTTCCATCAGGTGAATCTCTTTAACGTACTCTTGCCTTGTTGTTCTGAATCTCTGAAGATTTACTGAAATATGGATGGCGCTGTATGATTTTTTGTAGCCAAAGGTTCGCACTCCTAGGAAAGCCAGTTCAGGTTTCAGTCCTTCCATGTCTCTTGGATCTGAGAAAAAAATGGCTGGCTCTACTTCTAGAAAAGGTAACAGACACATTTTAGAAAGTATGCCCTGTTTATGTTAAACATGATGTATATATATACCCATTTATATTTTGTTTAAAAATTATATTCTGTATGACTCATCATTTTTTTCACTTTTCTCGTACTATGTACAATTGTCTTGCACTGTAACTCATTTCCCTGCATTCCAATAATGCAGTAAAATTTGTAGGCAGAGATTTGCTTTGATTCACAAGTGATTAGCAGTTTAGTAATGCTCTGAGCTTGTAAAACCTGCTTCAACTATTTCTATGTTGACTTGAGGACTTTAGGTATTGTTGCAGAAAAAATGTGTCTTGTCAAATTGCTTAACTGATCCAGGGTAATGGGCATTCCAATTTATTTAGGTAGAAACAGGAGACGACATTGACATTGACA
This sequence comes from Hyparrhenia diplandra, assembly GCA_015847255.1. NCBI lineage: Eukaryota > Viridiplantae > Streptophyta > Magnoliopsida > Poales > Poaceae > Hyparrhenia > Hyparrhenia diplandra. The sequence goes on from JADLZK010011669.1 coordinate 1,909,161, forward strand.
TTGCCAAACTACTGTTACTTGTGCAAATAATCTCCATTGGAGCCACTTATTAACCAAAATACTAATATGAAAATTCTTTTCTTTTCAGTGGTCTCATCAAATAAAGCACAAGATAATATGACAGTTGTTGAATCAGGCTACAATGCAAATTATTTGCTGTGCCCACCTAGGTTTTTTTCTACCGGTAGAAAAAAAAATATCGGCACTTGCCGAAAAATGCGATATTTTCGGACATTTCGAAATATCGGGTCAAATTTAAACAAATTCAAAATGCGTTTTAAAAAATTTGGCATCATCTCACTAGAAAAACTCCCAAATCCATCTTCCATCACAAATTTATATAACATGAACGAAACAAAACAATATATCGCATAAGTTGTGAAGTGATAATACAACAAAGCTCACGGTGGGCAACTTGCAAAAATATGTTAGTATCATCGAATGTGTTAGTGAGAAAAATTAAATAGATTTGAAAAAAATTAGTCTTTATTAGGACTATAGAGGATATGGAGGTTTTAAGATGGTTTGGTGTAATTTTTGAGTGAAATATGAATTTAACCGAAAATTTTTACCGATATAAAATTTTTTCGGACCTCACTGAAAAATGCGATATATCGGAAATTTCGGCGATATTTCGCCGAAAAAAATTTCACAGTGCCCACATCTCAATGACCATTGAAGCCTCAGAGATGAGCAGTCAAACGATATATTTAGTTTTGAACACTGAATTTCCAAATAGCAGAGACAATTCTGAAACCATAATAATTTTCTTACGTATCAGACAGGAACTGTAAAACAATTGATGAAGAATGACTAACTAAACACCAGTGAAACTTTGTACATGTAAAAAATAACGTGATGCTATTTTATTATGAATGTATATTCTTAAATATTGCTGAAAGAATAGAAATGTTTAAGGTGTGCAAGCTTCCATGGGCTCCTGCGACATGTTAAGGTGTTCCTTTGGTGTGGAATAGATGGCTACTTTGAGAGATAGAAATCAGTTTTCTATTCGGCTTTTGGGGTAACGCCAAATATCAGAAAAAATAGAATATCTTTTTATGGATTTCTTCTAATTTGGTTTCTTCCACAGCTATATGGATTCAACAACTTGTCAAGTTGTCAACTAAAAAAGAGGCCTGATTTGTGTCCACTGTCCAGACGCATCTACGTTGCTGACTGAATCAACTGGAAGGAGGTCGGATTTGCAGTTGTCTCGTTTCAGGAACAACTGCGGCGGCGGCCGCTGAGCGGGGCCGCATTCGCCGACGCTAATGTGGTTGGAGGTGCTGTACCTGCTCCTCAGTTCGGGAGGCTGTGGCCGCGTGCCCACCTCCGCTGCCCGTCTCCGGCTCCGCGCTAGCCACATTGGACCGGCAGGCGAGGGCCTCGCAGCGCTGGAGTTGCCAGTGTGGATGGACAGCAGCACTGCAGCGCAGTGCCGGGAGGTGGAGGCAGGCATATGGGCGGGCCCTCTACGTACGCCTGGGCCTGTCGCCATCGACATGGACGCGCCAGCTGCGGCAGGACGCTTCAGGTTCTCTGGTTGTTTGCCTCTCTATATACAAATGTTCATGATTTCCTTCACTGATTCAGAGTTTCAGACTTGCGACCTGCAGTTGTGATCATAACTATCTGAGTAGCGGAAATCCACATTCTAATCTTCGAGTGAAGCCTTCAGAGATGGTTGACTAGGGTACATACGCCTAGCACTTCTAAAAAAAACTCAGTAGCTCCACCATCTCGTACCCATCTAGGATTTTTCTAAAATTTGAAAATAAACAAGCATAAAAACATCTCGTACTTAAGAAGAATAACATGGGGTTATGAAGCTCAAAAGGCTGATATTGGTTGTACTGCGGTTAGCATTTTTATTAAGTCACAAATTTTAACCTTAAATTAGTATATAGTTGTGCTTAAGCCCCTTTTATACCACATGATCATATAAAAGCAACATTTCATCTCATCATTAATCATCATCAATAATAGTCTGCTATTTTGTGAGTTTTGGGGCCGCCGTGACCGTGAGCACGCACTACTACAGGATTGATTTTGCATGGTGTTCGGATTTTTTTTATTTTCCGTGGCGGGCATTTAAGAAACCGCCACGGAAAATAGGTGGCCCGCACCCCCGTTGGGAAAAACCGCCACGGTTAATCGATTAACCGTGGCGGTTTTTATACATAGCCCGCCACGAAAAATCATGGCCGAAATATATATATCAACACTCACTTCTCTCCCCCGCCCCCGCTCCTCTCCCCACTCCTTCGACCCGACCCGACGGAGACGACGAGCGATGGCGCCGCGACGGGGACGTCGGCGGCGGTGCGCTGGACGGGGGCGAGCGGCGGCAGCGCGACGAGAGCGGGAGGAGCGCGGCGAGGCGGCGCGAGCTCGTGGCGGATCTAGCGACCTCTCCATCGAACCGTCCTCTCTCGAAGCGCGCGAGGCGGAATCCGGCGGCGATATCCAGCGCGGGCGGCGGCGGCGCGCGATCCGCCACCCGAGCTCGTCCACCTCCAGATCCGCCGCCCCTCCCTCCGGATCCGCCCGGCTAGGAGGCGAGATCCGCCACGGCGGCGGCGCCGATGACACCCAAAACGCCCGATTGCGGCGGGCTCAACGGCGGGCTCGGCGGCGGATGGCTAAGACGCGACCCCTACGGCGGATGGCGGCGCGCGACCCCGGCGGCCCGTTAGAGTTAGGTTTGGGCCCCAACAGCCCGTTAGGGTTAGGTTTGGGCTTTTTGTTTTTTTTTTATTTTATTTACCATGGCGGGCAAATAAAGAAGACCGCCACGGTTAATCGATTAACCGTGGTGGTCATTGTAAAATAACCGCCACGGTTAATCGATTTTTGCGTGGCGGGCAGGAAACCGCCACGGTTAATCGCTCGATTAATCTGTGACCCTAGCCGCATGGCGGATTGATTGCCCGCCACGTAAAATCAAAAAAAAGACCGCCACGTAAAATCGAGTCGAAGAGTAGTGACGGCTGTTATAACAGTTTTTAATACTCTGCAGAGTTTGTACATCTTTACCCAGAGCCATGATTTACCCTTTTGCCCGAGGTAGCTAATCTATTGACCTACTTCCAAGGAAGGTCGACAGGGTTCACTATGAAGCTTTTCAAAGGTTTCCCTAACAAGTTAGTAGCCGCTAGGTTTCCGCAGCAAGGGAATATAGAGCCCCCTTCCAAATGGCACATTCCGCGCAGGCTATACACATAGGGACAGAGGCCGCGCTATACTCAACTCATCCCGACCCTTTTGCGCCCTTTCGGGTAACCACCATTAACAAACTAGAAAAGGTCCTGCTACTGAGCTTAAGCCAGAGCCATGTGGCACTTCCGGTTGTATTGTATGTCCCAGCTTTTGCCAACACATAAGTCCTTATGGAGGGCCAAGAGCATCATGAAAAGACAGGAGCTCTCTCGCCCTATGTCCAAGTTGCTAAAAAGCATGTTTTCACATTTGCTACATATATCCATTAGTCATAGTTGATCATGTATAATTAAATTGAGCGCTAACAAACTACCCATATGCAAAATAACCCATCGGTAACATGGTACAAGATAAGAATCTCTTGGATGCCCTTACGGGTAACATATTAGACACATGCATATGACTAAATATTTAAATGTGAATAGGACATCAAGGAGATCCCGTGCTATACTTGTCTTGACCAACCAACTCCCCGCCGACAGAACTACGGGGTTTTTTAACCTGTGGCGTTTTTTAGATTAACCGCGGTGGTTATTCCAACCGCCACGGACCTATGGTCACGGTTAATCATGGCCTTAAGCGTGGCGGTTGGAATAAAAAAAGCCCAAACCAGCCCTACCGGCCTGGATATCCGGGCCGCCGCCATTGGATCCGCCCCACCGCCGTTGGATCCCCCGCCCCCGCCGCTGCCGGCTTGCTCTTCCCCGCGGGACCGGCCCCGGATCCGCCAGGCGCCGTTGGAAGGGGGCCGAGCCGCCCGCGCGCCGACCGGGAGGAAGGGGAGGAGGGGGGCGCACCGCCGGGAGCTCGCCGCCATGGTGGCCCGGCCCGCCGCCGTGGCCGCCGTGCGCGCCGACGGGAGGGAGGGAGGGGAGGAGGGGCGGATCGGCCGAGGGCGGGCACGCCGCCGGAGCTTCCGCATTGTGGTGGCCCGGCCCCTCACCATGGCCGCCCCGCGTGCCGATGGGAGGGAGGGAGGGGAGAAGGGGTGGATCCGGCCGAGGGAGGGGCATGTCGCCGTGACCTCGCCGCCGTGGCTGCCCCACATGCCGGCGAGAGGGAGGGAGGGGAGGAGGGGCGGATCCGGCCGAGGGAGGGGTCACGCCGCCGGGAGCTCGCCGCCATGGTGGCCCGGCCCCTTGCCTTTGCCGCCCCGCGCGACGACCGGAGGGAGGGAGGGAGGAGGGGCGGATCTAGGCGGGGGAGGGGCGGGCCTCCATGCGCTCGGCAAGAGAAGTGGGAGCGGAGGGATGGGAGCGGTGTCGGGGTGGAGGGGCGGTGGTGTGAAGTGGGAAGGGAGCGGAGGGGCCGAGTGAAACCTTAGCACTCATCCAAGATATATATAAACTCGATATCGTAGATATGGGCTTTTTGTTGGGCATCGTGAATATTAACCGTAGCGGGCGCCATAACAAAAATCGCCACAAGTTAATAGCCATTAACCGTGGCGGTTACGTTAAAAAACAGCACGGTTAATGTATTAACCGTGGCGCTTACGCTTTGCCGATTAACCATGGTGGTTTTTTAAGTTGCCTGCCATGGTTAAGCGATTAACGTGGCGGTTGCCCGCCCTCGGCGCCCGTCTCGGCCGGGCTCCATTAACCGTGGCGGTTTGTCTAAATGACCGCCATGGTTAAGATTTCCTAAACGCCTCCTAAAAGAAATCCTGTAGTAGTGTGAACTGGATGGCAAAACTGTAAATAACGCGAACTCATTTACGAATTAAAATAAATCAAAAAAAGGTATTTTGAAACTGCTGAGGACTGCGGGCACAAAAAGCAAAAAAGTCGAGGGGCTCTTTAAGAAGATTGCCTGCGAACCAGTATGGCCCGATCTGGAGCACTGGATCGGACTTGGATGGCCTAGATTAGAATGGGAGAGGGAGAGGGAGAGAAGGTGTGCAGGCGACCGGAACAGTGACTTCGGCATGGTGGCTCCATTTCTGGCGGCAAAGAAACTCACGCCGAGCACAAAAACAGCTCTATAGGCCGCGGTTTCGCAAAACCGATGGCACAGTGGAGGTAGCGCAGACAACGACTAACTCACCTAGGAGTTAATTGCGGACGGGAGAACTCCGGGATGATGGTTTGCTCGGGATGGCGGCGAGCGGGTCGCGAGGGTTCGGCGTTAGCTCGCGAGCAACGTAAGGCGAGAGAGAAGATAAAAATGGAGTGGGGAAGTCCACTACCGCGTGGAAAGGCTCGGCGCCCTGCTCGGTCGGGCGAAGGAGCAGCCGGCAACGGAAACCAAGTCGGCGGGCGGAGCTAGGGCTTCGCGATGGCGCCGCGGGCTCGGGAGTGAGGCGGCTCGCGGCGCTAGGGTTGCGAAAAAGCGGCGAGGCACCCGGGGCTCGGGCTTTATAGAGCATATAGGCGCGCAAGCAAGGCCGAATCGAGGGATTCGGGTTCGGGCGCGTGACTTGTCACGGAACAGCATCGGGCTCGGGTTCGACTCGAGCACAGAGGAAAGGAGGGAGACGACACTGTTGTGTGGGCCCCGTCAGTCAGCCGAACAGAGGGAGGAAGGGAGCGCGCTGACACTCTGACCGGGCTGCGAAGACAGGCTGGGCCACGGGATGCACAGTGGGAAGGGAGGGGAGCAGGCCGGGCTGCAATTCCAGCCGAGAGAGAGAACGGCCAGCTGGCCGAAATGAAACAGAGGGGAGGAGAGAAAACCTTTCCTTTTCTTTTTCTGAAAACTGAATTTTCCCAAAGCTATTTTCAAAAGGAGTTGAAATTCAGTTTGACCTTCAGTTTAAAACCACTCAATACAGAATCAAATATGCAGCAGCATGAATGCAACACAGGTTCCTATATTTGAATGCACACATAAGAGCATAATTAAATCAATTTCATCTATTTTGGAAGAATGCAATTTTTAGGGTGTCAGAATGGACAGCAGCACTGCGGTGCAGTGCCGGGAGGTGGAGGCAGGCATATGGGCAGGGCAGGCCCTCTACGCCTGGGCCTGTCGACATCGACACAGACGCGCCAGCTGCGGCAGGACGCTCTTCAGGTTCTCTGGTTGTTTGCCTCTCTATATACAAATGTTCATGATTTCCATCACTGATTCAGAGTTTCAGACTTGCGACCTGCACTTGTGTTCCCCACTGCATCGACGCCGGGACGGCTCCCCTTCTCCTCGTGCCCACACATCCAGCAAGCTGCCCGAGGAAACGGCGACAGGGGCCGCTCGGAAGGGATCTTCACCAACTCTGCAGCGTCCAGAGCGCGGGCGCAGCCTGGAGCGTAGCAGCCCACGGCGGGGTGGGCACGTCCAGTGCTCGCCGCCAAGGGCCATCACACATGAGCAGGACCAGGACTCATCGCCAAGGGCTTCGGAGTCTCCACATCTTCGCAACTCGAGGGGGCTCCGTCACGACGAGAAGGAAGGACCGCAGCCGTCCTCGCTGGCTCCACCGCGATCTGGTCCTGTGCGGTCGTTTGCCCGCTTCAAGCCGGGGCGATTCTTCACGCGTAGGCCCCGCAACGACAAGGCGCAGGCTCCCTCCCCGCCACCGGAAGACGGCGCAACTGCAGCGCCCTCCGTCGTCCGCGCTGCTCCTGCTCGACCGCGCGGGCCTGGCGGCGTCAGGGCACATCGTCGCTGCACTGCACAGGCCGAGGCGGAGGGAGGCGCAACGGCCCAGGCCTTCCTCTCCTCCATTGCAAGGCCGGTGTCCCCCGCCCTGCTCCAGCTTCCAACCGGCGGGGGGGATGCGCGTCGTCGCCGTAGGACATCATCAGCTCGCCGCGGAGTCCGTCGCAGCGCCCGCATCGCGACAAGGACATGGCCAAGGGGCAATACTGAGGACTGCGCCAGGCAGGTCCTCATGAAGCGCCTAGGAGTCATGGAGGAGGAAGACGACCAGGCCACCGACGATCAGTTTCTGCGCTACGTCCAGCTGTTCCAGGGCCAGCAGCTCGACGACACCGCCATTGCAGCCCTGACGGCCCTGTGCGGACTGGAGGACGTTCCGGCACCGGAGATCGGCGAGGCGTAGAGGACTGTTGTCCACAAGGGGAGCTTCTTGTTTCATCATGTTAGTCGTCATGTTTGTCATCATGTGTCGTCATGTTAGTCGTCGTCCTTCTTCGCTGCAACAAGTATGCCCCAGCGACGTCTGTATCGCCCAATCAGGCAAGGTGATAGGCAGGGGCCTGAAATCACCTTCGCCTTGGTCTGGCCTTTTTTGCTCCATAGCCGGCAAGCATCGTCGAGCTGTGATCCCCGGCGTCGCCAGTTTAGTGAGACTGGAAATTTGTCTCTACCTCCTCAAGTGGAAAGATTCAGATATTGCATTCTACATGTTGTTGTGCCGGCCGAATGGCCTGATGTTTGTGTCTCATCTTCTGTGTCTGTTGTGCTGGCCGAACGGCCTGATGCCTGCTGGTCATCCCCTTTGCTGTTGCCTGAGCTTCAGTATGCAGGTGCTACTCACTTTGAAGTTCGGTATATATGCAGGTGCTACTCAGTTTGAGGTTCAGTATGCAGGCACTCCTCAGCCTGAGCTCCAGTACTCAGGTGAACATACACATCCCAGGGGCAAGAAAACTGTTTTTATGGCTCAAAGAAACTGCAAGCTACTGAACTGGAATGTGAGAGGTTTAAACGACGTAGCACGTCGCGACGCCGTCAGCGAATTGGTAAGAGATACTGGAGCCACCATAGTCTGCTTGCAAGAAACAAAATTACAGCACATCGACGCAACCATTGTTACGCGGACTGTTGGACAGTGTTTCGCCAATTCTTTTGCGGTGCTCCCGGCTGCCCAGACGAGAGGAGGCATCCTGCTCGCAGTTAATGAGAACTATTTTGACCTGTCCGACGTTCGCTACTCCTTGCATGCTGTCACTGCAACTATCACCATGATGCCAACAGTGCCCAATGGCAGATCACGGTCGTCTATGGGCCCCAAAGTGACGACGAAAAGCTCATGTTTCTGCAGGAGCTCAAGTCCATCACAGTGCCCCCCCACCGGCAATGGCTCATACTTGGGGACTTCAATTTGATCTACCAGGCGCAAGACAAAAATAACACAAATCTGAATCGCCGACTCATGGGTTCTTTCAAGGCAACAATCGATGACCTAGGACTCAAAGAAATCAAGTTAAATGGCCGTCGCTTCACTTGGACCAATGAGCAGACCAACCCCACTATGACCAGGATCGACGGACTCGCGGTGCGCCGGAATGGGAGTTGCTCTTCCCGTCGTGTTTCCTCCACTCCCTCCCATCCCTCATGTCTGATCACACACCGCTGCTGCTTCATGGTGCACTTGATCATTTCAATAGCAATTTCTTCCGCTTTGAGAACTTTTGGACAAAAAGGATGGCTTCCATGGGGTGGTGCAGGCTGAGTGGGACAAACCAGTCAATACCACGCTGCCCATCAAACGGCTGCATATCAAAATGGCAAGGCTGCCCAAGAGGCTGAAGAAATGGCGCAAAGAAAAAATAGGGAACACAAGGCTGCAGCTAGCCATCACCAAGGAGATCCTCCTGCAGTTGGAAATGGCACAAGAATCAAGGCCCCTCTCCATTCGGGAGATGGAGCTCGAAAGCGCCTAAAAGCCCGCAGCACGGGACTGGCGGTCATCGAGAAATCGCGTATGATGAGACAGAGGTCCAGACTCACTTACATCCGCAGCGGCGACACCAACACCAAATTATTCCACATGAAAGCAAATGCTCGCTGAAGGAAGAATTACATTCATCGTCGCAAAAAGAGGGAGGTTTGGTCTCTCCCGGGAAGAAAAAGAAAAGGTGGCCGTGGATTATTTTAGTGAGCACCTAGGCACAACCACAGCGAGGACACTTTCCTTCAATTGGCAGGAACTAGGCTACACTCCAAGAGACCTACATCAGCTAGAGCTGCCATTCTCCCAGGGAAGAAATCCGCACACCATTCACGCAATGTCATCCGAGAAAGCCCGGGCCCCGGATGGCCTCACAAGTGTTTTTTCAAGCCGTGCCGGGAAATAATCAAAGATGACTTCTCGGCGGCTATCAATAGTCTCTTTCATCTCAACTCCCGGGACCTAGAATTTATGAATTCCGCAAACATCGTGCTTCTTCCGAAAAAAGACGGATGCTCTCAAAATAACAGACATGCACCAATCAGCCTCATGCATAGCTTCACCAAGATTTTTGCAAAGCTTCTTGCCAACAGATTAGCCCCATCTCAGCTCCTTGGTTTCCAATTGCCAAAGTGCGTTCATCAAGAAAAAGGAGTATACATGACAATTTCCTATGTGTTCAAGCCACGGTCAAGAAAATGCACAAAGAAAAGGCGCCGGCGCTCTTCATGAAGCTTGACATCCACAAGGCCTTTGATACTGTCAACTGGAGCTACCTACTTGAAGTCCTGCGTGCTCTTGGCTTCGGCACAAGATGGTGCGACTAGATATCTATGCTGTTTCGTACAACCACCTCGAGGGTGCTCATCAATGGCGTGCAGGGTCCGACCTTCAACCACGCCAGGGGAGTTCGCCAAGGCGATCCTCTTTCGCCAATGCTCTTTATTCTCGCCATGGACCCCTTGCAGCGTATGCTTGAGCTAGCAACCCCAGTGGCACCCTATCCACACTCCCCCCTCGACCGTAGCAAGATGGAGAACCTCCCTATACGCGGATGATGCAGACATCTTCTTAAACCCTCAAAAGGATGACATTGATGCTATCCAAGTGATTCTCCAAGCTTTTGGAGACATCTCCGGCCTTCACATTAATCTGGAAAAGAGCTCCGTCCACCCGAACGGGTGGAATTGACCATGTCCTCGAGTCCTTCACAGGGATCAGAGGCACCTTCCCCTGCTGCTACCTCGGGCTCCAGCTCCACACACGGGCACTACGAAAGGTGCATATTCGGCCACTCATCGAGCGGATTGGACAGAGACTTCCCAGATGGAAAGGGAAGTGGCTCAACAGGGCTGGCCGCCTCACTTTAGTCCAGTCCGTCCTCTCAGCGATGCCTACCTATCACCTAACGGTGTTCCCGCTGCCGGCTTGGGCTCGCAAAAGCATCGACAAGATCAGAAGGTCATTCTTTTGGAAAGGAGAGGAAAACGCAAATGGGGGGCATTGTCTCGTTAACTGGCCAACAGTGGCTAGACCGAAGGTCCTCGGGGGCCATGGAGTTCCAGACCTTGATAAATTCAGTAGGGCATTGCGATTGAGATGGCTATGGCAAGAATGGGTCGATACTTCCAAGCCATGGGTGGGAATGGAGATCCCCCGCAACGACCTCGATCGGGCCCTTTTCACTGCATCTACTAGAGTCACCATTGGAGATGGCCATAAGGCGCGATTTTGGTACGATAGCTGGCTTGATGGCGAGACTCCAAAATTCCTAGCACCCAGCCTTTTTGAGGTGATCAGGTTCAAGAACAGGTCGGTGCACTTTGAGCTCCGAAACAACGCCTGGGTCGCTGCCCTGAGGGGTCGAATCACCACTTCTTCGCAGGTGGAAGAATTCGTCTCGCTATGGATCGGGATATAGCAGGTTCATCTAACACCGGGTACTCCTGACACCATCACCTGGAGATGGACAACAAGTGGAGCTTATTCCACCAGATCAGCATATAGGATCCAATTTTCTGGTGCCTATAGAGCCTTCCGAGGAGACCTGATATGGATAGCAAACACGGAGAACAAGTGCAAGGTATTCGCATGGATCATGGCACGAGAGAAAATTCTCACGGTGGACAACCTACAGAAGAGGGGGTGGCCTCACCAAGAACATTGCGCCTTATGCAACGGACCGCTGGAAACATGCCTTCACCTCGCCCTGCTCTGCCCGTTCACCAGAGCAGTATGGGAACACATTCTTCACTGGGAGCACTTCGATGCCAGCCTAGTCCTGCCAGCGGCCGACCCAACACATCTCATCTCATGGTGGGAGGAAGCTCAATCTAGAATAGCCAAGACGGATACGAGGCGTTTCAATGGTCTAGTCATTTACACCATCCGGAATGTCCGAAAAGAAAGGAACAAAAGAATCTTCTCCAACTCACAAGAGTCGGCTTTGCAGGTGGCTTCAAGAACAAAAGAAGATATCCTACTGTGGAATAGGGCCAAGGCTTTGAGCGTGTAATCAATTTAACTACATTGCTTTTTTCCTTCTCCAGGAGTGCAGTGTCGGGGCTACAAAACTGCTGTACATAGACTCCATTTCTAATCTTAATTGAGAGGCAGAGCTCCTGCCATTTTACTTTCAAAAAGAAAGATAGCTCTCCTTATTTTGTTCTGAGGTAAATGCAGCTGAATATCTTTCTTTGTTTTCTTTTTTTTGAGTGTATGGCGGAGCTAGCTTTTAAGTAACGGGGTGCACAAAAAAAAAAATTATATACAAATCGGTAAAACATTTATAATTTTATATACAAATAGGGTTTTTTAAAAAAATTTAATATCCTGTGGGTCTGACGTGCGGGTTACAGGGGGGTCGATGGACCCCCTTGACCCCCTGTAGCTTCTTGAAAGGCTGGAAAATGTTTCTGTTCACTTCTTGAAAGGCTGGAAAATGTGAATGAGCTGTAGTGGCTTTTTGGTCATTGTTTACACGTGACACCAACTTATCAGATTGATATGCTTATGTTTTTATGCAGATTTCGGTTTTCATGCAGCTGTGTGGTTATTCAGTGGTTAGGCGACAACCCCAATAGCCTTGCAGGTACTTAGGTTCATTCAAGCTCAATACCCTTGCCTCCCCTTTTCTTGTGCCTCTACCTTTTTCTATACGTTTTCATTCATCATTCAAGCGTGCCAAGTGAAACAGAATTGGAACGATACCCCAATAGCAGCATGTTTATCTCTCATGCGGCACATCAGCTTCGTGTGAAGGTCGTCCATGCATCGTCGACCCTGTCCCTGGAGCTGCGGAAGCGGGATCGGTGGCCGGCCACTGGGCCGAGCAGGGGACTCTGGGGCCTCTGCTGCGTTCCCTGCATCCAGCGGTTCACGCCATCTTGGAGCACCTCCACCTGCCAGACACCGGACACCCTTAGAATTGGGGGCTTGGGCAGCACTCCAGTTTCTCTTGGGAGCTTGCGCAGTTGTAGCACTGGACACGTTGGTGCTTAAAGCCCGAAGAGGATGTTGGTGCTTAAAGCCCAGGGTCGTTCATGACGACCGCGGTGGCCAGCTAGTTGCCGACTTCGGTGGTTTTGGTTGTGACCAGTGACTAGTGAGACGTAGGCAGTCAACAATCTCAGTTTTGTTCACTGAATTTTCAAACTGTACACGCAATTCTGAAACCATAATTTTTTTTTCTCAAATATTACACAAAAAATGTAAAAAGAAGAATCACTGAGACACTGACTAAACACTCGTGAAACTTTGTACATGTAAAAATCACATGGTGCCATTTTATTATTAAGGTATATTCTTAAAATGATTGCTGAAAGAGGTGGAAATATTTCCCCGCATGCTGCTGCTCTGCCATTGTCAGCCTTGGCCGGGTTGGTGTATGATGCTTTCTTTTTTTTTTCAACTTCCTTGGGATTCTTCTCTAACATAAGGTGTGTTGCTTTGGCGTCGAACAGCTCAGCTGTAAGAAAATAGTATTGTTTTTTTTTTTTTTTGAAACTGAAACTAGCATTGTTATGCCTACAGGAGAGGTTTAAATATGTTTTCTATGCAGCTGAAATAAATTTACAGTGACCACTTTTAATGCGTTCCTGCCAATTTTGTTGTTTCTTCCGCAGGTATGGAGCGTTCCTGTGCTAGATGAACTCAACAGTTTGTCAGCTGAAATGAGGCCTCGATCTCATTTGTGTCCAGACGCATCCGTAGTACGGATTGACTCAACTGAAAGGAGGCCGGATCTGTGTCGTCCACTGTCCAGAACTCCAGATGCAAATGCAGTGGTGATTGCCATACAGCATACAGGGGACTCCGCCGGGCTCTGCATCATTCAGTGGTCGACGCCATATTGGAGCACCTCCATCCATCTGCTCGCCGGGGCCCAGTGCAGCCGCGCCCTTAGTGCTTGGTACAGGTACTCCCTCCGTTCCACAATACTTTGCAATTCTTTTTGACTCATATAAACTGTGTTTGATCGCTTTCGTCTTATTCAAATTTTTATATAAATTATAAAACAAACAAAACGTCATTACAATATCTTTAGTGATGTAATAAGTCATAACAAAAGTGGTAATATTTATTAAAAAAAGTTGAATAAGACGAGAGGTCAAAACACAGTTTATATAAGTCAAAGAATTGCAAGTATCGTGGAACGGAGGGAGTAGCTCTCAGGCCGCCCAAACCTTTGCCGGGGGCAATTCGACAAGCTGCAGGGTCTGATGAGCAGCCGGTGCCTATGTATGTAGCTTTGCTGTGTGAATCCGTCGCGTACTGAATTGGAACGATACATGTGAACATGGCAGCATGTTTATCTCCACGGCACATCAGTTTCCTGTGAACATCCATGAATCCTCGACCAACATTTTTTTTTAATCAACGGGGGCATATCCCCACCTGACTTGTATATTGGCTAAGACGGCCAGTTAGATTGTTTGTACATTTTGGTTTTTACAGGACTCCACACAGTTGGTGTTGAGCAGTAGTGAACCAAGAAAATCACACCATTTATCGGCTATGTCCATGGGGCTGCCGGATCCGGATGGCCGGTCACTGGACCGAGCAGCGACTCTGCCCGCCTCTGCTGCGTCCCCTGCATCCAGCGAACTTGGGTGCGCGTCTATCTGCCGGCGCCCGGTGCCTTTTTGGGGCCTTGGGGGCCGGGTGTTAGGTTGATCTCCATAGGCCCAGTCCAACGACTAGGCCCACCTTGGTTCTCGCGCTACGATCGGGGCGCCCAGCCCAAGATGGCTGGTGGGCCTCTGTCACCAGCGCCATATTAAATAGGTGGGGGAGCCGGCAGGCTCGAGTCACGAGGTTCCCCGGAGCTTTCACTTCCCCAACCTACAAACCCTAACACTGATCTTAGAGGGTGGCGCTGAGTGACGGGAAGTCTGCCGCCGCCACTGCATCGCCGGACTTCGACGGCGACCCCACTACACCGACTCCTTTCCGATGGCCAACGGATCCAGCTCCTCTGCTCCCCCTGCACCTCCGACCGGATCTGGTATGGCATCCCTTCTCTCCATCACCGATCCCTACTGCTGCGGTGCTTCTCTCTTCACCTCTAGTAGTTCGTCTAATAGGTAATGATATTCCCGATTCAATCACTAGATTAACTCACTGGTTACCTCCCTAGTCGATCCTATGTTTTAACAATGGTATCAGAGAGCCTACTAGGGTTAGGATCTAGTAGAGTATAGATCGGATTCGTTTTGAATCCGGAGAAAATAGAAAAGGAATTGGGGAAAACTGAAACCCTAACCCTTACCTATGCTCGATGCCCTCATCGTTACCCGCTCGTTGGCGTGAGCAGGGAGCACCGCCGATCGTCGCGGCTGCTCGCCCATAGCGAAGCGCGCCACGCCGGGCAAGGACCGCCACCCAAGACTCGAGTGCGCGCCACCCCACGCCGGTAACAGGCACCGAGGCGAGGCCGTTCGACGGCGGCGCGTTCACCCTATGGGGAGAGCGCCGACGCCGGCGACTGGGCCCGCGCCGATGCCGCTCGATTTCCTCCGTCGGCGGACATGGATCGGACGACCCGCCGTCGCCGTTTTGAGCGGTGCGGTGGAGAAAAGAGACGGGGCGAGTAAGATGGAATGGAACCTAGGGTTTCGGGGGCATGGATCGGATGTTTTGATCCAGCGAAATGGCCGGACCGCCGTCGGATCTTGATGGACGGCCGCGATCGGCCGAGGCCCGAGGCTTCCAAATTTGGCCCGGGCGGGATGGTGTTTTCCCCGGCCCGGGCCCACGTTACGGCTCGGTGCGGGGAGTCGCAGCAGCGCGCGCGCCGCGTGAGCGGGCGGGGGCGATTTCACGGCCGGGCTAGATGGTTTGCCTTCAGCCCGGCGTGAACGTTAAATTTTCCAATTTTCTACTTCCAAAAACTGTATTAGTACATGTATTTGCGTAATTTTGAATTGAAAGTTGATGCTAGTTTCTCTCGTAAATTTTGTCCAAACGATAATTTTGATCGAGAACAATATTTTATTGTTAAGTTTCGAAAAATTAGAATTATGGAATTTTATTCGTGTTTCCATTTGCGTAATCTATTGTATTTTTTCTCCAATTAATTTTGAACCAACGAGATAAATTAATCGGAGAAAAAAAAAAAAAAAATTGATCATGGTATTATTGTTTTCGACCAACGTTGTTAATAATGATGCTATGGTTTTATCAAGGTTATGTATTATTTCTATTTCGCCCAACGGTGATATAGAATTAATGCATATATGCTCGTGGTTACTATAATTTTTAATGTTTCTCACCTCGATTTGGATTATATTATCGGAAATTTCAACGTGCTAGCTTCCATCAAAGACTGATGTTGCATGGGCAGCTAGAGATAAGGCACATGCTGATGCAGTCATGGCCTTCGATCTACACAAAGCAAGGTGGAAAGGAGATAACAAAAAATGTGTGACTGTCATTAAGCACACAATTGACCCGGCAATAGCGGGCTCCTTTCCGTAGCTGGAAACAACTCTTCGAGTACCTTGAATAGATTAAGGCCCAGTTTACTAGCTCCACTAAGACCTATGCCACACAACTAATAAAATAGCTGGTGACTGAAAGGTACACCGAGGGTAGCGTTAGAGATCACATCTATAAGATGGGTACTCTGGCAGCTAAGCTAAAGACAATGGGACTGGCTCCTCCACCGGAGTTTCTGATCCATCTGGTTTTTGCTTCACTGCCAAAGGAGTATGAAGCTTTTGTTGTGAACTATAATGCTCAGCCAGAAAAGTGGGACTTGGAGAAGTGCACAGCCATGTGCGTGCAAGAGGAGGGAAGGCTGAAAGCCTTAAATGGTGGAAACATCAACCATGTGAAGGATAATGATAATAAGAAAAAGAATAATCATCCTTCCCCCTCCAAGGCAAAGAATAAGGCTCCCATGCAGTCTCAGCACCAGTCTAGGTACCATCCTAGGTACCAGCCTCAGCACAGGTGTTGACACCTGTTATAGCATAATATTACTAGTCAACTAAACATGGATAAGGGCATAATATGAATATCAACATAGACTAGGGGCTTTACTAACATAATTCCACAAGTTTTGGTGATTTGTATATTTTCGGGGACTAAACAGGAAAAGCCTAGAGTTTGCAAGACAAACACATGTTACAAACATATTCCAAGATAGCACCATTGCAAAGAGCTCGTCGAGACGATCGAAACGGATATATTGTTCGCTATATTCGAGTTGAGAATCAAAAATATCGAGTTGCAGAGCGAGTTCACTAAAACGGTCATAACTTTCTCATCCGGACTCCGTTTCCCGCAAAATACCAGTCATTACAAAGCTATCGACGAGATCTACGCACCCACCAAATTTGAGCCCATTGTGCTACAGGGGCCTGGCGGCCGCCAGGCCTTTTTACGGCGGCCGCCGGCCTTTTACGGCGGCCGCCAGCTATAACGACCAATCAGGTTCATCTTTTTTTATGTTGGTTTACCACCGACCTTGAGAGATTGTATCTACACCGTTATTGGAGGTCGGTTTGATCCAAGGGCTATCGTTCATCGCCAAGGCCTATATAAGAAGATCCCCCGACCCTAGGGCTAAACCTAATTCATTCTATCTCATTCTATTCATTATCTCTCGGTTGTAGAGGTGTCCCAATGTAAGGATAACCTCTCTCTCAGGGATTAATGAATTAGAAGTAGATTAGAAGTAATTTAGTCATGTAATTAGAAGTAGATTAGCCATGTAATTAGAACTAGATTAGATCTAACTTAGATCTAATCAAGAGTAAAGGAGAGTGGAGCTATGCTCCTCGCTTGCGAGATGTCTACGAGTTTGGTATGTCTTATATCCTTTCTTTGTAAGACTTATAATTCATATATTTATCTTCTCTATTTACTTCCATATCTTTCATATATGGTTAGTATAGTTGTTATACTATTGCATGGGATCTCCGCTCGTATTGAGGGCTCTAGTTATTCATGGTAGCTAGAGTAGTAATCGATAGTATAGACATGGTGTCTAGGCTATAGATTACCTGAGATTGCACCCAACCCCACGGATAGTTTGTGGTAGCCCTGTGTGGTGACAAAATGATGATGTCGACGTATTCCACCACGTTCGGGTTGGTGTTTGTAGGACCGTAGTCGGAGCTTCCTAGCCCCCTTCTCATCTCTTTCTGTGGCTAGTGTTCTGATGTCCCGAAGTGTTATGGTGTGATTGCTATCGTAGAACCTAAGTAATAGAGAAGTACAAAGGAACCTTGATCTCTCCCTTTGACCTCTTGATTAGTTTAGTTATTCTTTTATAATATTAGGTATGCTTTGTTATTTACTTACCCTTTATCAATTACCTCCTCACTTCATTCTAGTGGTTTGCTAAGTTAGTGGATACATGATTGTGATTTATTAGAATTCTTTAGCCAAAGCTTCCCCGTGGATACGATACTCTAGAATACTCATCCTAGGGAAAAACTACAATGGTAGGTGTTACAGGTGCGCTGCGAGAATCCTTCATATTCTTTTAGCACTTAATAAATACCAACAAGCTTTTTGGCGCCGATTCTTGGGAAGCAATTGGCCTAAAGATTTTAATAATGATCATGATGTCTCGCTAATTTAGTGTATCACTAGCTTTAGTAGGATTACCCTTGTTCTATTGAGTTGTGGAATAGACGGGACAAAAGATGTCGTTGCGATCTTCCCGGCAAGATTCCACAAGAAAAGAAAAATAAAAAGATTGAAGAACCCAGGGTGCCTGATCATTCAAGATTCATCACACATTGGAACCCTCGCTATCTCAAGGTATGTATTTAAATATATATTATTCTAACCATGTATAGATTGGAGAAGAAGTCGCCGTCACAAGAATTCAATGCAAACATCCCAAGTGACGTACATAGAAGCTGCACATTGTGGTAAGTATGATTAAAAGGTGAGAAAGTCTTGCTCATGGACTATAAATTGATTGAGTAGTTATCATTTAATTTATTGCATTGCATTGCATGTTTACTTGATCTACTCGCACATTCACCCGTTTAGTTTATGTTTTATCATAGTAGATTCATTGCATGATTAGTCCCTTTGCATTTATCCATACCATTTGCATCTAAAAAGAAAAAAAAAAAAAATCCTCACCATGATCATGCTCTTTCATCTCTATTTGAGTAAATCTCTGCTGTGTTTTTATTCTACTTTTGTCTTCTATGGTATGTTTTGGTTTGAAAGTACTGTACATACTTCCAAAGGCTTTTAAATTAAGCATGGTGCTTAGGTTAAATAGCCTTCCTTAATTGAATTAGACATGGAGTCTAGTTTGGTTATTGAACTAAAAATTGCTTGCGTAGACATTGGTTATTGTGTTGGACTAACCCCGCAGAAAACTCTCAAATCCAATTTGGGTAAGTCAAGAGATGAACTTAGATCAAAGATGAAGCAAAGCATATGATGAACGCCAACCTTGAGCAAAAGACACGGCTCATTCATGGAAGCATTGTAAGTATCAAATATCATTCACTCTGTCTTTTGCTACAAGTTACCTTTGCCTTGATCCACATGTTAAAGTGCAACCACAAATAAAATGAGTTATAAGACATGAATAAATAAAATCTATGCTAAGAGTAATCAAAGAACCACCTTTTCTTTAGCATAGATGAAATCATATAAACTTTGGATAACAACCCCCGCTTCAACCATGTTGTATATTCCCTCGGGTATGCGTCCATTAATATTTTGCGGGGAAAGGCTCAGTGCTATGTCTATTCAATGAAGAAGAGTGTTATACAACACGATCTAGAAGAAGCTCTCACTCGAGAAGTGGATGGACAAAGCTACAGGCCACAAGAACATCAAAGACAGGTAAGTGAATATAAATCACATATTTGTATACAACTTTGTCTTATGTTCTAAAAAAAAAAAATAATAAATATAATAATAATATATATCCGAGCACATGAAGGCTCATGGTAAAAGAAACATGTTCCTAGGACAAGTGCCCTTCGGGTATTCTTGGTCACTAACCTTGCAGGAACAAAGGATGAACAACGTCGAAGGACATGTTGATTACATCACACAACTAGGGATGGTTCAAAGCATTCACACTTAAAGTGTTGAGTGACAGGGGAAGGCTCGAGCATGGGGAGGAAGGTCGACTCCTCTAAAGATCATCCGACATACTCCACCTCTTCTCAAGCTTCCATCCGTTTGGTCGAAAACCGAGCAAAGACATGCATAAAATAATGTAATGCAAGGAGACTCATGCACACGTATTCGAGAACCACATATTTCATTAATTCTTTCTTGAATATACAAAATACATGATCAACGAAAAAATGTCTTCTTCCGTCTTACGCGTCATGCTTAAGGAGAGGTCCGACTTGTAGGATAATTACGTAGTTCGGCCGATTCCGGGGCCGTTGGGCGCTGGCGGCACTATATCCGCAAGACGAGCTTGCGGAAAAACCTCCGATTAAGCCGCGCTTGATGGTCGTCATGTATTTGATAGATCGTCATCACGCCATATGCGATATATGGCGTAGTAATAGTATGGGTGGCTTTGTGTCGCCGAAGCTTGGTCGTGACATTCCCAACACCATGTCGGAGTAAACGGAATTTGTATTGTTAATGAAGGGGATGACTTTCGCCTCATCGGTGCCCGGTCATGTACGCCGGCCTTCATTAACACGGACGTGTGAGAGTTGCTTTCGCCGTCGGTGCCCGAGAAGCGGTGTATCCGATCCCGTTATCTAGGGACGTGTCGGTGGAGTAGTGACCTCGCCTCATCGGCACTCGGCCAGATTTCGTCTAGCCTCGTCGGCACTAGGCGGGTAGTGGGCGACCATATGGTAGTAAATCCGCAACAATTAGCGGTAAAAGTATTGCTTGAACGATGCTTTACTCAATTGATCGAGCGGACGAGACTCCGGCGCCAGTATTTCTATAAGAAAAGAAGCAATGTCGTTTTGAGATGAGCATAACAAGCTTGGAGTAAAACGAGTATGCGGTCTTCGGCGTCACTTGCACTTGGCGACCTTTCGGCGTCACTTGCATACCGTGCGCCACACCAAATCTGGTTGCAACGACTTACTCAATCCGCCAATCTGACCTTCTCGAGCGTAGAAAACAATAGGGATGAGCCAATACGACTTTCTCCACTATCATAGGAAATAATATGGATCAAGCCAATACGACCAATGACGTAGAAGAAAACGATAGAGATAAGTCAATACGACCTTCTCCACTATCGTATAAAGTAGTACGGATCAGGCCAATACGACCTTTCGGGCGTAGAAGAAAACGATAGAGATAAGCCAATGCGACCTTCTCCACCATCGTAGCAAGTAGTACGGATTAGGCCAATGCGACCTCTCCGCCATCGTAGGGAAATAATAGCAATCGACAACGGCGGCGCGGCGAGGGTTACGATGTTGTCGAGTTGCGGGGAAACGAGACAGCCGGTATCTTTGAAGATGGTCGAAGTACCGGCAGACTTCAACTCACTACTACAAAAGCTATCGTAAGAACGCCCCCGTTTACATTAGGGGTGGTTCGTTTCTGAGGCGCCCTACGGCGTGCGGTAGGGTCTTGGTTACCGGCCGCCCCTAAGCCCTGGTAGGGGCTCTTTGGTGTTACGAACCGCCCCCTTGTTATTGGGGGCGCTCGATATCCAGCCGCCCCTAATGAAGTCCACTGCAGGGCGGCGGGTGTGAACCGCCCCCGCTGTAATAACATTAGGGGGCTCGATCTAGAACCGCCCCTACTGGTGGTGCGTACAGATAAGGCCGAAACCAGCCCCCTTCTTCCACCTCGGGACACCACTCAAACTCGAAAAAAAAAAAAAAGGTTGGGAGGCCTTGGGCTCCTCCCAAAAAATTACTCTACTAAGGGGGGAGGTTTTCAACTCAAATCCTTTGGTGGGGAGGCTCAAAAAGGTAAGAAAATGCTAATCCTACCACTTAATTCAATTTTTAATGGTTAGTTGTGGAGTAATTTAAATTTAGCTTTCCTCTAACTTTCTATGGTGCTTGAGCTTTATATGGAGCAAAGTAGATCTTAGGTTTTCGAGGTGCTAGTGGAGATTAGTAAGAGTATTGAATTAGACCCATTTTTTAGTGCCTCTTACATGTGATTTTTAGTGGAGTAATAAAATAGGTAGGGTTTCATGTGTTCATGGTTGATGAACATGTGTTTTTTTTTAATTCTTAGTTTTAATTTCTAACAAGTTTTTCTCTCTCATATGATGTGCAAATGCGGTTATTTTTTTTTTCTAAAATTTTCTAAAATGATAACCTTTTAGTGTGTGCTACAACTTTGATATTAATGCATTTATTAATTGTAACCATTTAGGGTTTGCCATGCATATGTACTCATATATATGACTAACTACACATTTGATGTTTTTTTTTTCTTTGTTGTATTAAAGGATGGAGTACGGGAATGACTGGATGTATGGCACGTTAAGGTGGAAGGATGTTTTTCGTGGACGAGGTGGATAAATTTATTGAAGCCGCCGAGAATCATGCGAAGACATTGAAAGAGGATTCAACAATATGTCCGTGCCGTGATTGCAAGAACGAGATAGCATATAGAGATGTGAAGACCATCAAACAACATTTGATTACACGAGGATTTGTTGCAGATTACACAGTCTGGATTCATCACGGTGAAAATTATGTTGGTGAAGACGTCGACTTCGAAAATCTAGGAGATGACCCCGAAACCCTAGAGCGCTTCTCTCAGTGTGTAGATAAGCTTCAAAATAAAAGGAACCCTGAGCATGATAGTCAACTACGCGATGATGATGGTTGGCATGGTATGGACACAAATGTCATTGATGGTACGGGCAAAGGTGATGTTGATGATAATGTCGTAGCACGTGAAGGGGATGAAGATGATGATGATTATTTGGGACGACATGCTTAATGCCCTTGGACCGAAATATTGCGGAACAAAGCGTGAAAGGTATAGAGAACCTAGAGAGAGTGAGAGCAAAGCATTGAAGGAAACCGTGTATGGTGTTGAAAAAGGTTGTCCGACACACACTTTGGACACTACTATGTTTTGTGCTTGAGCTGTTGATCTTGAAGGCTAAGTACGGTTGGTCGACCTGTAGTTTCAATGATCCGTTGCATCTCTTGTCATGGTTCTTTGCCACAACCAAACTCAGTACCAGTGAATACCTACCAAGCAAAAAAGGTTATAAGTCCATTGACAATGAGTGTTGAAAAGATCCATGCATGCCCGAACCATTGTATCCTTTTTCGTGGTGACACGTTCAAGGGGCTGGATAAATGTCCTAGGTGCGGCGCTAGTCGGTACAAGAACAACAATCTATACAACGGGGACGAGACCTCCATTGGAAACAAGAGGAAGAAGGGTGGGAAAAAGCCGTGCAGTGATTCTAATCTCAAAAGGACACTCGTTAGGAATTGATCCAGCGAGAGAAGAGTTCTGCCTTGGTAATGTGGTACCGCCCGGTGACCGACCGCTTGAGGCTAATCTTCCTAAACCCCAAAGAAGCCGCATTGATGACGTGGTGGCAAGACGAGCGCAAGATAGATGATGATAAGATTGCACACCCTACCGATGGTACTCGGTGGCAAAACTTTGATAATAATCACAAAGACTTCGCTCAAGACCCGAGGAATGTACGGTTTGGGTTAAGCACCGATGGAGTGAATCCCTTCAATGAGAGGATGATCGACCATAGCACTTGGGCCGGTGATCTTGACAATGTACAACATCCCAACGTGGTTGTGCCAACCGCGAAAGTACCTTTTTCCTTTATTGTTCTCATCTCGGGTCCGAAACAACCGGGCATTGACATTGACGTGTTTATTGAGCCCTGTGTTGCAATAATTCTATAAACTATGGAAGGAAGGGGTGCTGATGTATGATGCGTTTCAAAAGGAGCGTTCTTATGTCGAGCCATAATCATTGTTTCTATCAACGACTATCCCGTGATGTTTGCTTTGTCCGACAGATCAAAGGGAAGACCGGATGCGTGGTCTCTTGGATGGTACTATATGGCTGTATCTAAATGCATCCAAAAAGGTGGTTTACTTGGGCAATCGACGCCACTTAAAGACAAATCACAAGTACCGGAAGGCGTGAAATACAAACACCGGTTCAACAACTTTGTAGAGACCGAAGACCCTCAGGGAGAGACGTCAAGTATGGACAATATGTGTTCGTAATGGTCAAAAACTTGCACATTGTCTACGGAAAGAAGAATCTAGATGGGACGATCGAGATCGCAGTACACCTCCTATCGGCGTACCTTTCAAGAAACAATCCATCTTCTTTAAGTATCTCGAATATTGGCCGAGTTCGAGATTCCCCATGCAATTGATTCTATGCACTTGAAGAAGAATGTCTTTCAAAGTACCATGGGTCCGTTGATGGACCGAATAATTTGAAGGATGGTCTAAATTCACGAAAAGACATGGTGCGACTAAATGTGAAGCCCGAGCTTCACCCCGTACTTCGAAGAATGGAAAATACACCGCCCGCGGCTAGCTTCAACTTGACCCTAGAAGAGAGAAGGGCTATATGCGCTTACCTAAAGGCGATCAAAGTTTTCGACCGGGTTTTCAAGCGAACATCAAGAAGCTAGTGTCCATGAAGGACCCGTCAATAACACACCGCAAGGCTCATGATTGTCATGTAATGTCGACGGTGTTCCTACCTATTGTGATCGGGGTTATAAAGCCGTAATTCTTGAAAATGGCCATCACTCGCATGTGCTACTTCTTTTCGAAGATATCCCGAAGGCGATTAACGGGAAAGAGCTTGTTGAACTACATGATTTCGCGGTGGAGACCCAAAACCAGCTAGAGATATGTATGCCTCCTACTTATTTCGATATAATGCCACATCTCATGCTTCACATGGTTCATTAGATAGAGGCACTGGGCCCTTGCTACTTGCATGAAATGTGGTGCATTGAGCGATGCATGTCGATTCTAACTCGATTCGTGCATAATCAAGCATATCCAGAGGGCTCCATGATTGAGGGTTACAATCTTGAAGAAGTCGTCGAGTCTTTGTCAAGAGTGGCTAAAAGTACAGAGAGAGGGATTGGTAAACGCGATTCACGTCATACGGGTAGGATAGCCGGGAAAGGCATCACGGGAGGAAAGTATTCGTTGACCAAGAATACAAACAAGTGAGTCGGGCGCATTACGGTGTGTGTAAGAGTTCAACGCTTATGCGACCGCACGCGTTGATTACCACTTGGCTCTCATTCGGGAGCGGAGGAATGGCCGCTCGGATGACCGGGTCACGAAACAAAGACAGGGAACAATTAACTTCATGGTTGAAGGACCAAAACATACCGTCTGGGGAAACCGGGGATGATATTACCAAGAACAAGGTTAGCATTAGGGCCATCGAGACAAGTCACCACGTGGCAAGCATACGACATTAATGGGTACACATTCTATACCCATGTGAAGGATAGTAAATATGTGAATCAAAAAACAGCGGGGTTCGAAAGTACAAGCTATCAACGAAAAACCGAACGATCACATACTTTGGCATCATTGAAGAAATATGGGAAATTGACTATGGAATGGAAGTGCGGGTGCCCGTGTTCAAATGTCGCTAGATGAAACAACACGAATCGAACGAGATCGGGTTGAAAGTCGTTGACCTCGGTGATTTAGGCCACCAACGGACCCATGGGTCGCCGCTTAAGATGTAGCACAAGTTTTCTATTTACCCTACCCGATCGATCCCGACAAGCCAAAGAGGACGAAAATCAAGCATGTCGTTGTCCCCGGGAAACAACGATTATCGGAGTTGATGGCATCGAGGATGTTGACGTTGACGAGCACAATGGTTATCTTTGAAATCTGCTTATTCACGCAGACTTTCCAAACAAGATCCAGTGTTGAGAAGAAGTTACCCAAAGACATATTGCCATGGGAGCGAAAAGGAGTCAAGGGAAAGAGGTCACGGGAGTTAGCTAGTTGTTATATGTGTGTGTTTCAAAAATGTATCGATGTATGAGTGAGACTACATTTATGTATGTGTGAGACTACCTTTATTCATATAAGAGTCAAACTTTTTCTGAGGTGTCTACATGGCATGTGTGAAGGCACCGCCAAGTTTGAGAATTTTCTGTAATTGTTTGGTACTTTTCTCTAATTATTTCAATTACCGCGCGAATTCTCCGGTAAATGTATGTTGAACGGCGACCACCCCGAAAAGACCGAAACGGTGCGAAACTTTGCCGATAGGTCCCTTGTGCCCTAGGAGGCACAACTTGTGGAGGACGGTGCGGGATTATTTTGTTTTCAAAGTGTAAATCACCATATTTGGTCGCACGCGGCCACGTAGAACAATACAAGAAATCCAAAAATGGCTAAAAAAACCAAGGACTTTGTGTGAGGCTATATTTTGGGTGTAAGTGACCACAAAAAAAATTTGAGGAAGTTTCGAGTTAGGCGGAGCAGGCGTGCTTCACAGTGGTATACTCAACCTCTCACGAAGCCTATCCTTACACTTAGGTTTCACATGGTTGTGTGGCCGGTGCGCTTTGCAGTGTGCTATCGGCCTCAAACTTTTTCTGAGGCATCTGCATGGCATGTGTGAAGGCACCGCCAAGTTTGAGAATTTTCTGTAATTGTTTGGTACTTTTCTCTAATTATTTCAATTACGCGCGAATTCTCCCGGTAAATGTATGTTGAACTACGACCACCCCGAAAAGACCGAAACGGTGCCAAACTTTGCCGATGGGTCCCTTGTGCCCTAGGAGGCACAACTTGTGGAGGACGGTGCGGGATTATTTTGTTTTCAAAGTGTAAATCACCATATTTGGTCGCACGCGTCACGTAGAAAAATACAGTAAATCCAAAAATTGCTAAAAAAACCTAGGACATTGCATGGGGCCATATTTTGGGTGTAAGTGACCACAAAAAAATTTGAGGAAGTTTCAAGTTGGGCGGAGAAGCGGACGTGCTTCACAAGTGGGTATACTCAACCTCTCACGAAGCCTATCCTTACACTTAGGTTTCACATGGTCGTGTGGCGGTGCGCTTTTGCGGTGTGCTATCGGCCTCAAACTTTTTCTGAGGCGTCTACATGGCATGTGTGAAGGCACCGCCAAGTTTGAGAATTTTCTGTAATTGTTTGGTACTTTTCTCTAATTATTTCAATTACCGCGCGAATTCTCCCGGTAAATGTATGTTGAACTACGACCACCCGAAAAAGACCAAAACGGTGCCAAACTTTGCCGATAGGTCCCTTGTGCCCTAGGAGGCACAACTTGTGGAGGACGGTGCGAGATTATTTTGTTTTCAAAGTGTAAATCACCATATGTGGTCGCACGCGTCACGTAGATTATCTGATAAATCCAAAAATGGCTAAAAACCTAGGATTTTGCATGGGGCCATATTTTGGGTGTAAGTGACCACAAAAAAATTTGAGGAAGTTTTGAGTTAGGCGAGAGCGGGAGACGTGCTTCATAGTGGTATACTCAACCCTCTCACGAAGCCTATCCTTACACTTAGGTTTCATATGGTTGTGTGGCCGGTGCGCTTTGCAGTGTGCTATCGGCCTCAAACTTTTTTTGAGGCGTCTACATGGCATGTGTGAAGGCACCGCCAAGTTTGAGAATTTTCTGTAATTGTTTGGTACTTTTCTCTAATTATTTCAATTACCGCGCGAATTCTCCCAATAAATGCATGTTGAACTACGACCACCCCGAAAAGACCGAAACGGTGCCAAACTTTGCCGATAGGGTCACTTGTGCCCTAGGAGGCACAACTTGTGGAGGACGGTGCGGGATTATTTTGTTTTCAAAGTGTAAATCACCATATTTGGTCGCACGCAGCGTCACGTAGAAAAATACAAGAAATCCAAAAATGGCTAAAAAACCTAGGATTTTTTGCGTGGGGCCATATTTTGGGTGTAAGTGACCACAAAAAAAATTTGAGGAAGTTTTGAGTTAGGCGGAGCAGACGTGCTTCACAGTGGTATACTCAACCTCTCACGAAGCCTATCCTTACACTTAGGTTTCACATGGTTGTGTGGCCGGTGCGCTTTGTAAAGTGTGCTATCGGCCTCAAACTTTTACGAGGCGTCTACATGGCATGTGTGAAGGCACCGCCAAGTTTGAGAATTTTTCGTAATTGTTTGGTACTTTTCTCTAATTATTTCAATTACCGTAGCGAATTCTCCAGTAAATGTATGTTGAACTACGACCACCCCCGAAAAGACCGAAAACGGTGCCAAACTTTGCCGATAGGTCCCTTTGTGCCCTAAGAGGCATAACTTGTGGAGGACGGTGCGGGATTATTTTGTTTTCAAAGTGAATCCATGGTTTTTGTAAGATAAGAAATTTTATATTTAATTTGAAATTCGAATCCATATAGGTCAAAATTTGTCGAATCCATGGTTTTTGTAAGATAAGAAATTTTATATTTAAGATTTATTTATTTATAACTATATTTGTTAGATAATATGCCTTATATATTTATTTTTTAAAATTGTAACATGGACTATAGGGGGTTTCCGATCCAGCCGCCCCTAATGAGGCTCACTATAGGGCGGTTCCATCAGGAGCCGCCCCTACGAGGTGCCCCTCGTATATATACCCGAGGCGCATTTCTCGGGACCCAAATTTTCTAAGTCCCGGGCGCCATTCTCTCATCGACGCCGGCAGCTGCCAAAATTTTCCCGCCGCCGCCAAATCCTCCTCCCCGTCGCCGCCCCCAATCCTCCTCCCCAATCCTCCTCCCCGTCCCCTCCCCCCTCATCCCCTGGCGCCGTCGCTCCTAACCCCAAGCGCCGCTGCCGCAATGATAACCCTAGCCGCCGCCGCCGCCGGTGCCGAGCACGCCACCTTCCCGTCCCCCGCCCGCGGCCGCCCGAGCCGCCTCCCCCGTCCCCGCGGTCGCCTCCGTCTCCTCTTGAGGGCCGCCCGGATCCCCGTCTTCCCCCGCTACTGGAGGGGCCGCCGCTCTTCCCACCGCTGTTGGAGGGCCGCCGCCGCCGGATCGGCATTCAAGCTGGTTCGCCTCGCCGTCTTCGACCTCGCCGGCCGGCCTCTTCCTCGCTGGTCCGCCATTTGTCCACTTGGTACCGGCCGCCGTGCACTTGGTACCCGTCGCCGTCCGCTTTCTTCTTCCATATTTGGTGAGCACACGGTACCTGCCCGTGAGCCTGGGCAACTTAGGCTTCATTCTTCTCCTCTCACGGTGAGAAGCTTCTTCATCCACCGTACACCGCCCCGTGAGTTGGGCCTGTGATCTTTGTTTTTTTCAACCTATGATGCTATTTTACTACCCGTGATCTTTGTGATGCTCCAAATTTCTTTAGCTCTTGCCCTTTGCCTAAGATGCTATTAGTTTCAACCCGAGATGCTATTTTTAAGGAATGTGGGATAACCGTGTTGCCAAGTTTACTATTGCCGCTTTGTGATGTTATTTTTCATCATTGTTGGATAAGCGTGAGCTATTGCCACTACGTGATGTTATTTTGCATTTGGATAAGCTGCTTTGCCTATGATGCATTTTTACTAACCGAGCATGCCCACGCCTATTATTTTGGATTTTGGATCGATTTTATTGCCACTTATTAGCTTTGTCCATCTTGTCCTAATTTGAATGGGCATTTAATTCACTCGAAATTTTGAGCTTGTCCATCATGAAATAGCTTGTCCATCTTGTCCTAATTTTTACTAACTTTCGCATCTTGCCCGGGCATCTTGTCCATCTTGTCGATTTTGAGCTATTGCCACTTATTAGCTTGTCCATCTTGTCCTAATTTGAATAACCTGCATCTTGTCCTAATCTGAATAACTGCGGTTTGTCCATCTTACTACTTCTCTAGCAATGCGGTTTTAGTGTCTTGTCAACCCGCAATGCAATTTGGAACTAGTTTGCACCGAACATGCATAATTTGTCATGGTTCTTTGTAATTTCATTGAATTTCATTGAATTGCTGTAACAGGAGGTATGGCTCTGTGAGCTTGATTGGCTCTCGAGCTATTGCCACCGCCTATATGTTGCTATTTTTACTACCTCGATCTTTGTCTGCGTGATGCTCCAATTTTCTTTAGCTCTTGCCCACGCCTAAGATGCTATTAGTTTCAACCCGAGATCTTTGTAATTTGTTGAGCTATTTTTTAGCTCTTGCCCACGCCTGTGATGCTATTTTTTCAACCTATATGTTGCAAAATTTGTTGAGCTATTGCCACTACCGTGATTTCGCCAAGTTTGTTCTTCGCCTATGATGCTATTTTTCATCATTGTGGTTAGCATTTGAATTGAAATGCCACAACCTATTTTTCTCGAGAATTTAGCATGTAAGCATGGCTTTCTCTTCAATATTATTACTTGATAAGTTGAGTTCCAAAATACTGCATTCAAGATCACTTCGGTTCAGTTGCATTGGAACAAAAAAACACCGCATTCCTTTTCTTGACAATGTGTTCTCGACTTTGGCAACTCGACGGCTTGTTCTATAGAGGATATCTTTTGAAAATTCAATTCTTGTGGTGCATGATGCCCTGTATATATGTTGTATGATCTGCGGTTACAACCTTGTAGACCTTTGGTTTCTATGCTTTCTTTGGTGCACGATCTTTGTGATTTTTTAAAAAAAATCTGTAACTTGGAAGCTTATGATCATCTCATTAATTTGTTTATCTGTGGAAGGTAGAGACATGTTTATAAAAAACACATGATAATAAGTGTGGAAGGTAGAGACATGTTTATAAAAAACACATGATCATCTCATATAAGATTTTGGCATCAAAGTTTGAAAACAAATTGAAGTCCCTCCACTTTGGCACTAACTTTTGCTTTGTGGTGAATTCTTTCTGCTGCCTATGATGCATTTTTGCTAAGCGAGCATGCCACTTTGAAATTCCGCCGCCTATGAATTGTGCTGCCTATGATTTTGGCATCAAAGTTTGAAAACAAATTGAACTCATGTTGCTTGTCTCGGTTTTACATTGAATCAGTTTGTCATATGCGGTTTGTATGCACAAATGGGTATTTTATAAACATGATAGATGCTTGGATCTGATCTTAGATTGTTTAATTATAGCAGCTATGCATATTTCTAGCATCATATTGAGATGTATGACTTCTCTAGCAACTATTGTTGCTTGATTATTTGTGCTTGATCATTTTATATCATACCTCCAATCATGGCTCTGTCGTCCCGAGAAGACCAAATGCAATGATCGTTTTTTTGACTTGTCATTTGTCTTGTCGCTTTGCATTTTTTAATAACTAAAGCATCCCTGGAGCATCACTTATATATTTTCTTTAAATGTCAAGACAGTTCTCTCTCTCTTTATCACTTACAAATGGATTTGGTTGGCTACATTGTGAATCACTTAGTCTTTGTTTTTTGGTCTTTTTTTTCTTTAATCTCACATGTTCTCATTTATTTGGGCTTTGGGCGTGCATCACATGTATTTGGTCTGTTTTGAATTCATATTTGGTATTTTGGGCATCACTTGTATTTGGTGCTGTTTTGAATACATTTTTGGGGCTGGCTGGGCATCACTTGCAATGATGATCTTTTTATATACTTGTATAACTTTGTACTGAGGTAGTGGCATATGCAATGATGATCTTTTATATACTTGTAAAACTAAGTCTTTGAGGCGTGGGGCATAGGCAATGATGCGATCCCTTTTAATTTGAGGCGACTATGATGATTGTAAGGCCCTATATTATTGTAACATTCTAAACTTGGATGGCTTCTAGAAGCAACCGGTTTAGAATTGATGAAATGACAAAGGGGCAAATCACGAGTCAACTTTGTAGACAACTACTCTAATTGTCTTCATAACTACTCTATTTGGCATTATATTGTGCTCATGTTTTTATATGCTCAATGTCATTATATTGTGCTCATGTATGGTGTCATGGCGGCACCTATGATGCTCTGACCACTACCTATGCTTCTCTTCCCTCCCACTCTTCTCCCACCTTCTCTCTTGGCCTCCTCTATGCTGCCATCATCATGGCGGCGGCTATCTTCTCTGGCCGGCTAGCGAACTCTCTCTCTCTCTCTCCCCTCTAGCCTCCTCTACCTTCTCTTCCCTCCCACTCTTCTCTCACCTTCTCTCTTGGCCTCCCTCCCTATCTTTTGCCATCATGATGGCAAAGCTAAACCAAGCTCTCTCTCTCTCTCTCTCCCTCTAGCCTCCTCTACCTTCTCTTCCCTCCACTCTTCTCCTACCTTCTCTGTTGGCCTCCTCGATCTATGCTTCCATCATCATGGCAGCTATCTATGCTCTACAGCAGCTAGCCGAGCTCTCTCTCTCTCCCTCTATGGCCTCCTCTAGCTTCTCTTCCCTCCCACTCTTCTCTCACCTTCTCTCTTGGCCTCCTCGTATGCCGCCATCATGATGGCGGCAGCTGCCGACGATAGCGGTGAAAAATTTCGGCCGGCGATGGCGTAATTTGGGTTGGTTCGCGCCAAGGCATAATTTGGGTTTTTTATATGCTCACCGTCCTTCTATGTGCTCACTATTTTTATATGAGAACCCCTTTTTGTGTTTGTCCTCCTCTCCTCCTTTGGCCGATGATGAAATTGTCACATTCCATAAATAATCTAAACGATGATCTTGAACTTGTGAGGAATCGGCCATCATTGCTAGCCGCCCCTACATTACCTTCATTACCTTTTACGTTACGATGCCCTTATGCTCCAAGTTCATGATCAAATGATGATTGACATCTATATGAGGCCTCTAATGTTTCTACTAGTTTTTTGCTCGATGATACAAAAAGGGTAAAGCGAGACTACATGATAGTGAACCCGCTAATTTGAGAGCAAACCACTACCGTCATTTTATTCCTTCATGAAACTAGGACCCTACTGGCATATCTAACGCCAAATTTTTTACTAGACTAAATCAGAAAATGTCCCCGACAAGAGACGGTGCACCCCGTAGCCTTGAGCACGGGAAACCCATTGAAGAGGGAGAGCCTCATGCCATGACTTTCGACGAGTTCCACGCACGTTAGACAAGAGTATAGCCGGGATGAAAGATACAATTGATCCGTTCGCGGATGAAGAAGAGGAAGAGAAGGAGAGGATGATGACACCTCGGCGGCGAGGGTTCCGAGGAGGGATATGTAAGTCCCGAGGATCCTTTCCCACGTGAACCCGGGCATAGGCCCACCGAGGGACGACACTGGACAAAGACTTTGACCCGCGGAGCGAGGAGAATGAGGTAGAGACACAAAGCCTTAGTAATCAATTTTTGCTAATGCTTTTATTATGTCACTACCATTAACACTTTGGCCTCCCGTGTACATAGGTCCATGATGAATCTCCTCCAAAGCGATGACGTCGGCGCCCGCGTTTTCGTTGAAGGCACCGAGAGCAAAGAAAGAGAAGAGGCACGTGCCACAGAGGTGAACAATACCAACTCTACTCCGAACCCCGTGAGGACACGACCACAACCTCGGCGCCAAAGAGGAAAACGAGGAGGGATAAAAAACCAAACCAAGTATCCCGACAAGAACGTGGTCTATGTGGTAACGGCGGTCGGTCAGGGAGGGGACATCCGTAAGCCGGAGAAGATGAGGGCAAGATTCCGTAATTCGATGGGCGCCCTTGTTAGAGATCAGTTGAACCCAGCTATCCCATCATGGCCAGAAATACCGGACGAGACAAAGAGAGGCCTATGGAACAAGCTGTTAGTCAATTTCAAGTTTCCATCTGGTACCGAGGAGGCCGTGAAACGTCAAGCCTTTAGGACAATGGGGAGATATTCCGGCGTTGGAGGTGTGAGCTCAACACCAAATATATCCAATAGGGCACGATGTCGTTTCACAAGTATGGAAACATAACTCAGAGTCAATGGGACGACCTAGTGGCTCAAAAGACTACGGCGGAAGCATTGGCCCTTAGTGCCCATAACAGCGAGCTAGCGAAGAAGAACATACACCCTACCCATTTAGGTTCCGGTGGATACTTTGCAGCAGAAAAGACTTTCCGGAAGAGGGACGAAGAGGCGGAAGCAGCTGGGATTCCTGTGCAGAATTTGGGCATACGGTCAAGGAATTGGATACATGCCAGGAGCACCGCATCGTCCGGTTCTTCCCTTAAGTTTGACAAATCGGAGACTCAAGAGGTAGTATCAAAGATGTTGGAATACGGTCAAGGAAAGGAGAAGGGCTCATTCAAACCTTCCAGAGAGAAGGACGAGCTAACACTTGCCTTGGGAAACGCCGAGCACCCTCGGCGCACCAGGGGCATAGGGAAAAGAACAACCCGAGACATGGCTTTGAAGAGGACCAAAGCACACATACAAGAAGCATGGTAGAGACCGAGAAGGCGGAACTTGAAAGCACAAATCATGGCCATGGTAGCGAAGGCGCTGAGAAAGAGGCCCGGCCGCGAACCCGCCGGCCCAACTTGCGATTGTCGGGAGCCCTCCCTGAAGTTCCTAGCAGCCAAGGTTCCACCGCAGGCACAACCGCCGTCGACGCATACGGAACCAACTAGTTGCCAATGTGTGGTTCTCGTCGAAGGGCTCAAGTTGTCAAGCTTGCCGCAGCGGGTGTGGCACATCCCCCGGGGGTAGGTGGCACGGTAGGCCTATCCCGGAGACTACACTAGGGTCGAGGTGCATAGCGTGGAGCCCCATTACATGGATTATGACCTTGACCACCCGACTCGAGGGAGTGTCCAAACTTCGGGCAATGCATTCGGCAGTTCATCCTTCCGCACAAACGAGACATTGTATTAATCGGTTGTTTCGCCTCCCCAACCAATTTTCCACGGCTAGAAGGAGTTATCGAGGAGGGGGAGATACTTTCACCAACACATGACGAAGAAATGCACGAGATGCCACACTCCCCCCTCCTCGTGACCGACAAATGCACGAGATGCCACACACTCGTCTCCACGCCCCTGAGCAGGTGCCTTCAAAAGAAACTCCGGTTGAAACGGAGGTGCCTACGAAAGAAACAGAGGTGCCTCCGAAAGAAACAGAGGTGCCTCCGAAAAGAAACCCGGGTAAAAGAAGCGGCAAATTCCGGACATGCGACTTCCGCCAGGGCCTTTTCGTACCGAACAAGTTATGGCATCGAGGATTTTTTGGGAGGAGTCGGAGCTTAGGAAAAAGTATCCAATCCATTGCAGGCCCGTCTTTGTGCCGATGAAGGGCGTCGTTGGTGTCCAGGTGGTTCGCCCATGATCGGTTCAAGCCACGTAACCAAGTCAAAGAAGTAGCGAGGACAGACCCGACCCTTGGTCACCAATCACTTTCGGCCAAAAGTATCGATGTTGGAAGAATCAGATGGTCAAGGAACCGCCCGAAAAATTAAGAAAGAGGCAAGATATTCCTACCAAAACGATGTCATGCGAGAAGATGCCACGTGGAATGAAAAAAGTTTCATGATTGGTACTTGTTGGTATCTCGAGAGGGACGGACATAACCGAGATAACACTCCACTACCCGATGGCCTTCTCGGTGGACGGTGGTGAGATTGCCTTCACTTTTGACGACATGCATACATTGTATCACCTCGGTGAAATGGACATTAATCTAGTTCACATCTATCGCATGTAAGTCCTTTTCTCTCTTAATATGGTATGATTGCGATATTTTGATAACGTTGTAACTAACCTAATCGATCTCTTTTTAGTATGCAAAGCGCACCTTGCAAAACAGGTTCCAAGTCCGAAAAAATGCATATATGGATCCTCGACAAATAGCACAAACACACTTTGCATTTCCTAAGCAATGGAAACCGGATAGCAAATACTTAGCCGGTGGATCGACCGTGGAGGAGAAAGAGAAAATCCGTGTAAGGCAATGAAGGACGCGGCCATTAACATGGTGGCATACTTAGCCGTGTCTTTCAAAAAAATCTCGAAAACAATCATAGTATATGGCTACCATACCACTTCGGGTAAGTTCAATCTGTATATAAAGGTTGGTTAATACATATTATACGCAAATGAGCTTATCGTTTTTCCTCGATTGAATTTATGCGGTAACTAATCGGATCGCTATATGTGTCGATGTCGAGATCGTCGCGTGGGTTTTGGATTCACTTTGCACACTCCGGCCGCACATTATTCCGACTTCATAGCGATTCTCAAATCGTATAAATAACGACAATCCTCTTATATGATTCAATATAACCTCCTAACTTTTTTTTTTGTCACATACTAACATGTTGTGTTTTGTGAATATCAATTTCAACGGGGCATACCGTTGGTATGTTAAAAAGTTGAATGGGAGACATCTTGCCGAGAATGAAGGGTGAGTCGTGCGTCAAAACAGATACTTGTGTAAGTATGACCTACCTCGATCTTGCATAATCTCAAATGCATTTGCTAACAATTTTATATACACGATTGTGCCAAGCAAAAGCCCGGGAAGTGTTCACGTGGATATACGTATGCATGGCGATGAGTAACGGCCTTTTCGTACACGAGACACCGGACTTGGTATATATGCTCATTCCTCTCTCTCTATGTATATGCTCACTATGTGTTTCTATATATAGGCTAACTTTTTTTATCTCCTAATTGTGTAGGCGAGACGCCAGGTAGGGACAAAAAGGGGACCCTTACCGAGATGATGACCTCTTGGAACTCGTGGCTAGCCTTTGTGACTTCATATTAGATCATGCTATACATCCAAAAGGTTGCTACCTTGATCGTACTTCAGTTTGAGAAGAATCCACAACTTCAACATTTTCGTGAGTGGGAAAGGCTAGCAATAGGGAGGTGAACTAAGAGATGAGATTGAACTTGTAACTTATGTGAATAATGAATGTTTATTGTAAGATTGAGTAATGGAGATGATACTTTGTGAGTTATGTGAATTACAGATGTTTATTGAATATAATATGTATATATATTGTGAGAATTGTGAATTATAGATGTTTATTAAATATAATATGTACATATATTGCGAGAATTGTGAATTATAGATGTTTATAGAGGCGGGTATATATATTTCAGTTTTGAATTTTTTTTTTGGCGCTTAAATCCAGTTTAGGGCGATTTTAGATTAAACCGCCCCCTACAGTCTTTCCTTTTAGGGCGGTTTTAGAAACAACCGCCCCTAATGTATTTTTTGAGTAGGGGCGGTTTTTTATATTGAGCCGCCCCTAAAAGCCACAGTAGGGGCGGTTATCTATTAGCCGCCCCTACAAAGGACTACAATATAAGGGGCAGCTCAGAGAACCGCCCCTACAGTGTTGTCACTTGTAGGAACGGAGAGTTAGGGGCGGTTTCGAAAACCGCCTCTCTTTGCGCCAAATGAACCGCCCCCTACAGAAGCGTTTAGTAGTAGTGACTTGCACTTGATGTGCAACAGCACCTTCCATCGAGACTTGCATGGCGTCGAGTAGGACCGCAGCAACTAGCAAGATCATGAAGCAGCTTTTGGCCTCTGGCGTATGCATGGCATGGAACAACTAACAAGCACAGCCATGTATTCTTGATGCAGCATCCTCTAGAGAAGCAGGGCTCACGCATGTATGTATATGTATATGGCCTACTTGACGGTTGCTTGCTCTTTAACATAAAACCAACAACCTTCTCGGCTTTGATGACGAGCGCAGTTTACCGGTCTCATGCGGCCTTGATTTTCTCCATGACTCAGATTGATTATCAGCAACTTGACAACGACCGCGCGCGAGGGTTCTAACATTGTCAAGTCGGTCGGTTGAACTGGCCTGTATGACGTATATATGATGGCGTTGCTGCAAGAACCAATGAGTTGCTTGCTCGGTTTGATCCTCGATCGGCGGCGACCTGATGCTTGCTTGCTTGTTTAAGATCGAATCACGTGAGACAATCTCAACTTGTGCGGTCTTGATTTTCTTCATGACTCAGATCGATCATCGACAACTTCGACAACGACCTCACGCGCGGCGAGGGTTCTGGCGTTATCAAGTTCTTTGGACCTCACGCTTAGGAGGGTTACGGCGATAGATGTATAGAAGATCGGAAGAGCCAGCAGCTTGAACTCTTGCCATATGATTATCGACAATTTGACAATGACCTCGCGTGGCGAGGGTTCTTGACATTGTCAAATTGCTAGAGCCCTTTTCATGATGGTAGATTGGAAGAGCCAGTAGATTGGACTCTTGGCATATTTGCTTAGATGAATATGCTAATGCATCTGAACTAGGAACTCACCAGGCAATATGATGGCCGCCACCGGAAGCTGTGCTTGTGTAGATGATGGTGCAAACGGATGCTTCCGTCGAGGCTTTGCTTCTCGTCGTGCTTGGAGTAAATGCGTATGTCGAGGAGCAGCAGGCGGACGTACGGGCTTCGGGCCTTGGCTTCTTGGCGTGTAGAGCAGCAAGTCGACGGCGTATGCGTGCAGCTTCTCGGCGAGTTGAGAGCAGTGTAGAGCAGCAAGTCGACGGCGTATGCGTGCAGCTTCTCGGCGAGTTGAGAGCAGCAAGGGGTCTCCGTGTTGCGTGGCAGCATATATGTGTGTATAGATGCGTGAGAACGGGAGCCCGCCCCTACGTTGGCCAGGGTGCTGGTTTATATAGGGCAGGAGGCAAGACGTTTGACCCCTCCGCCAAGCAAAACATCTCTGTTAGCTTGGAGTCCATTATCTCCACGTGCGTAACTTCCCAGGACTTTGATATTAGTAGTTATACACACGCATATACAGATATCAAATCTCTTTTGACTTATATATCTCAGAACCAAATAAATGTTCCAACATCAACGCAACTCTCGAACTCTCGTCAAGAGAACTTTGGGCTCGTACAAATATTTCAGAGGTGGGGCCATGTGTCATAGCTAGGTTCAACCATGCATGGTAAATCTGGTACGCTTGTAAACGTGTATATTTGCAAGAGTACGCACTGAAGAAATATATATTATCATATAAATCTTGTAACACATGATTATTTTACTAAAAATAATCATCAAACAAATACCACCGCCGAGTCGAGTTTATGTGCAAAGCAACAGAGACTTGACTCGGGGAAATCTAACTTCGATGAGCCTGGCCGCATGGTCGTAGCCTGGCTCTTCATTTGTCCATTGGCTAAACTCTCGCAAGTATTTAGAAAATATGGCGAAATATCATGCCACCTTTGTTGGAGTAGCAACATATAGCGAAGATCATACCATATCCTTAATCAATCTTCTATTTCCATTCTGACCGAAGATACTGGTGCCAGCCAATGGAATGTCAAATTGAAGAAACTTATCATGGTGTGGATGCGACCACTTGATTATAACCTGCGGAGTCAAGTGTATGCACAAAGCTGCAGACAATGAACTCGGGGAAATATTATTTTGTAACAGATATAGCAAGGACAAAAGTCCATCGCCAGTGCAATTCATGTCTGGTTTCCAACTCCAGCCAGAAACCGTATCCGATCCAAAAGCATGTGGGGCAAAAACGCCAGTCCATCCAAGCACAAGATGGAGGATGCCAGCGCTGTGGTCATACATAATTCAGAAAGGAAGGTGATGGAACCAGGTACTTCTGGTGATCATCATGTAATCAACCCTTTTTTTTTCTTATTCATGTTGTCTTGCTTTGTCTCTTTTTTTTGGGTGTATTCGCAGAACCTGAATTGGTCATCACCGAATCTGAGAGACTTTAAAGAGATGGTCAGACAGCTTAAGGTGGATACCAATATTAGTAATACAGATTTCCAGAGTGAACTTATAAATGACAAATTTTGAAGCACACAAGCCCATCTTCATGCCTGCGCTTGTTAGGATTCATCACACTGCTTTAATTATGTTCGCATGGACATCTGAGTTTTCCAAAACTTAATCAAGCAGCGACCTTTTGATATGGAAAGAGTGCTCTCCAGAATAGAGGCCAACATGAAGCGGTGGACGAAATTATTTGAGTCACCGCCACCTGAAGTAACACGAATGATGGATGATTTCAGGGCTCTAAAAGAGGCCCTCACTGCCAATTCTCAATATTTGGCTGGGAACTTCATCTCGAAGACAGGTCAAACAAATACAAACCAATACAAGGGTTGCTGCTATTAAAAGCTCTCAGGACAGAGTAGCGATAACTTGTGCCCTTATGGATGAAATCACCCGACATTATGAAAAGCACATTGCATCACAAGGACTCCAGATTGAGAAGCACTTGTCCCATATTCAGGGACTGAGATCACAGATTCAAAAACTCAATAGTCAGCTTATAATAACTGAAGAGGCCCATGCTCAAGAGAGTTATTTGAAAGAGCACACAGATCAATGCTTGGCTCATCATCAGGAACGACTCAAAGAAACAAGTGCGGTCCAATCTGAACTAGACACAATGTCCAGGAAGAACCATGACCAACGGCAGCACCTTGAACAAGCGATTGTCTATTTTGCTGATCAGGATGACGCGGGATTTACAGAACATGCTCGATCTTTACTGCATTTCTTCATGTCTTGCTTGCCTGAACCGTAGGTCGCTCTATCCCATCAAAATATTTTGGAGTCTGCTTGTAATAATTATATAATGCCTTGCAACATATCCTTCAACTCCTTTTTTTTTATAGGCAAATATATGTGGCTTGGTGTATCAACTGCATACTTTTACTGTACCAAGTAATCACGTGCCCATGAAACTTGATGCTGTTTTATTTCTCTCTTGGCAAGCTTTGAGAGCCCAAGCATAGATTTCGGCTGACGCTTTTGTTACAGGCAAGATGTATGGAACTGCATCGCACAAACCCAGTTACAGTTCTAACATCATGGTCGTGGCCTCGTGGGGACTGTGGCAGGGCGTGGCGAAAATCTATGCCATCCCTAAAAAAGTAGCAATGGACGAGATGGGTAAGGCTGATATCATGGCGAAAATCATGCCACCACCTTGTGTTGTCGTAGGACATGGCGAAATCATGCCGCCACCTGAAAAATAACATATGGCGAAAATCATGCCATATACAAGAAAAGAAATCTTTGGGTTCCACTCTGACCAAATATATTGGTGCCAACAAATGGAGTGAAGTATCCATGGAAAAATTTATCAAAATTGATGCGACCGTTTTACAGCAACAGTGCCAGCCATCAATCTCAAAGGGTTTCACAGTTCCACATCGCCGCGTTGGTTTGCTTCACTGCTCCCAAATTTATCTGCATCCGAAAGCTCATAGATGCTTTATGGCAACCTGATTTAAGGACAGATTGCAAATAATGTATGATGTGTGAGGCATGTCTCAAGATGAGAATCAGCATGCTCACGTCACTTATCTAGAATGGAAGAACACCTTTAATGATAAAGGGTCCCAAAATGTTTTGGATAATTAAAAAAAAATACCAGCCTCTTATCAATAAAGAAACATGGGATTTTGTGGTGAAAATCCATGCCAATGGATTAGAGATAAGGAGTGCGATAGAGTAATACAAAGCCGTAGTATGTTACCATACCACAACTTGTCCAATTTCAGCTGCATGTTGTGCGAGCTTCCCATCATCTTCAATTCCATGAGCAGCTCATTGCCTCTCAACTTTTTAACATTTAAGAGCATAGAACTGCCACCGGTTGAACCAAATTGTGACGAAACAACATACCACCACAAGATGTTCTTGTAAAGTCCACTTTGAGTCCCTTTTTGAGTCACCAGGCCAGCTTGCTGGATTGAGCTGAATAACATTGGGGCAACCAACTCAAGTGATCATTCGTTGCAATGATGCCAACCAGTAGAATCAACTGATTCATGGTTGCAGGTATGCCGATAGTGGCGCATTTAGCTGCTCTAGAACAGCTATTGATATCCATCTGAATCCTCATAGACGTACCAAAGGTCTCGCTCACCCTTCTTTCCATAGCACGAGCAGCCACATGGGATGCTCATCTTCCTGAATTTTATCAGAGAGCCACCCAATTTAATTTGTTGAAGGAGATGACTCTTGGTTCTTCTCCCAGGGAATTTGAGAAGTAACATTGATTTTAAGAAAAATATATGATGCCAATGGAGGATCAGCCAAAGAGGCATGTTACTGATAAGATGGTCATATTCCAACACAACCAGCACGTGTGGTTCAGCTCCCTCGTGGTAATAGTGTAAAAAGTTAACACTTCGTCAGGACCTCTTGGGATTTGTGGAAATCTTTCCGAGCCTCCCTTCAGTCATGTGCTTCACGCTCCAATCTTTTGTCCAGTAAGGAATGTAGGATACGGCTGGAATTTCATGGTTAGTTTGGGGAAATTGGCTAAGGCAATTTTTCTGGCCTCACTTTTGCCGAGGATGATGAATAGCTACCCGTCCTCCTTCAATTTTCTTTGCTTGATAACTTGATTTCATTTGACTATTGAGAGCTTCGAGACAGTTGACTATGCCTCCTTTTTCTTTCTCTCTTTTGTTTTTCTTCAGCCCTTTGGACTTGTTTCTTGAAACTGTCTTCAAAGAATTTGGAGGGTAGCTATCCATCTTTGTGTAGCTAAGTAATCCTCGCAGGCTATATGATTTTTTAGACCCTTGTTGTCACCTCATGAGGGTGGCATGTGGCTGCACACTTGATCCAGACTTTTGTCGAGTCAGGTAGCCCTTTCATGCTCTTTTCGCTATAGTCTCCCTCAAGGCTTGGCATTCCTTTTAAACTGGACAAACGGCAGAAGGCACGATAAACCCACGACTTCCAGGGTCAGTGCGGATTGAAATTCCACCACCCGCTTTCATCACTTGTCGGTGTAAACCATGTGCTTTGTGTTGAGGTTACTTCACCACAATGTAGGTCAGTTGGAAAATTTTCATCCTAGAGCAACACGCCCAGTGACAGCCCACCGGTGGCACAACATATATATCATGGAGAGTATCAATTAGTTAGTGAATATCCTCGTCGAAATCCTCCACCACGCGGCATGTGATAGACTCTTTGGTGAACTTGATGAAGCGAGTATATTTCTT
The DNA here is from genome assembly GCA_015847255.1 of Hyparrhenia diplandra. Taxonomy (NCBI): domain Eukaryota; kingdom Viridiplantae; phylum Streptophyta; class Magnoliopsida; order Poales; family Poaceae; genus Hyparrhenia; species Hyparrhenia diplandra. Next base: position 1,951,281 of record JADLZK010011669.1, read on the forward strand.
CTATTGATCAAGTGGGGTTAACTAGCTCTTGTATATTGCAGATGTTGCACTACAACCGGCTATATTTTTTTTTTTGAATGGATAGGTGAACCTTGCTATGAATACCTTAGCATGTATTCCAGTGTGCATAGCCAATGCTGTATCGACATACAGAGGATCATAGAGAGAAAATAGCTGCACCATTGGCACACGAACATGATCACTATTTCTGGTTAAAAATTTTGCTACCTGGGTAACAGGGGCTTGGCCTTCCTGTATCTCGTTTTCAGGGGCATCATTGTACAGTGCTGCAGGCAAACAAGTGCATAAAGTTGCCCACTTAAGTGTGTGAGTAGCATCTCCATGAGGATCCGTAGGTTCAAAGAGGAAGAAAAGGTGCTCATGTAAAACAAAGCACATTGTCAACCCTATTAATAGAGACACTTGCATATTGTAGATACAATGATGTTGACTTCATCTTGAATCTTGGAGTCGCCATTCTTGGCATAATGATGAATTCCAATGGGCAGGCAGCGGAGGTTGCCTTAATTGATAAAATAGGCCTGAGAGGGGGGTTCCGCCCATGGTGCCAACGTCCCTAGATCTTTTTCGGGACATTGGTTAGCAGTATATATGCTTGCCACCAGCTTGTTAGGAGGATTCAGGCACATGTCTGTAATGACTAGGGCCTTAATACTTGGACTGACCTGCCACCAGTTCATGAAAACGGACTGCAGGATTCTCGGAACTTATGAAGATAAACCACATATGTGGCTCGTGTTGCCACCTGCCCATGCAGTTGATTGGCGATAGTGCTTCTCCCATTTTTTGTTCAGGCTGGCAGAAGCTGAAATTGATGCTTTCGTTCATCAGCAGCATGAGGTGCAGTAGCGATAAAATTAGGCGCCTATCAGCCCTTTTGACCGTCATCGTATTCATGTGCGAGTACTGAGCACGTAGCATGCCTTTCAATCAGGTGGGTTAGCCTTTCCTCTCTGTTTTAAGCCGTGCCAATTCAGCTGTGCGACAATTCAGGGGTGAAGGCTCAAATGATTGACCGTCCACTATTTTTAGTTAACTTCCAGTCATAACAATTGCTATTAATACCAACACCTTTGCATAATGATGAATCACACATGTCAAGCTGTTTTATTCCAGTGACATATCTCAGGGACTCCTGGTTGGAATTGTTGACTTGGAAACACAAATCAGGTGACGCCGCACATAGGCACATCCAGGAGGCATATCATCGGCGCAAGCATCATCCAACATAGAATGAAATATCATGACGACCATTGAAGCGCAGCGAAGATGGGAGGAGAATCAGGTCCCACGGGCGTGCCATTTTGTTTGGTCGAAAACCGAGCGAAGACAAGAATAAATAATGTAATGCAAGGAGACTCATGCACACGTATTCGAGAACCACATATTTCATTAATTCTTTCTTGAATATACAAAATACATGCTCAACGAAAAAAATGTCTTCTTCCGTCTTCTGCGTCATGCTTAAGGAGAGGTCTGACTTGTAGGATAATTGCGTAGTTCGCCGATTCCCGTGGCCTGTTGGGCGCGGCTGGTTAATTATATCCGCAAGACGAGCTTGCGGAAAAACCTCCGATTAAAAGCTGCGCTTGATGGTCGTCATGTATTTGATAGATCGTCATCAGCCATATGCGATATATGGCGTAGGAATAGTATGGGTGGCTTTGTGTCGCCGAAGCTTGGTCGTGACATTCCCAACACCACGTCGGAGTAAACGGAATTTGTATTGTTAATGAAGGGGATGACTTTCGCCTCGTCGGTGCCCAGTCATGTACGCCGGCCTTCATTAACACGGACGTGTGAGAGTTGCTTTCGCCTCGTCGGTGCCCAGCAACAGTGTATCCGATCCCGTTATCTAGGACGTGTCGGTGGAGTAGTGACCTCGCCTCATCGGCACTCAGCCAGGATTTCGTCTAGCCTCGTCGGCACTAGACAGGTAGTGGACGACCATATGGTAGTAAATCCGCAACAATTAGCGGTAAAAGTATTGCTTGAACGATGCTTTACTCAATTGATCGAACGGACAGACTCCCGGCGTCAGTATTTTTATAAGAAAAAGAAGCAATGTCGTTTTGAGATGAGCATAACAAGCTTGGAGTAAAACGAGTATGCAGTCTTCAGCGTCACTTGCACTTGGCAGCCTTTCGGCGTCACTTGCATTACTTCGTGCGCCACACCAAATCTGGTTGCAACGACTTACTCAATCTGGCCAATACGACCTTCTCGAGCGTAGAAAACAATAGGGATGAGCCAATACGACTTTCTCCACTATCATAGGAAATAATATGGATCAGGCCAATACGACCAATCCGACGTAGAAGAAAACGATAGAGATAAGCCAATGCGACCTTCTCCACCATCGTAGCAAGTAGTACGGATTAGGCCAATGCGACCTCTCTGCCATCGTAGGGAAATAATAGCAATCTGACAACGGCCTCGCACGGCGACGGTTCTGATGTTGTCGAGTTGCAGGAAACGAGACAGCCGGTATGCTGAAGATGGTCACAAGTACCAGCAGACTTCAACTTGCACTTGATGTGCAACAGCACCTTCCATCGAGACTTGCATGGCGTCGAGTAGGACCGCAGCAACTAGCAAGATAATGAAGCAGCTTTTGGCCTCTGGCGTATGCATGGCATGGAACAACTAACAAGCACAGCCATGTATTCTTGATGCAGCATCCTCTAGAGAAGCAGGGCTCACGCATGTATGTATATGTATATGGCCTACTTGACGGTTGCTTGCTCTTTAACATAAAACCAACAACCTTCTCGGCTTTGATGACGAGCGCAGTTTACCGGTCTCATGCGGCCTTGATTTTCTCCATGACTCAGATTGATTATCAGCAACTTGACAACGACCTCGCGCGGCGAGGGTTCTAACATTGTCAAGTCGGTCGGTTGAACTGGCCTGTATGACGTATATATGATGACGTTTCTGCAAGAACCAATGAGTTGCTTGCTCGGTTTGATCCTCGATCGGCGACGACCTGATGCTTGCTTGCTTGTTTAAGATCGAATCACGTGAGACAATCTCGACTTGTGCGGTCTTGATTTTCTTCATGACTCAGATCGATCATCGACAACTTCGACAACGACCTCGCGCAGCGAGGTTCTGACGTTGTCAAGTTGCTGGACCTCAGCGAGGGTTCGGCGATAGATGTATAGAAGATCGGAAGAGCCAGCAGCTTGAACTCTTGCCATATGATTATCGACAATTTGACAATGACCTCGCGCGGCGAGGGTTCTGACATTGTCAAATTGCTAGAGCCCTTTTCATGATGGTAGATTGGAAGAGCCAGTAGATTGGACTCTTGGCATATTTGCTTAGATGAATATGCTAATGCATCTGAACTAGGAACTCACCAGGCAATATGATGGCCGCCACCGGAAGCTGTGCTTATGTAGATGATGGTGCAAACGGATGCTTCCGTCGAGGCTTTGCTTCTCGTCGTGCTTGGAGTAAATGCGTATGTCGAGGAGCAGCAGGCGGACGTACGGGCTTCGGGCCTTGGCTTCTTGGCGTGTAGAGCAGCAAGTCGACGGCGTATGCGTGCAGCTTTCTCGGCGAGTTGAGAGCAGTGTAGAGCAGCAAGTCGACGGCGTATGCGTGCAGCTTCTCGGCGAGTTGAGAGCAGCAAGGGGTCTCCGTGTTGCGTGGCAGCATATATGTGTGCATAGATGCGTGAGAACGGGAACCCACCCCTACGTTGGCCAGGGTGCTGGTTTATATAGGGCAGGAGGCAAGACGTTTGACCCCTCCGCCAAGCAAAACATCTCTGTTAGCTTGGAGTCCATTATCTCCACGTGCGTAACTTCCCAGGACTTATATTAGTAGTTATACACACGCATATACTTGGCCTCCCAAACCTACATCTCTGACAGCTTGTACTAAACCATTCGTTAGATGCCTTTATGGACCTCAAATTATTTTTTTGGTTGCCTAGAGAGTTATATGTATTTTCCTAAGCTTTCTAGATCAGCAAAGTAGATCTTTATAAGAGCTCTGGAATCCTCATAGGTATAAATTTTTAGTGGGTATAAATCTGTGCTCAGGTGATTAACTCATCTGGTTTTACCGTATAAGAATGAATTCAAATTAGAAACCATTAGTTCACAGAGCTGTAGGTTTGGAGGCCAAGTATGCTCACAAAATTCAGAATTTTTTTTAATGAAGGTTGGACATAGTTACCATTTCTGACAATTAAGTTGTTGTTTTTTGTCTTCTTTCAGAAATTTAGTTAGACATTCAAGATTTTGTTTCCCCAAATCTATGTCAAAGAGGGCTCATTTTAGCATTGTAGTCAGTAGCAACATCTTATTAACCTGACTTCTCTCTGTTGCCATGTAAATCATGCTCCATCCTAATGGATCACAAAAAAGTTGAGATCCTTGTGAAAGAATCATTTGCTGCAGTAATGGCGCACGGAAGGGAGGAAGAGCATGAAGGGACCGTTTGGTTACTTGGGAATGCAGCACTAGAGTGGTTCCAGCTATAATGACAAGTTTATTTATAGTAGCAATGATCACGTGTATTATTTCCTACCCTTAATCACTTAAACTATCATCGAGGCCTAAGGTGGCTGAAAGGATGGCCAAACAAGTAATGATCCAAAGCCAGATTGGTGTGTCAACTGGGAACCGTGTTGTGTGTTCTAGATAAAATATTTTGCAGGTCTTACAAGGACCTACCACAACAGATGCATGTACTATTTTTTCTCTCATGTATGAGACCATAGATATCTAAGCTGGGTGCATTTTAGAAACAAAACAGCAAATTCCAGTGTATATACCTTAATGTGACATTTGGTCAGTGATGCATCCCATCTATCTTTTCTATTTAAAAAGTAGGTGACGTGATAATCTTTGACCATTTTTTTGATCTTATTAGTTAGTGCCTGCAACCTTGTGGTGCTATTCTGCTACTTATAATTCAGGTGCTAATTATAATTCTTCTACTGAAATTTTATTTCATGCCTTTGCAGATTTCTTTTTCTCAGCTTGGACTGCATATTCAGAGGACCTCTTGCACTCAGGGGCAGGTTATCGTCTTATCCAGTAGCTTCTACTCTATGTTTATTCCCTGCCTTTGCAGATTTCTTTTTCTCGGCTTGGGATGTCGTCGTTAGGAAGAAGTGCAGCCCCACTGACATGCTATACTAATCCTTACTACTACTTGATATTTAAAAGAACTTCATGTTCCTCTATACTACCCCTTCGGTTGCAGCCAATGGCACACTTCTCAGCCACAGACAAATACAAGCTGATGGTCTAAACAGAACAACCATGTTGACATGGTTCGATGCTGTTGATGGTGGTTCTGACCTTCCTGAGCATACAGGACATAGCTCCACCAAATACATATAGGATTCACCATAATGTCGATTGATCAAGTCTAATACTTGGATTGGTGCCGTGTTTCTTGGTTGATGGTTATCATCTTTGACGTCCTGACGTTTGTGACATCAGATATATAGATTGTTTACAATTCTAGAAATTCTGCACATTGCCTTGTTCTTGAAACACTTATTTTTATAATACTACAAAAGTGGTTCTGATGAAGTTAGGCATCATTTTTGTTTGACAAGTATTCAGAGATATGAGATATCATCAGCCAAAGTACAGAGAAAATAGCATGCATGCTCAGTTGAAACAGGTCCAGCTGATGCAACTTACAAGGCTGTTGACCAAATAATCAAGGTTAGTTTGTTCCGGTTGCTTCATCTTTGCATTGGTATACTAATTCAGTAACTGGTACAGCCACGATTGGTTCCTACTGCATCAACTCGATTGTTTTGTTTCATTGATTATTTTTTAAGAAAAAATAAAGAGAAATATAATATGACTAACTATATGCAGATTTCAACTATTCTCTGGAAAGGTTACAACTTCAGTCACAGAAGGCATTGATGCTATCGCAACAACTCGAGTTGTTGTCACTGGGGACATGAGCAACATCTGCAAACATGCCTTGGTCGGCCAATCTTTCATCCGCTCCTGCCATTCCTTTTTTCTATACAAATATATGTGTTTGTTGGTTTCAGTGGGGTGGACAACAATGGACGTCTTATGTTGCAGAAAAGCCCACTGCGAGCTAAGTGTTCAATGCATCGAGTGGGTTTTTCTCATGTATTTTCTAGGTCAATAACATCATATTGATTATTTTTACTTCAAAGAAATTAGTTTCAATTATGTGTTTTGGTGTTAATTATTTGTGATGGCATAATATTTTACAAACATTCTACGTGTGTGGTCGTATGTCATGAGATGTTTTACACCCGTAGCAACGCACGGACACTTAATATTAATGTTTCAATCGGACAATTGAAGTTGTTTCACATTATCATGGTATTATGTATTCCCGTTGCAACGCACGGGTATTTAACTAGTACATTGAAAAACTCGAAGCCCCATGTGAGTAATTTTGTGGTGTGTAACAACCCATAAGGATATCTATTGTGGTGGCATAAAAATAAAATAAATATGCATGCATCATCATTCTTTATTTTGCATAGAAAATCCAAAAATATTTAATGCTGCTAAAAGATTTCAAAGGGCAGACAAAAGCAATGTGGCTAACCCCTAACGCTTAATCAAGTTCCACTAGCTTTGTTGTCTATTTGAGTTCAGCAGGATCCCAAGGAAGAGAGACATGAAACACATGGTGTCCAACGTTAAAGAAAATCAATTAGCCACCATCACTACCTCTACTTCCAACCATCAAGAACATCGAAGACTATGTCAACATCCGGCTTGGGGGAGTGCAACCCCCATATGTATCCAGATAAGTATCCCTTTATCTTATTTACTATTAGCTAGATATGTTTATTTTATTGGAAACAAATAAAAAGATGCTTAACTAAGGAAACCAAATAAAAAGAGTCTATCTAGTCTTTATTAAAGAGTCTTTATTAGAGTGTGAGAATAAAATAAACTCTGAAGATAATCTCTAGCCTTGGAGATGATGGATAGTTGCTCCATCGTAATTCCTTTCAAGTACCTACCTTTCAAGCTTAATTTCTCTCAAGCTTTTAATGCAACTATTTTGACTTGAGATTTGCTCGATCCTAAAACCTATGGGTAGCAAATGCTTGCTCTGAAGTCTAGGTAATTGACGGATATGATATATGAGAGTCTGAGCTACTATTTATCTTACTCCTAATGATACTAGATTTACGGAGATTTATCTTTTGAAAATTAAAGTGCACATGATAAGTTCTGTGTGACAAGAGTGTTGAACCTCCTACCACAGCCATATATACATGCTCCCTAGATTAGGGAAAACCCTTTGACATATATATTGGCTGCTTGCTTTGCATTGAGTTTGTTCAATCTTTGTCGACCCTTAGAAACTTGTCATGCTGATCATGCACACTCCACTCCACCACACTGTTTCACTCCACTCTACCCCACTTGCATTTATGCTACTTCTACCCCGAAGAAGTACGCATCCACAAAGCATCCACCAAATATCTACCCAAAAATGTTCTACTCCTATCCTGGGAGAGAACAACCAAAAATATTCCCTATACCCATCCACTCAAACATTTCTAGCCAATTTCTTACAGAAGCTCCATTACTTACTTGTCTATCTCTCAAACGTTATTGCAAAAGAGGCTTGGGTTGTATAGTCAAAAAAAAAAGAAAAAAAGGGGAGATGAAAAATGGACAAGTGTCCTACGAGGCGAGTAGAGCCTACCTCCTAGAAAAAAGAAAGAAGAAAGGAGAGTTAAAAAAATAGACAAGTGTCCACTGAAAACAATGGGTACTTAGATACTCGCCTCTCCATAAAAAGAAAAAAAATAATAAAGAAAGAGATACAACCCAAGTTCTCATAAAGTCTTCAGATTCCAAGAGAGAGATGATTCCTCAAGGAGCAAACGTAGAATTAGGCTTTCCCTCATTCATTCCATATACCCTACCATATCCACTATATTCTTTCCACTATACACATGCACCACTTGATCAGGTGTGACTCGTGACTTTGGATCCATTGCTTGAACTTACAATATATGTTTAGTAAGTAGATTTAGTTTTCTCCCACCTAGAGCTTCAGATATAAGCCTTAGATATAGGGTGAGAGAGAAGAAGGCATAGTGTCCTACTGCCTTATTCCAAAAATACCACATATTATGAGAGAAAGACAACACAACATTATTGCCTAATTAGTGAGGATCCACAAATACCACAAATGAGAGCTTTGAGAGGGTCATACAAAGGAACTTTGAGTTTTACTTTGAAAACTTGCAAAACTCCAGAAGGACAGTTGAACAAAGAGTTTGAGATATGGTGCTTGACTTGATTGTTTCTATCTTTCAATTACCCAAGATTCCAAGAAAAGGCTATAAGCTCCATGGTTAAAGGTAATATGGGTAAGTTGAAGTTTGAAAAAAAAATTTCTAACATAGAGGAGAAATTTTGTTTGAAAGCATGTGTACTTTTGAGGCATGAAAGCGTTGTAGCAACTCCTGATCCATTGATAAGTTTGACTTTGCTAGGGACTAGCAAAGGGTAAGCTTGGGGAACTTGTTAACACCTGTTATAGCATAATATTACTAGTCAACTAAACATGGATAAGGGCATATGTTGACGGTCACTAACGACATATTTTTCACGTCAACTTACTACCATAAAGGGAGTAAAATTATACCCTTTTATACTCATATACATTTATCACTAATAAAATTCCACTTGTAGTGTCTAGAATTTTATTTTGTAGATTTATAATAAATACTGGTGGAAATACGACCAAAGTACGCCATCCGGGGAAGCGCATTATTGCAAAACACAAGCCCGGGAGCAAATCGACCCAAAACATCAAAATTGGGCCGAGCAAAGCCCGGCCCACAACTTTTCAAGACGAGGGGCGCTTGCCCACCGAAACTTCGGGCAAAAGCCGAGCCCGGGGGTGCGCGCGCGCACCCCTGGTGCGGCCACACCCTCCCCGAGGCGGTTTCGGCCCGACCTCGGGGAGGCGGTTCATTAACCTTCCTTTCAGGGGGTTACCACCGTGGGATGATCGGTTTGGTCGATTAGGAAGGTGTACCAGGTCGGTTTTGGTGTAAATTAGCACTTAGGCCCCTCCTCCAAGTGTATAAGTAGTCCCCCTCTCTTCCTCTCTCAACACACACCACTTGGAGTCCAGCAACCACCAATCTTCCTCTCTCTACCACCTCTACCTCTCTCTCTTCTTCTACTTCTTCTTCTTCTTCTTAGTTCTTGGTTAGCACTTGGAGTAGAAGAGCTACAAAGAGGGCTTGTCTCCTAGAAGAAAGTGCCTTGGTAATATATCTTCTCAATGGAGCATTCTTCTATTTGCAAGTCTTATATCTATGTTCTTGGCCTAACTTATGAACTAGAATATTGTTCATGTTCTTGTGTTGGTATATGAACTAGCATATAGTTTACATATCATAATCTTGACATGTTCATATCAGTTCATCATCAATCATCATATGCCTAAATTGATTAGAGGTGGGATATCGGTTCGTTGTTCCTTCGGGTTTGCTCTTGTTCTAGTCCGTCCATTCGACGAGTGGGGATCCTAGGGGGACAAGAGTAGTGCTCGATATGCGGGCATGGTGCGGGTATTACGACACTCGCGAATATGAGAGCATGCCACGGTTGAGGGGGTAGGGCGGTGGGTCGTGACAAGCCTTGACCGTCCCTTGAAATCCCCCCCACGTTCGTATGTCTTTGTAGGAGTTCGTAAATGCCTCGGTGGGAAGCCGAGACTTCTGGTGGGGTCTCTCCTCGTATCCTAGACCTAACCATGCCTAAATCGGTTTGCATATAATCCTAACTATTCATTTGTATGGCCATGACTAGATACATTAGAATTACTCTATTAGGTTATTCATTTATTCTTTATCTATTTTCTTTATCCTTTCTTTGGTGGATTCTTAAGTGTGTGTCACACTATCCATAAACCGTTATTGCTTACCCCTGTTATGAACAAATTGGTCTAAGCAAACACGTGTTCCTCTATTCGAGATGCCATGCTAGCTTATTAAACACATGCCTTCCTTTGGGAAAATATAAATAACGATACCACGAATACTTCGGGTGAAATGCTACAATGATAGATCCGTGTGCTTGCGGATGAAATATCTAAGATGGCAAGATCTATCCCGTTGGCGTTCCGTTCGAATCACCGACATGGTGGTTTCACTTGGGAATGTCACGCGCATTTCTCGGCGCTGTTATTGGGGATGGGTTTTAAACTCATTTCCTTTGATTGCGCTAAGAAACGCAACAAGCATTTCTGGCGCCGTTGTGCAGGAAGGCATTGTGAAAAAAAAAAACTAGGCGGCTATGAATATGAACTGTGTGGCGTGGCTACCATTTGCTCATACGGGCTAATCTTTTTATGTTTTCTCTGTTGTGGATGAAAACAGGATAGTGTATGTCGGGTTTCCAAGCGCGAAAAACTTCATCTCCGATCCGGAGGCACTCCTAAGGAAGAACAGGTCTCGCGCCGCTTCTTCTTCGGCGGAACCCCGACAAATCGAAACCGACATCCCCGCACCAACCGAACAGCAAGCTATGGCCCGAAGTCAGCGCCGCGATTTCTCTACTCATTTGTCACCAAACGTGCCCATCGGGGCGGTGGTGAATGTGGCGGACAAGAACTTTGAATCTGCGCCTTTGGGCTAATCACCATGGTGTGGGCGTCCATTACGTGGTGGACTGCCTAGCGAGGACGCCAACGCTCATCTCCAACACTTCCTTGAGTGTGCGACATAATTGTTATCAAGGGCGTCGAACCGGACATTATCGGGCTCCGCGCATTTTCCTTTCTCCCTCGTGGGGAAGGTGAAAGCGATGGTTCTACAAGGACAAGGAAGTAGTCGGCACGTGGGCCAAGTGCTCGCGGCGTTCTGGCTAAGTTCTTCCCCATGGGCAAAACCAATGCCCCGAGGGAAGGATCGCCAATTTCCGGCCAGACATCAATGGAACCCATTGGGAGGCGTGGGAAAGGCTGCAAGAATATATTCTAGCATGCCCGCACCACGGGATGGAGGCGGCTGGTGCTCGAGAACTTCTACAATGGTCTCACGGCCATATCGAAAGGGGACCTCAACGCCGCTGGCTGGTGGCGCATTCTTATCGCTCACCATCGATCGGGCAACAGCCACGATCAATAAAATGGTGGCAAACCAAAGCGGGGGGGAAGACAAAACCCTAGCCAAAACACAAAAAGGTATGCATACCGTGAAGGAGGCAGATATGCTTGCCGCAAAAATGGATCTTTTGCTGAAGAAAGCGGAGGAGCGCGGCCAGACGGACTCTACTACCCAGCAGCGCCCAGTTTATGCCACAGACTCACACATGACGTGTGAGACCTGTGGTGAAGTTGGTCACTCAGGAAATAATTGCCCTGAGACCCGTGAAGAGGCTGCCTTCATCAACAACAGCAACGGGTATCGCCAACCTTAGCAAGGCTGGAACAACCAGTCCAGGACACCATTCCAAGGCAACCAGGGGTACAACTCCAATTATAACCCCTGGTCAGCCTTCACTCAAGGACCTGGTATTAGGCCAAGCCAAGATTAACGAAAATCTCACCAAAAAGATGAGCCATCAAGACAAAATCCTAGAAGGAGTGAATAATAAGCTCGAAGGGTTGACATCAGCTGTGAAGAATCAACTCAGCTTAAACAAGATGATAGAAACACAGCTAGCCCAGATTGCTGCTCAAGTACCAGTTAACGACTCGGGTAGGATCCCAGGGCAACCTGAGGTCCCGCACGAGTTGGTTAACATGATATCTCGAGGCCGAGTCAACCCGATGAGCTAAAGAAGATCCACGTGAGCTCGCCATTCATTGCCAAGAAGGGTGACCTGGGCGGCCGCTTATCACCGCTTATTTGTTGGCCCCCATACCTTCGTCAATGCATTCTCGTGACCTTGGGGCCGATATCAATGTGATATCCAAGGCCACCTTCAGCGTAATCCATGGAGGAACACTTACTCCCGCCAACTTCATCCTCCAAATGGCGGATCAATCAACAAGGCAGCCGGAGGGAATACTCGAAGACGTGCTAGTCAAAATATACGCATGAGTACATCCCCGTAGATTTTGTGATCCCGGATATGGGCCCGTTAGAGGATACATCTCTCCTCCTAGGGAGACCATTTCTCTATACACGCCAAGGTGATATCCGCATGGGGAAAGGATTCATAGTCTTCCACGTCGAGAGAAGGGCGATAAAGTGCCCATTCATCGGGTACAAGCAACAACACACCCGGATATCATCATCATCAAAAACCGGTGTGGAGTGTTGAAGGATCGACTTCGAGACCCCGAAGCGAGATACTTCCCGCCAAGATAGATGGGAGAGTCGATGCAGTGACTATAAATAACACGCCCTCTAAAAAATGGGGTATATTTAAAAAATATGTGTTTTATAAAATATTTTATTAAACAAAATTATTTATTACATAAAATCTATAAGTAAATAATTTTGAAAACCAAAATAAAAAGTCTTTATAAATAAAATAAATTCTTCCATGAAAAAAAATTATTTCCTACACAAAAAAGTATATACAAAAATACTTTTAAATAATTTTTCTATTTAAAAATAAATTTATATTTGAAAATTTTTGGAGAAATTCAAAAAGGGGAGAAAAGCGGTCGAACGGCGCGAGCAAACAACGACCCACGAACTTTTCATGACCGTTGTGCGCGCCCAAAAACACTGAAATGTTGCCTCGGGCGGTGCGCGTGCACCCTCTTTGGGGCCGCGGGCTCGCCCGCCGCCAACGGCTCCTATCCGTTATGTGGAGCGGCCCCGGCCGTTAGCTCGGCTATAAATAGCCCGAGCACCGGTGTGAGAGAACCCCACGAAGATCTCTAGATTAGTTTTGGCTAATTAGTGACATCCTTAGGACTAATCTCTCTATGCTAAGTGTTTGTTTTAGTTGGAGATTGGTCAAGCCAAGGTTGGTGCATGATGGTCATGATGGATGGATCGAGATGATTCAATTGATGATCAAGTGCGCGGTTTGGCGTGTTTCGAGGATCAAAATGGGCTCAAGGCAAAGGTATATCGTAGGGCCATTTTGATTTTATACTCAAGACACCATAGAGGGGTGTGAGTGATTATAGGATCGATAAGCCGTACTATAAAGAGGGAAAACTATCGTACATATCGATCCTCATGTGCCTCTAGGTTCAAAATCATATGCATGCATTCTAACTTAGAGAGCTAACTCCGTACTTGATGAAAAATGTTTTCAAAATGCTAACACATGGTGTCGGGTGTTCTTCGACGTGTCGGCAACAAGAATCAAGTGACGGAAGTCGGTTCGAACAAAGGCGAAGAAACGACAACACAACGACGCAGTTTTCGCAGCTCGAGGCGGCCGGGGACGGTGACCGGACCCTCGACCAGGAAGCATGCAGAATCGGCCGGGGACGCACCGGTGTGTGGTTCCGGTCAAAGAAACAGAGAGCATGTTTTCGTGGTTGTTCTCGGGGAGTGACCGGACGCATGCACCGGAAGCATGACCGGACGCATGATTCCACGACCGGACGCATGCGAAGGGGGTTCTATTTTTTTGGCTCGGTTGGGTTTGTCGGTTCGGCCGAGGACTCATCGACCGGACTCATGCATGAGTCCGGTCGGTGCGTCCGATCGCCCGCCAGAATTGCATGTTCCTCCCCAACGGCTCCATTTTTTAGGTGGAGCCTATTTATACCCCTTTGGCCGGCCATGGGAGGTCTCTTGGACATTTGAAATCATTCCTAACACCTCTAGAGCTGAGCACTCATCCTCTTCCTCACTCCTTTGCTTGAGAGCATCCATTCTAGTGAGTTGAGGTGATTCAAGTGCACTTTGCTTTGATCTTTGCATCTAGTGGCGCTTGAGGATCGTTGTGAGCCGGTGGTTTTCTTATTGCTCTTGGAGAGCACCACTCCTAGCCAGCTTGGTGATTGGTGGAGGCGTTGGCAAGAGAAGGTGTATGTTCTTGGCCACCTCCGGTGATTTGTGAGAGGATCACACACTCCTCGTCGGGAAGACAAAGTGTGAGTAATCTATTGCTCGTGTCTCGGGTACCTCTCATTTGCATTGGGTGCAAGAAGCCTAAAGGCAATTGGCTTGGAGTGAGCTCCACCTTGACCCACACGTGAGAAGGTCGGACTGCGGAGATTAGCTTGAGGGTGCTCAAGTGAACTTCGGGTTAAATCTCGTGTCTCCATTTGTCTCTCGGTGATTGGCTTCAATTTGGTAATCATATTGTTTCATCCTTGGTGATTAGATTGACTAGCCTCGACATTGTGGTATATCACCTCCACACTCTTGCATTACTTTCGTATATCTTGTGCTAGTGTAGTTTGAGTAGACTTGCTGTTGGTAAAAGTTATCCTCTGTAATTATTTATAATTTGTATAGTCCGCAGTTTAGAGTAAACGATGAGCACTTCACCCGGAGGGTTTTAAATATCGAATCCACAAAGAGAATGGTGTGAGACTAATGAAACGAGTAACTAAACACTAAGATAGTAGCAAGGAACGGGAGTTCGGATAAAAGGTGAGAAGAATTCTAAGGTTGTCTAGTTTATACTCTTATAAGGCTTAAAGATATTTCTTAATGGGGACGTACTCAAAAGGAAAGTAAGGTCTAAAACTTACTATTCCCAAAGAACTATGTCCTACATGTCCTATCTTCTTTGGACGTGGAATCTAAAGGAATCAATGGTACCTTTGTCACTACCACGAACTACCACGATTCGACAAGTAGGGTGTATTTGAGTTATCTAGTATAAACACCACGTCTACACTAGGGGTAACAACTTCAATTCAAGAGCGACAAGAATCAAAGTACTCTAATGAGTCATAAACCGAAAAAGAAATATAAATAAGTAGACTTACTCAAATATAAGGTTGATCCTGCCAAAGAAGTCTCAAGATCAATTGCAATGAAGCCTTTGATCCCAGAGGTACAAGCGTAGAAGAGTCACCGACAGATCAGGCACTTCTCCTTACTTCTCCTCAACTCTACTTTCTATCTCTCAAGAACGGATCTAGAACTAGAACTAGTTCTTTGATCTATCTCTCAACTTTCTACTAATCTCTCTCAACTTGATCTAGCTCTCTTCTAATTAGAGAGGTATGGCTCTAGCTATGATCAAAGCCGAGTATGATGAATAATGATTTTCATGCCTATGGTCGGGAGGTAGGACCCTCCTTATATAGTCTGGTAGATGAATCTTCGGCCCTTGGATCAAACCGACTTCAACAACGGCGTAGATACAACCACAAAGTTGGTTAGAAACCGACCTAGGAAGATGAGGTCGACATCTGGCCCCACCGGGCGGTCGGCCAAATCTTCTCTCGGCGCCGCCAAAGCGAGGGTGGACCTGGGGTGTCGGGTCTCTCCTGGTGTATTCCCGGTGTCTTCTAGAATGTTTTAGTTCACTTTTCGGTCGAAATCCTTCTTTGGCAATTCCTTTTATTATGTAGGGGTTTTTCTCTAAGTTTTCCGGCATTTACCTGTTAAGTCCCTGAAAAAATATAATTTACCAAAAACTCGTGGAACTTAGTTAGTATAATACCTATTCTATGTATTTTATTCTTTTTATACCCTTATTACATATTTAATTGACACATAAAAACATAGCTTAAAAGGTGTCAACAAGCTCCCCCACACTTAGGCTTTTACTCGTCTCGATAAAAGGTTGGTTAATTATAAACTCTTAAGCACACTTTATATCTTTCTAATTTTACCAAGTACTTAAGCGATTATGAAACAAGATAGATAAAATAGAGTACTTTATTCTTTCAATCAATTCAATTTGGAGTTTTTGCAATGATTTTCGAAAAGAAAACATAGCTTACTCCTCTCTTTTATGATACTCTCAAATCACTCAATGATATATATATATGTGGTATTTGTGGATCCTCACAACATAAATATAACATATAAGAATTATAATAAAACTGTATGCGGAGTTGTAGGATCAAAAATATAGCATAATTACTTTGTATGTATCGCAAAATCAAATATGGATCCAATGAAAAACATTGTCTTTAGATCAAGATGTGCATGTGTGTGCTAATTCTACTATGCTCTTTTTCTTCTCTCTTTTTAAAATAAATATTTTTGTAAACAAGATCATGGGCTATCTTTATTTTTTTCTTTTTAGAGAGGTGGACTCTGCTGGTCCTAGACTTTTTGTGCATTATTTCCTCTCTTTTTAAAGATGTGGGTTCTATCGACCCTGGGACACGCGTCCATTATTCATCTTTATTTTAGGGAGGTAGGCTCTACTCGCCCGTAGGACACTTGTCCATTTTTCATCTCTCTTTTTCTTTTTCTTTTTCTTAAGGAGGTAGGCTCTACTCGCCCGTAGACTTTTGTCCATTTTTCATCTCCTTCTCTCTTTTTTTAAATAAATTACTCTTGCATAGCCCATGCCTTGATGTACAAAAATAATTTATTGAATCTAGAGAGATCAACAACCTGAGCATTTAAATAAAAATAAGTGTACGTGATCTTGATCTTTTAGACAAGTCTCTCAACTTAGTTCACAAAATTTGATAAAGCTCAATACAAAGCAAATATCTTTTTATTGATTTAGTATTTATAACATAGCTCTAATAGGAGATAAATTTTTATCATAAAGATGAAGTGAAGCTATTATTTTGATATTTTTGAAATAAATTCTCCCGAAAAAAGATATCAAAATTAAGTTCTCATAAATTTTCTATCTCAAATTTCACAACAACTTTAAATAACTTAGATATTTTTAACAAAACCTTTTTCTCAATAAAAATATTATGTGAATTTATTCTTAACAAAGCATATCAATATATTTTATTTTATTATTTAACATTTAAGTAAAAGCTTTGAAACTAACGAACAGAAACCAAAATATAAACTAAAAGCAAAGTTCGGAAATCAAACCGAGGGTTGGAGAAATCAAGACGAGGGAGACGGCGGCTGGCGGCCGGCCAAATCCTTCTTTGGCGGCCGCGAGAGCCCCGCACGCTCCTTGGCCCGAGCTTTTGTCGTGTTGGATCTTCGCTCGTATTTATTGTTTTGCTTCTTTTTTTCAGGTTCGATTTCGTTGTTCTTGATGTTCGTCTTGTCTCCCCACACTATCTTTTATTATCCTTCATCCAAAAACATGGTGGAGACAAGAAAAACATATACAAAATATAGAAAATAACAATTGAGACAATAAATCGACAATTTATTCAAGAGCACTCTTTATTCAATTCAAACTTTTTATTGACTCACAAACTTGACTCAAAACTCTAACTTTAATTCAAAATAAAAATAGACTAAATAACTGACTCAACTAGTGCTCTTATATTCTCGGGCGTATTACATATCTTATTTAGTTAAAAGACGCCCGAGAACTCCTAACTTCTCAAATATCATTGAGTTCTTCTTCTCCAAAACATCTAAACATCTAGAGAAGAGGCTAAGTTCACGCCTTGCGACCATCGATGCTGAACTAGTAGTCGTCCATCGGTGAACGTCGATTCAAGGATGGTGAATTGACTTTGACTAAAGGCTTCGGTCCATATGGCACTATAGCCATGGAATTGTATAAGTTAGCTGCCGCCTTGACTGGATCGTATATCACCATACGAGTTTCAACATTCTTCATAGTGCAAAATTAAGGTCTTGGTCGTCGGTCTTGGTGAAGGAAGAATAAGATGAGATTAAATGATCGGATGAGACTTGTTTATATAGGCAAGGATGTATAGAATATGATAATAAGGTTCACAAGTATGGTCTTATGTAAATGGCTCCAAAATGGTTGCCATTACAATGGGTCGGTTCTAGAATATTCTGGGTTAAGAATGGGATAGATAGGAGGCACAAGCTTTGGCGGTCGCTGCACCCATTCATTTGGGCCGCGTGCCCCTGTTGTAATCGTGCTCGACCTTTTTCTACGGCCTAATATATCTATTCTAATTGTAATGCCTTTACTTTCGGCTCATAAAAATAAATTTCACGAAAATTAATTATCTTGGGTTGGATAAATTATAAAGCCTATCTCATCTAATTCATTTAATTTATTTATTTTATCAGGCTTATCGGGCTCATAGAAAATTTTAAGACGTTGGCCATTTACCTTGAATAACTTACCTTTGAGTCTTGAAGAGTGATTGCTCCATGTGATGACGAATTTACTACCTTGAATGGTCCTTCCCATTTACTCCAAGTTTTCCATGCCCGAATAATTTTACTCTGGAATTGAATAATAATACCTGATCTCACGGAGTGAAAGTCTTTATCTTGATCTTCTTGTCATGCCATTTCTTAGTTCTCTCCTTATAAATCTTGGCATTATGATAAGCTTTCTCTCTCCATTCCTCCAATTCTGATATTTGCATCTTTCTCTCGAACTCCTACAAACATCAAGATCCATATTCCATCTCTTGATTGCCCAAAGTGAGCTTTAAACTCAAGTTCTACAGGCAAGTGACAGGTCTTTCCATAAACAAGTTGATACGGTGTCATTCCAATTGGTGTTTTATATGTCTGTCTGTATGCCCATAATGCTTCCGGAAGTCTATCCTTCCATTTAGTTCCCATTTCTTCAACTGCTTTTTTACGTAAAATATTCTTGATTTGCTTATTTGAAGTCTCTCGCTTGTCCACTTGTTTGAGGGTGGTAAGTCAGAGCAATATTGTGACGAACTCCATGCTTCAATAAATATTGTCCGAATCTTCTATCAATGAAGTGGCTTCCTCCATCACTAATTACCATTCGAGGTACTCCAAATCTTGGGAATATAGTTTCTTCGAATATCTTAATTGAACTTCTACCATCTGCTGATTTGCATGGTAGAGCTTCTACCCATTTTTGAAACATAATCCACGCCACTAGGATATATTCATAATTTCTAGATTTTGGGAATGGTCCCATATAATCAATTCCCCGGACATCAAATAGCTCGACCAAGATTGGTTGTTAGTGGCATAGCATCTCTTGTATTAATATTTCCGTGTCTTTGACAAGCTCCACATCTTCGGATAAAATCTCTCGGTGTCTTGATACATGGTTGGCCGAAAAATCCCGCTTGCGGATCTTTGCATGTGTTCTGAATGCCCCATAATGACCTCCATATGGTGATGAGTGACATCTTTCAATAATTTGAAGTCCTTCTTTTGTTGATACACATCTTCTAAGTAGCCCATCGAGCATACTACGAAGAGATATGGCTCATCCCATAAGTGATGACGACTTTCATATATAAGCTTTTTTTATATCGCTCCCGGTGCTACATATCCCGCAACCATAAAATTAACAAGATCTCGCATACAGTGGATCGGTATGGGTTATCCGATAAAATATATCATCCCCGAAAGTGAGTCATTAATAGGTAATTCATTTGATTTTTCAAAGTTCATTCTAGACAAATGATCAAGAACAGAATTTTCTACTCCTTTCTTATCTTTAATTTCTAAATCAAACTCTTGGAGTAACAAAATCCATCTTATTAAACGAGGTTTAGCATCTTTCTTGGCGAGCAAATATTTTAAAGTAGCATGATCAAGATAAACAATTACTTTAGCTCCTACCAAATAAGATCTGAACTTATCTATAGCATAAACAACGCTAGCAACTCTTTTTCAAAGTGGTAGCATAATTAAGTTGTGGTCCGGTTAAAGTTTTACTAGCATAAGCAATAGCATGATGTTTCTTGTCTTTAGTTTGCCCTAACACTGCCCCCACAAAGATAATCACCGGCATCACACATAATTTCAAAAGGCAAAGACCAATCGGGGTTGAATAATTGGTGCGTAAATAAGAGCCTTTTTCAATCTTTCAAAAGCTTTAAGACAAGCATCATTAAAATCAAAAGGAACATCTTTGGCTAACAAGCTGGTAAGTGGTCTAGCAATATGTGAAAAATCTTTTATAAATCTACGATAAAAACCAAAGATGGCCTAGAAAACTTCTTATTCCTTTAATATTCACAGGGGGTGGTAATTGTTCTATAACTTCTATTTTAGCTTTATCTACCTCTATTCCCCTTTCGAAATCAAATGACCAAGCACTATCCCTTCTCTAACCATAAAGTGGCATTTTTCCCAATTAAGGACTAAGTGCTTTTCTTTACATCTTTGCAAAAACTCTATCTAAGTTTTCTAGACAATCATCAAAAGTTTTTCCATATACGTAAAAAAATCATCCATGAAAACTTCCATAATTTCCTCAATCATTTCAGAAAATATAGATATCATACATCTTTGAAAAAAGAAGGTGCATTACATAACCCAAAAGACATTCTTCTATAAGCATAAGTTCCATATGGGCATGTAAAAGTGGTTTTACTTTGATCATTAGGATGGATTGAATTTGGTGATATCCGAATATCCATCAAGGAAACAAAAGTAAGAATGTTTTGCTAATCGCTCTAACATCTCATCAATGAAAGGCAAGGGAAAATGATCTTTCCTTGTGGCTTTGTTTAATTTTCTATAATCTATGCACATTCTCCATCCCTGTAACAGATTCTTTGAGGAATTAATTCATTTTTATCATTTTTAACAACCTGCCATGCCTCCTTTCTTAGGCACAACTTGTACAGGACTTACCCACTCACTATATGGCACAGTGATATATAATCCCCGCATGTAACAATTTAAGAACTTCCTTCTTCACTACATCTCTCATCGCATTATTGAGTCTTCTTTGAGGTTCTATAGATGGTGGAATATCTGGATCTGTAGGAATACGATGAGTGCAGAGAGCAGGACTTAATCCTTTTAAATCATCGAGTGCGTAGCCTAATTTGAACAATGTTTTTCTAAGACAAGAATTAGCCCGAGAGTCTGCTCGGAGTAAGTTTATCATTTATGATCTTTGGAGACTCGAATCTTGATTTAGGAAAGCATAAGTGAGGCCGGTGGTAAAGGTTTAAGTTCAATGGGAGGTCTAGGTGGATTTTCAAATTCATCTAAAGGTTCTGAAGTAGTAGGATTTTCATCCTCTTCTTCAATGAAAAATTCTCGAATCATCTTCTTGATTATATTCCACAAAATATTCTACTGGTGGCCTCTTTAACTTCCTCCATAGGATCCGGTTCTCGACAAGACTCGATTTAGCATGAATAGCTTGGACTATTGGTAATGTGAATTGAAGATTTTATCTAGCTGAAAGTCTAAGTCTTCGGGTTGTTCTTTAAAAGTGAGTCTTTCAATTGGTTGTCCTATCGCAGGTCAAACTCCATGATATCAAAGATATAGAAACCGAGATGTACCATGATGTTATTTACCTTGATTGGTAAGACATAAAGAATTCCTAAGCTTTGAATAACTTGTCCTGAAGGTTTTAGTAATAATTTTATAGTAGAACTTAATGGCATATTTTTTGAGATATTCATGAGCAAAAGATAATGCCATGATATTTATTCCTACTATAGGATTATAAAGAGCATCGAAAGGATCTTCATCAATTTGGCAATGAATAGGGACGGAAGGTGAATCCAAACGGATCACATCCGAGGAAAGCTCGATTCTTACGTCCATTCACTACTCATAATTGAAACAAGTTCTTCTCACTTTCTTTTAAATGTGTTAAATCATAAGAGTTTATAGGATAAGATTGTGATGTTTTAAACTTCCGATATGTGAATCGATATTTCAAGGTATTTCCATAATCTGTAAAAGAGATCATCCTCGATATCAAGGGAGAAATCAGAGATTGAAGTAACCTCTGGTTCTTCTAAAGGTTTAGGATTAGTGAGATTTGTAAAGAATTTGAAATAGGATTGAATTCAACTAATCTTTCTTCTTCTATTATTTCTTCTATTTTTTAAAGATTTTCCCTGCAGTTGGATCATCCTCCTTGTTTCCTGATATTTTATTTAAGAGAGCAATGCATTGGGGGTGAAAGATGAATAAAGGATCCATTTGCAGATGTATTCAAATGTTTTCTAGATTTTTTATTCGACCAATATAGAAATGTTGAATTAGTACATGATCTGGTATAGCGAGATTGGGTCCTGATTTGGAAAGTAAATCATATCTTTCCCAATAGGCACTCAATGATTCATTATCTTCTTATTTAGAGGATAGGATCGAGAGCCTAAAGTTAACTAATTTAGATATAGGAAAGAAATCAAAGAGTAATTCAGTTATGCAAGTTTCCCAATTTCCTCCTATTCTTTCTTTTATTTCTATTATACCATTTGGGCGCTTTTCCTTTCAAAGAGAATGGAAAGAGCATCCAACGGATAGTTTCAGGAGACATGCCTTCAATGTGAAGACAATTACATGTTTCTTCAAAAGTTTGAAGATGAAGAAAAGGATTTTCGTCCGATTCTCCCCGAGAAAATATGGCTTTGGACCATCTCAATCAACCTTGGGCTTAAAACTCATAGGATCCAAAGCTTGAATGGGTTTAGATGATAGCACAGGGGGTTATAAGCTTGCCCGTTGGGTTGTAAATATTTATAAAGAGGGGTAGTATCCATGTGGATAATGATTTTGAAAAGATAAAAAGAAAAAAAAGAAAAATCTATACTAATGATAAGATACAAGATTTAGTTTAGTTTCACGTAATCAAAGAAACCGTTCTCCCAAGAACGGCGCTTAAATGCTTGTTGGTAAAAGTTATCCTACGAATTATTTATAATTTGTATAGTCCGCAGCGAATAGAAACGATGAGCACTTCACCCGGGGAGGGTTTTAAATATCGAATCCACGAGAGAGAATGGTGTGAGACTAATGAAATGTAACTAAACACCGAGATAGTAGCAAGGAATGGGAGTTCGAGGAAAAGGTGAGAAGAATTCTAAGGTTGTCTAGTTTATACTCTTATAAGGCTTAAAAGATATTTCTTAATGGGGACGTACTCAAAAGGAAAGTAAGGTCGAAACTTACTATTCCCCAAAGAACTATGTCCTACGTGTCCTATCTTACGGGACGTGGAATCCAAAGGAATCAATGGTACCGTCACTACCACGAACTACCACGATCCGCAAGTAGGGTGTATTTATGAGTTATCTAGTATAAACACCACGTCTACACTAGGGGTAACAACTTCAATTCAAGAGCGAAAAGAATCAAAGTACTCTAATGAGTCATAAACCGAAAGAAATATAAATAAGTAGACTTACTCAAATATAAGGTTGATCCTACCAAAGAAGTCTCAAGATCAATTGCAATGAAGCCTTTGATCCCAGAGGTACAAGCATAGAAGAGTCACCGACAGATCCCGGCACTTCTCCTTACTTCTCCTCAACTCTACTTTCTATCTCAAGAACGGATCTAGAACTAGAACTAGTTCTTTGATCTATCTCTCAACTTTCTACTAATCTCTCTCAACTTGATCTAGCTCTCTTCTAATTAGAGAGGTATGGCTCTAGCTATGATCAAAGCTGAGTATGATGAATAATGATTTTCATGCCTATGGCTGGAGGTAGGACCCTCCTTATATAGTCCCGTAGATGAATGCTGGCCCTTGGATCAAACCGACTTCAACAACGGCGTAGATACAACCACAAAGTCGGTTAGAAACCGACCTAGGAAGATGAGGTCGACATCCTCGCCCCCACCGGGTGGTCGGCCAAATCTTCTCTCGGCGGCCGCCAAAGCCAGTGGTGGACCCAGGTGTCAGGTCTCTCCCGGTGTATTCTAGTGTCTTCTAGAATGTTTTAGTTCACTTTTCGGTCGAAATCCTTCTTTGGCAATTCCTTTTATTATGTAGGGGGGTTTCTCTAAGTTTTTTCCGGCATTTACCCGTTAAGTCCCCAAAAAAAAATATAATTTACCAAAACTCGTGGAACTTAGTTAGTATAATACCTATTCTATGTATTTTATTCTTTTTATACCCTTATTACATATTTAATTGACACATAAAATCATAGCTTAAAAGGTGTCAACACTTGCTTAGTTGCTAGAGTAATTAGCTTGTTCACCTAGTGGTAAAGTAGTGACTTAGCCCTTGTGTGTGAATTAGAGATTATAGCAACTAGAATTGTCAATAGGAGGCTTGCCAACAAGTAGAGCTAGAGCAAAACGCATTTACGCTTTGTTATTTACTAACAAGTTGCTCTAGTGTTTTTGTAGAAATTTTATTAGGCTATTCACCCCCTTCCTCTAGCCATTTAGGACCTTTTAAGTGGTATCAAAGCCGTGGTCACCATTTTAGCAAGGAGTAACACCCTTCGGTGCAAGATATGGCTACTATAGTGTTCAACCATGTTGGGGGAAAGCCACCTCACTTTGATGGTGAGAGTTCTTTTGATCATTGGAAGAGGAAGATGACTATGTACCTCGGTTCCATACATGAGAGAGTATTGGAGGTGACGGAGAATGATTATGTCATTCTTGATCCTACCAAGCTCACCGATGAGGATAGAGCAAATCGGACTTGCAATCGGATGGTACTCAACACAATATACAATGCCATCGATGCAAAGATATTTGAGGGCATCAAGGACTTGGACCGTGCAAGTGAAGTGTGGACAAGATTGAGTGAAACATATGAGGGCACCAAGGTTGTCAAGAGTGCCAAGCTATATGGCCTCAAGAGTGAGTTTGAGACCTTCAAGATGAAGGATGGTGAAACCATTCTTGAGATGTTTCATCGACTTCAAGTCATTGTGAATGATCTCAAGACCTTGGGCTACAAGACACAAGATCAAGACTTTTGCCACAAATTCTTAATTAGCCTACCTTCAAGGTTCAAGATGTTGATCCTCATGCTACAAAGAGATGGGCTTGATTCAAAGAAGCCAAATGATCTACTTGGAGAGGTGTTGACATTTGACAAGTATGATCATGATGTTGATGCCAAGGAGAAGAAGGAAGACAAGAAGGTTGAGGAGAAGAAGGCCGTTGCATTCAAGACATCCTCTACCTCAAACAAGGGCAAGGCAAAGGCACAAGAAGAAGAATGTGATGTATCCGGCCTAGAAGGGGTGGATGAAGCTCTTGCCTTGGTGGTGAGAAAGTTTGGCACCATGCTCAAGTACAAGAGGAGATTTGGGAACTACAAGAAGAAGGACACTTCCAAGGGCAATGAAGACAATAGGCTATGTTGGAAGTGTGATAGTCCCGATCATCTCTTTGAGGAATGTCCTCATAGGAAGGACAAGAAGAATAACAAGGACCGTAGAAGGGGCAAGAACAAGGCCACCTTCAAGCAAGGCAAAGATGGTGCTTTTGTTGTGACATGGGATAGTGATGAGTCCGAAGAGGAAGAAGAGGGCAAGGCTATGATGGCTCTAGTTGATCAAGACAAGCCTTCTCTATTTGACTCATCCTCCGGTTCATGCTTCATGGCTAAGGCCACTAAGGTATATGATAAACCATCTTCTAATGAAGTAAAATATGATAATGAGGAAGAATATGATGAATCAAATGAACCCACTAAAGATGAGATGTTTGAGGCAATGGAGCAAGCTAACATTGTTCTCATAGCTAAGGCAAAGGAATGTATGGCCTTGGAAAAGAGAGTTGCCTCTCTTGAAAAGAGCCTTAGGGAGCAAGAAGCATCCTATGAGTGTCTAGAGGAAGAACATGAGGAGCTTCAACTTGTTCATACAAAGCTTGAAAAAGCTCATTCCTTGCTAGTAGCTAAGAGTGACAAAGTTGTCTTGGTATCCAAGATGGATGTTGGTTCAACATGTGACATTATAGATGAACCATTTGTAGTAGATGTTGAAGAACTAAACATACCATCCACATCCACACCAACCCGCTCTACCTCCACTAGTGGTGATGAAAAGATTTTAGATTCATCATTATTAGTTGAGAATGAGACTCTCAAGAGAGAGGTGGATGAGCTCACCCACGCCTTGGGTAAGGCATATGGTGGGGATGCCAAGTTGCTAAAGTGCTTGGGTAGCCAAAGATTTTCCCTTAACAAGGAAGGTCTAGGGTATATCCCCAAGAAAGGCAAAAAGGCCTTTGTGACTCCAGAGCCTAGCTTTGTGAAGAGCAATGGATCTTATTGCCAAAGATGCAAGCAAGTTGGGCATATAGAGCAAAAATGCACTAAAATGAACACCAACAAGAAAGCAAACAAAGTGCATTCAATTTGTTTTGATTCATGCTATTTGCTTACCAAGAGGGAGAATGGTATGAAGGCAAAGTTCATTGGTACACCAATTGTGGGACCAAAGAAGAAGTCCATTTGGGTGCCAAAGGCTTTGGTGACTAACCTCCAAGGACCCAAGCAAGGATGGTTACCTAAATCTCACTGATTTGATTTGTAGGTGGATTACAAGTCCGGAGGGAGGCATTGGATTCTTGATAGTGGGTGCACTCAACACATGACCGGTGATGCTAGAATGTTCAACTCTTTTGACACAAGTTCAAGTGGTGGTAGTATCACATTTGGTGATAATGGTAGAGGCAAGATCAAAGGTCATGGCAAGATTGAAATCACAAGTGACTTGAGCATATCCAATGTGGCACATGTTGACAAGGTGAACTTCAACTTGCTCTCGGTAGCACAATTATGTGACCTTGGTTTCAAGTGCATATTTAGGGTTGATGACATTGAGGTTGTGAGCATGAAAGACTCAAAGTTGATATTCAAAGGCTTTAGGCATGACAACCTCTATCTAGTTGATTTTGGCACAAGTGAAGCAAAATTGAGTACATGTTTGCTCTCTAAATCAAGCATGGGTTGGCTATGGCATAGAAGGCTAGGACATGTTGGCATGAAGCAAGTGAACAAGCTTGTGAAGCACAATCTAGTGAGAGGCTTGGATGGAGTTGAGTTTGAAAAGGATAAGCTATGTGGTGCATGTCAAGCCGGCAAGCAAGTGGGCAACACTCATCCTAAGAAGAATTTTATGAGCACTTGCAAGCCATTTGAGTTGATGCATATGGATTTGTTTGGTCCAACCACATACACTAGCATTGGAGGCAATAAGTATGAATTTGTGATTGTGGATGACTTCACTAGATATACATGGGTATTCTTTCTCAATGACAAGAGTGACACATATTCCATCCTCAAGACATTTCTCAAGCAAGTGTGCAATGAATATGATGTTACCATCAAGAAAGTGAGAAGTGACAATGGTAGTGAGTTCAAGAATACAAGAATTGAAGAGCTATGCAATGACTATGGCATTAAGCATGAGTTCTCACCTACCTACACACCACAATCCAATGGTCTAGTTGAGAGGAAGAATAGGACTCTCATGGATATGGCAAGATCAATGCTTAGTGAATATGATGTGAGTCAATCATTTTGGGCCGAAGCAATCAACACCGCATGCTACTACATCAATCGATTATATTGTCATCCAATGATGGGCATGACACCCTATGAGCTCTTGAATGGAAGAAAGCCAAGCATTGCTTACTTTAGAGTCTTTGGTTGCAAATGCTACATATTGAAGAAAGGCACTAGATTAGGCAAGTTTGACAAGAAATGTGATGAGGGTTTCTTGCTTGGTTATTCCACTACAAGCAAAGCATATAGAGTGTGGAATAGCACTAGTGGTCAACTTGAGGAAGTGCATGATGTTGAGTTTGATGAAACCAATGGTTCTCAAGATGAAGAAGAAAATCACAATGATGTTGGTGGAACTCAATTGGTAGATGCAATGAAAAACATGGACATTGGGCACATCAAGCCAACTCAAGTGATTGATGTTGATGATGACAAAGATCAAGTGCTCTCATCTCCAATGGGTCAGGCTAGTGGTTCTCAAGTACAAGATCAACAAGCTAGTACATCCTCTCAAGTGCAAGGCACATCAAGTGATCAACCAAGTTCAAGCAATCAACTACCAATACTCCAAAACACAAGTGTTGCTAGAGATCACCCAATTGATCAAATTGTTGGTAACATTACAAGTGGAGTACAAACAAGAGGAAGACTTGCGGTATTTTGTGAGCACTTTGCATTTGTGTCACAAGAAGAGCCGGAGAAGATTGATGATGCCATGAAAGATGAAGAATGGGTATTGGCAATGCAAGAGGAGCTAAATAACTTTGAAAGAAATGAAGTATGGGAGTTGGTGAAAAGGCCAACCAACTATAATGTCATTGGAACCAAGTGGGTGTTCAAGAATAAGCAAGATCAAGATGGCATTGTGGTTAGGAACAAAGCAAGACTAGTTGCACAAGGCTACACTCAAGTTGAGGGTCTTGACTTTGGTGAAACATATGCTCCGGTGGCAAGATTAGAGGCAATTAGAATCTTATTAGCCTATGCATGTGCCCATGACATCAAGCTATACCAAATGGATGTGAAGAGTGCATTTCTCAATGGCTTCATCAATGAGCTTGTATATGTTGAGTAACCTCCCAGTTTTGAAGACTATCACAAGCCTAATCATGTGTACAAGTTGAAGAAGGCATTGTATGGTTTGAAGCAAGCACCTAGAGCATGGTATGAGAGGTTAAGAGACTTCTTACTCAAGAAAGGCTTCAAGATGGGGAAGGCCGACACTACTCTCTTCACCAAGAAGATTGGCAAGGATTTGTTCATCTTGCAAATATATGTGGATGATATCATATTTGGGTCAACAAATCAAGCATATTGTGAAGAGTTTGCTAAAATGATGGCCAAAGAGTTTGAAATGTCTATGCTTGAGAGCTCACTTATTTCCTTGGACTTCAAATCAAATAACTCAAGAATGGCACATTCATAAGTCAAGGCAAATACATAAGAGACATGATCAAAAAGTTTAACATGCAAGATGCAAAAGGCATTACCACACCAATGGGTACAAGTGGCACCTTGGATCAAGATCTCAAAGGCAACATGGTTGATCAAAAGCTATTTCGGTCATTGATTGGTAGTCTACTCTATGTGACCGCATCAAGACCGGATGTCATGTTTAGTGTATGTTTGTGTGCAAGATTTCAAGCCTCACCAAGAGAGAGTCATTACAAGGCCGCAAAGAGAATATTGAGGTATTTGAAGCATACACAAGATGTTGGCTTATGGTATCCTAAGGGGTCTAGCTTTGAGCTTGTTGGATATTCGGATTCTGACTATGGTGGTTGCAAGATCAATAGAAGAAGCACTAGTGGGACTTGTCAATTCCTTGGAAGATCTCTTGTGTCATGGTCCTCAAAGAAGCAAACAAGTGTGACACTCTCTACCGCCGAAGCCGAATATGTTAGTGAGGAGAGTTGTTGTTGTCAACTACTTTGGATGAGATCCACATTGAAGGATTATGGATTTTACTTCAACAAAGTACCCTTGTATTGTGACAATGAGAGTGCTTGCAAGATGACTCAAAATCCGGTGCAACATACAAGAACCAAGCACATTGATATAAGGCACCATTTCATTAGAGAGCATCAACAACAAGGTGACATCGCAATCCATCCAATTGGTACCGAAGATCAACTTGCCGATATATTTACCAAGCCACTTGATGAGAAGAGATTTTGCAAGCACTAGTAGAGAAGCTCACATCGATGACAAAATGCTTTCGTCAAAGAAGACGCCAAATTTGTCATTGAAAACCTTCGGTGACAAATTAGTGAATTGAATTTCAAATCATCATAGAACGAAGGTCACATTTGATGCACCATGATGAATCATGAAATTTTGTCATAGAAGTGTTTTTTCCCATGACGAACAAACATTCGTCATGGAACAGCTCATCATCTATGACTAAAACAAAACGTCACTAATTTTGTCATAGAAGTGAGCGCCACATGGCGCCACCTATAAAGTCCCACCCGGCCCACTTACATCTAGCCTTTTCGGGCCCATTACATCTAGCAACTCTCCAATAAACAAGATTGTCCTCAAACACCAACACAAGTTTTTTTTTTTTTACACACTTTGTTCTCACTCATGCGCATCCGGGAAGAACTTTTTCGGTGGGTCACCCATCCCTAAATTTCTATAGGCCAAGCACGCTTAACTTTAGAGTTCTTTAGATTGGGGCTTCTGGAAAGAAGTTGGAACTTGTTGTAATGAGTATTCTATCAATCTTATTGAGCCCTAAGTGGGATATCCCATGCTCTCCCCTTAGGAGACCTCGGTGGGACCATGGTTGGGGGCCCACCCGTGGTGGCCCAGCAATTTTGTTCTATGGGACCAAGATCGACGTGAAATGTCAGGCGGTCATAGGGCCACTACGACGTGGGTCCAAGGTAGTGGACCCACCTGTGGTCTCCACTTATGCCCTTAGTGAGATCATGGTGGTAGGGCCCGGATTGATGTGGAAGGCACGCGGTCGCAGGATTGCGCCCCATGTGTGGTGGCCCACCAATTCTATCTAGAGAACCACGCTGGTGGGGCCCACAATGTCGTGTGAGTGCCATAAAGTGGGACCACTACATCATCGGACAATGGTGGTGGGTCCATGTCACCACGCCGACTTCGATGCCACATTGTTATGTGGTTCTATCTGGTGGGGACAGTGGTGGTGGGGCCCCGGTTGACGTGGGAAAGACACGAAGAGAGTGAGAGGAGAAGAGAAGAGGTGGGACCCGGGTTAGTGGGGTCCTCGTCAACTTTTGGGGACCGTGGAGGTGGGGCCCGCGTTGACTGGAATGTCGTGTGCCTTACAACGTGGGACCATCTTGTGGTGGGTCCAGATCGCCCACGTCTAAATTAGTGGGACCATGGTATCAACATGTGGGACCTAGGGTCGACCCACACATGTGGGACCCATATTGGTGTTGAAGCATGGATATTATTGTTTTGTGACGATAAGTATGTTGTTTTATGACGAAAGTTTACATTCATCATTGGTTCCCCACCGATAGAGGCGGAATGAATATATATGACGAATAGGTTTGTTGTTTTGTGACGCTCTATTTCTTTTCATCATTATTTTTAGCGGCTTAGCTCCGTCACTCATGATCTGTGATGAAGTTACAAAATTGGTCACTAAAAACTACAGTTGCATGACGAAATTTCAAATCGTCACAAGGAAATCGTCATAGAAGATCATATTTCTACTAGTGAAGCTTAGAAATGAATTGAACATTCTTGATTTCTCCAATATGAGTTGAATGCACCCCACATATGTGACATGCCTCTCCCAGAGCCAAAGCAAAGGTGAAATTGTTTGACATGTCATCATAATATCTAAGGACTTGCTAGATCATCTAGACATACAACTTGTCCTTTAGGTTGCATTCATAGAAAAGCAATGAATTTCAATGTATATGTGCCATCACTATTGTCTTATATGCTTGATTGATCTAGTGATGACATATGACATGCTTGTGGGCTTGCAATCTCAAGTGTTGAATTTGGATATATTGTTAAATATGTGGTTCAACATAGACATGATAACCCTCACTTGAGGTGTGAAGAAGCTTGTCTTTGGTTCAAACCGAATTACATGTATGGCAAGCTATCCAAATTTGACCAAATTTAAAAACTAATCTTTCCAATATCAAAAGAACCGATCAATCCTTTTATGTCAATTGTTGACAAAGGGGGAGAGATTAGTGCATAAAGATGATTAGAAGGGGATCAAAATTTTTGGAAGCACACAAGTAGGGGGAGCAAGCTCATAAGCCCTTTGTTGCATTTGTTTATGCACTAACATATGACTTGCTCTTGCACATGTATTTAAATTCCATATATACATGCTTGTGTGATGTATGCTGGTGGTACATTGATTGATGATTGATCAACTAGCATGCTTAGGTGGTATCTAGATATTTTGATTTCCGCTCTAAATTCAAGTACCTATGCTTATAATATGATCTCATGGGGTACCTTTTGAGTTTTTGATGAAATATCTAGTTATCCATGATGCTTGTATGGTGAGAAAGGCGCAACTCGATTGGTATCACGCTTCAAAGGTCCATTCTTTCACCTTAAGCATCATTTTGGTAACATGGCTCACTCCCTAATTTCAATATTCATACATGTATGCAAAGCCTATACCAAACTCTAGGCATACATGTTTGTCCAATCCTATGATTGTAAGCAAAATGCTTGGACAACCATGATAGGTTCAATAACCTTTAATCATAAAATCTTTATGCGGGTTGTCACCAATTACCAAAAAGGGGAGATTGAAGATCTCTAGATTGGTTTTGGCTAATTAGTGACATCCTTAGGACTAATCTCTCTACGCTAAGTGTTTGTTTTAGTTGGAGATTGGTCAAGCCAAGGTTGGTGCATGATGGTCATGATGGATGGATCGAGATGATTCAATTGATGATCAAGTGTGCGGTTTGGCGTGTTTCGAGGATCAAAATGGGCTCAAGGCAAAGGTATATCATAGGGCCATTTTGATTTTACACTCAAGACACCATAGAGGGTGTGAGTGATTATAGGATCGATAAGTTTTACTATAAAAGGGGAAAACTATCGCATATATCGATCCTCATGTGCCTCTAGGTTCAAAATCATTTGCATGCATTCTAACTTAGAGAGCTAACTCCGTACTTGATGGAAAATATTTTCAAAATGCTAACACATGGTGTCGGGGTGTTCTTCGACGTGTCGGCAACAAGAATCAAGTGACGGAAGTCGGTTCGGAGCAAAGGCGAAGAAACGGCAACACAACGACGGATTTTCGCAGCTCAGAGGCGACCGGACGCGGTGACCGGACCCTCAACCGGAAGCATGCAGAATCGACCGGACGCACCGGTGTGTGGTTCCGGTCAAAGAAACAGAGAGCATGTTTTCGTGGTTGTTCTCGGGGAGTGACCGGACGCATGCACCGGAAGCATGACCGGACGCATGATTCCCTGACCGGACGCATGCGAAGGGGTTCTATTTTTTGGCTGGTTGGGTTTGTCGGTTCTGACCGGACTCATCGACCGGACTCATGCATGAGTCTGGTCGGCGCGTCCGGTCGGCCCGCAGGAATTGCATGTTCCTCCCCAACGGCTCCATTTTTAGGTGGAGCCTATTTATACCCCTTTGGCCGGCCATGGGAGGTCTCTTGGACATTTGAAATCATTCCTAACACCTCTAGAGCTGAGCACTCATCCTCCTCCTCACTCCTTTGCTTGAGAGCATCCATTCTAGTGAGTTGAGGTGATTCAAGTGCACTTTGCTTTGATCTTTGCATCTAGTGGCGCTTGAGGATCGTTGTGAGCCGGTGGTTTTCTTGTTGCTCTTGGAGAGCACCACTCCTAGCAGGCTTGGTGATTGGTGGAGGCGTTGGCAAGAGAAGGTGTATGTTCTTGGCCACCTCCGGTGATTTGTGAGAGGATCACACACTCCTCGTCGGGAAGACAAAGTGTGAGTAATCTATTGCTCGTGTCTCGGGTACCTCTCATATGCATTGGGTGCAAGAAGCCTAAAGGCAATTGGCTTGGAGTGAGCTCCACCTTGACCCCACACGTGAGAAGGTCGGACAACGGAGATTAGCTTGAGGGTGCTCAAGTGAACTTCGGGTTAAATCTCATGTCTCCATTTGTCTCTCGGTGATTGGCTTCAATTTGGTAATCATATTGTTTCATCCTTGGTGATTAGATTGACTAGCCTCGACATTGTGGTATATCACCTCTACACTCTTGCATTACTTTCATATATCTTGTGCTAGTGTAGTTTGAGTAGACTTGCTTAGTTGCTAGAGTAATTAGCTTGTTCACCTAGTGGTAAAGTAGTGACTTAGCCCTTTTGTGTGAATTAGAGACTATAGCAACTAGAATTGTCAATAGGAGGCTTGTTGACAAGTAGAGCTAGAGCAATCGCATTTACGCTTTGTTATTTACTAACAAGTTGCTCTAGTGTTTTTGTAGAAATTTTATTAGGCTATTCACCCCCCTCTAGCCATTTAGGACCTTTCACCACCTCCCATTTTCACTCTTTCTCACTCTCACACTCTCTCCCACTTTGTTCTACACTCCATTTTCTCTACCAAAAATATTGTGCCGAGCAAGATCACGGGTGTGAAAGCTTATACTTTCATCTAACCCTTGCACACCCGAGGTCTCGCTCAATCGTTTTTGTAGTAGCCATGAAGAAAGCTGGGAAGATGTTCGCCGGGTTGAGGCGGTCGTCGAGACATAGCTCCCGACAAACAAGCACAAGCTCCGCCCCTCAACTTCGACGATCTCGAAGGCTCCCCATGCAAGAAGACGCCGCACCCGTCGGGGAGGAAGAAGCTCAAGCTCCCCGACAATCGACGAAGCCGACGCGCCGTACCTCGACATCCGTAGAGATCGGGAGATGCAAGCATATCTCCTACTCAAGGACTGTGTGTTCCAGCACACGCCCGGACTCGACCACGAGCTTCTTGAACAAACAGGTATGGACGATGAGTTCCCTATCCTTTGGAGAGCAGTCGGGTGGCAAGGATATCCCCCTCTCGAGGAGGAAGGTTCTCGCCTCCTGACAATCCAGTTCTTATGCACACTAGTAGAGGATCAGCTAGGAATTTCTTTTCGCCTCTTTGGTAAACTTTATCATGTTACGTGGGCAGACCTAGCTCGTCACTAGGGTTTCAGCTATAGATGTGCACTAGACATAGATGCTGCTCTTCCCGGCTTTGTTAGGAATCACTTTTGGGAGGAGATATCCGGTGCTCATGAGGCCGATGCTTTCAAACCCCGCCACTCGTAGATCCAGCACCCATCACTTAGATATATCCATCACTGGATTTCGCTGACTTTGTTTCCTAGGCACGGGGTTAGATGGGTGAATGAAATTGAACTGAAATTGCTCTATGCTATTGTCCACAAGGTGAAAGTAGCTCCAGTGATAGAGATGTGCAGGAACTTTTTACATATTATCACAAAAGTTGTTGTTCCTGTCACCTGCACATCCCTTATCACACGCCTCGCTTCTGCGATTGGAGCTTTGGATGATCAGCAGATAGAGTACATTTCCTCACCCAGGGAGTATTGGACTGTTACGCAACTTGTGCAGGGCCATTTAATTAAGGTTTTACCATCTAGCGAGCTTGGTCATCTTTTCCCTGGTTATGCAACTATAGTTCAGTTACCTAACCCGAACTTACAGTTGTATAAAAACCAGGCACTAACATTTGAGCTCGAGACTGCTGATAGCTTGCGCAGGAAAGATACCCCTATCAGTTCCACACACAGTTTCAGGAGACCGGAGGTTGGATCCTCCGCCCATGAGCCCTACTTCACGCCACAGCCACAGCCTACACCGATGTTCCAGGCAGCATGGCCTCATCCTATGGGGACCCCAGGGGTAATACCCGGGTATGATCCGAGGTGGGAGCCGGCTGCATTAACACCGGTACCACCGTGAGTGGCTTGAAGGAGATACGGGGAGCATAGAGGGCCAACAGACTTGACTTTGACGACAAACTCCGACGATATGCCTCCGCCAAATCCGGCCACGGGCAACCACCACAAGGGGTGGAGGCTATCGGCATCCAAGCAGCAGCACCTCGACGGCCCGCACTAGGAACATTGAGCACATGCTCAATACCCATGTGCAAAAACACCGCATGATGGCAGCAGGGGTGGGAACAGCAGAAGTCGGCAGAGATGGACCCAATTGGAGTCCAACATGGCTACCGCATAGCGACGTGAGGAAGCATTCGAGGCACCAAGGCTTCGATCCCGATCAGTAGGCCTCCAGATATCTTGGGGAGGACCCCCGCAAGTATCATTGCATTGCATATTTATTTTCATCATTTTACTTTTATTTTTCAGCATGTTTAAATTTCAGCAATCTTGCATCTAAAAAAATCCAAAAATAGAATAAGTAGCTCTTCTATGTGCCTTAATGCTTATATATATGAGCTATGAAAATGTTTAGTCTTAGTCCCTTGTTGAAATGATGAATAGTTGCTCTGTCTTATGATTTACCCGTGCCTAGTTTATAATTCGAATTTCTCTAAAGTTTGGGTTTAGTGGCTAAGTCTAAAAACTCTTCCTGAAAAACCTGATTCATGTGGGTTGCATAGGCTCTAACTAGTCTAAGTTGTTGCCAAGTATGATATGGTACAAATAGATTTGCTATGATTTCGCCCAAAAAGAGAAACTTGACATCTGGGAATCTACTTTAAAAGGAAAAGAGAAAAGATATGGGCTATGCTAAAAAAAAAAAAAAGAGATGAAAAATGGACACGTGTCCAAGGGCGAGTAGGGCCCCCATCTCTAAAAAAAAAAAAGAAAGAGAGGAAATAAAAGACAAAAGTCTAGGGCGAGAAGAGCCCACCTCTCCAAAATATATATATATATATATATATATATATATATATATATATATATATATATAGCAATAAAGCTCATACTTTCTAAAAATAAATATAATCTAAATAAATAAATCCCGGATAAAAGGACGAATGAAAAGTATTTCTATTATAACCGTTCTATCGGCAACCGCCCAACACTTTGAGAAAAAGCTAAAAAGCCCCGCTACGATGAAAGGTAATAAAGGGTGAGGAAAAGATGTGCCATTTTATTCAAACTCTAGTAGAAAATCTTATTATAACCCCGCACTTGTGAAACGTAATCGGCATAGTAGCAACTCGATCAACAACCAAGTAGTTATCTTTTGCTCGAGGACGCGCAAAGGGTAAGCTTGGGGGCGGTTTGTTGACGGTCACTAACGACATATTTTTCCCGTCAACTTACTACCATAAAGGGAGTAAAACTATACCTTTTTATACTCATATACATTTATCACTAATAAAATTCCACTTGTAGTGTCTAGAATTTTATTTTGCAGATTTATAATAAATACAGGTGGAAATACGACCAAAGTACGCCATCCGGGAAGCACATTATTGCAAAACACAAGCCTTGGAGCAAATCGACCCAAAACATCAAAATTGGGCTGAGCAAAGCCCCGCCCACAACTTTTCAAGATGAGGGACGCCACCACCGAAACTCGGGCCAAGCCAAGCCCAGGGGGGTGCAAAGCGCACCCCTTGCAGTGGCCGCACCCTCCCTAAGGCGGTTTCGGCCAAAGCCTCCGGGAGACGGTTCATTAACCTTTCTTCAGGGGGGTTACCGCCGTGGGATGGTCGGTTTGGTCTGATTAGGGAAGGTGTACCGTGTCGGTTTTGGTGTAAATTAGCACTTAGGCCCCTCCTCCAAGTGTATAAGTAGTCCCCCTCTCTTCCTCTCTCAACACACACCACTTGGAGTCCAGCAACCAGCAATCTTCCTCTCTCTACCACCTCTACCTCTCTCTCTTCTTCTACTTCTTCTTCTTCTTCTTCTTAGTTGTTGGTTAGCACTTGGAGTAGAAGAGCTACAAGGAGGGCTTGTCTCCTAGAAGAAAGTGCCTTGGTAATATATCTTCTCAATGGAGCATTCTTCTATTTGCAAGTCTTATATCTATGTTCTTGGCCTAACTTATGAACTAGAGTATAGTTTTGTTCATGTTCTTGTGTTGGTATATGAACTAGCATATAGTTTATATATTATAATCTTGACATGTTCATATCAGTTCATCATCGATCATCATATGCCTAACTTGATTAGAGGTGGGATATCGGTTTGTTATTCCTTCGGGTTTGCTCTTGTTCTAGTCCGTCCATTCGACGAAAGTGGTGGGGATCTGGGGGGGACAAGAGTAGTGCTCGATATG
Source organism: Hyparrhenia diplandra (assembly GCA_015847255.1). Classification (NCBI taxonomy): domain Eukaryota; kingdom Viridiplantae; phylum Streptophyta; class Magnoliopsida; order Poales; family Poaceae; genus Hyparrhenia; species Hyparrhenia diplandra. Next base: position 1,988,714 of record JADLZK010011669.1, read on the forward strand.
CCGGCATGGTGCCCGGGTATTACGACACCCGCGAATATGAGAGCATGCCACGGTTGAGAGGGTAGGCGGCTGGGTCGTGACAAGCCTTGATCGTCCCTTGAAATCCCCCACGTTCGTATGTCTTTGTAGGAGTTAAGAATGCCTCGGTGGGAAGCAGACTTCCTGGTGGGGTCTCCCCGGTATCCTAGACCTAACCATGCCTAAATCAGTTTGCATATGATCCTAACTATTCATTTGTATGGCCATGACTAGATACATTAGAATTACTCCATTAGGTTATTCATTTATTCTTTATCTATTTTCTTTATCCTTTCTTTGGTGGATTCTTAAGTGTGTGTCACACTATCCATAAACTGTTATTGCTTACCCCTGTTATGAACAAATTGGTCTAAGCAAACACGTGTTCCTTTATCGATGCCATGCTAGCTTATTAAACACATGCCTTCCTTTGGGAAAATATAAATAACGATACCCTGAATACTTCCGGGTGAAATGCTACAATGATAGATCCGCGGCGCTTTTGCGGATGAAATATCTAAGATGACAAGATCTATCCCGTTGACGTTCCCGTTCGAATCACCGACATGGTGGTTTCACTTGGGAATGTCAGCGGCGTATTTCTGGCGCTGTTATTAGGGATGGGTTTTAAACCTGTTTCCTTTGATTGCGCTAAGAAACACAACAAAGCATAATATGAATATCAACATAGACTAGGGGCTTTACTAACATAATTCCACAAGTTTTGGTGATTTGTATATTTTTAGGGACTAAACAGGAAAAACCTAGAGTTTGCAAGAAAAACACATGTTACCAACATATTCCATGATAGCACCATTACAAAGAGCTCGTCGAGATGATCGAAACGGATATATTGTTCGCTATATTCAGAGTTCAGAATCAAAAGATATCAGTTGCAGAGCAGAGTTCACTAAAACGGTCATAACTTTCTCATCCGGACTCCGTTTCCTGCAAAATACCAGTCATTACAAAGCTATCGACGAGATCTACGCACCCACCAAATTTGAGCCCATTGTGCTACAGGGGCCTGGCAGCCGCCAGGCCCTTTTACGGCGGCCGCCAGGCTATAACAGCCAATCAGGTTCATCTTTTTATGTCGGTTTACCACCGACCTTGAGATTGTATCTACACCGTTATTGGAGGTCGGTTTGATCCAAGGGCTATCGTTCATCGCCAAGGCCTATATAAGAAGACCCCCTGACCCTAGGACTAAACCCTAATTCATTCTATCTCATTCTATTCATTATCTCTCAGTTGTAGAGGTGTCCCAATGTAAGGATAACCTCTCTCTCAGGGATTAATGAATTAGAAGTAGATTAGAAGTAGCTTAGTTATGTAATTAGAAGTAGATTAGCCATATAATTAGAACTAGATTAGATCTAACTTAGATCTAATCAAGAGTAAAGGAGAGTGGAGCTATGCTCCTGTTCTGGAGATGTCTACAGAGTTTGGTATGTCTTATATCCTTTCTTTGTAAGACTTATAATTCATATATTTATCTTCTCTATTTACTTCCATATCTTTCATATATGGTTAGTATAGTTGTTGTACTATTGCATAGGATCTCCGCTCGTATTGAGGGCTCTAGTTATTTATGGTAGCTAGAGTAGTAATCGATAGTATAGACATGGTGTCTAGGCTATAGATTACCCGAGATTGCACCCAACCCCACGGATAGTTTGTGGTAGCCCTGTGTGGTGACAGCCCCGATGGCCGACGTATTCCACCACGTTCGGGTTGGTGTTTGTAGGACCGTAGTCGGAGCTTCCTAGCCCCTTCTCATCTCTTTCCGTGGCTAGTGTTACGATGTCCCGAAGTGTTATGGTGTGATTGCTATCGTAGAACCTAAGTAATAGAGAAGTACAAAGGAACCTTGATCTCTCCCTTTGACCTCTTGATTAGTTTAGTTATTCTTTTTTATAATCTTAGGTATGCTTTGTTATTTACTTACCCTTTATCAATTACCTCCTCACTTTAGTCTAGTGGTTTGCTAAGTTAGTGGATACATGATTGTGATTTATTAGAATTCTTTAGCCAAAGCTTCCCCTGTGGATACGATACTCTAGAATACTCATCCTAGGGAAAAGCTATAATGGTAGGTGTTACAGGCGCTTGCAGAATCCTTCATATTCTTTTTAGCACTTAATAAATACCAACAACAGGCCCACAAAGAAAAAGAAGGAAGGGCAGAATGACATGGTGTGTCATCATCTGCGGCTTCAAAGGGCATATCGGGGAACAATTGTCCCGATTTCCTAAAGATGCCGATGGCGCGAGTAAAGGTGAGAATGTAATTACATTTGTAAATGAAACCCCTGTATGTTAGTTATTCCAAAAAATATTTGGTGGATTGACTCGGTGCAACTGTTCATGTTGCTAATTGTTTAGAGGGATTACGTTCGACGAGAACCACGGCAAGAAGCGAAAGATGCGTTAAGGTGGCAAATGGAGTTCGAGCGGATGTGGAGGCCATTGGTGACCTACCTCTAGAGCTTGCTACAGGCTTCCTACTCGCTACTTCTAGACATTCTTTATGTTCCTTCATTAAATAGAAACTTGATAAGTGTATCTTGTTTAGATAATGATGGATATGATTGCCATTTTGGTAATGGCAAATGTGAGATAACATTTAATAATGCATGTGTTGGTCTTGCCTTCCGACAAGATGAGCTTTATTTGTTATCTATGAGTAATGATGTGAATGTTGTTTGCGATGTTAATAAAATTGCACGCGACAATGTGAATGCGACCTTATCTGTGAACAAGAAAAGAAAGAGAACTCCTAATGAATCATCGAAATTATGGCACCGCTGTCTAGGCCATATTTCGAGGGGAGAGTAGAGAGATTAGTGAAGAATGATATTCTTCCACCATTAGAGTTCTTTGAATTAGAACAATGCATAGACTGCATTAAAGGAAAGTATGTAAAGAGCGTGAAGAAAGATGCCAAATGAAGCGCGGGAATATTACAGATAATCCACACAGATATCTGTGGTCCATTTCCGGTCCGAAGTGTGAATGGTTATGATTCATTCATAACGTTCACCGATGATTACTCATGTTATGGCTATATTTATCTAATTAAAGAACGTTCGAAGCGTTGGATAAATTTAAAATATTTAAGGTGAAGTTGAAAATTAGCATAATTTGAAAATAAAGATAGTCAAATCGACCGTGGAGGTGAATACTATTGTCGGCATACCCCTTTTGGTCAAGTTCCTGGACCTTTTGCAAGGTACTTACAGGAAAATGGAATAGTTGCTCGGTATTCTATGCCGGGCGATCCTCGCCGAGAATGGAGTAGCTGAAAGACGTAATGTACTCTTATGGATATGGTACGTAGCATGATTAGCTATTCCACACTACCGTTAAGTTTGTGGATGGAGGCTTTAAAACCACCATTCATATTCTCAATAGAGTGCCTAGTAAATTGGTGCCAAAAACACCGTATGAGTTGTGGGATGAAGACTACCCTCACTCAACCATTTACGTGTGTGGGGAGCCCTGGCTGAGTCTAAGTTATTTAATCCAAACATTGGAAAACTGGATTCTAAGACGGTGAGTTGTCACTTCATTGGCTATCCAGAAAAGTCAAAAAGGTTTTTGTTCCTACTGTCCCTCGACCGACATATAAAGTTTGTAGAAACAAGACACATTTGTTTTTCTAGAGGATGTAATGGTCGTGGGGAGCATGGTAGCTCGAGATATTGATCTTGAGGAGAAGAGGGTGTGTGCACGTACTCCGATGACTCAAGAGCCATTTTTCTCACTACTGTTGTTGCTGCATGTTGGTAAATCTAACGTCACTATAACATTAGGTGGAGTTAATCTCACCTAAGGCTATAAGCCATCAGAGAAACTCGGTGTGGTTCATCTCTTAACACTACTATGTGCTAGGTTGTCATCCCCAGCAGTAATGCTAGGAAATGCATATGTGATACTTGTGATATGTGTTGTCCGAATTTAAGAAAATATATAAAGGTCTATCCGCAAGCGCACAGATATAAATACCATCAGTAGCATTTTCAGGGAGTAATCCAGGTTTTATCATTTATATTCTACCACAGGAGGAATAATCTAAAGGTGGGAACAAACATAATTAATAAGTGGCATACTTATGAGAGGTTCTGTTACTAGTGCTTACTTTAGCAGGGGTAAACCAATAATGATAATAATATGATAATGATAAATAAAGGCAGAGGCATCACACACAGAGATAGAGAAAAACTACTAAGTTAGACTTAACATAGGACTACATTAAGAGATAGAATTCATCTATAGCATTTAATCTACTAAGTCATTACATCTATTCTAAGGCATATGTTATCATCTATAGCATAGTAGACTCTAGATCATGTATCCGGACGACTATCAAAGAAAATCAAGAGTGAAACAAGATATTCCCCATAATCAATGTCCACGTGTCTTATAAACGGAGGGTGGATTCCAAAGGACTCAATAGGACTGTCACTCCCGCGATCTACCACACGGCCCGGAATATAAGGTGCATTTGCAGGTAAATCATATATAAGCACCACGCTTACATAAATATCTTTACCACCTAACCCACTCGAGTATTGAATTAGGCGCTCTACAAATAGATACATATATCTATCATAAACTACATCTATATCAATCATACTATTAGAATAAAGTAAGAACATAGCAAACAAACACATATTATTAATAAGGTGTAAAGTCATAGATACAAGATAATTCATACCGTAATACTTGAAGATCGAGAACTCTGGGTAGGCACACCCAGCTCTAATTGTATCTGTCTGCTAATCAACTTGGATGAACTAGAACTAGATGAACTAGAACTAGAACTAGAACTAGTAGCTAACTCTAATCTCTGGTGGAGAAACTCTCTTCTACGCCTCGACTTTGGTTGATATTGAATTACAATGAACTAGTATGAGTTAGGGTTTAACCACGGGGCGAGATGGTCTTCTTATATAGGCCTTGGCGATAAACGATGACCATTGGATCAAACCGACCTTCAACAACGGCGTAGATACAACCACAAAGTCGGTAGTAAACCGACCTAGGAAGCCGAGGCCGACATCATGGGCCCCAGCGGCGGCCGGCCAAGATTGAACTCGCGGCCGCCGCTGTCCCGCCTCCCTCACGGCTTCGGTTCCTTCCCGTGTCCTCCCGGGTACCTTCTAGAATGTTTTAGTTCACTTTTCGGGTTGAGTTGCTTCACGGTCAAGTCTTGTCATCATATGTCTTGTATATTCGGAACTTTCTCCATCTTTTCTGCATTTATCTGTTAAGTCCCCGGAAATACATAAATCACCAAAACTCGTGGAATTTATTAGTATAAACCTCTAAACTTATTATATATTCAAATTATATCCTTATTTCATCTCTTGTTGACATATAAAAGTATAGGATAACAGGTGTCAACAAACTCCCCAAGCTTAACCTTTGCTAGTCTCTTAGCAAAGCTTTTCACCAGAGTGGATCGGGAGTTACTACAATGAATTATTATCTCACAAATACACATGTCATTAATTTAAAATTCTCCTCCAAAGATAAATGAAACATTCCGATCTTTCTTTTATTATATGAACAACATGGGGCTTTTTATCTGCACTTAAATCTTGGGTAATTGAAAGATAGAACAATCAAGTCAAGCACTATGTCTCAAACTCTTCATTTCACCTACGCTCGAGTTTTTATAAATTTTCAAAATAAAACTCGAGAGTTTCCATTGTATGACTCTTTCAAATCTCTCATATGTGGTATTTGTGGATCCTTACCAAGGCAATGATGTGGTGCCTTCTCTCAAAAGGTATATGGTATTTATGGAATATGGCAAAATGTATCATGTCTTCTCTCAACCTATCTACTAAAACTTATATCCTGAGCCCTTAGGTGGGAGACAGCGTATACATACTTGCAAAGCATATATTGTAAAGTCAAACAACGGATCCAAAGGAACAAGTCATACAATGTGAGTGCATAGAATATATTTGTGAGGTGGATATATGATGGTAATGGGATATAATGATTCTAATTCTACTATGCTCCTCTTTGAAGAAATTGATCTCTCTTTTGAAATCTTTTAATTAGACAAAAGAGAACTTGGGCTAGCTTTTCTTTCTTTTATTTTTCTCTTTCATTTTTTTTAGAGAGGTGGGTCCTACTCACCCTCGGACTTTTTGTCCATTTTTTCTCTCTTTTTTTTTTTTAGAGATGTGGGCTCTACTCGCCCTCGAACTTGTGTTCATTTTTCATCTCTTTTTTTTTTTTTTAGAGATGTGGGCTCTACTCGCCCCTCGAACTTGTGTTCATTTTTCATCTCTTTTAGGGAGGTAGGCTCTACTCGCCCGTAGGACACTTGTCCATTTTTCATCCCCCTTTCTTTTTTTTTCTTTTTCTTTTTAGCATAGCCCAAAAGTTTCTTCTTTTTTGTCAAACAGATATTTGAGAGATAATAAAACACATGGAGCATAAATGGGATTTTGAGAATAAGTATAGAGATGAAGAATATTTTTGGTGTTTACTCCAGGATAGGAGTAAAACATTTTTGATGGCTAGCAAATGGTTGAAAGGTATGTGGTGTGTATATGGTGTGAAATATGTGGAGATGTGTAAGTGGAAATGTATGACAAGTTCCCAAGTGTCTCAATGGTTGACTAAACTCAATACTAAACAAGTAATGAATGATAAAAGAGTTTTCCTGTTCTAGAAACATATATATGGGCTGTGGTAGGAATTTAGAACATATAGGAAACTTATCATGCAATTTTCAGATTTTCATAAATTAAACCTCAATTTAGTGCAACTAGGAGTAAGATAAATAGTAGCTCGGACTATCTCATATCATATCCGTCAATTACCTAGATTAGCTTAGATATATGCTCCCACAAAATTTCAAGCTCAAAGCAAATTTCTCAAGTCTAAACAATTTTATTTATAGCATGGGAGAATTCTAAACCAATGATAGGTACTTGTAAGAAAACAAAACAGAGCAACTATTCATCATCTCCAAGAGATAGCTACTAAATTATTTAAATAACAAACTTAATTATACACACTCTTTTTATTTGGTTTTTCATGGTTATTCATTTTTTTAGCAAACAAAGCAAAGCAAATTTAAACAAACGATATAATATATAATATAAAATATAAAAATAGATAACCGCTAGGTCATTGAGACTTACCCGGCCAAACGGGGCAACTCCCCAAGCTGGTGTTGATTCGGGGTTCAGGCGACGCCCGCGATGGCGCGCCCACGCATGACACTCATTTCTTCATTCTCGTTGATCGATGGTATCTCCGATGTCGGTGATGTTCGACCGTCCGGTCATTCCACTCTCTCGATAGTTGTATGGTTGACCTGGTCATGCCTTATGTCTAGGATGGTGTTGTACATCCCTTGAACGCGTATGCATCATATCCCGCAAAAAAGAGTTACGAGGTGGTTCGGGAGTAGGGTGTTGCGATGGCACACGAGTATCGTAGAAGTGACCACTTCCACGATAGGTTTCTCGACGAATATGAGCATCACCACCCCGCTCACTTGGGCCTCCTTGTTCAAATCGGGTGACTCGATCAACACGATGTAACCGCTTGTGAAGGTGTAGGGTAGGTCCATGGTCTGGTATCCTCCAAATGCCGGCTCTTGTGGTCTTGGGTCCGCTCCTGTCCCAAACCGGATCATGGGCACGTGTCCGTCGAGTTGGCATGGTTCTCGCATATTAATTGGTTGTGCCTCGCATACTCAATGAGATAAGATCGCAAACGATATATAGAGAGTTCGGGGGTTAGGTAATCGAATCTCCCCAACAAGTAGCATGGGTCATGACAAGAGTACTTCCAATTTTCTTTAAGATATGTCCCTTACTAAAGAAATCAAAACCTATGATAGGTCTATCATCCCTTATATAGGCAACATGAGCGTTATCGCCCAAGAGTCCTAAATGGTTGGCAATTCTAGTGATAAGTGATGTGCAATTGACATTTCCTAGGAGAGATGGCACAACTATCCAATGTTGAACTAACATATATGGGTGAAACTTGTCTTCTCTTTATAGCTGCATAGATCAACTCAGAACTCTCCTACTCTAACATTATGACCATCCTTTCTAGGCAAAAAGAGTGAAAAATATCCATTTATGGAAGAAGCGAAAAGGTGGGTAAGTGTAAGTCTCTGGCTTTTGCATCCAAAAATGCATCTACATTGGTCAGGTCTTTCCAAACAGTTGCTTGGTTGAAATCGTCTAAAGCTACATCTAAGTCCATGACACAAGAGTGTAGGAAACCAAGTGCATCACTTAGATTTCTCCAAGTGAGAGAATACTGTGTTTGGAAGAATCTAAATGTGACTCCTTCATCGTGCAACGAAGGGTGCAAAGAAATTCTATGGTTAAAAACTTAGAACCTTCCTCTGTGATTTTCGCAAAAGTTTTCCGGCCAAAAAAGTGGAAAATATGAGCAAATTCAACTCCATACCGTCGAATTAGAAGATCATGGTCAAATTCGGGAGTGTGAGTGAACTTTACGACCCTTCAATTGATTGTACCTTGATTTCTCATATTGTCCATGAAACTTGAGGTGTGAATCGGATGTCAACCTTCTTATCGCATGGGGGCTGGATGTGGTGGCACATCTTGCTCTGGCTCGTAGCTCATCTCTCGATGGAGCTCTCGGAAGATGATTCTCCAAGTTTTTGGAGACGTTGTGATCTTCTTCCGTGAATGACTTCCCTTAAGCTCATCCCGCAAAATGTTAGTACCAGACAAGAACAAACAAGAGACTAATGGAGGGGTTAGAATAAAAAGTCGAAATCAGCTGTCCAAAATTAGTCGCCCGGGGGTTAGTCGTCCGAAAGAAAGATTGCAAGATTGTTTTTATTTTGACGTAACTTCCCCCTAGTAAATTTTTATCTTAATTATTCCATATGGACAAGACTTCCACTAATCTCTCTTGATTATTCTAATGCTCTTGAAAAAACTTCTTCTTTCTCAAGAATTTTTCTATTGCTACTAAGCACTTCCTTTCTCCTTCTCACTTCTCTTTCTCTCTACTACAAAGCCCAAAGCTTTCGGATACTAGAACTTCAATTTCAAGCTGAAATATTGAGCAAACGATGTTGGTGTGATGAAGAAGCGAGGGGTGAAGGGCCTTTTATAGAGGAGTTGGGAGCCCGGCGCCGCTAGTGGTGATGGCGCCGACCGCCATGGTGGTGGGTCCTCTCCCACTCACCTTCATGCAAGATATTGCTCACCCCAATGCCATGGTTTTGAGTGAGTTTTTGGTGGAAAAGAATGGCGGGTAGTGGTGCATGGTGGTAGGTGAGGTTTGAGTGGTATATGTCTTGTCCAAATTAGGTGAAATATGGCATTTAGTGTATGACATGTAGGACCCATCACATAGTGACTCTATTTTTGTATTTTCAATATATAAATGCAGGAGTAAAAATAATAATGCAAGAATAAATATTTTTGAGCCACCACAATAAATATTTTCACGAAGTTGTGACACATTGTAAAATTATTTATATGGGGCATAAATTTTCTATAAGTAAAATGCTTAGTATAGTAAATATAGATAATTACCGACTTACCTTCCGATAAATGTTCGTAGTTAAAGTCCTTGAACTGGGACTTCCCAAAGTTTATTAATTATCAGGTGCATTCTCCGGTTCCGGAGATGGTACCGATGATGACTCTTCTTCAATTTCTGATTCAATCTTATTTGCTATCAAGCTAAGCTCTGATTTGGGTTTGAATGCAAACTTCTCTTCCTTTCCATTCAAATTGAATGTAATCTCCCCGGTACCGTGACATTGATATGTGCATTAGCTGTGCTAAGGAAAGGTCGTCCGAGAATGATTGATACTCTGGAGTCTTGTGGCATATTCAAAACTACAAAATCCACAGGTATAAAGAATCCTCTGATATTTACTGGTACGTTTTCTGCAATTCCTGAGGGGTATCTGATTGATTGATCTGCCGGTTGTAATGATATTGAAGTTGGCTCCGTGGTTGTATGCTTAAGTTTGTCAAAGACAGTCTTAGGCATTACACTAACACTTGCTCCAAGGTCACAAAGTCTTTGTAAAATGATGATCTCCAATTGAGCAATTGATTACGGGTATCCCGGATCTGTCATCTTATGTGGCAAAATATTAAGAATAGCCGCACTGCATTCTTCTGTTAGCTTGATCACCTCCGTAGTGGGTAGTGGTCTTTTCTTATTCAAGATATCTCTGAGATACTTGGCATAGGTTGGAACTTGAATAGCGTCTAGTAGAGGTATGTTGATATATAACTTCCGGATTACCTCCACAAACTTTGTAAACCGATCGTCCACTTGGGGTCCACGGTTTCTTCCGGGATATGGTAAGAGAGTTGTATCATGAAAGTCTTGTGTCATCTGGGGTTCTTGAGTCAAATCTTCTATGTCATCACTTTCTTCTTCTCTAATTGGTTGAACCACAGGTCTTGTTGTTGTTCTTGTGTCTTTGCAGGTGCCGTGAATTGGTGTCCCGACCGGCCTGTTTCTATTATTTTTCTTGGGTCAACAGATCACGTGTAGATTTACTCTTCTTGTAGTAACATTATTTACTTGCTCAAGGTTAGTGGCAACAGATTTTGCAGCAGATAACTTTGCTAATTGAGTTTCTATCTTTTCATTAAAAGCAAGTTGATCTTTAAAAGCAACAGAGAAATTATCCATCTTAAGAGTTATATCATCTAAAATTTTATCATGAGCAACAAGCTTCTTAAGAAGAATATTATTTAACTTATCTTGCTCCTCAATTAACTCTCTTAAAAATGGGTTTCTAGGGACATTACCTTTATACTTACCGGGTTATTGAGTAGTGTTGTAACCTTCGTTCTTGTAATTGAGTTGATGTTGAATCATTAACAGCTAGGCTTAAATTTGATGCAGAATCAATATAGTCTTGTAAATCTTGTCTTTCCTGCTTATCTTTGGCTCTTTGTTCAAGCCAATCAAATAACACATCCATCTTGGTTGATATTGCTTTTATTTCTTCTAGAACTTCTTCTATCTGATGGTAGTGTTGAGTGTCTTGATTCCAGCTTTGATTTTCTGATATTTTGTTCATGAGTGCTTCAGCTTTGTCAAGAGTGAGTGATAAAAATGATCCTTCAACAGTTGCATCTAGTTGTTCTCGTGCTCTTTGTGTTAATCCATGGTAAAATCCTTGCATGAGCAACCAATCTTCTATTCCATGATGAGGGCAATCTGATATGTATTCTTGTAAACGTTCCCAAGCACCTGGAATTGATTCTCCTTTCTGCTGTTGGAAATTGGTAATTTTTCCTCGTAGGGCATTGGTTTTACCCGTGGGAAAGAACTTTGATAGGAAATTTGTAGAACATTCATCCCATTTCTTGATTTCTTCTTTGTTGGCATAGAACCATGATTTCGCTTTTTTCCTTCAATGAGAATGGAAATAAGCGGAGTAATATGATATCTTGGGCAACATCCTTAGGTGAGAAGGTGTTGGCAATCTCCAGAAAATTCTGCAGATGTAAGCGTGCATCTTCGTGAATCTTTCCACTGAATGGAGTAGCTTGTATCATGTTGATGAGGCCTGGCTTGAGCTCAAACTCAAGATCCTTAAGTTGAAGTGTTGGTCCTGCACGAATGTTCTCGGTGCTTGGAGCAGAGAACTCGTAGATTTTTTCCGACCATAGCTTCGAAAAACTGATATATGCTCTCTTGATTGATTTGATTTCGATGAATGAATTGAAGTGAATCACAATCAATTTCCAATTTGATAAACCCCGTATAAAATAATCAAAAGAAGAACAAGGGTAAGCCCGCTAAAGCAAACTACCTAGTTTTAGATTCTCATCATAAGTTTCCATTTATTAATATGTCTAACTAACTTTTATTTCCTCCCGCAACGGCGCCTTAAATGCTTGTTGGTAAATCTAACGTCACTATAACATTAGGTGGAGTTAATCTCACCTAAGGCTATAAGCCATCAGAGAAACTCAGTGTGGTTCATCTCTTAACACTACTATGTGCTAGGTTGTCATCCCCAGCAGTAATGCTAGGAAATGCATATGTGATACTTGTGATATGTGTTGTGCAATCTAAGAAAATATATAAAAGGTCTATCAAGCGTACAGATATAAATACCACCTTTGTAGCATTTCACCGAGTAATCCAGGTTTTGTCATTTATATTCTATCACGGGAGGGAGGAATAATCTAAAGGTGGGAACAAACATAATTAATAAGTGGCATACTTATGAGAGGTTACGTTACTAGTGCTTACTTTAGCAGGGTAAACCAATAATGATAATTATATAATAATGATAAATAAAGGCAGAGGCATCACACACGAGAGAGAGAGAAAAACTACTAAGTTAGACTTAACATAGGACTACTTTAAGAGACAGAATTCATCTCTGACATTTAATCTACTAAGTCATTACATCTATTCTAAGGCATATGTTATCATCTATAGCATAGTAGACTCTAGATCATGTATCCGGACGACTATCAAAGAAAATCAAGAGTGAAACAAGATATTCCCATAATCAATGTCCACGTGTCTTATAAACGGAGGGTGGATTCCAAAGGACTCAACAGACTGTCACTCCCGCGATCTACCACACGCCCGGAATATAAGGTGCATTTGCGGGTAAATCATATATAAGCACCACGCTTACATAAATATCTTTACCACCTAACCCACTCGAGTATTGAATTAGGCGCTCTACAAATAGATACATATATCTATCATAAACTACATCTATATCAATCATACTATTAGAATAAAGTAAGAACATAGCAAACAAACACATATTATTAATAAGGTGTAAAGTCATAGATACAAGATAATTCATACCGTAATACTTGAAGATCGAGAACTCCAGGTAGGCACACCCACTCTCTAATTGTATCCGCCTCGCTAATCAACTTGGATGAACTAGAACTAGATGAACTAGAACTAGAACTAGTAGCTAACTCTAATCTCCGGTGGAGAAACTCTCTTCTACTTCGCTTTGACTTTGGTTGATATTGAATTACAATGAACTAGTATGAGTTAGGGTTTAACCCGAGGGGCAGATGGTCTTCTTATATAGGCCTTGGCGATGAACGATGACCATTGGATCAAACCGACCTTCAACAACGGCGTAGATACAACCACAAAGTCGGTAGTAAACCGACCTAGGAAGCTGAGGCCGGCATCATGGCCCCACCTGGCGGCCGGCCAAGATTGAACCTGGCGGCCGCCCGGTTCGTGGCATTTCATAACGCAATCACTAAGAATAAATATTATCCTTAATGATAACGTCGAGAGAGCATCAGGTGATAGATAAATTGAATATTGCAAGGGTCAACCCGCAAGCGCACGGATCTATCATCGTAGCATTTCACCCGGGAGTATTCGGGTATCGTTCATTTATATTTTCCCATGGGAAGGCAGGTTTAGATTTAATATGATGATGATAGCCCACAATGTATGTATGGATAGCCACTAATCATGTACGCGAGGGTAAGTGACAATAATATTGGAGATAGTGGTGACACACACACTTCTTGAGCACTAGAAGGAATAAATAGGAAATAACAAGAAAGGAAAAAATCTATGTTGAGTTGGCTATTCTAATATCGCCAATGCGTCAGACTATAGTCTACATATGTCATTCATGGTTCATTGCAGAGATGGGCTAAAGTGATGAGGAGATGCCTGCGGCTGGTATATGCCAGCCGGTGACACTTGATAAGACTCCAACCCGACACCCGGACGTGGAGGAGTGCGTAGGGCGAGCAATTTGTCACCATCCGCCTACCTCACTACTACCGTGGGATGCCTAGGCATTTCCAGATGATTCTCTATAGACCTAAGCACCACGCTTACGTTTATAGAAAACTACCTAAACCCCCTAGGTACCCCGACCCTACGGATCGACATGGCAAGAGTAAAGGTAAAACCCCGAAGGTACACGGACCATCACCGAGCTTAGTTCTACTACGTTCCAAGAACGATATATGATTCAATTAGCCTAAAGTTAGTCATGTTAAATTTCACATCATACTAACTATACTCTAGTTGGCACAATATGAATATAACATGAGGATAACTATACTCTAGTTCATATGCATTGCGATATAAATAATGAGACTTGAATAAAGGAAAAGAACTTCATAGTAAATTACCAAAAAGATCCTTCCAAGGAGACAAGCCCTCCTTGAAGCTTTGCCTAACTCGAATCCTACTACTAAACTAATGAAGTGGAGAGAGTAGAGCTCAAGGTGAGGATGTAACAATGTGTAATGTGTTGTGTGTGAGTGTGTGTGTTACAAGTGAGGAGTGCCTCTCTTTATATAGTGGAGAGGAGGAGGGAATGGAGGGCTCTCCTTGCTTCGAGGTGTTCTTGGCGGGAACGAAACCTTGCACCGCATGCAACCGCCGAGTGAAAACCGCTCCAAACCGCCAGAGAAAGGGCGGGCAGAGGGGCGAAAATTTGCGCCGCCGCCGCCGCGAAGCGCCGGCCGCCGCCCCGGGCTGGGCCTCCCGCCCCGGCCTTTATCCTTGTTCTTGCGTTTTTGTCCTTCAAATGTTGGGCCTATAATGGTGCATGGGCCAAATTGTGCGCTGGGTTTGGTCCTCTTGATTGATCCACTCCTTGGCGTCTTTTATTCAATACGCTTTTCTAATTTATTTGACGATTTTGTGCCCTGTTTCCACTCTTATACCGCAAAACATAATTTCTACTTAATACAAGTGGAACTAGGTTAGAAGTAAAGGTATATGTAACATAAGTTTGCCCCTTTCTCATGAATTGGATAAAGGTTGGTGGTATAATATACTCGATAATGACCGCCAACAAGTCCCCCAAGCTTAACCTTTGCTCGTCCCGAGCAAATAGCTAAGTGTTTGGTTGTTGATCAGGAGTTGCTACAATGCCGATATATTTCAAAATGTACCATGCTCATAATAAAGTATTCTTCCGTTGTTTAAATAAATTGGCATTTTTATCTATCCTTGTTTACTTAAATCATATGGGGCTTATAACATTCTCCAAACTCTTGGGTCATTGCAAGATAGAACGGTTTTCATAGAAACACTAGTCATTCATTCTTTGATTGATCATTCATGCGGAGATTTTCGTAATGATTCCTTAAATCATCTCAGGTGTGCAAACCATAAGGAGAAACAAGTCATAAGCCTTGATCAAGATGTGCAAGTGAAATTTTATTTCTTTTTGATAAGGTATGGGCTAGCTCTTATTTCTTTTTTAGAGAAGTGGGCTCTACTCAGCCCTCGGACACTTGTCCATTATTCTTCTCTCTTCTTCTTTTTTTTTTTTTTTTAGAGGCGGGTATCGGAAGTACCCATTGTTTTATTTTTTTCGGACACACGTCCATTTTTTCTAGCTTAGCCCATAACCTATTTTTGGCAATGTGAATGTGAATCTTGATCAAAAGCGTATGACAGGTGTCCCACATAGGCTATCATGAGAATTTTGATCATTAAGGAATTTTGGAAATTATTCTCCGAATGATGAATCTCTCTTAGAACAAAATCATAGTAGATTCTATTTTTACCATATCATATCGGCAATAGCTTAGAGAAGAATCATGTGTTTGCATACCCACAAATCATTAAGTTTTAGGACAAGACAAGTTAAGCCAATAAACTTAAACATTGGGGAATACAATGTTATGAACTAGGTGCAAATTGAACTATAGACACAAGAACTATTCATCATTTCAACTTCAGAGAAATTAAGCATCCTTATACTACATATTGGAGTGGAATCATATTTTTGTTCTTTTCATTTTTTTAAAGGAAAATAAAAATGAAAAACTAAGAGATAAAATAAAATGATAGGGAGGTAGGTACTTACCTCTGTGGGGGTCCTCCCCAAGCTAGCCGATGGCCTATGGGTTAGGGGGTAGTACCCCAAGTGGTGCCGTAACGCCAACGCGTGCCTCGTGCTCCCGCCGCCTCCGTTCCACCTCCCTCGCTTGGTGTTGCGGTGTACTGCCGATGGCGTTGATCGGAAACCAAGACAAAACCAGTGAGTGATCGTAATCTCACTGTGCGGAGTTCCACATTCCCGAAGTCGGGTGTTGATCTCTTGAGCGCCTCGGGGTCCACCGTAGAGTGACGTGGTGGTGGCATCCCTTCGAGTCGGAGGACACCGTGTGTGTCTCATGCCATGCCGACCCATACGCTTAGTCCGGATGAGGTGTGAACATCCCTCATCTTGGATGGTGGGTGTGAGCCGGGGTTCAGCATTGGTGTAAAGAACCCGGCGTGGCGCCGGTAATGCGGGTGTAGGCCGTGGCATCGTGAACCACTAGCCTCACCCGTAGCTCTCCTTCGTGATGACCGCGAGAAACAGGAACTCCTCGCGTGCTTCGTCTAGCTCAACTAGAGAGCGAAGGTGAGTGATGGGGATTTATATAATGAGAGTTCTCGGGTTAGGGAGCGGAATCTCATTTATATATCCCGGAAAATAATAGATAATCTTCTCGTGGTCATTCTCATCAAATTTTATTATGTGCCCTTGCAAAGGTGTGATAATGAAATTTCCGGATGTGGAGTATCTATGTATGTGACATTCTCGCCTTGCAATGCACCAATGTTACTAGCAATCCTTGTCACAAGAGAGGTACAATAAACAGGTGTGGATTGTTTAAAATTGCTAAGCATGCATTTTATGATTTCTTTTACAGGAGCAATCTTTCTCTTGTGAACTATGGCATAGAGGCATTGCATCTCAACATCCAAAAGACGACGAAACTCTTGCCTAGGGAACAAAGTTATGGCAATCCATTTTTGCATAAATTTCAATGTTGGGTGATGTATGTTGGCATTAGTAGGACGAAATCTAGGATCTATTAGGACCTATGTTGGAGATTTCAGTGAAAAAGGCGCACGATTAAAATCTGGTAAAGCAACAGCTAGGTTTGTGCAACATTTCTTAGCATCAAAGCCTATGTGCCTAGCTAGTTCTTGCCAATTGTAATAGTGATATTTAACAAAAAGTCTAAAGCTAACACCACGATCATGAACTTCCAAAGATCCTAGAAATTGGATGGTGAGGAGGCGAGAGCCCTGGCTCATCCAGGGGGAGCAATCCGGACCATCCGACAGTTTTCCAAATGATGGGGAATTCGTTGTCCATACCTAGTTTTTCGAGGGCGTCATCGGGAAGCAAGGAGCGGGAGGCGAAGTCTCGGTTCTTGAGGATGTTGTAGGCTTGCATCTCCCGTTCTCCTTCCGGTCGAGGTGCGGTGCATCGGCTTCCTCGATCGTCATCCCCGTGGGTGCTTGTTCTTGCTCTTGCTCTTGCGAGGGGTGCGTCTTCTTCGTATGCTTCGGGCGTTGTCGAAGTGTGTACAGGAATTTCCTTGGGAGAGCCTCTCGCTTCTTCTCACGCCCTTCTTGATCGCGCTTGCCGCTTTCACGAACATGTTAGCGAACAAAAGCGAACGGAATGGAAACAAGTGCTTACTCTTGGAGAGAACTTGGGAGAGAGAGCTTGTGAGAGAGAGTGTCTTTGGTGTTCTTGCACTAGAGCTTGGGAATGCTTTGTAGAGTGCAAGAAGTGAGCAAGTAGCAAAATGAGAGAGTGAGGGAGTGAGAATGAGAGGAGTGGAGAGCTCTCCCCGGCCACCTCACGTATTTATAGCGTGATGCACCCCCCGACACTTTCGGACGAGGGCAACGCGGCTAGGCTCTGTGGACCGTTTGGCTCGGGACAGGGGCGCCGCTGCGGGGCGCCGGCCCAATGGGCGGCCGCCCCATCTCGGAACCCTTCACTGTCGCTCGCTTTGGCGTAAGTGCGTTCAACGGTCGAATCCGACCAGTTGTGCGAAAGTACCAAAATCGGGTTCGACCCGAAACTTTGTTTTTTCATTTTCTCTCATTTTATAAATGTTTAAGAATTTTTGGAATAAAGTTTTATTGAGTATGGCATTATTTATAAAAATCTTATCAATATATATATTTTATTTATATTATTATTTTTATATTTTAATTGACATGGGAAATATGGCAATGGGATTAAAATATGAAAAGGAATTCTTTTTAATATTAAAGAATATGGTAATAAAAAGGAAATTAATTAATTAAAGAGGTTTTGAATTCAAATATTAAAAATAATTTAATATGAGGAAAATAAATTTATAGAAGGAAAATATTTATTTCTTACCTTTAGTGAAGCTTACCTTGAGGCTGCTTCACTCGCCATGCCTTCTTTCGTATTTTTGGATGGTGACGTGGTAGGCTTATGGCGACTTTATTTCTTCTTGAATCTTTTTGGGGTTGCAGGGCACGTTCCTCCTCCTTCTTGGCGTGAAGCAGTACGGCTTTCTCTTTGGTTTTGTCGTACATTTCTGGGGTTCTTTTGCCTTGACTGTTGTCTTTGCTTGGGGTTCAACCTTTTTTCTTTTTAAGGATTTCTTGGGTTGTATCCATTGAATAGGCATTGGACCACATGTCCTTGAATTCGAAGTCGACCCTTCCCTTGCCAACATGGATAGTAGCGTTTGTTGTGTTGAGGAACGGTCTCCCCAACAACAATGCTACATGATCTTCTTCTCCCATGTCGACGACGATGAAGTCTCGTGGGGACGTAGCTATCCTTCACCCTTACCGGAATGTCTCGAAGAATCCCTTCCGGCTTTATTCTTGTTTGATCCGCCATTCGAAGTTTGGTCTTGGTGCGGGATAATGGGAAGTGTAGGAGTGTGTCATTGGCCTTCTTTGACATGATGTTGACACTTGCCCCTAGATCACAAAGAGGGCGTTCTTTAACGTGTATGGGCCTATTGAGCGTGTGATTATTGGGCTCCCCGGATCCTCCTTCTTCTCTGCAAAAGGTGAGTCCACAATGACATCCGGTATAACCCGTTTACTGGTGTGGTTGTTTATTGTTACCATGTTAACGATTCAATGGGGCCCTCGGCCTTCTACGAAGTCCTTTCCCATGTTGGGTGCAAGCTGCAGCAGTTAATTGAGCTATTTGGGTTTCTATCATTTTATTAAAGCTCAATTGATTCTTTTACCTAGAAGATAGGGTTTCTAGTTTTGTGTTTACATTTTCAAGCATTTTGTCATTGAAAGATAATTTCTTGTTTAGACTTTCATTAATCTTAGCTTGGTCGTAAACTAAATCTTTCAAGGAGGGTTGATTGGAATTGAAATTGGAATTGTAATTTGAATTGTAATTGTTACCTCCTTGTGGGCTTATTCCCGATTGTTCCACCCATTGTTATTACCGGGACGAAATCCGTTGTTGACGTAGGCTACTTCTTCTCAAGTTTCGGGGATAAGAACTTCCCGAATGTCCAACCTCTCCACGAGACTTCACATGTCATATGTGAGTCCATGGGGAGTGTAGCACCGCTTGACGGAGCTTGGTCGTCCAGTTTTTTTCATCGGGAGATCGATCTTTGCAAGCAAGCGGATCTGTCTCCTTTTTCGTGGTGCATACCTTTTGTGTTTTTTTCGAGGGTTGTTGGTAAATCTAACGCCACTATAACATAAGGTGGAGTTAATCTCCCTAGGCCATATGCCATTAGAGAAACTCAAAGTGGTTCATCTCTTAACACTACTATGTGCTAGGTTGTCATCCCTAACAAAGAATGCTATGAAATGCAAAAGTGATACTTGTGATATGTGTTATATGCAATCTAATAAAATAAATATAAAAGATCTATACCATAGCGCACAAATATAAATACCCATGTTGTAGCATTTCACTTAGGAGTAATCCAGGTTTTTATCATTTATATTCTACCACAGGGGAGGAATAATCTAAAGATGGGCACTAACATTATTAATAAGTGGCATACTTATGAGAGGTTTACATTATTAGTGCTAACTTTAGCAGGGGGTAAGTCGATAATAAAGATATAATAATAATAGATAAAAGTAGGCGAGAGGCATTACTCACGAGAGATGGAAATAACTACTAAGTTAGACTTAACATAGGATTACTTTAAGAGACGTAATTCATCTATAGCATTTAATCTACTAAGTCATTACATTCATTCTAAGGCATATGTTATCATCTATAGCATAGTAAACTCTAGATCATGTATCCGGACGACTATCAAGGAAACTCAAGAGCGAAAACAAGATATTCCCCATAATCAATGTCCACGTGTCTTATATTAGGAGGGTGAACTCCAAAGGACTCAACAGGTCACATCACCCCCACGATCTACCACACGACCCAGAATATAAGGTGCATTTGCAGGTAAAGCATATATAAGCACCATGCTTACATAATTTCTACCACCTAACCCACTCGAAAGTATTGAATTAGGGCTCTACAAATAGATACATATATCTATCATAAACTAAATCTATATCAATCATACTATTAGAATAAAGTAAGAACATAGCAAACAAACACATAATAACAATTAATAACAAAGTAATAGATATAAGATAAATCATATCAAGTATTTGATGATCACGAACTCTCGGGTAGACACACCCAAAAGCTCTAATTGTATCCGCTCGCTAATCAACTTGGATGAACTAGAACTAGATGAACTAGAACTAGAACTAGTAGCTAATCCTATTCTCTGGTGGTAACTCTCTCTTCTACTTACATTTGACTCGTCTAATAATGATTACAAATGAAATTCATTGCTAGGCCTGGGGGTAGAGGGTCTTCTTATATAGTACTTTCGATGATGAACGCCAACCCTTGGATCAAACCGACCTTCAACAACGGCGTAGATACAACCTCAAAGTCGGTAGTAAACCGACCTAGAAGTCTGAGGTGACCCGGAGGGTCCCACGGCGGCCGGCCAAAATGGCTCTGGCGGCGCAAAGTGCCTCGCGGTCTCCTCGGCCTACGGTTTGTTCCGTGTGCTCGATATCTTCTAGATTGTTTTAGTCCACTTTTCGGATTGAGTTGCTTCACGGTCAAGTTTGGTCTTCACAAGTCTTGTATATTCGGAACTTTCTCCATTATTCTCTGCAATTACCTATTAAGTCCCCTGAAATTACATAAATCACCAAAACTTGTGGAAATCATTAGTATAATCCTCTATTCTAAGTGTTTATTCAAATTATGTCCTTATTTCATCTCTTGTTGACATATAAAAATGGGTGATAACAGGTGTCAACAAGCTCCCCCAAGCTTAACCTTTGCTAGTCTCTTAGCAAAGCTTTTCACTAGAGTGGATCGGGGAGTTGCTACAATGAATTATTTTCTCACAAATACATGTCATCAAATTAAAATTCTCCTCCAAAGAAAAAGGTGATCTATTCTAATCTTTCATCATTCTTTTATTGAAAAATATGGAACTTTTACCTGCACTTTTATTCTAAAGCAATTGAAAGATAGAACAATCAAGTCAAGCACTATGTCTCAAACTCTTCAATTCACCTCTATTCGAGTTTTTATAATCTTTCAAAATAAAACTCGAGTTTTTCATTGTATGACTCTTTCAAATCTTTCATATGTGATATTTTGGATCCTCAACAAGGCAAATGAAGCTATGCCTTCTCTCAAGATAGTATTTGTAAAATAATAGCAAATGTATCAAATCTTCTCTCAACCTATCTACTAAGGATTATATCTGGGACTTATAGGTGGGAGACAGCTCATACTTTGCAAAGCATATATTGTAAAGTCAAACAACGGATCCAAAGGAACAAGTCATACAATGTGAGTGTATGGAATGTACTTGCGAGGTGGATATATGGTGATGATGGGATATAATGATTCTAATTCTACTATGCTCCTTTGAATAATTGATCTCTCTTTTGAATTTTATAAAGACATAAAAGAGAACTTGGGCTAGCTTTTCTTTCTTTTTATTTTTTCAGAGAGGCGGGCATTGAAGTACCCATTGTTTTCAGTTGGACACTTGTCCATTTTTTTACTCTCTTTATTTCTTTTTTTTTTCTTTTTGGAGAGGTGGGTTCTACTCACCCTCGGACTTTTGTCCATTTTTTCTCTCTCCTTTTTTAGAGATGTGGGCTCTTCTCGCCCTCGAACTTTTGTTCATTTTTCATCTCTTTTTAGGGAGGTAGGCCCTACTCGCCCGTAGGACACTTGTCCATTTTTCATCTCCCTATTTTCTTTCTTTTCAAGCATAGCCACAAGTTTCTTCTTTTGTCAAATGAATGATTGAGAGATAATTAAAACATATGGAGCATAAACGGGGTTTAGAGAATATTTATATAGAGATGAGAAATATTTTATGGCTAGCAAATGAATGAAGGGCATGTGAGTGGTGTGCGTGAAATTGTACGACAAGTTCCCAAGGGTCTCAATGGTTGACTAAACTCAATACTAAGCAAGGAGTAAAAGAGTTTTTTATTCTAGCAACATGTATATGGCTGTGGTAGGATTTTCAGAACTCTCAGTCATATAGGAAACTCATCATGCAATTTTCAAATTTTCACAAATCAAACCTCCAGAATTTAGTGTAACTTAGAGTAAGATAAATAGCAAAGCTCAGACTATCTCATATCATATCAATCAATTACCTAGATTAGCTTAGATCTTTCTCAAAATTAATCAATTTTTATAGCATGGGAGAATTCTAAACCAATGATAGGCACTTGTAAGAAATTAAAACAGAGCAACTATTCATCATCTCCAAGAGATAGCTACTAAATTATTTATTAGACTAAAAAGCAAACTTAATTATACACACTCTTTTTATTTGATTTTTTTCATGATTATGCATTTTTTTTTAATTAAGATCAAAGTAAAGCAAACTTAAACAAACTATAATAGTAATATATATAGACTTATAAAAATATATAAAAAAATAGATAAGCGCGGATTGATGAGACTTACAGCGCCAAAGCGGGGATCCCCCAAGCTAGTAGTGGTTCAGAGGTTCAGCGACGCCCACGGACGGCAAGGTCCATGCATGGCATAGAATTCTTCATTATCACGCCGCCGACGGTGTCTTGAAGATCGGTGATGTTACGTTGCATGCGGGTATTCCAATTTCTCCGATAATTGTAGTAGTTGACTTGGTGTAACACCCCGGAAGAAAAACAACAATCCTCCGGAGGATTACCACACTATAGAACTACAGAGTACGGAAGCAAAATCTCGACATCTAGATTGAGCATAAAAATAACTCTTCTACGATTACATATGAAGGATCCTCAAACCTAACCAACAAACCTCAGCTATTTCTTGCCGGATACAAACCGATTGTACAACGGACTATCATATTACAGACAAGTGATTGTTCAAAATGTACAACATATGTGCATGCTACTCCCATCCCGCCAAGCATCCTCGAAGCTCAAGTACCTGAGATGGGGGAACAAGCGTATGAGGTTTATGGAAAACCTCAGCAAGCAAACTACTTCAACCAAGTTATTCAAATCACAGTTTGATTAAGCATCAGAATTAAATTTCATAATAATAGAGACATCCAATGCTTTATATAAATATCAAAATACCTCCAAGCATAATGCAAGCTGCTTCAAAGAAATATAAATATACTTACAAGTGCAATGCAAATGATGCAATGCATAACTTCACTTCTACCCACACAACCCAACAAGAGGGAGTGAGGGCTGCAACCACAATGCTCATCAATGTGCGTTGCTGTATCGGTACTTACCGCACCAATTTGGCTACGGTTTCTTCCAATGCATACCAACGGAAGGAGTGCAAATGCAAATGTTGCAATGTATGCATTTCCCATACTTCATATACACCTCACAATTCATAATTTAGGAAGTAATACCATAAGATATAATATCATACTTCAAAGTAAATCAATAACTTCAATTTCATATTATCTGGCTAGTGTAAGAAACTGAAATTTAATGGAGGCAATTCAAACAACAAAGCTGAAGCATGTGGACCACGGCGCCACGTTTATTTGCCTTTACCGATGATCGAAATTTAATGAGCTAGACACTCTTTGAAGGCAACAACCACCTGATTACAAGCAATTCTCAGTACTGATATCATCGTACAAACAAATCAAGAAAACAAGGTACACCATAAAGCATCCCAAACCCGCCATTTAGACATCTACTGTCTCGCTACCGATCATAACAGCAGCACTAATCCTTATCTTTTTCATAGACAAATAGCCATACCATAATAAATTCCCAAAATCTACCAGATCATAGATCATTCATTTATCTACAACTTACATATTATGAAATTTATCATAAGAAGTCTAGAAAATAGCATAAACATCTTTGCATCTTAACTGAGTTTTCTGTCAGTCAAAACAGGACAGCAGCCTTGTAAAATTCAAAACTAGAGATATATACATTCAAAAATTATGTTCTCTAACAATCTAGAAAGCTTAATAAAAACTCTACAAATCGTATTTAGATCATAAGTTCAAATTCCTCTGTTTCGGGGGCCAAAACTGGGTAAATCTAGAATCTGTCCAGAATTTCGTCACTGCAAAACAGCCGTCTAAGAATGGCTGTAACTCTAAAAAAATACAGAGGCTATGAGGGTGATATTGGTGTCAAAAGAAAGGTATTGAAGTCCTCTACAAATGTTTCCACTGTGGCAAAATTTATTAAGGCCATTAAGGTACTTTAAAACAGCAATGAACAGGAGCTGTACGGTCTGACGGGATTTCAGATTTGGGACAATATTAATTTTCGGGAATTTCGTGAATCACTCTAGCTATACCCATCCTAATTCAATGATTCGATCCATAGAACTCGATCCAAGAAGTAGATTAGGCTTTGGCACCTCACCTAGGGCAACTGCAGCTTAGTATGACGATGAGACACCGGCTATCCACGTCGTTGCGATAGGATCGTCACCGCCATGGAAAACTTGGAGAAGCACGACACGGCGATGGGCGGCAAAAACCCTAGTGCTTCCCTTCCTCCTCCTTCTCCCTTCTCTTTCTCCTTCTCCCTTCTCTTTTCTTCTCTCTGTTCTGCCGTGAAGAGAAGGGGTGGCGGCTGCTAGGGGTTCACGATGGGGAGAGGAAAAGTAAAAACTACGGCGCTGACCACGCAATGGGCTTTGGGCGGTTACTGTAGCTGCGTGTTACTGTAGCAACACGTGGGATGTTGTTGTCCATTGTTTCCTTTTTTTGTGTGCTAAATAAATAATATTCGGTCAGCTTTAAACTATATTTAGCAAAAGGAATTTTTAGGGTGTTACACTTGGTCGTATCTTATGTCTTGAATGGTGTTGTACATCCCTTGGAACGTATATGGCTCGTACCCTGCAAAAGAACTGCGAGCTGGTTCGGGAGTTTGTTGAGAGGTACCTGGAGTTTCATGGAAATAACCACTTCCACGATAAGGTTCTCGACGAATATGTGCATCTCCTCCTTGCTCACTTGGGCCTCCTTGTTCATATCTGGGGGACTGATCAGTGCGACCATAATCTGATTGTGATGGTGGGGGATAGGTCCATGACTGGTATCCTCCAAATGCTGGTTCTTGTGGTCTTGGGTCAGCACCGGTCCAAATTGGATCATGGGTACGTGTCTGTTGAGCTGGCATGGGTCTTTGTATATTGACGGGCTATGCCTGCACATTCAACAAATAGGACTGCACATTGTATATAGAGAGATCGGGGTTAGGCAACCGAATCTCCCCAATAGTATGATGAATCATGACATAAGTGCTTCCTACTTTCTTCAAAATGTGTCCCTTACTAAAGAAATCAAAACCTATGACAGGCCTATCATCCCTTAGAAAAGCAACATGAGCATTATCATCCAAAAGTCCTAAATGGTTGGCAATTCTAGTGATCAGTGATGTGCAATTAACATTTCCTAGGAGAGTTGGTACAGCTATCCAATGCTGAACTAACATGTATATCGGTGAAATTTGTCTTCTCTTTATAGCTGCATAGATCAATTGCAACTCTCCTACTCTGACATTGTGTCCATCCTTCCTAGGCAAAAGAGTGAAAAGAATCCACTTATGGAAAAAGCGGAAAGTGGGTAAGTGTAAGTCTCGGCTTTTTGCATCTAAGAATGCATCTACATTGGTCAAATCTTTCCAAACTGTTGCCTGATTGAAATCAACCAAAGCTATGTTTAAATCCATGACACAAGAGTGTAGAAAACCTAGTGCATCACTTAAATTTCTCCAAGTGAGAGAGTATTGTTGTTGGAAGAATCTAAATGTGACTCCTTCGTCAGTGCAACGAAGAGTGCAAAGAAATTCCATAGTTAAATATTTAGAACCTTCTTCCATGATATTCGCAAAAGTTTCCCAACCCATAAAACGAAAAATATGAGCAAATTCAGAATCCATACCTGTTTGGGCTAGAAGACCGGGATCGATCACGGAGAGTGTGAGTGAACTTACGTCCCTTCAACCGGGTTGTATCTTTTCTCTCATATTGGCCATGAAACTTGAGGTGTGAATCGGTTAACCTTTCTCCGCAGCGGGAGCTGGATGTGGTGGCACATCTTGCTCGGCTCATAACTCATCTCCGATGGTGCTCGGAAGATGACTCTTCAAGTTTCGAAGACTTCTTGATCTTCTCCCATGAATGATTTCGAGAAACTCATCCTGCAAAAGATTAATATACAAACAAAACAAACAAGAGACTAATGGAGGGGTTAGAATAAAAAGATATAAGTTATTTGTCCAAAGTTAGTCGTCCAGGGTTAGTCATCCAAAAAGAAAAATTGCAAGTTGTTTTATTTTTGACGTAACTTCCCTAGCAAAATTTTATCTTGATTACTCCATCGGGATAGCACCTCCACTAATTTCTCTAGTTTACTCTAATATTCTCAAGATCTTCTCCTCTCTCAAGAAAATATTTCTATTACTACTAAGCACTTCCTTCTTCTTTCTCACTTCTCTTTCTCTCTACTACCAAGCTCAAGGCTTCTGAATACTAGAACTTCGAAATGTAAGCTAAAATGTTGATCAAAGCAGTGTTGGTGTGATGAAGAAGCGAGGGATGAAGGGCCTTTTATAGAGGAGTTGGGAGCCTGGCGGCCGCCAGTGGTGATGGCGCCGGCCGCCATGGTGGTGGGCCTTCTCCCACTCACCTTCATGCAGCATATTGCTCACTCCAATGTCTTTGTTTTGAGTGGATTTTTGGTGGAAAAGATGGGCAGAGAGTGGTGCATGGTGGTAGGTGAGTTTGAGTGGTAATTGTCTTGTCCAAGTTAGGTATAATATGGAAGTTAGTGTATGACAAAAGGGACCCATCACCTAGTGACTCTATTTTTGTATTTTCAATATAAAAATGCAGGGAGTAAAAAAAATGATAATGTAAGAATAAATATTTTTGAGCCTCCACAATAAATATTTTCACAGGTTGTGAAACACCATAAAATTATTTATATGGGGCATAGGATTTTCTATAAGTAAATGCATAATAATAAAGTGTAATTATTTTATGACTCACCTTGGATAAATTTCCGTAGTTAAAGTCCTTAAACTGGGACTTCCCAAAATTTATTAATTATCAGATACTTCCTCCGGTTCCGGAGATGGTACCGATGATGGCTCTTCTTTAATTTCTGATTCAATCTTATTTGCTATCAAGCTGAGCTCTGATCTGGGTTTAAATACGAACTTTTCTTCTTTTCCATTTAAGTTGAATGTAATCTCTCCAAGCTGTGACATTGATATTTGCATTAAATTTGTGCTAAGAAAAAAGGTCGTCCAAGAATGATTGACACTCTGAGTCTGGTGGCATATCCAAAACTACAAAATCCACAGGTATAAAGAATCCTCTGATATTAACTGGTACATTTTCTCGTGATTCCCGAGGGATATCTGATTGATTGATCTGCCAATTGTAATGATATTGAAGTAGGCTCAGTCTTTGTGTATTTGAGTTTGTCAAAATTGTCTTGGGCATTACACTAACACTTGCTCCAAGGTCACATAGTGCTGTAAATTGATGATCTCCGATTGAGCAATTAATTCTTGGGTATCCCTGGATCGGTCATCTTATGTGGCAAAATATTAAGAATAGCTGCCTTTGCATTCTTCATTAACTTGATTACCTCCATAGTGGGTAATGGTCTTTTCTTGTTTAGAATATCTACGAGATACTTTGCATAGGTTGGAACTTGAATAGCATCTAGTAGAGGTATGTTGATGTATAATTTCTGAATCACCTCCACAAACTTTGTAAATTGATCATCCACTTGGGGTCCACGATTTCTTCTTGGATATGGTAAGAGATTTGTATCATGAAAGTCTAAGCGTCATTTGAGGTTCTTGAGTCAAATCTTCTATGTCATTATTTTCTTCTTCTACGATTGGTTGTACCACGTGTTTTGTTGTTGTTGGTGCCGGTGCCATAATAGGTGTCTGGATCTGCGGTTTCTATTATCCTTCTTGGGTCAACGGGATCACGTGTAGATTTACCTCTTCTTGTAGTAACATTATTTACCTGCTCATGGTTAGTGGCAACAGATTTTTGCAGCAAACAACTTTGCTATTTGACTTTCTATCTTTTTATTAAAAAGATGTTGATTTTTAAAAGCAACAGAGAAATTATTCATCTTAAGAGATATATCTTCTAAAAGTTTATCATTAGCAAAACACTTTTCAGAAAAGAGTTTCATAAAGCTTAGTTTGTTCTTGAATTAACTCTCTTAAAAGGGGTTGTCTAGTAATTTTACCTTGATACTTACCGGATAGTTTGATACATTTGTTGTAATCTTCGTTCTTGTGATTGAGTTGATGTAGAATTGTTGTGACCATGCTTGAATTTGATGCAGAATTAATATAGTCTTGTAAATCTTGTTTTTCCCTGCTTGTCTTTGGCTCTTTGTTCAAGCCAATTTAATAACACATCCATCTGGGTTGATAGTGCTTTTACTTCCTCCTCGGGATGTCTTCAATCGATGATAATATTGAGTGTCTTGATTCCGGCTTTGATTTTTCGATATCTTGTTCATGAGTGCTTCAGCTTTGTCAAGAGTGAGTGATAAAAATGATCCTTCTGCAGTTGCATCTAGTTGCTCTTGTGCTCTTTTGTGTTAATCCATGATAAAATCCTTGCATAAGCAACCAATCTTCTATTCCATGATGAGGGCAATCTGATATATATTCTTGTAAACGTTCCCATGCACTTGGGATTGATTCTCCTTTTCTCGCTGTTGGAAATTTGTAATTTTTCCTCGTAGGGTATTGGTTTTACCCGTGGGAAAGAACTTTGATAGGAAGGCTGTAGAACATTCATCCCAATTCTTGATTTCTTCTTTGTTGGCATAGAACCATAACTTTGCTTTCTCCTTCAATGAGAATGGAAATAAGCGAGTAATATGATATCTTGGGGAATATCCTTGGGTGAAAAAGTGTTGGCAATCTTAAAAATTCTGCAGATGTAAGCGTGCATCTTCGTAAATCCTTCCACTAAATGGAGTACCTTGTATCATGTTGATGAGGCTTGGCTTGAGCTCAAACTCAAGATCTTTAAGTTGAAGTGTTGGTCCCCAGATTTAATATCCTCCGTGCTAGGAGCGAAAAAACTCGTAGGGATTTTTCAGCTATAGCTTCAATAATCGATATATGCTCTCTTGATTGATTTGATTCTCGATAAATGAGGTGAATAAATTTCCAATTTGATAAACCCTGTATAAAATAAACAAAAGAAAAGACAAGGGTAAGCCTCGCTAAAAGAAGCTTCCTAATTTAGATTCTCTTCATAAGTTTCCATTTATTAATATGTCTAGCTAACTTTTATTTCCTCCCGACATGGCGCCGAGAAATGCTTGTTGGTAAATCTAATGTCACTATAACATAAGGTGGAGTTAATCTCACCCTAGGCCATATGCCATTAGAGAAACTCAAAGTGGTTCATCTCTTAACACTACTATGTGCTAGGTTGTCATCCCTAACAAGCAATGCTATGAAATGCAAAAGTGATACTTGTGATATGTGTTATATGCAATCTAATAAAATAAATATAAAAAGATCTATACCCACAAGCTTACGAGATATAAATACCATTGTTGTAGCATTTCACCGGGAGTAATCCAGGTTTTATCATTTATATTCTACCACAGGGAGGAATAATCTAAAGATGGGTACTAACATTATTAATAAGTGGCATACTTATGAGAGGTTCTGTTATTAGTGCTAACTTTAGCAGGGTAAGTCAATAATAAAGATATAATAATAATAGATAAAAGTAGGCAGAGGCATTACTCATAGAGATGGAAATAACTACTAAGTTAGACTTAACATAGGATTACTTTTAAGAGACAGAATTCATCTATAGCATTTAATCTACTAAGTCATTACATTCATTCTAAGGCATATGTTATCATGTATAGCATAGTAAACTCTAGATCATGTATCCGGACGACTATCAAGGAAACTCAAGAGCGAAACAAGATATTCCCCATAATCAATGTCCACGTGTCTTATATTCGGAGGGTGGACTCCAAAGGACTCAACAGGGCTATCACCCCCGCGATCTACCTCACGACGACCCGTAATATAAGGTGCATTTGCGTAGGTAAAGCATATATAAGCACCATGCTTACATAATTTCTACCACCTAACCCACTTTCGAGTATTGAATTAGGCGCTCTACAAATAGATACATATATCTATCATAAACTAAATCTATATCAATCATACTATTAGAATAAAGTAAGAACATAGCAAACAAACACATAATAACAATTAATAACAAAGTAATAGATATAAGATAAATCATACCGAAGTATTTGATGATCACGAACTACGGGTAGACACACCCAAACTCTAATTGTATCATGCGCTAATCAACTTGGATGAACTAGAACTAGATGAACTAGAACTAGAACTAGTAGCTAATCCTATTCTCACGGTGGTAACTCTCTCTTCTACTTACCGACTCTGTCTAATAATGATTATAAATGAAATTCATTGCTAGGCCCGGGGGTAGAGGGTCTTCTTATATAGTACTCGGCGATGAACGCCAACCCTTGGATCAAACCGACCTTCAACAACGGCGTAGATACAACCTCAAAGTCGGTAGTAAACCGACCTAGAAGTCTGAGGCTGACCAGGAGGGTCCCACCCGGTGGCCGGCCAAAATGGCTCATGCCGCGCCCGCCCCCCTGCGGTCTCCGGCCTCCGGTTTGTTCCGTGTGCTCGGTATCTTCTAGATTGTTTTAGTCCACTTTTCGGATTGAGTTGCTTCACGGTCAAGTTTGGTCTTCACAAGTCTTGTATAGGAACTTTCTCCATTATTCTACGCAATTACCTATTAAGTCCCCGAAATTACATAAATCACCAAAACTTGTGGAAATCATTAGTATAATCCTCTATTCTAAGTGTTTATTCAAATTATGTCCTTATTTCATCTCTTGTTGACATATAAAAATGGGTGATAACAGGTGTCAACGGGGGGCCCGTTCTTCTCCCCGGCCTTGGTTCTCGATCATCTTCTCGATGAGCGCTTACGCTTTCTCAACGGTGAGGGATAAGAACGCCCCTCCAAAGCAGCAAAGATCTATGTGGCCCTTCGATATGGTCGTAAGACCATTGTAGAAGTTCTAAAGGACGAGCCACTTCTCCATGCCATGGTGCGGCAAAGCGAGGATGTACTCTTGCGGCCTCTCCCACCCCTCTGGTATGGGTTCCATTCTTTGTCCCGGCTGAAAATTGGAAATTCTTGCCCGTAGGGCATTGGTTTTGCCCATTGGGAAGAACCTTGCGAGGAATGCGTGGAGCATTTACTCCAAGTCTTGACAGCCTCCTTGTCCTTGTAGAACCATTGCTTCGCTTTCCCCACAAGGGAGAAGGGAAACAAGCTAAGCCCGATTGCATCCGCTCAACGCCATGATGACGATTGTGTCGCACAGACTCCAAGAAGTTCGAGATGAGCATTTGCGTCCTCGCTTGGCATATCCACGTAATGGACTTGCTTGTACCATCGTGATGAGGCCAGTCCTTATCTCAAAGTTCTTGTCGCCCAAGTTGACACGGGGGCCAACTGGGACATTGCCCACGACGGGGACAGAGTAGTCACGGAGTGTCTTGGTGGCCATGAGTGTTGATGAAGATGGTACTTGGATGACAGTACAACCTCCTCGGGAGTGATGACGGGGAAGAGTGGCTCGAGCCCGACTCTTCCCTTCGCAGCCCCTCGGATCGTCGACGGTTATTCGGCAAGGTTGCGACAGTCATACACTATCCCTGTTTTCATCCACAAGGGGAAGAAAACAAAAAGAGTTAGTTTGCAAAGATTAGGGCTATCATCCATACATGTGGTTATGATCATCTTTATAAATATTTTTTTTTTTTTCTTTCTTTTAACCTTGCCTTCCCCGCAGCGGTGCTTAAATGCTTGTTGGCGTTTCTTAACGCAATCACTAAGAATAAATATTATCCTTAATGATAACGTCGAGAGAGCGTCAGGTGATAGATAAATTGAATATTGCAAGGGTCAACCCGCAAGCACACGGATCTATCATCGTAGCATTTCACCCGGGAGTATTCGGGTATCGTTCATTTATATTTTCCCATGGGAAGGCAGGTTTAGATTTAATATGATGATGATAGCCCACAATGTATGTATGGATAGCCACTAATCATGTACAGGGTAAGTGACAATAATATTGGAGATAGTGGTGACACACACACTTCTTGAGCACTAGAAGGAATAAATAGGAAATAACAAGAAAGGGAAAATCTATGTTGAGTTGGCTATTCTAATATCGCCAATGCATCAGACTATAGTCTACATATGTCATTCATGGTTCATTGCGAGAGATGGGCTAAAGTGATGAGGAGATGCCCTACGGCGGTATATGCCGGCTAAGGTGACTTGATAAGACTCCAACCCGACACCCCGGACGTGGAGGAGTGCGTAGGGACTAACGTAGAGTCGTCACCATCCGCCGCCTACCTCACTACCGTGGGATGCCGGCAATTCCCGTGATGATTCTCTATAGACCTAAGCACCACGCTTACGTTTATAGAAAACTACCTAAACCCCCTAGGTACCCCGACCCTACGGATCGACATGGCAAGAGTAAAGGTAAACCCGAAGGTACACCAGACCATCACCCGAGCTTAGTTCTACTACGTTCCAAGAACGATATATGATTCAATTAGCCTAAAGTTAGTCATGTTAAATTTCACATCATACTAACTATACTCTAGTTGGCACAATATGAATATAACATGAGGATAACTATACTCTAGTTCATATGCATTGCGATATAAATAATGAGACTTGAATAAAGGAAAGAACTTCATAGTAAATTACCAAAAGATCCTTCCAAGGAGACAAGCCCTCCTTGAAGCTTTGCCTAACTCGAATCCTACTACTAAACTAATGAAGTGGAGAGAGTAGAGCTCAAGGTGAGGATGTAACAATGTGTAATGTGTTGTGTGTGAGTGTGTGTGTTACAAGTGAGGAGTGCCTCTCTTTATATAGTGGAGAGGAGGAGGGAATGGAGGGCTCTCCTTGCTTCGAGGTGTTCTTGGCGGGAACGAAACCTTGCACCGCATGCAACCGCCGAAAGTGAAAACCGCTCCAAACCGCCAGAGAAAGGGCGGGAACAGAGGGCGAAAATTTGCGCCGATCGCCGCAAATCTTTGGCCGCCCCCCGGCTGGGCCTCCCGCCCCGCCTTATCCCGCTTGCGCGTTTTGTCCTTCAAATGTTGGGCCTATAATGGTGCATGAGCCAAATTGTGCGTGGGTTTGGTCCTCTTGATTGATCCACTCCTTGGCGCCTTTTATTCAATACGCTTTTCTAATTTATTTGACGACTTTTGTGCCTGTTTCCACTCTTATACCCGCAAAACATAATTTCTACGAATACAAGTGGAACTAGGTTAGAAGTAAAGGTATATGTAACATAAGTTTGCCCCTTTCTCATGAATTGGATAAAGGTTGGTGGTATAATATACTCGATAATGACCGCCAACAGTGTCCT
This sequence comes from Hyparrhenia diplandra, assembly GCA_015847255.1. Classification (NCBI taxonomy): domain Eukaryota; kingdom Viridiplantae; phylum Streptophyta; class Magnoliopsida; order Poales; family Poaceae; genus Hyparrhenia; species Hyparrhenia diplandra. The sequence goes on from JADLZK010011669.1 coordinate 2,022,559, forward strand.
GCCTCCTCACGGCTTCTGGTTCCTTCTGGTGTCCTCTAGTACCTTCTAGAATGTTTTAGTTCACTTTTTTCGGGTTGAGTTGCTTCACGGTCAAGTCTTGTCATCATATGCCTTGTATATTCGGAACTTTCTCCATCTTTCTCTGCATTTATCCGTTAAGTCCCCTCGAAATACATAAATCACCAAAACTCGTGGAATTTATTAGTATAAACCTCTAAACTTATTATATATTCAAATTATGTCCTTATTTCATCTCTTGTTGACATATAAAAGTATAGGATAACAGGTGTCAACATCGCACCAACAAAGACAAGATAATCGTGATGCAAGCACCTGCTGCTAGTTCTCCTATGGCACTAGATAATGTGCAAGAGGAACCCTGGTTTACTGAGGATCCTATAGAAAATGATGCCACACACCGAGGGGAGCTAGAACAACCTCAAGCTGAAAATGTACCGAATATTGAGGCCCCTAGAAGGTCTCAAAAGAGTCGAAATCTGCGATTCCCGACGACCATGAAGTATATGCCCTAGAAGAGGGTCAAATGGAGGGTGATCCCACATCATTTGAAGAAGCCATGAGAAGTTTATCATTCTTCCGGAAAGTGGCTTGAGGCCATGAATGAAGAAATGAAATCAATGAGTTCCAATGAAGTTTGGGACTTAGAAACAATTTCTAAAGGAGCCAAAAACAAGAGGGTCGCAAATGGGTCTACAAGACGAAATATGACTCCCAAGGGAATATAGAAAAATACAAAAAGCCGCTTGTGGCAAAAAGGTTTCACACAGAGAGAAGGAATTGATTACAATGAGACACTTTCTCCGTCTCTAGTAAAGATTCTTTCAGGGATCATTATGGCCTTAGTGGCACATTTTGGTTTAGAGTTACATCGGATGGTCAGTAAAGACGGCTTTCCTAAATGGGGATTTGGAGGAAAATGTTTACATGGCACAACCGAAAGATTTTGTTGTGAAAGGGAAGGAAAATATGGGATGCCGTCTAAAAGAAATCTATTTATGGATTAAAGCAAGCCTCTAGACAATGGAACTTGAAGTTTGATCAGACGATCAAAAGGTTTGGATTTAAAGAGAATGTAGAGGACAATTGTGTGTATACAAAGTTTAAGAATGGGAAATAAATTTTCCTGATCTATATGTTGATGATATTCTGCTTGCAAGTAGTGATGTTGGTCTACTACAAGAGACAAGGAAATTCTTGTCCTCTAAGTTTGATATGAAAGATCTCGGTGAAGCCACTTATGTTCCGGGGATAGAAATTCACCGAGATAGGCGCAAGGGGGTATTGGGACTGTCTCAAAAGGCTTACATTGAGAAAGTCTTAAAGAAATTCAGTATGCACAAATGTAGTGCATCACTTACTCCTATAGTCAAGGGTGAAAGATATGGGGAACATCAGTGCCCTAACAACCAGTATGGACGTGATCACATGAAAAATGTTCCATACGCTTCAGCTGTCGGAAGCTTACAGTACGCACAAGTGTGCACGCGCCCTGACTTAGCTTTTGTGACCGGGTTACTTGGCAGATTTCAGAGTGATCCAGGACCAGAACACTGGAAATTGGTAAAGAAAGTCTTGCGGTATTTGCAAGGTACGAAAGGCCTCATGTTGACATATAGAAGATCTGATTCCCTAAAGATATTCGGATACTCAAATTTAGACTGCGGTAGATGATAGAAAATCCACGTCTGGATATATCTTCACTCTCGCAGGTGGAGCTATTTCGTGGAAAAGCTCAAAACAAACCGTCACTATACATCGCCCACAATGTATGCCGAAGTTTGTTGCTTGTTATGAGGCAACGGGCAGGTGAACGGCTAAAGAAGTTCATGCTCGGTCTAAAAGTGGTTGACGACATCCATGGACCACTAAAGTTGTACTGCGACAATGAGCCAGCAGTAACATATGCTCACAACAATAAGTCAAGTGTTGCTGCCAAACACATTGACATAAAGTATTATGTTGTGAAAGACAAAGTCTGGGATAATGTAATAAGTCTTGAACATATAAGCACTTTGTAGAAAGATGTTAGCGGATCCGCTTACAAAAGGTTTACCACCCAACGTGTTCGAGAGAATATGTAGCCGGCATGGGTTTAAGCGAAAACCCAGTAATTCCTAGACTATAAACGCCCAAAGGTTATCTATTATCGAATAGATACGCACATTGTAGCAGCCTAAATCTATCGGCGATTGACCGTGACAATGAAGCTCATTCTATGTGCCGATCTATGATGAAATAGGTAAATATCAGAAAGGTAAAGTTATGAGAGGAGATCAAGGGGAGATTGTTAGGATGATCTCCATAGGCCCAGTCCAACGACTAGGCCCACCTTGGTTCTCGCGCTCGATCGGGGCACCCGGCCCAAGATGGCTGGTGGGCCCCTATCACCGCCATATTAAATATGTGGGGAGCCGGCAAGGCTCGAGTCACAAGGTTCCCTGAGCTGTCACTTCCCCAACCTACAAACCCTAACACCAATCTTAGAGGGTGGCGCTGAAAGTGACGGAAGTCTGCCGCCGCCATCGTGATCGCCGGACTGACGGCGACCCCACTACACCGACTCCTTTCCAATGGCCGATGGATCCAGCCTCCTCTGCTCCCCCGCACCTCCGACCGGATCCGTATGGCATCCCTCCTCTCCACCCCCGATCCCTACTGCTGTGGTGCTTCTCTCTTCACCTCTAGTAGTTCGCCTAATAGGTAATGATATTCCCAATTCAATCACTAGATTCACTCACTGGTTACCTCCCTAGTCGATCCTATATTCTAACACTGGGCAGTCCTGCCAGCGCTCCAGTCCGGCCACTGCTGGCTCCCATAGCTAGCTTAGTCCCACAAACAAACGATCAACGGTTTCTTTATTTTAATCACGCCTAAACGCGTTTTTCATTAAGCAGAAATAAGTTTTTGTAATACACAAAATAGAAGACAGCAAACCCGTGGTTACCCAAGCCCACCCGACAACAACTCGCACACGGTTATAATAAAAAAATACCGACTAAAAAATGGACAATCCGAAACCTACACCTCGTCCTCTAGCCCCCGGCGTGACTAGATCCATTGTTGTTGTGTTGAAACGCCCAGCCAAAAAAAGTCCGACAACGCTTCTTCTTCCGCCGGACCAAGACGACGTGTCACGGAAGGCGGCCTTGAATTTGCTTTAGCTTCCGGCTGGGTGTCTGGCGAGAGAGTGGGCCCTCTAGCCGCAGAGGTTGGTTGAGTGCAACGACAGGTCGTTGGTGTCGGGCTCGGCCGCGGCCGGGCCATCGCCGGAAGGGCGCGTGCAACCGCGATACAACACCGCTAGCAGTCGCCTTTTGGCCAACGGCAGGTTGCGGCCAGGACCCGCAACCTCAAGCGAGGCTCGGGTCCGACCACGGCGGCGACACCCACGCCTACCTCCGCTTCGCCGCCGCCGCCGCTGACGCCCTCGCTTCGACACTTTCACCCTCCATGTTGTCGCCGATGAGAACAAATGCCCTGGAAGAGGAAGCAAGCAGGCGTGCTTCTATGGTAGGGACGCCGCGTCATGTTCGCCAGCCCTAGCTTGGCTGGCTGCGCACCCACCACGGGCTCCTTGGCAGCGATGCACCGGCCAGCATAGACCGTTGGAGGCGCTAGGGAGGTGTCCGACGTTGGAGGCGCCCGGACTCCGGCGACTGCTGACCTCATGAAGCTGCCTCGAGCTAGCCACAGCGCTGCCTAGAACGAAACCCATGAAGGCATAGATATGGTGCTGGGCAGTGAGGATCTAGTGCTGGATGGCGTGGGGAGGCAGCGGATGGGGCGGAGCTGGGCTGGGAAGGTTCCGGTGAGGGGAGGGCGAGGCGGAGCTGTGGGTCTGGAGGGTGGGGGTCGGGAGGCATGACGGTTCGGTGGATTATTACGATCAACAGTTTCGATTACCTGAAACCATTAGGCCTTCTACAGTGTTGCGTCTGGTGCATGAATAGGAGAGAGAGAGTATTTTGGCACCACTATGCACTATGACATGTGATGCTAGCTTTAAGTGATGCTTAGAAAACTGGGAGCGGTGAATGTACATTCACCGGTGCTAAGAGAACAGAGAACTATTTTTCCATAGCCGAACGGAGGAAGGGAACAAAAGGTGTTGCCTGACTAAAGAGATAAGTACCTGCTTTTTTATTGCATGACTAAAGAGATAAGTACCTGTTTTTTTATTCATGTGGGCCCAATTTTTCTAAATAGCACCGATGCTCTCCTCTCTACACACTGCAGCCCTACAAGAACCGATGCCTGTTATTTTTGTTGGGCCTATATTTTTTTCCCTAGCATAACTGCACACTAAAGAAAGTCTTAGGCTATCTGCACTCATCGTGCTTTAAATACATCCTTTAAAAGGAATATTCTATGCTGGTCATCGAGATTCTCTCCTCTATACTCAGTTCTTCCGCACTCATCCATACTTTATCTGTTACTCTATAGCAAGTTGGGACCACCCACACATATGATTTTTTTACATCCCTCTCTCTGTCCCCGTTCTCCCGCGTAGTGAGCTTGTTCCCCTGCTCGTGGCTCAGTGTCCAGGACCCCGACGCCAGGTGCGTGCCTACGGTGCCCAGCCATCGCCACTACTACAATAGCTTACTATAAGAACGCCAGCCGTTTACATTAGGGGCGGTTCACTTTTCGAGGCACCCCTATAGTGTGCGGCCGGGTCGAAAGCCGAAAGCAGCCGCCCTAACCGAAGGCAAGTGATAGGGGACGGCCGGTGTTACGAACTGCCCCTATTGTTAGTGGGGCTGGCTCGATATCCCGCCCCTATTTGTGTCAGATGCGGGCGGCTGGTTCTAGAACCGCCCCTATAGATAAGGCCGAACCAGCCACCTTCTTCCACCTCGGGACACCCACTCAAACTCGAGAAAAAAGGTTGGGAGGCCTTGGGCTCCTCCCAAAAATTGCTCTACTAAGGGGGAAGGTTTTCATCTCAAATCCTTTGGTGGGGAGGCTCAAAAGGTAAGAAAATGCTATTCTTACCACTTAATTCAATTTTTAATGGTTGGTTGTGGAGTAATTTAAATTTTGCTTTGCTCTCACTTTTTATGGTGCTTGAGCTTTATATGGAGCAAACTAGAGCTTAGGTTTGGAAGTGCTAGTGGAGATTAGTAAGAGTATTGAATTAGACCCATTTTTTAGTGGCTCTTACATGTGATTTTAGTGGAGTAATAAAATAGGTAGGGTTCATGTGTTCATGGTTGATGAACATGTGTGTGCAAATGCTATTATTTTTTTTTCTAAAATTTTCTAAAATGATAATCTATTAGTGTGTGCTACAACTTTGATATTAATGCATTTATTAATTTTAACCATTTAGGGTTTGACATGTATATGTATTTATATATCCGACTAATTAGTCATTTGATGTATTTTCTTTCTTTGTTGTACTAAAGGATGGAGTACAGAATGATTGGATGTATGTCACGTTAAGGTGGAAGCAAGGTTTTCGTGACGAGCTGAATAAATTTATGGAATCCGAGAATCATGCGAAGACATTGAAACAGATTCAATAATATGCCCGTGCCATGATTGCAAGAATGAGATAGCATATAGAGATGTGAAGACCATCGGACAACATTTGATTACACGAGGATTTGTTGCGTATTACACAACTGATTCATCACGGTGAAAATGTTGTTGGTGACGCCGACTTCGACGATCTAGGAGATGACCCCAAAAACCCTAGAGCGCTTCTCTCAAGATGCGGTGAAGCTTCAAATAGAAAGGAACCCCGAGCCCGACAAAGGAACTACGCGATGGTGATGCATGGTTGGCATGGTATGGACACAAATGTCATTGATGGTACAGGGGAAAGGTGACGTTGATGATGATGTCGTAAGCACGTGAAGGGGATGAAGATGACGATGATTATTTGGATGAAATGCTTAATGCCATTGGACCGTAAATATTGCGGAAGAGCGTGAAAGGTATAGAGAACCTAGAGAGGGTGAGAGCAAAGATCGAAGGAAACTGTGTATGGTGTTGAAAAGGGTTGTCCGACACATCGTGACGCTACTATGTTTTGTGGTTGAGCTGTTGATCTTGAAGGCTAAGTACGGTTTGTCGGACTGTAGTTTCAATGTTTCATATGTCTCCTGTCATGGTTGCCGCCACAACCAAACTCGCACTGGCCAATACCTACCAAGCAAAAAAGGTTATAAGTCCATTAACAATGGGTGTTGAAAAGATCCATGCATGCCCGAACCATTGTATCCTTTTTTCGTGGCGACACGTTCAAGGGACTAGATAAATGTCCTAGGTGCGGAGCTAGTCGGCACAAGAACAACAATCTATACAACGGGACGTGACCTCCATTGGAAACAAGAGGAAGAAGGGTGGGAAAAAGCCAGACAGATTCTAATCTCGAAAAAGGACACTCCCTTAAGAATTGATCCGGTAGAGAAGAGTTCCCGCCTTGGTAATGTGGTACCTGCCAAAGTGACCGACCGCTTGAGGCGAATCTTCCTAAACCCCAAAGAAGCCGCAATGATGACATGGTGCCAAGATAGATGATGATAAGATTGCACACCCGCCCGATGGTACTTTCGGTGGCAAAACTTTGATAATAATCACAAAGACTTCGCCAAGACCCAAGGAATGTACGGTTTGGGTTAAGCACCGATGGAGTGAATCCCTTCAATGAGAGGATGATGATCGACCATAGCACTTGGCCAGTGATCTTGACCATGTACAACATCCCAACGCACTGCGCAGTACCGAGAAAGTACCTTTTTCCTTACCGTTCTCATTCAGTCCAAAAACAACCGTGCATTGACATTGATGTGTTTATTGAGCCCGTGTTGCAAGAATTCGAGAATCTATGGAAGAAAGGGGTGTCGATGTATGATGCGTTCTGAAAGGAGGAGTTCTTATGTCAAGTCATAATCATTGTTTCTATCAATGACTATCCCGCGATGTTTGCTTTGTCTGGACAAGTCAAAGGGAAAACTTGATGCGTAGTCTGCTTGGATGGTACTATATGGGTGTATCTAAATGCATCCAAAAAGGTGGTTTACTTGGGCAATCGACGCCACTTAAAGACAAATCACAAGTACCAAAGCATGAAATACAAACACTGGTTCGACAACATCAGAGAGACTAAAGACCCTATGGAGAGACGCCAATATGGACAACATGTGTTCAAAATGGTGAAAAACTTGCACATTGTCTACGAAAAGAAGAATCTAGATGGGACGAATACAGATCGAAGTACACCTCCTATCGAAGGCATACCTTTCAAGAAACAATCCATCTTCTTTCAGTATCTCGAATATTGGCCAGAGTTCAAGGTTCCCCATGCAATTAATTCTATGCACTTGAAGAAGAATGTCTTTCAAAGTACCATGGGTCCGTTGATGGACAATTTAATAAGTCGAGGGATGGTCTAAATTCATGAAAAGACATGGTGCAGCTAAATGTGAAGCCCGAGCTTCACCCTGTACTTGAGAAGAATGGAAAATACACCCTGCCCGTGGCTAGCTTCAACTTGACCCAAGAAGAGAGAAGGGCTATATGCACTTACCTAAAGGCGATCAAAGTTCGACCGGGTTTTCAAATAACATCAAGAAGCTAGTGTCCATGAAGGACACGGCCAATAACACACTACAAGACTCATGATTGTCATGTAATGCCGACGGTGTTCCTACCTATTGTGATCGTGGTTATAAAGCCGTAATTCTTGAAAATGGCCATCACTCGCAGTGCTACTTCTTTTTCGAAGATATCCCGTAAGATGATTGGTAGGAAAGAGCTTATGAACTACATGATTTTCACGGTGGAGACACGCCTAGAGATATGTATGCCTCCCCGCTTATTTCGATATAATGCCACATCTCATGCTTCACATGGTTCATCGATAGAGGCACTAGGCCCTTGCTACTTGCATGAAATGTGGTGCATTGAGTGATTCATGTCGATTCTAACTTGATTCGTGCATAATCGAGCATATCGAGAGGGCTCCATGATTGAGGGTTACAAGATCAAGAAGTCGCCGAAAGTCTTTGTCAAGAGTGGCTAAAGTACGTAGAGAGGGTTTGGTAAACGCGATTCACGCCATACGGGTAGGTTGGTTGGGAAAGGCATCCGGGAGGAAAGTATTCGTTGACCAAGAATATAAACAAGTGAGTCAGCGAGACATACGGTGTGTTAAAGAGTTCCGCTTATGCGACCGCATACATTGATTACCACTTGGCTCTCATTACGGAAAGGCAGGAATGGCCGCCGGATGACTGGGTCACAAAACAAAGACAGGAACAATTAACTTCATGGTTGAGGGACCAAAACATACCGTCTAGGGAAACCAAGGATGCTATTACCAAGAACAAAGTTAGCATTAGGGCCATCGAGACAAGTCACCACGTGGCAAGCATACGACATTAATGGGTACACATACTATACCTATGTGAAGGATAGTAAATGTGTGAACCAAAAACAGCGGGGTTCGAGTAGAAGCTATCAACAACAACAACCAAAGGATCACATACTTTGGCATCATTGAAGAAATATGGGAAATTGACTATGGAATGGAAGTGCGTGTGGCCGTGTTCAAATGTCACCGGATGAAAGAACACCAACGAACGAGATCGGGTTGAAAGTCGTTAACCTCGGTGATTTAGGCTAGCAACAGACCCCCGGGTCATCTCTTGGATGTAGAACAAGTTTTCTATTTACCCTACCCGATCGATCCCGACAAGCCAAAGAGGAAGAAAATCAAGCATGTCATTATCCCCGGGAAACAGCGCAGATTATCGGAGTTGATGGCATCAAGGATGTTGATGAGCACAATGGTTATGCTGAAATACGCTTATTCACGTGCACTTTCCAAAAAAGATCGAAGCCTGTTGAGAAAAAAAGTTACCCAAAGACATATTGCCATGGGAGCGAAAAGGAGTCAAGCGCAAAGAGGTCACTGCTGTGGAGTTAGCTAGTTGTTAAACGTGTGTGTTTGTAAACTTTATCCATGTATGAGTGAGACTACCTTTATGTATGTGTGAGACTACCTTTATTCATGTAAGAGTCAAACTACCTTTTATGTATGTGTGAGACAACCTTTATTTAAAAATTTGACTTGGTCAAACTTGGTCAATGTGGACGAGAGATGTGTCCGGTTAGAAGAATGATTATCAAAACTTCATCGAACCCAAAAATGTCCTACATATAGATTGTAGGTCTTGATGAGTTGAACAAAGTTGGTATTCGTGGACTTTTGAATTCTAAGCCATCTAGGGCTCCGAAAAATAAAAAAAATGACTAAAATTTTTGAAATTCAAATCCAAATGTGTCAAAATTTGTCAAATCTAAGGTATTTATAAGGTAAGAAATTTTTTAACCATGATTTATTAATTTGAAGCATCTTATTATTTTTTATTTATCGATAATATATTTATAAGATAAAAATAAAATTGTTTCAATTTTTAACAACATGCACTTGGGGGGGTTGGTGATCTAGCCGCCCCTAACAAGGGTCACTATAGAGGCGGCTCCATCAGAACCGCCTTACCGCGGCACCCTCATATATATACCCGAGGCGATTTCAGAGCCAAAAATTTTCTAAGTCTTGGGCGCGATTTCTTCCATCGACGCCAGAGGTCGCCGAAATTTTTCCCCGACGCCGCCGCCGCCGCCAAATCCTCCCCGCCGCCGCCCCAATCCTCCCCCTGTGGCCGCCGCCGATAGTCGCCGACGCCATCACTCCTAACCCCTAGCCGCCACCGCCGCCGCGACGTAACCCTAGCCGCCGCCGCCGGTGCCGAAAGCACGCCACCTTCCTCGCCCCGCCCCCGCCCCCGGACCCGCGCCCCCCGTATTCCCCTCGCATCGAGGGGCCGCTGCCGTTTTTTCCCCGCCCGCCTTCCCCACCGCTTGAGGGTCGCCGCCACGGATCGAAAGTAGCCGGTGGGTGGCGCGCCGCTCGCCGCCCCCCCCTTCTATGTACGGATCCGGCCGACCTTGCTATTGCCGGTGGTGCCCGCGCCGGTGAGTTGCCGGTGGTGGTGGTGGTGGTGCCTTGGAGTTGCCGGTGCCGTGACGCGCCTCGCCGGGTGGTGGTCGCCGGGCGCCCGGAGTTGCCGCTGGTGCCCGTGAGCCGCCGCCGGTGGTGGTGCCGGAACCGCCGTCGCCGCCGCCGGGTGCCTCGCCGCTGTGGTGAATTGCTGCTACCTCTCGAGGTTTGCTTGCCGTGGTGAATTGCTGCCTTTTTGTGAACTCATGTGAGGGATTAGTCTTCGCCATGATGCATTTTTTTTTTTTGAGCATGCCACGCCTATGATTTTTGATTTTGGGTCGATTTTGAGCTATTGCCACTACCTATGATGCATATTACTCTAATTTCTACCGCGGATGCCGCATATATTAGCAAGTCGGGCCGTGTGAATCATGTTATTAGCTAGCATGCCACTACCTATGATGCATATTACTCTCACTAAAAATTCCTATGTTTAACTCTTATAAGATTTTGGCATCAAAGTTTGAAAACAAATTGAAGTCCCTCCATTTTGGCACTAACTTTTGAATCATCAATTTTGAAATGAAAACAAATTGAATTCATTTGTTTGTCGTGGTGAATTGTCGCTACCTCCGAGGTTTGCTTGTCGTGGTGAATTGTCGCCATGTTGTGAACTCTTGTGAGGGATTAGGTGCTGCCTATGATGCATTTTTTTTGAACCGAGCATGCCACGCCTATGATTTTGGATTTTGGATCGATTTTGAGCTATTGCCACTACCTATGATGCATATTACTCTAATTTCTACCCGTGGATGCCAAATATTAGTTAGATGGTCGTGTGAATCCTGTTATTAGCTAGCTAGCATGCCACTATTTAACACTTGGTATTTGGAGCACATGTATTTGGAGCTGTTTTTTCTTTAATCTCTCTCTCTTTATCACTTTTAAATGGGTGCAGCTTTGTATTTTCTTGTCGTTGATGGGGTCAAATAATTAGTGGCATTTTAATTGAGCAATACTAAGTGGAATATGAAGTAATGATCTTTTTATACACTTGTAAAACTTAGTGCTGAGGTAGTGGCATATGCAATGATGATCTTTTTTATATACTTTGTAAAACTAATTGCCGAGGCAAAGGGCATAGGCAATGATGCAAACCCTTTTAAGCTAAGGCGGCGACTATGATGATTTTAAGGCCCTATATATTGTAACATTCTAAACTTGGATGACTTTTAGAAGCAACCAGTTTAGAATTGATGAAATGACAAAGGGGCAAATCTGAGTGAACTTTGTACACAACTACTCTAATTGTCTACATAACTACTCTATTTGGCATTATATTGTGCTCTTTGTTTTTATATGCTCACCGTCCTAATCCTGCTCACTATTTTTTCTATATGGTCACTATCCTTATGATGTATGGTGCCATGGCAGTTCTATATGCTCACTGTCCTTATGATGTATGGTGCCATGGCAGCAGCTAAGCAGAAGCTCTCTCTCTCTCCCTCTATAGCCTCCCTCTAGCTTCTCTTCCCACCCACTCTTCTCTCACCTTCACTCTTGGCTTCTCTATGCCGCCATCATCATGGCAGCAGCTAAGCTGAAGCTCTCTCTCTCTCTCTCTCCCTCCCTCTAGCCTCCCTCTAGCTTATCTTCCCTCCCTCCACTTCTCTCCCACCTTCCCTCTTGGCCTCCTCTATGCTGCCATCATCATGGCAGCAGCTAAGCTGAAGCGCTCTCTCTCTTTCCCTGTAGCCGCTCCTCTGGCCTCTCTCTCTCTCTCTCTCTCTCTCTCTCTCTCTCCCTCCCTCTAGCCTCTTCTACCTTCTCTTCCCTCCACTCTTGTCCTACCTTCTCTCTTGGCTTCCTCTATGCTGCCATCATCATGGTAGCAGCTAAGCTGACGGCGTGCGGTGAAAAATTTTGGCAGCCTGACGGCGTAATTTGGGTTGGTTCGCGCCTAGGCGTAATTTGGGTTTTTAGATTTGTCCTCCTCTCCTACCTTTTTGTATTTGTCCTCCTCTCCTCCTTTGGCAGTACCTGCCATTTTCTACTCTCATCTTCTCTATTTTGTCGATGATGAAATTGTCACATTCCATAAAAAACATAACCTGATGATCATGAACTTGTGAGGAACTGGCCATCATTGCTAGCCGCCCCTACATTACCTTCATTACCTTTTCTATTCTGATGCCTTTATGCTCGAAGTTCATGATTAAATGATGATTGACATGTATCGAGGCCTCTAATGTTTCTACTACTAGTTTTTTGCTCGATGATACAAAAGGGTAAACTGAGACTACATGATAGTGAACCCGCTAATTTGAGAGCAAACCACTACTGGCATTTTTATTCCTTCATGAAACTAGGACCCTACTGGCATATCTAATACCAAATCTTTTTTTTGTTAGACTAAATCAGAAAATGTCCCCGACAAGAGATAGTGCAGCCTGTAGCCCTGAGCACGGGTAAACCTTTTGAAGAGGGAGAGCCTCATGTCATGAGTTTCGACGAGTTCCACAATCGGGTTAGACAAGAGTATAGCCGGGATGAAAGATACAATTGATCCGTTCGTGGAGCAGGGAGAAGAGGAAAGAGAAGGAGATGATGACGATGACTCTGATGAAGATGATGACGACGATGGTTCTGAGGAGGGATATGTAAGTCCCGAGGATCCTTTCCCACCACGTGAACCCAGGCATAGGCCAACTGAGGACGACCTGGACAAAGACTTTCACCCGGAGGATGAGGTAGAGACAAAGCCTTAGTAATCAATTTTTGCTAATGCTTTTATCATGTCACTACCATTAACACTTTGGCCTCCCGTGTACATAGGTCCATGATGAATCTCCTCCAAAACGACAATGTCGGGCGTCCGTGATGTTTCGTTAAAGGCACTGCAGAGGAACAAAGAGAAGAGGCACGGGCCACAGAGGTGAACAATACCGACTCTACTCCCGAACCCCAGGACACGACCACAACCTCGGCGCCAAAGAGGAAACGAGAAGGGGTAAGAAAACGAAACCAAGATCCCGACAAGGACGTGGTCTATGTGATAACAGAGGTCGGTCCGGGAGGGGACATCCGTCACCGAGAAGATGAGGGCAAAATTCCATAATTCGATGGGTGCCCTTGTAAGAGATCGCTTGAACCCGCCTATCCCATCATGGCCAGAAATACCGGATGAGACAAAGAGAGGCCTATGGAAGAAGCTATTAGTCAATTTTAGGTTTCCATCTGGTACCGAGGAGGACGTGAAACGTCAAGCCTTTAGGACAATGGGGGAGATATTCCGACGCTGGAGGTGTGAGCTCAACACCAAATATATCCAAAGGGCAAAAACGCCATTTCACAAGTATGTGAGAATAACTCAAAGTCAAATGGACGACCTTGTGGCTCAAAAGACTACGGGCGGAAGCATTGGCCCCTCGCGTGCCAGAATAAATGAAGCTAGCGAAGAAGAACATACACCCTACCCATTTAGGTTCCGGTGGATACTTTGCAGCAGAAAAGACTTTCCGGAAGAGGGACGAAGAGGCGGAAGCAGCTGGGATTCCTATGCAGAATTTGGGGCTACACTCAAGGAATTGGATACATGCCAGGAGTACCGCATCGTCCGGTTCTTCCCTTAAGTTTGACAAACTGGAGACTGAAGAGGTAGTATCAAAGATGTTGGAATACGGTCAAGGAAAGGAGAAGGGCTCATTCGTACCTTCCAGAGAGAAGGACGAGCTAACACTTGCCTTGGGAAACGCCGAGCACCCTGGGTGCACCAGGGGCATAGGGAAAGAACAACCTGGAGACATGACTTTGAAGAGGACCGACACACATATAAGAAGCATGGTAGAGACCTAGTGTCGGAACTTGAAAGCACAGTCATGGCCATGGTAGCGAAGGCGCCGAGAAAAGAGGGTTGTCCGCGAACCCGCCGTGTCAACTTGTAGTAGTTGGGAGCCCTCCGGACGTTCCTAGCAGCCAAGGTTCCACGCAGGCACAACCCCCATCGATCGAGATATGGGAACCAACTAGTTGCAACTTGGTGGTTCTCGTTGGAAGGGCTTAACATAGTGAAGGTTGCCGCGAACGGGTGTGGCACTACACTAGGGTCGAGGTGCATACCGTGGAGCCCCATTACATGGATTATACGCTTGAACACCCGACTCGAGGGATTGGACCAACTCGGGCAAGTGATTCGACAGTTCATCCTCTAGCACAAACGAGACATCGTATTAACTGGTTCTTCGCCTCCCCCACCCAATTATCCATCATTTCCACGGCTAGAAGGAGTTATGGAGGAGGGGGAGATACTTTCACCAACACGTGACGAAGAAATGCCCGAGATGCCACACTCCCCTACTCATGACCGACAAATGCCCGAGATGCCACACTCTTCTCCACGCCCTACGAGCCTGGTGCCTCCAAAAGAAACTCCGGCTTGAAACAGAGGTGCCTCCGAAAGAAACTTCGTGGTGAAGAGCAACAAAGAAATTCCAAAGCCTTGCAGCTTTCGCCAGGGGGCCTTTCGCATCGAACAAGTTATGGCATCAAAGGATGTATGGGAGGAATCGGAGCTTAGGAAAAAAAACATCCAATCCATTGCAGGCCCGCTTTTGTGCCGATGAAGGACGCCTCGTTGGTGTCCGTGTGGTTCGCCCATGATCAGTTCAAGCCTCGGAACCAAGTCAAAGAAGTACCGTGACAAAGCTTCGAACCTACAATCACCCAAGAATCACTTTTCGCGCCAAAAGTATCCCGATGTTGGAAGAATCGATAGTCAAGGAACTGCCTCGAAAAATTATGAAAGAGGCAAGTTATTCCTATCAAACGATATCATGCGTAAGATGCCATGTGGAATGAAAAGTTTCATGATTGGTACCGGTTGGTATCCGAGAGGACAGACATAACCACGATAACATTGGCCTACCCCAATGGTCTTTTTCGGTGGACCCGGTGGTGATATTGCCTTCGAATTCAGCGACATGCATACATTGTATCGCCTCGGTTCAATGGACATTAATCTAGTTCACACCTACCGCGTGTAAGTCCTTTTTCTCTTAATATGGTATGATTGTGATATTTTGATAATGTTGTAACTAACCTAATCGATCTCTTTTTAGTATGCAAGCGCACCTTGCAAAAACAGGTTCCGTGTTTGAGACATGCGCATTTGGATCCTCGACAAATAGCACACAAGCACACTTTGCATATCCTAAGCGATGGAAACCGGATGGCAAAGAGTTAGCGGGTGGAGAGACCGTGGAGGAGAAAGAGAAAATCCCGAAGACGGCAATGAAGGACGAGGCCACTAAGATGGCGGCATACTTAGCCGTGGCAATCAAAAAAATCTCAAAACAATCATAGTATATGGCTACCATACAACTTCGAGTAAGTTCAATTTGTACATAAAGCTTTTCGAATACATATTATACATAAAATGAGCTTATCGTTTTCCTATGATTGAATTTATGCAAGAACCACTCGGATCGCTATATGTCTCGAAGTCGGGCTCGGCGTTGCGTGGGTTTTGGATTCACTACACACCGACGGCAAATTATTCCGACTTCATAGCGATTCTCAAATCGTATGCATAACGACAATCCTGTTATATGTTTGAATATAACCTCCTAACTTTTTGTTAGATACTAACATGTTGTATTTGTCAAAATCGATTTCAATAGGGGTGTACCGTTGGTATGTTAAAAAGTTAAATGGGAGACATCTTCCCAAAATGAAGGGTGAGCTGTAAGGCCAAAAACAGATACTTGTGTAAATATGACCTACCTCAAGACTCCATAATCTCAAATGCATTTCCTAACAATTTTATATACACAAGGAGCAGAAGCCTAGAAGTGTACACTATGGATATTACGTATGCATGGCGATGAGTAACAGTCTTTCGTATCTGAGACACCCGGACTTGGTATATATGCTCATTCCTTTCTCTCTATGTATATGCTCACTACGTGTTTCTATATAAAGGCTAACTTTTTCTTATATCCTAATTGTGTAGGCGAGACACCAGGTAGGGAAATAAGGGGACCCTTACCGAGATGATGACCTCTTGGAACTCGTGGGTCGGGCCTTTGTGACTTCATATTAGATCATGCTATAAATCCAAAAGGTTGCTACCTTGACCGCATACTCCGAGTTCCAGAAGAATCCAAAGTTTCAACATTTTCGTGAGTGGAAAGGCTAAAAATAGGGAGGTGAACTAATAGATGAGATTGAACTTGTAATCGATGTGAATAATGAATGTTTATTGTAAGATTGAATAATGGAGATGATATTTTGTGAGCTATGTGAATTATAGATGTTTATTGTATCAAATATCTACATACTTTGTGAGCTATGTGAATTATAGATGTTTATTGTAAGATTGAAAAGTACCGTAGAGGCGGCTATATATATTTTAGTTTTGAATTTTTTCTGGCGCCAAATCCAAAGTGTAGGGGCGGTTTTAGATTTAACCGCCCCTCTAGTCTTTTCCTTGTAGGGGCGGTTTCTTTTTATTAGCCGCCCTTACAGTTTTTTTTCGAGTAGGGGCGGCTTAGGTTATCACCGCCCCTATCATACCACGCAGGGGGGCGGTTGGTGTTATCAGCCGCCCCTAGTGTGACCACAGTAGGGGCGGCTCAGGGAACCGCCCCTACAGTGCTGCCACTATAGGAACAGAGAGTTAGGGGCGGTTTTGAAAACAGCCCCTGCTGTGCATATTGAGCCGCCCCTATAGAACCTTTTAGTAGTAGTAGTGCGCCATGGTTGCCTGTCGGCTCCCAGCCATGACGCCGCCGCCGGAGCCGGTCCAGCGCTGCATCCAGCCGCGGACCGAGGCGGCGGCCGACCGCACGTGTTGTCGCCCAAGATACCCACTTGCTCGCTGATGGCGGCGCTGTCCCCGTAGTTGAGCTCGGCCGTGACCCGTTGGAGGTAAGACACGGTCCCTCGAGGATGAAGAGTCAACGCGGTCCCTCATGGACGGACCTCGCACGGCGAGCGGACGGCTCCACAAACCTCGCACCAGCGCTGCTCCTCTTCTAGTCCCGCACGACGCTCCCCCGCTTAGGCCACGACGCTGCGGCGGTGGAGGCCCGCCGGCCTCCGGTGCGGGGGGGATCTCTGGCGAGCGGATTTGGGGATTCTCCGCGGGCGCATGGACGGGCTTCTTGGCGCAAAGGACGGCGGCGGGCCCAGCTCGCTGTGGGCGGCAGCGGGCACATGGACGACCACGGCGGATCAAGGTCGACGCCGCTCCCTTCTCGCGACGGCGCCTCACGCGGGGGCCTAGCCGGGCGGACGAAGCTCGCTAAGTGAAACACGCACGCGCGACCGGTCGATGGGCGGCGGCGGCGGGTCCGACTCTTGCAGCGTGTGGACGCTGCGCTCGTCCCCTCTTTGCTCCTCTCGCTGCTTGGGCGGCGGACGGCGCGAGGGTGGCTGCTTGGGCTCCACCGGCCACGCTGGCTTTCTGGAGGAGACACGCAAAGACGCTGGGAATCGCTTGCTAAGCGGACGACATCCGGTACTCGGTGCAGCTCAATTTTACGCCATATGGTATTGGAGCACGTGGTCACATGCCGCGGTGCAGATAGCCTTGGCACGCTAGACACGTATTTCAATTGCGGAGCCAGGCCCATGGAGAATCTTGCGTCAGGTGGGCCCGTCTTAAGTCCACGTACAGGCATCCAAATAGTCTTATATACTATCTCACGGGCCAGGCTGAACATATATAGTCTGATTATTTTTTTATTTCTATTGCGAAAAGAATTTCGCTACTTTTTATGATGATGAAAGCTGTCTGCGGGACCGTCGCGTTGACGCAGTGGATAATGCATCAGCTCCTCCGATCCACCCACCCCTACCTTCACTACATCCCCTACCTTCACTACATCCCCTACCTTCACTACATCGCCCTCTGAGAGTTGCCCTGGTTTGCGCCCGGAACTCTCTCGCTGATTGTGTCCTCAAAGCAACTCGGGGCATCTGATCAGATCAGATCCTGCTCGGCTGCTCCTGCCTCTGGCCTCTGCTTGGTGAGTAAACTTGTTCTAGATAGTTCTCCTCTGGCTCTAGCAGCAGAAGCAACATCAGTATTGCTTATTAGTAGAGTAGCACTTGCTAATGGTGGTTTCATCTCTCCCTGCACGCAGAAGCATCAAACTCAAGACATCTTCGGATCCACTGGTGCCGTCAAACTCAAGAGAAAGCATCAAGCAGACATTGAAACAACTTGGTGGTCAGATCAGATCAGATCCTGCTCGTTTCTCTACTTGCTGAGTAACATTGACAGTGTTTTCTCCTTTGGCCGCATGGAGTATAGCTGAGGCTCCATCACCCCCTGGGCCCTGGACATACAGATATGAGTTGAGTTGGTCCTTTACGTGTAAGTACTTAGTTCTTCGTTCTGCTGTACATTGGATGGAGTAATTTACATACAAATCAACTCTTAACAGTAACAATTAAAATACCATAATAATCTATTTTTGACATAAGTAAATAATTTCGCACATAAAGCAATCTCCATGTAAATAGGAGATGGACAGCAGAGCTACTGAAAGTGAGCTAATAATGGAGCTGGAGAAAAAGGATCTAACTGAAGGACCAGTATCTCTCCGTCTAGGCTTTTTGAGATCCATCACAGATGATTTTTCTGAAGAGCGAGAGCTCGGGAAGGGTGCATACGGAGTGGTTTACAAGGTATGAAGAATACTTTTCAATCCAATTAGTTACTCTTTAAATGCTGGCAGATGTAATTAATGAACGGATCGAACATCAATTCTGTGTAGGGCATTCTTCCCGACGGTTCAGTTATTGCCATCAAAAAGTTTCATGAAAGAATTCTGACGGATGATAATGACCGATCCTTTGAGAACGAGGCCTCTTTTCTTATGGATATCGAACACCAAAACGTAGTACAGCTTCTAGGTTTCTGTGCCGAATCAAGGGGGAAATTATCATGAAGCAACTGAACGGGGAAGTTATTGTTGTTGAACAACTGACAAGAATGCTCTGCTTCGAGTATATATCTAAAGGAGGCCTCGATAAGCATCTTTCAGGTACGTTTCGCAGTCAATGGACATAATTCATCATTATCAGCTCCCTTTTTTCGTTTCTCAAGCTCGCATTGTTAGAACACACCTTGTAGCCACAATCAGCAGAACACTGGAATATGTTCCCTGTATCCAAAAAAGGTAATTCTATAACTAGTTAAAACATCTTAAATTTGAACAAGTATATACAAAAAATCAGTATATATTATCTCAAAATTTACAGTAACAGTAAGTACTATATAAGTATGATATGATTTGATCCATCATAAAGTACATCTTTATAGGATTTCTATTTGGTGTTATAGATATGAGTCTTATTTATAAATTTGGCTAAACTTAAATTGACTTTCTAGCTTTGTTTTTGGACTAACTAGTAACTAGATATTACTTTTACTGCACTCAACCGCACAAAATGTGTTTCATTTCTCTTATTATTACGCAGACGGTGTGACAAGATTAATCATATCTAGAAAAGGTACTTCTACAGATGAATCATCAGGTCTTGACTGGAACACGAGATACAAGATAATTAAGGGAATATGCAGTGGTTTGAAATACCTTCATGGGCGCAATATTGTTCATCGAGACCTTAAACCTCAAAATATATTAATGGATACTACTATGGTGCCAAAATTGCGGATTTTGGTTTGTCAAGGTTGTTGGGTGAACAAAAATCATACACTGTCACTTCAAATCTTGTCGGAACCGTGTAAGCTACACCCTGCAACAATACCATTTGCCTTTTTTTAGCATGGTCTTCAACTATGCCTGCGGTTTCTCAAAAATTGATGTCTACTGCAGGGGATACATGGCACCCGAATACATATACAAGGGTGAAATCTCAAAGAAAGCAGATATTTTCAGTTTGGGTGTAATAATAATACAGATACTCAAAGGTTGCAAGAACGGGTATCCGGACTATGACCAAAACACCAAAACAGATTTCCAGCAGTTCACAGAGAAAGTAATAAGATGAACTAACGGGTCTTCTGCATGTGTACCATCGCTTTAGCTCACTTATTATATATGCAATTGTGTAGGTGCTCAATAATTGAGGAACAGATTCAAAGGATCATCGAAGCGTACATCACCGTAACTACATACCCAGATAGTAAAACATTGCATCGACATAGCTTTGGAATGTGTGCACCCCGACAAGGAGAAAAGGCCAGATGTATCAAATATAATTGAAACTCTTAATGCAGTAGAAGAAAGTTGTTATGATCAAAATGTTGAAGATTTACTGGTAGATCACCAGGTATGATACCTTATATCCCCATTGAGTGCGCTGCATGTGGCCCTTTCTAAACTTTATTGGATTATTAGAGTGATAGTGAGTGTCCCAAAGTTTTAGCTTATGCTATTTTTGGGTAGTCATGACACATGTGCTTTCGTTCTTCTTTTTCTTAATAAAAATCACTTGATATACTTTTTAATGAATCATGTGCTTCTTTAGTAAAACATAAAGATAATGTCTGGGAAATATCCATACATAGTACTTCTTTTTTCATTATTTTGTTGGTGGAATGCAAACTGGCAGCTCAAAAATTCTTGAGATACCATGAGGCTGGCTTTTGATCTATGAAGAGAGAAAAAATCCTAGATTTCTAGAATTAAATTTAAATACAATAAATATGAAAATGAAAATTATTGTTCCAAAGGGCCTGTTTGGTTATTCTTGGCTTCCTCAGGGTAATTAAATATAATTGTGTTATCTTATAGGTGATTTCATGGAGTATCACATAATGTTATAATCTGATACTAGAAGTACTAGAATCTTGTATATGATACCAGAAGTACTAAAAAATGTCGAGTAAAAAGTTCTAGAGCATGTGAATATTACAAGTCAAAATGAGTATTTTGGCCTCTAAACGACCCGTGATAAAAAAGATTGTCAACTAGAAGTACTAGAACATATTGAGAGCAATAACTTTGATATAGACTATTTTAACATTGGAATTCATTCGAGAAATTGAAAAACGAATTAGACAACTTAATATGAATAATTGGGCCTATGAATGATCTCAGATAATAACTAGTCAATTAAAAAGTTGTGGGTCATACTTGGAAATATTGGTACAGACCATGTCAACATCAAGGTATTTTGAAAAAAAAATGAATTTTAAAATCTAAGAACTTAAAATGAATATTTGAGCATCTAAATAAATTAAATAAAAAAGAAGTACCAAGTTGTAGACTTTGTTGAGATGTCTACAATTTTGATATAATGTTTATATTTATACGATGTCATATGTAAAAGTTATGATTTCTTATAGAAGCGAAAGAGAGGGATGAACTTAATGGTTGGCCTCACTACCATGTCAGTTAAACCACCAAAAATCAGTTTTAAGTTTTCAAGGGGTATTTTTGTTTGGTTTTAAAGTTGAGATATGTATTTTGTCCGGCATTGTAGAAGTTTAAGCCTTTTTTTTCAAATTTAGATACTACAGAGGTTTGAATCGGACTTTAATATAAAAGTTACATTCATGCACTCTATTGTTATTGATTGCTCGACTTTTTGAAATCCTCATCCCCATACATGACTTATAAAAAGAAACGGAGGAAGTATATTTCTGTAGACTTTAGTCTCTGCGAACAAGCTAAGGTGCAGTTAGTCTAACTATTTCTTGCATACTTATATTCATAGATGGGAACCCAAGAAGGGCAGCCGACATCAGGTGTGTTGTGTGAGGACAGCTTGGTTGCTCTAAATAAAAGTGCATTGAAGGTTCATGCACAAGCGTGGATCACGAAAGGCGTGATAAAATCAATAGTTGCACTGCCCCAACCACAACGCGAGCCAGTTTTGGAAAGTGTGGATGGTTCGCTTGATGCACTTCGTTACCAGGGGGCACGGAATGCGTCATTTTGGGTGGTGCACAAGGCTTTTGTCTTCCTTGGAGGACAGCATGCTTAAGGACTGGGCAGCTACCATCAACCTTGGCTCGGGCGTGGAGGCCCTTGAGCGAGAGCTGAAGTCTGTGATGTTGATTCTTGAGCTCACCCTCGGTAAGGTAATACATAACTTCGCACTTGAGGGCATGCTGATGGAGCTTCGAGACCTTGTGTATGAAGCCGAGGACATGCTGGATGAGATGGAGTACTTTTGCATCCAGCGTGACGTGCTGGACGCTAGCCAGCATGTCAAAGGTTGTGCTCACAACTTGGACCTTAATGTGTTGCCATCTGTTTATGATGAATTACCAAAGTTGAGATTTGATAAGAACAATGTATCCCGAAGAATAGAACTTACTGTAAGGCAAATGCAACACATGCGACAAGAGGTTTCTAGTATACTATTAGGTTCTGATTGGAGCACTGCCCCAAACATTGCACAAAGTCGCCCGATCACCATCTCTGAAAGTATAGAGCCAAAACTGTATGGGAGGGAGTCTATGATAAAGGAAATCATAGATGATATCACAAAGGGTAAACATTCTGCTGAGGTCCTCACAGTTATTCCTATTGTTGGTCCAGGGGGCATAGGAAAGACGACTCTTGCACAACATATATATCACAGTGGAGAAGTGCAAGAACATTTTGATGTCAGAATTTGGACATGTGTCTCATTGAACTTTAATGTGA
Source organism: Hyparrhenia diplandra (assembly GCA_015847255.1). Taxonomy (NCBI): domain Eukaryota; kingdom Viridiplantae; phylum Streptophyta; class Magnoliopsida; order Poales; family Poaceae; genus Hyparrhenia; species Hyparrhenia diplandra. The sequence continues at coordinate 2,045,173 of JADLZK010011669.1, forward strand.
ATAACCTAATAGAAGAGATTCAAAGATATATCCCTAAAGTTGATCGTGAAAGTAGTAGTGGTCCTGCTAGTGAGTTGATTGGGCAAAGATTGAAAAACAAGAGGCTTTTGCTTGTATTAGATGATATATGGGACTGCAATGATGAGGATGAATGGAAACGGCTACTGGTGCCATTCCAAAATTCACAAGTACATGGTAATATAATTATAGTCACCACAAGGTTTCCAGCACAAGCACAAATAATGGCTCCAAAAAAGGAACATTCAATATATTTGCAAGGCCTTGAAAGTAAAGAATTTGAGGAACTATTCCTAGAAATTATCTTTGGTGATGATGATCAATGTAGAAAGGATCATACTTTCTTACATGAAACTGGGTTCCAGATAGCTGGTAGACTAAAGGGCTCCCCTCTTGCAGCAAGAACCTTTGGTAGATTGTTGAAATCAAAACTTGATTTGGTTCACTGGACTAGAATCTTAGAAAGTAAGGAATGGGAGCATAGTGACGGCAAGAATGACATTATGCATGCACTGAAGTTAAGCTTTGATTACCTACCTTCTCAGCTTCAGCTTTGTTTCTCCTATTGTGGTTTGTTTCCTCAAGATTACAAATTCAAAAGGGAAGAGTTAATTAACTTCTGGATAGGACTAGAAGTTTTGCATTCATCACACGCTGAAAATAAAAGGGTTGAAGATATTGACTAAGTCATTTGACCGAGTTAGTTAAGTACGGGTTTCTTTCGAAAATAAAGGGGGAAAAGATGAAAGACCTTGTTATATTATTCATGATCTATTACATGAATTAGCACACAAAGTTTCATCACAGGAATGCCTTAGCATAGATAATTCTCAATCTCATGTGAGCAACTTACAAGTCCTCCCATCAGTCTGTCATTTGTCTATCAACATAGATGGTACCAGTGCCAAGGATAGATTGACTATCAAAAAATGTGTCATTGATTTCTATACATTGGGTACAAGATTAAAAGTTGAAAAACTGAGGACTTTGATGATATTTGGGGAACACCACGGTTGTTTTGTGAAAGCTTTTGGTGATTTATTTAGGGAAGCAAAGTCCCTTCGTCTTGTCTTTCTATCGTGAGCATCCTATGATGTGAAAGATTTATTGCACAACTTTTACTATCTGATCCATCTTCGCTACCTTCGAATTGAAAGTTCTTCGCTATATGAAGCCACATTTCCAAACGAACTTTCTAGATTTTATCACATGAAGGTCTTAAGTGCAAAACATTGTGACATTGTTGGTGATTTGGTACCAAGAGATATTAGCAACCTTGTAAAACTCGCGTCATCTTCTTGTTCAAAATGATAGAATACATTCTAGCATTGTTGATGTTGGGAAATTAAAATCATTGCAAGAATTGAGGAGATTTGTGGTCAAACAAGAGGATCAAGGTTTTGAATTAAGGCAGATTGAGATTTGGAAGGGCTCAATGGATCATTGCGCATTGATAATCTTGAAAATGTTCAGGTGCCAGAAGAAGCAGATGAAGCAAAATTGATGCTAAAACGCCACCTATATGAATTGGCACTATGTTGGAATATTAATCAGTCTACCAATGATTCTGCACTCGAAGAACATGTTCTTGAAAAGCTTGAACCAAGTAGCAATCTTCAAAAGTTATCCATTATAGGGCACAGAGGAGGCACCTGCCCTTCATGGCTAGGTACGAACCTGTCTGTCAATAGTTTGGAGTCTCTTTGTCTAGATGGTGTAGCTTGGAAAACACATCCTCCTATAGGAGAACTATGGCTAGACAATGATGTGCCTCCTAACGAGATTTCAGGAAATATCCAGGGCAGAAGGTTTCTAAATTTGCAAAGGCTAGAAATTTTGAACTCAATATGGTTGAAAAGTGGGTTGTAGATGCCCCTTGTCAATTGTTTCCTTATTTGAGTGCACTTGTCATTGAGGGTTGCTCTAACCTTGAGGAGTTAACATTTTCACATTCAGCTTGTTGTCAACAACAGAAAGGGACATATGCAAATTTGTTTCCTAGACTCTTGCATCTCAAGATTACAAACTGTCCACAACTATCGTCATTTCCTCCCGTTCCTTGGACAGAAGCTCGTTGCTCTATTCAGATACAAGGAATTGGCAGTTCATGTCTTGATAGATTGTATTGTTATGATTATGAATCTCTTTTTTGACAATAGAGGGAAAGGATACTCCAGATAACACATTGTGGAATGTGGTAGATTTTCATAATCTAACTGGACTGGAAAAACTTGGAGACATACAGCTGCCAACCACTACCACTGCGTCACTTGCAAATGCTATCATCTCTGAGGACCCTAGTGATGTCGAGTAATGCCTTTCCATTTGTTGAAGCTGACAGCCATGTCAATTACCAGTTTCCAGTTGAATGGTTGAGCATCATAGAGTGCAATGCTAGTGGGAAGGAGTTAACACAGCTACTCAGTTACTTCCTGAAGCTTTCAGTTCTGGAGCTGAAGCATTGTCACAAAGTAACAGGGCTGGGTGTGAGGGGGCAGCAGGACATAACAATCGCATCAGAAGAAGAAGAATGGAGCACGTTGCTTTTTTGCCACCCGAACTGCTGCAGCTAAACATCAGCTACTGTCCACAGCTGAGCCTCCCTCTGCTCCAATCCACATGATCACAGCAATGAAGATAGGCGAAATGGGGAAGTTGGAGGGCTCCAAGCTCTGACCTCCCTACAATGGTTGGAAATCTTATATTGCCCGATGGTCCTGTCCACCTACTCGTCCTCATCCTTCTCTTCAGGTTTTCCCTTCCCCAACTCCCTCCAAAACCTCACTATATTTGGAGAGATAGGCACGGAGACACTGGTGTCTCTATCAAACCTCACCTCTCTCTCAAGTTTATCCATATCCAGATGTGAGGATTTAAGAGGTGAAGGGGTGTTTTCTCTCTTCACCCTAGGGTGCCTCACTGAATTATACATCAGAGAAACGCCCAATTTGCTTGTTGATTCCGATCTCGCATGGGTGCATGAACAAGAGCCTCCGTCCTTCTCCTCCTCCAAACTGCAGGAGCTCATAATAGATGATGTGATCAGATTCGCTGCTACGCCCATTCGTCGTAGCCTGCTCTTTTCCTCGCTCACCACATTGGAAATTTGTGGGGATAATAAGGTGAACTGCTTCACTGAGGAGCAAGAGTCCCTTCTATTCGTTAACTCCCTTGAGAAGATCGTATTTGTGTCTTGCGGCAACCTACAGTACCTCCCTGTGCGGTTGCATACCCTTCATAAACTCAAGTCATTACAGGTCTGGAAGTGCAAAGCAATCCAGATACTACCTGAGGCCACCCTCCCAGGTTCACTGCAAGAGTTGGAAATCGATGGTTGTCCACAAATTCAGTTATTCCCCAAGGTCGGCCTCCCAAGTTCACTGCAAAAATTGTGATCAGAAGATGCCAAGCCATCCATATGGTACCCAAGGACGCCATTCCAAATTCACTGCAGGACTTGGTAATTGATAGTTGTCCAAAAATCCGGTCACTGCCAAAGGATTTCCTCCCAGATTCACTGCAAAGTTTAGTGATCCGAGGCTGCCCTGCCATCCGGTGGCTGCCCAAGGTGGATGACCTTCCAAGTTCGCTGCGAGAAATAGATGTTTGTGATAGTGAAAGTGAGGAGCTAAGAAGACACTGCCGCAAGTTAATAAATATCATTCCAATAGTCAGAGCCTGACAAACCCAAGGTAACAAAGAGGTGGAACTTCCCTCCCACCAATTTCCATTGCTTCTCTGAAACAACATAATTTTTACTGTTTCGTTTATTTGGCCACAATTGATGTTTTCTTCTGGGTGTTTTCATCTGTTTCACACTTCTGCAGGTTACTTCTTCAAATTATACATTGCTCCATCCTATAGATTCTCTCTTTATCCATTCACAATTCTGAGTTATAAATCAAGAATTTCTTCACGCGCCTTCCACCCTGTACATCAAACTGGTAAGTGCCAGTAAAACCACCTCTGGAGCCTCATATTTACATGTTCAGTATGTTGTTTACATGCTTATCTGATGCCTGTTCTGGTTACTTATGCACTTTTCCCTTATTAATGCCTTTTGTTATGTGCAAACAATAACCCTATATATGTTTCTAATCAGGTGAATGTCTTTAATGTACTCCTGCCTTGTCGTTCTAAATCACAGAAGATTTACAGAGATATGGATGCCTTCATATGATTTTTTTCTAGTAAATGGTTTTGCACTCTTAGGGAAGCCAGTTCAGCAGTAAATTGTTTCAGACTTCCCATGTCTCTTGGGAATAAAATGAATGCTCTACTTCTGGAAAAGGGTAACGACCACATTTTTAAAAATTATGCTCTGTTTATGTGGAACATGATTATATATATCATTTATGTTTTATTTAAATTAAAAACTTATATCCTGTATGACCCTTCATTTTTTAACTTTTTCTCATATTATGCACAATTGTCTTCTTGCACTGTGACTCATTTCCCTGCAATCCAACAATGCAGAACAAATTGTATTGAAGTGATCTTGCAGTTTAGTATAGTACTCTCAGCTTGTAAAACCTGCTCCAACTATTTCTATGTATAGCTTTGCTTTTAACTCTGAAACTTGTTACAGGTTCTTAGCTCTAAAATAGTAATTAGTTCTGAGGTAATATTAATTAGTTTCCCTTGACTTTTTCGGAGTTTCAGACTTGAGAGTTGACACCTGCAGCTGTGTTCCCCACTGCAGATTGTAATTGTCAAATGACTCAAAAGATGGGAGGTGGTGGCACATCCAACTAATGAGATCGGTCAGCTTGAAGAAGAATTCAGCTCTCTTTAGCACATCCTACTAATTTGAATTGGATCCATTGCTGATTGTTCTGGTTGTGACCCGTGGAAGCAGAGATTGCATGCAGCTTCCATGGGCCCCAGCAACATGTCAACTGTCAATGTGTTGTATTTGTGTGGGATCGATGTAAGAAACTAGCATTGTCACTGCCTACTACTTGAGAGATCGAAAAACAGTTTTTTTTCTCTTTTCTAGAACACGACTTCACGTGTATTTCATTAAGAAGGAGCAACATAAAAAACAACAAACGCTATCCAAGCGAGATCGAAATCAGCTTTCTATGCTGCTATTGTGGGTAAGGCCAAAAATTAGATAAATTTACAGTCTCTTGTAAAGCATTTCGCCAATTTCGTTTTTTCTTCCACAGCAATGAACTACATATGCTACAATGCTATATGCATTCAACAAGTTGCCAACTAAAAAGAGGGCCTGTTATCTTTTTTTTTTTTTCTTGAATACGCAAAAAAATTTGTGCATATTTATATATAAGAAAAGGAGTTTTTACATCACAAGACGGGCGCGTTTTGGGAGGAAAGAAAGAGGGCTTGTCATTGTGTCCACTGTCCAGACGCATCTGCGTTGCTGACTGATTCAACTGGAAGGAGGTAGGATTTGTGTCCAGTTGCATTTGCAGTGCTGATTGCCATAGAGGAGTGTTGCTCGGAGCAAAAAAAAAAAAAAAAAAAAAATTGCCAACCAAATTGCCTAGTAATCTTCTTGATAATAATGCAACAGCATTTCCAATGATCATCAGACGCACAGCTCTGAGTTTCATGTAAGTGGATGGCAGGAACTTTACCTCGCTTCCTCATGTGACTCTTCAGTTAGATCTGCAGCTGTCCCAGGAACAAACCGCGGTGGCGTCCGACGAGCGGGGCTGCTTCGTGTTGCGGCCGCTCATGTGGACAAAGGCGCTGGACCTACTTCTCGGGACAGGAGGGTGTGGCCACGCGCCGACCTCCGTTGCCCGTCTCCGACTCTGCACTGGCCGCACTGGACCTGCCGGCAAGGGCCTCGAGTCGCCGGAGTTGCCCGTGTGGATGGACAGCAGCGCCGCGGCGCAGTGCCGGGAGGTTGCACATGGACGCGCTGGGCACTCTTCAGGTTCTGTGGTTGTTTGCCTCTCTCTATATACATACAAATGTTCACGATTCCCTTCACTGATTCAGAGTTTCAGACTTCAGACTTGCAAGTGTGTTCTGCATTGCAGATTGCGATTATAAAATGACTTGAAAGATGGAAGTGGCACGTCCTGTATTTGAGCTCAATCAGCTGAAACAAGAATTCAGGTCCCCTCAACATTTTTACATTTTCAACTCTGTGGGCTATGGCTCCAAATTTTAAAGAGTAGATTGTGAAACTAGCACCAGCACATACATGCTGTGGTTGCAGAAGATAACTCCCCTTATTTTCTTTAGAGGTAAATGCAGCTGAATATCAGTAAATTCTTGTAGGGGCTGCGGTTTTGACCATTGTTTACAAGTGACACCACCTTGCCAGATTGATACGTACTTCTGTTTTTATTGCAGATTTCTGTTTTCAAGCGGATAGTCATCTGGTTATCCAGTGGTCAGGCGACAACCCCAATAGCCTTGCAGGTGCAGGTACTTAAGTTCAACCCCAATAGTCTGTGCCTCCCTTCTCTTGTGCCTGTACCGTTTTCTATGCATGCTTTGTCATCCATGCGTGTCAAGTCCTGTTTTAAATAGCTAGCTATAGCTGTGCTATAGCTTTTCTAGAGACACGGCGCTAAGCTATTCGCTTTTTTTCCACTATGACAATTTCCCCATAATTTGCTGCTATAGCTGCGCTAAGTTGCATAGCTTAGCGCTTTAAATAGCTAGCTATTTCCAAAACTCAATCTCAGACTAGATTGCACTTGTATGCTTGAAATTTAATTGGTATTTCCTACTTATCAGTTATCATTTGCTACTAATTTGATATTTTGGATAACCAAACTTTCATGAACCATGTTGTAATGTCATGTTGTAATATTATTTAGACTTGTGGAACCTTAGAAACATATTTATGTTCATCAAATTTGATATTTACCATGTTTTTTGCTTTTGATTATTGGTGTTTTTAATATCTTTTATAAAACGCTATTTCGCATAGCTTCGCTTATAGCTGCGCTATAGCTACGTAGTTTCTAAAAACTGGTGCAGCTATTTTGCATAGCTAGCTATTAAAAACAGGGTGTCAAGTAAAACTGAATTGGAACCATACATGAACACGCAGCATGTTTCTCTCACGCGGCACATTGATCAGCATCGGCTTCGCCTGAAGCACCATGCATCATCGATCCTGTTCGTCCCTGGAGCTGCGGATGCCGGATGCCGGGATTGGTGATCGGCCGCCACTATTGGAGGCGCCGCCTCTACCGAGCGCTAAAAGTGCTCAGTAAATGCGTAATAGCGCTTGGTGGAGGCACTACCGAGGGCGCTCGGTACTAGCCTCTCGGTGAAATTTCAAACGGGAAAGTATTGTACCGAGCGCCCACAAGGCCCCTCGGTGACACCGTGCCAAACCGCACCGAGGGCTCGCCCCCCACCAAAACCTCGGCGTCACGCCGACGGCGCTTGCCACCGTCGACGTCAACTACACCGAGGGCTACCTCAACTACCCTCTCGGTGAATTTTATTTTTTAAAAACTTGAAAACATTATCTACCGAGCGCCCTGTCAGAAGGGTGCTTGGTAGGTTAAAAATTTAAAAAACCCTGGACCCCAGTTCTACTGAGGGCCGGCTCTTTAACGCGCTCGGTGTAATATGGTCGTTTCACCGAGGGGCACCGACGCCGCCGGTGAATCGACCATATTACACCGAGCGCTGGTTTCACCGAGAACCACCATCGGTGTATCTGGCAACATGGGGTTCTCAGGCCCCCCATCTCACAGATTCACCGAGCACTACCCTCGGTATAGTGTCCTGTACCGAGTGTCCCGCCGGTGCAAAGGACCATATTTTTGTTTTTTATTTCTGTTTTTCCCCGTCCACCTTTACAAATGAAACATACAGATCACATATCACATATATTTGACATCCATGCACCGATACAACTCATTCATCACATATATATCACATGTAGCTCCAATATTCATCACAAGTCATCTAGTTTAGTTCCACAACTCATAGTCCACAAATCCACAAGTACCACAACTCATAGTTCAACAAGTTCCACACAAGCTTATCCAAAAGTGCCACAAGTTCCAAACAAAGTACCACAAGTCCACGACAAGCTCATGGAAGAGGGGGAGGGGCTGTTGTTGCACGCCCCGGCCAAGGAGTCGGCGAAGGAGACCCTTGATCATCATTGCCAGGAGGCGGCGCGTGGTTCGATCCCATCGATGCTGGCTGCACAAAGTACAATATGTTGCATGTGTTAGACATGAACCCAAGACATCCACAAATATAATGGAATTATTGACAGCACAAGCATACTCACAGGAGTAGGTTGAGGCGAGCAAACGCCGCTAGCAGGGTTTCGGGCAGGGGAGCCCCGAGGTCCGGAGGAAGTTCATGAATTTCGCTAGCCGCCCGCTGGGTTCCCCGTTGGGCCCAACGCCGCTCCTCGCCGCCCCGCCGCTTTGACTCATCTAGCCGGGACCTATAGTATTTCAATCTATGAGAGGTGATGCAAACATAAATAATGTGAGTAAAGAAATCTGTTTGATAAAGGAATAACCACGAGTTCCCGGAGACATGATCGCGGCAAAGACTAGGACACGGGCGTATAGGGGCGGCACTGATTGTGCTCGATCGGATGTGTGAGAGACTAAGGTTGAGCTGTCGATGCAGCCGCCGGCAATGCACAATCGTCCGTGTTTACCTCCTCCCACCGTCATCACGATCTCCGCATCGATCTCCCCGAGTGAACGGATCAAAGTCCGCCCATAGCGCCGCTTTCCCGCCCCGTGTAGGCCTGGACCTTTCGTGCATGTTGGGGTTGGTGTATGCCTCGGGCGGGTCGCTCAGTGAAGGTTACGCCGGACGACGCCTTGCCCTTGTGGGACATGCGAGAATGCCCCAAAGTCGTTGCAATCCTTCCCTAGGTGTGCCTTCACCGTGAGAAAGACGAGATAATTAGAAACTAGGCAAAGTTGAGCATTACATACGATAAAAGAATCTACGTACCATCTTTCTTTGTATACGAGAGGTTGCGGCTGCCTTGATGGTGTGCGGGACCTCCCATCGCCAAACGAGCCTCCCCGCAATGCGGCGTGCTTCTCGGCTGAAACTCGTGTGAACCACACGGCCCACGATCATCATAAAAGACGGAGATCATTCATGCACCAAGTAGGGACCATCTACATGACATATCGAAGGTTAGATGAAACAAAAATATAAGCTCAAAAACGCATCGACTTTTTAGCTTTTTCATGTACCTCAATGTACCGGTCTCGGGGTGAGCTCCATCTTTCTAGCGCCCGATATCTTGACCTTTGTCCCAAGCTTGGACCCGTAGTAGTTGATCACGCACCGGGTGCTTCACCTCCTCGTGATGCATGTCAACGATGCGTTTTTTTTCTTAGATTTGGTCATGGCGCTTCCGCCCCGCTCTTCATATCCCCGAAGCTGGTCTCAAGAAAGTCTCGCATACAAATGTGAATCATCCTTAGTCGAGAGCGGATTAGTTTAATGAATGCGATGTATAGACAAAAAGTTTGTCGCGGCGAAGGCTTACCCAAAAGTCGAACTTCACGTGTCCCGCCACGTTGTCGAGGGCAACGCCTTTCGCTTTCGTAGTGGTCATACGTGTATGCCGGCTCGCCCCTCGCCTTTGTATCCGGACGATGCCGGGGAAGTGCTTCCGACGAGGAGACCAAGGATGCCGTTAGGGGAGCGTGAGGACGCGCCCGACCAAATTATCCAGTTCTCGCACAAATGAGTAGGACAAAAGATTAGTTTCCCCTAAACAGTTCAAATTAATAGATGATTGGAGATAACATCAAGAGATACTTACGATTGCCCGTCGAGGGCAAATCGCCGGATCGGTGGTCCTCGGTCCGGGGAACCCGAGGGAGGCTCACGGGACCCGCGCAGACACCGGAAGTAGGGGTCCCTCTAAAGTCATCGTACTCCTCCCCGTCCCCTCCTCCCCGTCCTCTCGGTGGTCCGCCCCACCGCCTCCTCCCCGCAGGGAGCACCGGCTGCCCTCCCGCCTCCTCCTCCCGGTGAAAGAGGCCCCCCGGCGGTCCTCCTAAGCCCCCCCACGGCCGACGCCTCCTCCCCCTGCCTCCCCCGTGAAGCCGACGCCTCCCCTTGCCGAGCAAGGGGAGGGACACCCCCTCCCCTCCGACGCGAGCCCCGCCCTCCGAAGCCGCCACGCCCGCCACCATCATTTTTCAGCCACCCGCAATTAAACAAAATGTCGACTCAGGCACAAACATTAGAGAAGGAAAAAAAATTATTGAAAACTCGATAAACAAAAACATTGTATTACATGGGATTAGCCGGATCATATAACTCGTCATCACTATCAAAATTGTCCAAATAATCGTGATACATCCGAAGGAGTGATGTTGTATTCATCATCATGGCCTAATTGTATTCGCTCAAGCATTTGTAAGTCTCTCTCATTTGTGACCTCATCTCCGCCGGTCCCTCCTCCTCCCCCCCTCAACTATTTCGTTGTTCACGTCCATTTCATTCGCGTCGGGTGTAACTCTATCACAAATCTCCCCGTGTAACACCCGTGTTTTTGCATTATTTTAAAAATCACTAAAAACTTGAACTTTTCGAATTACAACTAAAACTTGACTTATTTTTTCCGCTAAAAACCGAAACCCCGTTTTCGAAAACCTACATTCAAACTTTCACCATATAGAAAATTAGGTTTCTTTGTTTGTTGCTTGTTGAACTTTATGATGGCAAGGATACAAGGTAAGTTCTAGATTTTAATTATGGAAGAATATTGCATGAGGGATGATTTACAAATTATCTCGGGGATAATAAATATCGAGACACGTGTGTGCCAACATATATATATACGTATATTTCCACTTAGCACAATTAATGAATATTCTCGACAAATAGGTCATGAGAATATAAATGTGCTTTTTGGAAATATTTATAAAATATATATGTGTATATTACACATGAAATAATAGAATTGGGAAAAAGTGTGTAGGTAGGATAAGGATTAAATGCTTATGCAAGAAAGAACATGACTACGGATGCGATGCGGAAGATAGAATAGAACATAAAGTAAACAAACATAAATATAAAATAGTAAACTTAAAGAACAAAACTTAATGAAGACGAAATAGTAAATGTAAAGAAACTTAAAGAACAACACACAAAAGATAAACAAACTAGATGTAAATAACAAACAACATATATATAATATTTTTGGATTTTCTATTTATGATAGACAAACATAACAAGCATATATAGTCCTCGATAGGGTAAGTACCTTAGAAGGTGAATCCTTCCGAGTAGTACCCGTGGTCTTACACACGCACAAGCACACGAACACACGGACTAAGCGAGGGGCGGCTTTAGTACGACTCATAAGACTCTTACAAACCCTTACACGGACTCAGATGTGAGTCTCTTATTTAGTGTACATAACACTACTACAATACTTATGTGGAGTGGCGGTGGAGTGATCAAGTGCTCTGCAGGTGATCCGAAGTGATTCGGGGTGGAAGTGATAGCTGTTTGGGTTGTTGTTTTGAAAGTTTTGATTTTGTTTATCACATCTTCAGTTTCTCCATCGGTGATTTGATTTATGTTTTTACCGACTTTTAGATTTCCTAGTTTGCTGGATAAATCATTGATGAGTTCCTCAGATATGGAGGATCCCATGGCTTTCTGTTTTCCAAGCTTGAGATTGGAGGAAATCATGTGAGGAACGAAGGGAGGAACGACTATTTGAGTGTTGGGACCATCAGTCTGAGAACTAGAAGGAATATTAACCTTTACCTCACCTTTGGGCTTTGTCCCGTCCATAAGAACGGCTTCTATTCGTTCCGTTTGTTGGCCAAGGGCATGCAAGGATATGTTTGAGAAGTTTTGTTGTTCTACTAGGTGACCTATGTGTTCCACCTTGGCAGGCTCACCATAAGTAGTTTTGGATATATTTTTGAGAGGACAAGCTCTAACGCTTTTCGCCTTTGGCATTAACTTCTAATTGATTGGCTCTAGTGGTGGATGGATAGATTCTATCTCGCTTTCCATCGGCGTCTTCCAAATCCTTAGAGGTTTTGTTTATCATGGTAATCTTATCATTGTCGATTCTTGTTCAGTTTTTATCTTTTTGTGAAGGACTTGTTCTAAAGAATTCTTCAAAGTGTCCGATCCGACTTTTTTCATACCAATCAAAGAAGAAGATTTTCTTCTTCGCTCAATCATTTCTTTGTGCCAAACTTTCTAATTTTCAACCGAAAGGCTCGGTCTACTTCTTGGAGATATCTCTCTTTTTAGCTTTATTTTTTGGGAAGACCTATTTCTCTTCGGAGAAGCTCTTTATCTATTTGGAATTCTTCTTCTTCCGTTAAGGATGAGAGATAACAGGGTGTCTGGCATTCTGGGTCATCGACTATAATGACATTGATGTCGAAATCAGAGATTGATGGCTCATAAGAATTATCCTCATAAGTAGCATAGACAATATTGTGTGGCCTCATCTGAGGTCTATTGTCGACACTAACAGAGGGTCTAGATTGCATGAAGTCTTTTCTTTTCGAAGAGAAGGTGACCTCAACATCCCCATCGGGTGTCTCGGTGACAGATTGGACTTCAGTTTGTTGAAGAATTTGTGGCTCAACCGCATGGGTCAAAGTCCACTTTTCAGGAAGTTTTATCTCATCCCACTTTAAGGATTTGGGAGTGACAATATTGTTTCTGGGATTGGCTTGAAGAAGAGTACTCAAGCCCTTTGGTGTGACCTGCTTAGCACACTACTAATTTTTCGACCCTATCACATCGCTTCATTGCATCAAACGCAAATTTGATGCGATAGATGGGTCCTATTGCATCAATTTTGAAAGTTTGATGCAATAGGTGTGCATTATTGCATCGGGGAATGAATTTGATGCGGTAGTAATTTGCGTCGATGCAATAGGTATAGCCTATTGCACCGATTTTCATACCCAAGATGCAATAGGTAGACATTATTGCATCAAACAATTTTTGTTGCGATAACATTTTTTTCTCGATGCAATACGTAGTCGGTATTGCACCGGTTTCTAATATTGGTGCAATTAGGAAATACTATTGCATCGGATTGATAGTGGTAAACTCCGATGCAAAATGTAATTTTTATTACATCCAGTCATACAACTAATCTAATTTCATCTAGTGAGGTATTTACTATGTCACAAATTTATTTTCTATGTCACAAAGGCATCATGAATAATTTATTGATTTATTTAAATAAACATTGATTTGTGATGTGAGGAAGATTTTTTTTTGCAAAGATGTGATGTGAAGAAGATACGTACAAAAGGGATGTGGAGAGATAAAAATTAATAAATATATACATTGATATGTATATTAAAAACCCAAAAAGAAAAAATAAGAACGTTTTGAAGATTGGAACGTGCGTAAAATATGCATGGTGAAACTGGAACGTCGCAGTGCTAAATTTTGGAGAACATTGCTCCATCACTAAAAATAGAATCACCTGTCAAAAAACAAACTAAAAATGGTGTGCTCACACGTCCAAGTGAACACGGTGGCCAAGCTGATGCCAATTATGCAAACAGCCCGTGCAAAAAAAAAAAAAAAAAAAAAAAAAAAAAAAAAAAAAAAAGAGGCCACCAGGAATTGAACCGAGCATACACCAGTCACAACTTGCATTGCTAGCCAGCCGAGCTATGGCTGTTCCTCGTAAGGAATGCACTCAACACCTTATTTAATATGGTCCAAATGGGAAAACACCCCTAATTAATCGCTCCTTGGTAAGCTCAATCCTATCCTAAACAACAATTAACTCTGGTATGGAGGGAGTTTTTCTTCCACACGAAATAAAAAGTGTTCAGGATTGGACCTCTTGTGTTACGATTACGTCGATGCTGATGATCATACGGTGTTTTTATATTCCTTATCACAAAGTTGTTTACTACACAACCGAAATAGAGAATAAACTAGCATTATTTCACTCTGAGCTGCACGGAGATGATTTTCTTACTAGTCAAACAACCGGAAGGAAAAGCAAGATAGTATAGATCATTTTCCCTAACACAAAATAACACTGGTGGGAAACAATGGCTAGCACCAGTCGTGGAGGCCCCCAAACCTGAGCGTGAAGAACAAAGAAGAACCTGAACAAAGGGAGTGCTCACTACAAACACACAGTACAAGAAACTAGCAATATAAAAGCAAGAAATGAGAAACAAATAGAATCACGATTCAAGCTTTAGACTTTGCTAGTTGTTACCGAACTGCAATAGACTTGATTCTTACATTCGTACACATGCACATAAAGGTTTCTGGTTTCTGATGTATGTACATGTATGTAAAATATGTTCCTTGAAAAAAATTCTGAGCATGACCATAAACATAGAAAGATTATTATAAGTTTGTGAAATAGAGAAACTTGTCTGAAGGTGCAATATTAAGGCTTAAACAAAAAAATCATCATTAGCTTCGTTGTCTAGGGAAACGGCAGGCGTGACAACTCCATCATCAATGTACGGCGTCAACTTCATCTGTGTCCTCATCACTGAAGTCTTCATCATTTGGTTCTGGTACAGATTCAGCAATTGCTTTTCAATAACAGAAGACTCAACGGTTACCCCTTCCATGTCCGATCGTCGCCAATTCATCAACTCCCCTGCTCGCGTGTAACAGTCATGTGCTCCACCCCAACAACCAACGAGTCAACATCAAAAGTTACCCCCTCTTTAGTACTTGACGATTCGGCATGGAGAAAAGGTTTCTTGGTTTCATTCGAACAACACTAGACCAATTGGATTTCTTTGCGCCCTTGACATAAAACACTTGCTCTGCTTGTGTCACCAGAACATAGGGATCATTTGAATATCTGAAACGTGCAGTATCAATATCTATAATTCCATATTGATCTTTCTTGTACCCTCTACCTTTGTTCTTTGTTGGAGCAGGAACATCATACCAATCACACTCAAACATCATCACTTCCTTTCCACCAGGGAATTCTAGAGATAATTTTTTTAATAACGCCATACCAGTCCATATTACCTGTCCTTTCATCGCCCTTGACAAGGACACCACTGTTTTGTGTGTTCAAGTTCTTCTCTGCCGCCACAGTGCGCGAAATAGAAAATCGTTGATGACACATCTATTGAATACACGAGCACGAGGATCTGGTCCCCCGAGAAAGGTCGTACATCTCCTCACTTGCTTTCCCTTGTTCATAGTCTTTTTTTGTCTGCACTTAGATTAGACAAAATATTACAAGATGAGAAATAAATATTTTTGAAACTGCTTTCATCACAGGTGGATCATAAGATGAACAAAGTATTTTAATGCCAACTCACTTTGTCCTCGAACCAGCGAACAAACTGCTCCTTGTGTCTTCTCTCAACATTACATGGATTATATTTCTTGAGTAATTTCTTATGTTCACTGCAGTGTGCAGAACAAACAAAATGCAAAGAATTAGTAATATATCGTGTAAATAAAAAATAACATGCTGAAATGTTAAATTTAACTCACTCAGCCAATGAAGCACACTCATCACAATTTGTCAGCATGTAGTGCCTCATGGTCCGCATCTCAGTGTCCTTCAAGTCAACCATACTAAAGCCTTTCCTACTATAGTCGAGCCTACCAAAAAATGCTTAGACCAAATGGTGGTTCAGACACTGCAGCCCTTTCATGACGCTCTGGTCGAGTCGGCATATCTTCGAAGAACTGAGAACAAAATGTCGTGCACTCTTCCATGATGTATCCCTCTGCTATTGAGCCTTCAGGGTGTGCTTTGTTCATCACATAACCTTTTAGGGTACGTAGATATCTTTCAACCGGATACATCCATCTATAGCATACAGGTCCACCAAGTCGAGCCTCTTCAGCTAGGTGAACTGGTAAATGTACCATGATATCAAAAAATGCAGGTGGGAAAATCATCTCAAGCCGAGAAAGAGTCACCCCAATCGAAGCACTCATTTCAGCAATATCCTTCTCGCCCAGCTCCTTTGAACATAGTGAATTGAAGAACCTACTCAAGTCAATCAATGGGATAACAACTTCTTGAGGTAGAATGTTGCGTACTACTAGTGGTAAAAGTTTCTGGAATATCACATGGTAATCATGAGTTTTCAGTCCAGATAAGTGATAACGATTTTCATCCACACATCTCTTGATATTAGAAGCGTACCCATCAGGCAACTTAACTTGATGTAAAATTTGCATAAAAGTTTCTTGTCCTCCTTCTCTAAAGTGTACAGCGCAGGTGGCAAGGTGAACTTACCATTCTCATGCACTGGATGTTGATCCTTCCTTATCCCGAGATTCTGCATATCTAGCCGAGCCGTCTCATTGTCCTTACTTTTTACCTTCTATGTCTAGCAACGTGCCCAATATGCTTTCACATATATTTTTCTCAATATGCATCACATCCAAATTGTGCCTAATAAGCAAATTTTCCCAGTAAGGAAGCTGGAAAAAATACTCTTTTTCCTCCGGTTGTGCCATCTGTTTTTCTTTCATCACGCTGCTTCCTTTTTCTTGACTCCTTACCAAAGTTGACTTGATTAAAACTTTCAAACTGTTGTAACACCTGTTTTCCTGTAAGTGGTTCGGAGGTGGTCTATTTTCTACCTTGTTATTGAAGCTGACTCTGTTTCTTGGCGCCACTTGTGGTTCGAAGGCAAAGCGGCGATTTGCCATGTAGCAATGTTTTTTTCCGTGCTTCAACCACAAGTAGTCAGTATCCTTATGGCAGTATGGACATGCAAACTTGCCTTTCGTGCTCCATCCAGAAAGCATTGCATACGCAGGAAAGTCATTAATTGTCCATAGTAAAAGTGCGTGCAAATCAAAACTCTTCTTCGTCTTTGCATCCCATGTTTGGACACCCTTTTTGTCCCACAGAACTTTGAGCTCATCAATTAGAGGCTGCAAATATACATCAATGCTAACACCAGGTGATCTTGCTCCAGGTATCAACATCGACATGATCCAATATGGTTGTTTCAAACACAACCATGGAGGAAGGTTGTAAGGAATTAGGATCACAGGCCAGCAACTATATGAAACATTCAACATACCAAAAGGATTGAATCCATCAGATGCTAGACCAAGCCTGACATTACGAGGATCCTCTGAAAACCATTCATACGTTTTATCCACATGCTTCCAAGCCAATGAGTTAGCAGGATGTCGCATTTTCCCATCTTCCACCAATTCTTCCTTATGCCAACGCATGTATGATGCTTTGGTCTCTGACATATATAATCTTTGGAGCCTTGGAATTAGTGGAAAGTACCGTAGGATTTTACGTGGAGAACGCTTCTTTGATCTAGAACTACTGCCAACAACCTCTGCATTTTCAGACTCCTTCCACCTTGACTCACCACATTTTTGGGCAATTATCCATGTCTGCATAGTCCCCTCTAAATAACACACAATCATTATAACATGCATCTATCTTTTCGTAATTTAGACCAAGATCTCTAACAACCTTGCGTATCTTTTCCATACTGTCTGGGAGACAGTGCCCAGGAGGAAGAATAAGCCAGAACAGCTGAAGTAAAAACTCCAAGCAAGCATTACTGCAACCAAACATGCACTTAAGTTGAAACATTTTGACAATGAAAGACAGCTTGGTAGCTTCCGTGCAGCCTGGAAACAACTCCTTCTTGGCCTCTTGTAACAGTTGAAAGAATTTCCTTGCCTTCTCATTTGGTTGTTCCTCATTGACTTCTCCATGTATAGCACCTCTGATCAATGATTTTATCAATTCTTCAGAACCAGCCCTATCACTTGTATCACCATCATCGTCGACATGAACAGCTGAACCTTCACAAATACTTTCTTGCTCTCGGATGAAGCTTTCATCAAAACCTTTGCGAAGCAAATGCTTCTGAACCTCCGACCGTTTTCTATATGACACTGAACAACATGCTGAACATGGACATGGTGTCGTTCCTCCTTTACGGCTGCCTGCAAAGGTGCCATCAAGATAATCTACCAATCTTTGTTGCCACTCTGCACTTGCTCTGTCCAGCCGCATCCAACTACTACCCTGATGTGACATACTATTTTGAACACCTGAAAAACACAAAAAAAACAAATAAGACGAACCAGACATACTCAAAATGATACTGGACTAATTGCAGTAATAGTTTAGATAAATAATTTTAGCTCTCTTCTGTCAGACCTATTGCTTAGTCAAATACTTCATGCGACAAATCATAATAAAGTAGTGAAATAAATACCCATTACGTAATTCCTTTACAAACCTACCATACCAACAAGAATGTATTAGCTTCCATCAGATCACCAGGACTAATAATGTACAGATTATAATTTCTCGACTAACTTACGTATGATATTGAATTACGTATCAACAAATTCAGAGCAGAATTAAACTTCATTCAGTTTCTGAAATTTAACAACTAAGTACTTGCAGGTAGGTACATTTTAGAATAGCCCTATCTACTTGCAACCATGTCACTGCTTAATGGTTGTACTCCTGAGAAAGGTAGGTAGGAGGACAGAAAAAATTGAAAAATAATTTAGAAGAGATTTCTTTTTCTATTTCATCTGAGCACACAGAAACTAATTCCACTTCACTGGTAGCCAGGGTTCGTATTGAAACTAACCTTCTTAGCGTGCTTGGCGTGGTGTTAAAGGGTTCGTATTGAAACATGTTCTGAGATACTAAATATTACAGGTGAAGTTTTCAGTTGAGATCCCAAGATTTAGTTGTAAAGAAATTAGAATTTGAGTGTAAAAGCAATCCATCTGGACTAGCTGCAAGTTGCAGTTGTCATCGCCTCCGTTTGTTTTGCTGACTAAATCTTACACTACAAACAATTCAGAGTCATTCATTATATGATTCATTAAGAGATGGGCAAATACACACAAGTGCTTACCAAATCTCACACACCTTACTTTCATTTAGTATTCTAGATTTCACTACTTAAGCCATCCATTAACACATTAATAAGCCATACATAAAAATTGGAAGAGCAGAACTTGACCTTAACTTACTGCCAATCAACTTGATTCTCCTGCCGAACTGTTATAGCTCCTGCCAATCAACATAAGTTAGTTAGAATGAGTCTACACATATCTATATGTGTGTGTGGAGCTGAAATATCCAATTAAATGTTGAACCATGAATAGTAGTTGTCTGTAGTGCATCAAACAAATCAACTAGCCTCTCGACCTCTGAGGTGTGTGTGGAGCCATGGAGGTAAAATCCATGGATAGTTCAGCTCCACACACACATATTCATGGTCGAGAGAGTAGTGTGGACCAACACAAGCATTCCGAATTCATATGCTAAAATCCATGGATGTCCAACTTTTGTTGTGCTTTTTCGACCTCTATTAATGATGGGTATGATGGCGCCATGGAGGTAATTTTGTTTAATTCTCCTAGTTAATACTCCCTCCGTTTTAAACTATAGTTTGTTTGACTTTTGACTCTAAATTTGACCACTTGTTTTATTCAAAAAAATTTGTCTAAAAATAGTCAAATTTAAGTTATTTTTTAAAGGTCATTTGTTGATAATGCAAGCCACAACAAAAGAAGTAATATTTTGCACAAAATTTGAAATAAGATGAGTGATCAAAGTTAGAGTTGAAAAAGTCAAACAAACTATTATTTGAAACGGATTTAATATTTATTTTACAAGGTTAAGATGTTTGATTATTTTAGAAATTAATGAGAAAGCAAATAAATGAGTTTTATTTAGTCCTGATCACATTTTTTTAATGGTTCGAGTGCCCGTTACCTAGCTTCTGTTCACCGCTTCTTGTATTTCTATTGTATTTCAGTTTTAATTTTTAGTGCGAAAATTGGTATATGGCGTAAGCATAATGTCATGCTGACAGCACTCCAAGGATTATGCCTTGTTTGCTCGGCTCTCGTTCGGCCTTCGGCACGGCGCCGCTGTGTGTTCGCATGCGGGAAGTGGGCAGGTACTCGGATTAATTTGGTTTTCGAGCTGAGGCGGCACTCCTCCACACTGGTCAAAACTTTTCGCAAAAAATTTATCCCCTGCCCGCGCGCGCCGGCCCACACCCGCCAAAACTCTCCACATTAATGAAAACCCTGCCACTAATTCCCTCCAAATGAAAAGCGGTTTTAGATAGATTCTAAAATCACGGGCATTTGAGAGAGGCACCGTCGCCCACATTGCGGTTCCTCCCAAGACAATGAAGAAAACCACGGCGGCACCGGCGTCGCCGTCGCCTACCTCCAGCAGGTCGCCGTCGCCGTCCCATCCGCTAGTCATAAAGGAGGCCGTCGTCTACCAGGGTATTGGCATCTCCTCCGTCCAGGAGGTCGCCCGATCCTCGGTCGTCCAGGAGACTGTCCAGACAGCGGCGTTCCCGGAGAAGCCAGGGAAGATGTCGACCCAACGGAGGACACAATTCCTCACGGACAAGATGAAAGCGAGAATGATGATGATGTACCCAGGTACGCAGTCGATGGCCCTAGTTTTGCTGATTACCCTACCGAGTTATGAATCTCCCCTACTGAGTTATGAATCTCTGAACGAATGCTTGTTTGTCTGCATAAGCATGGCCAATCGGTGGAATTGGCATGTTACCATGGGTGTGCAAATTGTTGTTTTTAATCCAAAATGACGAGCTGATTGGTGCAGTAACGTGTTTCCTAGATTTTCCTTCCGTGTGCTCTTCCCTATGTGCTTGTCAGTTCAGTTTTCCAATTTCTTCATCATGTGAAAATAGATTATGAATTGGTCAGTCACTCTGTCTATTCCTATACTACTACTGTCCCTGTCCCATGGGATGCATGCTCCACCAGCGTTCAAATAGTTAGTAGACTGCTGCAGATCTAGGGGCTTTACTCCAGGCATAGTCACATGGCATTGCAGGCTACTAATCATCGCCAGCAGCTAGATCTATATCAGTACAGTAGTAAATAAGTGAATCATATATCACTGCTAGTATCCATCATCACACAGCATGCAGGCACAAGATGCTGCTAAATGAGGCAGCACTCATTGCCTTACTGCCCACAAAAATATGCAATTCTCATTTATCGATGAGTCATCAAATGTTTCCAACTTTAACTGAAGTTAAGTACTAACAATTCTTGATGCAAAAATAAGTACCACTAGATTAGTAATGATATATGTACATGTGTTTTCTTGTCCTGGTATATCGAAGCTGGATTTGTTTTTCTAGGAGTAAAGCACTTTTAAATTTCACTTGATGCCAAATATCACTATTTGAGTAATAAATATAGATAGTTTGTGTGTCTGGACTGATTGTGTGTGTTAACCCTTTCGTTTACAACAAATGTGTGTGTGTGGACTGGATTAGTCCAGCATGTGTCACGGTACTGCACAAAATCCTGCATTGAACAAATTTATTATCTCTTTATATAATCATTTACTGAATATTCTGCTAGTGGCACCACATGTACGTTTGAGGAGTTCAACAGTTTAGCAAAGCATGTGATGGATTTGAAAAATTGTTGACTTTGTATCACCATGCTAAATCTAACTTTGGTGTTATTTCAAATATAGAAGCATGTTTAGAATTCCCAGTAGTGTTTTGGTTTACACTATATTGACCAATCATGGAAGATAATATATTTCAATTCACGTAATTTTCTAGGCCTACACAAAACAAAACGGGAGAGAAGTGGACATTAATTTTTAATTTTGTTGGGGGACCGAGGGACAACACTCGTACAACAATGGATGTTTCCCGGGAGAAAATTAAACTTGGGAACTTCTTGAATTACAAAACAAAGATGGGTTATTCTTCGAGGGACTTCTTGTACTATAAGCAGCGATGTGGAGCTACTGTAGCATCTCTACAGCTTATAGATTATGAAGAGGATGCATTAAGAATGGTTGAAAACTGTGAGGCCGAGAGGGAAATCAGAATAGTAATTACAAACTGTCAAGCACCAGACCAATTGCAATGTCCAATTACACCCATTAAGCAACGTGGACATGAGGAAGATAGTGAGGAAGTTAGTGAAGAAGAAATCCAGGATGATGATCTTAATGCGTACAAGGTGTGGCTTAAGAAGCTACCACAAGATGTAGACAACCCAGGTACTATATATGTACTATAAAAACATATAAGTATATTTTGTTGTTGTTCTATATATATAATATCTATGTGTGCATCTCGTAGAATTCAAGGATGACAACCGGGAAAATACGATTGCAACATATAGCGAATGGTTGAGGCGAGAAGGGCTTCTCAAAGATATTCGTAATCTTATTTTCTTTCACAATGGAAATAATGAAGCATATATATCATCCATTTTTTCCAACTCTATTGTAACTGTTTGCTTGCACGTATTTCTATGCGCAGATGCATATCTAGATGTTCAAACTGATGAACAAGAGGAAATTAGTGATAGCAGCATAATACCATCTCATGCTAGGAGGCCAAAGCCCTTTCAAAAGGTGTGTAATGGTTTATGGTGTTCATAATATATTATCTTATGAATCTTCTGATTTTTAATGTTTACATATGTTTAATTTTATGACATCAATTGTGTTTAGAAGGGGTTGTCAACAAGAGAAAGCTTGGACGTGGAATCTTGAAAGGTTTTACCGCAACAGCTAAGAGATGTAAACAAGCAAGTGTCCGACTCAATGTAGATTTCTCATCCCACACACGGAGGTCCTGTAGGATTCAACTATCGCACGTTTATTGATGAAATAGTTTTGTTTACAAGAAAAAGGACTCCACTAATTGGAGTTAGAAAGTGGGGAGATGTGAAGCAGATTGTTAAAGACAAAATAGCACGTGATATAATGGTATGTACCAGTTTTGTTGCCTCATATCATAAAGTAATTTTTTTAACTTCAAAATTCTTCAAGTTTCATGGTCATCTCATTTGTACAGGTTAGGTGGAATATTGAGAACAATGATGAAGAGAAGGCTAGGATATGGAAGATTGCAAAGGAGCGGTACAAAGGGTGGCGAGCTCAATTGAGTTCTACGTACAAGTTATACAACAATTATCATCAACGAATGAGACATAAGCCAGAAGAATTGGACATTGTTGAGTGGCACTACTTGGTGTTGTATTTTGGAAGTGATAAATTCCAGGTTTCAAACCTCTGACATATATGAGTGTATTGTTTGCATCTTTGGTCAAGGCAACTAACAACTCTGTTTCTATCAGAGAACCAGCAGCAAAAACTCTAAAAATTCAAAGCATCGAAAAGACACTACATGTTACTGGGGTCAAAATCATTTGGACAAGTTAGTTTTGAGCAGGTAATGATATGGAACCTAAAACTCTTCTTTTATTATTTGCTTAAACAATCTAATTTTTGTTCAATTTTGATTTCTCACCTTAGAGGGACCTAGAGACTGGTGAAGAGCCAGATGATTTGGCACTTTGGAGGAGTACACGCTCAAAGAGAGGCCGATGGTCTTCAGATGATGCTAAGGAAGTATATGTAAGTACTACTTTGTTCAATCAAAACTATATATGTTCTTACATTTATGAACTACTAAAGTTAAAAGCACTAATTATGTCCTTATTAAATTTAGGATAAAACATGTGCCAAAATCATTGAGAGAATTGAAGCTGAGGCTTGTGTGCTTTCAAAAAAATGAAGAAAGCCACATTCTTCGCGAAACCTACAAGGAGACCACAGGATGCAGGAGCAAGAAAGGTCCCGGACATGGTTACATGGCGAAGTTTCCGACTCGAAGCCAACTGATGAATGAAAGAATTGAAGAGCAAGCACGTGCAGCCGCATTAGCAGCAGCAGCCCAACAAAAGAATAATGAGACACAAGCTGATGTGGAGAAGTTAAAAGAACAGCTTGCCATTCAAGCTGCTGAGAGGGAGAGGGACAAGGAAAAAATTCAGCAGCTAGAACAACAACTAGAGAATACAAGTAACAAGATTAGAGAAGAACTAAAGCAAGAGTTTTTTTCGCTACTGGCACAACACAATCAAACACCGGCACAGGTAAATACAACTTAATTGCTTAGTAACAACATGGGTTTAAAAAATATTTGAGTGCTAATGTTTCACCCTATAACTCCAATGCAAAGACTGCTGCACCAACCACAGCCACCGTTGAACCTACACAATTCAGTCCTAATGCGGCTGCCACTGATGATCTGAGTAGTGAATGTGAAGATGCACATTTAGCACAGGTAATATTTTTCTGATAAATGGAAATTCCAATGTAATGGACACCTACATATAATCTAGAGCTGGTAAGTGTGAATGTCTTTTTCAATATGCAGACTGGGATGCAAACTGTAATGGCCACAAACAATAAAGCTTCCCATGGACCTGTTGTTGTTCCCACTCCCAGCCAAGGAGGAGAACATGTGCAAGAGGTAATATATTTCCAAAATATCACCTGCAGATATATATTTCTTAAGGATGATTGTTGATTCAAATCTCCTGGATTGTGCAGAATTTACAAAGTGTATTGGGAATACAAAATAAAATTCAATCTGGTCGCAGAACTCGTAGCACTGCCAACAAATCTCTCTTCAATGACAAAGACAATAATGTGCGAGGGAAATTTATTTCTTCACAGACACTGATGAATGTTGCAGGCAGAGCGAGATATGAGAAAGAAAGGCGGAAAGGTATAAGCGAGATATCTTTTATGATTATAAAGGATCAATGAGTTCTTACGAACTTGAGTTGTGTCCTAAAGAGCTGATTGATTTTTTTAGGCATAATTATTTTGCCAGCCTTGGTTCTCTTCATACTAATAGTTAGAAATTTATCGATTATATTCTGGTATGATATATGACTATATGAGCGCACTGTTTATTCATTATCAAATATACTTGTTATATACTTATCAGCTAGTTTATGTATAACTGTTTGTCAATTAATTAATTACTATGTACCTGCTGGGATATGGGTCTATTGTCTTGTATTAGCAGGGATATACAGATATAAATTTTTGGCAAATTCATGTATAGGTTTGGAGTTATTTTTAAAAGATCGACACACCTTCAAGCCTGTAATGCTGCCATGACATATCTTATAGTCTGCACTTGAGCTTCTAATTATTAAGTCGATCATGGTGTGCATATATACGTAGCTGCAAGCATTTGGATATTATTAATTCTACCCTTGAACTATGTATAGTACTTTTCTGTGAACATCACCGATGGTGTTTGATTGGGGCCATATGACGTGTGGGTTACAAGTAGTATGTTAACCAAAAGTTGAAGCATATATATATTTATTTATTTATTTTAATTACTAATGCATATGCTATTTGGGCTGTTTCCATTGAGCAGGAAGGTGAACCTTGAGAAGATTTGCTCGGACTGTTTGGTAGGATGAATTGATCCAAGAATTCTGCAACGGCAATGAACTTTTCATGATCTATGCTAAGAGTCCTTAGTTTCTACATGTCTAGGATGTAATTCCAAGAACCTTGCTATTACATTCTTGAACTATGAAGCTTCTTTTAATTTCCATACTGTAAACATTATTGGATGTGGATGATCAAAGTTATTAATATAATTTCCCTTTTTATGCCATTTGTGTAATTATGTGAATTTCTTTACCGCAATTCTTCATTATTGAGCAAATAAAAATTGACACAATATAAAATAGCAGTTAACGTAATGTCGATGCAATAGGTTGCATTGCACCGAACCAAATGTCGATGCAACTGGTCGTATTGCATCGAACCAAATGCTGATGCAATTGGTTGTGTTGCATCAAACCGAATGTCGATGCAATAGGTTTTTTGCACCGAACATTAGTCGTTGCAATAGAAATTTTTATTGCATCAAATTTATTAGATGTATTACATCTACATGATTTTGATGCAATAACCCTTTTGCATCTCGCTATATTGATGCAAGAAACATTCATAGTCGATGCAATAGTGACCTTGCATCAAAACTGATTTTGATGTGATAACCATTTTGCATCAAAACTATTATGATGCAAGAGACAATAGATGGTTGATGCAATAGCGAACTCTCGCATCGGTCCACGAGTGAATCGATGCGATAATGCTATTGCATCTAGAGATATTGCATCGGCTCGCATCAAATGGGAAATTGATGTGGTACCTAGCTATGGCATCAATTTTGGCCCTATTACATCAAAAAATTGCCGGTGCAATAAGGTAAAAAAATTAGTAGTGGCACAGGGTGCTAAGGTGGTCATGGCTTTATAATAAATTCTATAGGTTACCGAAATGTTTTTGGTTCCTGGCTCAAGATCAAAGCCTGATGTTTGAAGATTGAGTGTGAGGCCTTTGTGGATATTTGGGTCCGAGAGAGACACCGTAGAAACAAAAGGTTTGAGGATTCCTTGCTCGGTATGGTTGAGGCTAGCCTTAGCAATGGTCGGTGTTCTTCAACACTTTTCACGATTTATGATCGACGGGACGCGTCCAGGTCTAGGTAGGATAAGGAGGGTATGTCTGTGGAGGAGGTGTTTTTGGGCTTTTATGGTGTAGATGCAATGCAGGAAAAGTAAATGCTTATGCAAGAAAGAACATGACTACGGATGCGATGCGGAAGATAGAATAGAACATAAAGTAAACAAACATAAATATAAAATAGTAAACTTAAAGAACAAAACTTAATGAAGACGAAATAGTAAATGTAAAGAAACTTAAAGAACAACACACAAAAGATAAACAAACTAGATGTAAACAACAAACAACATATATATAATATTTTTGGATTTTCTATTTATGATAGACAAACATAACAAGCATATATAGTCCTGGATAGGGTAAGTACCTTAGAAGGTGAATCCTTCCGAGTAGTACTCCAGGCTCTTACACACGTACAAGCACACGAACACACGGACTAAGCAGGGGCTGCTTTAGTCGACTCTCATAAGACTCTTACAAACCTTACACAGACTCAGATGTGAGTCTCTTATTTAGTGTACATAACACTACTACAATACTTATGTGGAGTGGTGGTGGAGTGATCAAGTGCTCTGCAGGTGATCCGAAGTGATGCGGGGTGGAAGTGATGCCCTTCCCTTGCCTCTTCCTCTCCTTATATAGCGGTGGCAAGGGTATGGTTGGCGCGGTAGTTGGCGGGTCGTCGTCGGTTTGTTGGTGGAGAATCTTCATGATGATCCTTTTGACAATTGGTGAAGGAATCTTCATGATGACCTTTTGACTCTTGATAAGTATTATTCTTCATGATTATTCTTTTGACCTCACAAAAAGTGAAGCATCTTCATCATGGTACTTTTGACTTCACGAAAAGGGAAGCATCTTCATAATTATACTTTTGACCTGGTGAAAGGCTTTCATGATGTGCCTTTTGAATCTTGATAAAATCATTCTTATCTTCAATAGTGTGGATTCCTTTGTATAGTATCATCCACTTATCTTGCTAGATATTTTGATCTTCTTCCTCTTCAGAGTATATCATTGGTGCTGCCTCTGTTCCATCAATTTCATCAGGCTGCCACATATCTTGCCATGACATGAACTCCCGATATTCTTTGCGTAGTTGTGTTTCTTTGCCATAATCTGGTTTTATTAATCTTCCAACACATCTGGTAATTGTGCCAAATCCTTTCTGGTTTCCTTGAAGAAAGATCCTCATAATTTTGTTCTGAAAACCATGTGATATGTAGGATCAAATTTAATACATTCTTCGAGCTCTTTGGCTTCGTGGAAAATTCTCCAGTTGTCATGATTTGTATCTCTGGAGAGCAATTCTTTGTAGTCTTCTCCCAGATCATAATATATATTCTTGGGGGAAAGAGATGAGTATCCTTGGTGATATAAACATCATGCATTGCAGGCCGTAGTGGAGGAGTAAACCTTGGAGGTGACGAGTAGAAAAAGACTTTGATTACTCCTTTAACATGATATAGTTTTCTGCATGCTTCTTTTATGGCGATACCCAAATCAGAATGGAGGATTTCTTCCATTGATCCATAGACTGCATGGACCAATCCATGATCTATGATTGTTTGCAAGGAGATATCTCCCGCATAATGAGTTTGAAGGTTTCTGAAATATTTAAGGTTGATATCAACCTTGAGAATGATATATTTGTGTCTTGGCTGGATGATAAGTTTGCTATCAAGGTATAGAAATGGGAATGTATGAATCTTGACAGATATGCCTTTGTTTTTGTATTTCCTAGTGAATAGATCTTGGAAATATTCACGGAGACCAAGGGAATACTTTCATCTGTCTTTGTTTATATTTTTCCCATATCAGCTTCGATGATATCTTGGGTAAGGATTGAAAGTGTTTGCTCAGTTTTGAAACTTAGCCTTGGGATAAGCATCTCATAGGGAGTACTAGTGGCAAATCGTTATTGCTTGTGTCTTCTTGGTGAGGCAAGGTGGGTTTCATTAAAGTAATCTTTGGTGATATGATTTTGATGGGGCTCAAAGTCTTCAAGGATGAGGTTGGTTTGGGTGGATGCATCTTTGGTGTATGGAGTCTCATCATGAGACATCTTTTGGCTTAGAAGGAAAACATCTTTTTGTGGAGATCGGAATACTTCGAACATGTTTTTCGGGATCACATACTTTGTGATCAAATAAATTTGATTCAGGATCATCTAGATCATATATCTTTGGTAAATCTGATATCTTTGAAGATCCTCCTTCAGAGTGATCATCTGATAATTTTGGCAATCTTTTCTGTTGGACAGAAAGATTATCTTGATTGCAAGGGAGATTCCCTTTGCTCATATTTTTGAAATAATATGCCAGCCCATTTAGAGCATGAGCCTTATCTTTTTTGGTTTTAACTTGCCAGAGTAGGTTTAATAACCCTTGCTGCAAGTCATTGACCTTGAAATTATGATTGAACCTATCTCGATCTCCTTCTGGAAGTACCGGCAACCTCCAAGTACTCATCTGAATAAGATGTTCGTACTTCATATGAGGAGCCATCTCTAGGTGTTGCTGCATCAAAAGAATCCTTTTTGTTAGCATCAAAACCCAGCTATGCATTATCATTTCCTTTTGCAATTTTACTTCCTTAGAGTTACTTATGAACTTGTCATAAGGATAACATCTTTGGTAAGTAATCTCCTTTTTGTTGTGGGAGGTCATGACTGAGGAATACGTTGTTGGCGGTATATATTCTGCAATTTGATTGAGATTTGTTTTTCTATCTTTGATGAAAATAATAACTTTACCTTTCTTCCATCTTTTTGAAATTGGATATCTTCTTCTCGTAACCATGAAGGGACTAATTGAAGAAAGAAAGGGGTTTCCAAGAATAACATTTGTTTTAAATTTTCAACAAGCAAGAATGTTGTTTTGATACGGACATTTTCAATGCAAATGTCAACCTCAGAATTTTGTAATTTACCTTTAATTGATGACCTTCAGCA
This sequence comes from Hyparrhenia diplandra, assembly GCA_015847255.1. Taxonomy (NCBI): domain Eukaryota; kingdom Viridiplantae; phylum Streptophyta; class Magnoliopsida; order Poales; family Poaceae; genus Hyparrhenia; species Hyparrhenia diplandra. The sequence continues at coordinate 2,074,449 of JADLZK010011669.1, forward strand.
GAGTGGATTCTATGAGTAGATTTTATGAAATACCTAGATGGGGACGATATCTTGTGCGATGCAGTTTACATCGGCACCAGAATCTAGTAGAGTGTTTGTAACACCCTAAAATTCTTTTTGCTAAATATGGATTAAAGCTGTGCAAAAATTATTCACTTAACAAAGAAAAAAAAAGAAAAGAAAAACGCTGCAGTAGCGCGCTGCTACAGTAACGCCCAGCCCTTCACGTGGACAGCCCGTGGTTTTTCTTCTCCTCTCCCCATCGACCCTAGCAGCCGCCACTTTACTTTCACTGGGAAAAAACAGAGAGAAGAAAAGAGAAGGAGGAGGAAGGGAAGGACTAGGGTTTTGCCGCCGCCATCGCCGTGCCGTTCTTCTCCAAGCTTTCCATGGCGATGACGATCCCATCGCAACGACGTGGATAGCCTGTGGATCGTCGTTAAACCTAGGTGAGATTTTAGATCATAATCCCCTTATTTGGTTCATGTTTTGTGGATCAAATCATCTAATTGGAATGGGTTTGGATGGAGTAATTCTCGAAATTCCCAAAACTGGATCTCGTCCATGCTCTGAAATCCTGTCAGATTGTGTAGTTTCTGTTCGTCGCCATTTTAGGGCATCTTAGTGGGCTCAATAAATTTTGATGAAGTGGAAACATTTGTAGAGGACTTCAATACCTTTCTTTTGACACCAATATCACCCTCATAGCCTCTGTATTTTTGAAGTTACAGCCATTCTTAGACGGCTGTTTTGCAGTGACGAAATTCTGGACAGATTCTAGATTTACCCAGTTTTGGCCCCGTAACAGAGGAATTTGAACTTGTTATCTAAATACGAATTGTAGAGGTTTTCTTAAGCTTTCCAGATTGGTAGAGAACTTAATTTTGTGACTTATATATCTCCAGTTTTCAATTTTACAAGACTGCTGTCTTGTTTTGACTGACAGAATCTTCAGTCAAGATGCAAAGATGTTTATGTTATTTTCTAGACTTTTTATGCCAAATTTCATAATACGGAAGTTGTAGATAAATGAATGTTCTATGTTCTGGTAGATTTTGGGAATTTATTATAATATGGTTATTTGTCTATGAAAAGATAAGAATCCCTGCTGCTGTTACGATCGGTAGTGAGGCGGTAGATGTCCAAGTAGTGGGTTTGGGGACGCTTTATTGTGTATCTTGATTTCTTGATTTGTTTGTATGATGGAATTGGTATTGAGATATGCTTTTGGTCAGGTGGTGTACCTTCGGATCGTGCTTAGCTCTCACTTTGTGATCTTTCGTTGAAGGCAAGTAGCGTGGCGATATGGTCCACATGCTTTGGCTTGGTTATTTGAATTGCCTCCACTTAATTTTAATATTTCACACTAGCAATATAATCTGAATCTTGAAGTTATTTTTATTACTTTGAAGTATTATGAATCCTTACCTTGTGGAGTAGATGTTGAATTATGAAGTACATGAATTACCCAATGCAACATTTGCATTTGCACTCTTTCCATTGATATGCATTTGAAGAAACCGTAGCCAAATTGGTGCGGTAAGTACCGTACAACAACGCACATTGATGAGCATTGTGGTTGCAGCCTTCACTCCCTCTTGTTGGGATGTGTGGGTAGAAGTGAAGTCATGCATTGCATTGCATCATTCTCATTTGCATCGCACCGTATTATTATTTGAGATACATTATGAAGTATATTAACTATGTTATGGTCTAATTGATCTATCTTTTACCTTGATGTACCAATTTGTGGATCTTTGCTACGCTATTTAAAACTGATGTTTAACTATATTGTGATTTAAATAACCCGGTTAAAAGCAGTTTGCTTGCTGAGGTTTTCCATAAACCTCACACGTTATTATTTCCCGGGTGCTTCGACTTGGAAGATGGATGCTTGGGATGGGAGTAGCGCTGACGTGTGCACATCACCTTTGAGTTACACATATCTAGAGGACACATGTGTTGTAATAATAATAATAATAATGTTTTAAACCATGGATTAGTTGGATTGTCTCTTGTCGCGTTTACTTTGGATCATGTTTAGATGGTCAATTTATGACTTGTTAGGGATCCAGTAAAATTTATTTGTCTTTTACTCTATATGATTAATATTGCTTCCGCGTACTCTTTTATAGTTATTTGTTTGTGTTGAAGTGTGGTAATTCTCCAGAAGATTTGTTGTTTTCTTCTGGGGTGTTACAGTTGGTATCAGAGCATAGGTTATAGTTTCTAGGATTAAGTTTTATATTTGTTAAACTATTGAATCACTAAAACTTGACACACTTGCACTTGTAGGTTGGGGAGGGTCTTATGTATTGTATTTGTTTGTCTTGTACTTTCTTTAACTTTGTGACCTGTTATTGCTATATTGATACGTTGATATTGTTGTGTGGGTTGTAGATGGCACGAGGCCGTGGCCGTGGTCGTGGTCGTGGTCGTGGTCGTGCTCGTGGGGGACGTGGTGAGAATGAGGCTGCTCCTGAGGCCCCTCAAGGTCGTGGCCGTACCCGTGCTAGTCGTGGCGGTCGTGGTTCTGAGGCTCCTCAGGACATGGCAGCAATTTTAGCAGAGATGCAAGCAATGCGAGCAGAGATGAATGCTCTTCGTCAGGCTGCTCCTAGTGGTGAGGTGATGGTGATGGTGAAGGCGATGATGCTAGTGAGCATTCTCCTAATAATAGTGATGATGGTGAACCTTCTAACACTATCGGGCGGTAGTGATTCTTACGCTAGAAGGAATGTTCGGCGTCCATTGGACTTGAGACAGTGGTGTGGCTTGCACCTAGAGCTTTTTGCTGGTAATGGTGCTCCAGTTGAGGCTGCAGATTGGCTTGCTACTGTGACTGACAAACTAGAGGCTTTCCAGATTCCTCTTTCAGATTGGGTTCGCTATGCTGGACAGCTGCTGAAGGGTGAGGCTCTTGTGTGGTGGAGGAATGTGACATCTTCTCGGAAAGCTACATCTAGTCCTGTAACTTGGGAGGAGTTTGTTGGTGGGTTTGAGAGGAAGTTCTACCCTCTTTTGCCTTTGTGGATAAGATGAAGACTTCGGCTTGAGAGGTGCCATCGGGGAAAGGGGTGCGTGGCGAGTATGAGACCGCTTTCAACCAAATTGTGCGCTTTGTTCCTCATGTGGCGCATGATGAGTATGAGAAGGCAAGAATTTTTAGGCAAGGCTTGAAGGCATCTATTCGGCGTGTTCTTGGTGCTTTCCCTATAGTGGACTTTCGCTCGGTTGTTGAGCGTGCTTTGGGAGTTGAGGTGCGAGGATGAGTTCACCGAAGAGCTTAGAGCTGGAGGTGGAGCTAGAGATCGGCTTGGGGTCAAAAGGATCAAAAAGGCGAGAATGGCGGCCCCGGAGGTCCTATGCAAAGGAAGGACAAGAACCGGTCGTCATCATCCTTATGGTGGTAGCTCTTCTCGGTCTCGTGGTTGGGGAGGTCCTTCCCGGTGGTAGTTACGTTCGATTGCCGAGCTATTGTGAAGCCGGGCATGGGCTTGGTGCATTTTCGATCGCGGTGATGCTCATCGGGCGTCGCGGATTGCCGATGGAGGCCGGTCGGTGCTCTAGGTGTCACAAGGAGGACCACAAGGAGGTGGTGTGCAGGCGAGAATCCTAATAGCAAGGTGGGATGGGAGCAAGTTTCTTCTACATCTAGTCGGCATGGTTCCGCTCACATGTTGGCTAATGGTTCAAGCACAACTTGACTACCGGACCCCGTGCGGCAATTCTTACCTGCACCCCGTGCGGCAGTTTCTACCAGCTCCCCATTGACTCCCATGGGTGGGCATTCACTTGCACCTAGTTACGGTGGTGCATATTGGTTTCCTCGAGCTTCCACTCATACGCTCCACCACGGTGGGACTGCTACACCCCGGTTTTATTTGGACCCTCTACATCATGGGGCTTATGCTATGCCCTCAAGTGATGGGCGTGATCATGGTGATGTGGTGGCAAGTACTATCTCCGTTGATTTTCATGATGCATATGTCCTTTTTGATTACGGAGCTAGTTTCTCTTTTTTGTTTTGAGGAGGGTTTTGTGGGTGGAATTTGGTATTTCAGGTTCAGATTAGTCAAGCAATTACAATCAATTCGCTAAAGGCCCTCTATCTAGTACTTTTGTGTGTCACGGTTGTCGTATTAGCATAGCGGATGAGGATTTCGTGGCTAATCTAGTGATTATACCCCGGATTCGTTTGATGTTATTCTTGGGATGGCTTTTCAATTGTCGGGCTATTATTCTTGTTTTTTGGAAGGCAGTCTCTCTACAAGCTCCTTGAGGGGCATGAGGTAGTGTTTCAAGGATGTGCTTTGAAGTATTCCCTTGCATTGCTTTTCTTTGTCTCTTTTCGATCGCTGGTCAAGGAAGTGCGGATTTTTATGGGCCATGCGTGAGGTGAAAGAACATATCACTTGCATAGATGACATTCCTATAGTGTATCGGTATCGATGTTTTCTGTTGAGTTGCGGGGCTTGCCTCCTAAAGGGAGCCTCTCTTTGAGATTAAGTTGATTCCGGAACTCAACCCATCTTTAAGTCTCCTTATAAGATGGCACCCGTCGAGCAAGCTGAATTGAAGAAGCAAATTGATGATCTTCTAGCGAAGGATTTATTAGACCAAGTGTCTCTCCTTGGGCTGCTCCTGTGATTTTTGTGGAGAAGAAGGATGGGACCAAAAGGCTGTGTGTGGATTATAGAGGGCTGAATCGGTGACAATCAAGAACAAGTACCCCTTACCTCGTATTGATGCATTGTTTGATCGGTTGAAGGGTGCCAAGTTTTTTTCTCCAAAATTGATCTACAATCTGGATATCACCGGTTGAGGATCAAGGAGGAAGACATTGAGAAGGCGGCTTTTAGTACGGTATGGGCATTTTGAGTATGTTGTTATGTCATTTGGACTAACAAATGCTCATGTTTTTTTTCATGGAAGCCATGAGAAGGGATGTTGCACCCATACTTGGATGTATTTGTTGTGGTGTTCATTGATGATATCTTGGTTTATTCAAAAACTAAGGAGGAGCATGAGGTGCATCGAGTTTAGTTTTGGATAAGCTAAGGGAGTACAAGTATTATGCCAAAGCGAAGAAGTGTGCTTTTACGGCTTTACGAGGTTTCTTTTTCTTGGCCATGTTATTAATCGGGGATGGAATCTTTGTTGATCCCAAGAATGTTCTTTGCTGGGTGGTCGAGTGGGAGAGACCATTCCTCACGTCCGGATGTTCGTAGTTTTCTTGGCCTTGCTTTGGATATTATCGTCGATTTGTTCGGGATTTCTCCACTATTGCAAAGCCTATGACTAGGTTAACTATGAAGGGTGTTGCTTTTGTTTGGACTTGAGAGTGTGAGGCAAGTTTTCAAACTCTAAAGAAGAAATTGGTGAACGCTCCTATATTGGTTTTGCCCGAGAGTGGCAAGCGTTTTCACTTGTATACACGGATGCCTCTCGTATTGGTCTTGGTTGTGTGCTCATGCGAGGGAAGGTAGGGTGATCGCATATGCCTCTCGACAATTGAGGAAGCATGAGGTGAATTATCCTACACATGATTTGGAGTTGGCGGCGGTGGTGTTTGCACTAAAGATTTGGAGGCATTATCTTTATGGTGAGTCATGTGATATCTTCTGAGACCATCGAGTCTCAAATATATTTTTACTCGAGGAAGGAGCTAAACATGAGGCAGAGGAGGTGGCTAGAGCTGATTAAGGATTATGACTTGACTATTCGGTATCATCCGGGGAAAGGCAAATGTTTGTTTGCGGATGCTCTCGGTAGGGACAGGTGTCCTAAAAAGTATGCATGGCGTTGATTGGTGACTTGGACCGCATGGGTATTTCTCTTTGCTATATTGGGGTTGCACGTGTGGAGACCGAATTGTTGATTCAATCACCATTGCGTGAGAGAGTGAGAGTGGCTCAATTGGAAGATCGCCTACTCCAAGCTGTTCGCAAGCGCATTCAAGTGGGTAAACCTCGCGGTTTTAGTATGGAGGTGATGGCACTATTTTTTTTTCCATGGTCGTTTATGTGTGCCACGAGAAAGCTAAGGTGAAAATGGATATTTTGAGGGAAGCACATCGCACTCCATATCACGGTGCATCTAGGCGAGACTAAGATGTATCGAGATTTGAAAGCAGAGCTTTTGGTGGAAGCGGATGAAAGTAGATATTGCCAAGTATGTAGCTTCATGTGGAATTTGTCGAAGGTGAAATTTGAGCATCAAAGGCACCTTTGGACTACTAAAGCCATTGGATATCTGAGGTGGAAATGGGAGAAAATTACAATGGACTTTGTAGTGGGATTGCCTCGCTCACCTAGAGGCAAGGATGCTATTTGGGTTGTCATTGATAGACTTACTAAAAGTGGCTCACTTCATTCCAATGAGTACAAAAACTCAGCTCAGATTTGGTTCCATTGTACATGAAGGAGATAGTGAGGTTGCACGGTGTGCCCAAATCTATTGTGTCGGATCGTGATTCAAAGTTTCGTGTCAATTTTTTTGGCAAAAGCCTAAATGATGCTTTGGGCACAAAACTTGATATGAGTCTTGGTTTCCATCCTCGACATGGATGGATGGGCCCGATGCGGCGTACTATTCGAGACCTTGGAGGATATGTTGCGTGCTGTGTGCTTTCATGGAAGGGAATTTGGGAAGATCATCTACCTTTAGCAGAGTTTGCCTATAACAATAGTTATCGGGCTAGTATCCGAGATGGCGCCATATGAAGCATTGTATGGCGTCGATGTATTTCTCCACTTTCTTTGGGATGTGGTTGGTGGCGCTCCTTAGTTGGTCCTGAATGGGTACGACAAACTCATGATAAAGTAAGTGTTATTCGACAAAACATGTTGATTTGCTCAAAGTCGGCAAAAGAGCTATCTTGATGCTTTCGAAGGAAGGATTTGGAGTTTGCGGTGGGGTGATGAGGTGTTTCTAAAGGTTTCACCAACAAGAGGCATTGTTCGTTTTGGTACCAAAGGGAAGCTTAGCCCGAGGTACATTGGACCATATGTGATGATTGCTCGTGTTGGCACATTGGCTTATCGGTTGCAGTTGCCAGGGTCTATGGCTGGAGTACACCCGGTGTTTCATGTCTCTTTGTTGAGGAAATACTTGAAAGACCCAGAGCAGGTAATGGAAGCTGAGACAGTGAATATAGAACAAGATTTGACAGTGGAATCTCGCCCTGTGCAAATATTAGAGTTCTCTGAACGTGTGATGCGCAACCGGACTATAAAATATGTTAAGGTCTTATGGGACGAATCAAGCGAGCGAAGCCACATGGGAGTTGGAGGATTATATGCGAGAAGTATCAGGAGCTCTTTGAATCGGGTGAGTAGTCTTGTCTTTAAAGCATGTTACCTTCTCTTTTCGGTTTGTTGTTACACTTGGAAGAATTCGGGGACGAATTCCCTAAAGGAGGGAGAATGTAACACCCTAAAATTCTTTTTGCTAAATATGGATTAAAGCTGTGCAAAGATTATTCACTTAACAAAAAAAAAAAAAAAAAAAAACGCTGCAGTAGCGTGCTGCTACAGTAACGCCCAGCCCTTCACGTGGACAGCCCGTGGTTTTTCTTCTCCTCTCCCCATCGACCTAGCAGCCGCCACTTTACTTTCATGGGAAAAAACAGAGAGAAGAAAAGAGAAAGGAGGAGGAAGGGGAAGGACTAGGGGTTTTGCCGCCGCCATCTCCGTGCCGTTCTTCTCCAAGCTTTCCATGGCGATGACGATCCCATCTTAGCGGCGTGGATAGCCTGTGGATTGTTGGGTTAAACCTAGGTGAGATTTTAGATCATAATCCCCTTATTTGGTTCATGTTTTGTGGATCAAATCATCTAATTGGAATGGGTTTGGATGGAGTAATTCTCGAAATTCCCAAAACTGGATCTCGTCCATGCTCTGAAATCCTGTCAGATTGTGTAGTTTCTGTTCGTCGCCATTTTTAGGGCATCTTAGTGGGCTCAATAAATTTTGATGAAGTGGAAACATTTGTAGAGGACTTCAATACCTTTCTTTTGACACCAATATCACCCTCATAGCCTCTGTATTTTTGAAGTTACAGCCATTCTTAGACGGCTGTTTTGCAGTGACGAAATTCTGGACAGATTCTAGATTTACCCAGTTTTGGCCCCCGTAACAGAGGAATTTGAACTTGTTATCTAAATACGAATTGTAGAGGTTTTCTTAAGCTTTCCAGATTGGTAGAGAACTTAATTTTGTGACTTATATATCTCCAGTTTTCAATTTTACAAGACTGCTGTCTTGTTTTGACTGACAGAATCTTCAGTCAAGATGCAAAGATGTTTATGTTATTTTCTAGACTTTTTTTATGCCAAATTTCATAATACGGAAGTTGTAGATAAATGAATGTTCTATGTTCTGGTAGATTTTGGGAATTTATTATAATATGGTTATTTGTCTATGAAAAAGATAAGAATCCCTGCTGCTGTTACGATCGGTAGTGAGACGGTAGATGTCCAAGTAGTGGGTTTGGGACGCTTTATTGTGTATCTTGATTTCTTGATTTGTTTGTATGATGGAATTGGTATTGAGATATGCTTTTGGTCAGGTGGTGTACCTTCGGATCGTGCTTAGCTCTCACTTTGTGATCTTCGTTGAAGGCAAGTAAACGTGGCGATGTGGTCCACATGCTTTGGCTTGGTTATTTGAATTGCCTCCACTTAATTTTAATATTTCACACTAGCAATATAATCTGAATCTTGAAGTTATTTTTGTTACTTTGAAGTATTATGAATCCTTACCTTGTGGAGTAGATGTTGAATTATGAAGTACATGAATTACCCAATGCAACATTTGCATTTGCACTCTTTCCATTGATATGCATTTGAAGAAACCGTAGCCAAATTGGTGCGGTAAGTACCCGACAGCAACAGCACATTGATGAGCATTGTGGTTGCAGCCTTCACTCCCTCTTGTTGGGATGTGTGGGTAGAAGTGAAGTCATGCATTGCATTGCATCATTCTCATTTGCATCTTACCCGTATTATTTTTGAGATACATTATGAAGTATATTAACTATGTTATGGTCTAATTGATCTATCTTTTACCTTGATGTACCAATTTGTGGATCTTTGCTACGCTATTTAAAACTGATGTTTAACTATATTGTGATTTAAATAACCGGTTAAAGCAGTTTGCTTGCTGAGGTTTTCCATAAACCTCACACGTTATTATTTCCCCAGGTGCTTCAGCTTGGAAGATGGATGCTTGGGATGGGAGTAGCGATGCGTGTGCACGTCACCTCTGAGTTACACATATCTAGAGGACACATGTGTTGTAATAATAATAATAATAATGTTTTTAAACCATGGATTAGTTGGATTGTCTCTTGTGCGTTTACTTTGGATCATGTTTTAGATGGTCAATTTATGACTTGTTAGGGATCGATAAAATTTATTTGTCTTTACTCTATATGATTAATATTGCTTCAGCGTACTCTTTTATAGTTATTTGTTTGTGTTGAAGTGTGGTAATTCTCGAGAAGATTTGTTGTTTTTCTTCTGGGGTGTTACAGTGTTGTATGTGAAGCTAAACCCATCATAGAACTCATATGTTATTTCAGTGTACCACTTTTTACTTGATATATCTCCCAATTGAACCAATTAATTCATCATCGGTGGCTTTTTAGCAAATTCATGGTCATCTTTCTTATGAATTTCTAAAATCTTGATTCTTCTTTTAAGATCTATTAACTCTTCTTTGATAAGAATATATTCTTTTGATAGATCTTCAAGATCTACTTGCTTATTTTTTTTTTTTATATCTTCAACTCTTTTAAAAACCTCATCCCGAAGAACAAAATTTCTTTTTACGAATCTCACTTACGAGCTTATCTTTGTTGTTTTTTACCCTTGATAAGAATTTTTCAAGAATAATCTCTTTTTCTTACGGATCCTGCACGGTGTCAAAGGTATCTAAAACAAATTGCTCCAAATCAGTGAGAACAAAGATGTTTTCATCTGATTCTTCTTCTTCGGAGGTATCTTGTTCATAACATGAACATTCATTATTATCACAACAATTTACCTCGGTGTTTTCTTCATCTTGAGCTTACGTTACTACGGATATGATTTAAGATTTGTCCCAACTTTCCTTTTATGTTTTCAGAATCGATTCAAGTAAAGCTTGGATCTCTTGTTTTACCTTTACTTTGAAACAGGTTTGAGGCCTTATGACCCTTTTTGCCACATTTAAAAGCGGAGACTCGTCGTTTTGGATACTTAGAGGCATTCTCATAAGGCTTGGGATCTTTTTGTAAAATATTTAGAGGCATTTTCATATGTCCTTTTATGCCTTCTTTTCTTGGTTGGGTGCTTTGCTTTCCCATGATACTTTTCTTGGTTGGGTGCTTTGCTTTCCCATGATACTTTTTAGCTCCCCAAGCCATCTTCTCGAGCGGGGGGAGAGGGTGTGGTAGTAGGCAAAGAGTCATAGCGGAGATCCCGTGCGTAGCGTGAGTGTTGGTAAGCCAAGGTCGCGGAGGTCATATTTTCTCTACGGATAGAGTTCGGATCGACCCGTTAGTCTTGAGTTGCGGGACCGTGTTAGCCAAATTTAGCCGTGGATAGGCGTTGAAAGGCGTGGAAGCGTTGGATTAGCACTCTTGGCGGTGGCTTATTTGACCGCCCGGCTCAAAAACTTAGAGAGAAAGGTTGATCGTAATTGTGCGGTTCTACCTTGCCGTTGGATTTGAAACCACCTACCCTACGGTTGATCTTAATTGTGAGGTTCTACCTGCCGTTAGGCTGGTAACTACCCCATCTAATCACCTTTATTCGTATAAGATGTCTTGGTTAGCAAGGGCGGCTTAGTGCTTCGGATAGGTCTATAGCCTCGTGTAGCATTGATAAGTCGGTTAAGACTATATGCGTGAAGAATGCATCATCTATCTATTTTGAAGATATTGAAAAAAGTATTGCTAATTGGAAAATACCAAAAATAAATATTAGAGAAATCTATCATGTAGGAACCTTCTCTCTTCGTTCAGATTATTTCATAAAAACAATTGAAAAAACATGTTGTATTAGTTCCATGCATGAAACCTTGCAACTTCTTTTCGAAAGAGAAATAAATGACATAAGAGCCAAACCCCAATATCATTATCTACACTTTGGTGCGGTCCAAATAGCTATCAGATCCTTGACGAGAAAAGGCTTAAATGTATCCATCCTAGCTTTGTCTAAGAGGCGTAGAAACAAAAGGTTTGAGGATTCCTTGCTCGGTATGGTTGAGGCTAGCCTTAGCAATGGTCGGTGTTCTTCAACACTTTTCCTGATTTCTTAGTGTCTCTCTCGGACCCAAATATCCACAAAAGGCCTCACACTCAATCTTCAAACATGGGGCTTTGATCTTGAGCGAGGAACCAAAAACATTTCGGTAACCTATAGAATTTATTATAAAGCCATGACCACCTTAGCACCTGTCTTGCTAAGCGAGGTCACACCAAAGGGCTTGAGTACTCTTCTTCAAGCCAATCCCGAAACAATATTGTCACTCCCAAATCCTTAAAATGGGATGAGATAAAATTTCTGAAAAGTGGACTTTGACCCATGCGGTTGAGCCACAAATTCTTCAACAAGCGAAGTCCAATACGTCACCGAGACACCCGATGGGGATGTTGAGGTCACCTTCTCTTCGAAAAGAAAAGACTTCATGCAATCTAGACCCTACGGTTAGTGTCGACAATAGACCTCGAGATGAGGCCACACAATATTGTCTATGCTACTTATGAGGATAATTCTTATGAGCCATCAATCTCGATTTCGACATCAATGTCATTATAGTCGATGACCCGAATGCAGACACCCTGTTATCTCTCATCCTTATGAAGAAGAAGAAGAATTCCAAATAGATAAAGAGCTTCTCCAAAGAGAAATAGGTCTTCCCAAAAATAAAGCTAAAAAAAGAGATATCTCCAAGAAGTAGACCGAGCCTTTCGGTTGAAAATTAGAGAAGTTTGGCACAAAGAAATGATTGAGCGAGAAGAAGAATATCTTCTTCTTTGATTGGTATGAAAAAAGTCGGATCGGACACTTTTGAAGAATTCTTTAGAACAAGTCCTTCACAAAAAGATAAAAATGAACAAGAATCGACAATTATAAGATTACCATGATAAACAAAACCTCTAAGAATTTGGAAGGCGCGATTGGAAAGCGAGATAGAATCTATCCATCCACCACTAGAGCCAATCAATTAGAAGTTAATGCCAAAAGCGAAAAGCGTTAGAGCTTGTCCTCTCAAAAATATATCCAAAACTACTTATGGTGAGCACTGCCAAGGTGGAACACATAGGTCACCTAGTAGAACAACAAAACTTCTCAAACATATCCTTGCATGCCCTTGGCCAACAAAGCGGAGCGAATAGAAGCCATTCTTATGGACGGGACAAAGCCCAAAAGGTGAGGTGAAGGTTAATATTCCTTCTAGTTCTCAGGGTGATGGTCCCAACACTCAAATAGTCATTCCTCCCTTCGTTCCTCACATGATTTCCTCCAATCTCAAGCTTGGAAAAGCGAGAAAGCCATGGGATCCTCCATATCGAGGAACTCATCAATGATTTATCCGGCAAACTAGGAAATTTAAAAGTCGGTAAAACATAAATCAAATCACCCGATGGGCGAAGATGTGATAAACAAAATCAAAACTTTCAAAACAACAACCCAAACAGCTATGACAAGAAATTATTACCCAAGGCCAACCTATGCGGATCTTCAATTTGAAGAGTTGCCTCACATAACTAACATGACTGCCTTCAATGGCAAGGAGATAGTCGAATGGAATCTTGATGGGTTTGTTGAATACGGATATTTACCATGTGCCATCAAATGATCATGTATGCAAGCGCTTGCATAGCAAATGGAAACAAAGAAAGAGATGCAGCCCAAATGATTATCATAGGGTTTTGCTTGGGGCGAGTTAAGGGGTTGGTGGGATCACTATCTTACTAAAACCCAAAAAGAATCCATAATTGATCTTTGTCAAACTAGATGGCGATGGAAGGCAAATTATCCATATAGATGAACATGGACAATCTCTAGGGGCGGTTTTAGGATGCCATCTCTACCCTACTCTATAATATAGTTTACCACTTTCTTTGGTAACTATCGGGATATCTATGAAAAGAATAGGGAGCAAGCGATAAATCTGAAATGCGAGAAGTATGACAGATTTTTAGATGGTATAAAGATTCTTTCCTATCAAAATTATACACTCTTCGAGATCCTAACAAAGATTTACGGAAAGAAAAAATATATATCGGCCTACCTCCCTTATTTCTTTGAAAAAGTTAGAAACTCTTTGAGAACGAGAGGGTGGAGGGAGTATCAACTTTCAAAGTCTAGATATAGGAAAAATCACCCAAAAGATTCGAGATGGTAGGAGCTGAGCTATGCAATGATTTAAAAATTAAAAGCAGCTCAAGAAACAAAAGGGCTATTGGAGAAAAGAATTGGGAGATTTTTGCTACCAATTTGGTTTTCAAGATCCCTTTGAATTTAAAAAGAAAAATTTCACCAAGGAACCCTAAAAAGTATCATGGGAAAGCAAAGCACCCAACCAAGAAAAGAAGGCATAAAAGGACATATGAAAATGCCTCTAAATATTTTACAAAAGATCCCAAGCCTTATGAGAATGCCTCTAAGTATCCAAGCGGCGTAGTCTGCTTTAAATGTGGCAAAAAGGGTCATAAGGCCTCAAAAAGCATTTCAAAGTAAAAGGTAAAACAAAGAGATCCAAGCTTTACTTGAATCAGATTCTGAAAACATAAAAAGGAAAGTTGGGACAAATCTTAAATCATATCGAGTAGCGTAAGCTCGAAGATGAAGAAAACACTGAGGTAAATTGTTGTGATAATAATGAATGTTCATGTTATGAACAAGATACCTCAGAAGAAGAAGAATCGAGATGAAAACATCTTTGTTCTCACTGATTTGGAGCAATTTGTTTTAGATACCTTTGACCTTTGTGCGGGATCGGGAAAGAAAAGGAGATTATTCTTGAAAAATTCTTATCAAGGGTAAAAACAACAAAGATAAAGCGGTAAGTGAGATTGAGAAAAAGAAATTTTGTTCTTCGGATGAGGTTTTCAAAAGAGTTGAAGATATAAAAAAAAAAAAATAAGCAAGTAGATCTTGAAGATCTATCAAAAGAATATATTCTTATCAAAGAAGAGTTAATAGATCTTAAAAGAAGAATCGAGATTTTTTAGAAATTCATAAGAAAGATGACCATGAATTTGCTAAAAAGCCACCGAATGATGAATTAATTGGTTCAATTGGGAGATATATCAAGCAAAAGTGGTACACTGAAATAACATATGAGTTCTATGATGGGTTTAGCTTCACATACAACACTTTGTAACACCCCAAAAGAAAACAACAAAATCTTACGGAGAATTACCACACTTCAACACAAACAAATCAACTATAAAAGAGTACGCGGAAGCAATATTAATCATATAGAGTAAAGACAAATAAATTTTGCGATCCCTAACAAGTCATAAATTGACCATCGAAACATGATCCAAAGTAAACGCACAAGAGACAATCCAACTAATCCATGGTTTTAAAACATTATTATTATTATTATTACAACACATGTGTCCTCTAGATATGTGTAACTTCGAGAGGTGGCGATGCACCGTGCTGCTACTCCCATCCCAAGCATCCATCTTCCAATTTGAAGCACCTGGGGAAATAATAACGTGTGAGGTTTATGGAAAACCTCAAGCAAGCAACCTGCTTTTAACAGGGTTATTTAAATCACAATATAGTTAAACATCAGTTTTAAATAGCGTAGCAAAGATCCACAAATTGGTACATCAAAGACTACTTTCATGAAACCCATCATGCCACCAAAGACTCCTTTAATGAAACCCACCTTGCCTCACCAAAAAGACACAAGCAATACCGAATTGCCACTAGTACTCCCTATGAGATGCTTATCCCAAGGCTAAGTTTCAAAAGCGAGCAAACACTTTCAATCCTTACCCAAGATATCATCGAGTGATATGGAAAAAATATCAACAAAGGCGGATGAAAGTATTCCTTGGTCTCGAGGAATATTTCCAAGATCTATTCACTAGGAAATACAAAACAAAGGCATATCTGTCGGCATTCATACATTCCCATTTCTATACCTTGACAACAAACTTATCATCCAAGACACAAATATATCATTCTCAAGGTTGATATCAACCTTAAATATTTAAAACTTTCAAACTCATTATGCGGAGATATCTCCTTGCAAACAATCATAGATCATGGATTGGTCCATGCGGTCTATGGATCAATAGAAGAAATCCTCCATTCGATATGGGTATCGCCATAAAGGAAGCATGCGAGAAAACTATATCATGTTAAAGGAGTAATCAAAGTCTTGTTCTACTCGTCACCTCCAAGGTTTACTCCTCCACTACGGACTGCGGTGCATGATGTTTATATCACCAAGGATACTCATCTCTTTCCCGGCAATATATATTTATGATGCGGGAGAAGACTACAAAGAATTGCTCTCGAGAGATACAAATCATGACAAGCGGGAGAATTTTCCACGAAGCCAAAGAGCTCGAAGAATGTATCGATTTGATCCTACATATCACATGGTTTTCGAACAAAATTATGAGGATCTTTCTTCAAAGGAAACCGAGAAAGGATTTGGCACAATTACGGATGTGTTGGAAGATTAATAAAACAGATTATGGCAAAAGAAACACAACTACGCAAAAAGAATATCGGGGAGTTCATGTCATGGCAAGATATGTGGCGGCTGATGAAATTGATGGAACAGGCAGCACCAATGATATACTCGAAGGCGAAGAAGATCAAAATATCTAGCAAGATAAGTGGATGATACTATACAAAGGAATCCACACTATTGAAGATAAGAATGATTTTATCAAGATTCAAAAGGCACATCATGAAAGCCTTTCACCAGGTCAAAAGTATTATTATGAAGATGCTTCACTTTTGTGAGGTCAAAAGAATAATCATGAAGAATAATACTTATCAAGAGTCAAAAGGGTCATCATGAAGATTCCTTCACCAATTGTCAAAAGGATCATCATGAAGATTCTCCACCAACAAACCGACGACGACCCGCCAACTACCGCGCCAACCATACCCTTGCCACCGCTATATAAGGAGAGGAAGAGGCAAGGGAAGGGCATCACTTCCACCCCGCATCACTTCGGATCACCTGTAGAGCACTTGATCACTCCACCGCCACTCCACATAAGTATTGTAGTAGTGTTATGTACACTAAATAAGAGACTCACATCTGAGTACGTGTAAGGGTTTGTAAGAGTCTTATGAGAGTCGACTAAAAGCAGCCTACTTAGTCCGGTGTGTTCGTGTGCTTATGCGTGTGTAAGAGCACAGAGTACTACTCGGAAGGATTCACCTTCTAAGGTACTCACCGTTTGTATATCATAAATATAAAATCCAAAAATATTATATATATGTTGTTTGTTGTTTACATCTAGTTTGTTTATCTTTTGTGTGTTGTTCTTTAAGTTTCTTTACTATTTCGTCTTCATTAAGTTTTGTTCTTTAAGTTTACTATTTTATATTTATGTTTGTTTACTTTATGTTCTATTCTATCTTCCGCATCGCGCATCGCATCCGTAGTCATGTTCTTTCTTGCATAAGCATTTACTTTTCCTGCATTGCATCTACACCATAAAAGCCCAAAAACACCTCCTCCATAGACATACCCTCCTTATCCTACCTAGACACGGGCCGCGGTCTGTCGATCTGTATCGGAGCCGTAGGCCCGCCCGAGCTCCCCAAGCCATCTTCTCGAACGGGGAAGGGTGTGGTAGTGTAACATCCCCGATTTTCCACTAAGGGAAAATACGAGAATCGAATAATAATGTGAAAGTACCACAAGATATCTCCATCACATTATTATTCACGGTTAATATCATAGTCAAGCCGTACATTTACATCATTACAAGAAAATACAACTCACAGGGACTCACCTAATACAAGATTAACCTAGCGGAGGCGTAACTTCGGAGACCTCGAAGTTGGCGTAGCACGTCGGCGAGTGAAGGCTCCTCCTTCACGGGCTTCATCCAGTCGGTGTAGAGATTAGCGGAAGCCATCTTCATCTTCCGATCCGGCTTGAGCGTAGGAACGAGATCACCTAATCCTTCTACGCTTTGCTTGAGGCGTGCAATGCGCACACCGCCCGGTATATGTGTGTGTCATGGTCGGCACCGAATGAGCTTTGGTGGAAAATGAGAAAATAAGGGATCCGCGATCCTAGTATTTGGTTGTGGTTTGCATCCTTAGCGCTCATGGAAGCGAAGTAATAAATAATAGTAATATTCACATTTTAACTCATTTCCCCACATCTCCCCCAAAGTCCGGCTCATCTCAACACATGTCTCAACACAAGCCTCACACTCACTCCACAGTCGACAAGACAGCCCCGCATCTTCTTACGCCCGCCTAACCGGCTCTTAGCCATCCGGGCTCTCACCGTAGCACACTCACCACCACCACACTTTCGGTAAGAAGAGAAAACACCCTCTCTACTCGGAAGAGAAAGACCCGGGAAAAAAACCTGGTCAAAAGACCGGCGCAAGCCGCGGGGAGGTTCGGCAATAGGCCGGGGTTACCTTTAGCGAGTCCGGGTCTAGCAGGTCCTAGCCCGAAGGCCGGACTCATACGTATAGATTTACAACTCTGCAGAGCGTGTACTCAAGACCACACGGTCGCCATCATCGGCATAGACAAGTGCCTAGGCTGACGTACGGAGACCACCTAGTTAGACAATGCCACCAAACCACTCAGCTCTGGGAAGCTCCGGAGTACCACCGTCGTCGCGAGGCGTGAAAGCGACGATATCGATCGCCTTTGCGACTCAAGATCCACCCCGCTGTCTCGGCGGGATGGAGGCCATCGGGGCACATCCACTGCTATAACACTAACCGCTACCTCCTAGTAAGTATGGCATCATCCAAGTAGATGGGGCAATCCGCAATCCGCCCATAACGTAAAACGTGAGGTGAGCACCAATTTCCCAGATCTCAGGTCCTCGAAGATACAAGTCCTTAAGTAATGACCAGGCAAGACATCTTCACACTCCTTTTTCCGGCCTTCGTCCCGCTACAAGAGTCAGAACCGGATCTCCGTATCCGTACACTGTTACCCACCACAGGTAGAGCAAGTGGGAGAGGCCCAGAAGCACACTCCCCGGCAAGACTTGTCTCAGCGACTCGCCGTAGATCCTGCCCGGTCGACTCGACCCTCACCACACACCCAAGTCTAGACGGAAAACTCATCCACCCGGATGGCAGATCTCGGGCACCGGTTGCTCCGACACCATCCTCAACGCCCGGCTCATATATTCCGGTTCTCATATATATATACACGTAAGTGAGGTATAGCCACAAAGTGGCAAGTGCAAGCAAGCAAGTAGAATATATAAGTGCGGCGCAAAGGCGGGTAATAGTGGTGGATGGGTTTTAATCGAGCAATCGAGGCTCAGGGCAAAAGCATGCATCATATACTAGCAAAGGAATAAAAATGAAGCGCTAGCATATCTATTTGCAATATGTCTAAATAGGATTCTCTAAGTAAAAAGTGCTGCCATGACACTGCGATGTCGAGGAAGTAGTGGTACTAGCTTCATCGGCGGGGGTAGTCGTACAACGAGGGTCTCCTCCGGGGGTAACTCCACTCCACGGTCCCTGTTGTCCCCATGCTTTCTTCCTCCATCGAGCTCCGGTCCAACGCTAACCTCGATGAATCTACCTCACGAGACTACACGCGACAAGAGAGCAATCAATCAAAAGAGGCGACAGGACTCCAAAGGACTACGACTCTGAAAGAACACAAAAGGGAACGGCTGAGCCCTCTCGACGTATATCCGATCGTTGGACTAAAGAAATATGAGTGGTTGTTTGCGAGTATGAGCTCAAGTCGCCTAGCCCGTATGTCATCGGTCGATCGTGTCGACCTATACGGCTTGAGTAAATGGCATAGACCTTAGCTCATCCTGAGCAAACACCACTACACGCTAACTTTCAATCCACACGTCATTTTAAATTAACGGGAACCGAAAGGAGCGGCAAAAGCAATTCTGATCTCTCCTATTCTGAACGCCATTATAATTGACGAGAATTAAGAGAGGGTGGAATGGAGAAGAGAAAAGAAGGGGCGACACGCAAAGAGCACAAGTGCTTAATCCACTTGTAGGGTACCAAGACCAAGGTGCTCGAATTGCACTAGTTGGGGTCTATTAGGTACAAGCATACAAGGGCTTAAGCACGAAAGAATCAAACGGAGACGCACCATTCACACCTCTTTAATCCACTCGTCATAGCCACGACGGGAATTAAAGGAGTGGAATCAAGTTTGCAAATAAACGCCAAACAAGCGAAAGCTCAACCAACACCTTACTAGAACGATGAGGATTGAGACAAAAAGACGAGAAGAAACAGGATCCGCACCCTTTTTCGACCGACTCGCCTCGCCATAGAACGGCGATGGTTGGGAGAGAAGAGGCACGGTCCAAAGCAATCCAAACCCACTCGTAGGGCACCACGACCGTGCATCTAACAAAGACAAGGTTGTTCCTATGGTTCGTAGTAAAGGCGGTTGTCACCGCTAGGTGCGAAGGAATGCCGAGTCAATGCGGTACAAGCATACGGGGAGGCAAGGATAAACACTACGAAAAGAGAAGGTGTAACTCGATGGCCATGGAAGGGCCCCGAGCTGCACCTAAGCGAAGTTGGCATCGTCGCTTAATATGAAAGTTAGCTCTTAATTCGTATCCCACATAAATAGGTCATCATGGACTCGAAGTGTACGGGTAATAACGCGTCGAGCTTGACATCGATATCAAGTCCATAATGGCCACATTAGGTGGGGACGGGAGCAAGAGCTAGCAATCGTAGTTCGGGCAGGGACAACTAAAGAGCGAGGGAGGAAGGATAGGCTCGGCATTACGGCCATGGCGGGGAAGCTCGCGATCGCAACGTTCTGAACGTATCGACCTCCGCCGGCTCGGACGACACGGCACCCAAACAAACAACACCACATAGACACTTGGACCAAAATGACAACAACGCAAACAACAATTGGAGTAGCACATTTCCCATAGCATAAGAGACAAAGAGATTTGGATAACAAGATAGATAGACAAGACCCGAGCACGAAGGCACGGCGACGGGCAATGGTATTGATAGAGATAGACAAGGAATCACAGAGACCATGATTAACAAGGTAGATATATTAATAGATCATGAGTATAAAGATATATTGATAAAGATTGATTGTGAGTAACACGAGTGAACATATGATAGGTATCAAGATGTATCATGAATATAAGTGGTAAAGGAAAGAGGTGTCGATGACGTCGGAGACGGCGTCCAACGGGATCAAGGCCCAACCTTGAAGAAAAGTGTTGCGGCGACACCTTTGGATGGTTGCGGCTTGTTGTTGCCGGCAGCAACTAGCCAAACGGGCTGCACGGCCCGGATGTGATGCACAGCCCTAAAACATGGCACAATAGGCCCCCGCAAGATGCGTAAGCAGTGGCACAAAGGCCGCCTCGGGCGTGGCGGCGACAATATTATGTATAGGAAGGAAATGGCATAGCTTGGGTGCTCAGGGTGATGAATATATTGTTGTTCCCATCAAAGTGACAAGGCAAAGGGCCTTGTTGATGGTTTGTTGTTCCCCTACAGCGGGTGAAAACCATGGCACGAAGGCCGCCTTCAAAGAACACGGTGACAATCCATGTACGGGGAAACGGGAAGAAGAAAAGCCAAGACTTGGGCATGGTGGCTCACCTAGGTCGGCAAGGTCGATCGATGGCTAAAAGGGGGTTGCAACTGCTGTTCAAAGATGGTAGCAAGGGCGGCTGCTGTTGTTTACCTACGTAGTGGAGCAACAAAGACAAAGACAAGGGGGCCGGGTCGGACATGGCAATCGGTTCATGTATGGAACGGAAAGGCAAGGCCCCTCTGGTCTGCGCGTGGCTTACCGACGATGGGCGTGGCTTGTGGCTGGCCTATCGTGATCCGACAAACCGCTGGTGCACCGGCAATGGAGACGGCACCATGGCACCGACGTCCGGTTCCAATTTGGACGGCGGGGGCAGCAGCTTGTCATGTCGGTTGCATCATCGTAACGACCTCGCAAAGATATCAAGGATCAAGGTCAAACATGGACAATCAGCGGGGACGGGATTAAGCAAAGCTCTCTCCTTGGGCTCACCATCGGGCCGCAGAGAGATGACGGGTCTCGCCGGGATGGCAGCAAAGGCGAGGCTTGATGGCGAGGCGGTCTTTATTCTCGCTTTGTACTCCGATGGCGCAACGCCCATCTTCCAACGATGACACAGGGAGGGTCACAGCTACCCCCGCGGTGGTGTTTGCAACGACACACGGCGGGGAGTCGGGCATGAGCAAGAACGAGAGGAAAAGGAGGGCTTTGCTGCTCACCGGGTGGGTTCTTGCTGTCTGGGGGCAGGCTTGGCGAAGGACGGAGGCGTGCTCGGCTGCTGAGGCGGCACAACGATGGCCAAGGGCGCCGAGTACTGCCCAGCCACGCCTGAGCGGCGCGGTGCTGCTGCAGCTCCGGGATCCAAGTGAGGTATTGCCTCCCTACGTGAAACAATCAGCACGAAGGCCGGTTCGAACATGGACGGCATTCACATCGGCAAAGGAAAAAAGGAACAGGGGTTTGGTTGGGAGCTCACCGACGACTGCCGGTGAGGACGGACAAAAGGGCTACCGGGCATGCTCGCGGTCATGGCAAAGACGGCGAGGAGGACGAAAGGCACGGGCTTGACGGATTCCGACGGCGAGGCGGCCTCCCGGGTGCCGGCCACCGTGGCGGCCATGGCGTGGTCGGAGCAGGCTTGGAAGGCCGCAACTTGGGCACGCCCACGGTTCATCTTCTAGGCGCCGTCCTCCGGTCCCGCTCAACAAACACGGTGACGAAGCTTCCACATCGGGTTTGGTCAGAACGACAAAGAAGACAAAAGGATACAATCTCGCTTCTTCAGCGACCGAGTTATCCCTAAATCTCGAGGACGAGATCCTTGTAAGGTGGGTGGATATAAAATGCAAGAAAAAGCAATAATAGTATATGAGCGTGAGTCTAAACTATAAGCGAGTGTGTGAGGGGGGATAGGTTGCGTCAAGGTATAAAGGCTCAACAAAGATCTCTACCATGCAACCTAGCAAAGCAAATGCAACAACATAAAGTAAAGCGCTAGCAAAACTATATGATATGTCTAATAGGTGCTATGTAGGTGGGTGGGACATGGCACTGAAAGTGGTCGCTTCCGCTCCGGTTCAAAGTCCCGATCTTCACGGTCCTCCCCGGCTCTCCTCCTCGGTTCTGCGTGCGTAACGAAATGGTTGCGATTAGCAACCATTTAGAGTATCACAAAGAAGCAAATCGAAAATTGAAGACCCAAATTCACTCATAGATAAGCCTATGACGTAGAGGAGAATTTTAGAAAAAATTTGGACATCGGTTTCATATTTTTCTCGAAATCGTATGAATTTTCTATGAATTTTCAAAGTCTTAAACAATTTCGAAATTGAAAAATCGGGGTTTAACCACGCTGACATGTGGCGGTCTCTCGGTTGGTGTCTTGACATCGCATGACATCAGCATCGGGGTTTCGTGTCCGGAGGCCGGGTGGGGCGGATGACGCCAAGATGACGTCCACGCTGGTCCCGGACGACACGGCCGGGGCCGGAGGTGGGGCCCACGGATTGGCCGGGCCGACGGTGGGGCTCGCCGATGTCAAGATGACGTCGGCGTTGACTTCGGTCAACGGTCAACCGGCTGGAATGGGCCCGAGGCGGGCCGACGGGCTAGACTTGGGCCGGGTTTGTGCCGGATGGGTTGAGTTGATCACCGGTGGGGTGAGTCTTCTGTCTAGACTTGGGTGTGTGGTGAGGGGTCGAGTCGACCGAGCAAGATCTACAACGAGTCGCTGTGACGAGTCTCGCCGGGGGAGTGTGCTTCTGGGCCTCTCCCATTTGTCCTACCTGTGGTGGGTAACTTGGTACGGTGTTGGGGTCCCGGTGCTGACTCCTGTGATGGGACGAAGACCGGGAAAGGAAGTGTAGAAGATGTCTTGCTTGGTCATGCCTAAGGACTTGTATCTTCGAGGACCTGAGAACTGGGAAATTGGTGCTCACCTAACGTCTTACGTTATGGGCGGGTTGCGGATTGCCCCATCTACTTGGATGATGCCATACTCACTAGGTGGTAGCGGATAGTGTTATAGCAGGATGACAGCCCCGATGGCCTCCATCCCGCCGAGAGACAGCGGGGGGTTGATCTTGAGTCGCAAAGAACTCGATACGTCGCTTTCGTCACGCATCTCGTCTGCGGCGGTGGTACTCGGAGCTTCCCAGCTGAGTGGTTTGGTGGCATTGTCTAACTAGGTGGTCTCCGTATGTGGAAGCCAGGCACTCGCCATGCCTATGATGGCGACCGTTTGGTCTTGAGCACACGTTCTGCAGAGTTGTAAATCTATACGTATAGTCCGGCCTTCGGGCTAGGACCTGTCTAGACCTGGACTCGCTAAAGGTAACCCTGGCCTATTGCTGGAACCTCCTGCGGCTTGCGCCGGTCTTTTGACCAGGTTTTTCTGGGTCTTTCTCTTCCGAGTAGAGAGGGTGTTTTCTTTCTTACCTCGAGTGTGGTTTGTTGGGATGTGTCACGGTGAGAGCCCGGAGGGCTGAGAGCCGGATTAGGCGAGAGAGTAAGAAGATGCAGGGGCTGTTACGTCAATCCGAGTGAGAGCTAGAGGCTAGTTGAGGCTTGTGTTGAGATGAGTTGGTATTTGGGGAATGTTGGGATGAGTTTTATATGTGTTAAAATATTATTAAACTTGATTTCATTCGTGCATAGGAAACTACAGCCTATATTAGGCCTTTTGTTATACCATACATGCATCCAGCCCACGAGCTTGCACATAGGGTGGGGAACCTGGCCAGTACAAATCGCATCTTGATAAACTTGCTGCTTAGGTGATGAGTCGGACTTCGGTGAAGGCGAGTGGGAGGATTGAGATGGGAGTTTCATTTGCTACGCTCAAGCCGAGATGATGTCGCCGCCGCTGAAGATCCGTTCTTATTGCTTCGTGCTAGTTTGATTCCGCCAAGTGGCGATGTAATAAAGTACTAGAACCTCTATTTTACGCTTTTGAACAAAGTCTTGTAATTGATATTCGATTGTATTTCGGATAATGTGATGGAATGATCCTCGGAGACTATCACGATATTCGTATTTCTATGAATTTCCCTTCATGGAAATTTGGGGATGTTATCCCCAAATTTCCACGAAGGGAAATTCACAATAGATGTATAACATGATAGTCTCCGAGGATCATTCCATCACATTATCCAACTTACATCGATTCTGAGTCAAACTTTGAATAAAAAGAGTACAAATAGAAGGGTATTATTATTACATCGCCGCTTGGCGGAAGTTAGTCAGAGTCACGCAAAGATCCGTAACAGCTAGAAGAACGTTGCGGAAGTGTCATCATCCATCCTCGGCTTGAGCGTAGGCACGAAACCATCTAATCCTCCAAGTAGCGAAGTTCACCTTGCAAACTAAAAATGACTTTTCAGTACAATGAGTACGGCTATTTCCCACCCTATGCTTTGCTTTGCTTTGTGGTGCTTTGTGGAATGCAAAGGATATATCAAAAGGCCTATATTTGGCTGTAGTTTCCTATGCAAGCATCAAGTTTATAAATAAATAAATATACACAAGTTTTAATTACCATCCCCAGCATCACACCAACCCTGGTGTAATGCCCAAACCAACATCATACAAAGCTCAGATCCATTCCCACAACACATCTCACACCTCACCACTGCGCTCAGCGACAGAACAGCCCTTCAACTCCTTCTGCCTGCCTAACCGGCTCTCAGCCCTCTGGGCTCTCAGCCGTAATCCCCAAACCACACTCAACTCGGGATGAGAAGAGAAAACACCCTCACTACTCGGAGAAGTTGGACCTCGAGAAAACCTAGCCAAAAGACCGGCGCAGCCGAGGGTAGTCCAGGCAAAAAGGCCGGCGCAAACCCTAAGTAGTCCAGGTCTAGACAGGTCCTAGCCCGAAGGCCGGACTATACGTATAGATTTACAACTCTGCAGAGCGTGTACTCAAGACCACACGGTCACCATCATCGACGCTGATCACACGTCTAGGATGACATACGGAGACCACCTAGTTAGACAATGCCACCAAACCACTCAGCTCTGGGAAGCTCCGGAGTACCACCGTCGCTACCGAGGCGTGAAAGCGACGTGATCGAGTACTCCCGCGACTCAAGATCAACCCCCATTGTCTCGGCGGGATGGAGGCCATCGGGGCCTGTCCTTTGCTATAACACTAACCGCTACCACCTAGTAAGTATGGCATCATCCAAGTAGATGGGGCAATCCGCAATCCGCCCATACGTAAAACATGAGGTGAGTACCAATTCCCAAGATCTCCGGTCCTCGAAGACAATAAGTCCTTAGACAGGACCAGGCAAGACATCTTCTGTACTCCATTCTCCGGCCCTCGTCCCGTCACAAGAGTCAGCACCGGGTATCCCAAATCTGTACAAAGTTACCCGCCACAGGTAGGACAAGGTGGGAGAGGCCCAGAAGCACAATCCCCGGCTAGACTTGTCTCGGCGACTCGTCGTGGATCCTGCCTGGTCGACACAACCCTCACCACACACCCAAGGCATACACGGAATCTCACTCACCACGTGACCTCGGGTCATCGGGCACAAAAGTCACCCAAAGACATACTCAACGCCCGGCTCATATATCCCGGATCATATATAACACGTAAGTGAGATATAGCACCGATAGCGAAGAAGATATAATAAGCGCGTGGCTAAATCTATCACGGTATGCGGTGATGGTTTGCGACAAGGTAAAGGCTTCACAAGCATTCTAATCATGCAATCCTATCATATAGCATTGCAACATAAAGTAAAGCGCTAGCAATCTATCATGGCATGTGTAATAGGATCTACGAGGTGGGTGGGAAATGAGCACCTCAAAGGTCCTCGGCAAGTCCTCCACCGACCGGGTCGCCCTCCTTTGCGTAGCTTCTCCTCGGGGACCGAACGTAACGTAGAGTCGCGATAGCGACTCCTATAGACATTCACAAAGAAGCAAATCAAAATTCAAAAACTCCAAATGCACTCATGGATAAGCCTATGATGTAGAGCTTCTTTTTAGAAAAATTTGGACTCTTGTTTCATAATTTTCCGAGTTCGTATGAATATTCTACGAATTTCCGAAGTTTAAAACATATTCTGAAAACGATAAAGGGCTGGTTTAATCAGGGACTGACACGTGGCGCAAGATGACTGGCTGCGGCTGCTGCTGTAGATGACAGGCGGGGCCAGGCTGAGTTCAGCCGTGACGTCACTGATGACGTCACGCTGATGCGTGGGTCCAAGGGCTACAGAGGCTTACATGTGGGACCAAGATGACGCCGCCGATGACGCCGGCAGATGACGTCGGCGGGTCCAAAGTGCTACTGGCGGGCCGACAACCGGGTCCCACGGCCCGGCCATCGACATGTGGGGCCGGTCAACCGTTGACCCGACCAACGGTCAACCATGATCGGGCCCGGGCCCGGGCTCGGATGGGCGGATCGTATCGGATATGGGCCGGGTTGGGCCGCCCGGCCCTGACACGTGTCGGGCTCCTAGGTTGTCCACGTAGCCATACGGGGCCGCTACTGGGCTTAGTCCACCGGACGGGTGCATGGGGGTGGCTCTTGGTGGACTTAAACTACACGGTCTATGAACCACACTCGGGGCCCATGGTGAACCGGGGCACGCGCCTAAGGGTGTGGTCCACGGTGCACCGCGTTCACGGCCGGGGCTCGGCCCTTTCCCCCCAATCCTCCTCTGTTTTCCCAAGCCGCTGAGTTCTCGCCGGGCACAGTGACGATCCGCCGGCGTGGCGAGGCTCGCGCCCCGAGCACGGCGGGTCCCTCAGGGAATCCAGGACATCGCCGATTTACGGGCGGTCTCGGTAGGGGGCTTACGGGCGGCGCACGGGACTTCCGGCGGTCGGTGTGGTTAGTGTGACGACGCGGAGCGACACGGGCGGGCGGCCGAAGCTCCCCGTCGCGCCCGTAGGGTGGTCCCGGCGGTGCAAAGCTGGGTCCCGGTCTCGGCCACACGCATGGCGGGTGCGCAAGGTCTCGGCGGCGTTGACGGCTCACCCTCGTCGGCGGAGTTGCGAATCGGGCGTGGCTCAACCGTGCCATGGCGACGATGGCGAGGTGACGGCGGTGGACTGCGGCGTGGCAAGCCGCTCCCGCTCAATTCAGGGCCAAGAAGGGCCTTTCTCCCGCGATTAGCATCGCCTAGAGTCCCGGCGACTCTTCGACGGTGACCCATTGACACCTGGGCGGAGTCCGCGAGCAACGGCGCGGCGTGGCGAGCTCCGCGGTCCGGTGGGATCACGCCCGCGTGGTCCAAGCGAGGGTCTCGCCCGTCTGTTGGCATGGCTAGGAGCGCGTGGAGCGGCGAAACTCGACGGCACACACTCACCAAGCGAGGGCCGGAGAAGGGTAGAGAGGCCACGCCATGGCGGCGCCGGTGGTCATCCGGGCGGCATGGCGGCCGTGGCAATAGGCCAAGGCAGCGCCTTTTTCTCCCCTCTAGAGGCCGGGCTAGGTAGGCTAGGCCAAGGTGGAGCTCTCGGGCCCGTCCTCGGCGATCGAGGGTGCGGGGGCGCAAGAAACAAGTAGCGCCATGGCGGTGCTCCCAGCCATGGTGGCTTGGTGGCCACGGTGACAAAGACGCGGCGTCTCAGGTGCTTATGGCTCGGGAAGGCGGGGTTCTGGCGGTTCAGCACAAGGCGCACATGACGGCGATCTGGGGTGGCCTAGGGGCGGTCGCGGCTTCTAGAGGCGCCTAAGCCTCGACGGCGGCACGGCGGCGGTTGTAGTGTAGCCATACCGACGGCGAGCGGTGGCGGCGTGGCGGTGGCCCTGCGGGAGCCACAACACCCGCCCCTCTCCTCGGTTAGTCACGGGTGTACCAAAGGGAACGCCCGGCGACGACTAAGGCCAAAGTGAGTTCGCTACGCGACGGTGTGCGGCGCTCCCGGCGGAATGGTCGCTACGTGGCCATAGGCCAAGGCGGCACCTTCTCTTCCTTTCAACGTCTCGATCCTACTCGGCACGCGGCGAGGCAAAGCTCGACGGCACGCTCGAAGATCGAGGCGGCGGGCCCGGTCGAACGGGCGGCGGTCATGGCGGCGCTCGGTAGCACGGGCGCCGACATGGTCGCGCCGACCGGCGACCAGGCCCCAAACCGGAAAAAGATGGTGCCTCGGGTTCACGTTTCCATGAGAAACTCGATGACCAACCCTCGGGCAACCCCTCGCCTTGCGAGGTGGCTGGGGTGGCGAGAACGCCATCGACGCGTCGGAGCTCCGAGAGAGCGCCCGCGCCGGCGAGGTCAGGTTGGTGAGGGGCTATGGCCTAGGCAAAACCGCGAAAAAGGTGGATGGTTTCCTCTTTCTACGGTGAGGCGGAGGTCTTGGTGGGGTTTGGTGGCCGGCCTCGGCCTGGTTCGGGCGGAACACGGCGGCGGCGTGGTGGTTCGTGGCCATGGCGGTTCACGGCGGCGCTGGCTCGCACCGTCGTTCTTCGGGCACGTAGTGCCCGACAAGGCCATGGCTTGGCTTGTGCTTTCGGCCGCGGCGTGCGTCACGCACGTCTAGGTGTGAAAGGCGGCGCCTTGGCTCTCCAAGGTCGGAGAACGCGTTGGCGGGCCTGGACTGGGCTTCTATGGTGTGCACACGGAAAAAGTGGATGTGGTGGCGGCAGGCCGCTTACGGTGCTCACGGTGATAGAGCGGTGGTATGGCGGCTTGTCGGGGCCGAGGCAGGGTGATGCCGTGCGGTGCTGTCACAGCGGACGCCGACGAAGTCGATCGAGGTGGCGACCGGCTCCGGCAGCCCCATTGGCGGCGCGCAGACGCGCTGGTGGCCTTCGATGGCAGCCCGAGATGACAATGCCGCCGCGGGTACGTGTCCACCCCTCCGGCCAGCGTCCGCTCGCGGTACAGCTCATGGATCGATGGCGACGGCGGCAGCAGTCCACGCGGCGAGCTCGATGCCCGAAGGGCGGCGGGCTCCGGCTCTTCCCTCTCCCGCCTCCCTTCTTCTCCGTTCCCCTGTTGGATGGCAAGGGTAAAGCCACAAGTGTGGCGGCGATGCTCTGGGAAACCCTAGGGTCCGGGAGGCTCCTCTTCTTGTAGGGCGGCGCCATGGGTAAGGTCGGACGGCCGATCGAGGCCGGGCGCGATCGACGGCTGCACGCCCCCGATGGGACATGTGGCCATCATTTTTGGCGGCGTGGCCGCCCCGGTGCGGGCTTAGTGGGGCCCAACGGCGGTCAAGGCCCGGCGGCGCGGCGACAAGGGTGTCGGCCCACGCGGCGGCCGGAGCGGCACTTTACCCCGACATCGGCGTTTTGGGGCGTCCGTGCCGGGGGTTCTTCTTGGCGCGGCAAGGCAGAGACAAGGCATGGGCACGGCGTCCTTTGGCGCGGCGTGGGGAGGCGACGCTGATGCGCGTGCGTGGGTGCGGGTGCGGCGCGGCGGGGGCTCTGCTTTCCCCCCTTTCCGGTTCAGCGAAAGCGAGAGAGAGGGAGAGGGGAAAAGATGACACGTGGGTCCCGCGGTCCCACTCGTCGGTGGCCTGTGTGAGAGGGGCAAGGAAATGGCGGAAATGCCCTCGGTTATGATGCGCGCGCGCGGCAAAGGGCGTGCCGGGCCGGTTCTTTGGTCGGGCCGGCTTGTCTGTGGCCGGCCGGGCTGCAAATGCGGCTCGGTCGGGCTCGTGAGGGAAGAGAAAGCTGGCCGGGTTAACCGGCCGAGTCTCTCAGGCCGAAATGGCCTTTGCCATTTTCTTTTCCTCCCAACTTCTTTTCTATTTCCTTAATTCTATTCCAAACTAAACCTTGGCACTTATGTGCATATACATGTGTTGCCAACATGTATATGCACTTAGTGGGGTTCCACTAGGGGTCATTAGGGGTTTAGGATTCCATTCCAAAGGATGGCAACACACACAAGGTCGATTTTATCAAATTAAAGTTGATTGATTTTACTTCATCACATAAAATCATAAAAAGCCAAATCACTCCTTGATTTAAAATGCAATGCTCACTCATGCTACCGGGGAGCTACTTGTGCAACTAGGTTGGGTTTCCTAGCATGTCACACACCAAGCAAAGGGGGCTTGTTTGCAAAAATTTTAATTTGTTGTGATTTTTGGTGTTTGGTATTTTCAGGGTTGTTACAGACTCCCCCCCTTATAGGAATCTCGTCCCCGAGATTCAAGGCATGGCGTACCACTCCAACTCGGAGGTCTTCGACTGACGGTCGGCTCCAACTGGTTCTTTCTCCAGGGGTGCAACATCCTTGTTGGTTTTGCGGGGAAACATCGGGAAGCTATAGTCACTATGGCTTTCTTCGTCTTCTCAGCGTCAAAGTTGCTTGATGTAAACATCATCTTGCTGTAGCTAGTACTACCTTGGACCACGTGCTAAATTTTAAAAGGGGTCTTTCCCAATCTAGAGAAAAAACATCTAGACCACTAGATGGTAGCGAGGTGGGAGTGGCTAAAAGATTATGTCCAAAAGTCGGGACTCCCACACCCTACACTTCTAGGTCATAGAATATTTTACTCAAGTAGATGGGGTCCATGGGTTGTTTTGATGTGGTCACTAGATAGACTAGGATCTAAAGAAAGCTTAGTAAAATAGGTATAGAATGCAATACCAGAATCTTACAAGCGAAAAGGATCAAAAACTGTATGCATAAAATACATACCGTTATCCATTGCGTGGCTGTGGTGGAGACTTCCATCGGTAGATTCAGAGGTACTAGAGGAAGTAGCCCCCCGAGTTGGATCGCTAGGTTTCTCTTTTAGGACAATTTGAAAGCTTTGTGACTGGTTGTCCAGATTCAAACAACTAAAGGTCTCCCTATATGCAATGGTCACCTTTTTCGGGCACCGGCAAGCTAAGTGGCCTGGCTGATCACACGTAACAATCATTGGGTTTGCTATCGGCGGGTGTGTAGCAGCGTTTTCTTGCCACAGATCTTGATAGCCCACACGTCTCCTCTCATTAGGCATTCCGTGGACTTATGGCCTGGTTGGTGGCAATCAAAGCAAAAAGCGAAGGGTACTCCCTTTGCGGGGGGCTGTTATGCCATTCTCCCTCTTGCTTGGGTTTGTAGCAAGGTTGTGGTATAGGTTGGTTAGGATCCCATCACCTTGGCCCGTGGGCGAGTACACATCTTCACGCGGCTTCCGAGTCTTTGGTGGGGAGATGTACTCTCCGACCGCCGCTTCTTACGCTTGGTGACTTCATTGTCCGTGGAGCTGTTCCCCTTACTTTTAGTGGATAGACCAATCATCTCCTTCGTGGTACGACAACTGCTCTTCGCTAAGGCCATCTTGTATTGGACGTTCAAACCCTTGCGGAAGTAGTACGCCTTGTGCTTTTCGAGAGGGAATGCACTCGATGGCACATACCGCATCGAGCGAATGAATCGATCGCCGTATGACCGGATCTTTGCCGGTTCCTTGCTTGAGATTGTAGAATTCTTCTTGCTTGACCTTCAAGGGCTACGGAATGAAACATTCATGGAATTCCTCAACAAACTCTCCCGGGGTATGTGGTTGGGGTTGATGTGATATCCGTGGAAGCCGCCCCACCAGATTCGAAAGGAGCCCCGTGAGTTGTTCATTTTGCGACCATGACACATGTTTCTCCCGAGAGTGCGGCGTGTCCAACTTCTCTTTAGTATCACACAACCAGTCTAGGGCAGCTACGGGGTCATTGCCATCACCGTCAAAGGTGGGGAGCTTCAGCTTAATGATGAAATCAGGCATTGGTTCAGGGTTATTGCGTAGTGCCTTGGTGCAGTGCTGCAGATCTTTGGATAGCTTTTCCAGGCTCTGGGTTTGGTGGTGACACACCTTGAGGAGTTCCTCATTTGGATAAGGGTCCTTTAACGCTTGGTGGGCTAGGAGCACCAGGGTTGTTCTTAGCACCATCAACCGTGGGAAGTCCTTCGGGGATCTCTAGTTCGGCTTTTGGGGGCTCTGTGTTTGGTGGGAAGGTCCCTTGGATAAGCCTCCATCATGTAGGTCCTTCACTAGAGCTTGTAGAAGTCGAGTTTGGCTTTCTAGCACCTTGCTGACTCTTTGGGCAGGTATGGACCCGTCCATGCCATGTGACAAGGGGGGGTACATGGGTTATGGCTAGTGCATATATTTATTAATAAGCAATTTAAAACTTTTATGCTAAACATACACTCAAACAAAGAAGCATAAAGATCCGATAAAATGCATAAAGATCCAAGCATTCATTACAAGATTTATTACACGGCGATGTCTTTAGTAGCTACACTAAAAGACTCGCGAGAAACGCACTACTCGCAGGTAGGCTCCAAAAGAGGGACATTCTACTCTACTTCAGAAGTGAGTCATGTCGCTAGTCTTGAGGGCTCTTCAAAGAACAACTACTTGCTACTTCTACTCATTGCTTGCACTGACTGAGAGTCTAAATGCCACTCTCGGCAGAAGAGATAGAGTGTTCATCTTCGGCCTCTAGCTGTGCAGGTGTCTTGTGGATTCGTGCAATGTAGGCACGTGCAGCTAGGAGATCCTCGGTGTCCCTGGGAGTAGGAAGCTCATCATCAGGGCAGGCATCGAGGTTGAGGCGAGTATCCTCGATGTTGAAGTACTCTGTGCGGGGCTCTTTACGAGTCTCTCCTGGGATCTGGTCTTGTAGCTCCTCAATCTCCCTGAGGCGCTTCTGATCAGACTTCCTCCAGGCGTCCAGGGTCCTGAAGCTCTTGTCTCTCATACACTCTGTCATCTTCAGGGATTGTATCAGATGACACTGGTTGTATGCGGCTTGGAAGCCTGCTTGCTCCAGCTGCTGGGTCAAATGATTGCACTTGTTCTCCTGCACTTGCTTCTGGCGTCCAGCCATCTTGTCATTTGCCTTATGCCTGTCTAGCTCCCTTATCTTATCCTCAAGCTGTCTTTCCAGCTCTCCAATTCTGTAGTTGAAGTGTTCTTCCTTGAGTTGGCCTTCCCGACTTGACTCTTGGTGGAGATCTCATCATCACGCTTTACCCGATGCGACCGAGGAGGCTATGCTTCTCACGATCGGCATCACTTATTTGGGAAGTAGCGCAAAGGTGCTTTTAAGGAGTTTCTTCTCATCTTCTTGATCGAGCGGGGATCTCATCCACTGAAGCAGCATATTGAGGTAGTGACGGCTCGTTGCTCCACATCCGGGATGTACACGCCCCACATTGCTCGGAGGCACAACCCTGCAGGTAGTGAGACAATGACGCCGGTGAAGGGAGCATGATCCGCGGCAGCAATCTGTGGAACGGGTGGCTTGGAGTGATCCAACGCATAGGGCAGCAGATGAAAGCGACCTTCCTTGAACAGGTGGCGGGTGTCTCTCATCAAGTTGCGAAGCGCAACCCGAGAAACAGCTTGTACTCCCATGAAGATGCTGTCATTCACTTCCAGCTCGGAGAAGCCATGGAACTCTAGTACAGTCTCACTTGCAGGCACGGTGAGATGGACCGTGACGTAGTCTCCGGAGCGTCCATGTGGTGCAGGCTCTCTGCGATACACATACTCAATGCGTTCCGCAGGGATGCCCAGCTCTCCGAGTGCTTCACGAAGGAGGTACGCGAAACCCCCGTAGACTTGCCCATCCAGGGGCAGGTTGACGACGGTCTCAGGCTCAGCCATCTGCATTAGTCCATTAAGCTTGAGTTAGGATCGGCAGGATGGTTAAGCCATGCATATAAAGGTGCAGAATTGGTGATGTATCTAGATAAAAGTGCAACCTATGCATATTGAAGTGCGAGATCACCAATGTGTTTGGCTAGTGAGGCAATCCCAGCATATAAAGATGTGGGTTCGACGATGTATCCGGCTGGTGAGACCATCCATGCATATAAAGATGCATGAATAGTGATGTCTCAGTCTAGAGGGATGATCCGTGCATACTGAGATGCAGGACTAGCAGACATATAGGTAAGATGTTTCCAGGCTAGAGGGATAATTCGTGAATATCGAGATGCAGGATTAGTGCCATTAGCAAACATCAGGGTAAACCGTGCATAAAAAGATGCAAGGTAATCAATGCATATAGAAATGCATGATTGATAAGATATCCAACCAAAAATAACTCGTGCATATAGAAATGCAAGGTTGATATGTATCTGGATAGATGGATGGTCCGTGCATAAAGAGATGTAGGATCAGCAACGTATCCACCCATAGGGTTAATCCGTGCATACAGAGATGCAGGGTTAGTAATGTATCCGGTCAAGGAGATAATCCATGCATGGAGAGATGCAGGGTTATCAAGGTATCCAACCAGATAGGCAATCCACGCATATAGAGATGCGGAATTTGCAGCATTACCAAGAGAGGGGTAAGCCATGCATAAAAAGATGCGTGGTCGGTAATATAACCGAAGAAAGAAGTTTCATTCCTAAGGCTATTGTCCAAACCTAGGGGTCTCGTCCTACGGTCAAGCCTCGCTCCGATACTGCAAGCAAGCAGGTAGAATATATAAGTGCGAGCGCAAAGCTGGGTAATAGTGGTGGATGGGTTTTAATCAGGCAATCGAGGCTCAGGCAAAAGCATGCATCATATACTAGCAAAGGAATAAAAATGAAGCGCTAGCATATCTATTTGCAATATGTCTAAATAGGATTCTCTAAGTAAAGTGTTGCCATGACACCCGCGATGTCGAGGAAGTAGTGGTACTAGCTTCATCCGGGGTAGTCGTACAAATGGGGTCTCCTCGGGGGTAACTCCACTCCACGGTCCTGTTGTCCTCCATGCCTTCTTCCTCCATCGAGCTCTGGTCCAACGCTAACCTCGATGAATCTACCTCGCGAGACTACACGCGACAAGAGAGCAATCAATCAAAAGAGGTGACAGGACTCCAAAGGACTACGACTCTGAAAGAACACAAAAGGGAACGGCTGAGCCCTCTCGGCGTATATCCGATCATTGGACTAAAGAAATATGAGTGGTTGTTTGCGAAGTATGAGCTCAAGTCATAGCCTAGCCCGTATGTCATCGGTCGATCGCGGTCGACCTATACGGCTTGAGTAAATGGCATAGACCTTAGCTCATCCTGAGCAAACACCACTACACGCTAACTTTCAATCCACACGTCATTTTAAATTAACGGGAACCGAAAGGAGCGACAAAAGCAATTCTGATCTCTCCTATTCCGAACGCCATTATAATTGACGAGAATTAAGAGAGGGTGGAACGGAGAAGAGAAAAGAAGGGGCGACACGCAAGTGCACAAGTGCTTAATCCACTTGTAGGGTACCAAGACCAAGGTGCTCGAATTGCACTAGTTGGGGTCTATTAGGTACAAGCATACAAGGGCTTAAGCACAAAAGAATCAAACGGAGACGCACCATTCACACCTCTTTAATCCAATCGTCATAGCCACGACGGGAATTAAAGGAGTGGAATCAAGTTTGCAAATAAACGCCAAACAAGCGAAAGCTCAACCAACACCTTACTAGATCGATGAGGATTGAGACAAAAGACGAGAAGAAACAGGATCCGCACCCTTTCGACCGACTCGCCATAGAACGACGATGGTTGGGAGAGAAGAGGCACGGTCCAGCAATCCAAACCCACTCCTAGGGCACCCCGACTGTGCATCTAACAGCACAAGGTTGTTCCTATGGTTCGTAGCAGTGCGGTTGTCACCGCTAGGTCTGAAGGAATGCCAGAGTCAATGCAGTACAAGCATACGGGGAGGCAAGGATAAACATTACGAAAAAGAGAAGGTGTAACTCGATGGCCATGGAAGGGCCCTGAGCTGCACCTAAGCGAGTTGGCATCTGTCGCAATATGAAAGTTAGCTCTTAATTCGTATCCCACATAAATAGGTCATCATGGACTCGAAGTGTACGGGTAATAACCGCGTCGAGCTTGACATCGATATCAAGTCCATAATGGCCACATTCATGGGACGGGAGCAAGAGCTAGCAATCGTAGTTCGGCAGGGACAACTAAAGAGCGAGGGAGGAAGGATAGGCTCGGCGTTACGGCCATGGCGAGGGAAGCTCGCGATCGCAACGTTACGAACGTATCGACCTCTTGCCGGCTCGACGGCACGGCACCCAAACAAACAACACCACATAGACACTTGGACCAAAATGACAACAACGCAAACAACAATTGGAGTAGCACATTTCCCATAGCATAAGAGACAAAGAGATTTGGATAACAAGATAGATAGACAAGACCGACACGAAGGCACGGCACAGGCAATGGTATTGATAGAGATAGGCAAGGAATCACAGACCATGATTAACAAGGTAGATATATTAATAGATCATGAGTATAAAGATATATTGATAAAGATTGATTGTGAGTAACACGAGTGAACATATGATAGGTATCAAGATGTATCATGAATATAAGTGGTAAAGGAAAGAGGTGTCGACGACGTCGGAGACGGCGTCAACGGGATCAAGGCCCAACCTTGGAAGAAAAGTGTTGCGGCGACACCTTTGGATGGTTGCGGCTTGTTGTTGCCAGCAGCAACTAGCCAAACGGGGCTGCACGGCCTAGATGTGATGCACAGCCCTAAAACATGGCACAATAGGCCCCTGCAAGATGCAGAACAGTGGCACAAAGGCCAGTCTCAGACGTCGACAGCGACAATATTGTGTATAGGAAGGAAATGGCATAGCTTGGGTGCTCACCGGGTGATGAATATATTGTTGTTCCCATCAAAGTGACAAGGCAGTGGCCTTGTTGATGGTTTGTTGTTCCCCTACAGCAGGTGAAAACCATGGCACGAAGGCCAGCTTCAGCAACACGGTGACAATCCATGTACAGGAAGAAGAAAAGCCAAGACTTGGGCATGGTGGCTCACCTAGGTCGGCAAGGTCGATCGACGGCTAAAAGGGGGTTGCAGCTGCTGTTCAAAGATGGTAGCAAGGGCGGCAGCTGCTGTTGTTTACCTACAGCAGTGGAGCAATAGCACAGCACAAGGGCTGGGGTCAGACATGGCAATTGAAGTTCATGTATGGAACGGAAAGGCAAGGCCCTGGTCTCTGTGGCTTACCGACGATGGCTGTGGCTTGCTGCTGGCCTACTGTGATCTGACAAACTGTTGGTGCAGCTGGCAATGGAGACGGCACCATGGCACCGACGTCCGGTTCCAATTTGGACGGCAGGGCAGCAGCTTGTCATGTCGGTTGCATCATCAGAACGACCTCGCAGCATATCAAGGATCAAGGTCAAACATGGACAATCAACAGGACGGGATTAAGCAAAAGCTCTCTCCTTGGGCTCACCATCGGCTGCAGAGAGATGACGGGTCTCGACGGGATGGCAGCAAGGCAGAGGCTTGATGGCGAGGCCGGTGCTGTTGCTGCTGTACTCCGATGGCAGCAACGTCCATCTTCCAACGATGACACAGGAGGGTCACAGCTACCCTGCGGTGGTGTTTGCAACGACACGAAGGCGGGGAGTCAGGCATGAGCAGCAACGAGAGGAAAAGGAGGGCTTTGCTGCTCACTGGTGGGTTGCTGCTGTCCTGGGCAGCGGCTTGGCGAAGGACGGAGGCGTGCTCGGCTGCGGAGGCGGCACAACGATGGCCAAGGGCGCTGAGTACTGCCAGGCCACAGCTTGAGCGGCAGGGTGCTGCTGCAGCTCGGGATCCAAGTGAGGTATTGCCTCCCTACGTGTGAAACAATCAGCACGAAGGCCGGTTCAGACATGGACGGCATTCACATCGGCAAAGGAAAAAGGAACAGGGGTTTGGTTGGGAGCTCACCGATGACTGCAGTGAGGACGGACAGGTGCGCGCTGGCGTGCTCGCGGTCGTGGCAGCACGTGGCGAGGAGGACGGAAGGCACGGGCTTGATGGATTCCGATGGCGAGGCGGCCTCCTGGTGCCGGTCACTGTGGCGGCCATGGTGTGGTCGGAGCAGGCTTGGAAGGCCGCAACTTGGGCACAGCCACGGTTCGTCTTCTAGGCGTCGTCCTCTGGTCCTGCTCAACCAACACGGGGACGAGCTTCCACATCGGGTTTGGTCAGGAACGACAGCAAGAGTAAAGGTTGGGATTTTTGGGCATTGGGGCTCACCGGCAGGGACTGTCAGTGTGGTGCTCAGACAGAGATGGCGAGCTTGGCGTCGAGGTGCTCGGCGTGGTGCTCGCGCACGTCATCGAACAGCTGGAGGGCGGCACGAGCTCGTCGTGGACACCGGTGGGATGACGCGACGCCGACGAGGGCGGCGGCGCTCGCACGGAGGGCGACGTCGCGGTCGATGCAGGGGCGTCGAGCTTCGGCTTGGGGTCGAGGCCGCGCCGGCGCCGTGGCCGGGCTGAGGCGTCGGCGGGCGGTCGATTGGCGGGACGGCGAGCGTGTGCCGTCAAAGGCGTGGCGATGCTCGCGGTGCAGGGCTTGGCGGTGCGTCGCTGGCGACGGGGCGGCGCGACGCGGACAGGATCGGCGGAGCCCGGCGTTGCTCGACGAGGGCGTTCCCATGGCTTCAGGCAGCAGCGGCTCGGTGAGGAGGTCAGGAAGGGGAGCAGGTGGCGGCGCGGCTGGTTCGGACAGCCAGGAGCGGCGGCGGCCATGGCTTTTATAGGGCGAGCAGCTAGGGCGCGGACAGGCACGGACGGCGGGATTTTTGGGAGGCGAGAACGGGACATGGGCGGCCATCCGCCTCACGGACGCCGAGGCGCGACGGGACAGGCACGGGCGCGCGTGCGTGCGCACACAGCGCAAGCGGCGGCGGCCGGGAGCGGACGGGTGCATCTGCCCGCTAGGGTATTCACCCTGGGCGCGGCTGCTGGGCCAAACGGGCCACTGGGCTGGGCCGGCAGGGCAGGCAAGGGAGAGGGGCGAGGCAGGCCGGCCCATTCGGCTGCTGCGCGAGCTGGGCTCGGCAGCTAGCTGCTGCCCGCGAGATGGGCCAAAGGAGAAGGGAGAGAAGGGCAGGCTGGGCTGGTTTGGAGAAGAAAGGATGAAAGCTTTTCCTATCTATGATTTGCCAAATTGGTTCAAGTGAGATGAAAAGGAATTTGGAATAAATTCCAAAATGGTTGAGGGGAATTTCCGAGTATTGACAAAACAATTTGGAAGAAATTCTAGAAAAAATTTTAAAGGAGGTCCATGGAGTAATTCGTGGGAAGTTGAGATGGCTTACAAGCAACTTAACAAAGATTTCGAGAGAGGTTTAGTGGGATAAAAGATGAGACGAGAGTCTTCACCGAGAACTCGGAGAAGGTTGCCGACACGATTGGATGAGAACACCATAGCTCAGCACGGGTCGGGTCTGTTGTGGCTCGTCGGGTCTTTGTAGGCTAGTCGTGGTCTCTATCGGCCGGGCAAGGTTATGGCTAACTACGATTGGCTAGGTCGAGGGGGTTGACATGGCTCATCTTCTTGTCAATAGTTGACGTAGCGCTGCTGCGGTCTCCAGAGATCATAGGCGAGAAGGAGAGATAAAGGGTCAAATATTCCGATGAAGATCTAGGGAATCCGAGAGTGATTTCGGATTATATTGGGAAGGAGCTCAGAAGAGATAAGAGAGGGTTGAGAAGAACCCGAGAGAAGATACGAGACTCGACATGGGAGTCGGGAATGATTTGAGTTGAGGCATTAGATGTCTCCAAAAATTATTAGAGAATTTTTGGAGGGAGACAAAAAGAGAGTGCTACGGATTTGTGCTCTCCGACACAAAACCCTAAGTCGAAAAAACAAACTCCGACAATTTCCTACAAACAATTCTATATGAATGCAACGTGTTGCTAGTGGGTCAACTTACGTTTGACCTAGCGACTACATGATTCACACATTGCAAGAAAAATTTTAAAAAGTTCGTAATTTTGGCTTCCCAAAAATCCAGGTTGTTACAGGTAGTAGGCCAAAGAGTCATAGCGGAGATCCCGTGCGTAGCGTGAGTGTTGGTAAGCCGAGGTCGCGGAGGTCATATTTTCTCTCGGATAGAGTTCGGATCGACCCGTTAGTCTTGAGTTGCCGGACCCGTGTTAGCCGAATTTAGCCGTGGATAGGCGTTGAAAGGCGTGGAAGCGTTGGATTAGCACTCTTGGCGGTGAAACGTTGGACTGCCGGCTCGAAAGCAGAGAAAGGTTGATCGTAATTGTGAGGTTCTACCCTGCCGTTGGACGGAAACCACCTACCCTACCGGTTGATCTTAATTGTGAGGTTCTACCCCGCCGTTAGGCGGTAACTACCCCATCTAATCACCTTTTATTCGTATAAGATGTCTTGGTTAGCAAGGACGCTTAGTGCTTCGGATAGGTCTATAGCCTCGTGTAGCAAAGTGATAAGTCGGTTAAGACTATGTCCGTGAAGAATGCATCATCTATCTGTTTTGAAGATATTGAAAAAAAAGTATTGCTAATTGGAAAATACCAAAAATAAATATTAGAGAAATCTATCATGTAGGAACCTTCTCTCTTCGTTCAAATTATTTCATAAAAACAATTGAAAAAAACATGTCGTATTAGTTCCATGCATGAAACCTTGCAACTTCTTTCTCGAAAAGAGAAATAAATGACATAAGAGCCAAACCCCAATATCATTATCTACACTTTGGTCCGGGTCCAAATAGCTATCGGATCCTTGACCGAAAAAGGCTTAAATGTATCCATCCTAGCTTTGTCTAAGAGACTGTAGAAACAAAAGGTTTCAGGATTCCTTGCTCGGTATGGTTGAGGCTAGCCTTAGCAATGGTCCGGTGTTCTTCAACACTTTTCCTGATTTCTCAGTGTCTCTCTCAGACCCAAATATCCACAAAGGCCTCACACTCAATCTTCAAACATCAGGCTTTGATCTTGAGCCAGGAACCGAAAACATTTCGGTAACCTATAGAATTTATTATAAAGCCATGACCACCTTAGCACCCCTGTGCTAAGCAAAAGTCACACCAAAGGGCTTGAGTACTCTTCTTCAAGCCAATCCCGTAAAACAATATTGTCACTCCCAAATCCTTAAAGTGGGATGAGATAAAACTTCCTGAAAAGTGGACTTTGACCCATGCGGTTGAGCCACAAATTCTTCAACAAACTGAAGTCCAATCTGTCACCGAGACACCCGATGGGGATGTTGAGGTCACCTTCTCTTCGAAAAGAAAAGACTTCATGCAATCTAGACCCTCTGTTAGTGTCGACAATAGACCTCAGATGAGGCCACACAATATTGTCTATGCTACTTATGAGGATAATTCTTATGAGCCATCAATCTCTGATTTCGACATCAATGTCATTATAGTCGATGACCCAGAATGCCAGACACCCTGTTATCTCTCATCCTTAACGGAAGAAGAAGAATTCCAAATAGATAAAGAGCTTCTCCGAAGAGAAATAGGTCTTCCCAAAAATAAAGCTAAAAAAGAGAGATATCTCCAAGAAGTAGACCGAGCCTTTCGGTTGAAAATTAGAGAAGTTTGGCACAAAGAAATGATTGAGCAGAAGAAGAATATCTTCTTCTTTGATTGGTATGAAAAAAGTCAGATCAGACACTTTGAAGAATTCTTTAGAACAAGTCCTTCACAAAAAGATAAAACTGAACAAGAATCTGACAATGATAAGATTACCATGATAAACAAAACCTCTAAGGACTGGAAGACTGCCAGTGGAAAGCAGATAGAATCTATCCATCCACCACTAGAGCCAATCCAATTAGAAGTTAATGCCAAAGGCGAAAGCGTTAGAGCTTGTCCTCTCAAAAATATATCCAAAACTACTTATGGTGAGCCTGCCAAGGTGGAACACATAGGTCACCTAGTAGAACAACAAAACTTCTCAAACATATCCTTGCATGCCCTTGGCCAACAAACGGAACGAATAGAAGCCATTCTTATGGACGGGACAAAGCCCAAAGGTGAGGTGAAGGTTAATATTCCTTCTAGTTCTCAGACTGATGGTCCCAACACTCAAATAGTCGTTCCTCCCTTCGTTCCTCACATGATTTCCTCCAATCTCAAGCTTGGAAAACAGAAAGCCATGGGATCCTCCATATCTGAGGAACTCATCAATGATTTATCAGCAAACTAGGAAATCTAAAAGTCGGTAAAAACATAAATCAAATCACCGATGGAGCGAAGATGTGATAAACAAAATCAAAACTTTCAAAACAACAACCCAAACAGCTATGACAAGAAATTATTACCCAAAGGCCAACCTATGCGGATCTTCAATTTGAAGAGTTGCCTCACATAGCTAACATGACTGCCTTCAATGGCAAGGAGATAGTCGAATGGAATCTTGATGGGTTTGTTGAATACCGGATATTTACCATGTGCCATCAAATGATCATGTATGCAAACGCTTGCATAGCAAATGGAAACAAAGAAAGAGATGCAGCCCAAATGATTATCATAGGGTTTTTGACAGTTAAGGGGTTGGTGGGATCACTATCTTACTAAAACCCAAAAAGAATCCATAATTGAGAAAGGCCAAACTAGATGACGATGGAAGGCAAATTATCCATATAGATGAACATGGACAATCTCTAGGAAGCGAGTTTAGGATGCCATCTCTACCCTAGTCTATAATATAGTTTACCACTTTCTTTGGTAACTATCGGGATATCTATGAAAAGAATAGGGAGCAACCGATAAATCTGAAATGCAGAAGTATATGTCGATTTTTAGATGGTATAAAGATTCTTTCCTATCAAAATTATACACTCTTCCAGATCCTAACAAAGATTTACGGAAAGAAAAAAATATATATCCGGCCTACCTCCCTTATTTCTTGAAAAAGTTAGAAACTCTTTGAGAACAGAGGGTGGAGAGAGTATCAACTTTCAAAGTCTAGATATAGGAAAAATCACCCAAAAGATTCAGATGGTAGGAGCCGAGCTATGCAATGATTTAAAAATTAAAGAGCAGCTCAAGAAACAAAGGGCTATTGGAGAAAAAGAATTGGGAGATTTTTGCTACCAATTTGGTTTTCAAGATCCCTTTGAATTTAAAAGAAAAATTTCACGAAGGAACCCTAAAAGTATCATGGGAAAGCAAAGCACCCAACCAAGAAAAGAAGGCATAAAAGGACATATGAAAATGCCTCTAAATATTTTACAAAAGATCCCAAGCCTTATGAGAATGCCTCTAAGTATCCAAACGACGTAGTCTGCTTTAAATGTGGCAAAAAGGGTC
Organism: Hyparrhenia diplandra; assembly: GCA_015847255.1. NCBI lineage: Eukaryota > Viridiplantae > Streptophyta > Magnoliopsida > Poales > Poaceae > Hyparrhenia > Hyparrhenia diplandra. Next base: position 2,117,742 of record JADLZK010011669.1, read on the forward strand.
ATAAGGCCTCAAACTGTTTCAAAGTAAAGGTAAAACAAGAGATCCAAGCTTTACTTGAATCAGATTCTGAAAACATAAAAGGAAAGTTGGGACAAATCTTAAATCATATCCAGAGTAACGTAAGCTCTGAAGATGAAGAAAACACTGAGGTAAATTGTTGTGATAATAATGAATGTTCATGTTATGAACAAGATACCTCCGAAGAAGAAGAATCAGATGAAAACATCTTTGTTCTCACTGATTTGGAGCAATTTGTTTTAGATACCTTTGACACTGTGCAGGATCCAGAAGAAAAGGAGATTATTCTTGAAAAATTCTTATCAAGGGTAAAAAACAACAAAGATAAAATTTGGTAAGTGAGATTGAAAAAAAAAGAAATTTTGTTCTTCGATGAGGTTTTCAAAAGAGTTGAAGATATAAAAAAGAAAAATAAGCAAGTAGATCTTGAAGATCTATCAAAAGAATATATTCTTATCAAAGAAGAGTTAATAGATCTTAAAAAGAAGAATCGAGATTTTAGAAATTCATAAGAAAGATGACCATGAATTTGCTAAAAAGCCACCGTGATGATGAATTAATTGGTTCAATTGGGAGATATATCAAGCAAAAGTGGTACACTTTGAAATAACATATGAGTTCTATGATGGGTTTAGCTTCACATACAACACTCTACTAGATTCCGTGTGCGATGTAAACTGCATCAGACAAGATATCGTCCCATCTAGGTATTTCATAAAATCTACTCATAGAGTCCACTCTGCTGAAGGTCATCAATTAAAGGTAAATTACAAAATTCCTGAGGTTGACATTTGCATTGAAAATGTTCGTATCAAAACAACATTCTTGCTTGTTGAAAATTTAAAAACAAATGTTATTCTTGGAAACCCCTTTCTTTCTTCAATTCGTCCCTTCATGGTTCTGAGAAGAAGATATCCAATTTCAAAAAGATGGAAGAAAGGTAAAGTTATTATTTTCATCAAAGATAGAAAAAACAAATCTCAATCAAATTGCAGAATATATACCTGTCAACAACGTATTCCTCAGTCATGACCTCCCACAACAAAAGGAGATTACTTACCAAAGATGTTATCCTTATGACAAGTTCATAAGTAACTCTAAGGAAGTAAAATTGCAAAAGGAAATGATAATGCATAGCTGGGTTTTGATGCTAACAAAAAGGATTCTTTTGATGCAGCAACACCTAGAGATGGCTCCTCATATGAAGTACGAACATCTTATTCAGATGAGTACTTGGAGGTTAGGTACTTCCAGGAAGGAGATCGAGATAGGTTCAATCATAATTTCAAGGTCAATGACTTGCGGCAAGGGTTATTAAACCTACTCGGCAAGTTAAAACCAAAAAGATAAGGCTCATGCTCTAAATGGGCTGGCATATTATTTCAAAAATATGAGCAAAGGGAATCTCCCTTGCAATCAAGATAATCTTTACGTCAACGAAAAGATTGCCAAAATTATCAGATGATCACTCTGAAGGAGGATCTTCAAAGATATCAGATTTACCAAAGATATATGATCTAGATGATCCTGAATCAAATTTATTTGATCACAAAGTATGTGATCCCGAAAAAACATGTTCGGAAGTATTCCGATCTCCACAAAAGATCTATTCACTAGGAAATATAAAAACAAAGGTGGTCGGCATTTACATTCCCATTTTATGGTTGTAGATGCAATGCCAAGACACAAAAATCATTCTAAATCGAAAACTTATGCAAGAAAGAACATGACTATGGATCAATGGGATGCATAAAAAAGCATGCAGAAAACTATATCATGTTAAAGGAAGTAATCAAAAGAAAAGAATATAAAGTAAACAAACATAAATATAAAATAGTAAACTGCGGAAGATAAAGAACATAAAGTAAACAAACATAAAATAAAAAACTTAAAGAACAAAACTTAATGAAGACGAAATAGTAAATGTAAAGAAACTTAAAGAACAACACACATAAGATAAACAAACTAGATGTAAACAACAAACAACATATATATAATATTTTTGGATTTTCTATTTATGATAGACAAACATAACAAACATACATAGTCTGGATAGGGTAAGTACCTTAGAAGGTGAATCCTTCCGAGTAGTACTCAGGGCTCTTACACACGCATACAAGCACACGAACACACGGACTAAGCAGGGGGCTGCTTTAGTCGACTCTCATAAGACTCTTACAAACTCTTACACAGGACTTCGGATGTGAGTCTCTTATTTAGTGTACACTACTACAATACTTATGTGGAGTGGTGGTGGAGTGGTGATGATGGAGTGATCAAGTGCTGGGGGTGATGATGAGTGATGTGGTGGAAGATGATGCCCTTCCCTTGCCTCTTCCTCTCCTTATATAGCGGTGGCAAGGGTATGGTTGGCGCGGTAGTTGGCGGGTCGTCGTCGAAGTTTGTTGGGGAGAGAATCTTCATGATGATCCTTTTGACAATTGGTGAAGGAATCTTCATGATGACCTTTTTGACTCTTGATAAGTATTATTCTTCATGATTATTCTTTTGACCTCACAAAAGTGAAGCATCTTCATGATGATACTTTTGACTTCACGAAAGGGAAGCATCTTCATAATTATACTTTTGACCTGGTGAAAGGCTTTCATGATGTGCCTTTTGAATCTTGATAAAATCATTCTTATCTTCAATAGTGTGGATTCCTTTGTATAGTATCATCCACTTATCTTGCTAGATATTTTGATCTTCTTCCTCTTGAGTATATCATTGGTCTTTGCCTCTGTTCCATCAATTTCATCATCGCCGCCACATATCTTGCCATGACATGAACTCGATATTCTTTGCGTAGTTGTGTTTCTTTGCCATAATCTGGTTTTATTAATCTTCCAACACATCCGGTAATTGTGCCAAATCCTTTTCTGGTTTCCTTGAAGAAAGATCCTCATAATTTTGTTCTGGAAAACCATGTGATATGTAGGATCAAATCTGACACATTCTTCGAGCTCTTTGGCTTCGTGGAAAGTTCTCCAGTTGTCATGATTTGTATCTCTGGAGAGCAATTCTTTGTAGTCTTCTCCCAGATCATAATATATATTGCTGGGAAAGAGATGAGTATCTTTGGTGATATAAACATCATGCATTGCAGGCCGTAGTGGAGGAGTAAACCTTGGAGGTGACGAGTAGAACAAGACTTTGATTACTCCTTTAACATGATATAGTTTTCTGCATGCTTCTTTTATGGCGATACCCAAATCAGAATGGAGGATTTCTTCCATTGATCCATAGACTGCATGGACCAATCCATGATCTATGATTGTTTGCAAGGAGATATCTCCAGCATAATGAGTTTGAAGGTTTCTGAAATATTTAAGGTTGATATCAACCTTGAGAATGATATATTTGTGTCTTGGCTGGATGATAAGTTTGCTATCAAGGTATAGAAATGGGAAATGTATGAATCTTTGACAGATATGCCTTTGTTTTTGTATTTCCTAGTGAATAGATCTTGGAAATATTCCTGGAGACCAAGGAATACTTTCATCTGTCTTTGTTTATATTTTTTCCATATCAGCTCGATGATATCTTGGGTAAGGATTGAAAGTGTTTGCTCAGTTTTGAAACTTAGCCTTGGGATAAGCATCTCATAGGGAGTACTAGTGGCAATTTGGTATTGCTTGTGTCTTTTTGGTGAGGCAAGGTGGGTCTCATTAAAGGAGTCTTTGGTGGCATGATAGGTTTCATGAAAGTAATCTTGGGTGATATGATTTTGATGGGGCTCAAAGTCTTCAAGGATGAGGTTGGTTTGGGTGGATGCATCTTTGGTGTATGGAGTCTCATCATGAGACATCTTTTGGCTTTGAAGGAAAGCATCTTTTTGTGGAGATCGGAATACTTCCGAACATGTTTTTTCGGGATCACATACTTTGTGATCAAATAAATTTGATTCAGGATCATCTAGATCATATATCTTTGGTAAATCGATATCTTTGAAGATCCTCCTTGAGTGATCATCGATAATTTTGGCAATCTTTTTCGTTGAACAGAAAGATTATCTGGATTGCAAGGGAGATTCCCTTTGCTCATATTTTTGAAATAATATGCCAGCCCATTTAGAGCATGAGCCTTATCTTTTTTGGTTTTAACTTGCCAGAGTAGGTTTAATAACCCTTGCTGCAAGTCATTGACCTTGAAATTATGATTGAACCGATCTCGATCTCCTTCTGGAAGTACCGGCAACCTCCAAGTACTCATCTGAATAAGATGTTCGTACTTCATATGAGGAGCCATCTCTAGGTGTTCTTTGCATCAAAAGAATCCTTTTGTTAGCATCAAAACCCAGCTATGCATTATCATTTCCTTTTGCACTTTTACTTCCTTAGAGTTACTTATGAACTTGTCATAAGGATAACATCTTTGGTAAGTAATCTCCTTTTGTTGTGGGAGGTCATGACTGAGGAATATGTTGTTGACAGGTATATATTACGCAATTTGATTGAGATTTGTTTTTCTATCTTTGATGAAAATGATAACTTTACCTTTCTTCCATCTTTTTTGAAATTGGATATCTTCTTCTCGTAACCATGAAGGGACGAATTGAAGAAAGAAAGGGGTTTCCAAGAATAACATTTGTTTTTAAATTTTCAACAAGCAAGAATGTTGTTTTGATACGAACATTTTCAATGCAAATGTCAACCTCAGGAATTTTGTAATTTACCTTTAATTGATGACCTTCAGCAGAGTGGACTCTATGAGTAGATTTTATGAAATACCTAGATGGGACGATATCTTGTCTGATGCAGTTTACATCAGCACCAGAATCTAGTAGAGTGTTGTATGTGAAGCTAAACCCATCATAGAACTCATATGTTATTTCAGTGTACCACTTTTGCTTGATATATCTCCCAATTGAACCAATTAATTCATCATCTGGTGGCTTTTTAGCAAATTCATGGTCATCTTTCTTATGAATTTCTAAAATCTCGATTCTTCTTTTAAGATCTATTAACTCTTCTTTGATAAGAATATATTCTTTTGAAAGATCTTCAAGATCTACTTGCTTATTTTTCTTTTTTATATCTTCAACTCTTTTGAAAACCTCATCTGAAGAACAAAATTTCTTTTTCTGAATCTCACTTACCAGCTTATCTTTGTTGTTTTTTACCCTTGATAAGAATTTTTCAAGAATAATCTCCTTTTCTTCTGGATCCTGCACAGTGTCAAAGGTATCTAAAACAAATTGCTCCAAATCAGTGAGAACAAAGATGTTTTCATCTGATTCTTCTTCTTCGGAGGTATCTTGTTCATAACATGAACATTCATTATTATCACAACAATTTACCTCAGTGTTTTCTTCATCTTGAGCTTACGTTACTACGGATATGATTTAAGATTTGTCCCAACTTTCCTTTTATGTTTTCAGAATCTGATTCAAGTAAAGCTTGGATCTCTTGTTTTACCTTTACTTTGAAACAGTTTGAGGCCTTATGACCCTTTTTGCCACATTTAAAGCAGACTACGTCGTTTGGATACTTAGAGGTATTCTCATAAGGCTTGGGATCTTTTGTAAAATATTTAGAGGCATTTTCATATGTCCTTTTATGCCTTCTTTTCTTGGTTGGGTGCTTTGCTTTCCCATGATACTTTTTAGGGTTCCTTGGTGAAATTTTTTTTTTTTAGATTCAAAGGGATCTTGAAAACCAAATTGGTAGCAAAAATCTCCCAATTCTTTTCTCCAATAGCCCTTTGTTTCTTGAGCTGCTCTTTAATTTTTAAATCATTGCATAGCTCAGCTCCTACCATCTGAATCTTTTGGGTGATTTTTCCTATATCTAGACTTTGAAAGTTGATACTCCCTCCACCCTCTATTCTCAAAGAGTTTCTAACTTTTCAGCAAATAAGGGAGGTAGGCCGGATATATATTTTTCTTTCCAAAAATCTTTGTTAGATGCGGAAGAGTGTATAATTTTGATAGGAAAGAATCTTTATACCATCTAAAATCGACATGCTACGCATTTCAGATTTATCGATTCTCCCTATTCTTTTCATAGATATATCGATAGTTACGGCAAAGTGGTAAACTATATTATAGAGTAGGGTAGAGATGGCATCAAAGCTGCTCCTAGAGATTGTCCATGTTCATCTATATGGATAATTTGCCTTCCATCATCATCTAGTTTGACAGCATCAATTATGGATTCTTTTTGGGTTTTAGTAAGATAGTGATCCCACCAACCCCTTAACTGTCCTGCAAACCCTATGATAATCATTTGGGCTGCATCTCTTTCTTTGTTTCCATTTGCTATGCAAGCGTTTGCATACATGATCATTTGATGACACATGGTAAATATCTGGTATTCAACAAACCCATCAAGATTCCATTCGACTATCTCCTTGCCATTGAAGGCAGTCATGTTAGCTATGTGAGGCAACTCTTCAAATTGAAGATCCGCATAGGTTGGCCTTGGGTAATAATTTCTTGTCATAGCTGTTTGGGTTGTTGTTTTGAAAGTTTTGATTTTGTTTATCACATCTTCAGTTTCTCCATCGGTGATTTGATTTATGTTTTTACCGACTTTTAGATTTCCTAGTTTGCTGGATAAATCATTGATGAGTTCCTCAGACATGGAGGATCCCATGGCTTTCTGTTTTCCAAGCTTGAGATTGGAGGAAATCATGTGAGGAACGAAGGGAGGAACGACTATTTGAGTGTTGGGACCATCAGTCTGAGAACTAGAAGGAATATTAACCTTCACCTCACCTTTGGGCTTTGTCCCATCCATAAGAATGGCTTCTATTCGTTCCGTTTGTTGGCCAAGGGCATGCAAGGATATGTTTGAGAAGTTTTGTTGTTCTACTAGGTGACCTATGTGTTCCACCTTGGCAGGCTCACCATAAGTAGTTTTGGATATATTTTTGAGAGGACAAGCTCTCACGCTTTCGCCTTTGGCATTAACTTCTAATTGGATTGGCTCTAGTGGTGGATGGATAGATTCTATACGCTTTGATTTTGGCGGTCTTCCGATCTTTAGAAGTTTTGTTTATCATGGTAATCTTATCATTGTCGATTCTTGTTCATTTTTATTTTTTTTTGTGAAGGACTTGTTCTAAAGAATTCTTCAAAGTGTACGATCGACTTTTTTCATACCAATCAAAGAAGAAGATATTCTTCTTCTGCTCAATCATTTCTTTGTGCCAAACTTCTCTAATTTTCAACCGAAAGGCTCGGTCTACTTCTTGGAGATATCTCTCTTTTTTAGCTTTATTTTTGGGAAGACCTATTTCTCTTCGGAGAAGCTCTTTATCTATTTGGAATTCTTCTTCTTCCGTTAAGGATGAGAGATAACAGGTGTGTCGGCATTACGGGTCATCGACTATAATGACATTGATGTCGAAATCAGAGATTGATGGCTCATAAGAATTATCCTCATAAGTAGCATAGACAATATTGTGTGGCCTCATCGAGGTCTATTGTCGACACTAACGAGAGGGTCTAGATTGCATGAAGTCTTTTCTTTTCGAAGAGAAGGTGACCTCAACATCCCCATCGGGTGTCTCGGTGATGATTGGACTTGAGTTTGTTGAAGAATTTGTGGCTCAACCGCTTGGGTCAAAGTCCACTTTTTTCAGGAAGTTTTATCTCATCCCACTTTAAGGATTTGGGAGTGACAATATTGTTTCTGGGATTGGCTTGAAGAAGAGTACTCAAGCCCTTTGGTGTGACTTGCTTAGCACGGGGTGCTAAAGGTGGTCATGGCTTTATAATAAATTCTATAGGTTACCGAAATGTTTTCGGTTCCTGGCTCAAGATCAAAGCCTGATGTTTGAAGATTGAGTGTGAGGCCTTTATGGATATTTGGGTCTGAGAGAGACACTGAGAAATCAGGAAAAGTGTTGAAGAACACCGGACCATTGCTAAGGCTGGCCTCAACCATACCGAGCAAGGAATCCTGAAACCTTTTGTTTCTACAGTCTCTTAGACAGGCTAGGATGGATACATTTAAGCCTTTTCTGGTCAAGGATCTGATAGCAATTTGGACCAGACCAAAGTGTAGATAATGATATTGGGGTTTGGCTCTTATGTCATTTATTTCTTTTTCAGAAAGAAGTTGCAAGGTTTCATGCATGGAACTAATGCGACATGTTTTTTCAATTGTTTTTATGAAATAATCTGAACGAAGAGAGAAGGTTCCTACATGATAGATTTCTCTAATATTTATTTTTGGTATTTTCCAATTAGCAATACTTTTTTCAATATCTTCAAAACAGATAGATGATGCATTCTTCACAGACATAGTCTTAACCGACTTATCACTGCTACACGAGGCTATAGACCTATCCGAAGCACTAAACGTCCTTGCTAACCAAGACATCTTATACGAATAAAGGTGATTAGATGGGGTAGTTACCAGTCTAACGGCAGGGTAGAACCTCACAATTAAGATCAACCGGTAGGGTAGGTGGTTTCCAGTCCAACGGCAGGGTAGAACCTCACAATTACGATCAACCTTTCTCTCTGTTTCGAGCCGGCAGTCCAACGTTTCACCGCCAAGAGTGCTAATCCAACGCTTCCACGCCTTTCAACGCCTATCCACGGCTAAATTCGGCTAACACGGGTCCGGCAACTCAAGACTAACGGGTCGATCCGAACTCTATCCAGAGAGAAAATATGACCTCCGCGACCTCGGCTTACCAACACTCACGCTACGTACGGGATCTCCGCTATGACTCTTTGGCCTACTACCACACCCTCTCCCCCCCGTTCGGAGAAGATGGCTTGGGGAGCTCGGGCGACCTACGGCTCCGATACCAGATCTAGGTAGGGACCGCGTCAGGATGTCTAGGTAGGATAAGGAGGGTATGTCTGTGGAGGAGGTGTTTTTGGGCTTTTATGGTGTAGATGCAATGCAGGAAAAGTAAATGCTTATGCAAGAAAGAACATGACTTACGGATGCGATCACGGAAGATAGAATAGAACATAAAGTAAACAAACATAAATATAAAATAGTAAACTTAAAGAACAAAACTTAATGAACAAAGTAGTAAATGTAAATAAACTTAAAGAACAACACACAAAAGATAAACAAACTAGATAAATGTAAACAAAAACAAACAACATATATATAATATTTTTGGATTTTCTATTTATGATAGACAAACATAACAAACATACATAGTCCTGGATAGGGTAAGTACCTTAGAAGGTGAATCCTTCCGAGTAGTACTCCAGGCTCTTACACACGTACAAGCACACGAACACACGGACTAAGCAGGGGCTGCTTTAGTCGACTCTCATAAGACTCTTACAAACTCTTACACAGACTCAGATGTGAGTCTCTTATTTAGTGTACACTACTACAATATTTATGTGTGGTGGTGGTGGTGGAGTGATCAAGTGCTGAGTGCAAGTGTGATGGAAGTGCTGATGGGTGTGGAAGAGATGATCCCTTCCCTTGCCTCTTCCTCTCCTTATATAGCGGTGGCAAGGGTATGGTTGGCGCGGTAGTTGGCGGGTCGTCGTCGAAGTTTGTTGGTGGAGAATCTTCATGATGATCCTTTTGACAATTGGTGAAGGAATCTTCATGATGACCTTTTTGACTCTTGATAAGTATTATTCTTCATGATTATTCTTTTGACCTCACAAAAGTGAAGCATCTTCATGATGATACTTTTGACTTCACGAAAGGGAAGCATCTTCATAATTATACTTTTGACCTGGTGAAAGGCTTTCATGATGTGCCTTTTGAATCTTGATAAAATCATTCTTATCTTCAATAGTGTGGATTCCTTTGTATAGTATCATCCACTTATCTTGCTAGATATTTACTATCTTTGATTATTTCATCATGGGGGAGTAATCAGAGATTTCTCCCTGAGATTCTTGCTTCATTGGCGAATAATATTCATAACTTGGTCCTGCTTGACTGCAATGTGTTGGGTACTCTTCATCATCTTGTGTAGGAGATTTGATCTGTAGTGGTTGAGGAGAGGTATCCAACATTTTAAACATGTTTTCATATACAAGCAGTTTCAGATCTGCTTGAGATATATCTGGTTGCTTTAACAACAATTCTCTTGTAATATCTTCCTTTTTTGAGCCACCTCGGATCTTTTATTTGTTGCTTTGTACTTTCTTTTGTCAATAATAGCCTTGGTGCTGAATTTGTCCCACCATCTTGCATAATACTTCCTTCTGAGAGTTGCTGGAAATTGAGTCTTATTGATATCAAAATCCCATTTGACAATCCATGGCAGTGATGTTTCTGCACAGAACTGCATGAGTATAAAGGGATAGTCTTTCAAATTCTTCTTGGACTCTTGAGTGATCATCTTGATAATTTCTTCTGGGAGTATTTCAGGGATTGCTCCAGCCTTAAGCCACCAATTTTTGAAGAACCATAGTGGCATTTCACCACAGCCTTCTTTGAAAGTTTAAGCGAACCATGAATGCTTCATCTGATGATTCTGAACTAGCAGCACTTTCTCCCATGCCTTTTGATAGTCCCAATAGTTATATTTTTTGTTGATGCATGTAGCCGAGTATAAGGTTTTAGCCACATACGGATTGGATGTTCTGTCCCAATCTTCCAAGTGAATAACTTTCTGGATCAATAATTTTGTGAATCCCAATTCATCTCCATTTTTTGTATGGAAAATCTGCGCGCTTTGTGTTTCACACAAAATCGCTTCATAATAATTTTGATCTTTGCCTGGATATTCAGGTATAAGATATGAATCTTTTGGGAAATACTTTCCCGGTATACTTTGAATATTGAGATCTCGAAGTCATTGAATTCGGAGGCAATATTATTTCCTCTGTATTCTGAATATATTGAGACGCATTTGCATATTTATCTTGCGTCATGGGGTTTTTAATTATTCTCCCCTGATAAGTTTGTTTGGATGGAGAGTTTTCATCAATTCTCCCCTTGAATGATAATTCTCTTTTTGAGTGCCATATCCTGTAAGAATTCACGGGATAAGAAATCGGGAGTGAGTTTACTTCACCTTTGATATGCTCAATATCAAAGTCAAAGCATGATAATATTGCTTGCCATCGGCAAATATCCGTTTGGAGACCAAATTCTCCACATCTTTCTCGGAGAACATCTTTTGCGACTTTGCAATCTATCCTCAATAAGAATTTTTGATTGAGGAGTTCTCCTTGAAATTTTGAGACAATCTTTACGATTGCCAATATCTCTTTTTGATGGTAGAATAATTTTTTTCGAGCATCATTCAGGTCCCTGAGGCGGGCGACAAGCTGCTCTTTCGAATCCTTCTTTTGTTTTAGGATTCCACCATAACCATAGTCTGAGGCATCTGTTTCAATAATTTTGAATGCATCATGATCTAGAATGTGCAAGCAAGGCAATCTCTTGACCTTACTCTTGATCTGTTTCACTGCCTGAGTATGTTTTGTGGTCCAGGCAGGAGAATTTTTCTTCAATCTTTCGGTTAAAATTTTTCTATCTTTTGCCAAAGCCTCATAGAAATCTGAAACATAGTTTAAACATCCCAAAAATCTTTGCAATTGTTTTTTATCTTTAATTTCATCAGGGAACTTATCTGCAAATTCTATTACCCTGGTTACAGGTAAAACTTGATTATGTTGTATCTTATAACCCAAAAATTGTATATTAGTTTGAAAAAGTTTCATTTTTCTTGCAGAAACTACAAGACCATTTTGGATAATTATTTTATAGAATATGTTTAAATGCTTCCAATGCTGATCAATATTTTGTGAGAAAATTAAAACATCATCTATGTAAACTATGATGAAAGAAGTATATGGCAAGAAAATCTCATTCATGATTTTTTGGAATTCTGATGGAGCATTTTTTAAACCAAAAGGCATAACATTCCATTCATAATGACCAAATGGAGTAGTGAAAGCAGTTTTATACCTGTCCTCTTCTTTTATTTGAATTTGCCAAAATCCAGATTTCATATCAAATTTGGAATATATCTGTGATCCTTGGATTCTTCTGATTAGGTCATGTTTATAAGGAATTGGGTATCTTATCCATTGTAAAACTTTGTTAAGAGGTTTATAGTTGATAACTAGTCTAGGGACACCTCTTTCTTTCTCAGCAGCATTTTCCACATAAAAGGCTGCACAACTCCAAGGAGAGGAGCTTTTCCTTATTAGGCCTTTCTTTAAGAGTTCATCAATCTCGGCTTTGCAGATCTCTAGGAGTCTACTATTCATTTGTATGGGCCTTGCTTTAGTAGGGATCTTATCCTCACTAAAGTTGGATACATATGGGAGTGACACCTCATGTTTCTTCCTATGCCAAAAGGCAGAGGGAAGATCAGAGCATATATCTTTGATAAATTTTTCCTCTAAGGTCTTTATCTTTATTTTGAAATTTGGATCTTCAAGGGTTTTGTCTATCCTTACTTTTTTGATTTCAGAAGCTACCTCATTAATGAATTGTTCTTTGTGGCGAATAGCTTCTTGCAATTGATTTAAAAGAGTTTCTTCAGGTTGAGAAGTGAACATGAGTTCAACTTGCTTTCCTTTCATATTGAATTGAATACTTTGTTCAGTCACCAAGAAAGGTCGGATTAAAGATAGGAATGGGGTTCCTAAGATTACTCCTTGACTGAGGTTTTTGATCAATAAGAATGATGTTTTTAGGCATACTCCAGAAATGCAAACATGCACCTCAGGAACTTTGTGGCTGACTTGGAGCAGATTGCCATTGGCAGCATGAACCTTATGGGATGATTTTTCAAAATATTTGAAAGGTATAATTCCTTCTCTAATGCAATTCACATCTGCACCTGAATCTATTAGAGTTTTATATTTAAAGTTGAAGCCATCTTTGAATTTGTATTGAATTTCAGCATACCATTTTTGCTTAAAATATCTTTCTATAGATCCAACTATTTCTTCATTTTGATTTTCAGCATTGTATTTATTTTGGAGATCAAGGATTTTTACCTTTGTTTTGAGGCCTCTCAAATCTTCCTTGATATTGTTATATTCTTTGGATAAATCTTCTAGGTCTTGTTGCTTGCTTCTCCTTTTTAGACTTTCTTCCTTATCTGCAACACAAAATATCTTTTCCGGCCTATTTTTGTTGTTTTTTGATAAAAATCTTTCAAGGATAACTTCTTTTTCTTTTGGGTTCTGCACAGAATCAAAGGTTTCTAAAAAGAACTGCTCTAGATCTGTAAGGACCAAGATGTTTTCACAATCTTCTTTATCATACTTATTTATCTTAGTTTTATCTTTAGATTTTGATAAGGCTTTTATCTTTTTATTTTTATAATATCTTTGGTCTTTATTCGGGCTTCTTTTGAAGGGGTTTTGGTGACTAGATTGATACTTTTTATACCAATAGTTTTTCCAATCTTTTCTCTCTATTTGAATCTTGAGCTGTTCCTTAACCATAGGATCATTACATAACTCTGCTTTTACAATCTGTATATTTTTTATTTGTCTTATATCTGGTCTTTGATGGTTCATGGTTCTTAATGAGTTTCTATTATCAAGAAAAGGCAAGCCAGATATGTATTTTTCTTTATAAGAATCTTGATTAGGATCTGGAGGGATATATAACTTTGATAGGAAAGGATCTTTATCCCATTGGAAATTTATCATATTTTTGCATCTCAAACCATCCCAATATTCTTATATGTTTTTTTTGTAGCCGTAAAGCGGGGGTTGAGATAGTATCTTTGATAATTCCTATAGATTGTCCTTGGTCTAAGGTTGTTTGAAATGATATATCTTTGGCTGGATACGTTTGCAGATCTTTGAGATTCTTTGGACCTAGATCGGCCTTGAGAATGATATATTTGTTCCAAGGATGGATTATCAATTTGTTGTCAAGGTGAGAGATTGGGAACATATAAATATCGATGGATATCCCATTTTTGAGTTTCCTAGCAAACTGCTCGAGGAAATAATCTTGGAAACCAAGAAACTTCTTTCTCATGTTTTGCTGATAATTCTTTCCAAACAGATCAATAACCTTTTGGGTAAAGATTAAAAGAATCTGCCTAGTATTAGATCTTTGATTTGAGGCAAACAACTCATAAGAGGTTTTTGAGCATAGCTTAGGTCCCAAGGCAAGATTTGTTTCATCTAAGGCATCTCTCGTAGGACCATGGGTGATATAATTTTGGTGATGACCACAGTCATCAAGGGCAGGATGAGTTCTCCTGGTCTCATCCTGAGACATTTCATTTTCATGCCTTTCCTTTGTGAGGAAAGTATCTTTTTGAGGAGATTGGAATATCTCATTGAATGGTTCCTGGGATCCTGAGGATTCTGAACCTTTATGTTTGAAGTTGGAAGAAGTCATTTGTGGGATGAAAAGTGGAATAACTATTTGAGGATTGAGGATGACAAGACGAGAGCTCGAAGGGACGATTTCTTCGACTTTATCCTTATCAGGTTTTATCCCATCAAAAGAGATGACTTCTATGCTTTTAGTCTGCTGGCCAAGGGCATGCAAAGATATGTGTTGTGGCTCTATTGGATGATTTATGTGTTCAGGCTCAGCATAGATAGGATTAGAAGCTGTTCCGAATGGATAAGCTTCAATTCCTTTTTCCTTGATGTCGACTTCAGACTGAATTAGCTTAAGTGGTAGACCAATAGGTTCAATCGGTTTGCCACTAACAACTTTACACTTATTCGAAGTCTCTTTTATAATGGCAGTCTTGTCATTATCAGACTCAGGCTCAACTTTGCCCTTCTGTCGAGAACCTGGTTTGAAGAATTCTTCAAAATGTCTGATCTGACTCTTTTCATACCAATCAAAGAAGAATATATTCTTCTTCTGCTCAATCATTTCTTTGTGCCAAACTTCTCTAATTTTCAACCGAAAGGCTCGATCTACTTCTTGGAGATATCTCTCTTTTTTAGCTTTGTTTTTTGGGAGATCTATTTCTCTACGGAGGAGCTCTTTATCTATTTGGAAATCTTTTTTGTTTTTAGATTTTACAAAATAACAAGGTGTTTGAAAATCAAGACCCAAAACACTAAGTTCAAAACTAGAGACATAATCTTTCTGATATGTGGTATCAATATTATTTTGATTTTTAGTTTTTTTAATGCAACTATATGATGTTCTAGACATATCCTTAACCGACTTTATCAGCGCTGCTACACGAGGCTATAGACCTATCGAAGCACTAAACGTCCTTGCTAACCAAGACATCTTATACGAATAAAGGTGATTAGATGGGGTAGTTACCAGTCTAACGGCGGTGGGGGTAGAACCTCACAATTAAGATCAACCGGTAGGGTAGGTGGTTTTTCCACGGCAGGGTAGAACCTCACTTTTTTTATGAACAATCAACCTTTCTCTTTTTAAGATCTTTTAACTCTTCTTTGATAAGTCCAACGTTTCACCACCAAGAGTGCTAATCCAACGCTTCCACGCCTTTCAACGCCTATCCACGGCTAAATTCGGCTAACACGGGTCCGGCAACTCAAGACTAATGGGTCGATCCGAACTCTATCCAGAGAAGAAAATATGACCTCCTTTGTTGTTTTTACCCTTGATAAGAATTTTTCAACCAACACTCACATTTTCACGCACGGATGACTCTTTGAATGCTATGACTCTTTGGCCAACTCGTGAGAAAAAAGACCACACCTTCTTCAAAAGGTATCTTGTTCAAAAGAGTTGAAGATATGAAAATGGCAAGTAGATCTTGAAGATTTTCAAAAGAAATTTACCTCAAAGAAGTTTTCTAGATCTTAAAAGAAGAATCCGATTTTTAGAAATTCATAAGAAAGATTTATGAATTTGTAAAAGGATAAGGATGGGAATTAATTGGTTCAAGGGGAGATATATCAAGCAAAAGTGGTACTTTGAAATAACATATGAGTTCTATGATGGGTTTAGCTTCACATACAACACTCTACTAGATTTGGTACCGATGTAAAAGCGCATCGAGACAAGATATCGTCCCATCTAGGTATTTCATAAAATCTACTCATAGAATCCATTTTCATGAAGGTCATCAATTAAAGGTAAATTACAAAATTCACGAGGTTGACATTTGCATTGAAAATGTTCGTATCAAAACAACATTCTTGCTTGTTGAAAATTTAAAAACAAATGTTATTCTTGCAAAAAACCCCTTTCTTTCTTCAATTCGTCCCTTCATGGTTCTTGAAGAAGATATCCAATTTCAAAAAGATGGAAGAAAGGTAAAGTTATTATTTTCATCAAAGATAGAAAAAACAAATCTCAATCAAATTGAAGAATATATACTCCCAACAACATATTCCTCAAAGAGTTCATGACCTCCCAACAAAAAAGGAGATTACTTACCAAAGATGTTATCCTTATGACAAGTTCATAAGTAACTCTAAGGAAGTAAAATTGCAAAAGGAAATGATAATGCATAGCTGGGTTTTGATGCTAACAAAAAGGATTCTTTTGATGCAGCAACACCTAGAGATGGCTCCTCATATGAAGTGGTAAACATCTTATTCGGATGAGTACTTGGAGGTTGCCTAGGTACTTTCCAAGGAGATCGAGATAGGTTCAATCATAATTTCAAGGTCAATGACTTGCGGCAAGGGTTATTAAACCTACTCGGCAAGTTAAAACCAAAAAGATAAGGCTCATGCTCTAAATGGGCTGGCATATTATTTCAAAAATATGAGCAAAGGGAATCTCCCTTGCAATCAAGATAATCTTTACATTCAACGAAAAAGATTGCCAAAATTATCGATGATCACTTGAAGGAGGATCTTCAAAGATATCAGATTTACCAAAGATATATGATCTAGATGATCCTGAATCAAATTTATTTGATCACAAAGTATGTGATCCCGAAAAAAACATGTTCGGAAGTATTCCGATCTCCACAAAAAGATGTTTTCCTTCAAAGATGAAAAAGATGTCTCATGATGAGACTCCATACACCAAAAGATGCATCCACCCAAACCAACCTCATCCTTGAAGACTTTGAGCCCCATCAAAATCATATCACCAAAGATTACTTTTGAATGAAACCCACCTTTTGCCTCACTCAAGAAGACACAAGCAAATACCAAATTGCCACTAGTACTCCCTATGACATGCTTATCCCAAGGCTAAGTTTCAAAAGCGAGCAAACACTTTCAATCCTTACCCAAGATATCATCGAGATGATATGGAAAAAATATGAACAAAGATTCCTTGTATGTGAATATTTATTCCAAATACAAAAACAAAGGCATGGAAGCATTCATATATTTTTCACCTTGATAGCAAACTATTCACTAAGAAATACAAAAACAAAGGCATATCAACCTTAAATATTTCAGAAACCTTCAAACTCATTCATTCATACATTCCATAGATCATGGATTTCTATGGATCAATGGAAGAAATCCTCCATTCGATTTGGGTATCGCCATAAAAGAAGCATGCAGAAAACTATATCATGTTAAAGGTGTAATCAAAGTCTTGTTCTACTCGTCACCTCCAAGGTTTACTCCCTCCACTACGGCCTGCAATGCATGATGTTTATATCACCAAGGATACTCATCTCTTTCCCAAAGAATATATATTATGATGCGGGAGAAGACTACAAAGAATTGCTCTCAGAGATACAAATCATGACAAGCTGGAGAATTTTCCACGAAGCCAAAGTTTTTCGAAGAATGTATCAGATTTGATCCTACATATCACATGGTTTTCGAAACAAAATTATGAGGATCTTTCTTCAAGGAAAGATAGAAAGGATTTGGCAAAATTACGGATGTGTTGGAAGATTAATAAAACCAGATTATGGCAAAAGAAACACAACTACGATAAAAGAATATCGGAGTTCATGTCATGGCAAGATATGTATAATATTTTTGATGAAATTGATGGAATAAACAAGCACCACCAATGATATACTCTCGAAGAGGAAGAAGATCAAAATATCTAGCAAGATAAGTGGATGATACTATACAAAGGAATCCACACTATTGAAGATAAGAATGATTTTATCAAGATTCAAAAGGCACATCATGAAAGCCTTTCACCGGGTCAAAAGTATAATTATGAAGATGCTTCCCTTTTATTGAAGTCAAAAGTATCATCATGAAGATGCTTCACTTTTGTGAGGTCAAAAGAATAATCATGAAGAATAATACTTATCAAGAGTCAAAAGGTCATCATGAAGATTCCTTCACCAATTGTCAAAAGGATCATCATGAAGATTCTCCACCAACAAACGGTCGGCGACGTATGCCAACTTGGGCGCCAACCATACCCTTGCCACCGCTATATAAGGAGAGGAGGAGGGTTTGTTGGGGAAGGGGAGGCATCATCTTTTCCACACCCATCTTCATGATGACCTTTTGACTCTTGATGAGTATTCTTCTTCTTGATCACTCCACCACCACTCCACAAAGTGAAGTATTGTTCTATGATGTACTTTGTACACTAAATAAGAGACTCACATCTTTTTGAGTCGAAAAGGCTTTCAAGAGTTTGTAAGAGTCTTATGAGAATCGATAAAATCATTCTTATCTTCAATAGTGTGGTGTGTATAGTATCATCCACTTATCTTGTGATAAGATCTTCTTCCGGAGTACTATCTCGGAAGGATTCACCTTCTAAGGTACATATCTGGAGTGGACATGAACTGATCGATATTCTTTTGGTGATAGTTGTGTTTCTTTGCCATAATGCTGGTTTTATTAATCTTCCAACCTTACGGTAATTGTGGCAAAGGGTATGGTTTCCTTGAAGAAAGATCCGGTAATTTTGTTCGGTTTGTTGATATGGAGAATCTTCATGATGATTCTTTTGCTCTTTTTCATGGAAAAAGGAATCTTCATGATGATTTGTATCTCTTGATAAGTATTATTCTTCATGATTATTATATTGACCTGGGAAAAAAGTGAAGCATCTTCATGATATAAACATCATTTGACTTCAGTGAAAGGTAAAGCATCTTCATAATTATACTTTTGATTACTCCTTTAACATGATATAGTTTTCTGCATGCTTCTTTTATGGCGATACCCAAATCAGAATGGAGGATTTCTTCCATTGATCCATAGACTGCATGGACCAATCCATGATCTATGATTGTTTGCAAGGAGATATCTCCCGCATAATGAGTTTGAAGGTTTCTGAAATATTTAAGGTTGATATCAACCTTGAGAATGATATATTTGTGTATTGGCTGGATGATAAGTTTGCTATCAAGGTATAGAAATGGGAATGTTTGAATGCTTGATAGATATGCCTTTGTTTTTATATTTCCTAGTGAATAGATCTTGGAAATATTCCTGGAGACCAAGGAATACTTTCATCTGTCTTTGTTTATATTTTTCCCATATCAGCTCGATGATATCTTGGGTAAGGATTGAAAGTGTTTGCTCAGTTTTGAAACTTAGCCTTGGGATAAGCATCTCATAGGGAGTACTAGTGGCAATTCGGTATTGCTTTTTTGTGTCTTCATTGAGTCTTGAGGCATGGTGGGTTTCATTAAAGTAATCTTTGGTGATATGATTTTGATGGGGCTCAAAGTCTTCAAGGATGAGGTTGGTTTGGGTGGATGCATCTTTGGTGTATGGAGTCTCATCATGAGACATCTTTTGGCTTAGAAGGAAAACATCTTTTTTGTGGAGATCGGAATACTTCGAACATGTTTTTCGGGATCACATACTTTGTGATCAAATAAATTTGATTCAGGATCATCTAGATCATATATCTTTGGTAAATCTGATATCTTTGAAGTTCCTCCTTTGAGTGATCATCGATAATTTTGGCAATCTTTTCGTTGGACGTAAAGATTATCTTGATTGCAAGGGAGATTCCCTTTGCTCATATTTTTGAAATAATATGCCAGCCCATTTAGAGCATGAGCCTTATCTTTTTGGTTTTAACTTGCCGAGAGTAGGTTTAATAACCCTTGCTTTGCAAGTCATTGACCTTGAAATTATGATTTAACCTATCTCGATCTCCTTCGGAAGTACGGCAACCTCCAAGTACTCATCCGAATAAGATGTTCGTACTTCATATGAGGAGCCATCTCTAGGTGTTCTTTGCATCAAAAGAATCCTTTTGTTAGCATCAAAACCCAGCTATACATTATCATTTCCTTTTGCAATTTTACTTCCTTAGAGTTACTTATGAACTTGTCATAAGGATAACATCTTTGGTAAGTAATCTCCTTTTGTTGTGGGAGGTCATGACTGAGGAATACGTTGTTGACAGGTATATATTCTGCAATTTGATTGAGATTTGTTTTTTCTATCTTTGATGAAAATAATAATTTTACCTTTCTTCCATCTTTTGAAATTGGATATCTTCTTTGGTAACCATGAAGGGACGAATTGAAGAAAGAAAGGGGTTTCCAAGAATAACATTTGTTTTTAAATTTTCAACAAGCAAGAATGTTGTTTTGATACGAACATTTTCAATGCAAATGTCAACCTCAGGAATTTTGTAATTTACCTTTAATTGATGACCTTCAGCAGAGTGGACTCTATGAGTAGATTTTATGAAATACCTAGATGGGACGATATCTTGTCTGATGCAGTTTACATCAGCACCAGAATCTAGTAGAGTGTTGTATGTGAAGCTAAACCCATCATAGAACTCATATGTTATTTCAGTGTACCACTTTTGCTTGATATATCTCCCAATTGAACCAATTAATTCATCATCTGGTGGCTTTTTAGCAAATTCATGGTCATCTTTCTTATGAATTTCTAAAATCTCGATTCTTCTTTTAAGATCTATTAACTCTTCTTTGATAAGAATATATTCTTTTGAAAGATCTTCAAGATCTACTTGCTTATTTTTCTTTTTTATATCTTCAACTCTTTTGAAAACCTCATCTGAAGAACAAAATTTCTTTTTCTGAATCTCACTTACCAGCTTATCTTTGTTGTTTTTTACCCTTGATAAGAATTTTTCAAGAATAATCTCCTTTTCTTCTGGATCCTGCACAGTGTCAAAGGTATCTAAAACAAATTGCTCCAAATCAGTGAGAACAAAGATGTTTTCATCTGATTCTTCTTCTTCGGAGGTATCTTGTTCATAACATGAACATTCATTATTATCACAACAATTTACCTCAGTGTTTTCTTCATCTTCAGAGCTTACGTTACTCTGGATATGATTTAAGATTTGTCCCAACTTTCCTTTTATGTTTTCGAGAATCGATTCAAGTAAAGCTTGGATCTCTTGTTTTACCTTTACTTTGAAACAGGTTTGAGGCCTTATGACCCTTTTTGCCACATTTAAAAAGCAGACTACGTCGTTTGGATACTTAGAGGCATTCTCATAAGGCTTGGGATCTTTTGTAAAATATTTAGAGGCATTTTCATATGTCCTTTTATGCCTTCTTTTCTTGGTTGGGTGCTTTGCTTTCCCATGATACTTTTTAGGGTTCCTTGGTGAAATTTTTCTTTTAGATTCAAAGGGATCTTGAAAACCAAATTGGTAGCAAAAATCTCCCAATTCTTTTTCTCCAATAGCCCTTTGTTTCTTGAGCTGCTCTTTAATTTTTAAATCATTGCATAGCTCAGCTCCTACCATCTGAATCTTTTGGGTGATTTTTCCTATATCTAGACTTTGAAAGTTGATACTCCCTCCACCCTCTGTTCTCAAAGAGTTTCTAACTTTTTCAGCAAATAAGGGAGGTAGGCCAGATATATATTTTTCTTTCCAGAAATCTTTGTTAGGATCTGGAAGAGTGTATAATTTTGATAGGAAAGAATCTTTATACCATCTAAAATCGACATACTACGCATTTCAGATTTATCGATTTGCTCCCTATTCTTTTCATAGATATCCCGATAGTTACCAGCAAAGTGGTAAACTATATTATAGAGTAGGGTAGAGATGGCATCCGAAACTGCTCCTAGAGATTGTCCATGTTCATCTATATGGATAATTTGCCTTCCATCGTCATCTAGTTTGACAGCATCAATTATGGATTCTTTTTGGGTTTTAGTAAGATAGTGATCCCACCAACCCCTTAACTGTCCTGCAAACCCTATGATAATCATTTGGGCTGCATCTCTTTCTTTGTTTCCATTTGCTATGCAAGCGTTTGCATACATGATCATTTGATGACACATGGTAAATATCCGGTATTCAACAAACCCATCAAGATTCCATTCGACTATCTCCTTGCCATTGAAGGCGGTCATGTTAGCTATGTGAGGCAACTCTTCAAATTGAAGATCCGCATAGGTTGGCCTTGGGTAATAATTTCTTGTCATAGCTGTTTGGGTTGTTGTTTTGAAAGTTTTGATTTTGTTTATCACATCTTCGGTTTCTCCATCGGTGATTTGATTTATGTTTTTACCGACTTTTAGATTTCCTAGTTTCTTTGGATAAATCATTGATGAGTTCCTCGAGATATGGAGGATCCCATGGCTTTCTATTTTCCAAGCTTGAGATTGGAGGAAATCATGTGAGGAACGAAGGGAGGAACGACTATTTGAGTGTTGGGACCATCACCGAGAACTAGAAGGAATATTAACCTTCACCTCACCTTTGGGCTTTGTCCCATCCATAAGAATGGCTTCTATTCGTTCCGTTTGTTGGCCAAGGGCATGCAAGGATATGTTTGAGAAGTTTTGTTGTTCTACTAGGTGACCTATGTGTTCCACCTTGGCAGGCTCACCATAAGTAGTTTTGGATATATTTTTGAGAGGACAAGCTCTAACGCTTTCACCTTTGGCATTAACTTCTAATTGGATTGGCTCTAGTGGTGGATGGATAGATTCTATCTGCTTTCCACTGGCAGTCTTCCAGTCTTTAGAAGTTTTGTTTATCATGGTAATCTTATCATTGTCAGATTCTTGTTCATTTTTATCTTTTTGTGAAGGACTTGTTCTAAAGAATTCTTCAAAGTGTACGATCTCGACTTTTTTTCATACCAATCAAAGAAGAAGATATTCTTCTTACGCTCAATCATTTCTTTGTGCCAAACTTCTCTAATTTTCAACCGAAAAGCTCGGTCTACTTCTTGGAGATATCTCTCTTTTTTAGCTTTATTTTTGGGAAGACCTATTTCTTTTCGGAGAAGCTCTTTATCTATTTGGAATTCTTCTTCTTCCGTTAAGGATGAGAGATAACAGGGGTGTGTCGGCATTACGGGTCATCGACTATAATGACATTGATGTCGAAATCGAGATTGATGGCTCATAAGAATTATCCTCATAAGTAGCATAGACAATATTGTGTGGCCTCATCTGAGGTCTATTGTCGACACTAACAGAGGGTCTAGATTGCATGAAGTCTTTTCTTTTCGAAGAGAAGGTGACCTCAACATCCCCATCGGGTGTCTCGGTGACAGATTGGACTTCAGTTTGTTGAAGAATTTGTGGCTCAACCGCTTGGGTCAAAGTCCACTTTTCAGGAAGTTTTATCTCATCCCACTTTAAGGATTTGGGAGTGACAATATTGTTTTCGGGATTGGCTTGAAGAAGAGTACTCAAGCCCTTTGGTGTGACTTGCTTAGCAGCACGGGTGCTAAGGTGGTCATGGCTTTATAATAAATTCTATAGGTTACCGAAATGTTTTCGGTTCCTGGCTCAAGATCAAGCGATGTTTGAAGATTGAGTGTGAGGCCTTTATGGATATTTGGGTCTGAGAGAGACACTGAGAAATCAGGAAAAGTGTTGAAGAACACCGGACCATTGCTAAGGCTGGCCTCAACCATACCGAGCAAGGAATCCTGAAACCTTTTGTTTCTACAGTCTCTTAGACAGGCTAGGATGGATACATTTAAGCCTTTTTCGGTCAAGGATCCGATAGCTATTTGGACAGACCAAAGTGTAGATAATGATATTGGGGTTTGGCTCTTATGTCATTTATTTCTTTTTCGTAAAAGAAGTTGCAAGGTTTCATGCATGGAACTAATACGACATGTTTTTTCAATTGTTTTTATGAAATAATCTGAACGAAGAGAGAAGGTTCCTACATGATAGATTTCTCTAATATTTATTTTTGGTATTTTCCAATTAGCAATACTTTTTTCAATATCTTCAAAACAGATAGATGATGCATTCTTCACAGACATAGTCTTAACCGACTTATCACTGCTACACGAGGCTATAGACCTATCCGAAGCACTAAACGTCCTTGCTAACCAAGACATCTTATACGAATAAAGGTGATTAGATGGGGTAGTTACCAGTCTAACGGCAGGGTAGAACCTCACAATTAAGATCAACCGGTAGGGTAGGTGGTTTCAATCCAACGGCGGGGTAGAACCTCACAATTACGATCAACCTTTCTCTGTTTCGAGCCGGCAGTCCAACGTTTCACCGCCAAGAGTGCTAATCCAACGCTTCCACGCCTTTCAACGCCTATCCACGGCTAAATTCGGCTAACACGGGTCCGGCAACTCAAGACTAACGGGTCGATCCGAACTCTATCCAGAGAGAAAATATGACCTCCGCGACCTCGGCTTACCAACACTCACGCTACGCACGGGATCTCCGCTATGACTCGGATTTGGACTGACTCTTTGGCCTACACACCCCTCCCCCCCGTTCGGAGAAGATGGCTTGGGGAGCTCGGGCGACCTACGGCTCCGATACCAGATCGACAGGACCGCGTCCAGGTCTAGGTAGGATAAGGAGGGTATGTCTGTGGAGGTGGTGTTTTTGGGCTTTTATGGTGTAGATGCAATGCGGGGAAAAGTAAATGCTTATGCAAGAAAGAACATGACTACGGATGCGATGCGGAAGATAGAATAGAACATAAAGTAAACAAACATAAATATAAAATAGTAAACTTAAAGAACAAAACTTAATGAAGACGAAATAGTAAATGTAAAGAAACTTAAAGAACAACACACAAAAGATAAACAAACTAGATGTAAACAACAAACATAAAACAACATATATATAATATTTTTGGATTTTCTATTTATGATAGACAAACATAACAAGCATACATAGTCTGGATAGGGTAAGTACCTTAGAAGGTGAATCCTTCCGAGTAGTACTCAGGCTCTTACACACGCACAAGCACACACGAACACACACGGACTAAGCGGGGGCTGCTTTAGTCGACTCTCATAAGACTCTTACAAACTCTTACACGGACTCGGATGTGAGTCTCTTATTTAGTGTACACTACTACAATACTTACAAGTGGTGGTGGAGTGGTGTGATCAAGTGGAGTGATGATCAAGTGATGATGTGGAAGTGATGATGGAAGTGATGGGATGATGATGGTGTGATGATGCCCTTCCCTTGCCTCTTCCTCTCCTTATATAGCGGTGGCAAGGGTATGGTTGGCGCGGTAGTTGGCGGGTCGTCGTCGAAGTTTGTTGGTGGAGAATCTTCATGATGATCCTTTTGACAATTGGTGAAGGAATCTTCATGATGACCTTTTTGACTCTTGATAAGTATTATTCTTCATGATTATTCTTTTGACCTCACAAAAGTGAAGCATCTTCATGATGATACTTTTGACTTCACGAAAAGGGAAGCATCTTCATAATTATACTTTTGACTTGGTGAAAGGCTTTCATGATGTGCCTTTTGAATCTTGATAAAATCATTCTTATCTTCAATAGTGTGGATTCCTTTGTATAGTATCATCCACTTATCTTGCTAGATATTTTGATCTTCTTCCTCTTGAGTATATCATTGGTCTTTGCCCTGTTCCATCAATTTCATCGCCGCCACATATCTTGCCATGACATGAACTCTCGATATTCTTTGCGTAGTTGTGTTTCTTTGCCATAATCTGGTTTTATTAATCTTCCAACACATCTGGTAATTGTGCCAAATCCTTTCTGGTTTCCTTGAAGAAAGATCCTCATAATTTTGTTCTGGAAAACCATGTGATATGTAGGATCAAATCTGACACATTCTTCGAGTTCTTTGGCTTCGTGGAAAGTTCTCCAGTTGTCATGATTTGTATCTCTGGAGAGCAATTCTTTGTAGTCTTCTCCCAGATCATAATATATATTGCTGGGAAAGAGATGAGTATCTTTGGTGATATAAACATCATGCATTGCAGGCCGTAGTGGAGGAGTAAACCTTGGAGGTGACGAGTAGAACAAGACTTTGATTACTCCTTTAACATGATATAGTTTTCTGCATGCTTCTTTTATGGCGATACCCAAATCAGAATGGAGGATTTCTTCCATTGATCCATAGACTGCATGGACCAATCCATGATCTATGATTGTTTGCAAGGAGATATCTCCAGCATAATGAGTTTGAAGGTTTCTGAAATATTTAAGGTTGATATCAACCTTGAGAATGATATATTTGTGTCTTGTTTGGATGATAAGTTTGCTATCAAGGTATAGAAATGGGAATGTATGAATCTTTGACAGATATGCCTTTGTTTTTGTATTTCCTAGTGAATAGATCTTGGAAATATTCTTGGAGACCAAGGAATACTTTCATCCTGTCTTTGTTTATATTTTTTCCATATCAACTCGATGATATCTTGGGTAAGGATTGAAAGTGTTTGCTCGGTTTTGAAACTTAGTTTTGGGATAAGCATCTCATAGGGAGTACTAGTGGCAATTTGGTATTGCTTGTGTCTTTTTGGTGAGGCAAGGTGGGTTTCATTAAAGGAGTCTTTTTGGTGTAATCTTGGGTGATATGATTTTGATGGGGCTCAAAGTCTTCAAGGATGAGGTTGGTTTGGGTGGATGCATCTTTGGTGTATGGAGTCTCATCATGAGACATCTTTTGGCTTTGAAGGAAAGCATCTTTTTGTGGAGATCGGAATACTTCCGAACATGTTTTTCGGGATCACATACTTTGTGATCAAATAAATTTGATTCAGGATCATCTAGATCATATATCTTTGGTAAATCGATATCTTTGAAGATCCTCCTTGAGTGATCATCGATAATTTTGGCAATCTTTTCTATTGGACGTAAAGATTATCTTGATTGCAAGGGAGATTCCCTTTGCTCATATTTTTGAAATAATATGCCAGCCCATTTAGAGCATGAGCCTTATCTTTTTGGTTTTAACTTGCCGAGTAGGTTTAATAACCCTTGCCGCAAGTCATTGACCTTGAAATTATGATTGAACCGATCTCGATCTCCTTCGGAAGTACAGGCAACCTCCAAGTACTCATCGAATAAGATGTTCGTACTTCATATGAGGAGCCATCTCTAGGTGTTCTTTGCATCAAAAGAATCCTTTTTGTTAGCATCAAAACCCAGCTATGCATTATCATTTCCTTTTGCAATTTTACTTCCTTAGAGTTACTTATGAACTTGTCATAAGGACAACATCTTTGGTAAGTAATCTCCTTTTGTTGTGGGAGGTCATGACTGAGGAATATGTTGTTGACAGGTATATATTCTGCAATTTGATTGAGATTTGTTTTTTCTATCTTTGATGAAAATAATAACTTTACCTTTCTTCCATCTTTTTGAAATTGGATATCTTCTTCTGTAACCATGAAGGGACGAATTGAAGAAAGAAAGGGGTTTCAAGAATAACATTTGTTTTTAAATTTTCAACAAGCAAGAATGTTGTTTTGATACGAACATTTTCAATGCAAATGTCAACCTCAGGAATTTTGTAATTTACCTTTAATTGATGACCTTCAGCAGAGTGGACTCTATGAGTAGATTTTATGAAATACCTAGATGGGACGATATCTTGTCTGATGTAGTTTACATCGGCACCAGAATCTAGTAGAGTGTTGTATGTGAAGCTAAACCCATCATAGAACTCATATGTTATTTCAGTGTACCACTTTTTGCTTGATATATCTCCCAATTGAACCAATTAATTCATCATCCGGTGGCTTTTTAGCAAATTCATGGTCATCTTTCTTATGAATTTCTAAAATCTTGATTCTTCTTTTAAGATCTATTAACTCTTCTTTGATAAGAATATATTCTTTTGAAAGATCTTCAAGATCTACTTGCTTATTTTTCTTTTTATATCTTCAACTCTTTTGAAAACCTCATCCGAAGAACAAAATTTCTTTTTCTGAATCTCACTTACCAACTTATCTTTGTTGTTTTTTACCCTTGATAAGAATTTTTCAAGAATAATCTCCTTTTCTTACGGATCCTCGCACAAAGTGTCAAAGGTATCTAAAACAAATTGCTCCAAATCAGTGAGAACAAAGATGTTTTCATCTGATTCTTCTTCTTCAGAGGTATCTTGTTCATAACATGAACATTCATTATTATCACAACAATTTACCTCAGTGTTTTCTTCATCTTCGAGCTTACGTTACTCGGATATGATTTAAGATTTGTCCCAACTTTCCTTTTATGTTTTGAATCGATTCAAGTAAAGCTTGGATCTCTTGTTTTACCTTTACTTTGAAACAGTTTGAGGCCTTATGACCCTTTTTGCCACATTTAAAGCAGACTACGTCGTTTGGATACTTAGAGGCATTCTCATAAGGCTTGGGATCTTTTGTAAAATATTTAGAGGCATTTTCATATGTCCTTTTATGCCTTCTTTTCTTGGTTGGGTGCTTTGCTTTCCCATGATACTTTTTAGGGTTCCTTGGTGAAATTTTTCTTTTAGATTCAAAGGGATCTTGAAAACCAAATTGGTAGCAAAAATCTCCCAATTCTTTTTCTCCAATAGCCCTTTGTTTCTTGAGCTGCTCTTTAATTTTTAAATCATTGCATAGCTCAGCTCCTACCATCTGAATCTTTTGGGTGATTTTTCCTATATCTAGACTTTGAAAGTTGATACTCCCTCCACCCTCTGTTCTCAAAGAGTTTCTAACTTTTCAAAGCAAATAAGGGAGGTAGGCGGATATATATTTTTCTTTCCAGAAATCTTTGTTAGGATCTGGAAGAGTGTATAATTTTGATAGGAAAGAATCTTTATACCATCTAAAATCGACATTATTTTGCATTTCAGATTTATCCGTTGCTCCCTATTCTTTTCATAAGATATCCTGATAGTTACCAGCAAAGTGGTAAACTATATTATAGAGTAGGGTAGAGATGGCATCCTAAAACGCTCCTAGAGATTGCCCATGTTCATCTATATGGATAATTTGCCTTCCATCGTCATCTAGTTTGACAGCATCAATTATGGATTCTTTTTGGGTTTTAGTAAGATAGTGATCCCACCAACCCCTTAACTGTCCTGCAAACCCTATGATAATCATTTGGGCTGCATCTCTTTCTTTGTTTCCATTTGCTATGCAAGCGTTTGCATACATGATCATTTGATGACACATGGTAAAAATCTGGTATTCAACAAACCCATCAAGATTCCATTCGACTATCTCCTTGCCATTGAAGGCAGTCATGTTAGCTATGTGAGGCAACTCTTCAAATTGAAGATCCGCATAGGTTGGCCTTGGGTAATAATTTCTTGTCATAGCTGTTTGGGTTGTTGTTTTGAAAGTTTTGATTTTGTTTATCACATCTTCAGTTTCTCCATCGGTGATTTGATTTATGTTTTTACCGACTTTTAGATTTCCTAGTTTGCTGGATAAATCATTGATGAGTTCCTCAGATATGGAGGATCCCATGGCTTTCTATTTTCCAAGCTTGAGATTGGAGGAAATCATGTGAGGAACGAAGGGAGGAACGACTATTTGAGTGTTGGGACCATCAGTCTGAGAACTAGAAGGAATATTAACCTTCACCTCACCTTTGGGCTTTGTCCCGTCCATAAGAATGGCTTCTATTCGTTCCGTTTGTTGGCCAAGGGCATGCAAGGATATGTTTGAGAAGTTTTGTTGTTCTACTAGGTGACCTATGTGTTCCACCTTGGCAGGCTCACCATAAGTAGTTTTGGATATATTTTTGAGAGGACAAGCTCTAACGCTTTCGCCTTTGGCATTAACTTCTAATTGGATTGGCTCTAGTGGTGGATGGATAGATTCTATCTCGCTTTCCCTTTGGCAGTCTTCAGTCTTTAGAGGTTTTGTTTATTATGGTAATCTTATCATTGTCGATTCTTGTTCATTTTATCTTTTTGTGAAGGACTTGTTCTAAAGAATTCTTCAAAGTGTACGATCGACTTTTTCATACCAATCAAAGAAGAAGATATTCTTCTTACGCTCAATCATTTCTTTGTGCCAAACTTCTCTAATTTTCAACCGAAAGGCTCGGTCTACTTCTTGGAGATATCTCTCTCTTTTTTTTAGCTTTTGTTTTTGGGAGATCTATTTCTCCACGGACATACCCTCCTTATCCTACCTAGACACGGACGCGGTCTGTCGATCACAGTATCGGAGCCGTAGGTCGCCGAGCTCCCCAAGCCATCTTCTCCGAGCGGGGAGAGGTATATATATATATATATATATATATATATATATATATATATATATATATATATATATATATATATATATATATATATATATATTATTTATGAGTACAATGGAATAAATATTCCCATGAAAGTAAGCCAAGAGAATATACAATACTGTACTTGGAAAATAAGTATAAATATATATATATATATTTGCGAAATGAGAGAGAAATAAAAGAGAAAAAGAAAGGGAAACCGAGTGAGCTGCGGGCCACTTCCTCCTTCCTCCTCTATTGTGGCCCGGCCTGGCCGGCCTCTCCCTTCCCTCCTCTTTCCCTTCACTTTCGGACGGGGCCGGCCCGGTCCGCGAGCCCGAGCCCGGCCCGACCGAGGCCCAGATCGAGCCCCGAGCCGGCTCTCCCAGCTCACCGACAACCTGGCCCCACCGTCATCGTCTTCCACCTCTCGGCGGAGCGACGACATGGCGGCCCCGCTCGACCCGAGCCTTGAGCAACGACCTCCGCAGATCCACCGGGGCGGCGACGCGTGCGTGGCGCGGCACCCTCCCCGCTCGGTCCGCACTGAACGGCGGCCTAGGTCAACATGCCGCAGCGCCACCATCGCCCTTGCCGGCCCCGTCACCGACCCCCTGAGGGAGAGTCGGCAAGTCGGACACGCGCCGGAGCTGGTACAAGAGGGCCACGCGGCACAACCACCCTACCGAGCCCGGCGGGGCGGCGCCACGAGCATCGGGTCGACGCAGCGACACCGCAGCGGTCGACGAAATCTGCGGCCATGGCGGGCGACCGCCGCCATTGTAGAAAGACGCGACTCGACGGCCGGCTCACGCGGCGAGCGAAACTGCAGCGCGTCCCAGCTCATGGGCACCAATCCCGGTCCACGCAGCACAAGGAACGCGGTCGGAAAAGATCGGAGGCGGCGCGAGAAATATCTCGCCGACAACCCTTTCCTTGGCGGCCCTATAAACACCCCCTCGGTCCTCAACTCTGCCCGCACCACCTCCTCGAGCTCCTCCTCGCACTAGAATGCGAGGTGCTCGCCTATATCTTCCTCTCCTTCTCCCCTCTCCCGGAATCGCGTTTCCCCCAAATCGGAGGTTTCCGCCGCCGCCGGATTAGATCATGGTGCCGCCGCGTCGATTTTGTCGCCGCGGTCACGATTAGTGAGTCGATGGCTCGACTAAAGCGTCCCGTTCGTTTCCCATGTGTATTGGTTGCTATTAGGTGGCACAGCCCCATCCCAAAACGCCACCGCCGTCGGGGAACGCCCGAAGGCGCGCCGCCCGTGGAAGGAGAATTTCCCCGCCGTCCTCCGGACGGACCGTCTCAGCGCGGCGTGGGAAGCGAATGAGCTCAGCGCGGCGAGCTAAAGCCAAAGGGAGGCCAGTTCGGCGAACCTCCGTGAGCACCGCCCGCGAGGGATCTGACGGGACGGGAAACGAGTCGGCGTCGCCGTTCCCGACGTAGCGGCGTCAAGACATCGACCAACAAAAGTCGACCGCGTCGCCTTACCCGTTTCCCTCCGTCACGGCCGTCGGAGCAACTGTGTTAAACATGTGGAGCTGATGTGGCAGCCACCGTGGCGTCCACGTGGACCCACGTGGCACCCACGTGTAGGGGCCTTTCACGTGTACTGCTTGTCAATTGCTATGTACACGCCGAGACATGTACCGCGTAAATTTATAAATAGACCTTCCGTGTCGGAAAAATTCTTTTAAAATTTGTAAATTCATTATTTGATTTATAGAATTTTATCATGTAATTATTTCCAATTGTATTACATGATAAAATTACATTATAATATTACCCTAATGATTTAATTAGGGATTAATATTATAAAATCCATATCTCATGCATACTAACTCCGTTTTCGTGTTAAACGACTTCCATAATTCATCTAAAATCTAGCCCTATGCATCTAATCCATTGCCACCATAATGTTCTATGTTTGTTTTACATGTTATAGCTCAAGCTAGGGTTTATCGCCAGACGTAAAGTAGATTCGACGACCCAATTAGGAGTTCCCGTCCGAAGTACGCTAGAAGACGTTCGACGTCGTGCCGATTCGTAAGAACCTTCCAGGCAAGTCCTTACCCCCTCAACCTGACCTAATTACTAATAATTAATAAGATGATAGGATAAGTATAACCATGGCAAGCCGTGCGGGAGTACTCATGGGCTATGTGCGTGAGGCTTCGCTAGGCTTTGTCAATAATATAACTCAAGTAATAATGTGAACCTTCCCAACAAAAGGTGAGTGGTGATAGTCTACATGGAGGTGGACTAATCACAATCAGGGATGAATCCCGCGGAGAGATACTCGCCTCCCTAAGGACCGGCTCATAGACCTTCTACCTAGTGTGATATTACGTACAGCCACACGCCGAGATGGGGCGGCTTGATTCACACCCCGTTGGGTTGAGGTATAATTCAGAACCAAGGTGGCCGAAGCAGGCGAACGACCTATTAGGAGCAGATATGGGGAGAGTGGCCCCATAGTCCGGTTGGCGTGGATGCTGAGTGATCTTCCACGTAAGTGTTTGGGCGCAGTGGCGCAGTGCTAGGTGCACATATTTATGATTGGGTATGGTGTTTGACAGTATAGGTTGGGTAATAAGGTATTACCTGTAAAGCCGTGGGTGATTTGGTATCACCATATTGTCTAGGATGATGCGTCATCCTTCCAACCCCTGAGAAGTCGTGGGAAGAATTATACCAACACACCTAGGGTAGCACCCAAGCGGGTACGGATCTCGTTAGGCCTGTCTAAGCCAAGTCGCGATGGTAAGGGCAGTGCCTATCGTGTGGGAAAATTGTACAACCTCTGCAGAGTTATTTAAATCTATTCGAATAGCCACGTCCTTGGAATGGGCAAGTGCTAGGCCTGAACATCTATGATTAGATACACATTGACGATGATTAACCTGTGGTGCCGTGACAGTGATGAGATGATATAACCCGGGAACTAGCAAGAGCGGTTTTAGAGACTCGCTAGGGCCCAAACCCTTAATAATTACAACCCCCTCGGTTGGGACTTCTTTGAGTACGTTTGTACTCACCCCTCTATTTTACGGATATCGGCACATGTGAAGGTAAGATCGACGACAAGGTAGAAGACCCGCGTATCGTAGGGGTTCGAGAGATGTTTGCTTAGGAGAAGGACGTTGAAGCCCAGATTTCATCCATGCACAAGTGCGCCTTTTTGTAGATGCAGGCGGTGTCATAGTTATTCCACCGCTTCTCGGTTGGCCAACTCGATATTGCAACCCAAATTTGGTGACTCATCGTCGCCCTTTGTAAGCCCCCTTCTATCCTATATTTCAAATTTCGGTTTACTATTATTTACATTTTACCATTATACATTACTAATAGATGTGTTTGTGGCGTGATCTGGCGCAAACACGTGTGATTAACGACCCATTAAAAGTGGGGCGTGACACCCTCGTAGCCCATCTTCTTGAAAGAATTCTCCATCATATGTGTGCGGGTTGATCAAGTTGTAATCTTCATCGATTGGGACGGGTAGTTTACCGTGTGGTGCTACCTTATGCACAATATCCCAACCCTTAAGGGAAGTTATGGTTTGGCGGGCGTATGGCGTGTAATAAACTCCGCACGGCTGTTGAGCCACAACATAGACATCGGCTCGAATACCGAGAATCCGTCGAACCGACGAGACCAATTTTGGGCTCAGGTCGAACCCCTCCATGACCGGGGTCAAACCAATGGCATTAGAATATGACGGGTTGAAGATTCTTGGTGCCGTAGAAGGAAAGTTCATATATTTCTTCAACTCGCCATAGTAGTCACGGTCATCTTGTCAGGGCACACTACACTACAACACTTTTTGGTCGGACATCGGACGGTAAAAGTTCTTTTTATTGTTGGACGATCTGTCCCTAAAGATAACCCAAAGACTATGTCGGTAATTATGGATTTACCGATTTATTGTGCTGTCGCTATACATATTGATAGGACGGGTCGTCCCTAAACATAAGTACATCGTCACTGTGTACGCCGCTAAACATAAATGGGTCCCACCTAGCTCTGGCTCCTGCCCACCCGCGCCCGTGGCTTGGCTTTGGCGGGTAAATTTTGGCCTGGCCACATAATAATTTTGGGCCTACCCCATGTGTACAACAAAACCCTAATATTTTTCCCCAAATCCCACCGGCCGCCACCCTCTGCCGCCCTTTCCTTCCCAATCTCCCGCCGTCGCTGCTCTCCCAATCTGCCGTCGTCGCCCTCCCAAACTCCTGTCGCCGCGTCTGCAACCTTCCCAACCTTCGTATGCCGGCCCGCCGCCCGCTCCCACCCTCCTGCGCCTGCAGCGCGCGAGCAGCAGCCTGTCCGTCAGAGATCCCGTCGCCGCCCGAGCCTTCCCAATCACTCCTGACCGGCCCGCCTCCCTCTCCCTCCCAATCCCGGCCTTGCCGCCCTCTGCTCCCTTCCCGTCCTCAATTCCTCTCAGCGCCGACCCATAGCTGAGAGCGCCGCCTAGAGTCCCGCTCGCCTGGACTTTGCTGCACATGCCTCCCCACAGTCGGCCTCCCTGGTCCAGCCCCGCCCATCCCTGGACCACGCGAGCAACAGCAACTGGAGGCCCGTCGGTGGACTTGAAGCCGCATCTGGAGAACGCGAGCAGGAGCCCTTCGACATGGAGCAACAGCTGTCTCCTCTGACAGCGGAGATGCAGGAGCAGTAGCAGCAGTCGTGGCCTCCAATTTCTGCCTCTGGAACAGATCCATCGGTATGTGCTGGTTATTTAGTTTGGGCGCATCTGGAGAACGCGAGCAGTAGCAGCGGAGATTATTTAGTTTGTTTGGGTGACGATTAAGCTTCTAATCTGCAACTAGTGCACTAGTAGTACTCATGGATAATTCTTAGTTTGTCTGATCCTCTGACAGTAGTACTCTGCATGCCTCTGATTCAGTCCAGTTGCCATGATTATTTAGTTTGTCTGAACACAGACTTATTTATGGGATAATGGGACTATCATGAGATTATTTAGTTTGTTTTGCTTCTTACAAAGCCGTGGCAAATAAGTCCAAATAAGTCTGGTGGATTGTACTTGCATGTGTACCACTCATGGCCGACCGGCGGTGTGCTTGCTAGCTTTGCTAGCTTGCTTAGTGCAAGTACTTGTGCATATACATGTATACGTGACAAACTTTTGCATGTGTTGCCTGCTTGCTTTGTCGAATATATATATACACACATACATGGATATATACTCTTGCACACATACACGTACAAGACCTCATGTTTAGCTTGCTTGCTTGCTGGAGATGCACACATACACGTACAAGACCTCGTGTGTTGCTGTTGGCCGACGGCCGGCTTGCCTGCTAGCTTGCCAAGCTACTGACAATTCTGAGTGCCCTGTTTATTATACCGAAGGGAACTCTGTAATATTACTTGCGATGTGTATTATTTGGGTACATGATCTAATGTGTGCATGACAGTAAGAGCAAGAACAATTAGTACACTGCGTTATTTCTCTGAACATAGACTTATTTATGGGACTATTAGTTTGTCTGATCCTTTTGTCTCAAATGTCTTTCATTTGTTCCTAAGCAAGTTGCTGTGGTAACTTTAATAATATGTCTGATACATATAATCAACCATAATATTAGTTAAGAGATTTTTGTTTTCCAGTGTTCAAGCAAGCATAATTGATTTACTCTTTCTAATTTATTTCAGCTCACTAGGTGAAAGTATTGTGGAGCTAGCCCAGTAAACCCAACAAGTTGTAGATCTGCTGCATCGACGTCCTCCTCTTCTCATTGTTGCTTGCAGCCAACAGATTCAAGTACTGCAGGTACACACTCAGTCCCACAAAGACTCATGGATAAATCATGGATCTATAGTGAGGCTAGGCACACAAAGGATTACTTAAAAGGGTACACAACCTGGAACTTACATGGGGATATCATTGTCTGCCCTTGTGCATCAATACCTATATAACAATTTATACATGATCTGATGGCCCCTTTTCAATGGAAAATTAGGATTTCTTTGATGTTGATGATGTTGTCAAGAAATGGTTTATGGATTCGGCTGCAAAAGAAGTGGAAGGACTATTTTGATGAAGCATTAAAAGAGGATTATTTTGATGAAGCATTAACAGATGAACAACTGAAGGAAAGACTTAAAAAAACATATTAAATGATGACGACATCGATGGTATTATTAAGTTTTGGAGGTCTCCTGAATGTCAAGTAAGGAACAGTTCATATGAATCTCTCTTTTCCATTACTTGTTCATGAATGTGCAAGCTGTAACATGAACCCCCATACGCATGTTGCAGCCCAATCAGTTAGGAATATCACTACTGCACCAAGTGATGCCCACCCTTGCATTGCAAATGATACACATGTAATCTTGCTATGTTGCTGCAATCTCTCTTTGTGATTTCAAATATGTTCCAAATGCTTTATAGTTCTCTCATGAGTGCATCATTTATTTTATGTTGCGATGGAACAGAGCTTGCTGCCCCCTAGGCCTGCTGCGGCCCGATCGATTATTAACAAGACTGCTGCACCAACAAATGATATCCTCCCTCGCTCTGGAAATGATACACATGTAATCTTGCAATGCTGTTTCAATGTTTCTCTATGATTTTAATAATGTTCCATGTTTTGCAAGTCTCATGAGTGTATATCTACTTCAGGCTGGAACTGATGAGAGCTTGGTCCCTCATAGACATGGTACACATGATACAGCCAGTTCACCTCTAAAGAAAACAACTACAGCAGCGAAGGATGGCCCTCGCTTTTCTCAGCATGACCTTGTAATCTCCTTTTCTCCCTGTATTCTTTTGTGGTTTCATATATGTTCCTTGCTTTAAAACTTATGTGTGCATGCATACTTTATTTTAGCTTGGAAAGGATGTGATATTATATACTATATTGAGAACTGAATTACCTGCGGCTAAAGGGAACAGTCATTTCAATTGATCCAAACAACATGGTAGGAGGCCAGCCTCTTGGGAATGAATATTGTGAAGTAGTTGTTGATCTTGTGATGAAAAGGGATGCTATACTGCCTCGGCCTTTTGGGGACATTAAGACTATGGCAAGTGCTGACAAGATGAGTATTGCATGGCCATACAATAAAGTAATAAACTAGACTTGACATAATTTTGATTCCTGTTCGATATGTGATGCATGACCATTGTTTCTAATTAAACCTATCTGTGATAGATAAAGGAATGCAGGAAGAAGGGAAGCAAGAAAGCATCAGTACACCTCTCTCAAGGGCACTGCAGGTATGTCTCTAAATTTACATTCATCAAACTATGTACAAGATTACCTGGACAATATTGTGGTAACAAGCAATTTAGATAAATAAGGCCCAAGAGAAGCATGCCGTAACTACCACTAGTTAGCACAAATTTCGAAGGATTACGACACTTTAATCATTGATAGATGACTTATATAAGCTGGTTCCAAAAGATCCAGTAAAATAAAATTTCTAGGATGTCAAGTTGTGAACTGATGATAGCATCCAGTTCCAGCATTCAACTCCAACATTTCTTAGTTTGTTCACCACTACATCTCTATTGGGCAAATCCATACAGCCAAGCTTAACTTGGAAAAAAAAAAGAAAAATAAAGATTTATAGGTAAAATAGAAAAACCCTCCACGTGGAAGAAAGTGAACTAAGTGCAGCCTTGTTATGTTATTAATAGTACGCTCTCTGTATGTGTTAGTCAGCTGGTAAAAGAAAGGTGTTCTACCTTATGTCTATCAAATTTCTTTTGAAAAACAATTGAATTTGGACCCTGATGGATAATAGATGGACATCCAGCAGCCCAAGCCCCATTGTTCCCAGCAACTTACTTGCTACTTATAAGCTTATATTGCACAACAATTTCACTTGCTAATTATAAACTTATATTGCAACAGCTTCGCGATATTTTCTTCGCTTGCCTAATTACATGGTTCTTCACTTGCTAATTATAAACTTATATTGCAACAGCTTCGCATATTTTCTTCGCTTGCCCTAATTACATGGTTCTTACATTTTTCAGAAACTGTTGGGAAGTCTTTGACTTAGCTTTTGGAAAATGGTTCACATAACCTAGTGGATGTGCTTTTGGTTTTTAGTTCCTAGAAATGATTGTTTGCACAAACCTTAATATATCAAACAAACTATTATGTAGCTTCTTTGGGTGTGCATTGATCATGTAAGCTTTTTGGTGGGTGACTTTGATGGATGATGGTGCAAGACAAGATTGTATCTTAGCTTGTTGGGATCATGTAAGCTTTTGGTGGGTTACTATGTTGTGTAATGTGCAAGACAAGATTAGATCTTATATATATATTGACCTCTATGTGTTGTATGTGCTTCTATATCTTTATGTGTGGATATTGAGCATGAATGTGGGTTTGGCATTTGCTAAATGTGTTCTAATTGTATTTTCTTTATTTTTTTTATTATTTAAATCATCCCGTTGAACAACTGGCCGCTATAGATATATGGATTGTTGGATGATCCGTCGGTGTATCGTGTAACAGGCCCTCTGTCGCTGAAACTTAGCAAACACACTATCTCTGGCCGCTATAAATATTGCAAGCATCGGACCGTCGCCGCCGAACGTGTTGTGCGTCGCTAAAGATTTTTAGCGGGACTTACACCGGCTGCAAGAGTCTGTCGCTATAACTTTTAGGGGCTGATGGTGCATCGTCAGTTGTAACGCTTTTAGGGTCGATTGTGCGTCCCTAAAGTTGGTGTTGTGGTGTAGTGGCACAAACACCCATTTGTTTGTGGTTTTTCGATTGGGTCGGCTATGTTCATAGCTTGCGGTGTGGAAAACGATATCCGTTCACATCATAACCGTTAAATGACTTAACCCTTCTTTCAAAGCCTTTTGCGACCTATCTCAACTTCGGCGCACATTGAGGGATCGGTTTGGGCTGTAAGGTCAACCGTGCAAGATCGTTGTATTATTGAAAACGTACGATGAACTAAAAATGTCAAGATAAATAGAGTCGACCTTTCTTTTGAACCACAAAATGAAATCGGGGCTTCCTGGTCCCGCACCATGTGAAAGAAGGGCATCTTCTTCTTGCGGGGTAGGATCCCCTTGATTCATGCGGGATTGTCGAATGAAGTCCCCTGTACCAACGAGACAAGGTGGTTGGATGTTGAAAAGTGACGGTGTATTGAAACAACCGTTGAGAGCGCACCGTATGTGCGGTTTAGTCTCGTCCGGGTTGGTCAACACGTATAGCATGATACTCCGCCACTCCGCATTGTTCAATTGCTTCTTGGTCCAACCAATTGAGGTTCCGAGTTGTTGGCCTCGGAAAAAGGCCGAGGGTCGATTCATTTTCACCGGCATTGTAACGAGGGGGTGGATTATGCACGCTAGGAAGCTTCTCAAGATAGTATTTACGTGTGAAGTTTGACACCTCCTCCACAAGATATGCTTCCGCAATGGACGCCTCAGTCCCGGCTTTATTTCTATATTTTTAGGCGTGCGGTCTTTAGAACTCTTTTCGATTGGATACATCCAACGGAACTGTTGTGCCCCCCATACGAGCCTCATACGCGAGGTGCACAATCAAATCTTTGCATCGACACGAAGAAGCCGGTGGAAAGATCTTCTCCAAGTTCTGAGAGCATCACGGGTGCCGTTTTTTTCAAACCTTTGATGACTGTGGGAGATAGCTCCTTGGGCGTAAAAGCCGGGCGGAAAGAAATAGCTCCCTCTGCAAAGAATAGCCATACATGCTCGGGGACATAGCCTCGGACCATCGCCGGAAGAAGCCGCTGAATCCATACATGGAAGTCATGACTCTTCATCCCGTTGATTTTAAGAGTAGTCGGGTTCACTCCCCTCCTCGGATTATTTGCATATCCATCCGGGAACATTAGTGTCTTGATCCATTCAAGGACCTTCCTCCTTTGTGGTGGAGTCAACATGTAATCGGCCTTAGGCCTAGTCCATCTTTTGCCCGACCCATTGGAGGCCTCATCTCCTGCCTTGGCCTATCGCATAACTTATTTGCTAGGTCCAATCTAGCCTTAGGATTGTCCTTAGACTTGTCGGTGTCCATGATTGTTCCCCATAGTCCCTCGGAGATATTCCTTTCGGTGTGCATGTAATCTATGTAATGAGGTACAAGAAGGTCATCAACATATGGGAGCCTCATCGGGCTCGACTTATGAGTCCACATATGTTGCACACCATATCCCCGAAAACCACCTTCGGGATTGGCCACAAGAGCATCTATCGAGTATGAACCTTGACGATGAGTCGACATGTGTGGCGGAGGATCTAGCACTTTGACACCTTTTGTAAAGTTCTTGATGTCTTGTCTAAATGCATGGTCTTACGGGAGAAATTGACGATGTGTAAGTCGAAGCGGCGAATACTTGCCCCCTTGTGCAACCGGTGGAACCTTACTGGCCGGCCTTGCATCTTTGGACATGGGTACTTTCCGTGTACACACCAAGCGCTAAATAAACCATACGCCAAGAAGTCATGGATGGAGTATTGGTACCACACATACATTTTGAAGTTTTCTTTGTAGCCCGGTCATATGTCCATACGCCATCATTCCAAGCACTGACCAATTCATCCCAAATAGGTTCCATGTACACGCCCATATTACTCCCCGGATGACACGGGATGATCAACAAACAGAATACATTTTGTCGTTGGAAGGCGACACCAGGGGGGAGATTGAGGGGGATAACGAACACGGGCCAACATGTGTATGGGGCAGCCATCATCCTGTAAGGATTGAACCCGTCTGTTGATATCGCAACACGTACGTTACGAGCCTCACAGGCTTTGTCAGGATGTCGGGAATCGAAGTAGCGCCAAGCTTCACCATCGGATGGATGCACCATCTTCTCAGGGTGGTAACGTTTGCCCTGTTTGTGCCGTGTCATCTGCTTTGCAGATTCCTCAGTCATGAATAGTCGTTGGATCCTCGATATGATCGGAAGGTACCGTAGGATTTTCTCGACGATGTTAAGCTGCTTCTTCTCACCATTACCGCAGTCTACATGCATGTACCGGAGGATTTACACTTTGGGCGATGTCGCATCTGCGTGGTCATTCCTAAATAGGACGCACACCCCTTCGGGCAAACATGTATCTGCCCGACGACATCCGGAGGATATACACGTCCTGGAAGGGAGAGTGTGTATCCGGAGAACAACAGGGAGGTGATGCCGAAACTCTGTCTCGGTCGGATCGGAGCATGGGAACTGACCCATGTAC
This sequence comes from Hyparrhenia diplandra, assembly GCA_015847255.1. Classification (NCBI taxonomy): domain Eukaryota; kingdom Viridiplantae; phylum Streptophyta; class Magnoliopsida; order Poales; family Poaceae; genus Hyparrhenia; species Hyparrhenia diplandra. The sequence continues at coordinate 2,159,146 of JADLZK010011669.1, forward strand.
GCATCTGCGGGCTGTCCAAAAAATGTGGACAATCCGAAACAGATACGGTCATAGATATGCAAAGAAATGCATATCTCCAGCCGTATCTGTTTTGGACGGGAGACGCCTAACTAGGTTCCGCATTTTAAGACCATGCGAGTGGATTACGAGATAGTCATACCTACGGTGACGGTGGCGTGGCAAAGCAGTCCAGGCAGTGCCGCAACACGGAGGAAGAAGATCGGGGATGCTCAGTACTCCGGCTCGACTCGTACGCGGTCTCTCCGCAAAAGAAACATAGGGTTAAGTTCAAAATTTCGGCAGAACCTCCCCTGCACGGTGAGGTTTCCAAACCTGCAATAAAACGTACGGCACGAAGGCCGACAACCACATATGCATATACATTCATAACCACATATCAATGTCGAGTCTATTACTACCACATATACCACTACTAGTTGTTTCACGGCGTTACCTTTGCCTTCACCGACGGGCGAAATGGTCGCGGAGGGCGCGGCCGGGAGAGCACGGCCGGCGAGGGGTGGTCGCGGGAGGGCGCGGTGAGGAGGCCAAGGCCCCTCTTCTCATACTCCTTCCTTCCTCTTCCCTCCTCTTCCTCTTCCCCTCCTCCTTCTGTTCCCCTCCCTCTCTTGCTCGGCCGGATGGGAGGCGTGGGGAGGCGACGATGGGAGGCGAGGAGGCGCGGCCGGCCGGATGGGACGCAGGGAGGGAGGGAGGTGACGCGGCGCACGGACGCCGAGGGACGGGGCACGGCCGCGGCGGGCGAGTCTTGGCCAGTGCGCGGCGGCGCAGATGGGCGAAAATGGGAGGCGAGGAGGGAGGTGGCGCTGGCGGCGGATGGAGGTTCTTGGCGTGGCCGGCCGGACGGCGAGGACGGCGACGGCGGCGCCCGTTTGGCGGGCTGGCGTGGCGGCGGCAGACGGGGCGAGATGATGAGAGTCGGGAGGCGTGGCGCCCGGATGGGACGGCGAGGGAGGGAGGTGGCGCGGGCGGACGGACGGGCGAGGACGGCGGCGGGCGGCGCTGGCGGGCGGACGACGAGGACGGCGACGGCGGCGGCGGGGTTTCCGGTGTGTGTGTGTGTGTGTGGTCGAGTGAGTGTGAAGAGTGGGGGCGGGCCGTGGGGAGGGAATGGATAAGTCCCCCACTCGTTAGGGTTTAGGGGTTAGGGCCTTTCCCGAGGGCCCATTGCCGGGGCACTCGGTAGACTAGGCAAGATATTTAATTTTCGAATTTTAGAAACCAAACTTGTTTTTTGATTCCAAAATTTAAATTCGAAAGGGAAGCGGGCACCCAGTCGGCCGGGAGTTTACCGAGATACGAAAAAACCCTCGGTGGAGAATGGTAGTTCCACCGAGGGCCATAACGTGGGGCCCTCTCAAAATTATTTGTACCGAGCGCCATGGCCCGGCCGCTCGGTGAAATTATCTTTTTTTTTTTTTTTTTTTGAATTTTGGATCCAAATGTTTTTGTGTAGTTCATACAATGTCTCATAGGTCATGTTGAAATTTGAGAATTTTTCAAAACTATTTAGTATATATTTTGATTTTATTCCTTTTAATTTAATTTTCTTAAATAAGTCAAATTTGAACTGGAAGTCATTCGAATAGAGCGCAGGCATGAGCCAAAAAATGAGATTCATAATCGTGAGTGCAATGTGAGGCCTCATCCAGGGATAGACCCAAAACCCTGAACATGTTGTTCACGGAACATGATCATTCACTTGCGGGTGATTAGTTTTTAATCATAGAAAATGCAAACGAAGTTGAAAAATCCTGAAACTTGTTCAGTTGTTGTGGTATCGTATGGCTGGACACATGTGATATATGTCCTGGGTTTAAACCATAATTTGAGTCAACGTCGATGAAACCTTACCAAATTTTTTTTTCTCATGTCCACAAAGAAGATGACAACTCCTGCCTGTTTGTAGGACACCAGATCTTAACTTGAGAACACCTCCCAGATCTTGATTCCTGGCTTCAGCACAACAACACTTCACAGCTCCTACTACTCCTCCTGCAACTTCCTCTTCTTTTCAAACTTTATCGAGAAATCCCAACTGTTACAAGGCATGAAGCATCGATCTGTAAACATGCATGTGCGCTTAATAAGGGCTTAAAGCATGGACTAGAAAATGCACGTAACATGTCATATTTACTCTAAGCACAGTCAAATATATTAACATAAGCAGCATAATTGTACTTGCTTTTATTTTGTATATATATCTGCTCCTCCAATGGCAGCATGGCAGTACTTTGGACTGGCCTACTTGCCACTAAACGGTGCAAGGTGGACTAGCTTTTCTTAGGCTGCGCCATCAGGGTTCCTCATTAAGCTAAGATCCCCCCTGTGAGTGCAACAGATTACAACAGATCTTGGAGATCGCCAATCACTTGTTAACAAACAGCAGCAGAACCATAATCTAAGCAGCCCCCCGTGGCTGCCAGAATTCTTAATAGTTACATACAGCTGGTGAGCTGGGGCATCGATCATTTGTTCAAGTGTCAACAACGTTGGAGCGAGATCTGTTGTATAGTCAAATCCTCGCATACACAACAACTACTACTTCAATACATTATCATGGAAAAAGGAAATAGATCTATTATATTCATCAGATAACATAAAGAGATGTGCTCACGAGATGTGCTCACAGTCGCCGGTGGGGACTCCCAGATCAGGATTGGGGCTCGGAGGAGGATGGTTGCGTGGTTGCCTCTCAGTCGCCGGTGGGGGACTCATGGGGCGCCGGGAGCCGTTCAGGAGGGAGCACGCGATGGGAAACCTCGCCCTCGAGCCACCGGCCTGGGGGGGCGCCGTGGTGGACGGGGACCGGGGACGGAGGCCGCGATGGGGCGCCTCGTCCGCTGGGCAGCGCCGGAACCGCCGGCCACAGGCCTGGGGCTGCCGCGACGGAGTCCTGGGCGCGCTGGCGGGCGCGACGGGGCTGGGCCGCGGGCGATGGGGCGGCTTTGGTGTGCAGCTACGGGACGAGAGGAGAGGTGTGGCGGCGGGGAGGACCGGAGAGTGGCGGCTGTGGGAGGTAGATTGAGCTGCGTTTTTTTACCGACCGACCTAGGAAACCGCCGAGGTCCGAAACGGTAAACGGTCCGATTACCGTAAGCCGGACGGTTACCGGACGGTTTGAAATTTGAATTCAACTGAATTCAAAACTGCGCCGCGAACGGTAAAAATCCGGTAAACCGGGCGGTTTGGAATTTATACCGCCCGGTTTGAGCGGTTTACCGAGCGGTTTGAGCAGTTTGAACGGTTTTTTCAAAATTCAAAATGTAATTTTTTTATAAAATGCTAAAAAATTCCTAAAAATACTTCATGATTTGTAGAATCCAATGATGTCAAAATTACTTAAATTTGAGTGTGTTTAGTATGTTTTTCGACCTTCATGATTTAATGAGCCTTAATGGGCCGGTTGTGTATTTTTCTTTTTTTTTTTTTTCAAACTTAGATTTGAAATTTTTTATACCAAACCAACTCCAATTTGACAAATTTTTACACCCTTGGCTTCTATAAATCACTTAACTATTTTACAGAATTTTTTCAACGATTTTTTTTTTCAAATTTTAAATTTTGAATTTGCCTTCTTTTATACCGGCCGGTCCGTAACGGACCGCCCGGTATAAACGGTAATCATGGTTTACCGCGATAAACCGTCCGTAGAAAAACGCAGGATTGGAGAGGGTCTAGGTTTTCTAAAAGACTTAGCCAATTCATCTTAAGTGTGGGACCCCAAATATTAGGCGCCATTTGCAATACAGAGCGGTGCGAACCGGCGAAATTGTAGGCGCGAATCGGGCTAAATGTGCGCGCGCAGGCCCAATTCGATTTACCGACCGACCGTCCGACCCAGTTAAAAAGTTACGCCGACCAACCGTTGAACGCTAAACCCAAATAAAAATAGCGACCGACCGTCTGACAAAATAATAAGATGTAGCGACCGACCGTCTGTTACTATGATATACCGACCGACCGACCGTCGCGATTTCGATATTTATACCGACCATTGGTCAGACGTCCAATTGGGCTGTGGTGTAGTGTGTTGAGTTGTACCGAGCGTCTCTGGTTTTCGAGGGACGGCCACTCGATGAACGTTGTAGGTACCGAGAGCCTGCGCTCACCGAGCGGTGGGCGCTCGGTGGAGTGGTCACCACCGAGGGTTGCATTCTACCGAGCGAGGCTCACGGTACATATTAAATGTACCTAGCGCTTATGTTAGGGCGCTCGGTACACTCCTTGGCGCTCGGAGGAGGCCGTCTGTGCGGTAGTGCGCTGGACAACCGGACCAGGCAGAGGACTCCGCCGCCTCTGCTCTGTCCTCTGCAATCAGCGATTCTGTCCTGCTACCTGCGGCTGTCAGAGTTAAAGGGCGCCCAAACCACTACCGACGAAATTCCAGAAAATTCCAGAATGATCGCCCGTGGATCTTGAGATGCATGGACTGGACTTGGTTGCGAGCATGAGCAGGTTGATTGGCGGCTGATGATGAACAGCGCAGTGCCTGTGTTGTGTAGCTCGTGCTGTGTAGGGAGGGACCTTGCTTGTGCAGGCCTGGAGCGCCACTGTGTGGCCAGTCGGACACTGCGTGCGTCCGTATGCTCCCCTGCTGCACCTAACAGGTGGACCAACATGTGTGGAGTTAATTCGGGTAACATGTCGTACATTGGCACCAAAACGAGGCCAGGTCGTTCATCAGGAACGTTACCGATGTTTGTTTTAAAATTCCATTTCCTAAGATTTTTCAAATGACAAAATCATATCAAATAGAAAAAGTTGTTAACTACAAAGTTATAAACATTCAAAGATGAAAGATATTTTGAAAAACTGAAAAATAAATTGCCTTGACAATTCGTCCCGTGTTGAAATTCGAGAGTTAGACAGCAACTAGCTGAGGGGATGCATCTTACTAGTCTTACACTTCAAAAAAAAAAAAGTCTTACTAGTCTTTCAATAAATAAATGGCCTTGACAATTGGCATCTATAGATGGTGAGTGTTTGGCAATGACCTGGCCGCCCTTCGCAGGTAGTCCCGGTCAGGCCGGAAAGCGTGTGCCATCAGCGACCGCGCCACAAAAGAGTAATATTGTAAGTTTCTAATATTGCTATTTTTCATAGTATTTGTATTCAATTTGAACAACTTATATTAAGATTTGACTTTGTTTTACCGAATTACAATATGATTTACCGAATTAAAATATGGTTTTACCGAATTGTAAATGTTTTACCGAATTGTATAAGAAAATTTTTTGGGGCGACCACCCAACGCTCAAAAGCTGGGTCCGCCACTGGCCACTAGGCTCGTTCCCACAGCCAGTGGCTGCAAGGTGACCCCTGACTATTCTCTCTCGATGCCGACAGTGCTAACCTATACCTTTCTTACCGGCTGCAACGTACATGCACTAGGTGGTTTCTTGGAAATTCTTCTCCGTGCTAATTAACTGCAGGAGCTAGCACCGATTCTGTTCTCAAAACAACCTCGGCGATCAAATCCTGCTCGTTCCTCTTCTTCGTTCTTTGTGGGTATAAGCTTACTTGTAGTGGTTTCTTCTGTTCTAGACTCATCAGCTTCAGTGGTGGTTTCCTCACTCCTCTCTCTGCACGCAGCAGAACTGAACATATATCTTCCGTTGATACTGAACATCTTTGAATTTTAAATAACTAGCACAACAGTTTGCAAGAGGTGGGTCTGGAGAATATGTGTTTTCCATTGTCTGGCTCTGCTGATCTCCCTAACTCCCTGTAACTAGTGGCCTTACCATCATGTATGTAGTATCTGAAGTCTGTAGCTTCAAAAAGTTAGACTCGTCCCCATTTAATTTGTTGGCTCGCGATTCCACATATATCTGTTTGATGAGGAACGGAGAAGATGGACGGGGATTGTGATGTAGTATTTCGTTCTAAATCTGTATTCTTTCCATCTTCTTTGTTTGCAGGCTTTCGATCACAAATCGCAATCATTGAGCACCGGCATGGTCATGGCGGTCCAGTCGGTCAACGTATTGCTGTGAGACCGTGAGGCTCCATCATCGCCACACCTCCCGTGTCTTCCCAGATAGAGAGGCTTGAACATCCGCCTGGCTGGCAGGTATGATGAGTTGACCATGGTCTGATACGTGTCCTAACAAATGTACTCTGTTAAGTAATTAGTTTCCCATGTACTTGCGTTCTTTCTTAGTTCTGCTGTACATCAGATAAAGTATTTGACATGTTAGACCAACTCATAAGAGTAATAATTAAAATACAATAACAATCTCCATGTAAATAGGAGACGGACAGCAGAGCTACTGAATGTGAATAATGGAGTTGGAGAACAAGGATCCTACTGTAGAACCAGTATCTCTGCCTCTAGGCTTTTTGAGATCCATCACAGATGATTTTTCCCATGAGCGACAGCTCGGAAAGGGTGCGTACGGAGTGGTTTACAAGGTATGATGAATTCTTTTCAATCCAATTAGTTATTCTTTTGGCAGCAGTAATTATGAACGGATCAAACATCAATTCTGTGAAGGGCATTCTCCCCTGCGGTTCAGCTATTGCCGTCAAAAAGTTTCACGAAACAATTCTGGCGAGTGATAATGACCGACCCTTTGAGGATGAGGTGTCTTTGCTTATGGATCTTGAACATGAAAACATAGTACAGCTTCTAGGTTTCTGTGCCGAATCAAGGGGGCAATGATGATGAAGCAACTGAACGGGAAAGTTAGTGTTGTTGAACAACTGACAAGAATGCTCTGCTTCGAGCATATGTCTAAAGGAGGCCTTGATAAGCATCTTTCAGGTATGTTTCGGAAACGCAGGACACAATTTAATTATCTGCTCCCTTTTTTTTTAAAATTTTTTCTCAAGTTTTCAGTATTAGAACACACCTTGTAGCCACTATCAGCAGAACAATGAAATATGTTGCCTGCATCCAAAAAGGGTTATTCCTGTTTGAGTTAAAACATCTTAAATTTGAACAAGTATATACAAGACAATTATAACTATATATTGCATCAATATTTATAATAAGTACCAAAATTTTTGACAAGATCCATCGCAAATATATCTTGGTAGTATTTATATTTGGTGTTATAAATATGTGTCTTCTTTATAAATTTGGTCAAACTTAAATTGACTGTCTAGAATATCTTTGCTTTTGGACTCAACCACAAAAAAATGTGTAACTTTGCTCTTATTACTAAGCAATGTATGACAAGACTAATTATGTCTAGAAAAGTATTTCTACAGATGAATCTTCAGGTCTTGAGTGGAACACGAGGTGCAAGATAATTAAGGGAATATGTCATGGTTTGAATTTCCTTCATGGGAGTAATATTATTCATCTAGACCTGAAACCTGAAAATATATTAATGGATAACACTATGACACCTAAAATTGCGGATTTTGGTTTGTCAAGGTTGTTGGGCCAACAAAAATCCTACACTGTGGTTGGCCCTTCAAATCACCCCGGAACACCGTAAGCTACACCCCACAACAATATGAATTGCTTTCTTAGTAATATATTAATGGTCTCTATTATATGCTTTCACCATCCTCAGACTCTTCATGTCTACTGCAGGGGATACATGGCACCAGAATACATAGACAGGGGCATAATCTCAAAGAAAGCAGATATATTCAGTTTGGGTGTCATAATTATAGAGATACTCACTGGCAGCAAGGACGACTATCCAGATTATGGCGAGAGCAACGAAGTTTTCCAACACTTCACAGAGAAAGTAATAAGATGAACTAATGGATCTTTTACATGTTTACTATCGCTATTGCTCACTTATTATATATGCAAATTTGTAGGTGCTCAGTAAATGGAGGAACAGAATATTCGAAGGATCATCGAAGTATACATCACCAGAACTACATACTCAGCTAGTAAAACAATGCATTGACCTAGCTTTGGGATGTGTGCACCACGACAAGGAGAAAAGGCCAGATGTATCAAATATAATTGAAATTCTTAATGCAACGGAAGAAAGTTGTTATGATCAAAATGGCGAAGATTTACTAGTAGATCACCAGGTATGATACCTTATATCCAAGTTTAGTGTGCTGTGTGTGGCCCTTTCTAAACTTTTATTGCATTATTAGCTAGATTGATAAGGAGTGTCCCAAAGTTCTAGCTTATGCTTTTTTTGGGTAGTCATGACACATGTGCTTTAGTTTTTTTTTCTTAATAAAAATCACTTGATATGCTTTTAATGAATCATATGTTTCTTTAGTGAAAAACAGACGGATAATGTCTAGGAATATCCATAAATAGCATTTCCTTTTCATTATTTTGTAGTGGGATGCAAACTATCAGCTCAAAAATTCTTGATATATGAATCAACAAGAAAGGTTACATCTTAAAAAAAATAAGTAGCTTAATACCACGAGGCTGGCTTTTGAACGATGAAGAGACTTTTGCTCTTATCAGTTCCAAATAGAATTCTAGAATTAACTTTAAAAACAATAAGCATGAAAATGGCTAATTATTGTCCGAAGGGCCTCACTGCCATGTCCCACTAGACTTCTTATAGAAGAGAAAGAGAGGGTTAAACTTAATGGTAGGCCTCATTGTCATGTAAGAAAAAACCACCAAACAATCATTTTTAAGTTGTCAAGGTGGTATTTTGTATCCTTTTAAAAGTTGAGATGTGTATTTTGTTAGGCATTGAAAAAGTTTAAGTTTTTTTTTTTTCAAATTTAGCTACTATAGAGGTTTGAATCGGACATTAATATAAAAATATGTGTTCATACACAATCTATTGTTGTTAATTGCTCGACTTTTGAAATCCTCATTACATATTGTGTGACCTAGAAAAAAAGAAATGGAGGAAGTATATTTCGTAGACTTTAATCTCTCGCGAACAAGCTAAGGTGCAGTCAGTCTAACTATTTCTTGCACACTTATATTCATATAGTTGGGAACACAAGAAGGGCTGCCGACATCAAGCGTGCTTTACGTGAGGACGGCTTGGTGGCTCCAAATAAAAATGCATTGAAGGATCATGCACAAGCGTGGATCACAAAAAGCATGTTGAAATCAGTGGTTGCACCGCCCCAACCACAACGCGAGATAGGTTTGGAAAGTATGGATGGTTCTCTTCCTGCACGCCGTTATCGGGGGCAACGAAATGCATCATTTTGGGTGGTGCACAAGGCTTTGGCTTCCTTGGAGGACAACGTGCTCAAGGACTGGGCAGCCACTATCAACCTTGGCCCGAGCGTGGAGGCCCTTGAGCGAGAGCTAATGTCCGTGAAGGTGGTTCTTTGGTCACCCTCGGCAAGGTAATCAATAACTTGGCACTCGAGGACATTCTCGATGGTGCCGAGCTCGTGTATGATCTTTGAGGACGTCTTTGGGACGAGATGGAATACTTTTCGCATCCGTGGCAACGCGTGTTGGATGCCAGCCGACATGCCGATGGTTGTGCCAACAACCGGGACCTTAATGTGTCGCCATCTGTTCAAGATGAACCACCAAAATTGAGATTTGATAGGAACAATGCCTCCCGAAGAATAGACCATATTGTAAAGCGGATGCAGCTCGTGCGACAAGAGGTTTCTAGTAGTATTAAACTATTAGGTTCTGATTGGAGAACTACCCCAAACATTGCACAAAGTCGACCCAGTACCATCTCTGAAAGTATAGAGCCAAAACTGTATGGGAGGGAGTCTATAACAAAGAGAATCATAAAAGATATCACAAAGGATAAACACTCTGGTGAGGTCCTCACAGTTATTCCCATTGTTGGTCCAGGGGGCATAGGAAAAGACTACTCTTGCACAACATATATATCCACAGTGGAGAAGTGCAAGAACATTTTGATGTTAGAGTTTGGACATGTGTCTCGTCCCTAATGTTGATCGTGAAAGTAGTAATGGTACTGCTAATGAGTTGATTGGGCAAAGATTGAAAAATAAGAGGTTTTTGCTTGTATTAGATGATATATGGGGACTTGGCCGGTGAGGATGAATGGAAACAACTACTGGTGCCATTCCAAAATCACAAGTACAAGGCAATATAATTATTGTCACAACTCAGTTTCCATCACAAGCACAAATAATGGTTTGAAAACACTAAGTATAGCGATATATATAGACATATTAGATATGTCTATATATATCGAGCTACTTAGCTATGCATATCTCTAATAAACACAAACAATCAATATATTTGCATGGTATAGAAAACAAAGAACTTCTTTGGTGATGATGATGAGTCTAGAAAGGAACATGTGTTCTTGCTTGAAACCGGGTTTAAGATAGTTGACAAACTAAAGGGCTCCCCACTAGCGGCAAGAACTGTAGGTAGATTGTTAAAAACCCAACTTAACTTGGTTCCTTTGGACAGAATCTTGAAAACTAAGGAATGGGAGCATAGTAACAACAAGAATGACATTATGCACTGCACTGAAGTTGAGCTTTGATTACCTACCTTCTCAGCTTCAGCAAGTGTTTCTCATACTTTGCTTTATTTCCTCAAGATTACATATTCGAAAAACAAGAGCTAATTAACTTTTGGATAGGACAAGAAGTTTTGCATTCCTCACAGGGTGAAAATAAAAAGAGTTGAAGATATCGGGCTAAGTCATTTGACCGAGTTGGTTAACTATGGACTTTTGGAAAATAAAGGGAGAAGAGATGGAAAAACTTATTACATTATCTATGACCTCTTGCATGAATCACTACACCACAACACTTAAACAACAATCGACTGCAGTTGCTAAAAGTCTTAATTAGCATTGGGACGGTGGGTTGCTAAAAGTTTGTCGCAGACTATCCGTTGCTAATATCGAATACGGCGATGGAGAGTCCGTTGCTATAAATATTTTGCTTTTGCGTTGAATCAGCCGTCGCTGTAGGTCCGTAATAGAGTCAGACGGTCCGTCGCTAAACAAATCATCCATTTGCGCGGTCGTTTTGGGCCATTCCGGCTAAAAATTTGGGCCAAAAAGACTGCTAACCCTAAGTCACCCAGGATACCGCCAAAGCCGCCGCTCACTTTTCCTCTGCTCCCACTCCTGCCCGCCTCCACGCCGCACACCGCCTCCCGCTCCAGCCCCGACGATGCTGCGCGCCCGCCTCCCATTGCCGCCTCCCGCTCCGCCCCCACATCCACGCCATCGCCGGCTATCAGGACACCCCGTGCCTGCCCATGCCCTCCACACCCTGCCCCCGCGTGCGGTCAGCTCGGCCCCTGCAGTCGTCGCCCGCCCTAGGACCTACCGAGGACTAGAGGCAGGAGTGCCCAGGAGCCCGGCAGCCAGGAGCAGTGCCCAGGACGCAGCGCCACCCGCCCAGTCGCTCACACCAACGCGCCGATGCCCGCCCACTGCAGGAGCTCTCAGGTCCGGCATTTGACCGCAAATCTGACGGGAAGACTCCGGCCGTGCGGGCGTCCAGGGCCACTTTCGAAGCCAGCAACACCAGATCTGGGGGTGCCCGCCACCTGTCCTCCACTTCTGTGGCTTGCAGACGATAGGGGAAGGAGAGCCGAGGTGGAAGACCATCTGTGCCACTGCCGGTGCCACCAGTGAGGTACGTCTCTGACTGCTTCCCCCTTAGGTCGTGACTTAGGGTCGAGATCTCTTGCGATTTTCAAAATTGATCTCCTTGTTTTGGTCTTTTCTGTACGATGTGCACTCAATCTGTGAAAACAAATTGATTAGTTATGCACCGTTCCATACCAAAGCACGCATTTATTTTTGTGCTTAGATCTTTTTTATTATTTTCTTTCAGTAAGTGTACTGAGGATTCATCTGATATTCCCAATAAACTTGGATTTGGATATAGCTAGTAATGAACAGATGGAACTTTATTTTGTCTTGTGTGAAAGGCAATCAAAATGCTTGTTCGATCTATCACTGCTTTGTTGTCTTGTCTGACATTACGAATTGACTGCCAGTTCATACATTTGAAGAAAAGAAAGAAGGGCCCTCTCATCTTTATACTGATTTTTTCAAACTTTTTCTGATGACAATTCAGTCGGATGCAGTACTGAAGCCGGATATTAGGCATGGCCCAAGACAAATGGATCTTATTAAACCAATAGAACCTGCACTTGATTCTCCGAGAGAACACCTGTCCACGTCAGTCAAAAATATTTACTGCGGTTAGATCTCGGTGTTTGTGGCTGTGATTTAACGGATCAGCTTCTAATCCTCTGGCTTTTCCTGCGCTCTTTTTGGCTTCTACCCGGGTCCCTCTCTAACTCCTGTTGAGATCGTGCTCAACCTACCAACTGCTTCCAGCTTCTACTGTTTACAAGGAATACCTCGGCTTCTACCCAATCTACCGAACCCACCGTTTTTTTTTAACGCTGCCTCCTTCCTTACCTCGTTCCCTCCGCGCCCGCCTCCGTCCCAGCCTCCCTCTCTCTCCCCCGTCGCGCCTCATCTGCACTTCCGTGTTCCGTCGCCGCTGCTGCCGTCGTCGGTCCCCTCCGCCTAGGCAGCCCCGGGGTGGTCCTCGTCGCCCGGCGTCGAACCTCCGGCCTGCCTCGCCGACGCATCCATTGCTGTGCTCCAGGTTCCTGCTGCTGCCGTCCTCAGCCCCCGCCACTTAGGCAGCCCGGGTTGGTCGCCGCCCGGCATCCAGCCTCGAGCCTGCCTCGCCGACGGATCCATTGTTGTGCTGCAGGTTTCCTTCCTGCCTGCTTCGTCGCGACTTCGTTGTGTTTCATCTCCACTGTCTCGCAATTTCTTGCTTATCGTGTTGCCTTCTTGCTTTCAGGTGTTCCTGCCGTGGGGGAAATCGACGTGGGTGGTCTTTCTTGTCGTCTGCAACCCTAGTCCGGCTTGTTTCCGTGCGATTTGTGAGCCGCCCTACGCCCCCCTCGGTGTGTGTTGCTCTGTTCTTCTTCTCTTTTTTAATTCCGCGGCGTTCTCTGCAAATCATGTTTTGGTGCCTTGCCTGTCCAATTCAACCATGGCTTATATGTTTTGTTGTTGCCCTCAGGTTCTTCAGTGCCTATACGCTGCTTCTCCCTCCTTGTTACGGGGTTCTCTGCTGACTCCCATCTGCTTGGTAAGTGTTTCGTTGCATCTAGCACTTGCACATGCTCCTGTACACCTGGTTCGATGGTAAAGAAAAGGTCGGTTTGGTTACCAAAAAGATAAACAGGGGAAAAAAATGGTCTGTTCGACCTGGATTCATGGTCGTTCTCAATGAATTTGCAAAACATGATTTTTTTTCTCCTACCTGTATTCATTCGGTGGATACAGTTTATGCACCTGTGTCGATGGCATCAGTGACCATTTAATCGTTCTTAACAATTGTTAGGATACACGTAGTTTCGTTAATGGTTCGACAAAAAAAAAACAGGTAGTTAGGATGGTTTTGTTAGGATACACGTCGATGAATTGTTAAAAAAAATTTGTTAGGATGGTTTCAGTTAGTTTATGCACCTGTGTCGATGACATCAGTGACCATGTAATCGTTCTTAACAATTGTTAGGATACAACGTAAAAAAACAATTGTTAGGATGGTCTTGTCAGGATACACGTGAAAAAAATTGTTATAGGATGGTTTCAGTTAGTGGTTCGACAACTTTGCTTAGTGTCAATTAATGGTCAGATAAAACTGTAAATAGTTTTACCTGTATTGTCACTGTAAGCAGCTATTCCCAAATTTGGGGGGACATAAACAGAGCAGCTTATCACTCAGATTACCTCAGATTTGAACCAGTTTTCTCGCTAATGGTTTCCTGTCCTATTTTGCTGCTACACTGTGCGGCTACCGTTGGGAAACCAGGCTTCTTCCCTGTCTGCTTTCCCGGAATGCATTCTACGCACCTATTTGATCTATGATTATTCATGTCTATGTTCCTTCTTTACACATTGTGCACATTGTGTTGGTTACTCAGAAAATTAGTGAAGTCATCGTTTCTTTCCTACTCTTTTATTTTGGTTCTGTGCACTATGATCCTTATATGCTCGCTTTGATGTGACAACAACATCTATTTAAGATACAATGTAACTGACCGTTTTTCGGCACAGCTACTCTAATTAAATTTGTTAAAAAATATCATGTCATTTGGTTTTCTAATATGTTGTATCTTTCTGTAGTCTTCACAACTGATGGAAGTTCCTGTCCATGGCTATACGCACCACGCATGCATGCCATGCTTCCCATACTTAAGCTATTTTTTTGCTGCTCTGTTTATGTCCCCCTAAATTTGGTTAGCTGCTTGTTTTCCCTGTATGTTACTTTACAGCTGAGGAGATGGTACACGTTGCGACCTCCTCTTCAGCCCCTGAAGCTACAGTTCATATAGCCACCTCCGCTTCAGCTGTACCTACAGGCCACCGCGCAGCGCCATGTACGTGTTGTTATGCGGTTAGGCCACTTTATAATAAATTATGTATGTATGCTTCTCACCTCGTCCTTGTTGCGTTGTGACTGTCTAGAGCAGCCACTCAATTGAACCAGGCAGCATCTTCTACGCCCTCCCGTGCCTCGCGGCATCGTGCAAGGCCACGTATGTATCTAAGATGAACTCGCTCATGTGCCTCCCTAGAAAACCCTTTCCTTGACTCCGTGGCAACTCTTCTAATCAGGAACCAGCCCGTCCTATGTCATCCAAGATTCTAATCCGTCTACCTCAAGGCAAAAAAGGCGGCGCCTGCTACAGCAGCACCGTATGGTCTGGGGAGGTGATGATGCTTCTTTCTCTGGTTGTGCTCATTGGATTGGATCCTTTTTCCAAACAAGAGTGCTCACTTCTTCACACTACTTACTGGCAGGCGCCGCGCATGTCCATAGTGCGGACTTACAGTGTGGTCAGTTTGATGACGCCTTTGTAGAAGCACTGAAAGGTTTGTCCAATTGTTTTTCTATACTTCACAAAACAGTTTTTCTATACAGATTTATCTCATCCTAACTCTAGATCAATATGCCAGTTTCATATCCTGGAAGATCATATCATGGAGCTCCTTCACATCGATGCTCTGATTGCCATGCTATCTTTTGGGTAGCCGAAAGCGTTGGCAAGACATCACGCCATAACTCGGCATTACCCATCTATAATAAGTGCTGTAGAGGTGGGAAGGTCGTTATACCACCATTTCCACCCCGTCCAGAGCCTTTGGCATCCTTGGCTACATTTAATGGTGGGCCTGTTTCCAACAAATTCATGAAGAATATAAGGCAGTACAATTGCCTCTTTGCCTTTACATCCATGGGAGCAAATATAGACCGCACTATGAATGATGGGCGGGGTCCTCCAGTATTTAAAATCTGTGGGCAGGTTCATCATCGCATTGGTTCTTTGCTGCCCTCAGATGGTGCTACTCCCAAGTTCATACAGTTGTATGTCTATGACACTGCAAATGAAGTCCAGAACAGAATTCGTTCATTAGACCGTGGAGATACTCATACTTCCGATCTTGATCCGAGTATAGTCCAGTCATTGATTGCCATGCTTGATACACACAACCCTTTAGTGAAGCAGTTCAGGACAGCAAGGGACAGGCTAGCAGATGGTGATGTTGAGGACTTTGTGATTCGGATTGTCGGTCCTCGAGATGGAGACCCACCGCAATATAGCCTACCTGCTACAGATGAACTTGCAATGCTTGTTGTTGGGGATTTTAGCTGCGAATCATTTGAGCGAGATATTATAATTCAAACATGCTCAGGTCATCTGCAGCATGTGTCGACCATGCATCCAGCCTACATGGCTCTCCAATATCCTCTGCTGTTTCCATTTGCCGAACGTGGTTTCCAGATTGGCGTTCTTTACAATGGTGTGACAGCAGCAGAAGATAACTCTTATACAAAGGTTACAATGCAGGATTATTTCTGCTATATGTTCCACTACAGAAAGGACCAACCAAATCCATATCTTAATTATGGGGCCCTTTCAAGTCAGGCTAAGGTCGATGCCCGTGCAGCTATTGATGAGAGCAGGCTTAGGTACATAATAGACAAGCAGGCTGATATACGGATGGAAACTATTCAGGGTATTTGTGATGCGGTAAGCAAGGGAGCAACAGAGGGCAACGAAATGGGTAAAATGACTATTTTGCCAGCCTCTTACACTGGTGGTAGACGTTACATGATTCAGAATTATCATGATGGAATGGCTATCTGCCGTGAATATGGCCCTCCTGATTTCTTTGTTACTTTCACATGCAATCCTAAATGGTTGGAAATAGCTGAAAGTTTGTTTGAACCTGGACAGAAACCTAATGATAGAGCTGAGATCATTGTTAGGGTCTTCAACATCAAGTTAGAAGAGCTTCTTCATGATATCAAAAGTGGTGCTGCTTTTGGGCCATGTAATGCAAGTATGTCTTAAAATATCTATCCTTTTCCTTCCAACCTGCTTGTTCTATGTCTAGACTTCCCAACCTTTTCAGGTATATATATCCAAACAAAATTTAAACATGTCCTGACTCCTTTTTTTTGTGTGCCCAGTGCTTCATACTGTGGAGTTCCAAAAACGTGGCCTCCCACATGCTCATATAATTGTATGGATCACAGCAGATACATCAAATCCTACTGCTCCTATGATTGACAAGCACGTATCAGCTGAGATACCAAATCCAGCAACTGATCCACTAGGCTATGCTCTTGTTGCGGAGCACATGGTCCATGGACCATGCGGCACAAAGAATCCTGTCTGTCCATGCATGAAAAAGGGAAAGTGTTCAAAGTATTATCCAAAACCGCATCAAAGTGAGACCATTGTTAGTTCTGATGGTTTTGCTCTATATCGAAGGGCTAGCAATGACCTCTTTATCCAAAAAGGAGGCCACAGAATGGACAACACCTGGATCGTTCCTTACAATATGAATCTCCTCAAAAAATACCAAGCTCATATTAACGTGGAATGGTGTAACAAAACCATATTCATAAAATATCTATTCAAGTACGTGACCAAGGGGGCTGATTCAAGCAAGGTTTATCTGCAGCGAGTAAGGAGGGGTGAATCGGCACCGTATGATAGCAGCACTAATACCATCAATGAAGTCCAGGAATACCTTGATTGCAGATACATCTGTGAGCAAGATGCATGTTGGAGAGTGCTTGGGTACGACATCCATAGACACTATCCTGCAGTTGAGAGAATGCCGGTTCACCTTCCTAATGAAAATTATATAACCTATAGTGCCAAAGCTAGGATGGCCAAAATAGTGGATGCAGAATTCCTAAGGAGGACAATGTTAACACAGTGGTTTGTCTGTAATCAATTCCATCCTGAGGCTAGAGCTCTGACCTATCCTCAATTTCCTTCACAATGGAAATGGGACCAAAAGGGTAGGAGATGGGATAAACGTAAGCAGCAACATGGGAAATTAGGCCGTCTACACTTTGTGCATCCATCTGCTGGTGAGCGATATTATCTTAGGATGCTACTGCTGCAGGTGAAGGGAAGCACCAGCTATGAGGATCTTAGATACCACAATCAGATGTATCATCCAACATTTAAAGATGCGTGTAGATCGCGTGGCTTACTTGGTGATGATCAAGAATGGTATAATGCATTTGACGAGGCTGCTGCATGGGCTACCTCTGCACAGCTGCGCAGGCTCTTTGTCACCATGATTCTGTATTGTGAGGTTGGAGACCAAAACTCATTCTTTGAAAAGGTTTGGCGTCAGCTGGCTGATGATATACAATATCAATATAGAGACAGGATTGGTGACCCTAATTACCAGCTGCCTGACGTCAATGCTCGAGATTACCTTCTTGATGAATTGACCAAAATATTTGCAGAGAGTGGTAAAGACATTAGTAAATATAAATTGCCAGAGAGAACAAATCCTTCCAATACACCTTTTTACAATCGCCTTGTTGAAGAAGAGCTTTCTTATCACTCAGATCCTTCTTTTGATATAGATGATCCCACTGCTTCCCTAAATGATGAACAGACCCAAGCTTTTAGTCGTATCACAGACACAGTCTTAAACAAGGAACCAGGATTCTTCTTTATTTCAGGATATGGAGGCACCGGAAAGACATATCTCTGGAACCGTATAGTAATGTACCTTAGATCACTGCAAAAAATTGTTTTGACTGTTGCTTCTTCGGGAGTAGCTGCGCTGCTGCTGCCAGGAGGGCGCACAGCTCACTCCAGATTTAGAATACCTTGTCAGCTAGAAGATGACACGAGCTGTGATATAGGCCGAGGCAGCATGCTAGGTGAGTTAGTTGAGCTAACAGACCTGGTAATTTGGGACGAGGCCCTCATGACTAATAGAAAGGCCTTTGAGGCTGTTGATCGATCTTTCCGTGATATCCTCAAACAGTATGATCCAGCTGCTGCTCACATTCCCTTTGGAGGAAAAGTTGTCGTGCTAGGTGGTGACCTTAGACAAATTCTCCCTGTTGTTGAAGGTGGCACTAAGTTAGATATACTCGATTCCACCATAATCAAGTCGCGGCTATGGTCACATGTGCAGATTCTTAGCCTTACTCAGAATATGAGACTCTCTGCTTCAGGACCTGATACATACTCACAGAAAGAGATGGCGGATTTTAGCAAATGGATATTGGATGTGGGTGAAGGCAAGGTGCCTTCTGTGGCAAGAGAAGGAGAAAATGAACCAAGTTGGATCAAGATACCGCATGATTTGTTGCTGTTTACTGACGGCGATAAACTTTCATGCATTGTTAACACTGTGTACCCTGAGTTGCACAGAAAATTTTCAGATCCAGGCTATCTTCGAGATAGGGCTATACTAACACCTACAAATGAGCTCGTTGATGCAATCAACAATTATGTGGTCTCTTTACTTCCTGGGCAAGAGAAAGAATATCTTAGTTCTGATAGTATTATGAAGGAGAAGGGTCCGCACGAAGATTATGAAATGATGTACCCTCTAGAGTTCTTAAATTCAATTAGTGGAAACAATTTTCCACAGCATAGGTTATCTCTAAAACCAGGGGTCCCTATAATGTTACTGCGAAACCTAAATCAGGCAGCAGGCCTCTGTAATGGCACAAGACTTATAGTAACTTCTTTGGGAGACTGGACTATTGAAGCAAAGATAATGAATGGTCCACACGCAAATCAGACTTTTGCAATTCCTCGAATCATGCTAACTTTAAAAAGCACTAAGTGGCCATTCACTCTTCAACGGCGCCAATACCCAGTGAGAATCAGCTATGGCATGACAATAAACAAAAGCCAAGGGCAGACATTGGCAGACCGTTGGCGTGTACCTGAAGAGACCAGTGTTCACACATGGCCAACTCTATGTTGCTGTTTCACGTGTCACAACAAAGCACGGGCTTAAGATCTTAATCGAAGATGAAGAAGGCAATTGCACTGATGAAACCAGAAACATTGTCTACAGGGAGGTCCTTGCTTTTCTGTCGTAGCCATGAAGGGAACTCAGCTTCCATTAGTCTTTTGGTTATTCCCTTACAAAAAAGAGCCAATCAAAGGGGGTAGGGAGACAAAGAAAGAAAGAGAGGGGGGTTAACATGTATTTTGCTTTATATATAGTACTTCACAGGAAGATATCAACTTCACTTTCTATGTACTGCTCTTGTGCTTTCTGTGCCATATAATAAAGTATGTATTTTGCTTTGTATTTGCTGTTCCACATCATATCTCTTAATATGATTTCCAACAAATGTGCTTATTCATCATGCATTCATGTGCACAGCCTAATTTTGTAAACATTAGCATTAACATATAAACATTAAAGCTGTACAGTTCCACAGTTTGCAGGCACTATGGAGCGTTATGTCTTCCTTGGACGGCGTCCGCAAAGGTCGTGGGAGGAACATTGTGACTGTTCTGTTCGGATGGTCCGAAGTGGACTGTTACTGAAAATACTGGACAGTGCAGGCCTCTGTACATTGGTTTGGTCCTTGCAGATGCAAGGGTAAGTCTTGTTACACATAGCAGCCATCAATATAAAAATTAGCCAGGGACAAGGACAGTAAATACCTAATATATACTGTCTACATTTACAGGGAAATGCTATGTATGGCCAAATTCCACGCGAAATCATTGAGACCAAGGCACATCTTGTGGACATGGGCAGAGTATATCAGATTAAGAGAGTGAGGGTTGGCAATGCAAACAAGTTTTTCATGCCCTTTGATGGAACCTTCATGATACAGCTCACTGAATTCACCGCAGTAGAGTTGGTCAGGAACCCTCCTGCAGGAATTCCAGAGATAGTGGTCACTTCAAGCATTTGGGGGTAAAGTTGTGGTGGTTTCATCTAAGCACCTACTTTTTGGTTATCAACAGTTTGTCACTTCAAGCATTTGGGGTAAAACTGATCTCCCAGCATGTAAAATGGAAATGGAGCAAGTACGCCTCCATTTTACCTGTAAATTAGATGCTCTCTGAAAATCACATGTCAATCGCCATATATTCTACGAGATGGTACAATAGATGCATCCATTCTGATGCTCTCATCACCTATTGTTGGTTATCAAGAGTTTGTGCACCTTGACAACAACTAAATGGTCATGAAGTTTTTATATGTCTGCAACTTGAATGAAAAAAACAAATACAAAGTGATGTTCTGCAGGCTACAAAAAATCTGGCCTACTTTATGCATACTTGCTTATTTACATTTGACCTTAATTTTATTATATGATATCGATCGCTGCAGGTTTTAAGAATTCTCGGAAATAGATGGCCCAACTTTTATGGATTAATGAAGATATCCTATGAGGTTTATGCAGCATGGTAACTTCTGGATGCTTCCTGGGCTTCACCTCAGCTAAGGAACTGTTCCACTCTTATTCCTATTGCACCTCGCATGTGCATGCCTTGTGCTGATCTAAATGGTGGTGGTTCAGTAATGGTGTTAGCTGTCATTGGCTATCTTCCAGATTTAGTATGCACATGAGCTTTAGGAATTCATTCCAGATATAGCAGTCTGCATATTTGTCTCAGAACTTACATTCAAATATATGAGCTAATACTCTAAAAAGGAGAACTTGATAGGCTGCATGCTTGCTGCCTAAAGTTTACCTTGTCAATTCTTGTTGGTCTTAGTTCACCTTCCTTTTTCCTTGACGGTCCTAGGTAATATGTGGTTAATTTTCCTCATGTGACAGGTGCCAACCCAGGCCTCTCCATGACAAAAATTGTTGCTGTCAGTTTTCATTGGACAATTTGATGATTTCAGAGGAAGATTGATCATGCTTCTTGGTTATTGATATGTTTGTATCCCTCTTCTTTCTTAGTCATACCTATCTCTCAATACATTCGTAAATTTTAGGTGCGCTGCCCGGGGGCGCGGAGGCGCGCCCATTCTACTAGTTCTAACTTAAATGATTTGATGTTGCTGCCTCTAGAAGAAACTCTGTAGAAACAGGGGTCAAAGGTGAGTGCTTGACTACTGAATACTGATTTAGATTTTGTACTCGCGCAAACTGGGGCCTGTCAAGTTGGCTTCCTGCATCCACTGTGAAAAATAACTGGGTATGCAAATCATTGGCTACACAGTGCACACCAAGTGCTCGACACAATGTCTTGCAAATATGGCTACACAATGTCTTACTGTAGAAATGAAGGACAATCTTACACCATTTAGAGTTGCTTTTCAGGTTGCAATTTTTGTCTCTGATAGCATCCTGTGCATGTCCAGCTACATCGGTTTTTGCAAGTAATGAATCATGGTGAGCCACCCATTCTCACAAAGTTCTTAACTGATTGTATATATACTTAGGTTGAATAGAATATTTCTGTTCTTATTGCTCTTTGTACAGATTACTGATCTAGATGTGGGTGTCTGAAAATCTCCCTTATTAAAAGAGCGTATCTTGTTTGAACTCGATCTAGATGTAGCTTGTAGTGCAGCTACCAGTCCACTAGTTCCTAATGCCTGTAATTTTTTGATATGGTGATGTCAAGACTTCTTTTTGCTTGACCTTTATTGCTGCTGTACATATGCCAACTAAAATACTAATTGCACAAAGTATCAACCTCTGTTGAATTTTTACAGCTTGAATACCTAGAACACAGGTTCACATTCAACTATTTATTATTACCCAAGGATTAGTGTTATTGAAATTGTAGGCCTATTGCTGTTATCTACATGTTATCACGAGCCTACAAGATCTGGTTTCAGCACTCATATTGGAACACTGATGTTTTTTAATTGTTTAGGTAAATTATTTACTCTTCCGTGGAGGACAAAATGCTTGTAGATTGTGTTTTAGACAATTTATTTACCCATCAAAAATTTAGGGAACAATGTACATGCGAAGATTGCATGTTGCAAATAAGCCGGAAACAAATTAAGTGTTTCAGTTCCTAGGATGTACTGTAGGAAGATATGGATGCGAGGAAGAGTTATCTTCCTTGAAGGGATTGATGACAATAATGAGTTTTGAAAGTAGATTCTAACTCTGGTGCTTTGTGATGTCATTAGTACTAATAAAACATGTTGACCCTTATGCAGAAGTGAGATTTTCGTTAATTGATCACAATTTGGCTTGAGCAAAACTGTATCACAAGTTTACTGCAATTGTATCTCTTGCCATGCATCTAAACTAGTAGTTTTTTACACTCGCTCTATTAAAGCTGCAGTATAATCATGTTCTTGTGACTTGTACATAAAGCTCATATTTGATTCTTGTATTCTTTGATTTGCAATATTCTGCACGCAACTCTGAATGTCAAACTGCATTGTATTTGCAACTTACAGAAACTTGGATTGTTCCAACTCAAAGTTCTTGCCATTGATCCCCTAGAAGACAACTAGTGCCAAGCCTGCAGAGGTAATTTTAAATAGTAGTTCAATGTAGTTTCAGTGATTCTCCAATCTTACATGTGCTTGCTGCCTTTTATTGTGCTATCTCAGAGTGGACTGTAGATGCTTAGCCAGCAGTTGTGTTTAGTTCCTCTCCACTGCAGCAAACACACAATCCTCTCTTGTTCTCTCTCGAGCCTAAATCCAATTTCAGTAGATTGGAACACCAAAACAGCTGTCCCTTTATTTTGTTTCTCATTCACCAAATCAACAGTGATATCAAATTAAAAGGAAAAACCAGACTGAAAGAACAAGATAACAGCTTCGACAGCCATGCTGACAGCATTATGGCTGTATATACACCTCCCTCCCTACATTAAGTAACAACTATTACAAGAATAATATAGGTAGACTGAGCTATCTGAAAACGAATTATTGTGGACTGTTCATTAAGTATTTAGAATATTACAAGAATATAGGTAGACTGTGAGGTATCTATGCTTGTGGATTGTTCATTAAGTATCCCAGAAAACTTAATACATATATATTTATATTTTGTCATTGGTATACAGCATGGCTGTGAGTTGTGAGTGAGTTACAAAACCCATGAGAAGGCTCATGTGTAATAGGATGTACCTATCCTATGCAAATTGAAATTACCATGTGTTAGTTAATAGAATGCATATTATTACTTCACAGTATAATTCTATCCAGGTTCATCTTAAGTCAAAGATTTATAAACATACATATGCATTCTTCCTAGGTTATGGCTTGGACAATTCAGCAAGGTGATTCTTTTTGTTGCAGTTTGTGGAGTAAAGAGACAGGGTGATTGCTTTGGAGTACAACCTGGTGGTTCTTTTTTTTTTCAGACTGGTGGTTCTTGTTTTTAGACTCCAGCTTGATGGTGCTAGGTTCTATTGTTTTTGGACAAAAAACCTGATGATGCTAGCTTTTGATCAATGTTTGATCACATTTAGTTGATGGCTTTTGAACAATAGGGAAACAATGTTTGATGCCTGTATGGCTTGTATGTTGGTTTGATGTTAACATGCTAGTGACATAATTACATATGTACTCATTTGATATTTGAGAAGAATGATGTGGTCATTTGTATATGTCATCCAAAATTTGTACAATATAATTTCAATATTGTATTGGCCCTGTTTTTTTTTTGTACCAATTTAGTTGAGCTCGATGGACTGTCGGTTGCTAAAAGTTCAATACTGCGATGGGACGATCCGTTGCTAAATGCTCTAACTGATTGTCCGTTGCTAAAGTTTTACCATCTAACGGTCCGTGGCTAAAAAGAGGGTCCGTGGCTGTATATATTTAACCATGGTTTTCATTGGCATCTGCAGAGGTCCGTTGCTATATCTTTTAGCCTTGGACTGAAAGTCGCTGTACCCCCATATAGCAACGGACCGAAAGTTGCTGATTAAGGGTTGTGGTGTAGTGAATTAGCACAAAAAGTTTCATCAGTTGAGTGCCTTAGCATAGACAACTCCCAATATCATGTGAGCTCCTTACATGTCCTACCATCAATTTGTCATTTGTCTATCAACATAGATGGTACCATTGCCAAGGATAAATTGACTATCAAAAAATATGTTGAGGATTTCTATACATTGAGTACAAGATTAAAAGTTGAAAAACTGAGGACTTTGATGATTTTTGGGGAACACCATGGTTGTTTTGTGAAAGCTTTTCGTGATTTATTTAGGGAAGCAAAAGGCCCTTCGTCTTGTTTTTCTATCGGGGAGCATCCTATGATGTGAAAGACTTGTTGCATAACTTTTATTATCTTATCCATCTTCGCTATCTTAGGATTGGAAGTTCTTATCTATATGAAGCAAGATTTTCAAACAAAATTTCCAAATTTTATCACTTGAAGGTCATAGATGTAAGGCGTTGCAACATCATCGACGATCTGCTACCAAAGGATATGAGCAATCTTGTAAAACTACGTCATTTTCTTGTTGGAGATGATGCAATACACTCCCGGCATCGTTGATGTTGGGAAATTAAAATCACTACAAGAGTTAAGAAGATTTGTGGTCAAACAAGAAGCTCAAGGTTTTGAGTTAAAGGAGATAGGACATTTGATTGACCTTTCGGATCATTAAGCATTGCTAATCTTCAAAATGTTCAGGTGAAGGAAGAAGCGGATGAAGCAAAACTGTTGTCAAAAGGCCGTCTACATGAGTTGATATTACATTGGGATAATATTGACCGATCTACCAATAACTTCACACTAGAAGAATATGTTCTTGAAAGGCTTATGCCAAGTAGTAATCTTCTAAAGTTATCTGTTCAAGGACACAGAGGAGCCACTTGCCCTTCATGGCTTGGTACAAACCTATCGATCAAAAGTTTGGAATCTCTTTGTTTAGATGGTGTAGCTTGGGAAACATATCCACCTATAGGAGACTTCTCTGCTAGTAAACGTGCCTCGTGAGGAACTTTCGGGCAACATCCCTAAAGAAAGTTTTGGAAATTTGAGAAGACTAGAACTTTGGGAACTTACCATGGTTGAAAAATGGGTTGTGCATGCCCCTTGTTAGTTGTTTCCTTTCTTGGAAGTACTTATCATTGAGGATTTCCTCGGCTTGTGGACTTGTCGTTTCAACATTTTTATTGTTGTCAACAAGCCAAAGAGGTAAATGTCAGTTTATTTCCGAGACTTGAGATGCTTGGGATTGGAAATTGTCCACAGCTATCGTCATTTCCTCCGATTCCTTGGAATAAAGCTCCCTGTTCCATTAATATAGAAGGAATTGGAATTTCATGTCTTTGTGAATTGCATTGTGGAGAAACATTCAGATCTGAGTATGGTGTGACAATTAATGGATGGAGCGGTATGATTAATGGCTGGAATTTGCTGAATTTTCATAATTTGACTGAACTGAAGGTGTTGGTGATGCACAGCTGTGAATTGCCGCCATTGTGTTACTTACAAATGCTATCATCCCTAAGGATCCTACATATGTCTTGTTCGAGTAATGTCTTTTCATTTACTGAAGCGACAACCATGCCAAATACCGTTTCGGTTGAAGAGTTGACCATAGAGAAGTGGAATGCTAGTGGGAAGGAGTTAACACAGCTGAAGCTCTCATATCTGAAGCTGGAGAATTGTCTCAAGGTAACAGGAATAGGTGTGAATGTGATGGGGCAGCGAGCAACAGAAACAACGGGGCTATCATCATCATCTTCAGCTAATAAAGTGAGCCAAGAGCAGGACCCAAGAGCAGAGGATGAAACAATCGTGATCGTAGCGAACGCGGCATGTTGCTTTTGCCTCCCGGCTCCGGAGGTTGGAGATCCATACGAGCCCAAAGCTGAGACTCCACTCCAAACCACATGACGACAGCAACCAAGATGGACAAACTGGGGGAGGTAGGGGAGGAGTAAGGTTGAAAACGGAACAGAAAAATCCCGAGTTCGACCGCGCCATTTTCTACTTTTGACCCGATCGATTTCGTATTTTTCGGACAAATTCGGATTCGGTTCGAAATTCGAACAAAAATTCGAACTTGGAACGAATTCGGTTTGGGGGCTTGTTCGACCGATTTCTACATTTCTATATTACATTCGGACTAGTTCCGTATTTTAAATTCGAACAAAAATTCGAACTGAATTTATTCCATGGCTCAAACACCACTATACAAGAGTAAAGCCCAGCTCAATTAAAATGAGAATCCTAGCCGGTCTATACACCTCCCTCTCCACACGTGATGCGGTGACGCCTAAGACCCAAGCGCCGTGATTCCTGACCCGCTGGGTGCTAGTGCTGCTGAGATTATTTAATTAAACTAGATGTTGCCGTCTCCAATTATGTGAACATTGCAAATAGTTCAGAGAAGCTAGTGCATATTTTATAATATTGGATATAAATTCATATTGCCATCCGAGTAATAAATTCAGAGAACTATCATATGCACTTGAACTAAACCATGCCCTTGTTAGTTT
Source organism: Hyparrhenia diplandra (assembly GCA_015847255.1). Taxonomy (NCBI): domain Eukaryota; kingdom Viridiplantae; phylum Streptophyta; class Magnoliopsida; order Poales; family Poaceae; genus Hyparrhenia; species Hyparrhenia diplandra. The sequence goes on from JADLZK010011669.1 coordinate 2,185,785, forward strand.
GGTCATGCACTTGTTTAAAGTATGGGTGTTCCGTATTAAATTTCCGTATATATCGACCGTGTTTGACATAAGTTCGCTCGGATTGGTCCGTTTTCGATATTCTATAAGTTCGTGTTTGTGTTCGTGTCCGGCTTTACCGCATTCGTTTTTCGTTTTTCGTATTCAAATGTAGAAGTAGAAAACGGTTGAGATGTTTTTCGACCGAAGTTCGACCGTTTTCATCCTTAGGGAGGAGGGCTCCGAGCTCTGACCTCCCTACGACAGTTGGAAATCTCACATGATGACAGAAATGAAGAAGATGGAGGAACTAGGGAAGGAGGGCTCCAAGCTCTGACCTCCCTACAACGGTTGGAAATCAGGGATTGCCCCGAGCTCCTGTCCAACTACTCGTCTTCATCCTTCTCTTCTTCTTTCCCCTTCCCCAACTCCCTGGAATACCTTCATATCAGGGGAGAGATGGGCACGGAGGTGCTGCCTCTATCAAACCTCACCTCCCTCACAAGTTTATCATTATACGGATGTGGAGATTTAAGAGGCGAGGGAATGTTGCCTCTCCTCACCCAAGGCCATCTCACCGAATTATCTGTCTTGAAAACGCCCAAATTCTTTGTTGACTTCGATCCCTCAAATGTGCATGAACAGGAGATTCCATCCTGTTCCTCCAAACTGCAGAAGCTCAACAATATAGACGATCTGGCTGGATTCACTGTTGCGGCCATTAGATTTGTAGCCTGCTCTTCTCCTCGCTCACCAAATTGGTAATTCTTTCGGATAAAAAAGGTGGAGTACTTCACGGAGGGGCAAGAGACCCTTCTGTTTGTCAACTCCCTCGAGGATGTTACATTTGCTTGCTGTGACAACCTGCAGTCTCTCCCTAAACGGCTACATGGACTTCGCAACCTCAAGAGGTTACGGATCGAGTTTTGCAAAGCAATCCAGATGCTACACAAGGATGTCCTCCCAAATTCACTGGAAGAGTTGCATATCTGGGGTTGTTCAAAAATGCAGTCACTGCCCAAGGATTGCCTCCCAGATTCACTACAAAAATTAAGAATCTGTGACTGCCCAGCCATCCGATCGTTGCCCGAGGTGGATGATTTTCCAGGTTCGCTGCGAGAGTTAGATGTCCGTCGTAGTGAGTGGCGAGGAGCTAAGGAGTCAGTGCCGCAAGTTGATAAATATCATCCCAATAGTCTACGCCGACAAAACCCAAGGTAAGAAAGAGGTGGAACTTCCACCCATCAATTTCCCTTGATTCTCCCTAACCAATTAAACTCAGTCATTCTTGTCTTCTTTATTTGGCCATGATTGATGTTTTCTTCTGGGTAATCTGCTCGTTTTCATCTGTTGTGCAGGGCACTTCTTCAAATTTTGCATTATTCTATCCTTTGGTTTCTCAATTTATCCATCAACAATTCTGAATCCAAAAGCATGAATATCTCTGCACATACCTTCGACCGTGTCCATCAAATTGGTAAGTGCCAGTAAAATCGCCTATGTAGCCTTATACAACTATTTACATGATTATCATGCTGCTTGCTTTTTATGCTGGATCTGGTTATTTATGCACTTTTCCGTTATTGATGACTTATGTTTCGGGCCTAACAATGGCCCTATATATGTTTTTTTATCAGATGAATATCTTTATCATATTCCTGCCTTGTCATTCTGAATCTTGGAAGATTTACTGAAATATGGATGCACTCTGAGCAAAGCCAATTCAGCAATTAAAATGTCTTCAGTCTTCCCATGTCTCTTGGATCTGACAAAATCTACAAAAGGTAACAACCACATTTTAAAATTTGTGCTTTTCTTATGTTGAACATGATAAAATTTGTGTTTTTTTATGTTGAACATGATTGTATATACCCATTTATAGTTCCTTTAATAAATTATATTCTGTACGACTCTTCATTTTTTTTTTCACTGTTCTCATACTACGCACAATTGCCTTCTTGCACTGCAACTCAATTCCCTGCAATCCAATAATGCAGTAAAATTTGTAGGGCCAGTCTTGCTTTGATTCTCAAGTTAGTATCTAGCAGTTGGTTAACACTCTCATCTTGTAAAACCTGCTTCAGTAAAATTTATTAGCTATAAACTTGAGAACCTGAGGTACTGCTGCAGACTGCAGTAAAAAATTGCTTTGAACTCTGAATCTTCTTATTCGTTCGTAGCTCTAATATTTATTAGCTATAAACTCTATTGTTCTCATTTGACCATAGAACCAATCTGGTGCTCTGGCAAGGTGATTTCTATTCTTTCTTACTTGCACTTGTCAAATTGCTTAACTAATTGTGTATAATGGGCCCTTTGCTTCACCCATATTTCAATAACTATTGAGCCCTCAGAGGTGGGCAGTCAAAACAGCTTTGATCACTGAATTTTCAAATAGCAGACGCAGTTGTGAAACCATAATATTTTTCTGAAATATCAAACAATTACTGTAAAAATAAGAATGACTAACTAAACACTTGTGAATCTTTGTCATGTAAAATGACATGATGCTATTTTATTTTGCAGGTATTGTCTTAAAAAGATGGCTGAAACAGGTGGAAATATTTCTCTGGATGCTGCTGCTCTGCCCCTCCCTCATGTAAGTTCTCTATTTATCTCGTCTTGTGCCTCTACTTTTTTTTTTTTTTTTTTTTTTTTTCTGTACTTCCATTCATGCGTAGCAGCAAGTGAAACTGAATTGGCACGATACGTGAACATGGCAGCAGCACATCGTCGTCCCTGACGGGATCGGACTCCGGCCACTGGACCGAACAGGGACTCCGCCATCTGATTCTGATCTTGAGCTTGATGGAGGATGGGGCGGTTGGACCGGTTTCGCAGCCTGGGCACCGCACCGCCGTCGGCCACTCTATACTGAAAGTCTGAAACTGCCCTTCTATTTCCATTCATGTTCAGGAAGCAAACTGCCCTTCTGTTTCCAATCCATGAGTGATCGGCGGCAGGCCGCTGGACCGAGCAGAGCAGGGGACTCCGTCAGCCTCTGCTCCGTCCATTGCATCCAGCGGTCGATGCCATCTGCCGGTCGGGCCCCTGTGCTTGGGGGCCTTGGGCACCGCCGTCTCCCTCTGAGAGTTGGTGCTTAAAGCCGGAGGCCAGGATCGCTCTCCTTCATCAGGACGGCGGCGCCCAGCAAGTTGCCGGCATCAGTGATTTGTTGGTACTAACATGGCTGCCCGTGGAGGCGTTGTCGAGCGCCAGATTCACACCTCGTCGGTCACTCCACACTGAACATGCCCCTGTATTTTCATTCAGGTTCAGGAGGAAGCCAATCAGCCAACATAGCGTATCTTCATTCAGTTCTGTAATGTATATTGGGCCTGTGCCTCAACATAGAGCACAAAGAATGCAGATTAATCTTAAGCTAAAGAAAAAGAATGCAGATTAATCTTTGTGGGGGCTGCATCCATTACTTATGCAATTTGGTGCACGTGAAATGATTTTGCTTTGGAGAAAACATGCGTTAAATCCTTTATGCAAGCTATCTTCAGAGAAAAAAAAACGTATTTTATTACTTTTACCATATTTATCTTTTTTAATCTGATCGGTTAGACCACATACGTGTTTTTTTATTATTTTCATAGGGGATTAACCAATCAAATATGTCCATCTTGATTTTCTTTTTATATAACCGACTTTTTCTTTTCTCAGGAAAAATAATAGTTTTGGCTTTTTTTATGTGCGTTATGGCATAGGGGGTAATTTCGTAGATAAAAGAAATAGATCCAATGATTACCTATCACAGGAGTTTTTCGATTGGATGGCCAGATGTTTCGAATTAACGTGAGAGTTTATAGCATTTATCATTTTTTCTACTGCATCTGTGGAGGATTAACGTGGAGCCTCCAATTAGTAATAGTAGTAAGATAAGATGCTTGATCATATGTAATAATAACCTAAATATGTTTTTGATCAGGTGAATATGTTTAATGTACTCCTGCTGCCCTGCATAGGCTTCCCAACCTCAGAGGTTACGGATCTGGTTGTGCAAAAGCAATCCAGATGCTACCGAAGGATAGCCTCCCAAGTTCTCTTGAAGAATTGGATATCAGCAGTTGTCCAGAAATCCAGTCACTGCCCAAGCATTGCCTCCCAGATTCATGGCAACAATTAGTGATCAGAGTATCAGAAAAGAACAGTACAATTGACCGAAATACCAAAACTGAACTTCTACTGGCACAAGCACTGCTAGCCCTCCGCAACATGATACACCAAGCCAGAAATAGACAGATAAAACCAATCGTCATCACGCAGCTCTGAACTGGATCATCTGCAAGTGAATGACAGGAGCGTTGCCTCTGTCTTAACCCCTCACGTAAGTCAAGTCTTCTATTTCCCCTGTCTTGTGCCTCTACCTTTTTTTTCATTCTTTCGTACGTGCCAAGTGCATCTGAGTTGGAACGATACATGTGAACGTGGCAGAATGTTCATCTCACGCGCCACGTCAACTTCGTGTAAAGCTCCATGCATGAGGGATCGGCGGCAGGCCACTGGACCGAGCAGAGCAGGGGACTCCAGCAGCCTCTGCTCCGTCACTTGCGTCCACCGGTCGACGCCATCTCGGAGGATGGCTGCCTCCATCTGCCGGCCGGGCGCCCTGTGCTCGGGGCCGTGGGCACCGCTGTCTCTGAGAGTTGGTGCTTAAAGCCCAGGAGGCCAGGATCGCTCTCCGTCATCAGGACGGCGGCGCTCAGTTGGTACTTGGTACTAAGGCGTTGTCGAGCGGTGGATTCACTTAGCTAAAAGGAATTGGTCTGGTGGACTGAAGTGTTGTTTGTGACAGTAACAAAATAGTTAAACACCTCTTTTCTTACTGCCAACATGCTAATAATACTATTTGGAGAATTGTTCATATAAAGCTACACTGGGTTATTCCCAGGATCCCACCTAGATCTATAATCCATATGCTTAGCAATTGGCTAACGGACTAGAGCACAAATAATGCAGATTAATCTTAAGCTAAAGAAAAAGAATGCAGATTAATCTTTGTGAGGGCTGCAGCCATTACTTATGCAATTTGGTGCACGTGAAATGATTTCGCTTTAGAGAAAACATATGTTAACTCTGCAAGCTATCTTCGGAGGAATATATGAGCTATTAGCTTTGTTTCTAGCTGTTGTTGCAATGTGTAAAGGGGAGACCGATCCTTTCAGTGACGAAGCCTGAAAACTATGTCCCTTTTTTGTCATGTTCACCCGCCCCACTGATAGCTCCGTCCATGTTCGACAAGCAGAGCTTTGGATGTTATTGCTTCGGACATTTTCACCAAGAATGAAATGAAATAGCAATAATACCTTGTCATCTATGTCCCCTTTTTGTCTATTTTGTCACCTTGATGAAAACTATGCAGGAATTTGGCTGCATCGACCAAAACACTTGTTTTCTTCTGAAAATGTTTGGTTACAACTACAAAGTAGGCTCATAACCACTAGATATTCTGCCGGCTACAAGGTGCACTACTTAAAACACAAAAGATTAAATTATGTAACAGCTAACGTAATTATATTTTAGTATTAGTATCCACTAGCTGGGTGTATACAAAAGGATGACTCATTGGCAGCTCCATGCATGCTTTAATTTCAAAACAAAAAATATGACCAGAAGCGTAGAGCAAGCGTGCGGAAACAACCAGAGCTAATTGAATAATGGCAGCGCGTCATGGCATAATTATTAATGAAGCAATATACAACCTGCATCGGACTATCGTCTAATAAAAATACGGCAAAGTTTTTGCCGCCCTTTAAAAACCAACCTGCATTGGACAAATCGCTAGTGTTAGACTGCTCTGTATGCACTGCTCTGCTCAGCTCGTCGACGAAGACCTTTCGCCTCCACGGAATCTCGGACGTCTCATCTCTCGATCATCTGCCGCGCGCGGTACACTCTCGATCGTCTTGAGGCTCCTCGATCTACTATGTATCTTGCTTGCAGGCAGTACACGTAAGACGTAACCAACATGGGATCTTCAGGCTAATTAACCCAAGGAGCTAGCACCGATTCTGTTCTCGTTGATCATCAAATCCTGCTCTCGTTCCCCTTCCTGGTTCTTTGCGAGTGGTGCTACGGTACATTTTTTACTTGTTAAGGAGGTAATATCTGAAATGAATCTGAACCATTGATGTTCTTATTTTTGAACATTAATTAATGAATTAATCAACCTGGAAAAGAAAAAAAAGACGTCATCAAATCCTCTAATCGTGGGAGCAAATCCGGAGCACGGCCCTTTCCTTCCCATTAGCACGTACGCCCCCTTCCTTTTTGGCTTAACGTGAATACCCTGTTGTGTAGTAGTTTCAGTTTTAGTATTTTTGGCTCATATATACAGACACGCACACACATATTACATGTACCTATACGTTATATATGTACAATGGTTTTGGTAAAAATAATAGGTACTCAACCAAATAGCCTGAGTAAATATTTTATCTATTTATATGCCGATGAAATTATTTTATATATTTTATACATGAATAATATCAACAGCTAACGCATTAATTAAGCCATGAACTTTGATGATATAAAATATTTTGCGCGTTATGTAATTGTGTATGTTATACTACTATAGGTAGCTACCACACATATGTATTGAGCATGTAAAATCGTCAATGTAAACTTTGATGTACAGACGTCTGTCACACTCAGCAAATGTGTTCTCAGGAATAAGTAAGGTGGCTGAATATTTAATTGTTAAAGTAGCCTTTATTTAGTATTTTATTTAATTAATTAGAGTGAGCAAGAAAGACTAATGGGCATGATCCGTTAGCACTTGTAAACCACTCCTATAAATATGGGGGCAGACTTTTTGGGAATAATCGAAAGGAACAATTTAGGGTTTAACCCTTGGCTCCCGCTCCCTGGCCGCCACCGCCACCCTCCCCACGCGTGGCGCCTCCTGCACCGCCGCCGCTCACCGCGTGCTCGGCTGCGTGCACGCCACCCACACCGCCGCCCTCTCAGCCTTCGTCACACCCCTCGTCATCCCCTCGGCGTTGACCGGTGGGACGAGCTGTGATGCATTGGTATCCGGAGACCAGGCGATCCTATGGCTTCCGATTGGAGCAAGCAATTCATGGAGGAGGTCCACAACGACATCAACGAGTACATCGCAGCAGTGGAGGCCAGATCGCCACCTCCTTCCGTCAAGTATGTTCCACCCTCCAAACGCTACCTCCAACCTGTGAAACAGATGATTTCACCATCCACCGCGCCTCCGTCAAAACGAACCACCGGAGCGATGAGATCCCCTCGACCCTCCAAAGCGGCAGTTCAACACTCTCAAATTGCTTTTCCCGAAATATGATGGTAAGGGAGACCCTTCTCATTGGCTGTATAAATGCAACAAAATTTTTTTGGCCCAGGAAACAAGGGAGACTAATCAGATGCAATTAGCTTCGTTCCACCTTCACGGGAATGCACTCACTTGGTTTATCCACTGGGAAAAGGAATTGGGCAACCCGACTTGGTCGCAATTTTCAGCAGCAATCACCAGGCGTTTTGGTTCACCAATAGAACATAATCATCTCGGTGATCTGGTAGATACACGTCAACTAGGTGATTTGGATGCCTATACAAATAAATTCATTACAACACTGACCAAGGCACAACATCTATCCGCTCAGCAACAAGTAATGCTTTATGTTGCCGGTTTAGCACCCTTACTACAGATTGAAGTACAATTGCAACATCCTCCCTGATCAGGAAACTGCCATGGCGCTCACCAGACGCTACTTCCTCTAGGCGCGCCGACAACAAACTTGCAAGGTACCTTTTAATCGCAATACTGGTATTCAATCAGTTCACGGTTTGACACGGATCACCACAAGTCCTACAATGCAATTACATATCTCCATCAACGACAGCAATTTACTGGCATTACTAGATTCTAGTTCAACACATAATTTTGTGGATTCTGATATAGCAACTCAATTGAAACTACCAAGCTCTCGGTACCATCATCACTCCGAGTTGCAGTTGCCAATGGGGATCATATCTCGAATATTGGCAGGTATGACAATATTGGTTTTGCTATTGCTAATGAAGACTTTACAGCAGATTTCTATAGCATTAAATTGGGTGGACATGATGTCGTCCTCAGAGTGGATTGGCTCAGCTCACTTGGCACTATTATTTGGAATTTCCATAATCTCACTATGAATTTCTGGCGTAAAGGAAGGCCAATCGCTTGGACCAGCCAAACCAAAGAAGGAGTGTCTTCCCCAGGTATTCATACAATCTCACCTAACCTATCAATGGAACCCCTGCTACAGAAATTTCAGGACCTCTTCAGAGAACCTTCAGGCCTTCCACCCCAGCGATGCTATGACCACCGAATTCATCTAGAGGACCCAACTCAACCCACAGTTGTTTGACCTTATCGCTACCCTCAGATATAGAAGAACGAGTTCGAAAAACAATGCCACACCATGCTAACGCAAGGTATTATCAGATACAACACCTCACCATTCTCATCTCCTGTTATACTAGTTAAGAAGCAGGACAAAACATGGCGATTCTGTGTGGACTACAGAGCTTTGAATGATAATACTCTTAAAGATAAGTTTCATATACCTGTTATTGCGGAACTATTGGATGAACTACAAGGGGTAAAATTCTTGTAAATTAGACCCTCGTCATCCCCTCGCGTTGACCAGTCAGGTACGCATGCACCCTTCGACATTGAGAAAATAGCTTTATACTTTACATTGAAACTTTTTGTGCACGCCACCTGCGCCGCCGCCCTCTCAACCTTTGTCACGCCCCTTGTCATCCCCTCACGTTGACCGGTCAGGACGAGCCTTGACACGTCGAATATTTTATATATGATATTTATACATGCATCAATTGGATATGAAAAAAGATATTTATACGTGTAACTTTCCTTTTTTATTGTGTCTTTCCAAAGTTGAAAACTAAATAAATATAAATTTCACATATTACCACCTATGAGGTAATAGATAATTCTAACCGTCCAATATAATCAAATGAATGGCTCCCAGTCATTTAGGAGTACCACAACAAAGCCCGAACGGGTAAGTTTGCATGTAGATGGTGGTTTCCTCCTCTCCCCATACATATATCTCTTTGATGAGGGAGGAAGAGGAGGGACGGGAGTTGTGATGTTGTATTTCGTTTTAAATAGGTATTCTTTCCATCTTCTTTGTTTGCAGGCTTTTGATCACAATTCAGAATCATTTTGAGCGCCGACATGGTCATGGCGGTCCAGTCGGTCAACGTATTGCTGTGAGACCGTGAGGCTCCATCATCACCAGATTCACCACCACCCGTGTCTTCCCAGAGAGGCTTCATCATCCGCCAGCTGGCTGGCAGAGTAGCAGGTATGATGTGTTGACCCTAGTCTGATACGTGCTCTAAAAAATATACTCTGTAGTCTGATACGTGCTCTAAAAAATATACTCTGTTAAGTAGTTAGTTTTCCTTTTCCATGTATTTGCGTTGTGAGTCGCGTTACAGTTCTTAGCTCTGCTGTACATCAGATAAAGTTTTTGACATGTTAGAGCAACTCATAATAGTAATAACTAAAATACAAAAAACAATCTATGTTTGAAACAAGTAATAATTTCCCACGTACTGCAATCTCCATGTAAAATAGGAGACGAACAGCAGAGCTACTGAATGTGAGATAATGGAGTTGGAGAACAAGGATCCAACTGAAGAACCAATATCTCTTCCTCTAGGCTTTTTGAGATCCATCGCAGATGATTTTTGCAATGAGTGAGAGCTCAGAAACAGTGCGTATGGAATGGTTTACAAGGTATGATGAATTCTTTCACTCCAGTCAATTAATCTTCAGATGTTGGCAGCAGTAATTAATTACTGAACAGATCAAACATCAATTCTATTAAGGGCATTCTCCCCTGCGGATCAGTTATTGCCGTCAAAGGTTTTAGACAAAGTTGATTGTTATTAAGATGGATGACCCCACCGACTGCTCGAGCACCGTTAAACGTTATTAGTAGACCCCTATCATCGTAGTTCTGAAGCAAAGGTCAGTGCACTTGTTAATATGTTGCCCTTCATTAACGATGTTTGTGGATACCGCATCACTGACCTACAATTCACCGAATTAATTATGAGAAAGGCAGTGAACTTCTAGGAGTACATTGACATGTAGTGTACGTGTAATAATTAAACATTGGGGTTGGACATCTAGTTTATTGTAATGACTTGTTTTAAATTATTATGGTTTGTATGAACTTGATGAATGGAGATGATCATTGTAATATATAAGCTCCTAATTAGTTTATTTTTAATTAGGTTCAATCTTAATATGTGCGTGCAATATTCATTGCAAAGAAACTGTAAATGAAAAGAAAACAATATGAGAAAAAAAAAAAAAAGATATATTCAATCCCAGTTGGTTATAGCAACCGGGATTGGATGGTGCCCCTACGTGTCAGCACCTGATGCCCGGTCGACAGCCTCATATAGTACCTGTTCATAACACGAAGCTGGACTAAAGGGACACTTTTAGTCCCGATTGGCAGAACCGGGACTAAATGGGCGACCTTTAGTCCTGGATGGGCATTCCCGGTTGGGAAACCAGGATTAGAGGGGGTTTCCCAACCTGGATATTATAGCTCAGTCCTGCACTAGTGTAAGAACATGCTATATGAGTACAACAATTTTTATTTATATAAGAAAGTCCGGCCATAGAAATATATGCTGAGTATTCTTTTAGTTTGCATAATTAATATTATTCAGCCGGCCATTGTAAAGCATGTTGTATGTGTCCTTAGGCCGGTTGCCATCCTTGCGCATCGTGTGTACCGGCAGCATCGTGAAAACCCACGCACCAGCTGTTTTGTTGGATCCCAACTTGCATTGGACTCAGCTCCACGGCACTTCGACCCGTTGACGTAAATGTGCCTGCCGGCTTGCCATCCGCAGTGCTCAGCTCGTCAACGACCACGCCATCACCGCCATACCACCGGAAACTCCAGTTCATCCCGAACGTCTGGGCTCTTGCCTTGAGTCTGCTTTGGTATCTTGCTTTTGCAGACAGTAAGCAGCATGGGATCAGGGTAACTGCTCGAGTCAGTACTGATTGTACATGTTCTCATAAGAACCTCGGCGATCAAGTCCTACTAGTTTCTCTTCTTGGTGAGTAGACAGTTCATTACTCTGGTGGCGATGACAGCAGCATCAATTCTGCTTAGTCGTAGGAATTTGCTAGTGATGATTTCCTCTTTCCCTACACGCAGACGCATCAAGCTCAGAGATCTTCGTTCCAGTGCTATATACGGTACCACGACACGAGCATATCCACGTGAGGATCAATAATGGCGGCTGCCATGATCGGCACAGCGCTGTCGGTGGTGCGCATGGCGCTGTCTCCCTTCACAGACAGTTTTCTGGAGAAGTGGGCAGCCAGCAACGAGCTGGGCACCAACGTCAGGGCCCTCCAGCTAGAACTACTGGCCGTTCAGGGCGCTGCTTGAGCACGCCGTCGGCAAGGAAATAGTGGACAACTCGGCACTCAAAAAGCTCCTGGTAATACTTCAAGACCTCGGCTACGACGCCGAGGACGTGCTGAACGAGCTGGAGTACTTCCGCATCCAGGATGAGTTGGATGGAACCTTTGATGGTGCCGACAAGCATGCCAAAGGTGTTATCCATAACCTGGTTCTTAATGCAAAAGCTGTTGGGAAACGGATTTGTTTGCCCGCATGCTTGTCTGCTGCTGCTTCCAGAGCTTGCTGCAACACTACCCACGCTGTCGGTAAAAGCTTCCCTTGCTCATCTCTGCCATCTTTTCGTGACGAGGATGCTTATGATTCACCGCACACAAACCATACAAATGATGAACCACCAAAACTGAGGTTCAATAGGGTGGATGCCTCCACAAGAATGCAACATATTGTAGAGCAGTTGCGCCTTGTCCGTGGAATTGTTTCAAGTACTATTGCAACACTAGGTCCCAACTGCATCACTGTCCCAAATATTGCACAGAATCGTCCTATCACCGTCTCTAAAAGTATAGAGACAAAATTGTATGGGAGGGACACTCTAATGGAACAAATCATATGTCAGATCACAGAGGGTAAACATTCTGATGAGGTCCTAACAGTCATTCCAATTGTTGGCCTAGGGGGCATAGGAAAGACAACTCTTGCACAACATATATATCATAGTGAAAAAGTGCAAAAACACTTTGAAGTTAAGGTTTGGACATGTGTATCACTCAACTTTAATGTGAATAACCTGTTACAAGATATTGAAAAGGAGATCCCCAAAGTTGAGGGTGAGAATGGTACCACAAGAGAATTGATTGCCAAAAGATTAAGAAACAAAAGGTTTTTTATTGTATTGGATGATATTTGGGACTGTAGCAATAAGGATGAATGGGAACGGCTACTAGCGCCATTCAAAATGTCACAAGTATTGGGTAATATAATTGTTGTCACAACTCGATTTCCAGCACAAGCAAATATGATTATGACAATTGATCATCCAATAAATTTGGAAGCTTTAGATGATAAAACATTAAAGGATTTGTTCCTGGATTTTGTCTTTGGTGTTGATGATCAATCTGGACAGGACAGGACAGTCTTCATAGAAACTGGGGATAAGATAGTTAGCAAACTAAAGGGATCACCTCTTGCAGCTAAAACAGTCGGTAGAATGTTAAGAAGCCAACTTGACTTGACTCAATGGAAAAAAGTATTAGAAAGTAAGGAATGGGAGCAAAAAGATGGCATTAATGACATTATGCCTGCACTAAAGTTGAGCTATTATTATCTACCTTCTCATCTGCAGTTATGTTTTCCTTATTGTAGCTTGTTTCCACAAGATTACATATTCAAAAAGAGAAGAACTAATTAACTTCTGGATAGGACTAGAAGTTTTGCATTCTTCACTTGGTGAAAATAAAAGGACTGAAGATATTGGACTTAGTCATTTAACTGAGTTGGTTAATTATGGATTTTTGGAAAAGAAGGAAGATAGAGATGGAAGTGATTTTGCACTATCCATGATCTCTTACATGAATTAGCGCGGAAAGTTTCATCACATGAATGCCTTAGCATAGACACGTCCCAGTCACAAGTAAGCTCCTTTACAAATCCCTCCATCAATCCGCCACTTGTCTATAAACATAGATGGCACAAGTGTTGAGGATAGATTGGCTTACAAAACTTGTGTGGAAGATTTCAAGACACTAGTTAAAAAAGTAAAAGTTGAAAAACTACGGTCTTTGATTTTATTTGGTTACCACCATGGTTGCTTTGTGAAGGCTTTCAGCAATTTACTTAAGGAAGCAATGGCTCTTTGTGTTATTCTTCTATCTGATGCATCGTATGATGTGGAGCACTTGTTGCACAACTTTTATAATCTTATCCATCTTCGCTACCTTCGGATTATTAGTCATCATCTATATAAATCGAGATTTCCCAACAAAATTTCAAGATTTTATCAAATGATGGTCCTAGACTTAAGAACAATGTGATATCATTAATTTACCAAGAGGTATGAGTAATCTTACAAAGTTGCGTCACTTTCTTGTTAAGAATGGTACAACACACTCTAGCATTGTTGAAGTTGGAAAATTAAAATCATTACAAGAGTTAAGAAGTTTTGTGGTCAAACAAGAAGGTCAAGGTTTTGAATTAAGGCAAATAGGACATTTGGAAGAGATTTGTGGATCACTATGCATTGATAATCTTGAAAATGTTAAGACATTGAGAGAAGCAGATGAAGCAAAATTGATGCAAAAAAGTCATTTACATGAGTTGATATTGTGTTGGAGTATTACAAGATCTACCAATGACTCCACACTAGAAGAACATGTTCTTGAAAGGCTTAGGCCAAGTAATAGCCTTCTAAAGTTATCAGTTAAAGGTCATAGGGGAACCATTTGTCCTTCGTGGCTTGGTACTAACCTCTGTGTCAAAAGTCTGGAATCTCTCTGTCTAAAAGGTGTAGCTTGGAAAAAATTCCACCTATAGGAGAGTTATGGGATTTGCCTAGTGAGAAAAATATTTCAGGTAGTATCCCTAATAGAAGGTTTGGAAATTTGAAAAGGCTAAAACTTTGTAAACTTACTATGGTTGAATGGGTTGTGCATGCCCCATGTCAGTTGCTTCCTTTATTGGAAGTGCTTATCGTCAAGGATTGCCCTCAACTTAAGAAGTTGTCATTTGAACATTTTCCTTGCTGTCAACAAGGCAAAGAGGTAAATGCAAATTTATTTCCTAGACTCATTGAGGTCGAGATTAGAAAATGTCCACAACTATCATCATTTCCTTCTATTCCTTGGACTGAAACTCCCTGCTCCATTAATATAGAAGGAAGCTGGAAGTTCATGTCTTGGTAAATTGGTGTGTAGAAAAACAAACAATTCTGAATATGATTTGACAATTGAAGGAAAGAAGGATACAACTGATAGCAAGTTTTGGGATGTTCGGCTTTTCATAATCTAACCTGGACTGAATACGCTGAAGTTGCACGACTACAAATTCCCACCACTACGTGACTTGCAAATGCTATCATCCCTAAGAACCCTGAAGATATCTTGTTTGAGTAATGCCTTTCCATTTGTTGAAGCTGACTACCATATCAAATACCGGTTTCAGTTGAATTGTTGGAAATCCATAGGTGGAATGATAGTGGGAAGGATTTAGCCCAGCTACTCACCTACTTCCCGAAGCTCTCGGATCTCTTGTTGTGCGAATGTGAGAAGGTATGAGCTGTCCGTGAATGTGAAGCGGAGTGGGTAACAGGTACACCGAACCATCGTCTTCAGCTAACATTCACAAAGTGGAGCAGCGGGAGGCAATTGCAGAGGACGACAGAGTAGTCGCATCGGAAGAAGCGAGAACTCGGCCTATTGCTTTTGCCTCCCCAAGCGCACATTCTGTCGATCGACAATTTCCCAGAGCTGAGCCTTCTCCCCTTCAATCCACATTACGACAGCAACGAAGAAGATAGACGAGGCGGGGAGGAGGAGGTCTCAAGGTCTAACCTCCCTCCGAGGGCTGCGAATCACCCGTTGCCCCAAGTTCCTGCTTCGCCTACTCGTCTTTATCCTTGTCTTCTTTCAGCTTCCCCAACTCCCTGGAACACCTTGATATCTACGGAAGGGTGGGTGCAGATTCACCGGTGCGTATATCAAACCTCACCTCTCTCACAAGTTTAGACATATCGACCTGTGGGGATTTAAGAGGCGAGGGATGGTTGCCTCTCCTCACCCAAGGCCATCTCACCAAATTATTTGTCAAAGAGACGCCCAATTTCTATGTTGATTTGGAGCCCTCAAAGGTGCATGAACAAGAGATACCATCATGTTCGTCCAAACTGCAGAAGCTCAGAATAGATGATGTGGCTCAATTCACTGCTGTGTCCCTTCCTCATAGGCTGCTCTTTTCCTCACTCACCAATTTGGAAATTTGTTGGGATAATAAGGTGAAGAGCTTCACGGAGGAGCAAGAGGCTCTTTCATGACGTCCACTCCCTCGAGGTTATCACTTTTTGTTTTTGCAGCAAATTGCAATCCCTCCCTGAACGGCTGCATAGACTTCCCAACATAAAGAGGTTAGTCATCGTGCGGTGCGAAGCAATCCAGATGCTACCCAAGGATGGTCTCCCAAGTTCACTGGAAGAGTTGGATATCATCAGGTGTCCAGAAATCCAGTCACTGCCCAAGGATTGCCTCCCCGATTCACTGCAATATTTACATATCGAAGAATGCCCAGCCATCCGGTCCCTTCCCGAGGTTGATGACCTTCAAGTCGACTAAGAGAATTAAATGTTCGTTTCAGCGGAAGCCAGGATCTAAAGAGGAGTGCCGCAAGTTGATAGGAATAATTCCAATTGTCAGAGCCTAACAAACACAAGGTAATTGCCGTCAAAAGAAAACAAACAGAAGGTAACAAAGAGGTGGAACTTCCCTTGCTTCTCCCGAACCCCACAAACCTTAGTCATTCCCGTTTCTTGTATTTGGCCACAACTGATGTTTTCTTCTGGGTAACCTGCTCCTTTTCATCTGTTGTGCAGGACACTTCTACATCACTCTGTCCTCCATATTCTCTCTTTATCCATTTACAATGCTGAATTCTAAAGCATTAATACATTTGTACATCAAACTGGTAAGTGTCTGTAAAAATCACCTCTGTAGTCTCATGCAAATATTTGCATGTTCAGCTAGCATGTATTTTACATGCTTATTGGATGTTTGTCCTGACTAATGCCTTTTTGTTTCGTGTGCAGAACAACCCTATATATGATTGTTTTTTTCCAGTCAAAGGTTTACACCCTTAGGAAAACCAGTTCAGCAACAAATGGTTTCAGTCTTCCCTTGTCTCCTGGATCTCAGAAAAAAATGACTGGCTATATTTTTTAGGAAAGGTAACAAACATATTATAAAAATTATGCGCTGTTTATGTTGAACATGATGTGTGTGTGTGTGTGTGTGTATACCCATTTGTATTTTGTTTAAAAAAATATATATTCTGTATAACTCTTCGTTTTTTTTCACTTTTCTCATACTATGAACAATTTTCTTGCACTGTAACTGATTCACCTACCATCCAATAATGCAGTAAAATTGGTAGGCAGACATTTGCTTTGATTGTGAAGTGTCAGCTTGTATAACATGTTTCAACTATTTATATATTGACTTGAGGTACTGTTGCAGGAAAAATACATCGCTTTGCTTTTGACTCTGAAACTTATTAACATGCTGCTTTGGGTGTAAGGCAAAAAATCAGATAAGTCTACATTCTCTTTTTAACGAATTCATTAATGTCAATTTGGTTTCTTCCACAGCTTTGAAGCCTTCTATTGCCAGATGCATTCAACGACTTGACAACTGAAACGAGGCCTCACCTGTGTCCAGAACTCCAGATGCATCTGATTGATTCAACTGGAAGGAGGTCGGTCCGATTTGTGGCCATATACATTTTGCAGTGCTGATTGCCACATACAGGAGTGATGCTTCGAGCCAAAGATTTGCCAACCAAATTACCTTGTAATTTTGACTGTACTGCAACAGCAATTCATGCACATCCAGTGATCATGAATCACTGAATGATCAACACACTGCTCTGGAGCTCTCGGCAAGTGAATGATAGTAGTGTTGCCTCTGTCTTAACCCCTCACGTAAGTCTTCCTTTTCTCATGTCTTGTGCCTCTACTTTTTTTTTTTTTTTTGTATATTTTTTCATTCATTCGTGCGTGCCAAGTGAATCCTGAATTGGAACGATACATTTGAACATGTCAGCATGTTTATCGCACGCACTACATCAGCTTGGTGTAATGAGGGATTGGTGGCTGGCCACTGGACCCAGCAGGGACTCCGCCAGCCTCGCTCCGTCCCCCTGCATCCAGCGGGTCGATGCCATCTTAGAGGATAGCACCGGCATCTGCTGGGCGGGCCCTCTACGCTTTTGGCGACATCCAACGGAAGCGCCAGGACGCTCTTCAGGTTCCGTAGTTGTTTGCCACGATTCCCTTCACTGATTCAGTGTTTGAGACTTTAGACCTGCAATTGTGTTCCCCACTGCAGACTGCAATTGTAATCCTGCAATTTTGCTCAATCACCTGGAAGAAGATTTCAGCTCATTCCAACATTTTTGCATTTCATTTCTGTAGGCTGTGCCCCTGTGGATTCAAATATTCAACATGCAAATAGCCTAACCAAAAAAAAAAATGGAGGCTGCGGCGGGAAGGAAAAGAAAGGACGGATGGAGAGGGCAAGGGGCCTCAGGGAACGGTGCAAGCCGCTGGATCGTCCGAGCCTCGGTCCGCGGCCATGTCGGACGCGGCGAGGCAGGAGCCAAGAGGAGTCGAGGCTGCTGCATGCTGCACGCATGTAATGTAGTAGGATAGAATTGGAGTCAAACTGTGTCCTATGGGGCATAAATATGCCAGACCACCATGTTGTAACCAAGACGTCTTGGCAGTTGATTTGGGTGGCGGCCAGACGATCCCGGTGTAGCAGCTATTCTATGGGGAGGAGCGCCCATAGTCATGCCCCGAGGATGTAGGCACATTGCCGAACCTCGTTAAAAAACATTGTGTCCTGGTGTTGTTCTCATTTATGCATTTTCTTTCTGTGGTGGTTATGGATCGACCTATTCCAATTAAAGGTTGTGCAGCGATGGGAATGGGTTGACCCCAGCCTAGTGTTCAAACTGGCCCATGATCTCAACGTCAATTTTAAGAGTTATGGATCAACCTATTCCAATTAAAGGCTATAAACCTACTATCTTCATAGGCAGACTCTCTGTCGGTCTAAATTTTTTTTTCTTCTATGGGCAATGAACATTATTAACACTTTTCGAAAGATATAAAATTGAAAATACCATGATAATACATTAAAATTGTTATGGAATGCATCAAATAGAATAAGTTAAGAAGTAAACCATTTATCTATTTTCACCTATAAAATATGGCATTCCTTTATTTATTTGTAAGCATGGACATGCTTAAGAAGTTATCATCCATTGTACTTGCTCAGAAACAAGGATAAAACATATAAACAATAACGTTCTTATGAAATGATTAGGTCCACCCATCTTTCCCACTTGATCAGTAGGTTTCAATCTATAACTATTTTCAAACTCATTGTCCTTACTTTTGTGGGTCGAGCTAACCATCCAATAGATAAATTGGGCCCATTCAATGTAAATTACTAGAGAACTACCCCTTTATAGTTGAATTTTGGACACAAGTTATTGTCGATTCAATCATTTTAGGCCATGTTTGGTTGAACTTTTGAAATGGGCCTCTAGTACATTATTGAAAGCAGGTTTCGCCTTACTTTCATCTACTTTTGGGCCAAATAATTAACCACCTGCCACTAGTTATAATGGGTACTGGTTCGTTTTTTCCTTCTTTTCCTGTCGTAGCGAGGAAACAAGGGTCGCTCCACTCTGGTCGTCACAACGTTCCATCGTTAGGGTGGCATTCCTCTGATGTTTAGCTCCACCACTAGACATGCTTCTCCACCCCATCTCTAGCTTTGCCAGATCTTGATGGACCTTCCCTCATCCATGGTCGGGCGCGGGCTAGAGTTCCCCTCCTTCGTGGAGCCGCACATGCTCCCTCTAGTGTGCAAGCCATGGTGGCCACGCCTAGGCGTGCGGGAGCAGTAGCCCCCGCGAATAAATTCACCGACGCTTCCCTCTCGGCTTGGCCATGAAGGCGCGGTCCTAAAAGGCACGACCTCGGTGGCGAGCTTTAGCGGCTCAGCTCCAGCGGCCCCTCCAGCGCTGAGCTCTCGGCCCTTGTCCGTGCAGTTCCGAGGAAGAAGAAGCACATGGACAAAAAAAAAAGGAGGCGTATACATTTTTTTTTGGATGACATGTAGGGTCATGGGAGAGATGTGGGACCCATTGACAACTGTTTTTCCGAAAGCCACATGTGTTCAACCAAATGACCTTCTACTTTTCCACACGCTAACTGAAATTTGTTGGGATTCAGAATGCATTCCGTGTTGAGGATATCTGCATCATCACCCTCCCTTTTCTTTGTTCTCTATTTACCTAAGAGACAAATGGAAAGCATGGTCTTCAGGCTATAAGAAGAATTTTTCATATATTAGGCAGATGCCTAGAAGTTTTCTTCTAGATATGACAGCTCTGAAGGTGACATCAACATTGTGCCTCAGCCTGCTGATCATGACACTCCTCTTGGATCCAAGTAAGTCCATCCTTAGACAAAGAGGGCTAAATTTTTACAGCACATCTTTACACTCCAATGTCATAGAACAAAATTAGTTGTTATCTGATTCTTTCTTGCTGGGAATTGAAATTAATAAATAGTATCTCTTGATGATAAGTTTTTTTAATAGTTTGGATTTCTTTTGCAGGCTGTGGGAATAAGGAGGTGTGCGTCAGTGGCTAAGCGATACATACCGGATGTTGATCTTGTGTAGCAGCAAAACATGCAACAAGCGCTGCATCGACGAGGGCGCTACCAGGGAAGTGTGGCTTCCTCATCTTCAGGTCCTTGTGCTTCTGCACCAAAGAATGCGACTGAACACAGTCATCTGAACTGCAACGGTGACTTGCCATTTTCAGCTGTACTGATGACCTGCTGATGAATAAGTGCAAGGTTGTGATCTATTGTGGCTACTCAGATCTTTGAATGAATCAATAAATCCTTTTGCCAAATACTTGTGGATTTTTATTCAATTTCCATCTAGTGAGATATATTGTTCTGTGCACTACTGTTGCCCCCTGACGATGGTGGTTTAAAGCATAGGAGTATATTGCAGTAAATAGAATCAATGTTTAAACTTCAACATTTTTATGGTTGGAAGGTCCAACTTGTCAAATCCCTACTGTTGATTTGGTCATGCTTACACAAGTTGCTGATACCGAATACATGCATTGTTGTCAGGAAAGAATCATCCACAAAGACAAACTGCTTTTATTCTGTTATTGTTCAGGCAGTGCTTCAGCGTCTTCTAACTCAGAATACTACTGTTTGCAATGGGAGGACCAGATCTACATTTTTTCTGTGTTTGATGAGAACATGCTTCACAATGTCTGTAATCAAGCAAACCTATCGAGAAAACATTGCAAGCAAATCTAGATTACTGAGTCCTCCGCAGTCAGCAAACCTTACCTTCCTCTTTTGCAGGCTGTGGGATTAAGGAGGCGTGCGACAAGTGGCTAAGCGATACATACCCGATGTTGATCTTGTGTAGCAGCAAAACATGCAACAAGCGCTGCATCGACGAGGGCGCTACCAGGGGAAGTGTGGCTTCCTCATATTCAGGTCCTACTGCTTCTGCACCAAAGAATGAGACTGAACATAGTCATCTGAACTGCAACGATGACTTGCCATTTTCAGCTGTAATGATGACTTGCCATTTTCAGCTGTAATGTTGTGATGACTTGTTGATGAATAAGAGCAAGGTTGTAATCTGTTGTGGCTAGTCAGATCTTCGAATGAATCAATAAATCCTTTTTGCCAAATACTTGTGGATTTCGATTCAATTTCCATTTAGTGAGATACATTGTTCCGTGCACTACTGTTGCGCCCTGACCATGGTGATTTAAAGCATAGGAGTGTATTGCAGTAAGTAGACTTGATGATTAAACTTCACTGTTTTAGTGGTTGGAAGGTCTAATTTGTCAAATCCCTACTGGTGTTTGGGTCATGCTTACACAAGTTGTGGATACCAAATACATGCATTGTTGTCAGGAAAGAGTCATCCACAAAGACATTCATACTGCTTTTAATTATTCTGCTATTGTTCAGGCGTCTTTTAACTCAGAATACTACTGTTTGAAATGGGAGGACCAGATCTACACTTTTTCTGTGTTTGATGAGAGCATGCTCCACAATATCTGTAATCAAGCAAACCTATCGAGAAAACATTGCAAGCAGCAAACCTTACCTCCCTCCCTCACGTGACTCTTCAGTTAGATCTGCAGCTGTCAGTTAGATCCGCCGAGCGGGGCGCTTCGTGTCGCCACCGCTCATGTCGACAGAGGCGCTGGAGTTGCTCCTCGGGACGGGAGGCCGCGGCCGCGCGCCGACCTCCGTCACCGTCTCCGGCTCCGCGCTGGACCTGCCGCCGAGGGCCTCGCGTCGCCGGAGTTGGCTGTGTGGATGGACAGCAGCACCGTGCCGGGAGGTGGACGCGGGCTATGGGCAGGCCCTCTGCTCCGCACGCATGCAGCAGCACTGCAGGGGCCGCAGGCCAACGAGAGGGGTCGCTTGTGAACTCATTCATGGCGTCATTTCTCGTTGGTCGGTACACCTGCATCCATGAGACCAATGGAGCCGAGATGGACATCGACAGTGGACACGCGGCAGCTGCTCCAGGACAGGACGCTCAGGTTCTCTGGTTGTTTGCCTCTCTATATCCAAATGTTCACGATTCCCTTCACTGATTCAGAATTTCAGAGTTTCAGAGTTGAGACATGCAATTGTGTTCCCGAGGCTGCCGACTCCCGATCGGTGGGCGATGGACCCAGCATCCGGCCTCTCTGTCCCGTCCCCTGCATCCAGCGGGTGACGCCATCTTGGAGCATGGCGCCTCCATCTGCCAGCCAGGCCCCTGTGCTTGGGGCCTTGTGCACCGCCGTCTCTTAGAGTTGGTGCTTAAATCCCTGGAGGCCAGGATCGCTCTCCATCATGAGAAGGGAGGCGCCCAACATCAGTGGTGGTGTGGAGGATGGCTGCCCGTGGAGGCGTCTCTGAGAGTTGTCACTAGAGGCGACCAACAAAGGAGCCCCCTCCTCCCTCCCCTCCCTCTTACTTCCTCCATCTGAGCTCTCTCTTCTCCTTGGTGGTTCATGGCCGGAGTGGCTGGGGGCGGCCCGGATCCACGCTCTCCATAGCCGGATCCGGCAGCTGCCTAGCTGGCGGATACTTGCTCGAGGAGCCGTTCGGCGCGGTCTGGAGCTTCGTGCCCTGCCAGCCCAGCGACCCTGCCCCTGGCGCGATGGGCAGCTCCCGTCCCTCGAGTGGGAGGAGGTGCTGTGGCGGGTCGCGCAGAGGGTGCCGGCCGCGGGGTTCTCGGCATCCGCGGCGGGCGAGGCGACGCTCCACGCGGCGGCACAGGTGACGGGGCTGGACCTGCAGCCGCCGCTCTGGGTGGCGTTCCTGCTCTTCGGCGTCTTCGTGGGTGTGCCGTACGGGGTGTTCTCGGCGAGCTTCGATCTAGTGGTGTCCGTCTTGGCTGTAGTGGCGGCGGTGCTTCCTCTTGTCACCGTGAGATGCCCTGCCTTGCTGGGGGTAATGGGGGATGGCGTGCAGGACGACCGTCGACGAAATACCCACAAGGCCAGGTCCCCGCTGTGGCACCTCCACAGGCTACGTGAGGTGGCCTCCCCGACGAGCAGGGACCGGGGTCCTCCGGCGACCTCTGGGTTCCTGCCATGCTGCTGCTCCCTCCTTTTCAGGTACAAAGTCGTGCATACTGTCATCATAGTGCTTCTTCTGAGTCCCGGCGGCTCGCGGCGTGTGGCGGCGGCTGGCGCCCGTCGGTGCGTGCTTCCCGTCGTCGTAGGCGAGTCTGGCGGCTCAGCGGCGTGTGGCGGCGGCGGCGCCGTCGGTCTTGCGGCTCCCATCGTCGCTGGCGAGTCCGGCGGCCGCGGCGTGTGGCGGCCACCGGCGTTGTCGGTGCGCGCCTCCCGTCGTCGCTAGCGAGTCTGAACGGCTCTGCGATGTGTGGTGGCAACCGACAAGTGGTGCGCGGCAGGCACGGCGACCTCGTCCAGACAGCGGCTCGATGTGGCCTCTTCCACAGGTTCTAGGCAAAGCTTAGCCGGATTACTCGGCGGTGGCGGTAATCTCCTTCTTGAATCGTCATTGAAGAATCTCCTGTGCTGCTCCTGCTTTGACCACCCCGCTCAACTCCTTAGCACAAGACTTGGCGAAAGCTTTGCCAAGCTCACGGTGTTTGCTTGGGCTGACGATGGTGGCGTTGTTACATCATCCACCTCCCTAGAGGCATCGTTGAGGAGTTCTTGTGTTCAATTGGCGTTGTATTTTTATTTCTGTCTTTCTTGTGTTCTAGTGTGGTGCCTTGTAGGGTGTTAGTTCGGTTTTCCAAAATTAACCGGATGACCAGAGTTTCTTCCCGTTCCCTAAAAAACGTGGACTTTTTTTTAAAAAAAACATTTAGTGTGTTTTCATTCAGTGTTGTATATTTGTGGGCCTTTGCATCGGCTGTTAGCGTGTCAGTATCGTTCTCGCCCTTATCTAATCATCAAGCCCACACAAGACAACTATAATGACAGGCTAACCCGAGGAATGATTATGACATTTCTTTGAAAAACACCACAAGCTGAAAAACACCAAGGAAGAACTAACTGAAGTGTAATAAACACAAGCTGCAAACGAAGAGGAACCAAATGCACTACCACTTACTTTTTTTTTTTTTTTTTTTTTGAGACAAAAGGCAGGAGCTCTGCCGCTCAATTAAGACGGTAGAAAAGTATTTACAAGAAGGGTAGCCAAATAAGGTGCAAGCGCACCCGAAGGGCCGGCCCACCCACATGACGCGGAAGAGCACACAACCGCCATGAGTCATCGTTGCAAAGCAACCCGCAGCTCTGACTTCCCATGGCAGACCCAGACAGACCTAACGAAAAACAAGCAGACACACCGAAGCAAAGGCCATAACAGCTCATCGTTGCCTAGCTCAGAAGTAGAGCAGCTTCAACTTCCAATCCTGAACCTCAGCCCCGCCCGGTTCTTGCCCGACTTCGAAGCGGCACCGGTCGGCGAAGAAAGGGGGGTCACCTTGCGTCATCATTGCCGAGCCACGTCCCCTCCGACGCAGCAGCTCCGACTTCGCGCCACGAACTCCCCTCCACCCGCACATCGGTCGCCGAAGAAGAAGAGCACCAATCCCCGATTCAAGCCCGACTTCCGACGCAAAACCGGTCGGCGAAGAAAGGTGGGTTCGCCTTGCGTCATCGTTGCCGAGCCACGTCCCATCCAACGCAGCAGCTCCGACTTCGCGCCCACGAACTCCCCTCCACCCGCACATCGGATGCGAAGAAGAAGAGCACCAAACTGAAGACGGCGTCGTGGCCGGGCGAAAGCGAGCGACGCCTCCGGGAAGGAGATGACGTGGGAACGCCACCGCCGCCGTCCAAGATGGACAGGGCTTTCGCCCAAGGGACTGGGGAACATGACGCACTCAACGGGAAGCGACGCCCACAGGCGCCGCTTCGCAAGGCTTTCGCCCCAAGGAATCCCAGTAACAAAGTCCGGCCAGGACCTGAGGCTATGCTGCTATCGTAGTCGCCGCCGCTGCTCCGCCGCCCCGCGGGACCCCATCGGAGGGGCATCGACGCGACGGTGCTGACGCGGCGGCCGCTGGCTGCGTCGGCCGCCACCCCCTCGGTCAGGCCCGAAACCGAGGCCTGTCTTGCCGCGCGTGTCCAAGCGCCGCGACGCCGAAGTCCTAGAAGGCCCTCGCCGCCGGCCCGGCACCCGCAACCTTCGTAGCGGCCGGCCCGCCCGTCGGTCACGCGCGCCCCACCAGCGAGGACCAAGGATCGGCGGGAACCAGGTCCGGCCTGAGCTGCCGCCCCACCATGGCCGGCACCACCGGGGCCCTACCTCAACATGGGGGCACCAGATCCGGGCACCGGGGCCCCGATCGGCCGCCCAGGCTCGGGGAGCCCAGGCCGGCCCGGCGGCGCCGGGGCGATGAAGAGGAGGGGGCGATGGAGGAGGGAGAAGGACCGCCGCCGCCGCCAGCACCTGCTCCCGTCGCCACCACTGGCCGGCGCTGCCGCGCGGAGGCGGGCGGCCTCGCCGAGCCCCACACGGTCGCCGGCCGGGGCGCCGCCTCACGCGCCACGGCGCCCGCGCCACCACCGAGGAAGGGAGCCCGCCGCCACCATCCCGGGCGGGCGCGGCCTTGCCGGGCGGCCCGCCCGCGGCGGCGAGGCGGGAGGATGGAGGAGGAGGAGCTCGCGGCGGGTTAGGGTTTCCCGGCCGCCCGCGTGGGAGCGGCGCGGGAGGGTGGGGGTGAAGACGTTCAAGCAAACATACTGTTGCAGCAAAGGCAAAAACAAACCGAGGTAAACTAGGTATTACGTGCTGGAATTAAAAGGAACATGCAACACTATTGCATTGAAAAATGTAATAACACAAGTTTAGACCTCTACTGATTAATGATAGGAATACAGAAGCCTTGAACTGACTGAAAAAAAGAGAGTGGAACTGATTCAGAGTTCAGACAACTTACTGAAACATAAAAGGTCCTATGCTGAAAGGAACGAAAGTGCTTGCTGCCGACCAAAAGGAAATATGAACTGGTTATTTAAATGACCAACAGCTGCATCTTGAAAGGGACTTGTCACAAATCTGATAAATTATATAGGCCGAAATTCTGCACTTACTCTGAAGCCATAGTCGATCTGTTTACCTGATGTTGCTGTTGTTGCATGCTTTCTTCGCCTCAACATAAGTGCACATCTCGCCACCAAAGAGTTAATGTTTTCTAAATTTGACCAAATATATGTGAAGGCTTTCTGGTTTCTAGAAGTAAGTCTATCTGCCACTTTAGTGAGTCTGTTATTGAGGGCTTCTCCAAAAAATTTAAAACTACAGTTAAGGAGATTAATAGGCCTAAACTTCTTAAGATGTTTAGCCTCAGGTTCTTTCGGGATCAAGGAATGAAGGCATAGTTATGTCTGTCTAAATTCAGTTTACCAGGTTCAAAGTCTAACATCTTCCATAAAGTCATCCTTCATCAATTCCCAAAGAAATTCATAAACCATAAATAGCTACTTTGATCTCTTCAGTAAAAGGAGTTCCAACAGCTCATTTTCACTCGTAGTCAGGGGCGAAGCCACGTTGGCTTTCCCTGGTGCACGTGCACCATGGTAAAATAAAGTTACTAATAATCTGTCTCAAATTTTGCATGTATTTCCTTTCAAATGTATACATTCCTTTATGTTTGATAAGGTGTGCACCAGGGTCGGTTTTGACCTAGCTTCTCCCCTGCTCGTAGTCACATCATTCTCCTCCCACAAATCATCTCCTAAACTCACTCTAGTATTATCTTCTGGACCAAAAACACTTCTTATATAAACCTAAACCATGGGTAAACATTTGATCATTATCTTCTATAACTCCCTCAAAAGTTTGAAAACAAATAAGACGCTTTTTACTATTGCTTTGATTGGCTATTGCTTGGGAATACGGCATGTTTCTATCCAGTGGCGGAGTGTTGTTAAATGATGAAAAAAAATATAGAAAAATGCGAGTACTCTTGCCAAGTTAAGGATTTACCCGAGTCGGCAGGTTCCACCACGAGAACCCACCCAAGAATACTAGAATATTGGCTTCCTTCGGTGCATGATTGGGATCTTGAAGTTGGCCGAATGACATCTGGGATATTATTGAGGAAGCGGGTAGAAATATAATCGATCTCTGTCTCGCTTTATCCAACAGCGCATGCTCCTTAAGGGGAGCCATCTAAGCTCTGCATTAGTATTCATAGCCTAGCCTTTAATTTTCTTTCTAAGTAAACAAAATTTATACTGCCAAATGTCAATGGGTTAGAAAAAATACATTCAGTTTTCCAGATTTTGCTACTAAGTTTTCTAAATCTGGGTGATCCAACCACCATTTTTCAAACCTGAACAGAACTTATTATTGTTTCCCCTTCGATACCAAAATCCAGCAAGAGAGGAACATGGTCACTACCAGCTCTAGATTTGGAAATAACAAAAGCTAAGGGGTATTTCTTTTCAAAACCAATATTAGTCGTTCTTGATTGTTTGGACCAGGTAAAAGATGTAGAGGAATTTTTCAACACCATTAAACAATGATGATTTAACGAGTCTTTAGAAGGATCATCCGCACGACTCTACCTTTGTACGACTACAAAGTAGACGTGACCAACTTACATATTCTGCACGCTACAATGCAAAAGACCAAATTGATTAGCAACTAAATAATTATATGATCCACTACCGGGTGTATACCCATTGACAGCTCCATACATGCTACATAGTTTCAAGGAAGGTACAAATAATCTCTTGGTGAGATATGATCAGAACCATCCAAAACAAAGGAGACAACCAAAAAGCCTCAAAATTAACGACCACCAGCTGGCCACAGGCCACAAGCAACCGGATATTAAGACGTGATTACTTGAGTAGTTGATCACAGACAAATCACGGGGCGTAAGAATAATAAAGAAGTGGTATATACAACACCTGCATTGGACGAATAATAGCTCCACGGCAGCCACTTGTTGAAGCAGTGCCCCCTCCTTTTTTTTCGCTGTAGTGTGCATTGCTCCAGCTCGTCGACCACCTCTAGGTTCTACCTCCACGGAATCTTGGACGCCTCTAGGTTCTACCTCACATCAACCGCCGACGCCGGACGCCGGAGATAGGTTCGCCACACCTAGATTTTAATCCCGGCTCCGCCACTGCTCGCACAATTGCCTGCCTAGAGGTATATATCTTGCTTGCAGGCAGTAAGTAAGCGGCATATTGGATATATCTCCAGGCCAATTAACTGCAGAAGCTAGTACTTCCGATTCTGTTCTCATAACAACCTCGGTGATCATCAAATCCTGCTCCCGTTCCCCTTCTTGGTTCTTTATGGGTAAGCTTGCATGTAGATGCTGATTTCCTCCTGTCCCTGCACGCAGCAGAACTCAAACATATATCTTCCGGTGGTACTGAAGATCTTTGAGTTTCACAGCAGTATAATTTTTAGTGTGCCGTTAAGGCGTGTTGTATTAAACTTTTTCTCTACCTTAATACAAAGACGTGCAAACCTTTGCGTGACCGAGAAAAAAAAATTGCACAACAGTTTGAAGAGGTGGGTTTGGAGAATATTGTTTTGCATTGTGTGGCTCTGCTGATCTCCCTGTAACTAGATTAGTCTTACCATCATGTGTGTAGTATCTAAACTGTGTGGCTTCAAACTCGTCCCCTTTTAATTTGTTGGCTCGGCAGCCTACATATGTCTCTTTGATGAGGGAGGGAGAGGAGGGGACGGGAGTTGCGATGCAGTATTTCGTTTTAAATCTGCAATCTTTCCATCTTCTTTGTTTGCAGGCTTTTGATCACAATTCATGTTAAGCACCGGCATGGTCATGGCGGACCACGGTCAACGTATTGTTGTGAGACCGTGAGGCTCCATCATCACCACCTCCCGTGTCTTCCCACAGAGGCTTCATCATACTTTATATGGCTGGCTGGCAGGTCTGATACCTGCTCTATCAAATATATTCTGTTAAGGGCACTCACAATGCTAAAAACTATCATATTTTCTATAGTCTTGATCATTGTATCAAGAAACTATCTCCCACAATGCAATTTTCTATCATGATGTTACATGACTCACTTGTCACTCTCACAAATTGTCTTGGTTTACGTGAAGATCTGGTTTCTTAGTTAGACTTGATTTCTTGTGTTTTCCTCTCTCTCTTCAATAAATATAGCGCCACATCAGCAAAAAGCAATAAATAGAGGGTAATAAATGAGGATAGAAACCATGGTAAAGTCTGCATTGTGAGTGCTCTAAGGGCACTCCCAATGGTGTATTAATGGTAGTTTCTATCTCTATTAAATGGCTTGCCAACTATGCAAAATGATGATGTGGCAGCCTAATTAATGAGGAAAGAGAGCAAAAATCATAGAAATGGTTTCTTCATGAAGAAACCATGTTTACTCTTGACCCAATGCACAAGAAACCATGAATTTGCCATTGGGGAGAAACCACTAGTTTCTATGGGGTTAATGCAACTCTCCCCATTGGTGGAATTGAGAGAGAGAAAGAGAAAATAATTATTACTCGAAGAAACTACCACTGTGAAGAATGGTTTCTATAGGTGATTTCTTTTGCTATGGAAAACGTGTCAGTTTCTTCCATTGGGACTGCCCTAAGTAGTTAGTTTTCCATGTATTTGGGGTGAGACGCATTACAGTTCTTAGTTCTTCTTTACATCAGACACGACTCATAATAGTAATAATTAAAATAATAACAAATAATTTCCCACATAAAGCAATCTCCATGTAAATAGGAGACGTACAACAGAGCTACTGAATGTGAGATAATGGAGTTGGAGAACAAGGATCCAACTGAAGAACCAGTATCTCTTCCTCTAGGCTTTTTGAGATCCATCACAGATGATTTTTGCACTGACCGAGAGCTCGGAAACGGTGCGTACGGAACGGTTTACAAGGTATGACGAATTCTTTCCACTCCAGTTAATTAATCTTCAAATGTTGGCAGCAGTAATTAATAATTACTGAATGGATCAAACATCAATTCCATTAAGGGTATTCTCCCCTGCGGATCAGTTATTGCCGTAAAAAAGTTAAATGGAAAAATTCCAGCAGTTGATGACCGATCCTTCGAGAACGAGGCCTCTTGTCTTATGGATATCAAACACCGAAATGTAGTACAGCTTCTAGGTTTCTGTGCCGAATCAAGGGGGCAGTGATGCTAAAGCAACCGAACAGGAAAGTTTTAGTTGCTGAAGAACGGACAATAATACTCTGCTTCGAGTATATGTGTAATGGAAGCCTTGACAAGCATCTTTCAGGTATGTTTTGGAAACACGGGACACAATTTATCATCATCTTTTTTTTTTTTCCATTTTCTCAAGTCTACATTATTTGAATACACTTTGTAGCCACAATCAGCAGAAGACTGGAATAAATGTTGCCTGTATCCAGAAAAAGGTTATTCTATACATTGAGTTAAAACATCTTAAATATGCCCTCAAAACACTACTACAAAAGTCAACTAAGGGAGCGTCTGGCATTTATATTAGGGGACGGCTCATACTTTGCGCCGCCCCTAATGTATGCGAAAAAATCCTGGCTGTTGACAAACCGCCTCCCTATCGACGACACATTAGGGGCGGCTCGTGTACCAGCCGCCCTTACTGTTATCAGGGGCGGCTCAATCACCAGCCGCCCCTATTGTGGTCCACAATAGGGGCAGCTCTATATTGAGGCGCCTCTACAGTGGGTTGCCGAATTTTAAAATTAAAATGACCTCGGCCGGAAAAACTTCCTAAATATGAAATGTAGATCTCGAAAAGTTATGAAACTTTCTGGTTGACCACTTTTTAGTTCGAAATCATCTAATCATGCAAAAGCCGTGTTCAAATGTCTCAAATTTGAAATTCAAATTTAAGTAAACGAACTCGGACGGAAAAACTTCCTAAATATGAAATGTAGATCTCAAAAAGTTATGAAATTTTATAGTTGACCACCTTTCAGTTCGAATCCGTTTGGAGCCTCAAATAGTCAATTTACACTCGGATTTGTATAATATATGAGGACGCGGAAAGGGATATGAACACATACAAGTGTGTAGTGTAGTGGAGGGAAGTGTCGCGCGCGAGCTTGAGGTCGCGGGTTCGAATCTTGGTGGCCGCAACATTTGCAAAAAGCCTGAAAATATCACCATGTGTAGGGGATGTGGGTTGCTCGGCCGTTGGGGTCCCCCGAAAAAAAAATCTTTTGTTATTTTTTTGAATTTTGAAAATACGAAATCTGGGATTCATATTAGGGCGGCTTCACATTAGGGCGGCTGAGACAACCGCCCCTAATGTGGATGAACATTAGGGCGCTTGTTTAGGGGAATTTGGGAAAACCGCCCCTAGAGTCCATCACCGGCCGCCCCTAATGTTGCTCAATGTAGTAGTGAAAAAATCTATATATATTACCTTAATATTTATAGTAAGTACTAAGTGAGTATGATAAGATCCATCATAAAATATATCTTGATAGTATCTCTATTTGGTGTCATAAATTAGAAACTTATGTATAAATTTGGTCAAACTTAAATTGACGGATGTCTAAGTAGAATAACTCTGCTTTTGGATATTACTATTACTGTAACCACACAATTTTATTGCTATTATTGTTAATCATGGTATGATAAGATTAATTGTGTCTAGAAAAGTATTTGTACCGATGAATCTTCAGGTCTTGAGTGGAACACGAGATACAAGATAATTAAGGGAATATGCCAGGGTTTGAATTTCCTTCATGGGTGTAATATTATCCATCTAGACCTTAAACATGGAAATATATTAATGGATGACACTATGACGCCAAAAATTGCGTATTTTGGTTTGTCAAGGTTGTTGGGTGAACAAAAATCCTACACCGTGGCTGGCCCTTCAAATCGCTACTGAACATCGTAAGCTACACCCCCACAACAATATCAATTGCTTTCTTAGTAATATATTAATGGTCTCTATTATTTGCTTGCACCATCTTAAACTCTTGATCTCTACTGCAGGGGGTACATGGCTCCAGAATACATAGACAGGGGCATAATCTCAAAGAAAGCGGATATATTTAGTTTGGGTGTCATAATTATAGCAATACTCACAGGCAGCAAGGATGACTATCCGTACTATCACCAAAGCACTGAAATAGATTTCCAGCACTTCATAGAGAAAGTAATAAGATGAACTAATGGATCTTGTGCATATGTACACCATCGCTCTAGCTCACTTGTTATATATGCAATTGTGTAGGTGCTAGATAATTGGAGGAAGAGAATATTTGAAGGATCATCAAAGTATACATCACCAGAACTACATAGCCAGCTAGTAAAACAATGCATCGACATAGCTTTGGAATGTGTGCACCCTAACAAGGAGAAAAGGCCAGATGTATCGAATATAATTGAAATTCTTAATGCAGTAGAAGAAAGTTGCTATGATCAAAATGGTGAAGATTTAGCGGTAGCTCATCAGGTATGATACCTTGTATCCACGTTGAGAGTACCAGCCCCTTCTAAACTTTATTGCATTGTTAGAGTGATAAGCGAGTTTCCCAAAATTTTAGGAATATGTTTGTCACGCCTGGTTTTCCAAAGAAGACCAGACTCACCATATGTGTGCCCGTGAAGTCCACACATACAACACGTAATATATAAATATCGAAAAACAATGCTTTAAAGCGTAAATATAACTAAACAACCACTCACAAATATCGAGTAACGCGGAAAGGTTGCTAAACTTCTCGGGCTCCATTATCTTCGAGGACAGTTGATTTGGGGGCTCCGTATGCCAAGAACTAGTATCTTCATCCATTCTCCATGTGACTTTTGCCAACAGACTCGAGGTGGGGAAATTGCAAGAGTGAGTCCAGGTCGAACTCAGCAAATATAGCAAGGCAATATCTTACCCATATACCATGATCATTATAACATAATAATGAATAGCATAAAAACGATAACTATGAACAAGTTAGCAAATAGAAGTCATCATCGTTGATGCAAAGAGTTCCAAGGCCGCCCGTGTCCTTGGGCAAGGCTAGTATACCAGTTTGATAAACTCTGCGCAGAGGTGTACACTTTCACTATGAGTCGTGGTTCCCAAATGCAAGGGCGGATCAAACCCAAACATCAAGAACCACTATGAAGCCCTCAAAGGTTCTTCTAACAAGCTAGGGCGCTAATTCGTCAGACATAGGACCCACCCTTCCTATGTGGCACATAACTCGCAGCCTATACTCACATATTACGGGATAGGGGGCATACTATATCCAATTCTGCACTTGCCAACTTGCTAGAGGAATGATCTCTAAGGAACTAAAGTCAGAGCCATATAACCCTCATAGGTGTACTGTAAATCCCGGAGCCTCTAATACGGACAAATCATCACATTGCCAATTATTCATTTTTAACGTTCATTGCATAAACATTAAGTAAGCTATAAGATCATGGTTTAAAGATAACATATCCCAAAACTAAACTTGCCTCAAATAGTGCTCAGACTTGTCCATCTTTCCTTCTAGATCATCCTTGTAGAGCCTCTTCTAACGATCGCAACAATCATCACAACCATCATAGATGAACCTAGAAGCAATACACCATTCAGTACATATATAAAAGAAGACATAAAGTTTAAAACACATAGGGCTTGCAGCTATGATCGTTGAGGGCATAAACAACTAAACAAAGATATAATCTAGAAGGCATGGAAGTTCAAAGAGGTGTAATATGGAAGGTATGATAAATGATAGGAATAGAATATTCATGATTGATATGGGATAACTTGGAAGACTTATAGAGCTCATGAATGTATAGATGAATTATTGTTGATGACTATAGAGTTGTGTAGAGGACACTTGAAACATGTTTTGACAAGTTATTGCAGCAAGGTGAATGCTACATCAATGAGAAGCATGATGATGATGATTTGCACACAAGTTGAGTAGAACCAGTGGCGGACAACGACAATTATGATGACAAAGAGCATGATCATATCAGAACCAAATGGTGATACATTTTGTGGAGTTGATAAGTACTGTATGGATTGTGTTGTGGCAAAAGTACATGGTATTTTGATGATTGGTTAGCTGGGAAACACGATTGGAAAAACATGGTAGCTGCTGTTTGGACAGCAGGGATAACAGTTACTATGACCTCGATATCTCGACCATTGTTTATTGCATATACGAATCAATTTGTGGAATCATGTGCAGGTATAAAGCGAACATGTACATTCAAGGGCTTGGTGATTTGAGCATCGGATCAGCGGAGAACGGCAACGCAATGCAGAGTGGTACAACAGCCAAGGCAGCTGAGCAGTGAACACATAAATGAGGATATCTCTAGCATCTCACATTCTATGGCCACGATATTTTACAGAGGCATGTGCAAGGATGGTATACACAATGTGGTAAAAGGGTTTGATGATAGCAGCTCTAGATTACTGGGAACGCAACTGCCAACCGGCAAGAACTCTGCTGCAGGGCAGCAGGAACAGCACGCACAAGAAAACATCATAACTCTTTCGGATTAGACTCTATAGCCATGGAATTCCACAGAGGTGTGTACAAACATATGATAAATGTGTGGATCAAAGGGATTGACAAAGGGAGTCATGGATTGTGAGGAACATGCATGCCAACCAGCAACAGTGCAGCTGTGAGGCAGCAGGGACAGCGATCACAAAATGGGCGATATTTCTTTGATCTTGGATCCTATAGACGCGAGATTTCTCATAGGCGTGTGCAGATATATAATTTGTGTTCTTGCCAAAGGATTAGACCCGGAATTCAAAGGATCAACAGGGAACGCTGTTGCCCTCAACAGCAGCATGGCTGGACGCAGGGACAGCAGAGCATATTGCTTGCAAACCTCGCCAAAACTCGATTTAACTTGATTGATAATTCATGATTTACAACTGGGGACATGTATACAAGATGTATAAAGGGAAAAGGGCCTCACATCATGGTTACTAGCAGCTGGAGATGAAGGTGATGCCAGCCTACATCGACGATGGTGACACAATCCGGCCTGTTATCAACGGGGCAGCGCCAAGATGTACGGCGATCAACGGGGCTGCTACGATTCTCCTCGGAGATTATCTGTGATGTGTGAAGGAAATGAAGAGGTGCACGAGATGGGCATGGACTGAAGAATTAGATAAGAGAGGGGAAGGGACGACCTCACCATGGCTGTACAGAAATGACGGCGAAGACGAAGAGCGAGGTGTTGCTGCGGGTTCGGAGAGACGACAAGATACATCGGGATGACCTCCATGAAGTGCTGCAGCACCATGGTGTTGCCTTGGGGCATCACAACAGAGAGGGGACATGGTGAGCATGATTTTCATGAAACAACAGAGAATACCATAAGCCTTACCGCAACATGATGCGATGGATTCCGGGATTCAATGACAGGATAGACGTGCAGCGGCTACACGAATTTGTTGCAGCGAGTGCACTGGATTTTGATGGAGAGGATGGAGAGGGAAGAGGAGGGGGCGTCCATGGTGGAGGAAGGGGAAGAGATGGGGCGTCCATGGCAGTGAGGAAGAAGTGGAAGAGATGAGAAGACTGCTGTTGTATGTGTCGAGTAACAGAAGAGGAAAGGGAGAGTAGGAAATCACGGTTGTTTTCTCAACATCAAAGCTATAATGTGTGGTCGATGGAGAGATTAAGGGAGAGATAAAGAGGGGCATGCAAAGGAGACGAGACACGGAATTATGGAAGGAGAATTACCACTGCCTTGCATGGAGGAAGAGTAGGGGGCGCCATTAGAGAGGATGTCGACCTGCAGGCAGGTGTTGTTCACCTGGTGGTGCGTGAGGGAGGGAAGGAGAGGTGATGGATGCATCACTGCTGCATGTATGCATGCAGAAACATAAGAGGGAGAGGATCAAGAACGCCTGCCCTTTATTGATACACTTTAGGGAGAAGATTAAGAAGGAAAAATAAGCATTGAGGGCTGTTACTTTTTCATGAGAGAAGAGAATTATGCAAGGGAAAGAGAGAGTGTGCTGATCAAATGAAATAGAGGGAGGAGCATGTTTATTTTCTTCATGCAACTGAAGATGAGACAAGTGGAGCTAAGTGATTAGAAGGAGTATTTTGTGTTGCTTCTATTTGCTTGAGAGAAAGAGGGAGCAAGTCATGCTAGATTTTTGTAGGATGTTGGCAAAAGACTTGATTAGAGTTTTCGAGAAATTTTGATCATGTCTTGATTTAGATTTATAGTGTTAGAGAGTGGTGATGTTTTGAAAGATGATGTTGGGATCAAACACTAAACGCATCTTGAAAATATTTAAATTCATTTTCCATACATAAACACTATGCAAAGGCATGAATGCAACAAACCATTAAATTAAATTGCAAAAATTTTAGAAACTCACATTTTCCACTATCTAGAATATCAGCATCTTAACTAAAGTTTATAAATTTTAGGAAATAATAAATCATTTGTTGTTATTTAGTTTTTTTCTAAGTCGCATCCCAAGATAGAAATTTTTGGGGTGTGACAATGTTGTTCTTTTCGATAGTAATGACACGTGCTTTATTTCTTTTTTCTTAATAAAAATCACTTGATATGCTTCTAATGAAGTGCTACTAGTTGCTCCACTTTTGAAATCCCCATACACATAGTATGTCTTAGAAAAAAAAAAAAAACGGAAGAAGTATATTTTTTGTAGCCTTAATCTCTGCAAATAACCTAAGGTGCAGTTAGTCTAACTCTTTCTTGCATACTTATATCCATAGATAGGAACCGAAGAAGGGCTGCCGACATCAGGTGTGCCGCGTAAGGATGGCTTTGTGGCTCTAAATAAAATTGCATTGAAGGATCACGCACAGGCATGGATAAAAAAAGACATGATGAAGTCACCAATTACATCGCTCCAACCACAACATGAGCTAGTTTTGGGAAGTGTGGATGGTTCTCTTGCTGAACTTCGTTATCGGGGGCACGAAATGCATCATTTTGGGTGGTGCACAAGACTTTGGCTTCCTTGGAGGACAACATGCTCAAGGACTGGGCAGCCACCATCAACATTGGCCCGAGCGTGGAAGCCCTCGAGCGAGAGCTGAAGTCTGTGAAGGTGATTCTTGAGTTCACCCTCGGCAAACTAATACACAACTTGGCACTCAAAGAAATTCTGATGGTGCTTGGAGAGCTCGTGTATGATGCCGAGGACCTGCTGGATGAGATGGAATACTTTTGCATCCAGGGTGACGTGCTGGACGCCAGCCAGCAGGTTGACCACTACAACTATGATGATGATGATGATGCCAATACATTTGATAGGGACGATGCCTTACGAAGAATACAACACATTGTAGAGAAGATGCAATTCGTGCGACAAGAGGTTTCTAGTGCTATTAAACTATTAGGTTCTGACTGGAGCACTACCCCAAGCATTGCACAAAATCGCCCCATCACCATCTCTGAAAGTATAGAGCCAAAATTGTACGGGAGGGAGCTTATGGTGAAGAGCATCATAGAGGATATCACAAAACGTAAACATTCTGGTGAGGTCCTCACAATTATTCCAATTGTTGGTCTAGGGGGCATAGGAAAGACAACTCTTGCACAACATATATATCACAGAGGAGAGGTGCAAAAACATTTTGATGTCAGAGTTTGGACATGTGTCTCACTCAACTTTAATGTGAATAAGCTGATAGAAGAGATTCAAAGATATATCCCCAAAGTGGATCATGAAAGTAGTATTGGTACTGTTAGTGAGTTGATTAGGCAAAGATTGAAAAATAAGAGGTTTTTTGCTTGTATTAGATGATATATGGGACTGCAGTCATGAGGATGAATGGAAACGCCTATTGGTGCCATTCCGAGAATCGCAAGTACAGGGTAATATAATTATAGTCACAACTCGATTTCCAGCACAGGCGCAGATAATGGTTCAGAAAAATGATCATTCAATATATTTGCAAGGCCTAGATATTAAACAATTTGAGGAATTATTCCTACAAGTTATCTTTGGTGATGATGACGAATCTAAAAAGGAACACGAATTCTTGCATGAAACTGGGAATATGATAGCTAGTAGACTAAAGGGATCCCCTCTTGCAGCTTAAAAAACTGTTGGTAGATTGTTGAAAACCCAACTTGACTTGGTTCACTGGACTAGAATCTTAGAAAGTAAGGAATGGGAGCATAGTGATGGCAAGAATGACATTATGCCTGCACTAAAATTGAGCTTTGAGTATCTTCCTTCTCAGCTTCAGCAGTGTTTCTCCTATTGTTCTTTTTTTTCCTCAAGATTATGAATTTGAAAGACAAGAGCTAATTAACTTCTGGATAGGACAAGAAGTTGTGCGCTCGTCACATGGTGAAAATAAAAAAAGAGTTGAAGATATTGGGCTAAGTTGTTTTGACTGAGTTGATTAATTATGGATTTTTTTTGGAAAAAAAGGGGGAGGGGGAGAAAGATGAAAGAACCTGTTACATTATTCATGATCTCTTACATGAATTAGCACGGAAAGTTTCATCACTTGAGTGCATTAGCATAGACAGTTGTCAATCTCAAGTGAGCTCCTTACACGCCCTACCATCAATCTGCCACTTGTGTATCAACATAGATGATACCAGTGCCAAGGATAGATTGACTCTCAAAAATTGCATTGCAGAATTCAATACATTAGGTACAAGGGTAAATTTTGAAAAACTACGTACTTTAATGATATTTGGGGAACATCATGGTTTGTTTGTGAAGGCTTTTGGTGATTTATTTAGGGAAGCAAAGGCTCTTCGTGTTGTCTTTCTATCAGGAGCATCCTATGATGTGAAAGATTTGTTGAACAATTTTTCTTGTCTTATCCATCTTCGCTACCTTCGGATTCATAGTTCTTACAGATACGATGCAAGATTTGCTAGCCAGATTTCCAGATTTTATCACATGATGGTCATTGATGCAAAATATTCTGATAGCTTTCGGGATCCGCTACCAGGAGATGTCACCAACCTTGTAAAATTGGGTCATCTTCTTGTTCAAGGTGATTCAATACTCTGCATGGGACTGGCACATTGTGACATCGCTAAGGTTGGTAAACTAAAATCATTACAAGAGTTGAGAAGATTTGAGGTCAAGCAAGATGTTCAAGGTTTTGAATTAGGGCAGATAGGACATTTGAAAGAGCTTTGTGGATCACTGTACATTAATAGACTTGAAAATGTTCATCTACCAGAAGAAGCAGATGAAGCAAAATTGTTGCTAAAAAACCGCCTACATGAGTTGATACTATGTTGGAATAATAAATGGTCTACCAATGATACTGCACTCGAAGAACATGTTCTTGAAAGACTTGAGCCAAACCGAAATCTTCAAAAGTTATCTATTGTAAGGCACAGAGGAGGCACTTGCCCTTCATGGCTGGGTATGAACCTCTCACTTAGTAGTCTGAAATCTCTTTGTCTAGATGATGTAGCTTGGAAAACATTTCCACCTATAGGAGATTTGCGGTTAGTAAATGTGCCTTGTGATGAAATCCCAATCAATATCCCCTGAGAGGAGGTTTGGAAATTTGAGAAGGCTGAAACTTGTAAAATTGTCGGGGTTGAAAACATGGGCTATACATGCCCCCGTCGCTTGTTTCCTTATTTGGAAGTTCTTATCATTAAGGATTGCTCTCAACTTATGGAATTGTCATTTTCGCATTCTGCCGGTTGTTGTCAACAAGGGAAGGAGGTACATGTAAAATTATTTCCTAGACTGAAGAAGCTGAAGATTAGAAATTGTCTACAGCTATCGTCATTTCCTCCCGTTCCTTGGACTGAAGCTCAGGTTTCACCTGATATACAAGAAACTTCATCTCTTGGTAAATTGGTTTGTGAAGAAGACTATGATTCTGAATATGATTTGAAAATTGAAGGAAAGAAGGATACAAATGATGGCACGCCTTGGAATGTGCTGGCTTTTCATAACCGACCGATCGAAGAAGCCGAAATCATGCGCAGTGCCAACCCCCGCCATTGTGCTATTTACAAATGCTGTCATCCCTAAGGGCCCTAGACATGTCTTGTTTGAGTAATGCCTTTCCATTTGTTGAAGCCGACAACCATTTCAAATACGAAGTTTCTAGTTGAATCAATGACCATTCGCGAGTGGAATGCTAGTGGGATGAAGTTAACACAGCTATTCACCGCTTCCCCGGCTCACGGATCCGCAGCTGTTCCAATGTAAGAAGGTAACAGTGGCTGGTCTGTGAATGTGAAGTGGCAGCAGAAAATGTAAAACACCTGGACCATCATCTTCAGCCTAACATTAACAAAGTGAAGCAGCAGCAGGGTGCAAGTGCAACAGCAGAGCATGACGTAATATTCACATCGGAAGAAGCGAACGTGACTGTTGCTTTTGCCGTCCCAACTGCAGAAGCTGGAGATCCACGCTTGCCCAGAGCTGAGCCTCCTCGGCTCCAATCCACATAGGGACAGCAACCAAGATGGACGAGCTGGTCAAGGAGGAGGGATCCGAGGTCTAACCTCCCTCCGATGGCTGAAAATCTCCAGATTGCCCCAAGCTCCTGTCCTCCTACTCATCTTCGTCCTCTTCTTCTTTCCCCTTCCCCAACTCCCTGGAATACCTAATTATTGGTGATGCAGTGGGCAAGGGTGCACAACTGCCTCTATCAAACCTCACCGCTCTCACAAGGTTAGTCATAGACGGATGTGGGGACTTAAGAGGCGAGGGATTGTGGTCTCTCCTCGCCCAAGGCCATCTCACCAAATTATATGTCACCAAGAACGCCCAATTTCTTTGTTGATTCCGATCCCTCACCAGTGCATGATCAGGAAATTCCATCCTATTCCTCCAAACCGCAGCGCCAAAATACGAGATGTGGCTGGATTCACTACGCATCCATTCGTCGTAACCTGCTGTTTTCCTCGCTCACCGAATTGGACATTTCG
Organism: Hyparrhenia diplandra; assembly: GCA_015847255.1. Classification (NCBI taxonomy): domain Eukaryota; kingdom Viridiplantae; phylum Streptophyta; class Magnoliopsida; order Poales; family Poaceae; genus Hyparrhenia; species Hyparrhenia diplandra. The sequence continues at coordinate 2,226,432 of JADLZK010011669.1, forward strand.
AAGGATAATAAGGTGAAGCGCTTCACAGAGGAGCAAGAGGCCCTTCTATTTGTCGACTCCCTCGAGGATATCGAATTTCATGACTGCCCTTACCTTCGGTTCCTCCCTAAACGGCTGAGGGGCTTCCTAACCTCAAGAGGTTAGCCATCCGGGCGCTGCAGATCAATAAAGATATTGGGCACGGATGGCCTCACAAGTTCACTGCAAGAGTTGGTTCTCATAAATTGCCCAAAAATCCAGTCACTGCCAAAGGATTGCCTCCCAGATTCACTGCAAGAATTACATATCCAAAGATGCCCAGCCATCCGGTCCCTGCCCAAGGTGGATGACCTTCCAAGTTCACTGCAAAAATTAGATGTCAATGTTCAAGGAAACGAGGAGCTAAGGAAGCAGTGCCGCAAGTTGGAAAAACATCATCCCAATAGTCATAGCCCGACAAACCCAAGGTAAGAAAGAGGTGGAACTTCCCACCCACCAATTTCTCTTGCTTCTCCCAAACCCCATAAACCTTAGTCATTCTTGTTTTGTTTATTTGTACAGAATTGATGTTTTCTTCTGGGTAACCCGCTTGTTTCCATTTGCTCTGCAGGGCATTTCTTCATATTGTGCATTATTCTATCCTCTGGATTCTCTCTTTCTATTCACAATTTTGAATTACAATAACGTACGAATCTCTGTACATGCCTTCACCCTTTACATGAAACTGGTAAGTTCCTTTGAAACCACCTCTGTAGTAGTGTAGTCTCATACTGTCATACATCAATTTACATGTTCAGAATGCTGCTTATTTGCTTACTTGATACTTGAATGCTTCATCCAGTTACTTATGCACTTTTTAATGCCTTGTATTTCGTGTGTAAGGATAACCTAAATATGTTTTCCATCAGGTGAATTTGTTCAATGTACTCCTGCCTTGATCTTCTATATCTCAGAAGATTTATTGAAATGCTGTATGGTTTTTTTCCCTAATCAATGCTCTGCACTCTTACCAAAGCCAGTTCAGCAATAAATGGTTTCAGTCTTTCCATGTCTCTTGGATGTGAGAAAGAATGATTGGTTCTACTTCTAATCTTCTAGAGAAGGTAATAACCACATTTCAAAAAGTATGCTCTGTTTGTGTTGAACATAATTGTATATACCCATTCCCCTGCAATCAAGTAATGCGTAATAGGCAATAGCGCAACCCACGTTGTTTCCATCTACTGTGCAGGGCACTTCTTCAGATTGTCCATTGTTCTATCCTTCTCGGTTCTCTCTTTATATACTCACAATTCTGAATTCTAAAGGATCACCTCTGCAGGTGCCTTCCACCCTATACATCAACTGGTAAGTGCCTGTAAAATCACCAATATAGTTTCATACAAATATTTACATACCCTGAATGTTTGCTTACTTGCTGATTTGATGCTTGTTCGATTATTTATGCACTTTTCCCTTATTAATGCCTTCTATTCATTGTGTAACAATAACCCTCTATATGTTTTCGATCAGGTGAATATGTTTAATATACTCCTGCCTTGTTGTTCTCAATCTCAAAAAGATTTACTGAAATATGGATGCTGTGTGTATGTTTTTTTCTAGTCAACGGTTTGCACTCTTAGGATATAAGGAAAAAAAATGATTGGCTCGACTTCTAGAAAAGGTAACCAACCACATTTTAAAAAGTATCCTATGTTTATGTTTTTTTTTTTTGTGAGAATATCCTATGTTTATGTTGAACATGATTATATATACTTATTTATATTTTATTTAAAAATGTGTTCTGTATGACTCTTCAGTTTTTACACGTTTCTCAAGATATCCTCAACTTTCTTCTTTCACTGTAAGTCATTAAAATTTGTAGGCAGAGATTTGTTTTGATTCTCAAGTGATCTAGCACATGAATGCTCTCGGCTTGTAAAACCTGCTTCAACTATTTCTAAGTTGCTTTGAGGTGCTGCTGCAGAAGGAAAAAATAAGTGCTACTTTGCTTTGGACTCCGAACTCTGACTCTTACTATTACTTCTTTGCTCTAATCTCTATTAATCCTAGACTCTGTTATTCTCATTTGTTTTCTGAACATAGGACCAATCTGTTGCTCCAACGTGGTGATTTCCGTTTTTTTAGTTGTACTTGTCAAATCGCTTACTGGATTGACTGTAATGGGCCTTATGTATATGTGTGTTCACTACTTGCAGGCATTCATTTTTTTTTTTTTTTGGAAACAATGACAGGTATTCCAATTTCTGTTACAGGAAGTTACAGTGAAAAGAATCTTTTATTGCTGAATGTACAAATAGCAGATGCAATCTTGAAACCATAATTTTTCTCAAATGTCAAAACAAAAATTGGGCACTTGTGATTTCGTCCATGCAAAAATGGCATAATACTGTTTTATTATGAAAGTATATTCTTAAAAAAGATGTCTGATAGAATTCGAAATGGTTTTCCTGGATAGGTGCTGTTGCTCTGCTGTTGTCAGGCCTGGGTTGGTGGAGGATCCTTTGATCTGGTGTTGCTCATAACCGTGGTGGTCGGCAGAGGAAAAGATGGATGCAAACCGTGGTCGCCTGTGACATGTTAAGGTGTTGCTATTTGCTAATGACCACTGCAGTGATCGAAATCAGTTGTTTATGCTATCATGCAGCATTGGGTTTAAGGCAAAAAGCAAATCAGATAAATCTACAATCCCTTTTTAATGCATTTCTGGCAATTTGATTTCTTCCAGAGCTATGGAGCTTGGAACCTTCTAGTGCTAGACGTGTTCAATTCAATAACTTGTCAACTGAAATGAGGCGTCGTTTGTGTTCTCAGATGCATCTGGTTGACTCAACTGAAAGCAGGCCGGATTTGCTTCCAGATTCGTATGCAACAATGCTGATTGCCAAACAGGAGTGGTAATGCCAGTAGCCAAAGATTTGAAACCCAAATTACTTCCTTGGGTTTCTGTGGCATAAGGTGTAGTTACTTTGGCGTGGAACAATTCATGCACATCCAGTCATCATCAATCACTGAATCATCATCCGTACGTCACACAGCTCTGAGCTCTCTGAAAGTGAATGGCACGAGCTTTGTCTCTGTCCCTCCCTGCAGACGTAAGTCTTATTTCCCTCTTGTATTGTGCCTAGCTCAACATGTTTGCTATATTTCTTTTTGATTAATGCGTGCCAAGTGAAGCAGAACTGCAACGATATATGAATATGGCTGCATGCTTTATCCGAAGCGGTACATCAGCTTCGTGTGAAGAAGCTCCTTGTGTCATCGACCCTGTCGATGGCTGGATGCGGGATCTGATGGACCGAGAAGCGAGCAGGGGACTCTGCCGGTCTCTGCTACGTCCTCTACATTCATTCAGTTTTCAGTGGTCGACACTGAGCACCTTCATCTGCAGGGGCACGGGTGGTGAGCCCCAGTGCAGGCACCTCCATCAACTGGTAAGTGCTTCTAAAATCACCTCTATAGTCGCATACAACTATTTATTTACATGTTCATAACAATAACCTCCATATGTTTTCCATGTGGTGAATATCTTCAGCGTACTCCTGCCATGTCAGTCTGAATCTCGGAAGATTTACTGAAGCTTGGTGTAGAGTTCCATGCATCGTTGATCCTGTCCCTGCGGATGCGGACGAGCAGAGGTCTTCTCATCCGGCCTCTCTACCACGTCCCCTGCATCAAGCGGCCGACGCTATGGCGCCTCCATCTGCCGGCCAGATCCTCAGTGCAGGGGCCCCTTAGAGCTTGGGTCGGGCGGTTGGGCTCTCAGAGTTGTCGCTTAAGGGATGGAGTTGGCATTCTCGTCCATCACTCATCAAGTCATCAGTGCCCGTGGAGGAAATTGCCCTTATATTTTTCATCCAGGTTCAGGAGGAGGAAACCACCAATATAGTGTGTTTCCATTCAGTTTTATATGTTGGGCCTGCGCCTCAACTGTTAACTTAATGGGTCACATTGCATTGAAATCTACCAAACGACGCTCTGGAGAGCTTCACTATTCCAAGCCACAAACTACCATACTTGTGTCATTAAGGTTCTCGCCCTTATCTAATCATTAAGGCCACACAAGCCAACTAGTGACAGGCTAACCCGAGGGATGATTATCATCTTTCTTCCTTAATACGTCGCGGAAGCAAAATCAGGATGACCGAAACAAGATACAAGCCCCACTAGCTGAAAACACCAAGGAAAAACTAATACTGAAGTGTACTAAACATACTAAACACAAGCTGCAACCAAGAGGGACCAAATGCAGTAGCACTGGCTTACCAACTAGGTACAGAGCAAGTACTCTGAACGACGTTCAGGCAGACATACTGCTAAGCAGATGCAAAAAACCAAACTGAGGTGAACTAAGTACTACGCGCTGGAATTAAAAGGAACATGCAGCACTATTTGCAAGGAAAAATATAATAACACAAGTTTAATTGGACCTATACTGACAAATGATAGGAATGCAGAGAAGCTTTTGAATGACTGAAGCAAAATAGAGTGCAGCTGATTCAGACAAGCTTTCAACAATATTTTTAATGGAGAGGCTGACCTTAGCTCTGAAAATCAAGATTTTCCTTCGGTATAGTATCTGTAATTTAGTAAAGGATTGGTCTGGTGGTATGAAATGTTCTTTGTGACAGTAACGAAATAGTAAAACACCTCTTTTTGTACTGCCAACATACTAATAATACTATTGTTCATATAAAGCTACACTGGGTTAATCCCACCTAGATCTATAATCCATATGCTTAGCTATTAACTAACGGACTAGAGCACAAAGAATGCAGCTTAATCTTAACCTAAAGAAAAAAGAATGCAGATTAATCTTTTTGTGGAGCTGCAGCCATTACTTATGCAATTTGTGCACGTGAAATTATTTTGTTTTGGAGAAAACTTGTGTTAACTCCTTTATGCAAGCTATCCTGAGGAACATATTAGCTATGTTTGTAGCCGTCGTTGCAATGTGTACAAGCAGGGAGACCATCCATTCGACAAGCAGAGATTTGGACATTATTGCTTTGGACATTTTCACAAAATGAATCAATAATCAACAATAGACTTTTCTTTTGAAAAGTTTCCCTTTTCGTTTATGCCCCCCCTTCTTTTTGTCTTGTTTTGTCAGCTCCAATAAGCTCAAAACTATGCAAGAAATCAACTGCATGAGCCCCCTCGTCACGGGCGGGGAGGCTCAAGGGCAGCGCTGTCCCCTAAGAAGACGGAGGCAGCACGATCGACCGCGGCCCTAGCTGGTGAGCGGCATTCCCTTCGGGCCGCTGGAGGGTCGTGCCTCGCACGATGGCACTTCGGCCGGGCGCGAAGCATGGCAGGGCGGTCGGCCGCTGAAGCCGTGTCGGAGCGGCTCCCCATCCACCGCGGCTCGGGCCGACACGCCAAGCGACCGCTCCCGACGCCGCAGTGGTAGCGAGTGCTCCCCTAGCACCCTTCGCAGCGGTGCGGCAGCTGCGTCGCTGCAGCCCCATGGGGTAGCGGCCGGGGGCAAAGCGGGCCACAGCAGTTCTCGGCACACACCGATGGTCGTTGCTTCAAGTGCAGCGGTGGGGCATCGCGTTGCCACCTGCAACTTGCCTTGGCGATGCCTCCACTACCACAACCTTGCCCACGTTGCGTGGGATTGCAAACGCCCGAGGTGTGTCGATGATGTGGCAAGGCGGGACATTCGACAATAGTGTGGCAAAGGGTGCAGGGGCCTAGGGCGGTGGTACTGCGGCTGCGGTTCCTAGAGGCATGGTCGACCCGATGGTCCCCCTCCGTCGTGCCCGCGGTCTCCACTCAGGCCAGCGCAAACGCCGCAGGCGAAAGAGGAAGCAGGGGGTGATCAGTGCCAGCCAGGGTTCCATGGTGGCGGCCGTGGTCTACTCGCCCTGGGATTGGAGCATCGACCGCGCCCACGACTGAGGGCTCAAGCCTTGGATCACCGCCTCTCCGGCAGCCGATGGCCACACGGAGGGGACGTGGCCGGACCATCATCTTCGGAAGGTCCGCTGCCATCCATTTGGCGATGAGCCCCCGGCCATGCTAGGAGGGGCGTCCCCAGAGCCGATGACGTCGGTGGCCAGCGCAGATTCGCAGCCTTCAGCCTCCTAGGCAGCGATACCTGAGGGCCCACTGCCGGCACTCGAGGCATTCTTGGAAGGGGCTACTGAACCTTCCTCGGCGCACACATGTGAGACTAGAGATGCACTAGTGCGGGGGCGGCCGGGACTGCACCGGTGGAGGTGTCGGCTGTCCCGAGGCCCCGGCCCAAGGACCAGCAAAAACCCCGTCATGGCCTCAATCGTCGGGCCGGGCGGAGAGCACCGCGACGAGGCCGCGACTTCGAAATTGGTGGGCATTGACTCGAAGGCATGCCGGCTCCGCAAGTGGCCGGCCATGCGGCCGCCGGGCGCCGGGGCTGCCGAGCGAGGCCGAGGTCACGCCACTTGGTGTGAATGACCCACAGCTAGTGATTGATATCCCCGTGTTGGCCGGGGAGCACGGTGTGTGCCGGATGACGACGACGGATGTTACTTGCCGCCACCGACTTCCCGTGCCTCGCATACAAGACCGTTGATTTGGCCAACCCGAGCCGGTAACGCAGGGCGCCGCGCGGGATTCACTTCCACCCGCCAGCCGTGTCGGGATGGACCTGGGACGCCGCGGCGATGACGATGATGTCGCAGTGCTCAACGGGCGCATCGAGGGGTTTGCCCAACAAGTACTCAAGAAGGCTAGCCGCACCCGCCGCAGACGCCCGCAACACCCTTTGTTGCGGACCAAGGTCTTCGACCACTCGTCCGGTTTTCCCCTCAGGAGCGCAAGGAAGTCCTCGTCATTTAACGGCTTCGATGGCTTGAGTTGAAAACGATGGTGGAGGCCAAGCAGGAGTACGAGGCCATGTTCGGCGATGACCCCGTTGACTCGGACGCCCTGGCAGGAGGCCAAGCAGCCGTGTTTAAGTTTGGAAGTGGCGCTTAATGTAATATTCTAACACCCAAGAACGCACGAAAGCGCCGAAAAAAAAAACTCTTCTCTTAATGACAAAGATGTGCAAGTCTTTTGTGTATTCGAGGAAAAAAAAACTCTTTTTTTCTTCTAAAAAAGGTTGGGCCAAAGACAAAGTGGGCGTGTAACCACTAACTATTCTGCCGGCTACTAGACGCACTAGTTAAAACGCCAAAGATTAAATTATTTAACAGCTAAGATAATTATATGATCCACTAGCCGATGGATACAAAAGGATGAGTCACTGACAGCTCCATGCATGCTTTAGTTTCATAAATAAATATGAGCAGAACCGTGTAGAAAGCGTGCGGAAGCAACTGGAGCTAGCGCCAAACAAAGGAGACAACTAAAAAGCATGAATACTGAACCACCACCAGATTGCCATGGGATATTCAGTGACGTGATTAATCGCAGCCAACGTCACGGCACAACTAATAATGAAGCAATATACAACCTGCATTGGACGAAATGCTAGTGCTAGACTGCTATCTCCACGGCCCACGGCAGTTGACTCGACCAAGCACTGCTCTACTCTGTATGCGCTGCTCAGCTCAGCTCGTCCACGAAGACCTTTCGCCTCCACGGAATCTCGGACGTCTCATCGGTCGATCGTCTGCCGCGGTACCCTCTCGATCGTCTTGAGGCTCCTCTACTATGTATCTTGCTTGCAGGCAGTACACGTAATGACGTAACCAACATGGGATCTCATAACAACCTCGGTCTCGGTGATCATCAAATCCTGCTCTCGTTCTCCTTCTTGCTTCTTTGTGGGTAAGCTTACATGTAGATGGTGGTTTCCTCCTCTCCCTGCACGCAGCAGAAAACATATATCTTCTAGTGGTACTGAAACATGCAGCTTCATAGTTCAGATTCGTCCCCATTAAATTTGTTGGCTCGCCGGCCTACATATATCTTTTTGATGAGTATTTCGTTTTAAATCGGTATTCTTTCCATCTTCTTTGTTTGCAGGCTTTTCATCACAATTCACAATCGTCCGTCGGTCAAAGTATTGCTGTGAGACCGTGAGGCTCCATCATCGCCACCTCCCGTGTCTTCCCAGAGAGGCTTCATCATCCGCCGGCTGGCTGGCAGGTATGATGAGTTCACCCTGGTCTGATACAAGCTCTAACAAATATACTCTGTTTACTAGTTAGTTTTCCATGTATTTGTGTTGTGAGTCACATTACAGTTCTTAGTTATGTTGTACATCAGATAAAGTATTTGACATGTTAGACCAACTCATAACAGTAATAATAATCTATGTTTGACACAAGTAAATAAACAATTTCCCACGTAAAGCAAGCTCCATGTAAATAGGAGACAGCCAACAGAGCTACTGAATGTTGGATAATGGACTTGGTGAACAAGGATCCAACTGCAGAACCAGTATCTCTGCCTCTAGGCTTTTTGAGATCCATCACAGATGATTTTTGCCATGAGCGAGAGCTCGGAAGGGGTGCGTACGGAGTGGTTTACAAGGTATGATGAATTCTTTTCAATCCAGATTGTTAATCTTCAAATGTTGGCAGCGGTAATTAATTAACGGATCAAGCATCATTTCTGTGTAGGGCATTCTCCCCTGCGGTTCAGCTATTGCCGTCAAAAAGTTTCATGAAACAATTCTGGCTAGTGATAATAACCGATCCTTTGAGGATGAGGTGTCTTTTCTTATGGATATCGACCACCAGAATGTAGTACAGCTTCTAGGTTTTTGTGCCGAATCAAGGGGGGCAATGATGATGAAGCAACTGAACGGGAAAGTTATTGTTGTTGAACAACTGACAAGAATGCTCTGCTTTGAGTATATGTCTAAAGGAGGCCTTGATAAGCATCTTTCAGGTACGTTTCGGAAACACAGGACACAATTTATCAGCTCCTTTTCAAAAAAATTTTCTCAAGTTTACATTGTTAGAACACACCTTGTAGCCACTATCAGCAGAACACTGAAATATGTTGCCTACATCCAGAAAGGGTTATTCCTGTTTGAGTTAAAACATCTTAAATTTGAACATCTATATACAAGAAAATTTTAAATATATATTACCTCAATATTTATAATAAGTACCAAAAAGTTTGATAAGATCCATCGTGAAATATATCTTGGTAGTAATTCTATTTGGTGTTATGAATATGTGTCTTCTTTATAAATTTGGTCAAACTTAAATTGACTCTCTAACTAGAATAATGTTGCTTTTGGATGAGCTATTAACTAGATATTACTATTACTGTACTCAACCACACAAAATTTGTTTATTTGCTCTTATTACTAAGCATGGTATGACAAGATTAATTACGTCTAGAAAAAGTATTTCTACAGATGAATCTTCAGGTCTTGAGTGGAACACGAGGTACAAGATAATTAAGGGAATATGCCATGGTTTGAATTTCCTTCATGGGTGTAATATTATTCATCTGGACCTTAAACCTGAAAAATATATTAATGGATGCTACTATGACTCCAAAAATTGCGGATTTTGGTTTGTCAAGGTTGTTGGGTGAACAAAACTCTTACACCGTTGCTAGCACGTCAAATCGCCCCGAACCATGTACGCTTACACCCCACAAAAAAACAAATACCATTTGTTTTCTTAGTAATATATTAATGGTCTCCATTATATGTTTGCATCATCTCCTTAGACTCTTGATGTCTACTGCAGGGGGATACATGGCACGAGAATACATAGACAGGGGCATAATCTCAAAGAAAGCGGATATATTCAGTTTGGGTGTCATAATTATAGAGATACTCACTGGCAGGAAGGACGACTATCCGGACTATGGCCAGAGCAACGAAGTTTTCCAACACTTCACAGAGAAAGTAATACGATGAACTAATGGATCTTTTACATGTTTACTATCGCTCTAGCTCACTTATTATATATGCAATTGTGTAGGTGCTCAGTAAATGGAGGAACAGAATATTCGAAGGATCATCAAGTATACATCACCAGAACTACATACTCAGCTAGTAAAACAATGCATTGACATAGCTTTGGGATGTGTGCACCCTGACAAGGAGAAAAGGCCAGATGTATCAAATATAATTAAAATTCTTAATGCAATGGAAGAAAGTTGTTATGATCAAAATGGCGAAGATTTACTAGTAGATCACCAGGTATGATACCTCATAACCACGTTGGGTGCGTTGTGCGTGGTCCTATCTAAACTTTATTGCATTATTTGAATGATAAGCGAGTCTCCCAAAGTTTTAGCTTATGCTATTTTTTGGGTAGTCATGACACATGTGATTTAGTTCTTTTTTTTTTTCTTAATGAAAATCACTTGATATGCTTTTAATGAATCATATGTTTCTTTAGTGAAAAAAGACGGATAATGTCTGGGAAATATCCATAAATAGCATTTCCTTTTAATTATTTTGTTAGTGGGATGCAAACTGGCAGCTCAAATTTCTTGACAAACCAATTAACTTTAAAGGTTACATCTTAAAAAAAAAATAGGTAGCTTAATACCACGAGGCTAGCTTTTGTTCGATAAAGAGACTTCGCTCTTATCAGTTCCCACTAGACTTCTAGAGTTGACTTTAAATACAATAAGCATGAAAATGGCAAATTATTGTCCAAAGGGCCTCACTGCCATGTCCCACTAGAATTCTTATAGAAGAGAAAGAGAGGCTTGAAATTAATGGTAGGCCTCACTGCCATGTCAGCAAAACCACCAAAAAATCATTTTTAAGTTGTTAAGGTGGTATTTTGTCTAGCATTGAAGAAGTTAAGTTTTTTTTTTTTTCAAATTTAGCCACTACAGAGGTTTGAATCGGACTTTAATATAAAAATATGCATTCATGCACAATATATTGTTGTTAATTGCTCGACCTTTGAAATCCCCATACATATAATGTGACTTGAAATGGAGGAAGTGTATTTCTGTAGCCTTTAATCTCTGAGAACAAGCTAAGGTGTAGTTAGAGTCTAACTATTTCTTGCATACCTATGTTCATAGATGGGAACCCAAGAAGGGCTGCCGACGTCAAGTGTGCTGCATGAGGATGGCTTGGTGGTTCTAAATAAAATTGCATTGAAGGATCATGCACAAGCATGGATCACGAAAGGCATGATGAAATCCACGGTTGCACTGCCCCAACCACAACACGAGCCAGTTTTCGAAAGTGGGGATGGTTTGCTTGATGCACTTCGCTATCGCCAGCACGGAATGCATCATTTTGGATGGTGCACAAGGCTTTGGCTTCCTTGGAGGACAACATGCTCAAGGACTGGGCAGTTACCATCAACCTTGGCCCGAGCGTGGAGGCCCTTGAGCGTGAGTGAAGTCCGTGATGCTGATTCTTGAGCTCACCCCGGTAAGGTAATACATAACTTGGCACTCGAGGGCATGCCGATGGAGCTTCGGAGAGCTTGTGTATGATGCTGAGGAGGTGCTAGATGAGATGGAATACTTTCGCATCCAGGGTGACCCACTTGGATGCCGGCCAAGATGCCAAAGGTTGTGCCCACAACCTCGACCTTAATGTGTTGCCATCTGTTCAAGATGAACCACCAAATTGGAGATTTGATAGAACTATGCCTCCCGAAGAATAGAACATACTATAAAGCGTATGCAGCTCGTGCGACAAGAGGTTTCTAGTAGTATTACACTATTAGGTTCTCGACCGAGCACTACCCCAAACATTGCACAAAGTCGGCCCATCACCATCTCTGAAAGTATAGAGCCAAAACTGTATGGGAGGGAGTCTATGATAAAGAGAATCACAGATGATATCACAAAGGGTAAACACTCTAGTGAGGTCCTCACGCTTATTCCTATTGTTGGTCCAGGGGGCATAGGAAAGACTACTCTTGCACAACATATATATCACATTGGAGAAGTGCAAGAACATTTTGATGTCGAGCTTGGATATGTGTCTCACTCAACTTTAATGTGAATGAGCTGATCAAAGAGATTCAAAGATATATCCCTAAAATTCATGGTGAAAGTACTAATGGTACTACCGCTGAGTTGATTGGGCAAAGATTGAAAAATAAGAGGCTTTTGCTTGTATTAGATGATATATGGGACTGCAATGATGAGGATGAATGGAAACGACTCACCGGTGCCATTCAAAAAATCACAAGTCTGAGTGGTAATATAATTATGGTAACAACTCGTTTTCCAAAGATGTGCACATATAATGGATCGGAAAAATGATCATTCGATATATTTGCGAGGTATAGAAAATGAAGAATTCAAGGAATTATTCCTAGATATTGTCTTTGGACATGATGATCAATCTAGAAAGGACCATGAATTCTTACTTGAAACCGGGTTTAAGATAGTTGACAAACTAAAGGGCTCCCCTCTTGTAGCAAAACTGCCGGAAGATTGTTGAAAACCAGACTTGACTTGGTTCACTTTGGAATGGAATCTTAGAAAGTAAGGAATGGGAACATAGTAGCGAAAGAATGACATTATGCTTGCACCGAAGTTGAGCTTCGATTTCCTACCTTCTCGCCTTCAGCGGGTGTTTCTCTTATTTTGCTTCGTTTCCTCAAGATTACAAATTCAAGAAAGAAGAGCTAATTAACTTCGGGTAGGACTTGAAGTTTTGCATTCATCAAATGCTAAAAATAAAAGAGTTGAAGATATTGGACAAAATCATTTAACTGAGTTGATTAATTATGGATTTTTGGAAAAGAAAGAGGAAAAAGATGGAAAAACTTATTATACTATTCATGATCTCTTGCATGAATTACTTTAAAAAAGTTTCATCACTTGAATGCCTTAGAATAGACAATTCTCAATCTCAAGTGAGCTCCTTAGAAGTCCTACCATCAATCCGCCACTTGTCTATCAACGTGGATGATACTAGTGCCAAGGATAGATTCAACAACAACATAGCCTTTAGTGCCAAGGATAGATTGACTATCAAAAATTCCCGTTAAGAGTATCCGTACAATGGGTACAAGATTAAAAGTTGAAAAACTGCAGACTTTGATGATATTTGGGAAGCACCATGGTTGCTTTGTGAAAGCTTTTGGTGATTTGTTTAGGAAGCAAAGGGCCTTCGTGTTATTTTCCTATCAAATGCATCCTATGATGTGGAATATCCGTTTCTACAACTTTTACAGTCTTCTCTTCTCCATCTTCGCTACCTTCATATTGAAAGTTCTCTTCGATACCCATTAAGATTTCTCAAAGAACATTTCTAGATTCTATCATATGATGGTCCTAGATGCAACAAATTGTGACAATATGATAGAATTACCAAGGATATGAGCAATCTTGTAAAATTACGCCATTTTATTTTTGGAGATGATGCAATACACTCCAAAGATCATTAAGGTTGGGAAATTAAAATCACTACAAGAGTTAAGAAGATTTGTAGTCAAACGAGAAGCTCAAGGTTTTGAGTTAAAGGAGATAGGGCATTTGATAGACCTTTCTGGATCATTAAGCATTCATAATCTTCAGAATGTTCAGGTGAAGGAAGAAGCGGATGAAGCAAAATTGTTGTCAAAAGGCCGTCTACATGAGTTGATATTAAATTGGGATAATGACCGATCTACCATTGACCCCACACTAGAAGAATATGTTCTTGAAAGGCTTATGCCAAGTAGCAATCTTCTAAAGTTATCTCGTTGAAGGACACAGAGGAGCCGCTTGCCCTTCATGGCTTGGTACAAACCTGTCCATGAAAAGTTTGGAATCTCTTTGTTTAGATGGTGTAGCTTGGGCAACATTTCCACCAATAGGAGACTTACTGCTAGTTAACGTGCCTCGTGAGGAACTTTCTGGAAACATCCCTAAACAAAGGTTTAGAAACTTAAGAAGGGTAGACCTTCGAAACCTTACCATGGTAGAGAAATGGGTTGTGCATGCCCCTTGTCAGCTTGTTTCCTTTTTGGAAGTGCTTATCATTCACGATTGCCCTCGCTTCGGAGTTATCGCTTTCACCATTTTTCTTGCTGTCAACAAGCCAAAGAGGTAAATGCAATTTTATTTCCGAGACTCAAGGATCTCGATATTAGAAGGTGTCCACAGCTATCATCATTTCCTCCGATTCCTTGGAATAAAGCTCCTTGCTCCGTTTATATATGTGGAATTGAGAGGTCATGTTCTTATTCATTGGATTGTAGTAAAACAATCAGATCTGAGTATGGTATGAGCATTAGTGAACGGAACTCTACAACTAATGGATGGGATTTGCTGAATTTTCATAATCCGACCGAATCAAGGAGTTGAGGATGGGTGAACCCCGCCATTGTGTTACTTACAAATGCTATCATCCCTAAGGTTCCTAAAAAAATATCTTGTTCGAGTAATGTCTTTCCATTTATCAAGCTCGCAGCCATATCAAGTACCGGTTCAGTTGAAGAGTTGTCTATCCGGCGCTGGAATGCTAGTGGGAAGGAGTTAACACGCCTACTCACCTACTTCCTCAAGCTCTCAGATCTTGATCTGTGTGATTGTAAGAAGAAGGTAATGTGGCTGGGTGTGAATGTGAGGGGGCAACGAGCAACGAAAACACCCAGGCTATCATCATCATCTTCACTAATAAAGTGAGCCAGCAGCAGGACCCAAGAGCAGAGGGATCTAAACAATCACATCGTAAGCAGAATGTGGCATGTTGTTTTTGCCTCCCTCGCTCCAGAGTTTGAGATCCATGTGAGCCCAGAGCTGAGACTCTGCTCCAAATCACATGACCATAGCAATGAAGATGGACGAACTGGGGGAGGGAAAGGAGGAGGAGGGCTCCAAGCTCTAACCTCCCTACGACGGTTGACAATCCGACATTGCCCCAAGCTTTTGTCCAACTACTGCCTTCATCCTTCTCTTCTTGTTTCCCCTTCCCCAACTACCTGGAACACCTTCGTATTATTGGAGCTATGGGAATGGATACACTGGTGCCTCTATCAAACCTCACCTCTCTCACAAGTTTATCCATATGTGACTGTGGAGATTTAAGAGGCGAGGGATTGTTGCCTCTCCTCGCCCAAGGCCATCTCACCAAATTATGTGTCACGGGAACGTCCAATTTCTTTGTTGATTTCGATCCCTCAAATGTGCATGAACAGGAGATTCCATCCCGCATTTCCTCCAAACTGCAGGATCTCACCATAGAAGATGTGGCTGGATTCACTGCTGGGGCCATTCATCGTAGCCCGCTCTTCTCCTCGCCACCACATTGAATATTTGGTCTGATGATAAGGTAGAGCGCTTCACGAGGAGCAAGAGGCCCTTCGCTCATCAACTCCCTCGAGCATGTCCGCTTTAGTAATCGTGGACAACCTGCAGTCTCTCCCCAAACGGCTACGTGGACTTCACAACCTCAAGAGCTTAGTGATCTCGCTGCGCAAAACAATCCAGATGCTACACAAGGATGTCCTCCCAAGTTCACTCGGAAGAGTTGCATATCAGCGATCCAGAAATCCAGCCACGCCCAAGGATTGCCTCCCGTGATTCACCGCAAAAAAATAGACATCACTTCCTGCCCAGCCATTCAATCGTTGCCTGAGGTGGATGATCTTCCCAGTTCGCAAGCGAGAGTTAAATGTCCGTTATAGCGAAGCGAGGAGCTAAGGAGTCAGGCCGCAAGTTGATAAATATCATCCCAATAGTCATGGTTGACGAACCCAAGGATAAGTGGCTGCAATAGTGAGGAGCTAAGGAATCAGTGCTGCAAGTTGTAAATATCATTCCAATAGTCCAAGCCTGACAAACCCAATGTAACAAAAAGGTGGAACTTCCCACCCACTAATTCCCTTGCTTCTATATGTGCAGGGCATATTATGTTTTCCCAAGCCTCAGTCATTGATAATTCCGAATTGTTTTATATTTTCTTCAGGGTAACCCACTTGTTTTCATCTAATGTGCAGGGCACTTCTTCATATTGTACATTCTATCCTTTGAATTCGCTCTTTATCTATTCATTGACAATTCCAAATTATAAAGCAATACATCTGCACGTGCCTTCCACCATGTAATGAAACTGGTAAGTGCCTGTGAAGTAACTTCTGTAGTCGCAAAACGTAACCTCTGTAGTCTCATACAACTATTTACAAGTTCAGGATGTTGCAATCTAACTATTATTTGATGCTTGTTCTGGTTATTTATGCACATTTCCCTTTATTAATGCCTTTTGTTTCGTGCATAATAATAACCGTACCATATATGGTTTTGTATCAGGTGAATATCTTTAACATACTCCTTCATTGCCTTTGTGAATGTTTGAAGGTTTACTGAAATATGGATGCCACTGTATGATTTATTTTCTATGGTTTGCAGTCCTAGGAAAGCCAGTTCAGCAAATAAATGGTTTCAGTCTTTCCATGTTTCCTGGATCTAATAATGACTGCCACTACTTCTAGACAGGGTAACAATCACATTTCAAAAACTATGCTCTGTTTATGTTGAACATGATTGTATATGCCCATTCGGCCATTCATAGTTCCTTTAATAAATTATACTTCTGTATGCCTCTTCATTTTTTTTTCCACTTTTTCTCATACTACACACAATTGTCTTTTAATGCATTTCTACCTATTTGGTTTGTTCCACAGACATGGAGACTTCATGTACTAGAAGCCTATACAATTCTATATGCACTCAACAACTTTTCAACTGAATAAGAGGTCTGATTTGTGTCCACTGTCCAGACGCATCTACGGTGCTGACTGAATCAACTGGAAGGAGGTGGGATTTGTGGCCATATGCATTTTCAGTGCTGATCGCTGTACAGGAGTTGTGCTCAGAGCCAAAGATCGATGTGCCAACCAAATTTCATTGTAATCTTGGTAACAATGGATTGGAACAACAGTTTATGGCATGATGCAAATCCAGTGATCATCAATTACTGAATTATGAGCGCATTCATGGCATCATGACAGGAACCGTACCTCCCTCTCTCTTTCAGGAACAACCGCGGCGGCGTCTGCCGAAGCGGGGCCGCATCGTGTCGCCAACACTCATGTGAGCGGAGGCGCTGGACCTGCTCCTCGCGACGGGAGGCTGGCGGCCGCGCGCCGACGTCCGCCGCTGTCTCCGGTCCGCTCTGGCCGCACTGGACCTGCCGGGCGGGCCTCGCGGCGCTGGAGCCGCCCGTGAGGATAGACAGCATCAGCACAGAACCGCGCCTGGCGATGCTCACGGGGTGCCGCTACAAGATGCACCAGCGCTGCCGGGGCCGCAGCACAACGAGAGGGTCTCGCTAGTGAGCTCGCTCCTTGGTCGGGCGGCCACGCCAGCATCGATGAGACCGATGGAGCCGGGTTGGACAACATGGACATCGACAGCCGACACGTGCCAGGTGAGGCAGGATGCTCTTCAGCCGACATCCAAATGTTCACGATTCCCTTCATTGATTCAGAGTTTCAGACTTGACCTGCAATTGTGTTCCCCGCTGCAGATTGCGATTATAAAATGACTCAAAAGATGGAAGTGGCATATCCTGCAACTGAGCTCAATCAGCTTGAAGAAGAATTCACCTTAGTTCAACATTTTTGCATTTCAGTCTTTTCAAGCAGCAGCAGTCTCTGGTTATCCAGTGACCTGTGGTCAGCAGGCGAGCGACAACCACAATAGCCCTGCATTGAAGGTACAGGTTCATTCAGCTTCAATAGCCGCCGCCACCTTTTTGTATACTACCATTCATGCGTATGCGTGCCAAGTGAAACTGAATCGGAACTATACATGAACATGGCAGCATGTCTATCTCACGCGGCACATCAGGTTCGTGATGAATTCGTCGACCCTGGGCCCCTGCGGATGCTGGAGCTGGATCGGTGATCGGCGACTGGACCGAGCAGAGCAGGGACTCCGCCACAGCCTCTGCTCCGTCCGTCCCCTGTATCCAGCTGTCGATGCCTCCCATCTGTCAGTGGGTTGGGGGCTCGGGCACCGCCGTCTCTCAGAGTTGGTGCTTAAAGCCCAGAGTCGCTCTCCTTCATCAGAACGAGGTGCCCGTGGAGGCGTTGTCGAGCGGGGAATCGCACCTCGTCGGTCACTCCATACTGAAACTGCCCTTCTGTTTTCATTCAGGTTCAGGAGGAAGCCAATCAGCCAACATAGTTTGTCTTCATTCAGTTCTGTAATATATATTGGGCCTGCGCCTCAACTGTTGTCGGGTCAAATTGAAGCCACCGACTATCAGGCTTGATCATTTCATACTCGTGTCACTAACATTCTTGCCCTTATCTAATCATCAAAGTCACACAAGCCAACTACGATCTTTTTTGAACTAAAACGGAGGGGAGAGATTCCCCAACCGTTGGACATGATTCGATCTGGCGTTAAATAATCAAGAATCTTTTTTACCAAAAGTATCCAACAGTCTATGGCTTACTTGATCATTAGCCATTGAGAAGTCATACCTTGCATCAACAGAAAAAGAATAAGTATTCATTTGATCTTGATCCTTGTGCAGTGAAAAAGATGCTAATTCATTTGAAACTAGGCAGCGTGCACATTGCAGACTGGCCACGAACTGGCCACCAGCGGTAGAATTAGATGAGGTGGGAGGAAGTAGAGGAAATCAACGGCCTAACAACCGGGCAATAATTTTCCAGGACGAAAGTTTGAAAGCGCGTACCAGGCTCCTCAAGGTTTGCTGCATACGCCGAGCTCAGCTTGTTCCGGCGGACAATCACTTGGGGCGCACCGCTACGTCTTGGGCACATTTCGTCGAACGCCAAGCCTGCGCACTAGCGGCACGGGACCGTGATCCTCCACGATGCAGTGTAGTCGGGATAGCTCGCCTCGGCGACCTTCTTCTGCATGCGTCCACCAGCACGACCCACTCGCCGCCGAGTCTGCTTCCCCATGCCACCACCGGGCGAGGCGATGAGGGGAACAGGGTTGAGGAGCTACAGAGCAAAAACTCTGAAAGAAGTTCAGGCAGACATACTGCTACAGCAAAGGCAAAAACAAACTGAGGTGAACTGAATACGTGCTGCGGCCGCGCGCCGACGTCCGCCGCTGTCTCCAGATCCGAGCTGGCCGCACTAGACCTGCCGGCGACGGCCTCGCAGCACGGAAGTCGGCCTTGTGGATAGACATCAGCACCGCGCCTGGCGATGCTCACGGGTGCAGCGCGCATGCACCAGTGCTTCCGGGGCCGCAGGACAACGAGAGGGTCTCGCTAGTGAGCTCCTTCGTCGGTGGACACGCCGGCACCGATGGAGCCGGGATGGACATGATGGACATCGACAATCAGACAGGCGCCAGCTCCGGCAGGACGCTCTTTCAGGTTCTCTGGTTGTTTGCCTCTCTATATACAAATGTTTATGATTCCCTTCACTGATTCAGAGTTTCAGACTTAGACCTGCAATTGCGTCCTCACTGCAGATTGCAATTGTAAAATCACTCAAAAGATGGAAGTGGTACATCCTGCAACTGAGCTCAATCAGCTGGGAGAAGAATTCAGCTCAGTTCAACATTTTTTGCACTTCAATTCTGTAGGCTGTGCCGCTGTGGATTCAAATTTGGAAGATCATCTTGAAAACTAGCACTAGCACATACATGCTGTGGATGGAAAGATAGCTCTCCTTGTTTTATTCAGAGGTAAATGCAGTGTCGTTCTTTCTTTTATTTTGTGTGTGTAAAGTAGTGTTTCTGTTCACATCATGAAAGGATGGTAATGTGAATGGTCTGTAGTGACTTTTTTTTTTATCAATGTTTACACGTTACACCAACTTGTCAGCTTCATACTTCAGTTTTTCTTTAAATATAGATATTAATTTTCAAGCAGCGGTTTGGTTATTCAGTGATCAGGCGACAATCCCAATAGCATTTCACGTACTTATTACCCTTGCCTCCCCTTTTGTCCACACGTTTCCATTCATCATTCAAAAGCACTCCAGTTTCGCTTGAACTGGACACGTTGGTGCTTGAAGCACGAAGAGGATGTTGGTACTTAAAGCCCAGGGTTGTTCATGACGACCGCGGTGGCCAGCAAGTTGCCGACGTGAGTGGTTATGATTGTGACTAGTGAGAGGTAGGCAGTCAACAATCTCAGTTTTGATCACTGAATTTTCAAACTGTACACGCAATTCCGAAACCATAATTTTTTTTTTTTCTCCATTATCACACAAAAAAATGTAAAAAAGATGAATCACTGACTAAACACCTCTGAAACTTTGTACATTAAAAATGACATGTTGCCATTTTATTATGAAGGTATTATACTGTAAAAAATGACATGCATGCTGCTGCTCTGCCATTGTCAGGCACTCAGGCTTGGGTTGGTGTATGATCCTTTCTCCTGGAGGTGGTGGTGGGCGGGGACAAAGATGGCTGGGCAGCTTCCTTGGGCTTCTTACAAATGTAGGTAGCATTGTTGTGCCTACAGGGGTGGTTGAAATTAGTTTTCTATGCAGCTGAGATAAATTTGAAATAATCTATTTTGATGCGTTTCTGCCAAATTTTGTTTCCTCCACAGGTATAGAGCCTTGTCGTCCTAGATGAACTCGACAGTTTGTGAGCTCAAATGAGGCCTCAATCTCATTTGTGTCAAGATGCATCCTTAGTATGGATTGACTCAACTGAAAGGAGGCCGGATCTGTGTCGTCCACTGTCCAGAACTCCAGATGCAAATGCAGTGGTGATTGCCATACAGCATACAGGGGTGAAGAGTGATGCTGGTTGCCATGCCCATACAGGAGTGCTGCTTGGAGCCAAATTACCTTGCGAGTTGTAATACTGATATTAACGCAACAGCCATTCATCCACATCCAGTGATCATCAACCACTGAATCAGCGTCCGTCACACAGCTTTGAGCTCTCTGCAAGTGAATGGCATGAGCTCTGCCTCTGTCCCTCCCGATGACGTAAGTCTTCTATTTTTTTCCATTGTATTGTGCCTCTACCTGTTTCCTATATTTCTTTTTCACTGATTGATGTGTGCTGAGTGAAACTGAATTGCGACGATACATCAACATGGCAGCAGGTCGTATCCCAAGCTGCACATCAGCTTGGTGTGAAGCTCCATGCATCATCCACCCTGTCCCTGGGGCTGGCTCCGGATGCGGGATCCACTGGACCGAGCAGCGAGCTGGGGACTCCGCCAGGCTCTCTGCTCCGCCCCCTGCACAATGGTCGACGCCATCTTGGGCTTGGAGCACCTCAGGGGCCCAGTGCAGGCACCGCTTGCTCTGAGGACGACCGAAACTCTGCCTAGGGGAGTTCATAACAAGCTGCTTGGAGCACCTCGTCCTGACGTAAGCTTCTACTTCCCTTGTCTTGTGCCTCTACCATTTTGGTACATTTTTCATTCATTCATTCATGTGTGCCAATTGAAACTGAATTGGAACCAAACATGTGAACATGGCAGTATGTTTTATCCCAAGTGCAAGCGGCACATCCATCAGCTTCGTGTGAAGCTCCATGCATCATTGACCTTGTCTCTGGGGCTAGCAGTGGCGCTGGAGGCACGGCGCATGGCTGCAGAAGATGGGGACAAAGAAGGGAAATCTTCTCGCTTTTGCTTCGTCGTGGTAAGGTGGGGGAACTGAGACTACCGGCTCAAGGGGATTGGCAGGCCTCCATACTCGACAGGTGGATCAACTTCAGGATCCCCTTCGTGGCGTGCATTCGGCGGCAGCACGCCGACGCCCGATTTGGCTCATGCAGTCAGGATGGCAGGAATGGAGTGGGAGGGTCACCCGCGTGGCGCTTCTGATGACGCCGCACAACACAGCTCTGCTTCTTGGGGAGCTGATGCGGCGGGGCGCCGAGCTCGGCGTCACAAGTTCGCTGGTGCCAATGCCGCACCGCAGCTGCTGTAATTCCAGGGACAGTGTGGCCTGGTTGCCATTGGGAACAATGTGCGTGATATGAAGTCAACTTCCAGTTTTGCAGTGCAGAGGTTCGATATATAGAACTTGTGTGTACATTGCATTGTATTGTTTAGTCACAATTCAAGAGTCAGACAGTGAGTCCTTTGAGAAATGTACTCCTAATTTTTATGGAATCTGAAATATGCTCCTATATATGTGGCGTGTGAGAGTATCTGCACATTCGGACAATGAGCCATCAACAACCAAAGACATCTTGCGACAACCATTATATTGTTTGGACACATTTTAGACGGTAATAATACTTCACTAAGAAAATTCTGACGTAAATCCCATAATGTAGATCGGTGGAGAGAAATATTGCCTCCTTTTTAGTTTGATTTGAGACACAAGTTCATGTTGATTCAGTGCTTTTGTTTTTTCTTTATTTTTCTGTCGTTGCTCGTTGGAAGTTAAACTTTTATTTTCAGGATGCCTGGCTATATACCATCCACTGCAACATATTTTTTTCCTCAGAATTTTCGTGGTCGTTTCTGCAGATTTGTTGTATGAAAAATTACATGACTCTTAAGAGAGTGGGTCTACTATAGTACTGAGCAACTTTTGACTCTTTTATAAATGTCAGATGGACCTTTCGGACGGCTTACGGATACGCCATACAAATGGGTCCGACCATCATACTCGCTGATCACCAGGCCTCCGCCGCCGCCGCCCCCAGCATGGTGGCGGCGGCCAGCGGTGTGCCCTTCCCCGCCCTCGCCCCGCCCGACCGGGCGGCTGCGCCATCCCCAGCCGATGGCGGTGGGATCCGACGACGCCCACCCCTAGCCGGTGGCGGCCGGCTTCGCGACGCTTGTCCCCAGACATCCGCGGTCCCGTGGTCGCAGCATGATGCATCAACCGCCGCACCCCGACGCCTCGATCGCTGGGATCGCGGGTCCTCATCATGAGGCCCCGAAGTCCCGCTGACCCGCAACCCCGACGCCCCGACCGCGACCGACGCGCCCGATTGCACGCCCCGAAAGTGTGGGAATAGTTGTTGTATTCCATGAACGGGTACAGAGTACATATATAGCAGCCAAGGGTGGCATGCAAGCCTACCGCTGATGGCGCGATTACATATCCACAATTACAGCCTAATTATATTAGTCTAAACTCCCCCTCAGCCTAATCGGGAGCATTGCTAACGGTCGACCGACCGAACTCCCCGGAAGAGCGAGGTAGGAAGACCCTTGGTGAAGACGCCCGCGATACCGTGATGTCGGGAACATGAAGAACCCGAGCATGACCGAGGGCAACCTTCTCTCGAACAAAGTGGAGATCAATCTCAACATGCTTCGTCACGATGCCGCGACCGGGTTGCGTGGAGAGATACACAAAGACCGACGTTATCACAATAGACCACCGCGGGCTCGGGCGAGGAGGGTGATTAAGCTCAATCAACAACCGCCGCAGCCACGTAAGCTTCAGCGACACCATTTGCCACAAGACGGTATTCGCCTCGCCAGACCGCGGAGACGGCAGGCCGACGCTTTGGAGGACCAGACACCGTGTTATCACCTAGGAACACCGCGATAGCCCGAGGTGGAGCGACGGGTGTCCCGGACATCCAGCCTACCGCAGATCCGCGGTACCACGATGAGGTCTCAGAGGTGATGAGCGCGCATGGTCGCCAAGTGACGTAGTACCTTGCAGGTATCGCAGACCGCTTGAGAGCCGTGGAGGTGGGGCTCCCTGGGATCATGCATATAGAGGCACACTTGCTGAACAAAGAAAGGCGATGTCCGCACGTGCAAAATGTCAAGCATCAGAAAGCGCCAGCTAGGCTGCGGTATCGCGGTAGCATCAGCGATGTGAGGTCCATCTGCAGATAATTTGGAGTGTAGATCAACAGGGGTGTTGCATGGCTTGCACTCACTCATCCCGCTCGCCCAAAATATCCCGTGTGTAACGGGCGCCGAGAAAGAAATAAAACCACTAGCAGAGTGTGCCACCGAAAGACCCGTAAAATGGTGAAGTCGACCCATATCCGCTATGGCAAACTCATGCCGAAGAGCCCCAATAATCCGCTTTAGAAGACCAGCAGAGGATGCAAAGTGAGAACAATATCATCCACATATAGCAATAACAGGGCTGTTTCAACTCCTCGACGATATATATGAATAAAGAAGTGTCTGATTTTGCTTCAACAAATCCAAGCTTAAAATGAGATAAGAAGCAAACCATTCACGCCAAGCACCCAGGAGCCCGCTTGAGACCATATAGAGATTTGTTGAGCCTGGCAAACAAAAATCGTGGTATGAGGAATCCACAAAACCGCGGGCTGAACACAATACACTGTCTCTGAGAGATTACCATGCAAGAACGCATTCTTCACATCCAGTTGGTGAATAGGCTAGTCCCCGAGAAAGAGCCAGAGAAAGAACCACTGACCGCCGCGGGCTTGACCACCGGATCGAAGGTCTCATCATAATCAATACCAGGTCGCCGAGTGAATCCCCCGAGAACCCAACGAGCCTTGTAGCGATCCGTAGAACCATCTCGCTGCGTGCAGCTTGTGACGAAAAATCCACTTGCCAAGAACTATATTAACACTAGGAGGCCGTGGCACAAGACTCCGTGTTATTGGCGATTAATGCATCAAACTCTACTTGCATAGCAGCACGCCAATTTGGATCCGACAGGCACCACGGACGGACGAGCGAGGCAGCGGCGACGAAAGCCACAAATAAGTGGAGATTAAGGCGATCCACAAAGTCGGGCGACACCGCCTTGCCACGCAGCGCATTAGTGACCGGAGGGATGGCGATCGGGTCGAGTAGCGCTTTATGCGGCCGGTATCGCCCGGCAACAACCCGTGCACGGCATCGCGGGCAGCAGACCGACAATACTCGTGGGCGCCGTGGTCAGCACTAGGGGGTGCCGCTGGGCAAGCCCGTGCGGGTGCGGGTGGGCAGCAGCAGCACCGGCCGACGCGGAAGGCACCGTGGTGCGCCAGAGGTGGAGGGGGCGCTATCGCAGCAGCCCGTGTAGAGGACACAGGGCAGCAGCGCCGGGCGACAAGCCACTAGGAAGTCGAGTACCGCAGCCACAACTCTAGGCCCAACGGCAAAGAGGAATCGCCATCATCGCCAAAACTCTAGTGTTGCCGGATCCTGGGGGAGGTGGACATGTCGGAAAAGGGAAACCGAAGTCTCATCGAACACAACGTGTCGAGAGATGATGATCCGATTTGAATGCAGATCAAGACATCGGTACCCTTTGTGATCGGAGGAATACCCAAGAAAGACATACAAGGAGGAGCGGGGAGACAATTTATGTGGAGCCGTGGAGGATAAGTTAGTAACAGTGCACAACCGAAAAACTCGAAGGTGAGCATAGGAGGGTTGTGTGCCATAGAGTGAAAAGGAAAGGAGTGCAACCATCTAGGTTTTTGTTGGGTGACGATTTATCGGATATGTGGCATGATGAAGAGTGTCACCCAATAAACCGGAGGAAGATCGCCTAAAAGAAGTGAGCGCAAGATGTTGTTAATCGCGGCGAAGAATGCGCCAAGACGTCCGTTTCAAGGTGAGGTGTATGGGCACGACTGCACGGAGGACTACACCATGAGTGAGGAAGAACGCGGCGGCCGAGAAGTTATCAAACGCACGGCCGTTGTCGCACCGAACCGCCTTTAATGGGAGAGTTAAACCGTGCGCACAAGTGAGAAAAAGTTAGATAAAACGCCAAATGTATCGGACTTGAGGCGAAAAGGAAAAAGTCCAGTGAAGTGGGTGCAGTCATCAAGAATGACAAGATAATATTTATACCCGCATAACACTAACAACCGGAGAGGTCTAAAGATCACAATGTATTAAATCAAAAGGATGAAGCGCCGAGAATTTGATATGCTAAAAGGAAGGCGCACATGGCGCCTAATTGGATGTGCATGACAAATATGATCGTGGTGGCGCTTGCTACAAGAGATAACATTGCTACTAATGAGTTTGGACAATGCCTCATTACCGATGTGACCAAGGCGGCGATGCCACGGGGTGGTGGAGGATGAGTCGGCAATAAGGGCGGTGGTGTTAGCTGGTGCCAAGTGGAAAGAACGGGTAGAGGGCACCCGTGACTATTACATCTGGCGATCACTCTCGGTGTCTAAGTCCTTGATGGAAAGGCCAAAGGGGTCAAACTCGATGGAACAATTATTATCGGTGGTGAAACGACGGACGGAAATTAAATTCTTAATAATGCTAGGTGAGACTAGGACATTAGAAAGAGAAAGAGGACTACTGTGCGGGAAAAAGAGTGTGACCTAATAGAGGTAACAGAAGCAAAGCTCCATTACCGACAATGATAGATGAAGGACTTGATGATGAAGGAGGATGAGAGGAGGATAATATACCGGCGTTGTTGACCATGTGAGCGCCAGCGCCAGAATCAGCATACCATTCGGACGGTGGTTGGTTCGGCGTCATGGTGCTGAAGTTGTGGATGAGCGACCGTGGTTGGAGCTGTTGTCGCTGCTGCATAGCGTAGGGGCCAGACTGGACACCTCCGTAGCCGAACGTACCAAACACAGGAGGATATACGCCGGCGCCGTATGGGGGAGTATGGCACCTGCTGCAACTGTGGAATGGTGGTGAAGGCAGCTGGTGGAGAGGACCATAGCACCTGTCCACAGCAACTGTCATAGCTGTGCGGCCACCGATGGGTTCTACTTTCTGCCATAGCCACGGGTGACAGCCTGAGACGCACGCGAAGAAGCTGTGCGTGCGACGTACAGGCCCACCGATGGCGTGTGTTCTATTCCTCTCTTTTTCTTTTTTTTTTTTTTTCTTTTTTTTTTTTTTTGCTTTTTTTTTCTCTGTTTTTTTTCTTCTTTTTTTTTTTACCGGAACCAATCACGTGAGCGCGTTAGACGCCCGCTGCCCGCGGCTAGCGAGCGCTAGCGATCCGGCTCTCGCGGAGTAGCGGCGGGCGGACCGGATCGGAAACCGCGTCACGCGCGCGGGAGGCGCGGCGCTGGCTGCGCGACGGAAATCGGACGCGAGGCCGCGCAAGCGCGACACGTCGGGCGTCGGGATGCAGACGGGAAGCGCGGCATGCAAGGAAGCTGCGCGGCACCGCGTCCGCCTGCCTGGCGATGTAGAAGCACGAGTGATGAAGTCGTCCACGCTCTCCGCGCGACACGTCGGGGCCGCCTGCGATGGAGACCGGGGCCGCCTGCGATGGAGACCGGCGTCGCAGCGCGGATCGGGCTTCGACGCGAGGAAGCACCTCGTGACCGTCGGGGCTTCGCGATCTCTGGAGCACGTGAGTCCGACGAGACACCGGTTACGGAGAAGGGATCTGGACCAGCGACCGCGCTCGGCAACGCGGGCGATCGGGATCGGGAGGGCGGTGTTGATCAGCGACCGCGCGTGCGAGGGACGACGCGGGCGATCGAGTGTGCCGATCAGCTCGGCGGCGCCCGGGCGAAGGGTCAGCGACAGGAGCGGCGAGGATCGACGGCACGTGAGTTGGGCGCGCAGAACGCCGGAGGGCGGCGCGGCGATGGGATCAGCGGCACTCCAGGCGACGGGTCAGCGGCAGGAGCGGGCGATCGGATCAGCGGCGGCGCTGGGACGGCGCGGGCGATGGGGATCAGCGGCACCCAGGCGACGGGGTCAGCGGCAGGAGCGCGATCGGATCAGCGGCGGCGCCGTTGAGGTTGCGGAAGTGTAGCGGATCGTGAACCGCGTGTGATACCATGAAAGTGTGGGAATAGTTGTTGTATTCCATGAACGGGTACAGGAGTACATATATAGCAGCCAAGGGTGGCATGCAAGCCTACCGCTGATGGCGCGATTACATCCACACAATTACAGCCTAATTATATTAGTCTAACATGTCCTCGCCGCGAGACCCGATCGCGTTGGGCTTCGCCGCGTCCCCGCACGCCGCAGTCCCCGCACGCCACGGCCTACACGGGCGCACGCCGGGCGGATCCACCTTCCCCGGCGGATGCGGCTTGGGGCTGGCGGATCCAGCGTTCTCGCTACGCCTTTGGCGCGATCCGACAGCCGTCGGTTCCGTTCCATGGATGGGGTGGACAGCGGGCGCAGGTGGTAACGGCGGCCTGCCCACGACGGCCGCGATCCTCTCCACGCTGGCGGACCGGACGCCACCGAAGTCCCGGTGGATCCAAGACGCCGGCGGCTTGGCGTGGTGTTACGCCATCCTCTCCGCCCTCACTCCTCCCTCCACCGCCCGCCGGAGCTCCTCCGTGAGTTGGTCGGCCGGGCCGGCCGATTCCGGCGCTTGATCTACGCCGACGCCACTCCCCGCTCCCGCTGGGCTTCGCGAAGGACCCGCGGGCCGATGGCCGCGGCCGATCTCAGGCGATTGATATCTAAGGCAATCGCACGCGACCGCCCCGCCCCCTCCGATCCTGGCCGGGCGCCGTGGGCGCAGATCCGTGCTTTTGAGCAGCTCGGGAGTCCATGGGCGCTGACCTCGCCAAGGTTTTCCCGGTCGGTGGCCTCGCGAATCGGGCGTGAGTCCTCCCGAGCCCGGATCCGGGCGCTTGATGTTCAATAACCGGGTGAAAACCTAGCCTCGGTTCTTCGGGCCGACGATATTGGCGCAGCTTGGCGATCGTCCGGTTCTAGTTCGCCGTGGGCGGTCTTGGTCGAAAAGACCTTTGTGTTTCTTCCAGCGGTGGTGGCGCCTCGCGGATGTCAATATCCTTCCCCGTAGGCATCGCTAGAGCACTTCCTTGCCACCTACTGTATGGAGTCACCGTTGTCGTGTGTCTCACGGCTATCTTTCCGGGAACGCATCGATTACGTTTTCGGCGTAGCTACAAAGTGTGTTGAGCAAGTTAAGAGCTCACTCTCCTTGATGAGCAATACAGCGATCAAATGGAGAGTGGAAGCATATATTTTTGCTTTAGTTCTTATGTCCATCCTAGGGACTGGTTCTGCTCTTTTTATCTTTTTATGATTTATGCAATCTATATAATAATTGGCTGTGTATGTCCACGGACGTAGAGGCCGGATGTTCTCATCCTTTATCTAAAAAAAAAATGGGTCCGACCATGAACAGGCATTACTGTATATTAACAGCATCAGGCTAGGGTCAGGCAATAATTCTGACGCGTACGTTTGCCGGGCCCGGCTGACGTTGATCTAAGCCGCACATTTATGCCTCCTAACTGATATGATACTCGATAATTAACCACATTGTTTCCAGAGTACGTAACAAACATTTTCTCACCAATTTCGTGGCCATTGTCACTGTCTGCAGGGAGCGGAGATGCAGAGAGGTAGTACATGATTTGGAATGGAGGAGCAGTTGGCAATAAAATGCCTAACAATTTGGGCTAAAGGCAAAAATTACAAACATTTGTGCTGGCTAGAACCAATGATAAACTGTGTCAGAATCCACTAATAAAACAGAAATATGGAATTTAGCATACTGGAAATCTGTCGGTGATAATGTGAACCCTATTTTGGAATGTCTTTCCACCCAGGAGCTAGGGAGGAGTAATCTTAGGCTCTGAGTAAATCTGGAAAACATAACTTCATTTGATTATACAAATATATCATTTCAAATTTGGAATACGAAATCATGTGTGCACAAAATTACATAAAATGGTAAAATATTCTAGAAGAACCTATGATCGAAGTGGATCGGAGAGACCCCAATTAATCCGCGTACTGGCGTCACTCACCGTGCATGTCGATGACGGCGTGCTCCCAAAATAATCGAATGTGGCTCCCATACATTTTCAGCAGAAGATTGATGATGGCCGACGGGTCTCTGGTGGGAGACTAACGGGGACCAGACCTTCGAGCATATTCACCACAGTTTGCATGCTTGGCCTCATGTCCGGCTCGTGCTGGATGCAGCAGAGTGCCACCTTCACCACCGTCTTCACCGCCTCCTCGTCTACATCTGTCATGGCTGCGTCCACCAACCCCATGTGCTTGCCTTTGCGCCATCTTCGCCTGCAAGTTCCGCGCGATGTTTGGGTCCGCATCGCCGAAGATGTGGCTCGAAGTTCCGCGCCAGCCGATGAGCTCGAGAAGCGCCATGCCGTAGCTGAACACGCCGGACTTGTCGGACACGGCATTGTAGAGCATCTCCGCGCCATGTACCGAAGGTGCCCCTCCCCGCTGTGTTGATGACGCTGGTGAGGCCCCGGTGATGGAGAGGGAGATGCCGGGTCGGAGACGGCGCGCTGAGGTCGCCGCCGAGGAGGATGTTGCCCGCTTGACGCCGAGGTGCAGGATCCGCCAGTGGCAGTCTTTGTGGAGGTATCGCGAGCGCCTGGGCCACGCCGATGGCGATGCATAGCCGCTTGGCCCAGGTCAGCTGGAGCCGCTGCTCCTCGGTGCCGTGGAAGATCCACCTATCCAGGAGCCGCTCTCGAAGAAGGGGTAGACGAGGTAGAGGTCCCCGCTGGCTGGAGGCAGAGTCGAGGAGGCGCACCAGGCAGCGGTGGTGCACGCTAGGCGATGATGGAGAGCCTCTCCGAAGTCCTCCTCGCCGCCACAGTGTGTCCTCCGTGGGGATGATGATCCTCTTGACGGCGACGGGGTCCCATCGCCGAGGTTCCCTAGGAAGACCTCGGGCGGATGCACCTCGCCCTATCATGGTTCAAGTCCTGCGCCATGGCTTTGATTTCATCGCGCGAGAATTCCTTCGCGATATCTTTTATGTGAAACGGGGTATGCTGGACTTGCTGTTGAAGCACAGCTTCTTGTCGCGCGGGCCGGCCCGGTTCACCTGTCTTTGTGTGGCCATCAAGAACATCGAGGCATCGTCGGATATACGAGGATATAGCCACGAGGTTGGCACCGAAAATGAGATCGGTGCGAAGATTGGTGTTGGCAAACGAGCCGAGTAGGAAGGCAAGCAGAACAAGGACAAGAAATCCAGCTGAGACAACTTTCTCCTTGGGACCATAGGAGTTGCAAATGCATAGAAAGCAACGGCGTTGTAGGCTACTAACTGAGTGAGTAGCCATACTTTTAGGACTGATCGTTTGTGGTATTATTATTTGGTCGTACCAATATTGATATCCATAAAGAACATAGGCAGATACAGTCACAGACAATAGGATAGTTATAATTGCACCATGTAAGATGGTTCTGACAAGCTTCTTCAGCTTATAGTAGGGCAGGATGGAGCTAAACTTCCAGACGCAATACGAGGATATAGCAACCATATTGGCCCAGGACATGAGTTCTACTACCCGATGAGTGCCGCTATCGGCTTGAGATCCAAAAGAGATGAGGAACACAAACATAAGAAGTATAAGATATCCAGCAGAGATGTACTTCTCTTGCCGAAAGGAGGAGTTGTAGATGTATAGACAGCCAAGGGCAAGGTAGGCTGTGATCTGAATCACCAGCGATGCAACGTCGTTGGCGAGAACACAATAAAGATAAAGGTAGGCGAACATGATCACAGAGAAAAGGGCAGTTACCACTACAACATGTAAGATAGTTGTCCTTGCATTGCAGCATCGTTGAGGGGGATCGACAAAAGGGATGGAGTCTTCTACGTCCGGCATGTTCATTATAGCCACTACAGTCTACAAGTTAGTACTTGGATAGTTGGGAGTCAAGAAAACGCGCTGCAGAGATGAAAAGCTGACGAAGAATACTGTCATTTATAGATGGTGGCCCGGTACTCAAATGCTTAATTCAGTCGCTGTCGAGATCGGCAAGGAAGGTTCTTTTTTTTAATTTAAAAAGAAAGGTTTTCTTACAATTATTGCATACACTTGGCCGAGGAAACGGTGGAGGGAAGCTTGCGTACAGGAAATTACGGCGTCTTATTTCGTCATGTTCCAACACACAAGACTTCTCGACGACTAACGATGTCTTGAGCTCCAAGAAGATGAAATAATGCGCTCCTGGTTTCTTTTTACAAACATCAAACCGCTGCTCAAGCCGTGGAAAAGTAGGAGAACGTACGTAGCCCTCGGCTGCTCCATCCAGCTTCAGTTCAAACTTCAAAGCGGGGTGTCAGTGGGATCGAGCTTTCTTTGCCATTGCCGGCACTCGTTGTCTGGTTCTTGGATGCCTTGCAAAGCCTTACTATTAGGGATGCAAGTGGGTACCCAATGGTGTTTTTGTTTGCTTAACTAATTATGGTCCAATGTCATTCTAGTTCATTTTTCTGTCTCCCTCAAACTACGAAAATACCACTCTAGTTCCTTTGATCAATTTTTGAGTCGACCCAATGACCCAAAATAGTTTGAACTTGCATCCCGACTTACTATACAGCAGATTCATCGCGTGCATCCATGGTCGCTGAGAAGTAATAGACCAAGCCTTCTATCCCCTGCCTCCACAGCCATCATGGACGTCCTATTGCTTGCGTCTGGGAGGTCAGCGATGTAAAAACGTCGGATATAAAATGGCAGCTTTTATATTAGGCCAGCCGTCCTCCACTGCCGCGAGCTTGCAAACGTCGATGACCGGTAGGCACCGGTGGGTTACATTGTTTATGTTAGCACTATCTTTACGTTTGCATTTCCTTAGGGCAAAATGTCCTACAGATCGAGTAGGTACTAGTAAATAACATAATCCCTGACAGAACTAGTAAATTACATAATCTATCTACCCTACTAATGCGCCAACATATCTGCATTCAAATCTATTTAAAATGAACCATCCAGATTGTTTTTCATCCTTACCCATCTGCCTCTCCAGGAGGAAATAATGACGCTGGCGAAATCAGCTGAGGACCTTCCCGTTTCCACGAGGGTCCGCGGCCCCGCCTCCAACAGTTATCTCATGACGTGCTTGTAGTATCAACTGTGAGCTTCCTCAGCGACCTCCCAGCTCCTCTCAGTCGCCCGCCTCCGGCCCCCTCCCGCTCGCCTCTAGCATTCTCGCCGGAGAGCGTCGGGAGTGGGGCCCGTCACCTCTAGCCTCCATGATGAGGACATCCTAGGGCACGATTTGGCCGTGCACACAACAGTGTAGGCGGCAAAGGGGGCCCGGGGGAGCATGGTTTGGCTAGGCGCAACAAGTGTAGCGTAATCACAGATGCGGTTTGGCTGGAAGACAACAAGTTGGCGGCAGCCGTGCATGTCCAAATTAATCCCACCTTGCTTAACTTGGGAGGAGGAAGCCATCTTAAAAGGGAGAGTCACCCTTCCCCTATCAGACTAGTCTTTTGGGGTGATTGGACCCTTCCCGTGGGCCGGACTCATCATTTGGTATCAAAGCCGGGCCTGTTAAGGGGTGAGAATAATGAGGACATCCTAGGGCGCGATTTGGCGCGCATAACAGCAGGCGGCGGCGTGTATCTTGGTTTGGCGAGGGCACACAAGGTTGTAGGCGGTAGTGTGGGCTTGGCGAGGAGCATGGTTTGGCCAGCGCACAAATGCTGTAGGCGGCAGCCACGTATGCGGTTTGGCAAAGGCATATCTGATGTAGGCGGCGACTTGCGTATGCGGTTTGGCAAAGCGTACAACAAGAAGTGCAGCGTGCGCCCAAATTAATCCCACCTTGCTTAAGTTGGGAAGAGGAAGCCACCTTAAAAGGGAGAGCTACCCTTCCCTATCGGACTAGTCTTTTGGGGTGATTGGACTCATCACTCCAAGTTCTAGCTCCTAGTTTTCTTCGGCGCCTTTATGACTTGTTCCCGTCGTGGCTTTGTCTACCTTTCGTAGTTGGTCGTCGTCCTCGTCGTCACCGGAGTTTTCTCCGGCTACCTCATCACCGCCGCCCTCCTCCTAAGGTTAGTCCCAATAAAATAAAATCCCCGCCACCGCCTTCTCCAAAGAGCTCCACCGCTCCCTCCCACACCACCGGGCCGCTGGTGTTCCATTGTCACCGCCCAGATTTGGCGGTGAGGAGGTCAATTCGATAGTTAACGGTGGGTAGATCGAGCCTTACCTTTTGGTGGATTGGTCTTCGGGATGCGACACCCGCCGCCTCTCTCTCTTGGCTTGAGATCTCTCGCCGCCCCCGTCCCCTTCCCCTCCACAGCCGAGCCACGAGCCCCCGAACTTTTTCTTCAACAAGAAGGCTCGCGCGCTCTGTGCGGGTTCGACTTCGCCGCCACCCCCTAGGATCTTGGTGCAAGCGGAGTCTCCAATCTCCGACGACGACTACAACCGCATCAATCGGCCGTTGGTGTGTGTTGACGGTTGTTGACACCTGTTATAGCATAATATTACTAGTCAATTAAACATAGAATAAGGGCATAAAATGAATATCAACATAAGTCTAGGGGTCCAACTGATATATTTCCATGAGTTTTGGTATTCCATGACTTTGCGGGGGGATCAACAGATAAAAAGCAGAGAAGAACGGTGAGAAACCTAAGAGTTTACATCCCATACGATGACAAGACTTAACCGTGAAGTAACTCAACCCAAAAATGTGGACTAAAACACTCTAGAAGATACCCAAAGACACTCAGAGAAGGGAGATCACAATGTGATCTTATCCCCGGGCGGCCGCCGAGAGATTTAGGCCGCCGCCAGTGGGGTAAGCCTGTCACCCCTCGATTTTTATGTCGGTTTACCACCGACCTTGAGGTTGTATCTACAACCGTTGTTGGAGGTCGGTTTGATTCAAGGGTCTCTATTCATCGCCAAGTGCTATATAAGAAGACCACCTAACCCTGTGGTGAAACCCTAATTCATTATCATTCCGTATCAATAGGCTGAAACCCTGAGTCTCCCTCTAGGTCTAGATAGAACTAGAACTAGAAGAGTTAGCATGCAAGAGGATTAGATCAAGATAGATCTAATCTTTTAGATCAAGAGAGATAGAGAGAGGGAAAGGACAGGAGAAGGTACCTACCGTGTCGGTGCTACCTCCACACTTGTACCTCGGTGGAAGTTAATCTACACTTGGAATTACTCACGTAATCTACTTCTTTATCTAGTAAGTACTAGTTCTTATTGTTCACAACTCTTGTTTGAGTACTTTTAATCAGAGGGACCCTATAGATTAGAGGAGTAGCTTAGGTTTAGGGCGTGGTGCTTAGACCGAGGTTGCTTGTGAATGCACCCTACATTCCGGTCGTCGTGTGGTAGTTCATGGTAGTGACAAAGTACCATTGATTCCTTTGGAGTCCACCCCGAATGATAGGCCAAAAGCAGGACCATATTTTTGGAGGATTGCACGTTTTGTCCCTGCTTTCCTTTGAGTACGCCCCTAAGACAATATCATCATAGGTTATCAAGATAAGATTTAGATATCTTAGTAATCCTCTCTACACTCTCGGCCTTCTTAAGTCTTGTGCCATTGCGGGGTTAAGATTAGATCGTAGTCTCCCTCACCCGTTTCCCTCGTGGATTTGATATTAAAACCCTCTTCGGGTGAAGTGCTCAAGGTATCCGTTCGCTTGCATGGATTATACAAATTATAAATATTTTTGTAGGCCTATCAAATACCAACAAGCATTTCTAAGCGCTTGGGGATACGATTCTTTGAAGTTGACTTCGAATCTACCTTATCCTTGTATCATATTCTTTTATTCTTTTATCTTTTTTATCTCTTCTATTCTTTTTATTTTCTTTTTTATTATGGATTCCATGCCTATCTATAAATATCATATACCCCTTAAAAGCTTTAGGCAACTGAGAATCTTGAGCCTATCCTAGCAAAGTCCTATGAGCTACGCTTGGGTTATATAAGAATGGCTCAGAAACTAGCCTTCTCGGGGAGAAGGCGAGGCCAACCCACACTCACACCTACAAAAGTTTGAGGAGATCATGGGTTGCCTTCATTTGAAAGGCATATCCGACAATACCTTACTTTGGAAGTTCTTTCCATTCTCTTTGTGGGGAAAAGCTAAACAAAGTGGTATTACTTGAGCGTAGAGAGAGAATGAAAGGAGATTGGGGAACATTAATGTCCAAATTTTGTACATATTTTTTTTCCCACCTCGCGAGTGGCGAATCTTCGTATAGAACTTCTAACTTTTAAACAAAATAAAGAAGAGTCTCTTATTGCATCATGGGATCGTTTTTTAATGACCTCATCAACACTAGCCCAAACCCCTTGGTATTCCGGACCCAATCCTTCTTCAACATTTTTATCTAGGTCTTAATAAGGAAGATGCAGGGGACCTTAGTGCGGCTTCGGGGAGGTGCATTCCTTTTCTACATGCAAAGAGAAGCAAGAGATGTCCTTAACAGATATTGTGGATACGCTTACCTCCACTAGAACTTTTTCGAAAGCAAAAGAAAGAATCACCCTCCAGATCAAGGAGAGGAAACTACGATATAGCTAATTTGCAACAATTCCAATCCCAAGATCTAGCTATCCATCCTGAACCATCAACATCCTGAAAATCCCCCAAAGGAAGAAGAAGTTCCACCTTTGGAAGACCCATATGATTTCAGCCTTAGTGATTTTGGGGAGAATAATAAATTCTCATCCATACAAGAGACCTCTAAGTGACCACAATTGATTCTTTTTGAGAAGTCTCTTATTGAATGTGCTTATAAGAGATCTCCAAGTGACTATAATTCAGATTCCTTTAAGGAGAAGTCTCTTATTGAATATGCTTATTCTTTCAAAGGACATTGGGAAGAACCCAAGGATGGCATGTCTGATCATGCCATAGAAGGAGAGCAAAGATATCTATCTTATCTTCTCCCCTTCTATGCCTAGATAAGATGATTTATTCAAACCCATCTCTAAACCCATCCTTGACCCCGATGAATCCACATATGCTTCCTTCTTTGAGACTCATGATGACCCTAGAAATTTACCACAACAACCTAAGCATAGGAATCATCAAGACCACCAAGAAAACCCACAACAATGGCTTGAGAGTGTTAATAACCTATGTACCACAGCCATTGATTGTATGGACGACATCTTAGACA
The DNA here is from genome assembly GCA_015847255.1 of Hyparrhenia diplandra. Classification (NCBI taxonomy): domain Eukaryota; kingdom Viridiplantae; phylum Streptophyta; class Magnoliopsida; order Poales; family Poaceae; genus Hyparrhenia; species Hyparrhenia diplandra. The sequence continues at coordinate 2,262,996 of JADLZK010011669.1, forward strand.
TTATCAGCCCGAGAGACATAAACCCAAGAGATCCTTTAGACAGCCATGATGAATTAACCTTGGAGTTTGAGAAGGAGGACAACATTAGTGAGTATGAGAGCTGCTTCATAAACACCTCATCTAGTCCATGTTCACATGATCACCTTTCTGAATCACCTAGTCTCTCTATCACTATCATACACTAGATCTTCAACCCCTCATTTCTCTCCTCCTATAGATTTTGAAAGGGTGGTTGTAGATGCATACATCTATAATAAATATTCTAGATCTCGTTGGCATAAAATCTTGAGGTAGATTGATGTTGGAAGGGAAACCACTTCATCATCATGAATCTTAATTCAATAGGTTTCCCAAGGATGAGCTTGCTTTCCTTAAACAAGCACTTCTTGAGAAATAACATGAGTGTTTATCTTATTGCTATAATACCCTTGTGAAATGAGCATAGAGATATGAATAAAGAAATATTCCTTCGGGTATTTTTTGTCGCTAACCATTTCAGGGTTTAAAGCAAGAAGAACGAAGGATGACAATGTAAGGTATGTCCAACCAATCATTGTGCAACATGAAATCACATGCATGGAAATATTCCTTGTCACGTTGTTACATTATACGGGTTACCTCTACCTTTTGAGACATGCTCAATCTGTTAAACAACTATTGTCATGCTTTTCATTTCTCAATTTGAGTCAATCCCTATAATGCCTTCATGCTACCCTTTTGTCTACCATAGTATGCTTCGGGTTTGGAAATGCTTGAATTGAGTACTTCCAAAGGTTTTAAATTAAGCATGGTGTTTAGGTTAGAACGCCTTCCTTAATTGAATTAGACATGGAGTCTAGTTTGGTTATTGAACTAAAATTACTTGTGTAGACATTGGTATATTTTGTTGGATTAACCCCTCTTGAGAAATAAAAAGAAGAAACTCTCAAATAAGCTTGGGGAGGTCCCGAGATGAACTCACAATTGAGAAGAAGCAAGATACAACAAACCTTTCACTGAGGAGGACACGTACATGAACAAAAAGAACCTTAAGGAATAAAGAGAAAGAAGACAAGTTAGGAAAAGCTACACAAGAGGCCAAATCAAGAAATCTTCAAGAAAAAGAAAGGAAAGCACCACCACAAGTTGCTACAAATTGCCATCATGCTTCAATAATAAGGTAACATCTTGAGGTGAGTTGTCAATAAATAAGCTTTCCCTTAATTATGGCATGTTCATGAATAAAGAACCAAACATGTTAGAGTAACACCCTTGCTTGATCCAACTTTATTAGCTCAACATGTTTTGTTTCTTTTGTTGTTCTTAACACCACCTTCTTGATCTCATAGTTCTAATCATACTAGCAAATGTATTGCAACATTCATGTTTCATCTTTCTGATCTTATCACCCTTGTTATAGAAACGAAAAACACATAAACATTAACTTTATCTTGTTTAATGTGCACGAGGTTTTGGAGAAGAATGAACTTTTTGGTTCTGTTGGTGTTTTCCCACCAACAGGGGCCGTGCACTTGATCTCTACCTTGTCTTTGCACGCAGGGACACACTTTGAGCAAAATACGGAGAAATCTTCACTCCCTTAAAAGTTCTACAAGTGAATGGACTGAACCCAATGGCATGCACACAAAACAAGAAGCCGCCAACCCCCACTATCAAACTTTCACTTCTAAATGTTGGACCAAAGAAAAGAACATGGGTGACACCATTACCAAGTTAGGATGATACACTCAAGGAATAACCAAGGTAAGTAGTCTTGTTCAAGGGACTTAAAACATTGAACTCTCGTAGAAAGGTAACTCATAAGTTATCCATATTTAATTCCTAGTATTGCATAATCATATTTTTACGCAACTTGCATTAGCATATTTTTTCCGCCTATTCCTAGTGTTTGGCCATAATGGTGGTGGAGGACAATTTCCAAAGACCCCCCTACACTCAGAAAGCTATAAAGGAGGCCTTCTACCTCTCTCTCAAGCATCACAACAAGGAGAATTCAACACACTTGAGCAAGAGAGTAGATTAGTCTCCTTTTCTTCTTCCAATTCTAGAGAGTGAGAGAGGGAAAAGCTAGAAGGAAACTTTGCTCCTTCTACTTTCGAGATGTCGAGTGCCCTCGGTGGTCCGCGGTTCCTAGGAGGTCGGAGTGTCTTAGGACTTGTCGGTACCGCGGCGCTTATACCTCTACAAGCTTCTTACACTTTGGTGAGCAAGCTTGTGATTATCTTTTGGCTTATTGTCTTTTTCAAGCATATTATCTTAAGTTGTTATAATCTTGCGGGATCGTAGATTGTCTCGCTAAGAGCGTTAGTTCTTGGTGAAGGAACTCTTTGGCCGGGGAACCTTGGCCAACATCAAGCTGTGACCAATAGTGCAAGCGTGGTGTTTGGACTAAGCGTTCACCTACTTTTTCTGAAGCATCCACGGTCGGGAGTGAGGGTAGGCGCGTGGTCGTGGCAGCCTTGTCCGTCCCTTGTAATCCCTCCACGTTGGTTCGGAATGAGCTAATTGACGGACGCTTGCCCGGTATTGGGCGTGGGCGGTGCCCAGTAAGGAGATAACAACGCGAGAAATCTCTGCGCACGGAAATCTAAGCCCATAGAGATACCCCTACTACTGTGAGAACATAACCTTGCCTTGGGTAGACACGCGTCCAGAAAGCCCTCTACACAACCCGTCCTTCTGCGAATTATCACGATACCATGTTTATCACGGGTGAAGTGCTACAGCGGTATTTCCGTGCTCTTGCGGACTTTCTTTGCTTTAAGCTAAGAAACATCAACAATGTGTTTCTCAACAACGGCTTCACCATTTTACGCTTTCAACCGGCGCTCTATATGCGGCCTCCACCTGGGGTGTATCGTCGCCTTGGCGCTTTGTCTATTTTTAAATAGCTAGCTATAGCGCTATAGCTTTTCTAGAAAGACGGGCGCTAAGCTATTTCCCCACAATTTGCGCTATAGCTGCGCTAAGTTGCATAGTTTAGCGCTTTAAATAGCTAGCTATTTCCAAAACTCAATCTCTTCAGACTAGATTGCACTTGTGTGTGCTTGAAATTTAATTGGTATTTCCTACTTATCAGTTATCATTTGCTACTAATTTGATATTTTGGACAACAAACTTTCATGAACCATGTTGTAATATTATTTAGACTTGTGGAACCTTAGAAACATATTTATGTTCATCAAATTTGAAATTTTCCATGTTTTTTGGCTTTGATTATTTGGTGTATTTCATATGTTCTATAAAAATGCTATTTCGACATAGCCGCTATAGCTGTGCTATAGCTACATAGCTTTTTGAAAATTGGTTGCGCTATTTTGCATAGCTAGCTATTAAAAACAAAGGCCCCTATGACCCACCACCCGGGGCTCCTTCGTCCCATCTCCATGGGACAGTGCGGCCTGATCTTCTCGCTTTCAAGACTTTTATGTAATTTGGTCTACTTTGAAGGACCTCTTTGTAATTGTTTTTTTAGAATTTGAGGGCTTTCACCCCTTCCTTTAGATTGAACTGAAGACAAAAGCATCCAGATTACAGCGTTTGGGTGGGATACGCCCTTCACTCTCAACACCTCACTTCTCCCACTTCAAAGTAGCTACTGCTATCAAAAGCGACAAAAAGACTCAACGTATCTCAGGTTTATCAAAACAAATGCGCTTAATTATTACAGTTCAGACAAGATTAAACTAGAGCAGCGGTCTCCAACTTCACCCAGGATCTTCCACTCTTCAACGCTTCTGAGTCACCAGAATCAGCAAGCTTTGCCATCACCTCCATTGGCAGATTGTTGATGCCCGCATAAGCATACTGGAACATGTACATGTCCCACTTGTCTTTGATCTGCATCAGCATGTTAATCTCTCCGGCCTTGTGGCAATTTCTTTTCAACTTCCTCACTTTGATAGCAAACTCTGCCTTCCTGTCCTGAGGACAGAGTATCTCCCAGGCCTGAATCATTATAGCTATGCCCATCAACAGGTTTTTGACACCTGACCAAGGTATGCCCTGCATACAGATAGAACATCTAAGTTTCCATAACCCCCACAGGGCTGCAGCACATAAACAGTTATCAACTAAAATCGTCTCTTGTTGCTTAACCACATCTGGCCAACTGAAACAAAGTCACAACCTACAGGTCTACCACATGCTTTAGAAACACATGTCCACATTTGTTTTGCAACAACACAATCAAAGAATAGATGGTTTACAGATTCTACTTCAGAACATAAAATGCAGGTCAAATCATCAAGCTTGACTCTAATGTTCAAATTATCTCTAGTGAGCACTTTATTTTTTGAAAAGTAACCATAAGAAAAGTGTACTCTTGGAGGTACTTTTACCTGCCACATTGCAGATACATGAGTAGGCATAATGCCTCTAAAATTGACTATCCTGTACAAAGATTGGGATGTGTAAGTCCCATTAGATGTAAACTGCCATATTAGACTGTCATCCTCATCTGAAAATTCTATGGTTGAGGCTAGCTGGATTATCTCATACCACATATGCATTAACCTTTGATCAACACACCTTCTAAAAGTACATTTAAAATTTGTTGCCATCCCAGAGTTCAGCTATGGTCCTAGTTTTTCATTAACTAACACATATAACTCCCAGAACTGAATTGCTAGGCTGGAATGCCCCCAACCAGTTATCTTCCCAGAATCTAATGTTTTTCCCATTCCCAACTTTTCCACCTATACCCATGGTAAGGTGCTTTAGCAGCCCAAAGAATCCCTTTCATAAATTGTGAAGCACCAAGACTAGAAGTACGTAAGATATTAGGATTATTTGTTCTATATTTGTGATCAATTAACTGCCTCCACAATTTATCCTTATCTACATTGTATCTTTTAATCCAAGAGGCTAAAAGACAAATATTCAAGTCTCTAATGTTTGGAATACCTAGACCTCCATAGTCTTTAAGCATGGCTACACTATCGGTTGCTAGATGAAACTTGTGTTTCCCATCTTTATCATTCCATAAGCAATTGGCTAGATGTGTGGTAATAGTCCTAATAGCCCATTTTGGAAATTTTATAAAGGAAAGAAGGTAAAACAGGAATACTACTCAACACTGATCTAATCAAGACTAATTTTTGCAGCATGAGATAGGAGGTTCCCTCTCCAACCTGCTATTCTCTTCATTAACTTATCTACTAGAGGCTCAAGGTCCTCTCTTTTCAAATGTTCAAAATGCAGGAGGAACTCTTAGGTATTTAATAGGAAAATTCCCTATTGGACATGAAAAATGTGAGCTATACTATGTATGTCTTCCTCGGGCACATTCATAGGGATAATCTCACTTTTAGAGAAATTTATCCTCATTCCATAAACTTGTTCAAAACATGCTAAAATCCCTTCAAATTAACTAGATTCTCGGGTTTTGCATCGAGGAAAAAAGTATGGTATCATCTGTATATTATTAGAAAATGATACCTTCTTCTCTCAAAAACTATTACCTAAACCTTTGATAAGCTTTTCCTTAGCCCCTTTATTAGCATCCTAGTTAGCACATCTCAACTAGATTGAACAGCAAAGGTGATAAAAGGTCACCTTGCTTAAGCCCCTTGCCTGATCTTAAAGAATTTGCTTTCTTCTCCATTTTATGTTCACCCCTACAGACCCACCTACTACTAATTTCCTAATCCAATCTATCCCGCCTAGACTTAAAACCTCTACCTTCTAATATTTCAAATAGAAACTCCCAATCTACTCTATCGTAGGCTTTTCATAGTCTAATTTAATGACTACACCGGTTTTTTTTTTCTTTATTGACACTATGAACAAGTTCATGTGCTATCACCACACTTTCTAAGATATACCTCCCCTTGAATAAAAGCACTTCTTTGAGGCATCACCAACCTACCAATAACCTTTCCTAGCCTAAGAGTTAGTGCCTTTGAAATTTTTTTTTGAAACTACTGATTTTAAAAAACACTAATAGGTCTAAACTTTTCATTGAAGTAGCTCCTTCTTCCTTGGGTATTAGTGTAATCATAGCAAAGTTGAGCCTCTTAAGATCAAGTGTCCCCTGATGTAAGTCATTAAACATAGCTAATAGGTCATGTTTCACGGATCCCAAAACTTCGATAGAACATAAAAGATATCCCATCGGTCCTGAGGGGCACCATCAGAGTAATGACTAAAAACTACCTCCTTAATTTCTTTCTCGGTGAATGGTTGAGTAAAAACTCATTCTCCTCTTGATTTACTAGGTCGCCAGGGTTCCTAAATCGGTGCTAGCCTAGCCTCAAACCTATCCTCCTTGGCAAATAATTTCTTATAAAATCTACAACAATGTCGGTCATACCCTTTTGATCACTAACTAGACTATTAGGTCCTTCTAGTTCTTCTATCCTTTTCTTCCTCCTTCTTTGATTAGCTATTGCATGAAAATATGCGTATTCCTATCTCCTTCTAATATGTTCCTATCCTAGATCTACATGCGGCCTTAATTTCCTCTAAGGCCCAAATCCCTTCTAATTCTCTCTAGAGACTTGTTTTTAAATCTACTCAACTCGAATCGGACAAGGCTCTATCTTCCATTTCTTTTTCTAAATCATTATACTCTAAAGCCGGTTATACTTTTGTTTATTCATCTTGGCTATTTCATTTCACAACCCATCCTCTAGCCATTCTTCTAAGGGTTCTAATCCTAAATTGCCACACATCAATACTACAAGAAGCCTGACATGGTTGGGACCGGACTTTCTCCACAAGTTTTGTAAAACTATCTATAGCCATCCACCACTTTTCAAACCTGAATTGTTTTTTTTGGAGCTAACAGGTTATCTCCTGAATCTAATAACAATGGGTTGTGGTCACTAGGAATTTTCTCTAACCCTTTAACTCTAACTAGTGGAAAAGTTCTTTCCCAATCATTTGTAACAAAAATCCTATGTATTTTGGCCAAAATTGGAGGGTCCTGGTTATTAGTCCAAGTATACTTAATGATACTTGGATTTAACTCCAATAAAGCCCACCTATCTATCCATTCATTAAAAATCTCGAGACCATCTAAAGCTAATATTCAAATTGCTTTTGTGCGTGGCTTTCCTAACAAGATTAAAGTCTCCTACCACCATAGTTGGTCCTTTCCATTTCTCCAAAATTAGATGCAATTCCTCAAGAAACTCTAATTTACCAGATTCATAGGGTGACCCATAGACTACTACTAGTTTCCAAGAGAAACCAGTTTTAACATCAGTCAACATTAAAGTACTAATGGAGAAATTTAAAACATCCAACACCTAACCCATAAACTTGTCTTTATTGTACCCTAACAAGATACCCTCTGTTGTACCTTTTGGGGTAGCCAATTCCACTCAAAAGGAACACTCGGTAAGATTTCTAAGGTACCCTACACTATATACTTCTTTTTTTGTTTTGTATAACACCTACTATATACGCTGACAACTCTTAATCACCTTACCGGTCTTGGGCAACCATCAAGTTTGTTAAGACCCCTAACGTTCGAGAAGAGATTTTCTTTGGTTTCCTTCTCCTACCTACCTTAGTCGGGTTTTTCTTCTAGCTCTTCTGCTAGTTCCTGGAAATTGTTCCTTCTAGGTGTAACGAGGGGTCCTCTCCCTCAACTCTCTTGCCACATGATCTCTTGAATCATCCTTCTTGTCTGTCCTACTTGACTTAACACTATTACTTTTGATCGCAACTCATTTGTTGCATCACCAAAGTCCCTACCAACTAAGATTGTATTATCTATAGAGGTCAACTCCTCTCTACCCTTACCACTGACAACCTTTGACAAAAAGCTCTCTCTCTATCACTAGCTAAGCTTAGAACAACATTTAAAAAGCATGGCTATTAGTACTCTGTTTACTCTCAATCTGAGACACTTACTTTTTACGCAATATGTAAAAGCAGACTTTGTATTAAGAGATGGGATGGGTTTTTACCTTTCTGAACTTCAAATTGTTGACCTTTTTTAAATCCGGCAGCCTTCTCTAGAGCGGTTCTTCCATCTAAAATGCTTCTTGAACTCTTCCTTTTAGGGATAAGAAGACCCCCATTTTGGTTTCTCTTCTTCCTTTAGGTTCTCCCTTATCTTGCTCTTAAGCCAGACTTGCTTTTACCTTCTCCAGTGATTGTCTCCTTGTCATCTATCTCCATGGCTTTTTGAGCAAGCTTAGGCAATGGCTTTCCTCTAAGCTATGAGGGGAAAATCTCTCTGTCTTGCTCATTGAAGATGTCAAACAGATTCTTCACAATTTTGCTTCCCTTTGGTGTTCGATAACCGTTCTGGTTATTAGACCCACCACTGGTCTTGTCCTTTTTTGCTAGATTTTCTGACCACCCTCTTGGTTTTTGTCTTTTTCTTATCAGATTTAGGGGGTATCATCAAGTAGATTATCTTCATCCAGTTCTACTTTGGACCATCCCCATTGTTATCCTCTCCATCTTCACCCTCCTCTATCTCTTCCAGACCTTCAACTTTGAAGTTGATGATAAAGATGTCATCCTCCATTTCCATAATTCTTTGAGATGGAATTTTCCTAGCATCTCTACATTTGATCTCGACCCTTATATGAGCAAAGAAACTCCCAAACAAGGACTGCCAATCAATGTCTACCATCTTGCCCAAGGCTGAAGATACTTGTTTAAAGGTTTCCCAATCACACCATTTTGGTGGTACACCACTGATCTGGACCCAAACCTCTTCTAACTTGGCTACAGGCAGGATGTCCTCATTCCATACTTTCAGAGAAGCCATCACATTACCATCATTAATATAAAAGTATGTAGCATCACCCATCACAAAGCTTTCCACTCTTATTTGAGGAGGAAACCTCACCAGGTATCTATATTCCTCCAGAACTTTCAAAGACCAAGGCCAATTTGGGTCAAAAACTTTCTGCAGATAGCTGATAATCTCCTCTTCCTGTACCTCCCCTAACTCAACAGTGAACAGAGCACAATTGTCAAAGCCATTCCATAACTTGAATCTATTGTCCCTTTCCTTGACATCCACATGAAAGAACCCTAAGCCCTTGTTTGCACTACCTAGGTATTGAATCCCTCGATAAGTCCCTTCCATCTAGGGAAATCCTCGAGAGATGTGTTCCTTTCTAAAAAGCAGACAAAGCACACCTTTGGCTTAGAGCAATTAGTGCTGAAATGCCCATGATCTCCACGGTTATAGCAAACCAGATTCACAGGCTTAGTATTTGACTTCTCCTCCAACCTTCGACTACTATCCTTGGGTGACTATCTACTGAGTTAGAGCTGCCAATACCTTGATCCTGCTTAGGCTTCTCTGTAACTTGGGAGTTGTTCTTTACAGATTGTTGCTGTGAGAACTCCTTTGGTGGCTGTTGTTGGTACTGCCCTTGTTTCCCCCGGCCTCCCTGTTGAGGTCCTCTAGGTCTTGGGCCTTGCTTGTTGAACTAATTCCCCTGCATGTTGTACTGAGGTGGATGGTGGAAAGGCCCCTGAGGATGGTAATACCCATAAGGACCCGGTGGCGGCGGCATCGGCGGTGGCCCCATCGGCGGAGGTCCCAGAGCCGGCCCCATCGGGTGTGGGTAGTATGGCGGCGGCGGGTGATGCCAGTTGCCGCCACCCCAGTCACCCCACTCCTCTTCTGGACTCCATGGCCTCGGCGGTCTACCTCTTCCTCTGCCAGCCATGGTCCACCTGACCTTGGTGACGAACGAGTCTCGAACCCCCTTCCCCACCGTCCTCCGCAAATCGAGTGGAATCGGTGGCTTGGTCCACCGATCCCCTTCTGAGCTTGATGACAATCGGAGATGTTGAAGTTTACGCTCTCCCACGGATCCTTGCGGATCGGGCCGAGATCCTTCACCCTCCTCTTCGGTGGCTAACCCTAGCATCCCCAAAATCTGAATTGGCGGCATGGTTGCGACTCTCTCTGGGATAAACCGAGAGTTGCCCATAGAATTCTGAACTGCCCCTTCTTCCTCCTCACGGTGCCATGGCTGCCCTCTCTCTGCCCCGTGCCCTCCGATCTCGAGCCATGCCTCGAGATGTCGACGCGTGGCGCCTAGAGCGGGCCCTTCTCGCAGCGACTCAGGGAGGAAGACGACACTCGTGCCAGCCGGGCCCTCACAGGCGTGGAGGTGTCCCATGCCCGCGACACGGGCTCGCCGGCGGCAGGGTCCTCACGGCGGTGGCGTGGCGTATCGTCGCCTCTCGCCCTCTCATTTCGCGTGTCCTTGAAGCTCCCAACCTCATGGTTGTGAACCCACCTCTTTGTAACTGTCTAATGTGATATTTAATATATCTATGTTTGCTGTAAAAAAAAAAAAAAAAAAAAAAAAAAATCTCACGTACGTTGCCCCACCACGACCTGCTGCCTCGGCGTACCTAGCCTAGCCCTTGATATACGGCGCGGACCTACACCGTGGATTGTGGAACACACTGCCTGCCGCCAATCCCAGGCCACAACAGCAGCGTGCAAGAAAGGCACCGACGACATACTTCCTCCCTGGCGGCCCCGGAAGCTTCGTGCAGTAGCCATCTTAGCCCTAATACCTGCTGTCGCGACTGTCGCGCCGATCGCGGCCTCCCCGGCCGCTAGAGAGTTGCGCCCCCACCACCGTCTGTGATACTGCCTTCTTCCCAACCAGCATCTCCGCTCCCATCCTCACACCAAAGGCAGGCGTCACCCTCGGCAGCGACGGTGCCCATTCCTCACCGGCTTTTGGATTTTTTTTCCGTGAATCAGTGGATTTGATTGTGATCTGAACTGTGAGTGGTGCTTTGTGATGGTGATGGATGGGGAAGAAGGTGAACCCGTGGCTCCTCCCCCAGGTGTTCCTGCACTAGAGATAGCCTCCATTGCTGGCATAGATGTGACAGGTTGACATGGGATGATGCCCACCATGTGTTCGCTAAAATGCCCTCAAAGGTAACTTTTTATTTCTTTACGATTTCCTATTGAATTTGAGCTAGATTTAATTGTTTCCTTTCATTTGGTCCGAATTGGGTGACATCTCTCAAATTTTTCTTCATCTTGTGCTATTGTCATTTAAATGATACACTCTTGCAGATCAACTTGCTGCAGAGCTGTTCAAACTTGAGAGTTGTACTTTGCCTGCTCTGTCTATTAGCTTTGCAAATAGTTCCATGATGCTTTGAGCAGATGAATGATTCAAAGACGGATGCATTGGTGCACACATAGTGGACTTGCATGGTTGAGTTAATTCTTTGTCATTATTACCTAAAGTAGATCACCCCTGTATATAGTATACACTATGCTTGTCCCATTCTAAAACACGAGCATAAACCTATATATGGGTAGTTCTAACATATAGTGTTTTCAGTGTCCAGGAAACTGCAGATATGATGTAAACCTTGCTAAGTTGCCGGTGTGAACTCTTTGCACAAATTTTGAAGTCATGGAAGTGTAACAATATAATTTTCTAGGAGAACACTGCGACAAGATGCACCTGCACCGTGGTGTTGCTGGTGGCCTGCACCTGCATCAAGATGCAGTTCCTTGCCACCCTCAACGATAGCACAGGGTAATTTTCTTTCTTCCATTGCTAGCATACTAAAAATCTGAAAGAATTTGGGGATTCCATCTTTGTGCTCTCTGTTATGCCAAATTGTATATTTTTTCTTTGGCTATCGTGGCAAATAAGTGAAAGTCAAAATCAGTGTGAAGGATATATAGCCATGTAGTTGTTGTGAATTACTCCCTCTATCATTTTTTTTAAAGGCGTCTAGGCCAATATCCCCAGATACTAAGGAACTGCGGATAAAAGGAGGAAAGAGGACTATGCGGCAGTAAATACAAACCAACGTTTGCATGCCGGCATGCAAACCGATGTTTGAGCGAATGCAAACGCATGCATGTGGCCAGCTATCGTGGATTCAAGCAATATCAGTGAATGCATGCTGTATTAAATGTTGGCCACATATTTATCTCCACCTCGATTAGAATGCTTCGCCTAACAAAAAATCAAAACATCAAAACTGCTGGCGCCTTACATTTTCGTAATGGAGGGAGTATGTTTAACAGCGATAGACACCATCCATGAGCTGATTCAGAGATTTTTTTTAATATTATGATTCAGAGATAGTAAAACCAAATAAGGATGGACCTTACCTGGAGTGCCAGGCAGTCATGCCATCCCCTACCGTCTAAAATGTTATCTGATGTTCTCTTTCTCAATGCAGTTAAGCGCTACCTACGCGACAATTTTCTGTTACTTTGCCATATAAGTATTTCCACTCAACAAGATTTCTGTTTTTTAACTCCTTATACAACATTTTCAGTTGTCAAGGTTTGAATGCAATTGTCTTCTTGTTTTCAGCCTCATGTAGCCGTAAATCCTTTTTTAATGCTGTTGAGTTTGAGTATTGACCAGAACTAAATGCCTCCTTTGTCGTTGCACTTTGGGCACAGGGATAGCTATGCTGCTCTACAAAGAAAGTAGAATTCTGTGAAACTGAACAATCAGACTGCTCTAGCTACATGTGCATCAACACTAGATCAGTGAAGCCATCCATTTCTCCGGTGATTGCATTGTAACCTTCCTTAACTATGTGTAAACCGTTTTTAAGTGCTGTGATTCGAACTCTGAGTCTGTCTATGTTGGGGAGGGACCCGCGGGGGGACCCCGGTAGCTCTGGGCCCCGAACCACGACACCCCCCGTGGCGCGGGCGGCCCGAACCAACCACGGCACCCCGAGGCGAGGGGAGCGGAGCCAAAAGATGACACCCTGCGGCGCGACGGGCGAACCAACCACGGCACCCCCTTGGGCGCGGGGAAGCGGAGGCCAAAGATGACACCCGGCGCGGGGGGCGGCGAAGAACCAACACGACATCAGCGGGCGCGGGGGAGGGCGGAGGCCAAAGATGACACCCCGCGAGGGCGCGGGGAGGGGCGCGGGTCAACCGACACCCGCCCGCGGCGCGGGCGCGGGGCAATGCAACACCCCGCGGCGCGGGGACAGCGGAGACCAAAGACAACACCCCACGGCGCGAGGGGCAGCAAGATGCAGTTGGCGGCCCCCCACGGAGGGCACGGGGGGTGGCGAGACGAAACGAAACACCCCGCGAGGTGCGTGGGCGTGAAGCAGAGGAAGACCTCCGCGGCGGGGGCGCGAGCCCCAAAGAACTCGGGGCCAAGTGGCGGCGCAGAGGAGAAAGCCTAATAGAGCCTAAGGCGCGTCGGGGATGTGTTTTACCTTTCCACACCGGGGTGGGGTTTGTACAGTCTTGCCCTGTGCGCGGGCCCTAGGCGTAAGTGTAGCGTGTCGTGTCGATTTGTAACTACAGTAAATACCAATCGGGCCGCCTATAAATCTGGGCCCAGCGGGACGTATGAAAGGGGCGAGTTGGTGGGCACTTTCATGACCTATCAATCGAAAAGACATTTTCTTGGGAGGACACTTTTGTCCGTCACGCTCACGGGGACGGAGCTTGCGGGCCCGACCACTGTTCCCACCCCTGTAGGGAAGCCCTCACCCCTCCTCCCACCACCGGTGTGAGGCGGGAGGGTAGGTGTGTGTACCCACGGTTGGCGCCGTCAGTGGGGGCCAGGCACGGCCATGCCGGTGAACACCGAAGCAATACGAGGGGCTGGGCTGCCCATGTCGGGGCCATCCGCCCAGGGGCCCAGCCCGCCGACGGTGCCCGCCCCGGGACCCTACCAAGTTTCGGGCGGAGCCGCGCGCCTACCCTTGCTTCGGGGCGGGGGCCCAGCCCCTCCTCGCCCGTGGGGGCCGGCGAGGGCTCCCGGTCGAGCGTGTCGAGGCCACCGGGCCGAGCCCGGCCGGTCATGCGGAGTCCCACGAGGGCCGAGGCTCGGTGGTGCGGCAACCCTCGCCAACCACCCCCCAGGCGGACGGGGGCGTCCTCGGGGCACCCGGAGGGATCGCCCGAGGGGCTAGCGAGGCGGCGAGGGCGAGAGCGGCGAGGGCGGCGAGCCCTCGGCGCCTACGAGCACGGAATCGCCCAGCCTGGCGATTGGAAACCCTCGGCCAGGAGAGCGGCACCTCACGCACCATTAGGGACCCGGGCAGCGGCGGAGCGCTTCGGCCCAGGCTGGAGCGGCGGTAGCGGGTGCGCGGAGAGATCCGCGGCCGCATGGGGCCCGTACCTCGGCCAGGCGGCGCGCATCGGCCTTTGCCACGACCCCGCCTCCACCACCCCGTAAAACACCAATGCCCAACCCACTTTACCGCTAAACACCCATGGCGAGGCGAAAACACGGCTCCGGCGGTTGCGGCTCATGGAACCCCCCCCAGCCCGAAAACGGCAACCGCGAGGTTGCCGAGGCGACCACCTACGAACTTCCCTGGCCAGGTAAGGCTCTCATTCGCCCTCCAGGCGGCGGAAGTGGCCCTCATCTGACCCCACCACCCGAGATACCTTTGGGCGAGCCGGACCCGGACAGTTTATCATGTCATATGATTTTGCCCGTGGCGCCGGTTGAAGGAGAAGCGAGTCCCACTATGGCGAAGTCTTTCGTCATAGTCGCGAGGACATCGCTGATCCTGGTACTCAACTTTGCCCCCCCGCCTCCATCAGCGGTGGTCGGAGCTCGGACAACACGCAAACAAACTTCAAAGAAATTGGGCTTCGGCCTACGGCCAACTCCACCCGAGCTCCTCGGTGTCATACGAGAAACCAACCCGAACCTGCGAAAGATTGGTGGCGGAGGTTCCTCGGACCAAGGCAAGGACAGGGGCGTGACCGACAAAGCGTCATCATGGCAGTCTTGGCTTGCATAAAGCCGGGCCCTTGCCATTCAAAATCGAGAGGAGCGACCAAAAAGACCAGGCGGGCTTTCATGATGATAATGGAGAAATATTGCGAGCGACACAGCCACAAAGCAAAGCTCGAGGCCTCCCGTCCACAACCCGGCGGCCATAGCCCAGCGGCAAAGACGCCAAGGTCGAAACGTAGCTTTCGATCGCGCTAGGGTCGCGGCGATAGACTCCAGCGCCCCGCGCCTTGAGAGAGCAAACCACCCCGTCAAACCAACTTATCGGCCAAGGACCAGCGGCCCGTACAAGCGAAGGCAGCCGGGGCCGTCCGGTAAAGCGCAACCCTCGCCACTATTGCGGGGTAGATAAGGGGTCACTACACCAAGCGATTGTCCATACTTCGCCAAAGGGAAAAAGAGTTCATGGACAATCGGCTAGCTTCGGCAAACCAACCGCCCCGGATCAACCACACGGGAAGACCAGCGCAACCCCGCGGCACAACCATTACTCCTACACTCCGCCCGAACTATGGGACCCCTCTGGGTGCAGGCTTTAGCTACCCGACCTTCAATCAACCCCGTACCATCACCACTCATACGGTCGGCCCTTCACGGTGGCCAAACCCTACGTTACACACGAAACCACGAACGGTTTCACCCCAACCCCGCATTACCACCACCCCGCCAATTCCAACCTTACCCCACCACCACCCCGCCCGCCGGTAAAGCAGAAATCACGAGACCACGCTAAACAACCCCACCTCCGCTTACGGTGAGATCTTGGCCATCTCGGGGGGATCAAGCGAGGACCCGCGGCAACAAGCGGCAGAGAAAAGAGCACTATCGCGGGGGGGTGCATCATGTGTGGCGCGGAGGGCCCCCAAGAGCGATCAATGGTCCCATGTCCCGTCATGTTCAGCGCGGCGAACATGAGGCTCAAGGATTACCCCCACACCGGCGCGATGGTAATCAAGACAACCGTCGCGGGGTGGATTATCAAGCTCGTCTTGGTCGACCACGAGCTCGCCCGGAATATTTTGTTCACCTCCACCTATGACCGCATGAGGCTCGTAAGTAACCTCACGGAGCGAAGAAACCCCCTCTTTGGATTCGGAGGCCAGCGGGTGAGCTATAGGGGAAGATAACCCTGCGGTCACCCGAGGGACCAGCCCCACCTCGGACCGAAAATATAACCTTCGATGTGGTTGACATACTACCTTTAATCACGATCTTCGGGAGGGCATCATCCAACGTTCGGCAGTAATCCACCGGGTTATCTACGCATGAAAATGCCGTCGATGCTTGGAGTTATAAGCGGTTTTCGGGGGATCAGGACCTCGCAGAACCGCGGAGGCGGTGCCCAGGCGGCGTAACGTGCATGCCCTCGAGCAAGGCAGGGGGAAGACAAAGAGGAGAAGGAAAAGAAGAAAAACCGGACCAGGATGGGGACTACTACAAACCCCGCAGCGCCCGGCCCGATTGGAGGAAACCAAACAAATCGGGGCTCTTCCCGAATGGCGACACCAAGGTAGTGACTATCTCGCAATGTTGGACCCGACCTAGGCGAACCTCACCCATTTCCTCGCGACCATTGCGGCGTTTTTAAGCGGTCGAAAGGGACCTCGAGGCGTCTGTTGGCTCACTACCTCATATTTTTATTCATCAACAATTCATGAAAAAGGGCTAAAAAGGTAAATCAACAAGAGAATAGGGCTTTTGGACTAATGATTTCCATGAGTTTTGGTAAAGTTGTGATTTGCGAGGGACTTAACGCCGAGAATTGGCGTGTCATACGGCCAAGCGAAAGCGTAGCGCAATCCAACTCGAAACAAAGGCTAGAAGGCTCGGGATTACTCCCAACATGAGCGAAACTTAACAAGAAGAAAACATCATCTAGAAGACTCCGGAAGCCCCACGGCGCATCGCGGAGGCCCGAGGTGGGACCCACCACGGGCCCGATCCTTAATAACCATGCCGTCGGCATGGCCCCTCATCCCGTCGGCCACGCCCGGGCTTCCTCACCGACTCTAAGGCGCAATCTAATCCACCGATTTAATGTCGGTTTGATCCAGGGATGTCGGTATGATCGAAGATGTATCTAGGTCAAACCACGGCACCTCCTCACGGACTATATAAGCAGCCCCGAGGCTCCCCCTGGAACAATCAATCATAATCAAGATCGAAGCCTCAAGTCATCATCAAGTAGAAGATCAAGTTGAAGCCAAGAGCGGGAGAAGAGGAGGCACCACCAAGAGATAGGATAGCTAATTCATCGCTCTATATAGATCTAGAGCCTAGTTTAGATAGAAAGTCGAGTTTAGAAGAGAGAGCGTCTGCTCAGGTTCTAGATCGTAAGTCACCATGGATCAATATTATTATTGTTTTCCTACAACTTTTATGCTATTCCATTACTATGCATACAATTATTCTATTTTTACTTTATTCTAGTCATAGCATATTTGATATGATTATTATTCATGATAATTCAACGCTTATTCGTAGAGCTCTAGTATATTACATGTGTATGCTAGGTAGTAGAGTATGTAAGCATGGTGCTTAGATATAATTTACTTAGGATTCACCTTATATCTTAGAGATTAAGGGTGTGGTAGATCGTAGTGGTGGCTTGGCACTATTGAGTCCTTTGCAATCCATCCCGGTATGTAAGACTAGTCGATAATGGTTCTTGGGTTAATCTTGTTTCGTTCTGATTTTCTTAAGTCATCTTCGGGGTGCACATTCTTATCTATGGTTTTTGATTTATATATGATCTTATGCTATGCACATTTGAAACCATTTAATAGAAGTCTTTGTATGCTACATAAGAACTGTCCCTTTGTCTTAAATCAATCTAATCTCACTAGGAATTAGTTTTATCCTATACTCACTACGTGTGTGCCTACACTTTTGTCTCATATACCTAATTGCTATTTATTATTGGCTTACTTTGTTTTAAGTATATCTTTGACTACTAAAATCTCATTAGTCTTCTATCACTACCTTTAATTAATTGAACCCCCTATCATATCTTCCTCGTGGATTCGATAATTAAAACCCTCCCCGGGTGAAATGCTCACTTTTGGCCATCCGTAAACTTGCGGATCTGTAAATATTTCTCGTAAGCTAACAAATACCAACAAGCATTTAAAGCGCGTTGGGGAAGATTTTGATAGCTTCTCTTTTGATTATTGATAGATGAATACTAAGTGTGGATTTTGCTACTTAGCACCTCTGCTTAAAAAGCAGTTTTTTGGTTTATTATCTTTTCTATCTTATTGACGGGGTATTAACGGGTTTGATTGTGATTCACTACACTTTGATCATCCCAGAATCAAGTCAACCCAGAAGCTACACCAAATTCTGAAGCCATGCACGAAAAGGCGTTGCGAGAGTTTCTGCTCCAAACATCGAACATTCGCCTTTGGGCCTACACTTCAACAAATCATGAGTTTGAGCTCAAGGCAAGCCTCATCAACATGGTGCAAGCTAACCCGTTTGAAGGAAAGACACATAAAGATGCAAGCACTCATCTCCGGACTTTCATGGAGATGAGCGCCACCATCAACATCAAGAACATTCCCAAGGACACAATCTGCTCCGCTTATTCCCTTTCTCACTATCGGGGACGAGCAAAGCAATGGTTTCTACTCAATGAACAAGAGATAAACATATGGAAGAAATGTTCAACCGCATTCTGGCAAAGTTTTCCCCCACAGACAAAACCAATGCCTTACGTGGAAAAATTGCCAACTTTCGGCGGCGAAGGAGAATCTATTCATTCGGAGGCGTGGGAGCGTTTGCAAAATACATATCAGTTGCCCTCACCATGGAATGAAGGAGTGGATGCTCTTACAAGGATTCTACCATGGATTAAATCAAAAAGCAAGAGAAGCGTCTAGGCGCCACTGCTTTGGAGGATCATTCTTATCACTTACACCGAGGAGAAAAGCCGAGGCACACTCATGTGCAAGATATGAGAAAATCAAAATTTGGATCCCAAGAACACCCAATCTTGTCATCAAATGAAGAAGTACAAGAAGAACAAAAAGAATGTAAGGCGGTATCAAGCTGGGATGGATGTGCTACTTAATTGGCTTGAGGGGCGAGCCAACTACAAGGATGCGACAAGCTTTACAAGACTCCATGAGACGCCTCAAAAGTTCAAGCAGTGGTCCACAAGTCAGCACCAACCCAAATAAAAGACCACTTAACCCACGACCAACTTACGCGGTAAGTATTAAGGTAATGACTTTTATTGGGTAATAAATTCAAGCAACCTTCCTTACGAGGAATTAATTGGAGAGCAAATTAAAATTAATGATAGTTTCTCTAAGAAGTTAATTGCTAATGATAAAATTACGGAAGATATAAATGCTAAAATGGATAGTTTTTTACGCTATGATAAAAAGAACAAGTTGCTTTTTAATATCAAACTAGAATCAAAACTATCAAAATTATCTGTTGTTACACTGTTGCTACTAATCATGAGAGCGGTATGTAATGTTGAGCGAGAGGTGGTAAGCAAACCACCGATCCACCATACAGACGCAGCCAAGACCTTTGGCTAGAACACCTCGGCACACGCGGCCTTGCTTCTCTTCACACAACTCACTCACAAATTCGATTCTGAAAAAGAAGAAGTAGCTACGCCTCGGCGAGAATTAGAAGGAAGGGAAGGGAGGAAGAAAGGAGTTTTGTAGGGATATCTTGAGAGTTTAATCCCTCTCCAAGCCCTTTTCCTATAAACACCGGCCATGTTCGGGAAGGATACATAGAACAACGCTCCGCTCTCGGAATAATTCCGAACAAGCAATGAGCGATACCCGAGCAACAGGTAAGCCTATCTCTTCTCCATCACCCTCTTGCTTCACCTATCGGGTAAGGTTTTAACCACGGATGTACATCTTCAATTACATGGGGGAAAAGAGAAGTAGATATGCAAAATTTGAAAAAGATAGAAACTTTGTTCGACACTCATGTTAGATAATGAGTCTATGGACCACATAGGTATATTACCGAGTGGGGCTTATCTTCCAAATATTAGAAAGGAATTCGGCTTTTTACGACACCAGCGAAGGGAGTGCAGGCTCCTCACGCTAGAATTCCTCACGCACGTTGAACTTCGATAGCGGGGTAACCTTTCGGTTATTAAAAGTCGACCATACACCATGACACGGAAACAACTAAGCCGCGGCACTAGGCCCCGAGCCAAGGCGCCCCATAGACATAGCCCTCTGCCGCCCTAATTTTAATAGAGAGGCCTCACGGCGGGGATATATCCCGGGAAGGAGATGAGCCACCGACCACGCACAAATGATATTCATCTTCCTACCTTGAAATTTACAGCATAGATGGATGGCCCTTTGCCTTTTTTTCCCACGTAATGACAACATCCTTTGTAAGGATGTCGAGCTAGCACACTCACATACGCATGCGGTTGAGAGAACAACACTGTCTCACTGTCAAACTATTAGTGGAACACCTGTGGTACATCACTTCCCAACTTAGTGGGGACATAAGGCGTACTTCATTAGTCACACGAATAGCTAGCGATCTCGGCACCTCGGCCATTGTCACCATCATTGATATAACCACTCCACGGGAGATTGCAAGATACGATCACTTCCAAGCCGGGCGATGGATAAAGGAACGAGCAATATTTTTACCGTCACGGAGAAACGACGCAATCCCGCTTCTAGCAGGATTTAGGTATATATACTGTGCAATCTTTCTTGATAAATGTGCGAGCCACGCGGCGGTCCACCGTCGACCATCTCAGCGTCAGACGAGCCTCAACCTCAAATTATCACGAGGGTGCCGGACTCGGCGCCGCATACCGAAACTACGAGGGCCGTGCCACCATACCGCGCCCGGCGCCCTATCGGGACCACTACCCCTTTCGGGACATGCGAAGGGTAATGCATCATTTCTGCGGCGACATTCTTTTGCGGGGTTGAGTATACGTGATCGACAACGTTCGCCAAGGGTGTGCATACCAATATCGCCAACATGATCAATCGCATAAAAGCGCCCGCGCGATCTCCTCTACCGTCCAACAAGAGTGGATGGAACAAAGGGGAGAAGCATTGCGGGCGACATCGAGGCCACGGTGGGCGGCAACTTTGAACAAGCGGCATGACTTTTGGCCGTCACGAGGCCGGGTAATGCAACAAGCGGCTTGGGGGAGTGGTCAAGTAAAACCCTGGTGGGGAAACCCATTTCAACACCAACACCAACCAACCGGTCGGACCCTTGGGGAAGAAGTGCCCCAAGGTAAGTAATTATCTATCTATTTATATTATTTGGTTTTTAAATTATTTTTGACTATATATATATATTTATGCTTAGGTTTGTTTAGCTAGATAAAATAAATAAAGTTTGGTTTTAATAAATAAATATATATATGCGAAAAAAAAAAATAATATGAAAACAATAATATTAATAAAAGAGTGATGAATTATGCTATAGAACATGATAGATGTTGCTCCTCTTTGATAAATGCCTAGCTTACCATTTTTTTTTGGCTTCTCCCGAGAACATGGATATGATTGTTTAGATTCTAAAACATGCTTTGAGCTTGAGTTACGTGGGAGTATGATCTTAAATTTCAAGTCTAAGGCAATTGGTGATATGATATTATGAAAAAAAGTTGAGCTACTATCTATCTTGTTTATACGTGACATAAATTACGGAGAATTAATCTTTGAAAATCTTAAATGATGAGTTTCTGTATGACACAAGTTTTTTAAAGCACGATAAAATAAAATAAATGCCTTGTTGAAAATATGCTAGAATTTATACATTATATATCTCTCTATGCTTTCAAAGAGACTTGGGCATGACAAGTAAAAAAAAAAAATATATATATATATATATATATGAGAGAAAAGTGAGGCGAAAAGAGGGAGAGAAATGGACAAGTGTTCTACTAGGTGAGAAGGGCCTACCTCCCTAATAAAAGAGATGAAAAATAGACAAGTGTTAGGGCGAGTAGGGCCCACATCTCGGAAAAAAAAAAAAAGAGAGAGGAAAAATGGACAAAAGTCATCTTTGGCGAGAGAAGAGCTCACCTCTCCAATAGCTTGGTTTTGTAACCCAAAGGTTCTCTTAAAATTATTGCTATAAAAAGAGATATTTTCGAGAAACAAAAAGCAGAGAGAGAAAAAGGCTAAGAAATTAAATGTTTACTCTTATTGTTGTCATACGGGGAACACTTTGAGCTTGCTTTGAAAAATCTTCTCGAGTTATAGTGAAACCACCGAACTTGGAGACATGGTGTTTGTCTTAATTGTTCAATCTTTCAATTGTTCAAGACTCTTGTATGATAAAACCCCATGCTCTCAAGTAGATATAAGCAAGTTTAAGATTAATTTTTTATCCTACCTTGGTTGAGGTTTGATTTGGTAACACACCTGTGAGTCTTGCTAGGGACTAGCAAGAAATTAGCTTTGGGGAGTTTGTTGGCTCACTAACTCATATTTTTATTCATCAACAATTCATGAAAAAAGGGCTAAAAAGGTAAATCAACAAAGAGAATAGGGCTTTGGACTAATGATTTCCATGAGTTTTGGTAAAAGTTGTGATTTGCGAGGGACTTAGAGAAAAAGCAGCGAGAATTGGCGTGTCATGCGACCCGGTTAAGCGTAAGCATAATCAACTCGAAACAAGGCTAGAAGGCTAGGATTACTCCCAACATGAACGAACTTAACTTAACGAGAAGAAAACATCATCTAGAAGACTCAGGAAGAAACCCCACGGCGCGCCAGCGGGCGGGGGTGGGACCCACCTGGGCGATCGCCCAATAACCATGCCCGTCGGCATGGCCCCTCACAACCATGTCATTACTGCGCCCGGAAGCTTCCTCAACCGACTCTAAGGCGCAATCTAATCCACCCGTTTAATGTCTGGGTTTGATCCGAAGGATGTCGGTATGATCCCGAGATGTATCTAGGTCAAACCCCGGCACCTCCTGCGGACTATATAAGCGGCCCCGAGGCTCCCCACAGAGCAATCAATCATAATCAAGATCTGAAGCCTCAAGTCATCATCAAGTAGAAGATCAAGTTTGAAGCCAAGAAGAGGAGGCACCACCAAGAGATAGGATAGCTAATTCATCATTTCTATATAGATCTAGAGCCCTAGTTTAGATAGAAAGTCGAGTTTAGAGAGAGCGTGTCTGCTCGGTTCTAGATCTGTAAGTCACCATGGATCAATATTATTATTGTTTTCCTACAACTTTATGCTATTCCATTACTATGCATACAATTATTCTATTTTTACTTTATTCTAGTCATAGCATATTTGATATGATTATTATTCATATGATAATTCAGCAGCTTATTAAGTAGAGCTCCTAGTATATTACATGTGTATGCTAGGTAGTAGAGAGTATGTAAGCATGGGTGCTTAGATATATAATTTACTTGCGGATTCACCTTATATAAGATTAGGTGTGGTAGATCGTAGTGGTGACAAACACTATTGAGTCCTTTGCAATCCATCCCAAGTATGTAAGACTAGTCGATAATGGGTTCTTAGGTTAATCTTGTTTTATTTCTGATTTTCTTAAGTATTAATCTAGGGGGAACACATTCTTATCTATGGTTTTGATTTATATATGATCTTATGCTATGGCGCCCGTTTGAAACCATTTAATAGAGTCTTTGTATGCTACATAAGAACTGTCCCTTTGTCTTAAATCAATCCTAATCTCACTAGGAATTAGTTTTATCCCTATACTCACTACGTGTGTGCCTCTGCACAATCTCATATACCTAATTTATTTATTTATTGGCAAGCACTTTGTTTAAGTATATGTCCACTACTAAAATCTCATTAGTCTTCTATCACTACCTTTAATTAATTGAACCCCTATCATATCTTCCTCGTGGATTGATAATTAAAACCCTCCGGGGTAAAAAATATATGCCATCGATGTGGATTCAGTAAATATTTTCTGTAAGCTAACAAATACCAACGGCGTCGGCCAGGTGAGATGACTGAGCACAAGCTCAATATCCGGTGAGGGGGCAACCCGTGCAAGCGAAACTCAAATGTCCGAAGAAGAGAAGCGAGGGTGGCACAAGTGAGGTCAATACGCCTAGGCGCCAAAGTGATAAGACAGGTAAAGTACCCAACATGGCTATCCAGCGTGGTCCTCGTTAAAGCAAGCCTCTCCAAGGACAAGAAGCGTAACCTCCGAGATGGAGAATGCGTGGACTTCACAAGTCTCAACAAAGCATGTCCGAAGGCGACTTCCCCTACCGCGCATCGGGCCTTTCGTAAACCTTGAGCCGCTGGGTGTGAAATGCTATCACTACTTTCGGCGTTTCACCGGGGTACCACCAAATCACGGATGAACAAAGAAGACGAGGAGAAAACCGACTTCATAGCACCCGCGAAACATATTGTTTTGAGGGGAGGAGGATGGCACGAGGGCCTCCCGAATCACGAGGTCCACCGCCGTAAGAATGACAGCGGAAGTCCTCGGCGACGACAAAGGCAATCTCCGCCACGTTGATGATATTACAAAGTGTGAGCAAGCTCGCATCGCACTCATAGCGTACTCCTCGAAGGGCATTCCCCGAAACTCCGCTGGCTGTGCCTGCTAAACCCCCCGGCAGTGCGGCCGGAGTCAAGAAGGGCAAATTACTCGGTGCCCGGTCTCCGCAAGGCATCAAGCAAACCCAACCAAGATTCAAGCAATCACAAAATGGAACCCCCGACGAACAGAAATTGGCATTAACGCCTCACAGTCGCATGGCCTCCTGTGAGCAGATTCATCTCAAGAACCGCAGAAGCGGGCCCCGCTTTTTTCCGTATCCGAGAGCATCGGAGCTCTTTCAGCCGGGTCCAGTACAACAGCAGGCCTTCGACGACCCTGGGCAAGCACCTCCTCACCCGACAACCCCTGTAACACTCGAGAAGACCCGGGCGAGGGCCTCCACTATGTGGCGGCCTCCCCGCACGCGTAAGCTAACCTCATTAAGGAAGTCACCGAACAAAATTGCGCGCGATAACCCCCATCTACTACGTGATTTAAGTCCTCGAGGGCCCCAAAGGCAACTATATCGAAGCTAGAGAAGGTAGCCTACGCCGTAGTCATGGCCGCAAAGAAAGCTTAAACACTACTTTCGGGCCACATGAGATCACGGTGCCGCCTTTGCTTCCCCGCTAGAGAACATCTTCAAAACCCCCGAAGTCAAGTGGAAGGATAGCCCGCCGGGCAACGGAATCGGGCGATCACGCTGATCAAGTTCGTGGGCAGAACAGCAATTAAGTCCTAAGCCCTCGCTGACTTCTGGGTCAATGGACTCGACGTGATATAATCAGCGGCAAAGTTGGACCCAATATGGACAAATAAGTATACACCGATGGAGCCGGGGGTCCGCGCGGGCGATCGCCTTATCCTCATCTCACCATCCGGTGTAAAGCTCCGCCACGCAAATGAGGTTGAGTTCCATGCACCAACAACACGCGGTATCACGAGGCGCCATATATCGGCCCCGAACAAACTTCGCGCCTATCGCTGAAGAAGGGCCATTATCGTAATCGCACTGCGGTTGTCTCAAAGCCATGTCGAGAAAAACGCAAAGCCCCGAAACCTAGAGCTGCTGGAAGTACCTTCTCGGGATCCGGAAAATGGAGGCCTTCTTCTTGGGCATCACCACAAAAACCATAGCGGGCGAGGACAGCGGCGAGGCCGACGAGCTAGCAAAAGGCAGCTGCGGCACAAGGTCCGCTACCTCCCGGACGTGTTCTACAGTAAGTCCTAACCCAAGCTACCGTTGAAGGACCTCTCGCCATGCCGTTCGTGGAACGCCATAGCAAGGTGAGATTGAGGGCCCCGATAATAGCATACATCAAAGTGCGATTCAACGCGGTCAAAGGAAGAGGAAAAGAGGATAGCAGCGTAGGTGAGGGATCTGAGAATGATCGACGACGGCTATACAAGCGCATCGGTCACGCGACACCGCATGGCTCAAATGCGTCTCAGCCTCAGGGGGAAGAGCAATCCTCGCGAGAAGTGCACGAGGGCATCTGCGGCTCACCAAACGGACCCCGCGCACTCGTCGGAAAAACATTCAGGCAGGGTTTCTATTGGCCCACCGCCTAAGTGACGCAGAGAACCTTGTAAAGCGTTGTAGGGGATGCCAACTAACAGCCCATCACTCAAACCTCCCGGGGCATCAACCACACCAATCGTCCAACGTGGCCCCTCCAAAGATGGGGAATCGACCTCGTCGGTCCGATGCAGCAGCGCCAGAACCTCCGCCACATGATGGTAGCTATTGAGTACTTCACAAAATGGATCGAAGCCCGCCCCTGCGCAACGATAACCTCGCACTTTCGGGTGCGAAGTTTTTCGGCAACAAATCATATGCCGCCTTCCGGGTCCCAAGAGAAATCACGGTAGACAGCGGCACACAATTATTGCGAGGCCTTCAAACAATTCCGCTTCGGTCGGAACCAAGATACACTTCGCCTCCGCCGGACACCCCCAGTCTAACGGCCTCGTGGAGAGGGCCAATGGCACAATCCTGCAAGGCATCGTACTGAAAATTCAGTGGCAAGCTAAGGGGTACTGGCGAACATCTCACACCGTGGTTTGGTCACATAACACCTCCGAATGCGTAGCAACAAAGTTCACCCCATTCAAGCTATCGTTAGGGAGGAGGCCGTGCTCCTGGAGGAACTAACCCACGGCTCCCCAAGAACAACCCTGCGCCAACAAGAGAACCCTCGCCGATGCTGACCTTGTCGGGGAAGTCCGCAATGGGCCGCCTCAACCTCCTCACCCGACAAAGAAACACGCAAATGGCGTAACAAAAGGTCAAGCCCCGTGACCTCGGCATAGCCGGGATTTCGCGCTCATCAGGAAGCAAAACGCTCCAAATGGCAGGAAAATTTGTGGCCAAGTGGTCGTGACCCTTCCTCGTCACAAAGTCAACAAGACCCGCTCATATCACCCGCAAGACTCCTCGATGGAAACGACCTACCACGTACACACGGAACATAGAGCGGCCTCACAAATACTACCCTATAGCGGTGCCACACCTCGGTCATAGCGGCTGTAAAGATTTCCTTGTTCATTTTGATTTTCCTTTCTTCCCTTTTTAAGTTTCTTGTAAGACTCTATCATGTAAGGGGCTGCACTCTTTTTTCCTGCCAAGGAAGCGCGAGGTTTTTAACGCAGGCGGCATCCCATTTTATCAATATACGCAGATATTTGCCGGAAGAACTTGTCTCGCTATGTCTTCAAACACAACACCGAAAAGAAGCGGTCACTCACGCCCTAATCGGAGGACTCGACAAGGATGATTGGCCCGCCCCGGTACTTCACTATCGCGCTAGCACCCGAGGCTAAGCCAAACATGCGAGGGGGCTTCGCAAAATCAAACCAAGCCGCGGACCCCGAATATGGGCCGTCGCGGAGGTACAAAAAAGAGCGCACCCTGGCAAAACGTGCCGGGGGCTCGCAAAAACCAAACCCGGCCGGACTCCCCAGTATGGGCCCGGCGAGGGTACAAAAGCCGCGAACCCGGCAAAGCGCGTGGGCTCGCGGGAACATCAACCCCAAACTGGCGGACCCCTAATATGGGCCGTCTTGAGGGCCAAAAAAGCCGCTGAAACCGGCAAAACGCGCCAGGGGCTCGCGAACATCAACCCCCCGACGCTGACCCTAGTTTGGGCTTTCGCGCGGAGGTACAAAAAACGCCAAGACTCCTGGCAAAACGTGCGAGGGGAAAACAAACACCAAACACCGACGGACCCCGAAGTATGGGCCGTGGCGGAGGCACAAAAAGCCGCGAACCCTGGCAAAAACGGCCAGGCTCACAACATCATCAACCCCGACGCGGACCCCGAGTATGGGCCGCGCGGAGGTACAAGAAGACGCGCACCCTGGCAAAACACGCTACCTGCAAGACGCTGACCCTAGCGACGCTGACCCCGAGCATGGGCCTATGCGGAGGTGCAAAGACGCCAAGACCGCGGCAAAACACGCCTAATCACAGAGAAACCAAACCTCGGCGCAGCGCTCCCCGGCAAAACAAGCGGGGGTTCGCGAATGACACGCCTTGAAAGCTTGCAAAAGTGTCAAAAACTCCATTCACAACAAGTGCGGCACCAAGGACACCAATACGAGGCCACCCCAGTACAACGCGCAAACAGCTCCACCAACAAAAAGACAGGGCACTTCACTGCCCACGAGGCAAAGGACACCCACCTAACTCCATCAAGTCAAATAAAGAGCCACCCACCACCGTACAACCCCCCACACCACTATAAAACCAGCTCCTCCAACATCCCAACACCGCACCACAAAACCCACAAGCCAAGAAGGGGCGCATTACCAAAGCAATGCCCCTAGAACTAGCAAACCCACGCTCCTACAGCGCGAGCAGGCACAAACCTCGCAATAATCAACGCCGCAATCTCACCCCCGGCACCGCAATGGAAAATGTAAAGCACCGGCAACCAGCAGCGCAAAAAGGGCTCCCCGCACACACAACCACCAAAGTCAGCCAACAGCACCGCTTTTTGAATCCATGACGCCACGGAGCCCACCCACCGGGCCAGGCACCGCAATGGAGAATGTAACATCCTCCCGAGCGACAAGACGCCAAAGGAATCAAAGTTCCAGCGGCAGAGCCCGGGGAGCCCATCTATCAGAACTCCCCGCGCACAGCACAGAGCTGCAGTCGCGAGCCCGCTTCCAACCGGGCCCTCTGCCGGGAAGGGCATTCAGCGCAAGCTCCCCAAACCATCACCCGACACCACATCGACCAACTCGGAGCACCCTCGGCGCCCCGGAGCAGACAAGCAACCCCGCATCCACATGGATAGGAACAGGAGGCCTCGGGAAAAGCCAACTAGCAGGCAACCCTGTTTAACCTCAAAACCCAGTGGTAACCTTGGGCACCCGGTAGAGAAGCCGAGCTAGTTGGTTTCCTTCCTCCATAAGCAAGGAAAGCATTGCGGATAGCCAATGCGCCCCGCATAAAACATGTACCCCCGCGGTCAGGCAATGGAAAAACTGTCGTCTCGTCCTCACAAATAACAAAAACCCTACAACTAACACCCCGCAAGTCAGCGAGCCTCGCTAAAAGAAGCAGAGGGCGTCGCTGCGCAACTAACACCCTGCAAGAAGCCAACAGCCTCGCTAAAAGAAAGCAGAGGGCGTCGCTGCGCAACTAACCCCCCGCAAGACAACGAGCCTCGCCAAAAGAAGCAGAGGGCGTCGCTGCGCAACTAATCCCCCGCAAGACAACGAGCCTCGCCAAAAGAAGCAGAGGGCGTCGCCAAGAACTAACACCCCCGCAAGACAACGAGCCTCGCTAAAGAACCAGGGGCGCCGCCTACAAGAACTAACACCTCGCAAGTCAGCAGCCTCGCTAAAAGAAGCAGAGGGCGTCGCTGCGCAACTAACACCCCGCAAGACAGCGAGCCTCGCTAAAAGAAGCAGAGGGCGTCGCTGCGCAACTAATACCCCGCAAGACAGCGAGCCTCGCTAAAAGAAGCAGAGGGCGTCGCTGCGCAACCAATACTCCGCAAGGTAGCGAGCCCCGCTAAAAGAAGCAGAGGGCGTCGCTGCGCATCTAAATACTCCACAAGCAGCGAGCCTCGCAAAAAGAAGAAGAGGCCCTCGCTGCAATGTCATCTACGCAACCATTCAAAACCCCGCCAGAGCGGCATTTCCTCGCCAACAACACAAGCAAAACGTCGCTGCCATAGCGCCCAAGCGCCAACATATTTACAAAAACCCTGCGAAGGGGGACAAGTTCACAACAACCCCGCGAAGGGCGACAATTTTACATCAACCCCGCGACGGGGGACAAATTTTACAACGACCCCGCAAGGGGCCAATTTTACATCAACCCCGCGACGGGAGAAAATTTTACAACAACCCCACATGAAGGGGACAATTTTACATCAACCCCGCGACGGGGGACAAATTTTACAACAACCTCGCGAAAGGGCATCTCCGAGCCAAAAGCCCCTCAGTAACAGATCACGCTAGCCACTTCCTCGACAAACCTCTCCAACACTTCCTCCACGAGGATCGCCGAGACTCGCTCCACGAACTCCGCCACGTCAACCACCTCGACGTCAAGAAACGAACCTCCACCTACTCCTCCGACCAACCTCCCTCGCCAACGTCCCTCGGCCAAACACAGCGACCCCCACAGCGGGGGAGCAGCCCTAACAACGGGAGTGGCCCCGGGAGCACTCTCCGCCGAAACACACGCCGCAAGTCACGCCTAGCGGCCGTCGATTCCGAAACCCCGGCACAATCACCGCACCCTCACCCGGTCCGGCTCAAACTCAACCCTACCAAGCGCAATAGCGGCGGCCTCCTCCTCATCCCCGGAGGTCCTTGTCCAACACAGCTGCGGACGGCCCTGCCCCGAATACCGTCCGTTCCACTTTTTGACGATCCGACAGGTCATATTCACGCCAGAAAACCCCCGCGGGCCTGGTTCTTCACATCATACCTCCTGAAATGCAGCGCCCACCAAAAAAAGCTGATCCGGGGTACTTCATCATCGCGTGAGCCCAGGTCTCCCCCGAGATGAAAATGTCTTGGTAATTCATCATGAGGGGATGACATTCAGGCACCTCCCGCAGGCCCCGCAGGATCTGTAGCGAGCTAAGGGTCAGAAAACCGCCCCACAAAGTTCAACACCCGACCATAGCGATTAAGTAAAATGCTGCTAAACGCGGTTGACTAACAAAATAGCGGCGCAATCAAACACAGTTAACCTTCAACCTCTGAGTGCACGAGTACATTTGAGAACCTCAGCGAGAGCCCCTAACTCCTACACCGCGTCACAAGACATCACTCCGCGAGGTCTCAACATTTTGGCAGAAGCGGCGCTGAGCGTCGGGGGCGATTCGGCGTGCACGAGGGGGCAGCGTTATGCGTCTACCTTCGGGCAGAGGCACCTTCACGGGCAGCTCCGCCATCTTGGTCAACCCTGCGCCTCTCGAAGGGCCCAGCATCATCGGGCCCGCAGCCCACAGCAACCTCGTCGTCCCGGCCCGAAGTACAGCCGCCAAAGCCTGCACGAAGATAGGGTCAAGAAAAGCACCAAGGACATTCCAACCAGACAACAAGCATCTTTAAAACAAAAAAACCTGCACCCAGCGGTCGCCGCTACTGGCCTCCTCCATGGCCCGCGTCATGTCCAACATCCATAAAGAACTTCTTGAAACCTCCCGCCAGGTAGCGGAGGCCCTCGTCCTCCGCGGCCGTCCCATCTCCTCTTTTCCCCGAAACTTGAGCTTGCGGGGCTCATTGAGATGTGGGCACCCGCGCTGGCGCAAAGTGTGACCGAGCGCCATCGCCCCCACATTACCCTCCGAAGTCCGCCGCATGATGAACCATGGAGTCACGCCGGAAAGCGCCGACTTCAGCCACCGGCGATGGCACCGGGCTCCACGGCGGGCAAAGCGAGAGCCGCTGCTCCCGGCGGTCCACTAGAACGCTTGTCGAGGGTCTCCTTCACCGAAAGCATCCCCGCCCGGCCACGCGTCATCAGCGAGGACAGTCGTTGCTCCAACTCCGCCACCTTCTTCAGCGCGGTCTCCTCCCCGGACCTAGCCTCGCAGCGCCTGGGGTGACCGAGGTCCACGTTGCGGCGGGAGGTCTCCACCACTTTGTCATGCGCTTCTGGAACCTCTCACGCAAGGAGGCATAGGCCTCCACCTGTTTCTTCAACTCCGCATCCAGGCGTGCCACCCTCCCCCGGCGCGCTCCACCTGTGAGGCCGCTTCTGCGGGACCTCCGTTCGCGTCGTCTTCGGCGCGCTATGACCAAGCAAAGACGCGGGAGGACCAGGATCTCAGCGGCCTTCACGCGATGTCTTCTTCTAGCTCCGGCCCAGGGGGCGGAAGGGCGGCCGTGCTCGACCTCCGGGGTTCATACTGGCAGCGCGTTAACCGTGCCAGAAAGCGCCTCTCCACCTCGTTCGATTCGAATTGGCATTCCCGATATCCGGGGCGGTGTCAGACGGTTCGGGTCCACCGGGCAACCTCTCGCGAACGGGATTTTGTCGACAGGAGCACGGCCATGCCCCCCGCTTCCCCGGCCGATATCCGCGTCATCAGGTTCCCCCCCTCTACCTCCCGGCCCCCCACCAGGATATGGCACCTAACCCGGTCGGGCGGGGGCGAGGCGGGACCGAAGGGGCGCCACATGAAGGCGCCCGGAGGTACTTGGAACGCAAAGCCTGCTCGGGCGACACCTCGACCGCCGCCTTGCCGTCTTCGGGGAATTGCCCGGCGCTGAACAATGGCATCGGCCGTCTCCGACGGTGGCGCCCGGCACCTCCTCTGCCAGGACATCAACCTCGTCGAGAGTCCGCCTCCTCCTCGTACGGACGGAGTCCCCGCGCGACAACCGGGAAAGAACCCGGTCCCCCACCGGAACCAAGGGGCCAGCCATCCTCCTGCGCTCTCGCTGGGCTGGCGATGTCGTGAATAGCGAACCGCCCCTGCCGCCGTGGAGGGCGACCCGCGACCAGGGCAGCGGGCGCACCCGTCAGCGGGGCGTGGCAACCCCGTGTCCAAGCGGGCGCCTTTACACCTTTGCCCCCACCACGCCCAGCATCTACGTATGGGACCATCCGGGCCCACGTCTTGGCCCTCTTCTTCCGTGGCTTGCTCGTCGCACCTGCCCCCACCTCCTCCGGCTTAGGCGGTTGGAGTACAAAATGCGAACGGTCAAACACGGTTCAGCCCCGATGACTCGAGGGCCAAGCGGATCGCTTGTACTCAGCGTCCTCGCACTTCCCAATCGGCTCCTCGGTCCGCCCTCGGCCTCCAACAAGGACCCGGCTGCGCCGACTTACGAGCTCGACCTTTGGATCTGATGCTCCCCACGAACCTCGAACTCCACGCCGGAGCCCAGACCCAAACTCCGCAGCTTATCGACATCTCCACCTCCGGCCACGCTGCGAGGCCGACGGCGGCAAAGCACCCACCGGCGCCACGAACTCCTCCACCGATCCCGCCCCCGTCAGGTATCTGGACATGTTAGTCAACATGGCTCGCTGCTCCGCCAGGGCATTGGTCTCCACCCACTGCCCCTTCCGGGCGGGTCGCCCGCCAAGGTTTGCGTAGAGCCCCGCGACAGGTCCGCCGCCTCCGGCAGCTCATAGTAAAACCACTTCGACAACCAGTCCGGCGACCACTTACTCTTAAGGCCCCGCGCCCAACGAAGCGAGCGGGCGCGGGTACGCCGGCGTGTAGACAGCGTACTGCGCCAATCGCAGAACCCTGCACAGTCCCACGGGGCGAATTTTGCACGCGCGATGGGCGTACAGGAAGGCCTCCCGCGTCCGAACGAGGGCCCTGCGAGCGCAAAGGCCCAGACGAAGATGCACACCCCAGGAAGCACGCGGGGGTTCGGGCAGGAAGCGAGTCCAAGACGCCTCATCACACCCAACACGAACTCCGCCGCAGGGAAGCGCAGGCCGGCGGTGAAGAACTCCGCGTGAACACCACAACCTCGTTGTCACGAGGTTTGGGATCGATCACCCTGGGCGCCCGGGCCGCCGCCTCTTCAAGATAACCCAGCTCACAGTACTCCTTGAGCTCGGTTTCCCCACCTTGCCGGGAGAACATCAGCGTCGGAGAGGTCTCCTTGGGCTTGCCCTTCGCCGCATCTCCAACCTTCGCCATCCTCCACCACAGGAAACTCGAACGAAACCCGCAAAAGGAAAACCCCGACACCAGCGTCCCCCGTTGAGCGAGAACGAGGGCAAGCGCTGGGAAACAAGAGTGAACAGAGGGCGGGTGAATGCGGGAGAGTAAACTTGAGAGCGCGAGAACTTTTACCGCAGCGGGGCACCGGCTATTTATAGGGGCCAAAGCACTCGCCGGGAACGGACCCCGAGGACAGCAGGATCTGCTGCCACGTACACCGACGGTTCATGTCCAACGCCTCAGATTCAGCTCAAGAACTCAACCGCCTCACCCACGACAAAACCTAACGTGTCAAAACGAATCCACAACCGGCCCAGCAGCAACTAGGGCGTCGCTGGCGGGGATAGCCCCGCAAACGCCGAGGCCGGCCCGCGGGCTCCCCCTCCTGCTGTCTGTTGCCCGCCCGACAGCACCGACCAAACCCCCCGAGGGCTATCGTTGGGGAGGGACCCTCGCCGTGTGGAACCCCCGCAGCTCGCCCAGAATACGACACTCCCGCAGCGGGGCGGCGAGAGGCCAACATGGCACTTCGCAGGCGCGGGGAAGCGTGGAGGCCAAGATGACACCGCAGCGCCGGGGGCAAAGTGAGGCTAACACGCACCCCGCAGGCGCTGGGGAAGCGCAGGCCAAGATGACATTCCCCAAGCAGGGCGCTGGGGCGGCGCAGGCTAACACGACATCCGCAGCGCGGGGGACGGCAGCGAGGCCAAGATGACACCCCGCGGGGCGGGGGGGGGCAGCTGAGGTCAACACGACACCCCAAGCAGGCACGAGGGCAACAGGAGCAATGTAACACACGCAGCGCTGGGGACAGCGGAGACCAAAGACAACACCCCACAGGCGCGAGGGGCAACAAGATCTGGATTGACGCCCCCACAGGCACGGGGGGTGGCGAGACAGAAGCGAAAACACCCCACGGGTGCGTGGGCAGTGAAGCAAGAGGAAGACCTCCGCGAAAGGGGGCGGCGGAGCTAAGCTTAACTTCGGGGCCAAGCGGCGGCGCAAGAGGGGAGAAACCCCTGGCCAGAGCCTAAGGCGCGTCAGGACGTGTGTTTTTACCTTTCCACCCCAGGTGGGGTTTGTACCGTCTTGCCCCTGCGCGGGCCCTAGACGTAAGTGGCAAGCGTGTCGTGTCCTGATTTGTAACTACAGTAAATACCAATCGGACGCCTATAAATACGGACCGACAGGACGTATGAAAGGGACGGTTGGTGGGCACTTTCATGACCTATCAATCGAAAAGACATTTTCTTGGGATCAGCACTTTTGTCCACGTCACGCTCCTGGGGACCCGACTTGCGGGCCCGGCCACTCGTGTTCCCACCCCTGTGGGAAACCCTCACCCCTCCTCCCACCACCCCGGTGGCAAAGGGCAGGAGGGTAGGTGTGTACCCCACAGTCTACATGTTGGAGTACGTGCCTGCCTGTAACTGCTGCACATGGGTTGGACGTCATTGATAATTACCACTCAGTATCCCTAGTGCGCCACATATTACGGCAAAAAGAACAAAGAAAAAAACTGGCGTGCTTGAGTTAACGAGGACCGGAGGGAGTACCTATGTACTGTACGTAGTATACGGGGTTAAGCAATCTAATCTTAGTGCCTGCTTGCGACTTCTGTGGTTCCACATGGGGTGGGCGTCATGGTTGGGCACGGGGTCAAAGGCACTCCTAATTAACTGCAGAAGGTGCCCCTGTTTTCAGGAAAATTTGTGGCAAGATGACCAAATTGGTACGTGCACGCAAGCTGCTACAGTTCGACTCGAGGACGTGTAGGATGTAGGACGAGATTAAGATAGGTGAGTCTGAGTACTTGGGCAGGGCAGGTGCTATTTCTGGATCACCACAAATGCCAATTGTGATTGGAAGAAGTGAAGGGGAATAATGTCAAACTAGTTCGACAGCTCAACTATGACGTCCGGATTGGAGTTTTATATTCGGTGGGTGTCAGGTCGGACTCCCGGGTCCCTCAGATATGCAAGGCAAAATAACGGTGGGTGATAAAGGCCGTGACAAGGCGAGCACAACTCATGGAGCTAAGGGTGTGTTTAGTTTGTGAAAAAAATTTTAGGTTTGTCTACTATGATACTTTCATTTTTATTTAGCATACTATAGTGGGGGAGCTAGATCTAGAGATCTAGAGGAGTCCTACTCCATCATCTAAAAAAAAAAAAGTGATGTTTTGATATTTAGACATGGTGCTTGAGGTCTTATAAAGATTATCGTTTTCATTATATTATGAAGGTATATATAGGGCCTACTCCATCCATCCTAATAATAGACACTTGTGAAGCTTTCTACATGTAGAAATAACATGTTTGTATTTTATTATGAAGGTATATTCTTAAATATTACTGTAACATCGTAGATGTTAAAGAGTAAAAAAAATATTAAATATGATCTTTATCGTGTGTGATTATCAAGTATCAAGTCAATAACGCATTTCGTGTTTCTATATTGCAGTTATATGTTACAAATAGTGTGTTTTATTTGCTACATGATATATCGACATTAAACATTAGTTATAATGTTTTGTGATTTTTCTAATGGTTGATTAATGATTGTTCACTAATTAAGTTGGCTAATTAATTATTTTATTAATCCTAAATTCAAAATCCTACTTTCTAAACTACTTGGAATTTGGCGATGAGCCTAAAAGCAAAAGTGTAGTTTTTATTATTTTGAGCAACCTTTATTTTGGAAGAGTTTTGAGTGGCTATATGATTTTTGGGAGATAATAGAAGAAGAAGGAAGCAAGGCGTACTAGTACAGAACTTCCAGAGACAGTCGTAGCTGCACCAAACAGCTTGCTTGCCTGCTTGTTTGCCGTCGACGTGTCGAATTGGCCAGCTCTGGTGTCCCTCGCACCTGGCCACGTCTCTGTCCGCGTGGCCGAGTTCACGAAGGCGCTGGCCACGTCTTCATCCTTCCATCAGACTCGCTCGCTCTCCAGCTCTCTCTCGCTTCGACCTCCCGTTCTTTTCCTCCTCTGTAGCCAGCAGCACCTGCGACCCCTGCTCTTACTCGCCATCCAGCCGGCCAAAGCATACCCTGCGCCTCGTCCCTTGCCTCACTCTCCTCCTCCATAGCTCCTTCCCTGTCGCGCCCGTCCGTTTCTTGCCGGCCATGGCCAGGGGCACCGACTGCCGCCACCATATAGCAGCTGCCCACCGTCTTGGCCAGCGCTGGTCGAGTTGGTGCCAGGCTGCGGGCGCTGATTGACCGCTGGGTGGAGTCCTCGCGCCCCGTCAGCGTGGCCGTTCCCGCCGAGGCGGTCCTTCTCCCAAGCCGACGCCGTCCTCGATCCCCTGCTCTGTAGCTACGTGAGGAAGGAGAAGCAGTAGTGGGCCGGCCCTGTGCAGTCCAGAGAAAGAGAAAGGGAAAAGGTTTTCTTTTTCTTTTTCTATTTTCAGCTGAAACTTGTGATTTTCATCTCTAATTTTTGGTGCATGCTAAATTCATGAAACTTTTTGTGTAGCTTCCTTATGATGATATCTGTGTAGGAAAAATATGAA
This sequence comes from Hyparrhenia diplandra, assembly GCA_015847255.1. NCBI lineage: Eukaryota > Viridiplantae > Streptophyta > Magnoliopsida > Poales > Poaceae > Hyparrhenia > Hyparrhenia diplandra. Next base: position 2,299,924 of record JADLZK010011669.1, read on the forward strand.
ACCTTGAGAATTGATAGTTTGGGTATGAATGAAAATTACCTCTTTTAATTAAGAAATGCTACTTCCATGATTTTTGTAGGTTAAAATAAATATCCGATGATCATGAAACTTCTTGTGTATATGTTGCATGCTAGTACCAACCTTCACAGAAAGTTTGGGAATAATTTGATGATGTTTAAGTATATCCTTAACTATATGCCCTACTTATTAGTTAATGATTATCAAATTGATTAGCATAAATCATTGTATGATTTCGGTGGATTTCTTGGAGTTGATTGTAGACCTGGGAACATGATCACCTCGGTTGTCCTTGGCACTGACTTAGTTGTCTGTGATGCTCATAATCAACTTGTGCTATATATATAACTAAAGAGCTTTTATGCTCATTGCTTGTTATTGCCTCGTGAAGAAAAGTTGTACTCAACCTTCATAAGTTGTTTAAAGTTCTTTTATGCACTTGTATACTTTTCATCATGTGTTGCATCATGCATCGTGACATGCATTCCGTTATGTTAAGCAATGCATCATGTATTACGTGTAGTAAACGAGAAAGAGAAGGGTTAGAAGCTGCAAGTACGGCGTGTGATGCTTTGGTCGTCAAAATTAAGGCAAGTGCATGACGACTCTTTGCTTCGGCTTTACACCTATGATTCGAGTTTTCCTTTGCTTTCCAATGTTCAAATATTATATTTCTGGTTCAAGTTCAATTTTCTTGTTCATGAGATTCAAGTTTCAAGTTTTCATTTACATTCAATTCCAGTGCGGTTTATCCGGAGGTGCAATTTGGTTCTTATATTCAAGTGCCTGTGAGTAAGTGCTGGCCCCACTTGCTCGGCTTTTACCAGATAAATGCTAAGGAGTATTCAAGTTCGTCCGTTTCAGGCCGGAAACTACTGTTTATTTGCTATTCTAGTAATTTGTTCTGGTTTCCCATGAGATAACAATTCTTTTGGTTCTAATTGTACTTGCTGAGTGTTTTCACTCACCCTTGTGTTTATTTGGTTTCTAGGTGCTAAACCGTCATGACTTGCATGGGAATTGGGAGTAGCACCATCATCACAAGTACTCACTTTTCGTTTACAAACGCGTAATCTTTTACATAGCAGCTGTAATGGGTTTGTTTTAGTCTTAGTGAATGTGTTGAGGGGTAGCCCCCGTGGTGTTTCTAGCGGGCGTTACAATTACTGAAAGAGTGGAAATGTTTTGTTGGATGCTGCAGTTCAGCCGTTGTTGGGCTTGGGTAAACATTTGACCATTATCTTCTATAACTCCCTCACAAGCTTGAAAACAAATAAGATGCTTTTTCCTATTTCTTTGATTGGCTATTGCTTGAAAATACGGCATGTTTGTATCCAGTGGTGGAGTGTTGTTAAATGATGAAAAAATATAGATAAAAACGAGTACTCTTGCCAACTTAAGGACTTACCGAGTCGGCAAGTTCCACCACGAGAACCCAACCCAAAAAATACTAGAATATTGGCTTCCTTCGGTGCATGATTGGGATCTTGAGGTTGGCCCAATAACATCAGGGATATTATTGAGGAAGCGGGTAGAAATATAAATTAATCAATCTCTGTCTCGCTTTATCCAACAGCTCGTGCTCCTTATGGGGAGCCATCTAAGCTCTGCATTAGTATTCATAGCCTAGTCTTTAATTTTCTAAGTAAACAAAATTTATACTGCCAAATGTCAATGGGTTAGAAAAAATACATTCAGTTTTCCAGATTTTGCTACTCAGTTTTCTAAATCTGGGTGATCCAACCACCATTTTTCAAACCTGAACAGAACTTATTTTTGTTTCCCCTTCGATACCAAAATTCAGCGAGAGGAACATGGTCACTACCAGCTCTAGATTTGGAAATAACAAAAGCTAAGGGGTATTTCTTTTCAAAACCATTATTAGTTGTTCTTGATTGTTAGACCAGGTAAAAGATCTAGAGGAATTTTTCAACACCATTAAACAATGATGATTTAACGAGTCTTTAAAAGGATCATCCGCACGACTCTACCTTTGTACGACTACAAAGTAGACGTGACCAACTTACATATTCTGCACGCTACAATGCAAAAGACCAAATTGATTAGCAACTAAATAATTATATGATCCACTAGCCGGATGTATACCCATGGACAGCTCCATACATGCTACATAGTTTCAAAGAAGGTACAAATAATCTCTTGGTGCGATATGAACAGAACCATCCAAAACAAAGGAGACAACCAAAAAGCCTCAAAATTAACGACCACCAGCTGGCCACAGGCCACAGGCGACCGGATATTAAGACGTGATTACTTGAATAGTTGATCACAGACAAATCACGGGGCGTAAGAATAATAAAGAAGTGGTATATACAACACCTGCATTGGACGAATAATAGCTCCACGGCAGCGACTTGTTCAAGCAGTGCCCCCTCCTTTTTTTCGCTGTAGTGTGCATTGCTCCAGCTCATCGACCACCTCTAGGTTCTACCTCCATGGAATCTTGGACGCCTCTGCTCGCACAATTGCCTGCCTAGAGGTATATATCTTGCTTGCAGGCAGTAAGTAAGCGGCATATTGGATATTTCTCCAGGCTAATTAACTGCAGGAGCTAGTACCGATCGATTCTGTTCTCATAACAACCTCGGTGATCATCAAATCCTGCTCCCGTTTCCCTTCTTGGTTCTTTGTGGGTAAGTTTGCATGTAGATGCTGGTTTCCTCCTCTCCCTGCACGCAGCAGAACTCAAACATATATCTTCCGGTGGTACTGAAGATCTTTGAGTTTCACAACAGTACAGTTTTTTAGCGCCATTAAGGCGTGTTGTATTAAATTTTTTCTCTACCTTAAAACAAATACGTGCAAACCTTTTGCGTGACCTAGAAAAAAAAATTAGCACAACAGTTTGAGGAGGTGGGTTTGGAGAATATTGTTTTGCATTGTGCAGCTCTGATGATCTCCCTGTAACTAGATTAGTCTAACCATCATGTATGTAGTATGTAAACTTTAGCTTCAAGGTTTTCAAAAAAAAAAAAAACTTTAGCTTCAAAGTTCAGACTCGTCCCCTTTTAATTTGTTGGCTCGCAAACCTACATATATCTCTTTGATGAGGGAGGGAGAAGAGGGACGGGAGTTGTGATGTAGTATTTCGGTTTAAATCGGTATTCTTTCCATCTTCTTGGTTTGCAGGCTTTTGATCACAATTCCTAATCGTTGAGCACCGGCATGGTCATGGCGGGGCCAGTCGGTCAATGTATTGTTGTGAGACCGTGAGGCTCCATCACCACCACCTCCCGTGTCTTCCCAGAGAGGCTTCATCATCCCCAGCTGGCTGGCAGGTATGATGAGTTGACCCTGGTCTGATACGTGCCCTAACAAGTAAATAATTTCCGACATAAAGCAAGCTCCATGTTTCACAAAAAATAAATAAATAAAGCTAGCTCCATGTAAATAGGAGACGGCCAATAGAGCTACTGAATGTGAGATAATGGAGTTGGAGAACAAGGATCCAACTACAGAACCAGTATCTCTGCCTCTAGGCTTTTTGAAATCCATCACGGATGATTTTTGCGATGAGCGAGAGCTCGGAAAGGGTGCATATGGAGTGGTTTACAAGGTATGATGAATTCTTTTCAATCCAATTAGTCATTCTTCAAATGTTGGCAGCAGTAATTAATGAACGGATCAAACATCAATTCCGGGAAGGGCATTCTCCCCTGCGGTACAGCTATTGCCGTCAAAAAGTTTCATAGAAGAATTCTGACGGATGATGACCAATCCTTCGAGGACGAGGCCTCTTTTCTAATGGATATCGAGCACCAAAACGTAGTACAGCTTCTAGGTTTCTGTACCGAATCAAGGGGGGCAATGATGATGAAGCAACCGAACGAAAAACTTGTTGTTGCTGAAGAACAAACAAGAATGCTCTGCTTTGAGTATATGTGTAATGGAGACCTTTATAAGCATCTTTCAGGTACGTGCCAGAATCAATGGACATAATTTCAGCTCCCTTTTTTTCCCCCTATTTTCTCAAGTTTACAATGTTAGAACACACATTGTAACCACAATCAGCAGAACACTAGAATATGTTGCATGTACCCAAAAAAAGGTTATTATAGATCAAGTTAAAACATCTTAAATTTGAACAAGTATATACAAAAAAAATCTGTATAACCTCAATATTTACGGTAACAGTAAGTACTAAATAAGTATGGTAAGATCCATCATAAAATATATCTTGATAGTATTTCAATTTGGTGCTATAAATATGAGTCTTATTTGGTCAAATTTCAATTGTTTGTCTAATTAGAATAACTTGTTTTTTTGACGAGCTAGATTAATTGATCTTATAACTATGCATGGTATGATGGCAAGATTAATTATGTCTAGAAAAAAGTATTTCTACAGATGAATCTTCAGGTCTTGAGTGGAATACGAGATACAAGATAATTAAGGGAATATGCAGTGGTTTGAAATACCTTCACGGCGCAATATTATTCATCGGGACCTTAAACCTCAAAATATATTAATAGATACTGCTATGGTGCCAAAAATTGCGGATTTTGGTTTGTCAAGGTTGTTGGGTGAACAAAAAGCATACACTATCACTTCGAATCGTCTTTGGAACCTTGTAAGCTACACCGTGCAACAATACCATTTGCTTTCTTTTAGTATGGTATTCGATTATGCTTGCAGTGTATCAAACTCTTGATGTCTACTGTAGGGGATACATGGCACCAGAATACATAAACAGGGGTGAAATCTCAAAGAAAGCAGATATATTCAGTTTAGGTGTAATAATCATACAGATACTCAAAGGTTGCAAGGACGGTTATCCGGATTATCACCAAAACACCAAAACAGATTTTCAGCACTACACAGAGAAAGTAATAAGATGAACTAACAGGTCTTCTGCATGTGTACACACCATCGCTCTAACTCACTTATTATATATGCAATTGTGTAGGTGCTCAATAATTGGAGGAACAGATTCAAAGGATCATCGAAGCGTACATCACCAGAACTACATACCCAGCTAGTAAAACAATGCATCGACGTAGCTTTGGAATGTGTGCACCCCTGACAAGGAGAAAAGGCCAGATGTATCAAATATAATTGAACTTCTTGATGCAGTAGAAGAAAGTTGTTATGATCAAAATGGTGAAGATTTACCGGTAGATCACCAGGTGAGATACCTTACATCCCCGTTGATTACGCAACCCTTTTTTCTAAACTTTATTGCATTATTAGAGTGATAAGCGAGTGTCCCAAAAATTTTAGCATATGCCATTTTTTGGGTAATCATGACACATGTGCTTTAGTTCATTTTTTTCTTAATAAAAATCACTTGATATGATTTTAATGAATTATGTTTCTTTAGTGAAGACAGATGGATAATGTCTGGGGAATATCCATAAATAGTATTTCCTTTTCATTATCTTTTAGTGGGATGCAAACTGACAGCTCAAAAATTCTTGAGATACCAATCAACATGAAAGCTTGCATCTTTAAGAAAAAAAAATAAGTAGCTTAATACCACGAGGTTGGCTTTGTTTGATGAAGACAAAAACAATCATATTTTGTTCTTATCGGTTCCCACTAGGCTTCTAGAATTAACTTTAAATACAATATGAATGAAATAGGAAAATTCCTGTTAGGATATTCTTGGCATCCTTAGTATAATTAAGTATAATAGCGTTATGTTATAGGTGGTTTCATTGAGTATCACATAATGTTAGAATCTGATACTCCTATTTATGTGCAGTAGTCCTTGGATCTTTGAAAGGGTATTATGAGTATAACACAAGTATGCACAATATTAAGAACTATGTAGAAAAATCAAGTAGAAAACCCTAGCTAATGCTGATGTTTAAAAACAACCATGACAAGAGATAAGGATTTGTCAAAATTTTCTAGTAGACACCGAAAAGTGGTGGTCGTTTGCTGGTGAACACCCAAAATGAGTTGTTTGCTAGAAGACACTTTGGTTTGTGACAATTTTGCCACAGGACATAGTGCCCCTTATTTTAATCATTTTCACCGGTTGAGGAGAGAGAACATTTCACTAGTGACATCTGGTGCCCCTGCATTTGGGATGGACCCAACCTAGACCGCCTCGACCCGACTGTTAGGGTTTACAGCAAGTGTCAACCGCCACAGCCGTCCACTCCGCTCCAGCACCCGTCGCGCCGCTATCGACTCCAGTGCCCGCCCGCTAACATCTCCAGCCTCTGGTGCCGTCCTCCATGGGGGATGAGGCATTGCACATGTCAAAGCCTCTAAAATAAGTTCAAAGCGATTTCAATGTTTGGTTTTGGATGATGTGTCACATTGTGACATGCCGGCCTCACATGTCTTTAGTTTTTTAGCCATGTCATCTTTTATTGAATATTTGGACTCTTGATTGATATCAAATCAAAACAATTAAAAGTTATAAATTTTAGATGTAATTTTTTCAAAAATAAAATAAAATTTTAGATCTCATTGAGCACTACAAATTAGATATAGAGCATGTCTCCCTCTAAGATTGTTTAAAAAAATAAAAAATGAATTTCATAATTAGTGAATTAAAATAAAAGTTTAGAAATATAAATGAACTAAAATAAAAAAAAAAATTGTCGACTACAAAGTTGTAGAGCACGTTGAGATCTACAACTTAAAAACTAATATTTTGGCCTCCTATGATAAAAGGATTGCTGAAGAGAATTTGTAGAACATATTGAGAGCTGCAACTTCCATTTAGACTACGTTAACATTGGAGGTCGTTTGAGAAAGTAAAAAGAAATAAACTAGACAACTTAATATGAATATTTGGGCCTCGAACAATCTCAGATAATAAGTATTTAACTAAAAATTGTGGACCTTACTTGAAAATATTGGTACAAACCATGTCAACATACAAGGTCTTTTGAAAAAAAAGAAATCGAATTTTAAAATCTAATGACTTTTGAAATCCCCATACATATTGTATGCCTTAGAGAAAGAAACGGAGGAAGTATATTTTTGTAGCCTTTAATTTCTACAAATAACCTAAGGTGCAGTTAGTCTAACTGTTTCTTGCCATACTTATATTCATAGATGGGAACCCAAGAAGGGTTGTTGACATCAGGAGTGCTACGTGAGGATGGCTTGACGGCTCTAAATAAAATTGCATTGAAGGATCATGCACAAGCATGGATCTCAAAAGGCATGATGAAATCAGCAGTTGCACCGCCCCAACCACAACATGAGCCGGTTTTGGAAAGCGCGAATGGTTCGATTGCTGCACTTCGTTATCAGGGGGCACGAAATGCGTCATTTTGGGTGGTGCACAAGGCTTTGGCTTCCTTGGAGGACAACGTGCTCAAGGACTGGGCAACCACCATCAACCTTGGCCCAAGCGTGGAAGCCCTCGGCGAGAGCTGAAGTCGGTGAAGATGATTCTTGAGTTTACCGGCAAAGTAATACATAACTTGGCACTCGAGGACATTCCGATGGTGCTTGGAGAGCTCGTGTATGATGCCGAGGTCGCGGCTGGGACGAGATGGAGTACTTTCGCATACAGGGTGACGTGCTGGACGCCAGCCAGCATGTCGAAGGTTGTGCTCACAACCTGGACCTTGATGTGTTGCCATCTGTTCATGGTGAACCACCAAAGTTGAAATTTGATAGGAACAATGCCTCTCGAAGAATAGAACTTATCATGTAAAGCAAATGCAGCTTGTGCGACAAGAGGTTTCTAGTAGTATTGCACTATTAGGTTACGACCGAGCTTTGCCCCAAACATTGCACAAAGTCGTCCCATCACCATCTCTGAAAGTATAGAGCCAAAACTGTATGGGAGAGAGTCTATGATAAAAAGAATCATGGATGATATCACAAACGGTAAACACTCTAGTAAGGTCCTCACAGTTATCCCTATTGTTGGTCTAGGGGGAATAGGAAAGACTACTCTTGCACAACATATATATCATAGTGGAGAAGTACAAGAACATTTTGATGTCAGAGTTTGGACATGTGTCTCACTCAACTTCAATGTGAATAAGCTAATAGAAGAGATTCAAAGATATATCCCTAAAGTTGATGATGAAAGTACTACTGAAACGGCTAGTGAATTAATTGGCGTAAGATTGAGAAAGAAGAGGTTTTTGCTTGTCTTGGATGATATATGGGACTGCAACGATGAGGATGAATGGAAACGGCTACTAGTGCCATTCCAAAAATCACAAGTACAAGGTAATATAATTATAGTCACAACAAGGTTTCAAAGACAGGCACACATAATGGATCAAAAAATGATCATTCAATATGTTTGCAAGGTCTGGAAAGTAAACCTTTTGAGGAATTATTCCTAGAAACTATCTTTGGTGATGATGATCAATCTAGAAATGACCACAAATTCTTGCTTGAAACTGGGATTATGATAGCTAGTAGACTAAGGGGTTCCCCTCTTGCAGCAAAAACGGTTGGTAGATTGTTGAAATCCCAACTTGACTTGGCTCCTTCGGACGAGAATCCTAGAAAGTAAGGAATGGGAGCATAGTGACAAGCAAGAATGACATTATGCCTGCACTGAAGTTGAGCTTTGATTACTTACCTTCTCAGGTTCAGCGGTGTTTCTCCTATTGTGCTTTGTTTCCTCAAGATTACATATTTGAAAGAGAAGAGCTAATTAACTTTCCGGATTGGACAAGAAGCTTTGCATTCGTCACATGGTGAAAATAAAAGAGTTGAAGATATCGGACTAAGTCATTTGACTAAGTTGGTTAGCTACGGATTTTTGGAAAATAAAGGGGGAAACGTGGAAGAACTTGTTACATTATTCATGATATCTTACATGAGTTAGCACGAAAAGTTTCATCACTTGAATTTCTTAGCATAGATAGTTCTCAATCTCAAGTGAGCTCCTTGAAAATCCTGCCATCAGTCCGCCACTTGTCTATCAACATAGATAATACCAGCGTCAAGGATAAGTTGACTCGCAAAAAAATTTGTGGAGGATTTCAATACATTGTATACAAGATTAAAAGTTGAAAAACTGCAAACTTTGATGATATTTGGAGAACACCATGGTTGCTTTGTGAAGGCTTTTGGTGATTTATTTAGGGAAGCAAAAGGCCCTTCGTGTTATTTTTCTATCAAAAGCATCCTATGATATGGATTCTTTGTTGTGCAACTTTTATCGTCTTCTCCATCTTCGCTACCTTCGGATTGAATGTTGTTTTTTTTTTTTCTAAAGCAAGATTTCGAACAAAATTTCCAAATTTTATCACATGATGGTCCTAGATGCGGGAAATTGTGACATCATGGATCTACCAAGAGATATCAACAATCTTGTAAAATTAAGGCCATCTTCTTGTTCGAAATGATAGAATACACTCTAGAATTATTGATGTTGGGAAATTGAAATCATTACAAGGGTTAAGAAGGTTTATGGTCAAACAAGAGGATCAAGGTTTTGAATTAAGGCAGATAGGACATTTGATAGACCTTTGTGAATTAAGAATTTATAATCTTCAAAATGTTGAAGTGAAGGAAGAAGCAGATGAAGCACAACTATTATCAAAAAGACACCTACATCAGTTGATATTACATTGGGACAATATTGACCAATCCACAGATGTCTCCCTGGTAGAAGAATATGTTCTTGAAAGGCTTAAGCCAAGTGGCAATCTTCTAAAGTTATTTGTTAAAGGGCACAGAGGAGTCAGTTGCCCTTCATGGCTTGGTACAAACCTCTCCATCAAAAGTTTGGAATCTCTTTGCCTAGATGGTGTATCTTGGGGAACATTTCCACCTATAGGAGAGTTACTGTTAGTTAATATGCTTCATGAGGAACTTTCAAGTAACATACTTAACGAAAGGTTTGCAAATTTGAGAAGGCTAGAACTTTGCAAACTTACCATGGTTGAAAAATGGGTTCTGCATGCTCCTTGTCAGTTGGTTCCTTTCTTGGAAGTGCTTATCATTAAGGATTGCCCTCAGCTTGTGGAGTTATCATTTAAACATATTGCTTGCTGTCAACAATGGGAAGAGGCAAATGTAAATTTGTTTCCCAGACTCTCGAAGCTCAAGATTGACAACTGTCCAAAACTATTTTTATTTCCTCGCGTTCCTTGGACTAAAGCTCCATGCTCCACTTGGATAAATGCTACTGGAAGTTTATTTTTTTTGATGGATTGAATTGTGCAAAACATTCCAACTCTTTATATAATTTGGAAATTTACGGAAAGAAGGATTCAGTTGATAGCCCGTTTTGGAATGCATTGGCTTTTCATAATCTAACTGGACTGACACACTTAAGGACACTCAATTGCCTATCTCTGCCACTGTGTTACTTAAACATGCTATCGTCCCTAAGAACTCTTCAGATGTCATGTCGGAGTAAGGCCTCTCCATTTGTGGAAGCTGACAACCATGTCAAATACAAGTTTCCACTTGAATCGTTGACCATAACTGAGTGGCGTGCTAGTGGGAAGGAATTAACACGGCTGCTCACCTACTTCCCAAAGCTCTCGCATCTGGCTCTATCACACTGTGAAAAGATAACAGGGTTAGGTGTGACAGAGCTGCAGGCAAAAACACCCGGATCATCATATTCAGCTAGCAAGATGGACATAGGAGCAAAGGAGGAAATGGTCGCATTAAAAGAAAAACACATCTTGTTTTTGCCTCCCCAACTACAGGAACTGCGGATCAGCTACTGTGAAGATCTGAGCCTCTGCTCCAATCTACATGATGACATCAATGAAAATGCAGGTGGTGGGCTCCTAGGTCTGAATTCCCTCCAACAGCTTAAGATCTGGAATTGCCCCAAGCTCCTATTAGCTTACTCGTCTTCTTCTTCCCCTTTCCCTTTCCCGAGGAACAGGAGGCCCTTCTGTTCGTCAACTCCCTTGAGAAGATCAATTTTGTGTCCTGCCGCAGACTGAAGTCTCTCCCTGCACGGCTTCGTAGACTTCCCAACCTCAAGACAGTACAGATCTACGAGTGCGATTCCATCCAGATGCTTCCCGAGGACGCCCTCCCAAGTTCACTGCAAGAGCTGGAAATCAACAGTTGTAAAGAAATCCAGTCATTGCCCGAGGATTGCCTCCCAAGTTCGCTGCAAAAATTGGTGATCACAAACTGCCGAGCCATCCGTTCGCTGCCTGAGGTCGATGAGCTTCCAAGTTCGCTGCAAGAATTAGATGTCCGTTTTAGCAGAAGTGATGAGCTAAGGAGGCAGTGCCGCAAGTTGATAGGAATCATTCCAATAGTCCATGCCTGACTAACCCAAGGTAAAAATAGAGGGAACTTCCCATCCACCAATTTCCATCCACCAATTCCCCTTGCTTCTCCCTAACCCCTTAAACCTACCTCAGTCATTCTTGTTTTGTTTATTTGTCCGGAAATTACTCTTTTCTTCAGGATAACCCACTTTGTCTTCAAATGTTGTGCAGGGTTCTTCTTTGAATTGTACATTATTTTATACTACGGATTCTCTTTTTTATATATGCACAATTCTGAGTTTTAAAGCAAGAATACGTACCTTTTGTTAGGAGGAATACAATGAGGCCAACCAATCTGTATTGCCTGACCCAAAGGGGCAATATACAATGTACATATGCAATGAAGCCCTCACAAATAAGGGAAAATATACATCTAACATCCCGCCATCCGTCGCTGCCCGAGGTGGATGACCTTCCAAGCTCGCTGCGAGAATTAAATGTCAGCGCAAAAGCAGAAACAAAGAGCTAAGGAGAAAGTGCTACAAGTTGATAAACATCATTCCAATATTCAAAGCCTGACAAACCCAAGGTAACAAAGAGGTGGAATTTCCCACCCAACATTTTCCCTTTGCTACTCCGAACCCTTTGCTACGCCGCTGATGTGGGCGGAAGCGCGGACCTGCTCGGGAGGGGAGGGGCGCAGCGCGGACCTCCACCTCCGCGCTGGCTGCACTAGACCTGCTGGCGGGGGCCTCGCGTCGCCGGAGTTGACTGTGCGGATGGACAGCAGCATCGATGAGACCGATGGAGCTGGGATGGACATCGACAGTGGACACGCGGCAAGACGCTCTTCAGCTTCTCTGCTTGTTTTCCTCTCTATATGCAAATGTTCACAATTCCCTTCACTCATTTCAGAGTTTCAGAGTTGAGACCTGCAACTGTGTTCCCCACTGCAGATTGCAATGGTAAGATGACTCGCTCAGATGGTGGAATTAGCACATCCTGCAATTGAGCTCAATCAGCTGTGCTGCTGTGGATCCAAATTTGGAAGAGCAGATTGGGTAACTAGCACCAAAACATACATGCTGTGGATGGAAATGAAACATGTCTCTCCTTATTTTGTTCAGAGATGTAGGTAAATGCAGCTTAATATCCTACTTTCTTTTTTTTCCTTTTATGTTCACATCATGAAAGATTGGATAATAATGTGAATGAGCTGCAGTGACCTTTTTTTTAATCATTATTTACACATAACACCAACCTCTGTTTTATGCAGATTTCCGTATTCAAGGAGCTTAGCTGTCTGGTTATTCAGTGGTCAGGCGACAACCCCAATAGCATCGGACCATGTTTAGTTCAACCCAAAAAGTGCTACAGTACTACTTGATGCTTGAGGATGGCTGCCCGTTGAGGCATTGTCGAGAAGCCACGGACTATCAGGCTTGATCATTTCATACTCGTGTCATTAACGTTCTCGTCCTCATCTAAATCATCAAGGTCACACAAGCCAACTAGTGACAACCCTACTGTAGAAGCTAACCACTAGCTGAAAACATCAGGAAAAAAACTAACTCTAGTGTACTAAACACAACCTGCGAATGAAGAGGAACCAAATGCACTACCACTGGCTGACGAACTAGGTACAGAGCAAGTTTGGAACTGTACTGATGATAGGAATACAGAGAAGCTTTGAACTGACTGAAACAAAAAGAGAGTACAGCTGATTCAGAGTTTCAGACAAGCTTTCGACAATATTTTTTATGGAAAGCTGACGTTACCTCTGAAAATCAAGATTTTCCGTTGGTGTGGTATCTGTAATTTAACAAAGGACAACTTAGATAAATGAATTGGTCTGGTTGTCTGAAGTGTTGTTTGTGATAGTATCAAAATAGTTAAACACCTCTTTTTTTACTGCCAACATGCTAATAATACTATTTGGAGAATTGATCATATAAAGCTACACTGGGTTAATCCCACCTAGATCTATAATCCATATGCTTAGCAATTGGCTAACGGACTAGAGCACAAAGAATGCAGATTAATCTTAAGCTAAAAAAAAAAGAATGCAGATTAATCTTTGTGTGGGCTGTAGCCATTACTTATGCAATTTGGTGCTCGTGAAATGATTTTCCTTTGAGAAAACATGTGTTAAATCCTTCGAGCACCCTAGGAGATTTACACGGAAGTTCAGACCCTCTCTAGTGTTTTTTTTTTCGAAAGCGTACCATTGACATGTATTTCATTAAGAGAAGTGGGAATGTTTAAATTACATTCTAATGGAATTCCTTAGCTAATTGCGCTGAAGCCCATTAGACGACACACATACAAAAAAGACACCGCTAGAACGGTGGCGCTTTAGAGGGTATGCATACAAGAATCAAACTAATTGTGCAACAAAGAGCTAGAGCCAGACAGGTGGCTAACAAAACGCCTTGGCGAGGACGCGCCCGCCTGTCTCCGGATTTGGATCACGGAAAGGAGCTTTGGCGGCTAGGCGGTGGCTGCGGCGTGGGGTCTCGGCGCCGTGGGCCTTGGCGACCCGGGGCCTCCGAAAGCAGTCTTGAACTCCAGCGGCAGCTTGCAAGGTGCTGTCGTGTCCCCACGATCTGCCGCTGCGCCACGACAGTGGGGATAGCCGACCGAGGGGAGCCTGTAGCCCCGACATCAGCATCCATCTCGGTGCCTCACCATCATCGGCACCAGAGACGCCAACCGCCGATAACCTGAGAGAAAGGATGGGACCTCACTTGCAAGCTTCGCCTGCAGCAAGATCGCCCACCAATCTTCACACGCTGGCGGCGTGGGCAGCTTGAGGCCCCCGGAGGCCGAGCTGAGCGGTGCGGCACCAGGAGGACGAGTTGGAAAACCAATCTCAACGACAGCCATACCTGCCCACCAATCCTCCGAGGCCGGATACACCACAGGCCACCCCGGATGCCTCCACCTCGATGAGCATGGGATCAAAATCGAAACAGGCCATCAAACCACGGACACTTTGCAAGGTCAGGCGAAAGCAACACCTGTGATGCGGAAGCTGCGGAAGCCTGAGCGGTCGACGGAGGCAACGACCGCTGGGCACGAGAGGCGGCGCGAGTGGGGAGTCCAACGCCCTCGGAGCAGCCAAGGCCCGTGCACGCCCGGAAGAGTCGCGCCCTCGGGTGGCGCCCACAGCCACCTCCTGGGTCGGAGGGCCGCAAGTCGCACGCCCACGCTTGCATTCTCGCGTGCCCGATGTCCGCCCTTTTTGCAACGAAGGCAGCGTGACTGTGAGCGACAATGGGCAGCGACGTGGCGCGACGTGGAGGCAGTTGAAGCAACATCCTGCAAGCTCCGGCAGGACCGGATGGCATCCCCTGGGTGCCGCCTCCCTCGGGCGGCGCCGTTGGCGGATCGACAACAACAAACCAAAACCGTCGGCGTTGATGACAGGCGCAGACGACGCCCCGCGGGCCAAGCCGCTGAAACACCGGGATTCTCGTAGCATGCTGCAGGCCGGGTCGACGCTGCGCACTCCCCGTGCGGGTTGTAGTTTCGGTGTGGCACATGACCTATGCCACGTACGCCGCCGCAATGATAACTAGAAACATAGCTAATAAGTAATGAAGGAGTTAACACATTTTTTTTCCTCAAAAGCAAAACTATTTCACGTGCAGAAAGTTGCCTAAGGAATGGCTGCTGCCCCACCAGCCACCCTCCCCACCCCCACCCCCACCCCACCCCACCCCCACCCCAACACACACACACAAAGTTTAATCTGCATTCTTTGTGCTCTATTTCCGTTAATTAGCCAATTAGTAAGTATATGGATTATAGATCTAGGTGGGGTTAACCCAGTGTACCTTTATGTGAACAACTCTCCAAATAGTGTTAGCATGTCACATGTATAATAGACTTTACTTTTTAAAATTGTCCCTTCTCATAAACCATCACGGGAAAGAAAATACGCACGGGAAAATACCTTTCATTGTGCGTATTTTCTTTCCTTGATGGTTTTGTGTTGCTCATACTCAACACAATGTAAGGCCTTGCATTTAAAAAAATAACAAAATCTGGAACATCTTAATACGAAATCATCAACGCTAATCCCTGTTCAAGTGGTTTAAAAATTCTAGAAAATAAACCGATATGCAAAAAATCATGAAATTTGACAATATGTCATGATATCTTATGCCGAGGCTATGATAAAAACGGGAACATTTCGCTGACAAGTTGGCACGCACGATGTTCACAAGCTCCAACATCTACGTAGAAGTTTCATGTTTGTTGAGAATGATCCAGTGTGATTTCAAGTGGATTTGGCGGTCAAGTAGTGGTTTGGCTATGAAACTTTTTCTATATGCAACAGACATCAGATAATTGTGTCATGTCTACTTTTGGGAATTTTTTGGATTATTTGGGTAATTATTATAATTTTTTGTTGTAGTTAAGTAAATACAAATAGAGATAAAACCACATGAAATAATGGCCAATTTTTCACGCAAGGATGAATTATGTATGGGTGAGTGTATGTGACAAGGTATTTTTGAAGTAATCTTGATCAAAGTTTAAAAATATATATGCTAGAAAAAGATAGAGAGAGAAATAAAAACTATTTCTGAAAAAAACCTTTACGCGTGAGCTATCCACGGGAAAGGGTGGCTTTTTTCCCCGTGATTTGTTCACGGAAAGGGGGTCGACCTGACCCATGGCGGCGGAGGGGGGGGATATAGATTTTTATTTCTTTTCCAATTAGCCGGATCGGGCGCTCATGGAAAGGGGTTCCTTTCCCCGTGAGCCGCCCAGCCCCGGCTAACGGAAAGGCGATTTTTTACTTAAAAGTCAACATCTACTCGCCACACACACCACACACACACGTAGACACTCACACACACCGGCCCTGCCCCGCCGTCCGCAGCCACCCCGCCCGCCGCCGCTGGCTGGCTTGCCGCACCGCCCGCCGCCACTCGCCTCGGCCGCAAGGCTGCTCCCGGCCGCGCCAAGACGCTGGCCGGCCCTTCCCCGGGAAGGGGGAAGGAGTAGGGGGCGAGGGGCGCCCGGGCAGGGAGGATGGAGGAGGACGAAGGGAGGAGGAAGGGAGGAGAGGAAGGAGGAGGAAGGGAGGGAGAGGAGGAGGAGGAAGGAGGAGGAAGGAGAAGGGAGGAGGGAGGAGGAAGGGAGGAGAGGAGGAGGAGGAAGGAGGGAGGAGGAGGGGAGGAGGAAGAGGAGGCCCCGATTTCGTCACCCCGGCGTGCCCCGACGCCGTCCACGCCGGCACCCTTTGCGACCTCGCACCGCCGCCGCCGCCGGGCGGAAGAGAGGGTGGAGGACCAGCCCACCGTCGTCCGTCCGCACGCCGTCGTCCTTAGCTTCGCAGGTTGTTGGCCATCGTGCCCTTGATGTGAATGTGATTGTCGGCCATCGCGGCCGTGTGCTTTGTTTGCGGTATTGGAAACCTCCCCGTGCGGGGAGTGTCGATGTTTTACGATCGGAGAGCCCGCCACGGGGTGAACCGGGCAGTTTGTTCGGGCCTCGATGAACCTAGAGCCCGGCGGTTTGTTGCGCAGCTGACATTGAGAGCGGGGTTTCTATACTTGGTTCGGGCCCTTGATCGGAGATTGAGTAAAGAGCTTTACGCCCGGTGGGCGTGAGCCAGTTTTTGATTGATGGGGTTCAGCCGGAGAACCGCTGTGAAGCTTACAGGGCTTGATCGTGCAAGCTTGTGACGCATGATCGCGCTCGTGTTCGTGCTCACGTGTTCGTGCTCTCCTCTGAGGTGTTCCTTGGCCGCCTTTTATAGTCTAAGGAGCCAAGGAACTCGCTACGGACCTAGTGGATACAGAGAGGGTTGTTCGTAGAGGAACCGAACACCCGAACTCTAAACAAGGTAATCTGACTAGTGTTCTATCCTAGTTACAACAGAAGTCACCGTAGCTATACTTCCATTGCCTTCGGGAGTTGTTTGTGGCCTACAAATGTAGAAGTCACCGTAGCTATGCTTCCATTGCCTTCCGGGAGTTATTTGTGGCCGCAGGCTAGGATAGAACCCAACGAACAACTTCGGTAGAGTTCTTTGGTGATCCCAGATCCACGGGGGAGGTTCTCGTCGAAATTTTCAACTGAGCCCGTGTGTTTCTTTTTATGCAGAGAGGAGCCCTCCGGAGCGGAGTTGAGTGCCTTGTCGAGCCGGAGTCCCTTGGCGGCCCTGATCTTCTTCCTCGCCGGGTAGCCTGACTCCACCGCGACCCTAGGTATAACCCCTCTTTCCGTATCATGGTCGTAGCTAGATCGCGCAGCTCAGTTAGGCGTCTTCCGTTCGAAAGAGATATGGTTGGAAGGATGCAGATCCCTGCATACCTATAACCGTATCTGTTTCGAATTGTCCACGTTTTTGGACGGCCCGAGGATGTGTAGATGAGGTTCGTTCCATGCTCCACTCCTGTCTGATTCAGAGTTTCGACATCATCTCCCTGTTGTTCTTCGAATTGTCCCTTCTCATTCATGGCCCCTTTACTCTTATTTTGTGCCCTCCAATAAATTGAAACCTATGCAAGAAATTGTGGGCTGCATGGACTTCTTTTCTTCTGAAAAAGGTTGGGCCAACGACTACACAAAGTAGGCGCGTAACCACTAACTAATCTGCCGGCTACAAGATGCACTAGTTAAAACGCCAAAGATTAAATTATTTAACAGCGAATGTAATTATATGATCCACTAGCCGGGTGGATCCAAAAGGATGACTCATTGACAGCTCCATGCATGCTTTAGTTTCAAAAAAAAAGAAATATGAGCAGAACCATGTAGCCAGTGCGCGGAAACTACCGGAGCTACCGCCAAACAAAGGAGACAACTAGAAATCCTGAAAACTGAACCACTACCAGCTTCCTAGGGTACATTCACAGTGATGTGATTAATTGAATAATCACAGCCGCGTCACGGTGTAATTAATAGTGAAGAGATATACAACCTGCATTTGACGAACGCTAGTGCTAGACTGGTAGCTCCACAGCTGTAGGCTCGTCGAAGCACTGCACTGCTCTGCTCTCATACCATCATGGGATCTTCAGGCTTATTAACCGAAGGAGCACCGAGTCTGTTCTCATACCATCCTCGGTGATCGAATCCTGCTCGTTCCTCTTCTTCGTTCTTTGTGGGTAAGCTTGCTTGTAGATGGTTTCTTCTGTTCTAGACACACCAGCATCAGTGGTGGTTTCCTCCTCTCCCTGCACGCAGCAGAACTCAACGTATATATCTTCCGGTTATACTGAAGATCTTTGAGTTTTAAACTAGCACAACAGTTTGCAAGAGGTGGGTTTGGAGAATATGTGTTTTCCATTGTGTGGCTCTGCTGATCTCCCTGTAACTATAGTAGCCTTACCATCATGTATGTAGTATCTAAAGTCTGTAGCTTCAAAAAGTTAGACTCGTCCCCTTTTAATTTGTTGGCTCGCCATTCCACATATATCTCTTTGATGACGAAGGGAGAAGAGGGACGGGGTTGTGATCGATGTTGTGTTTCGTTCTAAATCGGTACTAGAAAACCCGGCGCGGCCTTGCCGCGCCCTTCTTGGAGTGTGCCCTCTTATGCCGTATCATTTGTATCTTAATACCTCTTTCTAGTATTTGTTAGCAATAACATGAAAATTACGATAATGCTTAACACATGGCAATGCAATGTTTGAGAAAAAAGATATATGTTTTTAGCATCATTTGCATGAATCTATGGTGAACAAAAGCATACAAAGTCTATCAGAAGCACCTCAAAGGTATCAATCTTGTGATCAAATTGGAATAAGTACATCATTAGCAATGGCATAGGAGAATGCTGAGACTAAAATAAATAAAGCAGCAACATAGGTATATCATAAGCAAAATAAATCCATACATACAGGAAATGAAATTAAGGGGCTAGAGCGTGAGGGGCAAAAGGAGATAAGTTAAATCCAAACAAGCTGAGAATGTAACAAAACTGATGATCAGAAAAGAAATGGAATGGAATGCAGTGTGCATCAATACAATCCACTAACCACTATGCTAGCTCAAGAAACTGGTTCACCTGTGATTAAGGTGCCCATTTTATTTTCCTGGATACTTGAATTATATAGCATTAATGTATAAATAAATCATTAGAATTTACTATATAGCAATTCAACACGTTAGTATTTATTGTTGAGGATCATTGCACTTCTGAATACTGTATAATTTACTGATTGGGCCAATCAAAAATTGTGTCATAAGATATTTTCCTAGAAGAATTGTTGAAATAGTAAAACAGAGTGCAATTCCTCATATCACAGGATCATTGCACTCGAATTTAGTAGGTCTACCTTTTTTTTTAGGGTAATTGATTGTGATAGTAAATTTAGGTAATAGTAATAATAACCAAGGGAAGCTTGAATACTTGTTGAAACCAGGAAAGTTTGGTACAAAAGTTGTCAGCATCGTTTCAATATGGAGAATAAAAGTGTGAGATTCTCATATAGCATGAGCTGTGTAAGAATGTGATTTGGCTCAAAAGCTTAAAAAGACAGAAGTGTGGAGTGATTGGAATGAACCGATAGCTAGCAGCTTATCAAACTAAGCAAGAGCTTGTGTCTCCTATCTTCAGGAGAAAGTAAAATCGTGAAATAGGATGATTTGTTGAGGGGACTCTAAAGTTATATGAAATAAAAATGAACAGTCATATAATGGGGTGATGATATGGCCATTTCATCAAACACAAGACATGCAAACTCGTAGGAGGCTATCAGGGCAAGCACGGGAGGACAAAAGCCAATATGGAACCACTTTTTATGATGATTTACTTAACGTGCTCGAGTGGGTGGATGTTGACGCTAACCTCCTCTTCATCCCAGCCTGCAGGAACCACAGCATAAGCACCGAGATATGCCATCTTATTGTATGTGCTTACTGAGCATGTAGGGAGGTGGAGGGAATGCTGCAATGGAGATGGAGCTAGAGAAAATTAAACTGACGCGAGTAGCGCTTTGTGGTGTTGTTGCCGTAGACCCCTGTGAGGCCGCGGCGCCGTCGGGAGCTACCTGAACGGGCACCCAAGCAGCCATATCGGGAGAGACAGAGACAGAAAGAGATGCGCGCGGCATAGGTGTAGAGCGCAGCGGCTGCGCCCAGCATCGGGGCCCGGCCGCGACGGTGCACCGCCTGGACGGAGGACGGCCAGCGTGGGGTCCGACCAGTGCGCCGCCAGACAGGGAGAAAGAGAGAGAGAGAGAGAGAGGAATGACGCCGCAGTGCCGAGGGGAGGGGGCGGCACGCCATGCCGGACTGAGGTCAGCTGCCGCCGGGGCCCATGGATGGACGCGCGCGATCGTCAGGACGCCGCTTAACGCCGAGGACTGCACGCGAAAACCCACCGCCGCTGGGGCCGCTATCACTTTCGCCCACGCCGGTAGGAAAAGGAGGTGCGAGGGCGGGCGGCAGAGCTGCAGAGGGCAGCGGGATGGAGGAGCGCCGGGTCCGCCGCGCCCACAACCCGCCTGCGCCGGGTCGCTGGAGCGCGAGAGCTGGCAAACGAACGCCCGTGAAGGTTCACGGCGGCTCGGTCGCCGATAAAACGGGCGAGGAGCCGACTGACCCGCAAACGGACGGAAGTGATCGCTTCCCGCTCGACCGGACGGCTGAGGGATAACGGGTGACGTGGCTTAATCGGGTGTCCGAGCTTGGACCCTGGATTCGATAGTAAGAGATTCTTTCCATCTTCTTTGTTTGCAGGATTTTCGATCACAATTCACAATCGTTGACCACCGGCATAGTCATGCCGGTCCAGTTAGTCAACGTATTAATTGCTGTGAGCCCGTGAGGCTCCATCATCGCCAACTCCCGTCGTGTCTTCCCAGATGGAGAGGCTTCAAAATCCGCCTGGCTGGCAGGTATGATGAGTTGACCTGGTCTGGTACGTGCTCTAAAAAAAATATACTGTTTTTTTTTTTTTTTGGGGAACCTAACAAATATACTCTGTTGGGTTGTTTGTTTTCCACATATTTGTGTTGCGAGCCACACTACAGTTCTTAGTTCTGCTGCACATCAGATGAAATAATTTACATGTTGGAGCAGCTGACAATAGTAATAATTAAAGTAACATAACATCATCTATGTTTGACACTCAAGCGCTTCATAGAATTAGCTGGCCTAGTTAGCTGGTCAGGTATTACCAGTAGAAAATAGGTAGGGGGGGGGGGGGACACCGTTATTTGCAAACTCTTTCTGCTTAATAAAAAACGAGCCCATGGCGTGGTCTCCAAAAAGTTAGCTGGTCAGGTCTGATTAACGCATTACACGGTACACCATATTTAATTCAGCCGGGCCCCATTCGTGGAATCTTCATATGATATTGATATGCTAGCTTTGCCGTGTGTTGACCCGTTAGGCCAGTCTCAATGAAGGTTTCATAGAGTTTCATGTACATTAAATATACTAACATGACACTGTATTGATGAAGAGAGATGATCAGAGTTTTATGGGAGTAGAAAAAGTTTCAGATGAAACTCTTTTGCACTGTTTCCAAATATGGTGTGTTGGGAAGTGACATGAAATCCCTATTGAGACTTGCCTTACACATCTTTTTTTTTCTTCTCCAGTGCGCTTGTATGTAAACTCTCTTCTATCGACCTGGATTTTAATATCTGCAGCGCTTTTTCCTCACTGTTCACTCCCAACCTGCAGTGTACGTAGCAACTAGAAGCATGGCATTTATGAAAAAAAAAAAACTAGAAGCATGGCGGATGTAGAAGACAGCAACCCTCCTGCCGATCCTTCCCGAGGATGTGGCAAGGCGCATTGAGAATAATGAGAACCATCTTACCTGTTGTAATGGTAACTATCTTATTGGCTGTGAGCTTGTTTGCCTACCAATACCATTATCTTTATGGTAAATATGATGAGTTCGTAGCCTATGCTGCTGTTGGCTGCCTATACATCTACGACTCCACCGGTTGGCAGGAGAAGTTCATCTCTGCTGGATATCTTGTCCTTGTTCTAGCTGCCTTCCTTCTCTCCTCTATTGATTACGGCATCCATAAATTTGTTTTAGGGGCCAATATGGTGGTTATATCCACGTATTACTTCTGGAAGTTTAGCTTTGTCCTGCCCATGTTGAGCAATATGGTGGCTATACACTTATCCCGGAACATCTTACATGCTGCAGTCGTAACGATCCTATTGGCTGTGATCGTAGTTTTCTATAATGTCCTAGTGGACGACGACTCCGACAATAATATGGATCTTGCATGTCTTGTTCAGTTAGTAGCCTACAATGCCGTCGGTTGCCTGTACATCTGCAACTCCTCTTGTGCGACGGAGAAGGTCATCTCTGCTGTATGGCTTGTACTTCTTCTCTTTTATTTCCTCCTGCGCACGCTTGCTGACAGCGAAGCTCGCATCCTCGTCATTTTCATGGCCAACATCGTGGCTATATTCTGGTATTGCATCTGGAAACTCTATCCTTTGCTCCGGAAACTCTATCCTTTGCTCGAGGATGGTTTCACGCTCTTGATGGTGACGTGCTGCCACGCCAACTGGAACGGCAGGAAGAAGCAGTGCCATCCTCGAGCAATGAAATCCGAGCTACTGAAAGTGAGACACTGGAGTTGGAGGAGAGGCTGCTGAATCCAACTGCAGAACCAATTCCTCTAACTCTAGACCTTTTTGAAATCCATCACAAGTAATTTTTCCGATGAGCAAGAACTCGGCAGGGGTGGGTATGGAGTAGTTTACAAGGTATGACTGATTCTTTTCGCTCCAATCAATCCTCCAATGTTCACATCAGTAATTATTAATTAACGGATCAAACTTTCAATTCTGTGTGAAGGGCATTCTCCCCAGCGGTTCAGTTATTGCCGTCAAAAAGTTTCATGAAACAATTCTGTTGTGTGATGACCGATCCTTTGAGAAAGAGGCCTCTTCACTTACGGATATCAATCACAAAAATGTAGTACAGCTTCTAGGTTTCTGTGCCGAATCAAGGGCAATGATGATGAGGCAACCAAACGGGGATGTTATTTTTGTTCACGAACAAACAAGAGTGCTCTGCTTCGAGTATATGTGTAGTGGAGGCCTTCATAAGCATCTTGCAAGTACGTTTCAGAAACACGTATGGGGACATAATTTATCAGCTCCCTTTGTTTTCATTTTATCTAGTTTACATTCCACAATCAGCAGAACATTGAAATATGCTTATCAAGGCCTGCATACAAAAAAAGGTTATTCCAGTTTGAGATAAAACATCTTAAATTTGAAGTATAAAAAAATCTAAACATATATATTACCTCAATATTTATAATAAGTACTAAATAAGTTTGATAAGATCCATCATGGAATATATCTTGATAGTATTTCTATTTAGTGTTATAAATATGAGTCTTCTTTATAAATTTGGTCAAACTTAAATTGACCGTCTAGCTAGAATAACTTTGTTGTTTGGACGAGCTAGTAACTAGATATTACTATTTGTGCACTCAACCATACAAAATGTGTTTCATTGCTCTTATTACTAAGCATGGTATGGCAAGATTAACTATGTCTAGAAAATGTATTCTACAGATGAATCTTTAGGTCTTGAGTGGGACACGAGATACAAGATACTTAAGGGAATATGCAGTGGTTTGAAATGCCTTCATGAGCGCAATATTATTCATCGGGACCTTAAACCTCAAAATATATTAATGGATACTACTATGGTGCCAAAAATTGCGGATTTTGGTTTGTCAAGGTTGTTAGGTGAAAAAAAAATCCAAAACTGTTACTTCAAATTGCCGCGGAACCACGTAAGCTGCACCCCACAACAAATACATTTAGGTTTCTTAGTATGGTATTGATTATGCTTGCGGTGTCTCAAACTCTTGATGTCTACTGTAGGGGATACATGGCACCAGAATACATAAACAAGGGTGAAATATCAAAAGGAAGCGGATATATTCAGTTTAGGTGTCATAATTATAGAGATACTCACTGGTAGCAAGGACTATCCGGACTATGGCCAAAGCACCAAAGTTGAGCAGTTCAAAGAGAAAGTAATAAGATGAACTAATAGATCTTCTGCGTGTTTTACCATTGCTCTAGCTCACTTATTATATATGCAATTGTGGAGGAACAAATTAGAAAAGAGCGCCGACGTCAGAACTAGAACTACATACCCAGCAAGTTGAACAATGCATTGACATAGCCTTGAAATGTGTGCAGACTGACAAGAACAATAGGCCAAACGTATCAAATATAATTGAAATTCTTAATAAAGCAGAGAAGAAAAAAGTTGCTATGATCAAAATGGCGTAGAAGAATTAAGCTGAGTTCAACATTTTTCCATTTCAATTCCCTATAGGCTGTTGCTGCAAATTTGGAAAAGCAGATTGTGAAACTAGCACCAGCACATACATGCTGTGGATGGAAACAGAGGTCTCCTTATTATTTTGTTCAGAGGTAAATGCAGCTGAATGTCGTTCTTTCTGTGTGGAGCCATTGTTTCGGTTCACATCATGAAAGGCTATTGAATGAGCTGTAGTGACTTTTTGGTCATTGTTTACAGGTGACACCAACTTGTCAGATTAATATACTTCTGCTTTTATTCAGAATTTCTGTTTCCAAGCATCTATGTTATTTTGTGGTCAGGAGAGCGACAACCCCGGCCGATAGCCTTGCAAGTACTTAGCTTCAACGTTCATCCCTAACAGGCTTGTCTCCCCATGCCTTGTGCCTCTACCTTTTCTATATATTTTTTCATTGATGCTTGCCAAGTGAAACTAAATTGCAAAAGATACTTGCGAAGAAAGAATTGCTTATTTGGCCCTGAAAAACTTCTCCTTAGAGGCTGTTTGGGAGAGCTCTGCTCCAAAAATGGGCTCCTCTCCAGAAAATTCTTCTCCGGTTTGGAGCTCCTGGAACCATCACCTGTTTGGCTACAACCCAGCTCCACCAAATTGTGGGACCCAACTGTCCGCACTCTCTTCCTTCACAATCTCTCACGCCAGCACCGAATGTCTCAACCCGAGATCCACGTCTGAGCCCGCCGCCGAACCAGCCTCCATCGTGCTCCACAAATCCAGCCAAGAGGCCCGTGCGTGCCCGCCGCGGCGGGAGGAGGGCCCGTTCCCGCCAAGCGTCCGCCCGTTCCCGATGGCCACCGCGTCCACGGTTCCCCCGCCAAGGAACCAGCCTCCGTCGTCGCTTCGGTCCAGAGGACGGACGCCGCGCTTCGCCTCGCCGGCCATTAGCACAGTCCGCCCTAGGCTGCTCGTGTGGGCTGCCATACGTGCTCACCGGAGGAGATGCGGGTGGCGTGGTCACCGGAGGAGATGCGGGCGAAGCGGCGTGAGGAGGGCACCGGAGGGAGAAAGAAACGAATCGAAACGTTATTTCCTATGTAATCGGTGGCATGGTGGGTAATTTCCTACCATCTCCGTGAGGACATTCGTCTCCACGTTTTGGTGGAGTACCTCTGGGGAGCTCCACGAAATTCATGGAGATGGAGCCCGTTTTTCAGGAGCCGGAGCTACCCCACCAGTGCTGTTTGGCGAAAAAATCTCGGAGACGGAGCTATTTTCCCGGAGAGGAGCTCTCCCAAACACCCCCCTTAATTACTTATCTGGCCCTTTTTTTGAAGTTGTCTATTTGGCCTCAAAACAAAATTTCGTTACTTATTTGGATTTCATTACTTATTCGGCCTTCTATTAGATGTGTTTGGTTTTTTTTGTTAGGTCTCCCACTGAGCAGACACCAAAATACGTTGCTGCCCTTCCCATCCCTTCCTACTCGTCCATCCCTTCCTACTCGCTCTTGGTGGTCTCGCCCCGTCCGACTCCCGGCCGCCGAAACTACGAGTAGGCACGGGGAGTCGGGCGAGTGCAAGCGCGGGCGGCGGCGCGGTAGGGTGACGACGGGGGGCACGGAAGATGCAGAAGGGATGGGAAGGCTGAGTGGCGAACTGGGCAGTGAGCATGTTTGTTTTGAAACCGCGTGATTGTTTGGAAAAGCGAGCTGTTTGGGAGATAGGGTGTTTTTTTTGAGCGGTGCGAGGGCGTGATTGGTCGGCGTGGAAGGCCACAGTTTCGCACCAGGAGGTAGATGGGAGTACCAAAACTAATGCTGCATCAAAAAGAAATCTTAGTTTTGTTGTGGGAGAGTTGTGGGGAGATAACCTTAGCTAGCTATGCATTGGACTCATGCTCTCCGATCCATTATTGACCGATTCACGCAGCGAACCATATTGATGGCCCGTTGCTTGCATTGCTACCATCAGCACGTCGTCCACTATTGATGGCTGGATCCGGCTGGCCGAAGGCGACGACACGCCCGAAGATATGACCTTCGCTAGGATGCGCACAATAATTACGAGGCAATGTGGCCATTTGAAAATCGAGCCCAAGTGATCTCTGTACTTTGATATTGGAGTTCCCTTTAATTTTTTTGATAAAATGTACCTGTATATTAAGTAAGATAGAAGAGTACAAATACAGGAACACCGTAAAAGATACGGAGGACAACCGTCCAAACCAACATGCAAAACCAGAAACTCGACGCCGAAGAACGCCAACTCCAAATGCTGCACTCGAACCCATGGCCGAAAGAAGCTCCACCGCATAGCGGCTTTGATGTGGACCGTCGTAGACGCTCAAATGCTCAGACGAGCAGAAGTTGTTACTGAACGCCCATAGGTTAGGTGCACATCCTG
Organism: Hyparrhenia diplandra; assembly: GCA_015847255.1. NCBI lineage: Eukaryota > Viridiplantae > Streptophyta > Magnoliopsida > Poales > Poaceae > Hyparrhenia > Hyparrhenia diplandra. The sequence goes on from JADLZK010011669.1 coordinate 2,326,750, forward strand.
ACCTTGGTCGACCTTGGATGCAAGCTTGCTATTGACGACCACCGTTGGCCGCTGCGTTTTTGATCCGTCCCCTCCTGTCTTCCACAACGCCCACAACATCCTCCGCACCCTTAAAACATAAGGCCGACGACCCCTTCTCACCACGAGACGAAAAGCCGCCACCGACCGACTCTTGTAGACGAGCCGACAAAGTCAGGCTCCACCTCCACGTGCTCGTCGACGGTGCTGGAGCAGAGCACCCCCGAGGCGGGGAGAAGCACGAGAGGACCTTATTCCATGAAGACGTCGCCGCCGCCGCCTCGACGTCGTCGTCGGACACCAAAACGTAAACCTAAACCTACTAGAACTACCACCACTGACCGGAGAGAGGCAGCGCTCTCCGCCACCTCGCGCAGCCCAAAGGGCCATCGGAGGCAAGGAAGACCGCCGCCGCCCCCGGCGGCGACCGGTGCACCTTCTCTTGAAACCCTAACACGTACGTGTTCCTCGTTGCGAAAGTCAGAATATCCTAACGTATTCCCAACTAAAGAAATGTAGGTATAATCACAAGTGTTGGACCATCAGGGCCCGCTTAGGGGGCCGCGCGAGAGACGTGACTAAGGGCCTGTTTAGTTAGAGGACTAGGGAAATAGAGACTAAAAATTAGTTTCTAGCCCCACCCAAGAGTTTATTGGACGAGAGACTAAATGAGGCAAAAAATTAATCTCTAGTATTCTTGTTTGGTAATTTACAGGCTAAATAAGACTAAAATTTAGTCCCTAGTCCCTGACCCAAAAGAAGCCTAAGGCTGCCTCCCAATCGTCCTAGTAAGTCTCCACTCGAGGTCCTTCCGGAGCCCTTCACCCATTTCGGCCTTTGCCTTCAATTAGCCTTCCGTTTGAAGGTTCCATCGCCACTACTATGTTGGGAAAAACCAATAACATACACGTCTGAAGGCATATTACCAAGGTTTTTTTGATTCGTAGAAAATAAAACCGGCATCTGCCGATAAATACGAAATTAACTTCAGATCAAATTGAGTTTAAACTTTTTTTTTTGGCAGGATGAGCACAATTACGAGGCAATGTAGCCTTTAGAAAATCGAGCCAAGTGATCTCTCTACTTTTGATATTGGAGTTCACTTTAGGCCACTGTCAATAGACTTTCATGAGAGGTTTTATGCAAATTTAATAGGGTGTCAGCAAACTGCATATGAAACGAGATGGAGAGAAGGAATTCGTTTCATGTTCACTAAATGAGTAGACACTGTTTCCAAGGCGTTTTAAACAATGTGAAACCTGCGTTGAGGGACTTCGGTCGTTTCACGCCGAGCACCAGCGCTCCGACGCTGACCACGGAGGAGCAGCCCGCCGCCGCGGGATCGGTCGCCGACCTCTGATGCAGGCCACATGGCGAGTGCCCGCCGCTACAATTGAGGTCAACGGGCGTGGGGGAGTGGCCTGTAGGGCGTGAGGGAGCAGGCTCCGAAGTCGGCCATGGTCGATCACCCCGCCGCCACATCTGAGGTCATCCTCCACGCGTTTCGATATTGAGCCCCTACAAATCGATTTGTAAGGGAGGCTAAATATTGAGCTGTCCTTACAAATAGACGCCATTCACTACTACAGAATACTTCATCACTGCCAGGGTCAAAACCCCCTTCACTGCCAAAAAATGAACCGGCAGAACCAAAGCGGTAGTGATGTGCTATTTTTATCACTACCAGTCATAAAACCCGTGAGTGTTGTGCTTTTATAAAAAAAAAAAAATAATGAGCATGCAGGTGCCTGTGGCACCTGCCATGCTCACTGACTGCTGCTGCGGCAGTATCATGTTTATCCATTAGAAATTGTACACCAATAGACAAAGGAGGATTCCACACATCACATTTCAAATTACAAGGACATGAGGATTTGTACATCAGAACATTACAGATTCAGTTGATTCAGATGGCGCCGATTCGCTAGATTGGGCGGAATTGACACGTGTTCCTTGTTCGACGAAGCTCCTGAGATGGCGTCACGGGGCTGCAGCTTCGCCGGCGGACCCAGCAGCAGCACGAGCAGCGAGGAGGCGAGGAGGAGCCGTCAAGGAGGGAGGGGGTGGCGGCCGGGCGCGCGGGGCGGCAGCGGGCGGGCGGGCGGCTGGCGCCGAGGTGGGCGGCGGCGTCATGGAGAGTTGGAGAGCTGAAGATATTTTTTTATTTGCTTGCTTATCCCCTAGAGATTACATGCCTCTTGCTTATATAGCCCGACTAGTGGGACTTGTAATCTAAGCAATCTCTACAAGGTTTCCTTATACGCATTGGAATACCTTTTACAAGCATATCCTAATTTATTCTTTCCTAATAAGGGTCTCCCTTATAGATGAGATATCCCCTTGCACACCAAAAATTGCCTAAGATAATCCTAACTTGAATATGAAGCAAACTCGAATAAATGACGGGGAGAGGGAAGGCGGCGGCGCAAGGGGCCGCCCCTTTATTGGCTGCTACCTGCCCCCCTCGGGCGGGTGGCGGCCGTGTCGTGCCCATCTAGCCACTCGGGTGGCCCAATTTGGTTCATGACATCTCCCACCGCTCGACGAGGCGGGCGCTGGCCCACGCCCAACCCACCACGTAGGGGCGGCGGGCAGCCCGACGGGGAGGTGACCACCCAGGCCCGAAGTAGAAGATGAGAGGGCCGCACTTGTCGTTGTCGCCGTTGCGCATAATCGGGCGCGTTGTCGGCGGAAGGGGCTAAGTCGAGGTGGAGGTCGCCGGGCGCAGATGCTGAACTTGAAGCTCAGCGGGGCTGTACGAAAGGACGTGCCGCCCATGCGCCGACGCATGACGGAGGCGCCGAGGGTCCCCGATACTGATCATCTGGACGAAGCCGGGCGGAGGGGACGGTAGGTGTAGGTCGCCGGTACCGTCACCTTGGCATGAAGCTGCACCGCAGTGAGACGGACGGAGCGATGTAGGCGGCGAGGAGGTGAAGTCGAGGAGGCAGCCGTGAGAGGAGGTCGCCGGGCGTGCTCACGGGCGGTCCTGGGGTTGGATCTCCTCAAGGTCCATGCTGCACTCCACGGTGACGTTCCCAACGCTGAAGAAGACGCCGCCATTGTTGTCGAAGAGGAGGACGGTGGCACCCTCGATCCGCCTCGTCGGGCGTGCCCGAAGGAGGAGGACGTATCTTTGGGAATGCCCGATCCTCCCGGGGACGATTGGGGAGGTGGAAGCCCACCGCTACGCCATGCGGCGGGACGTTCTCTCCCATCATGAAGTCCTGGAGGAGCTCTGAAGCAGCGGGGGATATAGTAACGGTGGAAGTACCTCATGATGCCATAGTGGAGGCTCCACTGGGCGTTGTAGCTCGCGGCTTCGATGGCATTGGAGATGATCCCGAGTTCCTTGTTGGTCGCCGTGGCCAGGTGCAACTCCGTGATCATGTCGATTCGACGTCAAGCCATCGATGTCGCCCATAGCAACAATGAGACGCTGCTGGCCCGTATGCGGTCAACCGGGGTGGCCATGATGTCATCGCCGATGTTGCCGGTGCCGCCGTGGTGGTCGGGCGCGCCAGCTGTTGCTGTCGGCGCCCGCGTCGGCGTCGTCCGGCTCGTCGTTGTTAGATCGGGCGGGCGAGGTCGATGACCTCCTCCATCGAACGGGGCTCGAACCACTCGAGTGCTGTCCGCAGCGAGGTGCGTAAGCCTTCAACGAAGAGGCTGACGCGGTGGCATCCCTCAAAATCCATGCGTGATGCATAGACCTCGAAGGCGCCGATGTAGTCGTCCGCCTTGCCCAGGAGGGCGGGCGCGTATGCCGCCATGGCGTCGAGGTGTCTAGGCGGCCCGAAGTGATGTCGCAGACGCTGGTGAACTCGTCCCACTCGGCGGGGACTTCTTCTTGGGACAGGTCGATGTACTAGACCGCAGCAAGACCGGTGAGGTGGAAGGCAGCCGAACTCACGTGTCCGGTCGATGTCCAAGTTGAGCTGGAAGAAGAGCTCCAGCTTGCGAATCTAGAGGTCGGGGTCGTCGGTGCCATCGAACCCTGGACTTGCAGGCGCGTGACGTAGCTGGGGGGGGCAATGTCGCGGTGGCAGCACGGGCGCCGGGCGCCGGTGGCGCGCGGACAGGACAGGCTTGAGGGGCGCTGGTGGTGCTGGGGCCGGGGCCGGGGCGCCGGGCAGACGCCATCGGCCGGAGAACTCGCGCGGCCGCAGGTGTCGGAGGAGAGGGAGAGGGCAGCCGGTTTCGGCGGTGTCGTCGAGGATGACGTCGATGACGGCCGGCATCACTGGCATCGCCATCTGCCTCCTCAAGCTGGAGGATAGCAGGGTCGGAGCCGACGTTGAGGTCCGAGGAGGGGAGGGGGCGGCGCGGCTGCGCCTGGGGCCGCCCCTGTGCCAGCGGCGGCGGCCTGCCGCCGGGCCTTCCTCCAGCGTGGTCGCTGTGACGTGCCGGAATCCTCGAGGCGGTGTAGGTTCTGCTCCATACGACGGAGGCGGTCCTCCAAGTCGTCGGGCACTTGTCGATCCGGGCACAGCCGACGTCGAGGAGCTCCTTCCAGCGCCGTTGAACTCCTGAATCTCGGAAGCCATGGGTGGTGGGAATCATCCCGGTCTCCGGATAATACCGCCGATTCCGGCTAGATTGGGCGGAATTGACACGTGTTCCTCATTCGACGAAGCCCCGAGATGGCGTGATGGGTTACACGACTTCGCCGGCGACGAACGCAAACAGATCGAGCAAGCGAGGTGGCGAGGAGGGAGGGTGGCGGCAGCCTTGAGGGCGGGGCGATGCGCGCCGGGCGCGAGGTGGCGGCGGCGGCGTCACGGAGAGTTGGAGAGCTGAAGATATTTTTTATTTGCTTGCTTATCCCCTAGAGATTACATGCCTCTTGCTTATATAGCCCGACTAGTGGGACTTGTAATCTAAGCAATCTCTACAAGGTTTCCTTTATACGATTGGAATACCTTTTACAAGCATATCCTAATTTATTCTTTCCTAATAAGGGTCTCCCTTATAGATGAGATATCCCCTTGCACACCAAAAAATTGCCTAAGATAATCCTAACTTGAATATGAAGCAAACTCGAATCGCACGGGAGAGGGAAGGCGGCGGCGCAAAGGGGCGCCGGCCCCCAGCAAGGCCGCCTCGGCCCCCTCGGGCGGCGGCGGCCGTGTCGAGCCCATCTAGCCACTCTCGGGGTGGCCCAATTCTGGTTCATGACATCTCCCCCACCGTTCGACGAGGCGGCGCGTCCACGTGCCGCCCAACCCACCACACGAGGGGAAGAAGGGCAGCCCGATCGGGAGGTGACCACCCAGGCCCGAAGTAGAAGATGAGAGGGCCGCACTTGTCGTTGTCGCCGCTGCGCAGAATCGGGCGCCGTTGTCGGCGAAGGCGAAGTCGAGGTGGAGGTCGCCGAAGTAGATGCTGAACTTGAAGCTCGGGCTGTACGAAGGGACGTGCCGCCCATGCGCGACGATGACGGAGGCGCTGAGGGTCCCCCGACGCCGATCATCCGACGAGTCGGGGCGGGAGGGGACGCGGTAGGTGTAGGTCGTCGGTACCATCACCTTGGCATGAAGCTGCCCGCAGAGACGTGACGACGAGCGATGTAGGCGGCGAGGAGGTGAAGCCGAGGAGGCAGCCGTAGAGGAGGTCGCTGGGCGTGCTCACGGGCGGTCCGGGTTTGATCTCCTGCGTCCATGCCGCACTCCACGGTGACGTTCCCAACGCTGAAGAAGACGCCGCCATTGTTGTCGAAGAGGAGGATGGTGGCACCCTCGATCCGCTCGCGGGGGCATGCCCGAAGGAGGAGGACGTATGGAACGCCTGATCCTCCCGGGACGATTGGGAGGTGGAAGCCCATGCTACGCCATGGTGGCGGAGCGGCGGCAGGGGCGGGGCGCGCGCGGGCGCGAGGTGGCGGCGGCGGCGGCGCCACGGAGAGTTGGAGAGCTGAAGATATTTTTTTATTTGCTTGCTTATCCCCTAGAGATTACATGCCTCTTGCTTATATAGCCCGACTAGTGGGACTTGTAATCTATGCAATCTCTACAAAGGTTTCCTTTATACGATCGAATACCTTTTACAAGCATATCCTAATTTATTCTTTTCCTAATAAGGGTCTCCCTTATAGATGAGATATCCCCTTGCACACCAAAAATTGCCTAAGATAATCCTAACTTGAATATAAAGCAAACTCGAATCGTATCGTATGGGAGGGGCGGCGGCGGCAAGGGGTGCCGGCCCCCCTTGCGGCGCGCGCCCCCCCTCTCGGGCGGCGGCAGCCGTCAGGCCCATCTAGCCCTCTCGGGGTGACCCAATTCTGGTTCATGACAGTAACAGAGGAAATAAATCGAGAAAATAAATTTAGCATCCGCATCGTCATGCGCATCCGCCTTAAAAACACATCACAAATTCAGCACATTTCTTCCTCTGCATCCACTGTAGAATAAATGAAGAAGACTCAGCAACAGAGGAAAAGCTAAAAAAAAATAAGTGGGGATGAAATCAACAGGAGCAAACGGATTAAGGACAGGGGAAGCCTTCAGATCTGAGAAGAGTGAACCTGAATATAGTAGGCACAAAAATCAACGTGAAATCCATTGCCGCATGCACTTGCCAAATATGCGAAGAAAATTCATGGGCGCATGCGCTTGCCAAATCTGTGACCTCCCCAAATCACAACCTGTAAACATGGAACTAAAATTAGGCAATACCAAATAAATCGTTACTAAATTAACCCAACCCCACCATGCAGCAGACAAGCACAACCGCAAATGTCGTCAACGGCTCCTCCGTTAGGCTGCGGCGTGGATCCGTGTGCTACTAGCCCGAGTGCATGCAGTAAAGAAACACGGCTGCGATTGCCGTCGCCTGCTCCTCCGCGAGCCCGCGAATGTTGTCGCCTGCTCCTCCGCGAGCCCGCCACATGGATCTTGCATGGATCCGGTGAGGCCTCCATGGATCTGAGTGGCGCCGACTTTGTGCGGTGGGGAGAAGATGTGGTGGGAAGAAAAGATAAGGCAGAAGCACGCGGTGGGAGGAGATGTGGTGGGGAGAATATGAGATTTAGTTGGGGGCTGTGGTGACCTTCGAGGTGGAAAGCGGACGCGAGCGAAGAGTTAACAGGAAACAATACAAATTTTGGGTCCGGATATACAGTTCACTGTCGGGTCTATTAATACACCCGGCACAGATACACATCACTATCAGGTATTTTATTCCAACCGGCATTGATGTGGTCTTTCACTATCGGTTGTGTGTGACTCCTAGTCATTTTTTGATTTTACAGCGAGAAATGGACAATTACTGACGGTTCACTCAAATCCGGCATTGAAGGGGGGGGCGGTAGTGATGTAAGAATCTGTAGTATTGATTTGCAAGGGTGGTCGACAACACTAGCCGCCCCTAAAAATCAATTTGTAAGGACTGCTTGTTTGAGAACCATTTGTAGGAGAAAAGGGTGACAGTGCTACACTACCACACAGGCGGCCTCCACCGAAGCGCCCTATGAGCAGCGCCGGTGGAGTCACCCTACCGAGAGCAGCTCTTGAGAAAGATAGCTCTCGGTAGAGGCCACTCTACCGAGAGCCCAACCCTCGGTAACTTGGCCCCCTCGGTAGAGTCCGCCTCCACCGAGCACCACCTCTCTACAAAGACCCCCCTCGGTGGAGTTGACGCCCCCATCGTGCGGCATCAGCGGCGGCCCCGCCCGTCAACTCTACCCGAGCGGTTGTTGGTGCTCGGTAGAATATGGTCACTCTACCGAGTGCCAATGCGGTAGCGCTTCGGTAAATTGACCTTAATTTTTTTTTTTTTCTGATTTCTCCTTCCACCTAGACAAACACAATTTAAAAATAAGTCACATATATGTCACATCCATACAAACTTGCCTAATTAAAAACTTACATAATTTAAAACAAGTCACATATATATCACATCCATACAAACTTGCATAATTTAAAAAGTGCATAATTTAAAACAAGTCACATCCAGTTACAAGTTGTACTACAACTTCACTACAAGTTTCTTTGCCGGTCTTCTAGCCAAAAATGGGTGAAGTGTAGGTCACCGATCTGCAATGCACAAATCTCCCAAATGTAGACCAACGTTCTCACTAATACATCCTCTCGCTTCACAACTACGACGACATGGTCTATCGACGACGGTTAACCGTGTCTTTGGACATGTCACTGGGTCTCCAATCTTACGAGCAACCACCTTTGCCCGATATCCATCCGTAGTGCGTTGGTATTGGATTAGCCCATGTCCAAACATAACCCAATCGAGACATTGTGCCGGGTAAGAATGGATGCATAACTACAACCAGCGTAGGTTAAGTCATACAGTTAAACCTGTAATTATTGGGAAAAAAAATATGAGAACATATCTAGAGTACCACATCAATTCTAAGTATAAGCTAGGTGATAAATTAACATATCGAGATATACTCAAAAAATAACATATCGAGATTACCACATCATTTTGGTTCCTCCGAGCCTGGTTTGCAGCAAATCCCGCAACATCATTAAGCATGTTCCTACTTTTAACTGTCATCAACAAAAAGGAGAATGTAGGCAGAGTGTACCCATGTTCTTGAAGCTTCCTTACACATCCCATGACAAGCATATTTTTGTGTAACCGACGGCTGGCTCATGGCGACTTTGTTCCAACCTCGAGATGTTTATAGGATTTCCACCTCTCCTTCTAGGGGCGATGGAAAAGCTAATTTGACAATGGATTTGTTGTCCTAATTCACTATGAAGATGATGTGAGTCTTTGGGACGACCACTTCTTGAACACCAAAGTACGAGAGAGAGTGTGTTTAAGCCAAGTGATTTGGTCAATTGGCTGCAATACATTTAAAATTCATATAAATGGTAAATATACATATACAAATATATTTGACAAATTAATTATACAAATACTTACTATTATTGGAACATTTTCCGCTATGTTGGGCAGACATCAAGGATCGGGGTCAAATCCCAGTGTCGTTAGATGGCCATAGAAACCTCTGACTTCTGGAAGAGGAAGATTACGTCCAACCATCTAACATAGATATAGAAATTAGTTTCAATTTTTTTGCAACTTAATAGAAATATATAGTATAATTATATACTACCACTTTGTTGACACATATTAACGTATACTTTTACTTGTCAACTGAATATGAAGAAGGACTAAAATATAATTAGATCACCTTATTAGGGCTTACACTGACAATTTCCATGAGTTTTGGTGAAGTTGTGATTTTCAGGGACTAAACAGGAAAACAAAGAAGAGTTATGAAGACATACGACTCCAAGACGTGTCCCAATCGTATCTCGATCCAACTCCTACAAAGAGCAACATAGAAGTACTTCAAATGAAGAATCAAAGTACAACATTGCGAAGAGCTCGTCGAGATGATCGAAACGGATATATCATTTGCCATATTCGAGTCCAGAATCGAAGATATCGGCCGCAGAGCGGGGGTTCGATAAAACGGGCATAACTCCCTCATCCGGACTCCGTTTGACGCGAATTAATACAATTGAAACGGCACGATGACACGCACGCACCCACAAAAGCTCAGCCCAGGTGGGGCCCATCTTGGGCCGACCGGCCTAATATTAAGGCCGGCCGGCCTTCCCCTCCACGTCATCGGCCGCGCTTCCGAAGCTTCCTCAACCGACTTTGACACGCGATCTAAACCACTTGTTTAATGTCGGTTTGATCCGACGACGACGGAAGAGTACGAGTTGTAATCCAAGTCCAAGACGTGGCACCTCCTCCCGACTATATAAGCAAGCCCCCGGGCCCCCTGGTTTCAATCATCTCGGATCATCTCCTCATTAGCTATCAACGAGAGAAAAATCTAGGGTTTCATATTAGATGAGAGAGGTCCCTCTAGTTGTCTAGTTCTTCTAGTTCATCTAGTTGTAAGATCAAGAAGAGAGGCGAGGAGAAAGCTGGAGATCCGGACCTGTCGGATCTTCATCATCATTGTACTTCTCGCCGCAACAAGTTCGTCTTCAACAATCTCCGGGTTCTTCATTTATTATTTCTATTTATTCTATTTAATTACTTTCAGTTCTTACTTTACTATATTTTCGGATCTCCGCCGTATTGAGTGCTCTAGTTATCGCGTGGCTAGAGTAGTAATCGATAGTGTAGACATGGTGTCTAGACTAGAGTTTACCCGAGTTTGCGCCCAATCCACGGTTAGTTGTGGTAGCCCTGGGGGTGACAGCCACTGTCAGGTCTTTGTAATCCACCCACGTTTGGGTTGGTGATTCATAGAGCTTTTTGGCGGCCTTCCCCGATCACCCTTTCCCGGTCTTTTTCGAGGATCGGGGACGGTACCGTTGCTCGACGTAAGTAAAGTAGAGTGAGCCTTTGATCATATAGATCTCATTAGAATACTTAGAAAACTTAACCCTCTCTTCCCACATCATTACCATTATTATCTTAGGACGTTCTAAACCTTTCTAGTACACTTCACGTTCCCCGTGGAAATCGATACTCTGGAATACTCCCGGGTGAAAGCTACATCGGTATCCGTGCGCTTGCGGATTTCTCTGTTCGCGTTAATAAATACCAACAAGCTTTTACGGCGCCGTTGCCGGGAACGGTAGGCTGTGCTAGTTAGAACCACGATCGTCCTTTTACCTTTTTACCTTTTTCCCTTCTACCTTTCTTTCCTTTTACCCCTACCTATACCACATGGATTTCACTCCTATCATTAAATTCTTTGCTCCAAAGGGCGACATGTTGGAGCCTCCATCATCTTCACACCCTATTCTTACAGATGGCTATGAGCTTTCGCCGCTCTTATAGCCATGGTTCGGGAGCAATCCTTCTGCGGGTTAGCACATGAAGATCCATACACCCACCTTAGAGATTATGAGCAGTTGTGTTCTTGCTGGAATATTCCTGGCATGACACAAGAGACCATTAAATGGAAATTATTTCCGTTCTCCCTTGAGGGAAGAGCGAGAGAATGGTATGCTCACTCTATAGGAAACGTAAATGGAGATTGGGATGAACTTCGAGACAAATTTTGTCTTGCCTTCTTTCCTCTTTATAAAATCGCTGACCTTAGAATAGAAGTTCTTACATTTAGACAAAAAGAGAAGGAGACTCTAGGAGCAGCCTGGGCTAGATTCACAAGCCTTACCAATTCGGGCCCAAACCTTTCCTTGCCTGACCATGTCCTGCTCTATCACTTTTATTGCGGTCTTAACAAGGAAGGCGCTCAAGCATCTCGACATCACTTCGGGAGGATCATTCTCACATAAACTAGTCAGTGAGGGAAAAGCCATTCTTGAGAAAATCCTTGACAACACTCCCTACACTAACGTTTTTGATGAGTTACCCGAAAAAGAAGTCGAGCCAAGCCCCGAACAACAAGAGGAGACACACGCAACCAAATCTAAAATTCCTATAATATCTTCTAAAGATTTGGTTGCCATAGAATCTCCTACTATGGAAACACATCACACTCTAAACACTTTAGAGAGTGATGAATCCCATCCTTCCATCGAGGTTGATCTTTTTTGAAAATTCTAAGAATGCCTCGAATTTATCATTTAGAATGCATCCACCTAAGAGACCTCCAAGTGAATATATTTCAAATTCTTTTGAGGAGGAGTCTCTTAGAAAATGTTCTCGTTCCTACAAAGGATATCGGGAGGAATTCTATGATGGCATGTCTAGTGATGCCATAGAAGGAGAGCCAAGCTACCTAGAAGACGATCTTATTTTCTCCCCTTCCATGCCTAGACAAGATTACATATTCGAACCCATTTTCAGATCCATCCTTAACCCCGATGAATCCTTGTACTCTCTTTCCCTTGAGACCCTTGAGGGCCCTAAAAATTCATCAAGACAACCTAAATATAGGAGCCATCAAGACCACCAGGAAGACCAAGAAGAGCGACAACAATGGCTAGAGGATAATAAAGAGTTATATGCTACAGCCGTTGAATGGATGGACGAGACCTTAGATGAGATCGACCTGAGAGACACCACTCCAAGAGAAACTTTAGATATCTATGACAAATCAACCTTGGAGTTTGAGAAGAAGGATGAATTCAATGAGCATGGAAGCTACTACATAGACACTTCATCTAGTTCATGCTCACATGAGAAACTTCCTGAACTACCTAGTCTCTCTAGTCTAACCACTCTCAAGACGTACAACCCCCTCGTGCTCTTGCCTCCTATAGATTTTGAGAGGGTGATTGTAGATGCGTTCATCTATAATAAATATTCTAGATCTCGTGGTCATGAATCTTGATATAGGTGGTGTTGAAGGGGAGACCACTTTACTATCTTAAGTAGCTTTCAAAAGGTTTCCTAAGGACGAGCTTGTGTCCTAAAATAAGAATTCTTGAGAATAGAACATGATTCTTTACTTTTCCTTGTGATATGAGTATATAAATATACATGTGAAAATATTCCTTCGGGTATTTCTGTCACTAATCATTATAGGATTGGAGCGAAAAGAATCTTTTGTTGGACTAACCCCTGTAGGAAATAAGACACTCTCAAATAAGCTTGGGGGAGGTCCTGAGATGAGCTCACACTGAGATGAAGCAAGACACAAGGACTTCTACAAGATGTTCCAGCGCCATCATGCTCCAAATATTAAAGGTAACATCTTGAGGTAAGTCATAGAACCTTCTCTTTATCATGGCTTACTCATAAAGTCAAACATGTTAGAGTTACAACTTTGCTTGATTCTATCTGATGATCTCAACATGTTTAGCTCTATAATTTGTTCTTCACACCACTCACTTGATCACTCATCATTCATGTTACAATTTTAAATGCTTGGTGTCTGATCTTGTCACCTTTGTCATAAATAAATAGAACACAAGATGTTACCATGTGCCCAAGGATAGAGTAAGATGGATAAAGTTTTGGTTCTATTGGTGTTTTCCCACCAATAGAGCCCATGCACTTGATCTCTACCTTGTCTATGCAAGCAGGACACACTTTGCGCAAAATGTGGAGGAGTCTGCCACTTCTCCAAAATTCCACAAGAGAATGTCCCGACCTACGACATGCACACTGAGCAAGGAACATGGGTGATGCCATCGTACTAGGAGATGCAAACTGTCAAGATCGAGATGAAGCACTCAAGGAGTGATCAAGCAAGATTTGAAGGACCAAGAGGGGTTGACACCTCCACAATTGTCTACCTCACTCCAACATCGCTAAGAGACTAGGTGAATACCTAGCTTGGGGGGGGGCATCCTCCATTTATCAAGCCCAAGAAGAACAAGACGCGGAGACGCTACCAGAAGAAGTAAGCATGGGGAAAGAAAGAATCATCACCTACTAAAGAGGACAACAAGAGTACACCTTCGGAAGACCTACCGCTACCCGCGTCACCAACCGAACAAACACCATCGGCTACCTCATCTACACCACTCGTCGAGATCATTGAAGACATCATACCGCACCACGACATTCCGATGAGGCGTCCGAGATGACAAGACGCCATGGGAGTAAGTACTCAAAACTCTCATCGAGAGGTAACTCGATATTTATCTGCATATTTATTTTTACGCAAAGCATATTTAAATTAGCATACTTCCTTTAGCATATTTACTTTCCTACACCTGCATTAGAAAAGACCATAAATATGTTGTTGCATTTGCATCTGTTTATCTTTAAGCCCCATGTAAGCACTCCTTACTTTGTGGTGGCACAAAAATAAAAATATAAAAAATATTGCATTCATATGTTTTTGCATCATCATCCTTTTTGCGTAGAAAAATTTTCAAAAGAAGTGAGCACATGAAGGCTCACAACATGTTCCTAGAATTTGTTCCTTCGGGTATGTGGAATTAATATTTGCGGGGAGAATATTTAAGGAAGACCCGAAGGCGAACAAGCTCCAAGGAGGAATCAAAGGACTACTTCAAGATCCGGCTTGGGGAGAGCACCCCGATTATCACGATAAGTATCACTATCCTATCCATTTTAAATATTAGCTAGTTATATATGTTTGCTTTGCTAGATATAATGAGTCTTAATTAGAGTCTTAGTTTGTGAGAGTCTAAATAAATGCTAGAGTACGCTAGTTGGCTTTTTCTCTTTAAATATTGATCTTGATGATATATGCTAAGGAAATGATGAATAGTTGCTCCGCCATAGTTCCTCTTAAAAGTACTTACACTTCAGACTTAGATTCTCCCAAAGCTTTAAATGCTTAATTTGCTCTAAACCCAACACACTGTGGGAAGCACATGCTTAATCCGAGTCTTAGCGTTGAAGGATAAAGATACATGAAAAGTTGAGCTGCTGTTTATCATATTCCTAGAGATACTTGATTCCTGATTTTATCTTTGAAAAATTATAAAATATTACATGATGAGTTCCTTAGCTATGACCCTTAAGAGTCCACCATTCACATCAAGATCATCCCACTCCACCAAATACGCTGCTTTAACCCGAAAGTACGCATTCCCATACTCCATCACCTCTAGCCATATTATAAAAATTGAACTCTAGCAATTTTGGATATGTCTCTCTCAATGTTTTTATGCCAAAAAGACTCGAGAGGCTACAAAAAAAAAAAAAGAAAAAAAAAAAAAAAAGAGAGAGAAAAAAGTGAGACGAGAGAGGGAGAGTAAAGGACAAATGTCATACTAGGCGAGAAGGGCCTACCTCCCTAATAATAATAAATTTTAGAGATGAATAATGGACACGTGTCCGAGGGTGAGTAGGGCCCACATCTCTAAGGAGAGAGAAAAATGGACAAAAGTCCGGGGCAAAGCCCACCTCTCCAAGAATGGATAGCCCAGGTCTTAGCAATTTTTTAGAAAGAGAGATATAGTCCAAGATGCTTGAGAAGAAAAATACTAGAAAAAGGCTAAAGGCTGTTTACTACCTTTCATCCTCATTCATTCCGCCATTACCATCCCACCATATGTATCTTACCACGTGTGACTCCACTATATATACCACCTATTTGAGAGGGTCATACATAGGATCTCTCGAGTTTCTTTTGAAAAATAACGCAAAACTCCAGGATGATAGTTGATCGAAGAGCTTGAGACATGGTACTTAACTTGATTGTTCTGTCTCTTAATTGCTTATGATTCGTGAAAAGGCTACGCCCCATGGTAAAAGGTATGAGAGAGCAATCTTATTGAGAGGAGAAATTATTTTCTGATAACCACAGTACTGCCGGAGGAATAAAAGCGTAGTAGCAACTCCCGATCCTACTATAGCATATAGCTTTGCTAGGGACTAGCAAAGGGTAAGCTTAAGGGGGAGCTTGTTGACACATATTAACGTATACTTTTACTTGTCAACTGAATATGAAGAAGGACTAAAATATAATTAGATCACCTTATTAGGGCTTACACTGACAATTTCCATGAGTTTTGGTGAAGTTGTGATTTTCAGGGACTAAACAGGAAAACAAAGAAGAGTTATGAAGACATACGACTCCAAGACGTGTCCCATCGTACTCCGATCCAACTCCTACAAAAGAGCAACATAGAAGTACTTCAAATGAAGAATCAAAGTACAACATTGCGAAGAGCTCGTCGAGATGATCGAAACGGATATATCATTTGCCATATTCGAGTCCGAATCGAAGATATCATCGCAGAGCGGGGTTCGTAAAACGGGCATAACTCCCTCATCCGGACTCCGTTTGACGCGAATTAATACAATTCGGAAACGGCACGATGACACGCACGCACCCACAAAAGCTCAGCCCAGGTGGGGCCCATCTTGGGCCGACCGGCCTAATATTAAGGCCGGCCGGCCTTCCCCCTCCACGTCATCGGCCGCGCTTCCAGAAGCTTCCTCAACCGACTTTGACACGCGATCTAAACCACTTGTTTAATGTCGGTTTGATCCGACGACGACGGGAAGAGTACGAGTTGTAATCCAAGTCCAAGACGTGGCACCTCCTCCCGACTATATAAGCAAGCCCCCAGGCCCCTAGTTTCAATCATCTCAGATCATCTCCTCATTAGCTATCAACAGAGAAAAATCTAGGGTTTCATATTAGACGAGAGAGAGGTCCCTCTAGTTGTCTAGTTCTTCTAGTTCATCTAGTTGTAAGATCAAGAAGAGAGGCGAGGAGAAAGTCGGAGATCCGGACTGTCGGATCTTCATCATCATTGTACTTACAACGCAACAAGTTCGTCTTGACAATCTCCGGGTTCTTCATTTATTATTTCTATTTATTCTATTTAATTACTTTCAGTTCTTACTTTACTATATTTCTTTGGATCTCCGCTCGTATTGAGTGCTCTAGTTATCGTGACGTGGCTAGAGTAGTGTCGATAGTGTAGACATGGTGTCTAGACTAGAGTTTACGAGTTTGCGCCCAATCCCGCGGTTAGTTGTGGTAGCCCGAGGGGGTGACAGACCTGTCGGTCTTTGTAATCCACCACGTTCGGGTTGGTGATTCGTAGAGCTTTTTGGCGGCCTTCCCCGATCACCCTTTCCCGGTTTTTTCGAGGATCGGGACGGTACCGTTGTTCGACGTAAGTAAAGTAGAGTGAGCCTTTGATCATATAGATCTCATTAGAATACTTAGAAAACTTAACCCTCTCTTCCCACATCATTACCATTATTATCTTAGGACGTTCTAAACCTTTCTAGTACACTTCACGTTCCCGTGGAAATCGATACTGAATACTCGGGTGAAAGCTACATCGATATCCGTTGCGGCGCTATGGATTTCTCTGTTGGCGTTAATAAATACCAACACACACATATTATTATTGAGAAATCATAGCAATGTAAATTAAAAAAAAAATTATAGCAATGTATACCTTAACGCAGATCGATGTTGGTGAGGGTGTCCGGCGTTGGCGGGGTGGCCGGGCGTTGGTGAGGGTGGCCGGCGTTGGTGAGGGTGGCCGGCGTTGTTGGGGGTGGAGGCCGGCGTTGGTGGGGGGTGCTCGCGCGGGCGGCCGGCGGCGCTGGCGAGCGGTGGTGGCGGCCGGCGTTGGGGGGGTGTCTTCTTTGGCGGCGGGCGGCGGTGGTGGTGTACCGGCTGGGTGGTGGCGGGAGGTGGTGGTGGCGGCGTTGGTGGGGGGTGGCGGTGGTTGGGGGAGGCGGCCGGCGGTGGTGGGTGTGGCGATGTGGCGACAAGGCCGCCGCCGTGGTGGGCGTGGTGGTGGTGACCGGCGAGTGGTGGCGGCGGGCGTAAGAAGGTGAAGTGTCGAGAGAGCGAGGGATTGGGGGAAGAAGGTGAAGGGCCTTTACCGAGAGTTCAACGCCGGCCCATGATAAAACCTTTTTTTTTTTTTTCTAATTTTGCCATCAAATTTCGAGTCAAATTTTGAAATTTCAAAAGTTTCGAGGATTGTACCGACGCTTTTATCGAAGGGCCCTAGGTAAAGGTGTTTTCCCGAGGGCCCTACCTTAGGCTCTCGATAAAAATTTTTTTTTCGAATTTGGCGTCCAAATTTTTTGTGTGTCTTTCCTACGTTGCCTATGAGTTCATATCCAATTTTGACATTTTTTAAAACAATTTACTATATGTTTGATTTTATTGCTTTTAATTGAATTTTTTTCTTTATAAGCTAAATTTGAACCGTAAGACATTTGAATATAGGGGGAACATGAAAGGAAAAATGGTATTCATATTCTTGAGTGTAATGTGAGGCCTAATTAGGGGATAGACCCAAAATTTTGAACATCTTGTTCACGAAAAATGACATGACCATTCACTTTCTTGGGTGAATAGTTTTTAAATTATATAAAATGCAAACGAAGTTGAAAAATCATGAAACTTGTTGAGTTAAATGTGAAATCATATGTGGAGACTATGCAAAAAAATTGGAAAGGTTTTAGTTAACGTTGGTTCATAGGATGGCCAAAACCCGGGACAACCCCACCTAAGTTCTATTATCACATGTGTTATATGTCCTAAGTTTCAACCATCGTTGAACCCAACGTCAACGAAACCTTCCCAAATTTTTTTTGCATAGTGCGCACATATGATTTCATGACAAATCAACAAGTTTCACGATTTTTGAACTTCGTTTGCATTTTATATAACTTAAAAAACTATTCACCCGCGAGTGAATAGTCATGTTCGATTAACGAGATGTTCAATGTTTTGGGTCTACCTCGTGATGAGGCCTCACATTGCACTCACGAATATGAATATAATTTTTGGTTCATGTCTCCCCTCTATTCGAATGGTTTCCAGTTCAAATTTGGCTAATAGAAGAAAAATCAATTAAAAGAAATAAAATCAAAATATATACTAAATAGTTTTGAAAAATTCTCAAATTTGAACATGAGCTATGAGACATTGTACAAACCACACACAAAAAAATTTGGATCCAAAATTCAAAAAAAGAGATAAATTCACCGAGGGCGGTGTTAGGGCACTTTCGTAAAAAACATTCTCTACCGAGAGCCCTGCGAAACGCCCTCGGTAAAAGTCTACCGAGTGGCCTCACGAGCCGGCCTTCGA
Organism: Hyparrhenia diplandra; assembly: GCA_015847255.1. NCBI lineage: Eukaryota > Viridiplantae > Streptophyta > Magnoliopsida > Poales > Poaceae > Hyparrhenia > Hyparrhenia diplandra. Next base: position 2,345,183 of record JADLZK010011669.1, read on the forward strand.
TAAAAGCCCCCTAACCCGGGAGGCCGATACTTATCTAGTCGTATCTTATCCATTCCCCCCCCCACTCGCATCTTATCCACTCACACTCACTCACACACACTCGCTTACTCAGACCCGGCGCCCGAGAGCTCAGCGTCAATCCGGCCTGCGCCACACCACCTCCAGCGCACCCGTCCCGCGCCTTCCTCGCCCGTCTGCGCCGCCCAGCCGCCCGTCCTTGCCGTCCGTGCGCAGGCGCCACCTCCCTCGCCGTCAATCCGCCGGCCGCCCCTCGCTTCGACGCGCTCGCTTCGCGCCCCCGCCCAGACCCGCGCCTTCGCTCACTCGCGCCACCTACATCGCAGCCCGTGCCCGCTGCGCTCGCTCGCGCCCCGCCCCACACCACTCAGGCTTGCTCGCGCCCCGCCGCCTTCCTTCGGCGCCACCTACATCGCAGGCTGTCCGGCCGGCCGCCACCTCGCCCGCCGGCCCCGCCCCACCCAGCGGGAAGGGGAGGAGGAGAGGATGGAGTAGGGAAGGAGGGGAAGAGGAAGGAGGAGGGGAAGAGGAAGAGGAGGAGAAGGAAGGCCCGCGACCACCCCGATCTGCTGCAAGAAGGCAACGAGGAGGAGAACCTCACCCGGCCGCGACCACCCTCGATCCTGCCGCAAGAAGGCAACGAGGAGGAGGACCACGCCCGGCGCAGCCCCGCCCCCACACCGCCTACCGCCCCCCGTCCCGCTCATCCCTTCGTCATGCGAAGGTAAGGATTCCCATCGATTTTAGCCCCGACGTAAAGGTGAGGCCGTGATGATGGAGTGGCCGTGATGGTGGAGTGGTCGTGATGGTTGTGGTCAAAATTTTGACCTTTTATGCCTATGATGCTTTACAATGCCCAGTGAGACTTCCATGCCTAGGACTGTTCTTTTATGTTCTCATGCTCGTCATCGAATCGTGATACATCCATGCCTAGCAACCGTTGTCCACCTCTCGATGACCGATGGCTAGGCTAGATGTGTCACATGGTTTCATGGCAGCCATGAACTCAAGTTATCTATTGGTCCTTATGCTCCAAGTTCAAATATTAAAGAAAAGGGCATTTAATTCGAGGCTATGCTTATATATCGGGTTACGGAATGCAATGGTGGCCTATGATGCAATTGGTTCTAAAATGCTTACATTTTATGATTTGTGATGTTAGTGCCATGAATCTGAGCTGCATTATCTTTATTACCTCATGGTGGTCATCAAGCGGTGGCTCACGTCCATTCCGGGCAATGATGGAGTCAGTTTGGTGCCTCCCTCATAGCGGGGATGGATCGAGTCACGGTTCCATGGCTACCATGAAATTGCTTTGGCAGCAAGGATGATCAATGTGCGCCTATGACCGAGTCCCTTTATGCAATGGTGGCCTATGATGCAAAGCTTTTTGCCATTTGCTCAACGAGAAAGAACATCTTGCTCCTCACTTTCTCCATGATCCTCACTTGTTCATGTTCGAGAGAGCATCAAGGAGAAGTGAGGAGTGATATGTTCTTTTTAGCAGCCTATGATACAAACCTTCCTGAAAAGCTGAGGCCTTATTTTTAACAATTGGTTCTGGAATGCTTACATTTTATGACTGAGTCCCTTTATGCAATGGTTCTTGCCACCTATGGAAGCTTTGCTCTTATATATTTTCATTTTGTTGTTCTCTAACTCATTTTGGGCTTGGCCGTGATGCAAAGCTTATGTCGCTGCTCAACAGAAAGAACATCGAGCTTCGAACTTTCTCCATGATCCTCACTTGTTCATGTTCAGAGAGCATCAAGGGGGAGGTTCGGGGCTCGATGCTCTTTTTAGTAGAAGGCTACACTATCTTATGCTAAGGCCCCATCTATATTACCTCATGTTTGTTATCAAACCGTGACTAACATTTGCTTCTACTTTTTAAGGCTATGGCTTGGTATGTTGTATACCGTGGAGAGGTTCCTCGAGTCTATGATAGCTAGGCAAAATGCAATGAGTGGTGAGTGGTTTTCAGTACTTGATCAAGAAGTTTCGCCACGAGCAGCGGTTTGATTTGCTTCCTATCTTTGAGTACATAGCTAATTTGGACCACCCATTCTTTGGTGCAAGCTACACCAGTATGAGGTTAACCCAATAGGCTCTAGGTTTTGTTGTTGGTTTTGTTGAGTACATTGAAACTTGATGACTATGAGTCGTATCGGTGTAACTAGACTTGTGCCGGATATTGGACTAATTAATCTATGTTTCGATCATGTATGTGATATATATATGTGATAATTGAGTTGTATTAGTGCATGGATGTCAAATATATGTGATATGTGATCTATGAGATTACATTTGTAAAGGTGGAATGGAAAATTAAAAAAAACAAAATTTTTGTCAGTTCACCGAGGGTAGTACTCGGTAAATCTGCGAATATGGGGGCCCGAGATCCCCATATTCCCGTGTATACCGATGGTCGCTTCGGTGTAACTATGGTCGATTCACCGAGCGCAGCCTTGACCCTCGGTGAAACGACCATAGCTCTACCGAGCGCTTGGTTGATCCTGCCTTCGGTAGAGATGGTGTCCAGGTTTTTAAAAATCAAACTTCACCGAGGGTGAGGTTAACATTGCCCTCGGTGAAGTACCTACCTTTGGCGAGAGTGTGTGTGTGTGTGTGTGTGGTGTGGGGGGGCTCTCGCTTGACGCCGACGGTGGCAAACGCCGTCGACGTCGGGCCAGGTTTAGCGAGATGGGAATGAGCCCTCGGGAGAGGCTGTACCGAGCGCGCCGTTAATAGCGCTCGGTAGAAGCTTTTCCCCGTTTAAATTTTCACCGAGGGGCTGCTACCGAGCGCTATTAAGCCTTTACTGAGCGCTTTTGGCGCTCGGTAGAGGCGGCGCCTCCAGTAGTGCTACAAATATATTTTTGTAGTAGTGAGACGAGCCCCTACTGAAATTATTAAACTTAGGTTGTGATGTTATGTCTTCAAATAGAAACATATGGCAGCCATGTAAATAGCTAATGTTTCTAAAATAGATTGGGTAGAAGGATATCAAGAGAAGTTTAGCTATTACTTATACACACTCAAGCTATATCAGACACCTCATGTCTGTATCGGTACTCGAGTGATTGATGCCCTATTTAGTCGAACTGACTGAAGTATCTACAATTGGCAAGTTCCTAGTACATGGACATGTCAGATTAACGTGCACAGTACAGAGTACACCTTGTCGTTTTGGAATCTCCGCATGATACATGCAAGGCATAGCCTGGCTCATCCATTGCCGGCTGTAGCGTTGTAGTTCACGCCTCTTTTTGTTTCTTCTCAAATCCATTCCTTGAAGTTCACGTGCTATCCCGGATTTTGTTCTCCGTAGCGCTTTTTATTCAGTCCCAACCTGCACACAGTGTGTAGGTACAATAAACATGGCGGATGTAGAAGCAGCCCGCAGCCCTCCTGTCGATCCTTCTCGAGGATGCAGCAAGCCATTGAGAACCGCCTTATTACATGTTGTAATGGTAACAATCCTATTCTTTGTGATCGTGTTTGCGTACATATATCTTTATTGTATCGGCCATAATCGCTACGCCGTTGCATTGCTGGTGATTCAGTTAGTAGCCTACCTTGCCCTTGGCTGCCTATACATCTACAACTCCTCCTGTCAGCTAGACAAGTATATCTCTGCTGGATATCTTCTACTTGTTGTGTCTGTGTTCCTCGTCTCTTCTTTTCAAATTCCAGCCGACTACGGCACTTATCGCGTTGAACTCATTTCCTGGGCAAATATGGTAGCTATATCCTCATATTGCGGCTGGAAGTTGAGCTTCTTCATCCTCCACTACTGTAAGCTGAAAAAGCTTGTGAGAACCATCATACATGGTGCAACTGTAACTATCCTATTGGTTGTTATTATATGTGCCTATGTTCTTTATCGTCGTGAGCCTGAATATGATTTTGAAGATTACTATTTTTCCGACATGCCAGAATACATCACTGCTAAAGTATGGATACTCATTCAGTTGGTAGCCTACAACGCCGTTGCTTTCCTATACATTTGCAACTCCTCCAGTCGGAAGGAGAACGTTATCTCCGGTTTACTTCTTGTCCTTGTTCTGCTTGTCTTCCTACTCAGCTCATTTGCCAAGACCGAAATTCGCACCGATCTCATTTTCATGGCCAACATCGTGGCTGTATCCTCGTATTGCATCTGGAAGCTTTATCCGACGATCCGAGTCATCCTACGATGGCTGGGTGCTCTTGATGCCCAAGAAATCCGGCGATTGTGGGATGCTCTTGATGACCACATGGAGGAGGCTGAGCCACGAGAACCGCACGGAAACAAGAAGCGGTGCTTCGACTCCAAGTCCAACTGACCCCATTTCATATAAAAGACCTCCCGAAGGAATTCTCAAGCAATGAAATCCAATCCATAACGCAAGAGTTCATGAACAGAATAGGGCAAGGCGCCTCCGCCCAGGTCTTTCGTGGGAGCCTCGACGACGGCACGGCTGTGGCCGTCAAACGGATCCATATGCACAGTGGGCACAGCGAAGCCGGCGAAGAAGAATTCAGAAGAGAGGTCACCATCATCGCCAGCGTGCACCACCGCAGCCCGGTGCGCCTCCTCGGCTACTGCCTCCAGCGCCGGGCGGCTTGTACCTGGTCTACCCGTTCTTCGAGAACGGCTCGCTGGACAGGTGGATCTTCCACGGCACCGATGAACAGAGGTGCCTCCTGACGTGGCCCAAGCGGTTTGGCATCGCGGTCGGCGTGGCCCGGCGCGCGTGCACCTCCACAAAGATTGCCACCGGCGGTTCCTGCACCTCGACGTCAAGCCAGGCAACATCCTGCTCGACGCCGACCTCCTCGCGCACGTCTCCGACCGGCATCTCCCTCTCCATCACTAGGGACCTGACCAGCATCATCAATACTCGCGGGAGGGGCACCTTCGGCTACATGGCGCCGGAGATGCTCGTCAATGCGGTATCAGACAGGTCCGATGTGTTTAGCTACGGCATGACCCTTCTCGAGCTCATCGGGCGGACGTCGAACCGATCCCTCGTCATCCGTGATGCCCGACGCAAACCTCGCACGGAACTTGCTGGACAAGATGACACAAGGCAAGCACATGGAGTTGGTGGACGCGGCCATGGCGGATGTAGACGAGGAGGCAGTGAAGACGGCGGTGAAGGTGGCGATCTGCTGCATCCAGCACGAGCGGGACATGAGGCCAAGCATGCAAGATGTGGTCGGTATGCTCGAAGGCAGGATCCCCGTTAACCTCCAACCGGAGGTCAGTCAGATTTCGAGCACGGCGCCATCAACATACACAGTGGGTGACACCATGCCCGGGTCTCTCCATTTCAAATGTTCTTCTGTACGTATTTTATCAATATATAATTATGTTATTACTAGCAAAATTACCCGTACATTGCAACAGGACGTATGTCTTGTACGTATTGTCATAGATAATTTATTTCTTTGAGATTTAACAACGGTCGTTGTGCATTTAAATTAGTTTTGTAATTTCGTTCGGTATCAAAGTTGGAGTGTTGGACACGTGCTAGTCATGAGTTAATCACTACTGCACAGGAAGCGCTCGGTAGAGCCTACCTCTTGATGAACCCATGGATCATCATATTACACATGAAAAGCTTATTGGGAATTCGTACAAGCTAATAAGTAAATCTGGAATACAATTTGGCTCATTCTCCTACAGCGAGATGCAAGTCCATATGAAAGGAGTTCATGGCAGTGCTGCTACGGTGCCAGGCAAGAGTATATATACAGGAGTCAATTTTCGTAAGAAAATAGAAGAGAAGAAAAGGCGGAATCAATTTGTTGTTGTCGGCTCCATTAAAATTGAGATCATAGGTGAGGCACCAGGATAATGCCTAGAATCACCCTTGCATGGTCGAGAGCTACATAGACGTGATGGAGCATAATATGGTTGTTAGCAAGCTTGCCCTATTATTTTATTATTTCCTTTGTGTATAACGTAGCTGGTTAGTTAAGTCATAATTTTTATTTTCTTTATTATGGCTGCTGAACTTTAGCCGTGTCCTGGGCTAACTCGGACCTGGTCCAGAGCCCATTAGTGCAAGGCCTGCGTGCCTTTATCTAGGGGCATTGTCCCTTGTATGAAGGTAGATTGGATTTGGATTATATTGTCTAGGGTTTCTCCTGCAAACAACGAGAGACCCTCGCCTCCGATCTCATCTATCAAGCCGATCCTCCTCGGATTGTGTGGAGTGTGTGCTCGAGCTGCTGCAGCTTGGTCGCACCTCGGATTCCCGTCGGAATTCATCCCTTCTGATCGTGGTCTGTCGTGGCCACGGGTGGAAGATTATCAAGGTTCGGATTGCATCTTGTGTAAGCCGGATCCATCTGTTACTGCTACTGCTCTTGTTCGGCTTGGATATTAAGATTAGCTTGTCTTCCTTTTTGATACGTTCAACATTTGAAGTCTGTGAAGAGTTGATATTATATTATCTGGACTGCCGTGATCTCACTTGGTTATATCAGAGTCCGATTGCATGCTAGTGATTGCTGACCTTATATCATTCAATTAGTTGTTGCCGTCTCCAATTACTCTGCTAGAGGTTACGTGACCATTGTTCAGAGAAGCCCGTGCATATTTTATTATATTGGATATAAATTCAGATTGCCAACCGAGTAATAAATTCAGAGAACAAAATTCAGCTTATATTAATTCTTGACGTATTGTACCGTGAAAGATTGGGGCAATTTATTGGGCATCGTAGGTGTGTCCTTATCACCTCTACCGAGAGCTGCTCTCGGAGACCTCAAGCTCTCGGTAGCGCTCACGTTGCCGAGAGCTCTCACTACTACAGATTCATTCATCACTGCTACTGGACTGCCGGAATCTAATCCACCAGAAGTGATGACCAGTTCAGACGCGTGAAAATCAGAAAATCCATGGAACCAGCCATAACCGACAGTGAAGATTTAGATTAGTACTGGGTTGAATAGTTCCTGGGCAGTGATCTTGATGAATAGTTCCTGGGCAGCGATTTTAAAACGATGTAACATTAAAATAAATGATAGAAAAAGAAGATTGACGCACATCAGAAAAACAGATGATTCATTCGTTGCAAGATAATATATAGTATCATACAAACACATAAAAATATACTAGATAACTGATAAAAATAAAAAAGCAGCCCGGCCCGCTGCCGCCTTCCTGGTCGATAGAGATTTCAAGATGAGGGAACAGTAAAACAAATGATAGAAAATGAAGATTGACACGCATCAGATTAAGAAACGAGTGGTTCACTAGAACACATCGATGACTGCTGGGTTTGAAATAAAAACTGCTAACCATTTCAAGATTCACGCGCATCATATTAAACCGATAGAAGGAAACAATAGAACAAATTAACAACCGAAAAAGAAGATTGACATGCATCAGATTAACCAACGAATGATTCATTGACAATCCACACAAACCAAATATATTGTATCTTACAAATCCACACAAATAAGACAATTGATAAATTAACATAAAAAGAACCTAAGCCGCCATCTTGGCCGCCCCCTGGCGGCTTTCTGGCGGCCTCCTTCTTAGCCTCCTCCTCCATCTCCTCCGGTTTGGCGGTATCCCTCGGCGAGGATATCGCCCAAGGAGTCGATCTGGAGGGCATAGAAGTTGGCCTTACGCTCCAAGGGCAAATTTACCCTTGGCAGGCCAACATCGTCGGCCGTGTCGTTGAGCTCATTCAGGGCGGCCCTGAGGAGTGAACTAACTTAAATATGCGCCTGCCACCGTTGTTCTTCCATTAACCCAGACCCCCGTTGCATGACGGGCGTCCCTGCCCGCCACCTAAAAAGTTTCTGTAGTAGTGAACAAACCATGATGACACCATCGCGGCCATGGGCGCCGCCAATGGCAACACCGGGCTGCACGGGTGACGCTGCCAAAGATTGGACGCTGCCATCATGGGCACCGCTACTGGAGAGGATGACAACGCCCCAAGGGCGCCACCACTGCACCGTTGACACCTCGCCTCGCCCCGACGGTGAGGTCAATCTACAATTCCTGGCAGACGATCCGTAGTCATCTAGGAGGGCGAAGGTGATCACCCAGCAAGCTGCAGATCCAAACGCAGCTACGACATTAGCGTTACCACTACCTCCAGCTATCGGTCTCATGGCAACACCGGCACAGGACCAGGTGCCTATGGCGCCACCCGCGGTACCTTGCTCGCGGATTATTGGTCCACCTACCATGCGGCTGTCCACTCTGACTCTACCTTACCTGTAGTACGCGGTCCGCATGAACCCACAACCTTATGACGGATCAACCGACCTAGAGCCATGGATCATTTAGCCTTGAGGAATATGTTCGGTACTCTGCATTTCACCTTACAGGATTGGCACACCTCTGGTTCCTTTGCATGACCAGGGAGGCGCCACTGAAGATGTGGGACACCTTCATGCGGTGTCTCATGCACAACTTCGGCCTCCCGGTCGACCATGACACTATAGGCAACCTCGCGCCACCGAGGCAGGACGACACCCTGAACGAGGGCTCGTCAGGCACGTCGGCCTCCCGAGCAAGCTCCGTCATGTCCACCTCTTCATCGGTGGGCTATACATGATGCTACAAGAGGCGATCCAGCGGGAGGTGCCTCGCTCGATGAAAGAGGCGATCCACCTCGCTTGACACTTGGACGCTCCCCCTCCATGTTCGTTGCCTGGTGACATCGACGACGACAACGACAACACACCAACTGAGTTGTTGGCGTTAGGCCCCCACTTTAAATGGGTCCTTAACCTCATGTTTTAGTGCTAGGATCACATGCTAATACGTTTATGAATAAGAGTGGATATAGATTTATGAAAAAGATGTCGCAGCTTTTATTAATAGGACTAATAAAGGTCTTACATAAGTGTCCTATAGGGTATAGTCTTATGGGTCACAGTGATAGATAGACGTAGGCCATGCTGTGGCAACTTATTAGTTATCAGAGTACGCGACAGCTATGGTGGCTATTCATACTACACACACCCACAAGCATACTTGAGCGCGGTCGAAACCCTAGCACTAATATCCTGGTCCTAGTAATTCCAACGTGTTAACTCCTAGTCGTCCTGCAGTCCTTCTTCGTGGTCATTATAGCCAAACTCCTCTTCTGTGCCTAAGTCTAAAAATCAACAACGGGTGAGTACGAAAGTACTCAACAAGTCCAAAACGGGGTGGATTGGATTATTAGGGTTTTGGGCCCTAGCAGAGACTCTAAAACCGCTCGTACTGGCTCCCGGTTAGGTTTACATATTATCTCCAACACAACCAACAAACGGTTAGTAACATTAGGTGAAATCTAATCATAGATGATCTGGCCTAGCTCGATCCACTCCAAGGATGTGGCTATTCGAATAGATTTAAATAAAACTCTACAGGGGTTATACAAATTTCCCTACATGATAAGCGTTGTATACTCCACGGCCAATGGTTCGACAGGCTTAACAAGATCCCGGTACCGCTTGGTTGCGAACCTAGACTTCTGTATACTCTCTACCAAGGGCTTCTCAGGGGTTGGACGGGGAGATCACTTAGCACCACAACGGGAAGATCACTTAGCATCCCATGGGAAGATCACTTTGCTTAACATGGAAGATCACCTAGCATCCATGCCAACCCGACCATGGAAGATCACCTAGCATCCGCGTCAACTCCCAATCGACCTTTCGCGTACTACCGGCCTCCTAGGTATTAAATACACATCAATCTAATGGGGTGTGAGATCCAGGCTGCCCCATCCTCGTCATATGGTCAGTATCGATATTCACACTAGGTAGATGGTCTACGAACCGGTCCTTACGAGGCAAGTATCTCTCCGCGAGGGGATCCCTACTCGATTCCCGATGTATTAGTCCACTTCCAGTAGACTAATACCACCTACCTCTTTGGTTGTAGGGTTCATTTTATCCTACTACTACTTTTCAAGTTATTAATATTAGCTTAATAACATACTACGAGGTTTTACACTTAGCCCATAAAAACTCAAAGCATTTACTTATAAACAAGTTGGCATTTTATGTCCACTTAGAAAGGTCATTCTTAAGTTATCATCATATTACTTATCTTTAGTTGCATAGTGTTGATATTTCTAACACGATCCTTATTAGGGAAGGCGAAAGAAATATATATGGGATATCTATCTAATCATGTTAGCTTGGATATGGGATTAACCTCATGATCCAACAAAGCGAAGATTAGGCGGTGTTAGTAGTGGGATGTAAACTTAGCATCACTATCCATAGTGGAGTTAATCTCACCGGGATATGTACTCAAGGTATACCACTCATTTCTAGGCATTACCTATACACTAGTCCGTCACCCTAGCAATAACGCTCAAAGAAATGCGGGCATGGTATTTGTTGATAGGCCTTGATAAAAGAATGAACATGATATCCGCAAGCACACAGATAGAAATACCAATTGTAGCACTTCACCGGGAGTAATCCGGGTATCGTATTTATATTTTATCACAGGGAAGATAAGTCTATGGAAAATAGAGAGATAGAGGTATCTAATGATTTATGAAGTGATTTATTTATGAGATTCCACTTACGGTAGTATAATGCGAGTAGCCATATGCATCTAACATTACTCAACAGGATAAGTCACAAGATAAAGATAATTATATAAATGATAAATACCCAAGTCTAAGATCATCATATGCCACTAGTATCATACGAGCAATTAGCATGTTATAGAAAGAACAGAAGAAAAGAATATTCCTAAGATACTCCTAATCATATGTCAATGAATACTATAATTAGTGCAATACATCTAGCTATCATGGCAAGGTTGGATTACTTCTACACATGGCAAGCATTACTAATAACAACCAAGGACGAAACTTGATCATTACTATAATAAACCTCGACTAGTCCTATATTCGAGGGGTGGATTCCAAAGGACTCAACAGGACTGTCACTCCCGCGATCTACCACACGGCCGGCCCGAATATAGGGTGCAATTGCGGACAAACGTTGTATAAACACCACGTTTACACATTGCTTATCACCCACATAGTGATCATCTATATGGATGCTATACAATTCCATGCATAAAATATAAAGCAATCTTACTAAACTAAACATATAATCATAGCAAGCATAAACACATAATAATAAGAATATAATAATTATAAAGATCAAAGCCATAACAATAGTGTATCAATAATAATACTTACAGATCGAATCCAAGAGCGAAAAACAATGCTCTTGCTATTGCTTGACTAATCGGGAACTCAAGATGAACTTGATCTTCAACTAGAACTAGCTAGGTAGCTAACTACTTCTAGTATGAACTAGGGCTTAGGTCTAGACTTGGCTGAACTTGATGGGCATGAGTTGATAATGAATTTGATTATTAGCCCCGGGGGTCACTGGTCTTCTTATATAGCACTTGGCGATGAACATGAACCCTTGGATCAAACCGACCTTCAACAACGGTATAGATACAACCTCAAAGTCGGTTATAAACCGACCTAGAAAAGGAGAGGTCGACAGGTGGGTCCCACCTGGCGGCCGGCCTATGTGGCACCTGGCGGCCGCCGAGGGTGGACCGCCACCTTGGCATCCCGTCTTTTCTGGTGTCCTCCGGTATCTTCTAGAATGTTTTAGTCCACTTTTTCGGGTTGAGTTACTTCACGGTCAAGTCTTGTCATCATATGTCTTGTATATTCGGAACTTTCTCCATTCTTCTCGCAATTATCTATCAAGTCCCCGGAAAGTCACAGAATACCAAAACTCGTGGAATTATGTTAGTTAGACCCTAGACTTGTGTTTGGTCTTTAACTTAAGCCCTTATTTCATGTTAATTAACTTATAAAATTATGCTATAACAGGTGTCAACAAGCTCCCCAAGCTTACCTCTTGCTAGTCTCTAGCAAGACACATGATATTATATTAAACTTCTTACTTGGATCGGGGAGTTTGCTGCAACGCTATCACACCTTAAAAGTACACATGCTTTCAAACAAAATTTCTCTCGGATAAATATAAACTTTTTCAAAACTTCAACTTACCCATATTACCTCTTACCTTTTGGGGCTTATAACTTTTTCTTCACTCTTGGGTAATTGAAAGATAGAACAGTCAAGTCGAACACTATATCTCAAACTCTTTTGATCGATTTGTCCTTACGGCGTTTTGCTGATTTTCAAATAAAAATCAAAGTTCCTCGAGTATGACTCTCTCTAATCTCTCATTTGTGGTATTTGTGGATCCTCTCTAAGGCAATAAAGTAGTGTTGCCTTTCTCTCATAATATGTAGTATTTTTGGCATAAGGCAGTAGCACACTATGCCTTCTTCTCTCTTACTCTATATCTAAGGCTTTATATCTGGAGCTCATAGGTAGGAGAAAATTAAACTTACTTACTAAGAAAATATTTTAAATTCAAGCAATGGATCCAAAGTTACAAGTCACACCGATCAAGTGGTGCATGTGTATGGTGGATAGAATATAGATGGTATGGAATATAGTAAGGTGTATAGAATGAATGAGGTGAAAATCTTACTTATGCTCCTTAAGAAATCTTCTCTCTCTTTTGGAATTTAGAAACTCTATAGAGAACCTGGGTTGTATTTTTTTTTTCTTTATTTTTCTTTTATGGAGAGGCGAGCATCTAAGTACCCATTGTTTTCAGCGGACATTTGTCCATTTTTTAACTCTCCTTTATTCTTTCTTTTTCTTAGGGAGGTAGGCTCTACTCGCCTCGTAGGACTTTTGTCCATTTTCATCTCCCTTCCTTTTTTTTTTAATCTACAACCCAAATCTCTTTTGTAATAACTTTTGAGAGGTAAATAAATGTAATGGAGCTTTTGTAAGATATTGGCTAGCAATGAATGAGTGGATGGGTATAGAAAATATTTTTTTGGTTGCTCTCTCCCGAGATAGGAGTAGAACATTTTTCTTTGGCTAGAGTGAAATGATAGTGGTATATATATGGTGGGTGTATATATGGTGGATGCATAATTCCAAGATGGAAATAGCATATAAGTGTATGGAGTCAAGTAGAGTGGAATGTAGTGAAGTGGAATGAATGGAGTGTACATGATCAGCATGACAAGTTTCTAAAGGTCGACAAAGATTGAACTAACTCAATGCAAAGCAAGCAGCCTATATATATTTATCAAAAGGTTTTCCTAATCTAGGGAACATGTATGGCTGTGGTAGGAGGTTCACACTTTTGTCGACAGGAACTTATCATGTGCATTTTTAATTTTCAAAATATAAATCTCCAGAAATCTAGTGTCACTAGGAGTAAGATCAAACAAAGCAGCTCGGACTATCATATATCATATCCGTCAATTACCTAGACTTTAGAGCAAGCATTTGCAACCCATAGGTTTCAGGTTTAGAGTAAATATCATGTCAAAGTAATTTTGCAAATGGAGCTCAAGAGAAATTAAGCTTGCAAGCTAGGTACTAGAAAAGTATAACAATGGAGCAACTATTCATCATCTCCATGTTGGCAGATTTTTGGGGTTCATTTTAGTTGAGCAAAGTAAACTTAGTGTGTACTCTCTTTTCGATCTTTTTTATTCACACTCTAACAAAAGACTTTTTAAACTACTAGACTCTATAAAACTAGACTCTTAACAAACTTTCTAGTAAACAAAATATTTAACTAATAATAATAATAATAATATAATATAAACAGATAGTAGGATACTTATCGGATAACTGGGGTTGCACTCCCCAAGCTAGATTGGAGTGTAATCTTCAATGATGTAGAAGTTGAGGTAGTTGGCAACAAGGATGGCGCCTAACATATTCCTTCTCCTCTTGAAATCTGATAATCTCAAATAGACAACAAAGCTAGTGGAACTTGATTAAGCATTAGGGGTTAGTCACATTGCTTTAGTTGCACTGGGAAATATTTAGATTTTTATTTTTCAAATTTTTATTTTATTTTTTATATGCAAGATAAGACAAAGTATAGCTTATACAATAGTACTTTTATATTTATTTTATTTTTTTATGCCACCCACACAGATAGCCTAGAGGTGTTAGCCTCGGGGATATTAGCATGGGGCTTAAAGGTTTTCACAAAACAAAAGGCAAAATATTTTTTGTTGTTTTGGGATGCGGATTATATAATACTAAAAAGATAAACATAATATGAGAAGATTAAATATGCAATGCAAGGATTTTTATTGATAACTTACCGACTTACCTTTCGGCGAGGATTCGGCATTTTGAGTCCTCCGAACAAGACTTCAAGTTACGCTCTTTACTCCCATGGTATATCGGTTGTCACAATCGGTGGTTGATGATTCTATAGTATCTTCGATGATGATGTTGGGGAGATGTCTTCTTTTTCCTCCATCTTTTAGATGATGTACTCTTCTTTGGAGTAGTTGGTTTCATTTTTCTACGTGGATGTATTAGGTGTAATAGAATTGATTTCTACACATACCTTTTCATCTTCTAGATTCTTGATCCATCGTCTATTATGGCGACAAGCTGCCCTACTTTTCCCCCTGGGATTTGTATATTCATTATAACTATTAAAGTAAACACGTACCTTCTCTTTAGGGAATTGGAAATGAATCTCTCCCTGTATGGATGTAGATGATTGCGCGTGTAGTGTTGAGGAATGGTCTCCCAAGCACTAATGGAGGGTCTTCTTCCTTTCCCATGTCCATGACTACAAAGTCGGTGAGAACATAGTGGTCCATGATCTTGGGCGGCACGTCTTTGGCAATTCCTTTCAAGAACTCTATAGGATTGGTGCGCCATCTGCTTGTTTGCACATATGTTGGTTGCAAGCGGCAATTTTCCAAATAATAATTCATATGTAACCTTTGCCATTAAATTAATTCCGGATCCCGTATCGCAAAAATATATTATAAAAATTCCACGATTAATAGAGCAATGAATAGTAGGGGTACCGGATCATCTTGTTGACGAAGCATCGGAGACTACAGTAAATGATCATTGTAAGATTTTATTTTATTTACTACCATTACCTTTGTAGGTTGTGCCATCTTGTTCTTGTTCTGATTCCTCCTTCTGTTCTTGTTGTAGACTTCCACCTTTGGTACTAAAACATAACGATTGGAATTTTGGGAATAAGTAAGAGAGGTGTGTACCTTGTTCTTGAAAGTGAATTTCTCACTTTTCCTTTGATGTTGAAACAAATCTTCGTACTGTCTGCGTAGATGACAGACTTTGGTGAGCATAAGAATGGTCTTCCGAGTATGATTGTTGCTCTTTCATTTCTTCGGTGTCTATAACTACAAAGTCTGGCGGCACGTAAGAGCCCTCGATTCCCACACACACGTCTTCTAGGATCCCCGGGATAACGAGAATGATTGATCTGCAAGCTGCAAGCATATATTCGATTTTCCACAATGGTTCACTATAAATCTTTTCATAAATTATCTTTGGTAGTATGTTCACGCTTGAGCCGAAATCACATAGAGCATTATCGAATGTGTGTTGTCCAATCTTGATTGTAATGACTGGCCTCCCTAGATCTTCCTTTTTAGGTGGCATCGAGTCATCCAACCAACGACTTCCCGAGGTCTCTCTATAGTAACGACCGCATTATAAATATCGACAAGATTTGCGGTTTCTAATTCTTAGGCTGCCCCGAAATCTTTCTGGAGTGGTTAGTGGAACAGATGGCGAGAAATCTGAGATTCTATCATTTTATTAAAAGCGTGCTGATTCTTTGTAGCTGAAGAAAAGCTTTCCATACGAGTATTGATAAGTTCAAGAGCTTTATCATTAGTTTCTATTTTTCTAGACAGATTCTCCATGGTTTTACCTTGGTTAATAACAAGATCTCTCAAAGATGGTTGATAAGAATTAAAATTGTTACTGGATTGTTACCTTGGTAGTTTCCTTGATAGTTGCTTTGATAATTGGGCCTCTGTTGATTCCAACCTTGATTCTGTTGAGGACGGAAATTATTGTTGTTATTAATGAAGTTGATGTCCTCCATAATCTCTGGACAATTCCTGCCAATGTGGCCTGTGTTTCCACATTCTTCACACGTCATGCGTGAATCTTGAATTTGCATCACTGCCTTGGGTTGAGGATCTCTATCCTCTAGCTTCTTCATTATGAGGTCCATCTTAGCAGATAGCATGTCTACTTCTTTTAGTTGGTGCATTCCTCTCTTTCGAGATTGACGCTCTTCACTCCAACCTTGGTTGGAAGCCATCTTCTCCACAAGTTCTGTGGCATGATTTAATGTAAGTGATAAGAAAGCACCACCAGCTGCAGCATCCATAGTTTCACGAGCACTAGGCACAAGCCCATGATAGAAAGTCTGCATCAACAACCACTTCTCCATCCCATGGTGTGGACACTCGAAATATATTCTTGGAAACGTTCCCATGCTTCCGGGACTGATTCATCATGATGTTGTTGAAAATTAGATATCTTCCCCCTTAAGGCATTTGTCTTGCCTATAGGAAAGAACTTAGCAAGAAAGGCTGTGGAACAAATATCCCATGTTGTATTCTTATCTTTTGTAGCATAAAACCATTGCTTAGCCCTTCCCAATAGTGAGAATGGAAAGAGACGAAGCAAGATTGTGTCCTTGGATACGTCCTTCATAGTAAATGTCTTTGCGGATCTCCGGGAAGTGTTGGAGATGAGCACTAAGCGTCTTCATGTGCCTTTCCACAAAATTGACTTGATTGCACCATATTGATGAGCCCGGGCTTAAGCTCAAAGCCATTGTCTCCAACCTCTACCTTCGGACCCGGTGAGAATGTTGTCCGTGGTAGGGGAGAACTCACGAAGTGTCTTGGTTGCCATAGCTTCAAATTCAGGTGTTAGGTTTCTAGTAACTTGATTAACTTCCGATTCAGTAGGTCTTGGTGTCTCGGGCGATGATGATGCGTAGGTCTTTGGAGTTCGTCTAAGTTTTGCTTTTACTGCCTGATTAACTTCTCGGGATTTTCAACAAAATTGTGCTGGAAGGTTCCTATTCATACAACTCCCCCGCATAAGATCAAAACAAATAGAAAACAGGGTTGAACTTTGTTTGAGTATGTGATAATAGGTTCTCAATGCATTAGGTGATGTAAGAGATCTCTCTTGTTTCCTTATATGATGTGTTTATAGGATTTTTGGCTAGCACCCTTTCTAACTAGTAAAAGTCAGAAACAATACCAACTTAATTAGGAATAACATTGTCTATGTTTTGGCTAATACCCTTCCAAACTAGAAAGCTGGAAAAAAGCACTAGAAAACTTTTGAAGTTAGAAAACATCTTTTCAAAATTTTTAAAAGATTGACTATGCTCTCCCAAACAAGGAAGTTTTGAAAAACAAAGCCAAGAAAAACTATTTTTCTGGATAGACTACACCTTCGACAACGGCGCCGAGAAATGCTTGTTGATATTTCTAACACGATCCTTATTAGGAAGGCGAAAGAAATATATATGGGATATCTATCTAATCATGTTAGCTTGGATATGGGATTAACCTCATGATCCAACAAAGCGAAGTTAGGCGGTGTTAGTAGTGGGATGTAAACTTAGCATCACTATCCATAGTGGAGTTAATCTCACAAGGATATGTACTCAAGGTATACCACTCATTTCTAGGCATTACCTATACACTAGTCTGTCACCCTAGCAATAACGCTCAAAGAAATGCGGGCATGGTATTTGTTGATAGGCCTTGATAAAAGAATGAACATGATATCTGCAAGCGCACAGATAGAAATACCAATTGTAGCACTTCACCGGGAGTAATCCAGGTATCGTATTTATATTTTACCACAGGGAAGATAAGTCTATGGAAAATAGAGAGATAGAGGTATCTAATGATTTATGAAGTGATTTATTTATGAGATTCCACTTACGGTAGTATAATGCAGAGTAGCCATATGCATCTAACATTACTCAACAGGATAAGTCACAAGATAAAGATAATTATATAAATGATAAATACCCAAGTCTAAGATCATCATATGCCACTAGTATCATACGAGCAATTAGCATGTTATAGAAAGAATAGAAAGAATATTCCTAAGATACTCCTAATCATATGTCAATGAATACTACAATTAGTGCAATACATCTAGCTATCATGGCAAGGTTGGATTACTTCTACATATGGCAAGCATCACTAATAACAACCAAGGACGAAACTTGATCATTACTATAATAAACTCGACTAGTCCTATATTCGGAGGGTGGATTCCAAAGGACTCAACAGGGAATTTGTCACTCCGCGATCTACCACCACGCCCGGAATATAGGGTGCAATTGCGGACAAACGTTGTATAAACACCACGTTTACACATTGCTTATCACCCACATAGTGATCATCTATATGGATGCTATACAATTCCATGCATAAAATATAAAGCAATCTTACTAAACTAAACATATAATCATAGCAAGCATAAACACATAATAATAAGAATATAATAATTATAAAGATCAAAGCCATAACAATAGTGTATCAATAATAATACTTACAGATCGAATCAAGAGCAAAAAACAATGCTCTTGCTATTTGCTTGACTAATCGGGGAACTCAAGATGAACTTGATCTTCAACTAGAACTAGCTAGGTAGCTAACTACTTCTAGTATGAACTAGGGCTTAGGTCTAGACTTGGCTGAACTTGATGGGTATGAGTTGATAATGAATTTGATTATTAGCCACGGGGTCATTTGGTCTTCTTATATAGCACTTGGCGATGAGCGTGAACCCTTGGATCAAACCGACCTTCAACAACGGTATAGATACAACCTCAAAGTCGGGTTATAAACCAACCTAGAAGGGAGGCTGGCGGTGGGTCCCCCCGGCGGCCGGCCTCCTATAATCGGGCGGCGCCAGGGTGGATTGCCACCTTGGCATCCTGTCTTTTTGGTGTCCTCCGGTATCTTCTAGAATGTTTTAGTCCACTTTTCGGGTTGAGTTACTTCACGGTCAAGTCTTGTCATCATATGTCTTGTATATTCGGAACTTTCTCCATTCTTTCTGCAATTATCTATCAAGTCCATAGAAAGTCACGAGAATACCAAAACTCGTGGAATTATGTTAGTAAGACCCCTAGACTTATGTTTGGTCTTTAACTTAAGCCCTTATTTCATGTTAATTAACTTATAAAATTATGCTATAACAGGTGTCAACACATAGGAATTAAGTCAGGTTAAGGGGTAAGGACTTGCACTGGGTTGTCGATGTCTTCGGGCTCAGGGGATGAAGTCGGGGTCGTCTTCTTCCCGATAGAGGTTGTTGTCGGCTATTCCCACGTTTCGGTGATATTATCGAAATAAATATTAGAGCAATAATAAAGTGGCAAAATAAACAATGTGATGATGGGTGAAAAACATCATAGATGGATAAAGATTGATTTTAGAAAAGTAATGGAAGTGGTTTGACCTAAATCGGAGATTCTTGTTTTGAAAGTTATGATTTTAGAATATTAATCTAGAGTTATAAACTAAGTGAATTTTTTATGTCAATATTTTATTAAAGTAAAAATCTGATAAAATTCATGACAATTATCTCCACATGATGTAGTTTATTTACATATTTTTTAGGGATTTTTTGAGACTCGGAAATGCATTTATGGAAAATTGGGTACAAATTGCGGGTACACTTAGCATTTAAATTCATGCTCACACACACGGTCGGCCTACCCGCGTGGCTGACCCGTGGGCCGTGGCCCAACCTACGTGGCTGTGGGCCGGAGAGGGCGTCGTGTAATGGGAAGGCTACGTGGCGGCTCGTCCTTGGCTCCCGTCGTCGGCGGCATCCGGTGAGGCAACGGCGATGGCGCTTTCCTCCCATTCGATTCACCCGGCGGCGGCATCTCGCCCCAGTACGGCGAAGTCGGCCGTTTCTTGCGGCTTCGCCGTGAGGGGGCGTCGGCTCCTCCGCCGTCCGGACTTCGATGGGTGGCGCGAGGCGGCGGAGCGTGGCGTCTCCCACGGCGGCGTTGTCCGTGGCGGCCGCCGGCAGGCTGCGGTGCTTGGCGGGGCGTAGTATTTGCACAAAGAAAAGGGCTAAGTAACGCAATTGAGAGAGGGGAGAGTAGTGTCATGACCGAGGAAATAGGGCCTAGGAGGACAGGCCCCGCCGGGCGGGGGCGCCGGCGCCACCCCTGGGCTGGCTCGCGCGCCCCGCCGCCCCCCTCCCTTCCGCGGATTCTTCGGCAACTAATCCGGGAGATAAAGAAGGAAAATATCTAGGATTATCTTTAGGCATTTTGGTGTGCAAGGGGCTATCTCATCCGGAAGGGAGACCCTTATTAGGAAATAAATAAATAGGACATGCTTGTAAAAGGTATTCCAATCTATAAGGAAACCTTTAGAGAGATTGCTTGAGATACAAGTCCCAATAGCCGGGCTATATAAGTAAGGGGTCTGTAATCTTTCGGGGTAACAAGCAAATAAAGAAATTTTATCCCAATCTCTCCGCTCTCCTCTCCCTTGCGGCGCCACCCTGCCCCTACGGCGCCGCCACCGCCGCCGCCCGCTGCAAGCGCAAGCGCCCGCGCGCGCGCCGCCGCCCGTCGGGGCGCTTCGCCACCACCACCACCATCGCCGCCACCCTCCTCTCCTTCCTCAATCTTCCCCAATTCACGTGTCGGTTCGGCCCAATCTAGCTGAAACACGATAGCTGGTATCCAGGAGACCACTACGATCCACTCACCACCATGGACGCTGAATCCAAGGCGGCTGGCGAAGAACAGGCGAGGTCGCGCTGGATCCGCGGCGGGGATGGACAAGCTTCGATGATCGGATCTCCATCTTCACCGGCGATGATCACGCAGCGGCTCAAACACCGCCAACAACTCCGTGAAGCCGAGACCGAGATGCGGGCAATGTTCGAGGCAGCAGCCCATGACTTCATCAAGAGACGGACTGATGGCAAGCAGAACCAGGACAATCAGGTCACCGCAGCTGATCGACAAATCCGATGAAGTGCTACTTGAAGCCACAAACCGCGCCCGGCCAGTGCACATCCCTCAAGCGAGGGGGCGCATGTGCCCCCTCCACCTCCGGTTGACACCTTCCAGGTCTCGCTCCCCTTTTGCACAAGCTGTCCTTCCCCACCTATGATGGCAAGAAGATCCCCTTCCATGGATCAACACGCTGCGAGCAATTCTTGGGGACATGGTACGCCCCCAGAGCAAGTCCGTGCGCCTCCTATCATCTCACGGGAGGAGCACGGCAATGGTACATGAGGCTGTCGGGGAGAAATCGGTGGCGATTGGGCAAGCTTCGCCCAATACGTCAATGGCGCTTTGGCCCGGTGAGCGGCGAAATCCGGCGGGTGGTGGCATCGCTAAGGAAAGGCGAGCACCGTCGGCGAGTACACGGAGCAGTTCGGCACACGTGGCATGGGCAGGCCACCTTGGCGACAAGCGGCGGTGAACATCTATCTGGGCGAGGCTTGGGCGAACCGCTCAAGGCCGGACGTCGAGATGCAAAATCCCAAGGACATGGAGGCTGCCATGTCTCGCCCGAGGGCATCTGGCGGACGCCTCGCCATCCTCTACAATACCCGGCAAGCCCGGCCGCGGGCGAAGGCGCTGCGCCCATGGCCCTGGCCGTCCCCCCGCCCCCCTCCTCGGCGGCACCCACGGCCGTTCAAGCGGTGACACCGAAAAGAGATGACGGGCGGCGTAAGGCTGGACTCTGCTTCAAGCGTGATGAGCGGTTCTCGGGGTCACAAGTGCAAGCACCTCTTCGACATCACGATCTTCGCGACTACAATGGCGAGCCTTTGGCGGGCGTCAAGGAGGAGCCGGTTGATCACGAAGGTCCTCGTCGGGGACCCGACTCCCGATGCGTGGTGCTCATTCCCTCTACCTCGTCGGTATGATCTCGGGAGCGGAGTCAACATCATCGTCGACTCGGGAGCTACGCACAACTACATCGACCCCAGCGTGGTAACCCACGGCGGGCCTCGGACTTCGGCCGGTCGCGTGTCTTGATCACCACCGGCACCGGCGCCACCTCTACATGCGGGCTGCCACCTTCAGCGTACCTCTATGCCTCGACGCCAGCACCTTCGACATCGGCGCCTAAAATGCGCCACCGGGCGACGGCGTCGACGTCATCACTGGCATGCCTTGGGCGGCGGGCCTAGGGACGAGTAACGTGGGACTTCACAACCCACGAGCCTCAGTACTACCGCCGTGTCGCCCCGAAAGCACGTTCACGGCAGCTCCACTCCCTCGGCAGGGCGCCCGGGTCTGGCCTCGCTCAGTCGAGCATCTTCGCCGAGCATCCGGACGCCCATTTCGACTTGGGAAATGTTCGAGGCATCGCGGCGCCTTGGACCTCTTCGACACGTCCGCCGGAGCTTCGTCCCGGCTACGCCGGGCCAGCGGGCGATCGCACCTACGCCGCATCGCCCTCGGCGTCACCACGGGCGACGCGCCCGGCATGGAACGCGAGGACGGCTCCTGCTCTTCGGCGGCCGATTCTACCTCGAACTTCCTCCCCCCGCTGCTTCGGACCTGTTTGGAGGCCTTGCACGGGGCGGAGTTCGAAGGGCGAACTTCCTCGCCTTGGCGCCTACACGACGGAGCCAACTTCAGCTGCACCAACGCCATCTTTGTTAGGCGGTATGTGCCCACGGCGCCACCATGTCGGCCCGGCCGTGGTCGTTTTTCCTCGGCGACATGGATCGCCTCTTCCTCCACGATCGACAACGTCCACATCAGCTATGATGCGAGAGGGGTGTCCATCAGCTTTTCGCCCTCTCTATTTGACGTCGGCTCCTTCATGTACGATGCGATGTTGAACTTGGCTGCCACTCCTCCTACCCGCGGGGAATTCACTATCTCGGGCGCCTCTCCCGCCGCTCTTCGTCGCGCTCCACCCAATGAGCGTTTCTTGTTCCCGAAAGCCCTCCCGCGACATGGTGCATCAAGACTGGATGTGGGCATTCAAAGGAGCTCCCTACGGTGGCCCATCGTCGGGGGCGGCTTCCACGGCGAGGGGCGTGCAGTTCACCGCTACATCTACCCACGGCTACATCGGCAACCTTCACTATCTCACGGAATTTGATCCCAAGCGAACTTGGGACAACATGATCCTCGGGAATCGATGCGGGGGTGCCTCATGCTACGAGTTGAGCTCATTGTTCGGGGCGGCCAGATCTCCACCCGGTGTCACCGAATGGACATTCATCAGCGCGAGGACACGCCCGGCCGGAGAAGGGGGAGATGTCATGACCCAGAAAATAGGGCCCGGGAGGACAGGCCCGGCGGCCCGGGCCCGCCCCCCCGGGCTCGCGCCCCCGCCGCCCGTCTCCTCCCTTCCGCGGATTCTTCGGCAACTAATCCAGGAGATAAAGAAGGAAAATATCTAGGATTATCTTTAGGCGTTTTGGTGTGCAAGGGGCTATCTCATCCATAAGGGAGACCCTTATTAGGAAATAAATAAATAGGACATGCTTGTAAAAGGTATTCCAATCTATAAGAAAACCTTTAGAGAGATTGCTTGAGATACAAGTCCCAATAGCCGGGCTATATAAGTAAGGGGTCCAATCTCTTTCAGGGTAACAAGCAAATAAAGAAATTTTATCCCAATCTCTCCGCTCTCCTCTCCCTCGGCCACCCACGCGCCACCTGCCGCCGCCGCACGCCAGCTGGCCAGCGCCCGTGCCGCGCGTCGCCCGCCAGCAGCGACGGCCGCCGCCGCTTCGCCACCACCACCACCATCGCCGCCACCCTCCTCTCCTTCCTCGGTCTTCCCCAATTCACGTGTCGGTTCGGCCCAATCTAGCCGGAACGACAAGTAGAAAATGCCCGGCACACTTGTGGTGGCTACTCGTCACTTGATTCGACCGGCCTCGACCTTGCTCCAATGGCGGCGGCACGGCTCCGATTTGGGGGGGCGGAGAACATCATGGAGAGAGAGGGGAAAAGGGAAAATGGAGGGAGAGCTCGCGTTACGGCTTCGTGGGCGGAGGCGTGGGGTGGTGGTGCGAGGTTCGATTGAGCGCGGGGAGGCCAATTTATAGGCAACCATGGCGGTTGGTATTTGGGGAGATATTTTCACCGCGGCGATATTTTCCGCAAGAAGTTGGCATGAGATGGCTCTGGCGGTCGCTCTGGCGTAAGGGCTGTGGCGGAGTTACGTTGGCGATGACAAGCAACTTCGTGCGGTCAATCGCCGACCATGGCTAGCCGCGGCTTTTGGGTGCCGCGCGGACATGCGGTTCGGAAGTCGCCGGCGCCATCGGGCGGCCTTGATGGCGCCCCGCGCTAGCTCGGGCGTCGAGGCGGTTTCTCGGCTTTGGCTCATTGGTGCGGCCAATCGCCGAGCGGCTCACCGTTGATCGCCTTTGGCGCGGGGGCACCCACACCGGCGTGTCGGGAGGAAGAAGAAAGGAGGAGGAAGGAGGCGGGTGCACGGGTTGGGCTGGCCGGGCCGGCCCGGCTCGGCGCGAGAGAGAAATGGGAGGGAGGGAACTTGGGCCACGGGAATTGGTGGCCCGTGAGCTCCTTCTCCCTTTTCTTTTCTTTTTTCCTTTCTCCTTTTATTCCTTCCTTCTTTTATTCTTTTATTTAATAACTCCTTTAGGTTTCTAACCAAAAATAATCTCAAGAAATATTCAAACAGGTCTTTGTGCAATAAACTCAAAGGTTTTTGAAAAGTTCAAATTTTTAGCGAATTTTAAAAATTGCTTAGGGAAAAATGGGGTGTTACATTGGCGCACCCGGAGCTGCCATGAAGAGGGCCCTCGGCCATGGATGCCCTGGACGAGCATGTCCCCTACGAGCTCCTCACCGAGCTCCACGTTGCAGCCTCCACGGACCGTGAGCCGTAAGTCGTCGCTACTACCAAACAGCTCCACGCTGTGGCGCCGGCCTGGACACTCTACAACGGTATCGCCAGGTACACCGACCGCTACTACATTCCGGTAGCATCCGTCTTGCTGCAACATCCTCTCCTATAGCACGAGTTCCACCATAAGGACTCGCGGTTGGCTTCAACTCCCGGCGACCTCGCCGTCTACGGCGGCGGCGAGCACCTTGCTAATGGAGGTGCGCCCTTACGGCTCCTTGGAGGGCGCCTCGATCCACCTCGCTTCCGGCGATAGCGACCACCGGTTCATCACCGTCGACAACGTGGCCATCAGCCATGGAAGTGCGGCGTCCCCCCGATTGCCAATTTGCCGAGAATGTGAGCAACCACCTCTAGCTAGGACGCCTACTACACTTCACCTCGACACCCCGAGCTTTGATCCATCATGCAGTCTGCCGCCACGTTCATGTGCGAGTCGAGGTTTGTACTGTCTAGTCCATTGCTAGGCAACCAACCAGCCTGCACACTCTACACTTTAAAAGAGTCATGCGAGGCAGCACCATGGACGCGGCAAGAGCTGATCACCATATGTGAGAGGTTCATACACCTACTACTTCTCGGTCTAGTTTGGGCACCTCCACTTCGACTTCTCCTTCGACGACGACGCCTTCTAGGTCAACGAGGCACGGGACAGGATGGGTCCTCTTCACCTACACTATAGTGCGGCCACTGTCGCCCCATTGATCACTTCAAGCTATGCATCGACTTGGAGTGTATGCCAATGCGAGGATGCATTGCCTCAAGGAATGGTGGGGAGGTGTCACGGCTCAAATACGGCCTAGCCCGAGAGGGGGCTAGGGCGCCCCCATCTTGTGAAGCCGCCGCTGCCTACATCATCAAGTCTCATCAACAAAATTAGGAAATAAGGTGAGTAGGAAATAAATAGTTTGAGGCATAATAGGAAATGAATCTAAATTTCTTGTAAAAGAGGTATTCGATCTATCGGGAAACCTCTTAGAGATTGTGTGCAAGTCCGTAGGGACTATAAATATTAGTGAGATATAATATATTTGTTTTTCAAGAAATAAGAACAAAATATCCCCTACCTCTTCTCCTTCTCCCCGCATACGCCGCCCTCCGCCTTTGTTCCCCGTGCACGCCCCTCCTCCCCGCTGCCCACCGCCTCTACCGCCGCCACAGCCCGGTGACCCCGTCCGGACTGTGACAACACCCGATCGAGCCCGGGGGTAGGTGGGCGGGATGAGGGAGATGTGGCCATGGCTCACGAGGCACAGCAGCGTGCTGTGCCCAATCTCCCCTCCACAGCACGTTCTCCCGGCGTCCCTGCATCACCTCCACTAATTGCCACCGATTTATAGTGGAGATTGAGGCGGGTTTTGAAGAAAATTTGGAGTACAATGCAAATCTTCTACTACTGCCAGGCACACAAGGTAAGATTGATTTTGTACCCAATGCAAATCTTCTACTACTGCCAGGCACACAAGGTAAGATTGATTTTGTACCCACCTTAGTCCGTTTACATTGCCCGTTGTTTCTTTACCTCGGTGCAGAGCACCCTAGGGTCTAGATACAGTACAAGGTCTTCACCTGATACACGAGTGGGGCCATGACTAAAGTTTATTTTTTTGATAAGTGCCATGACTAAAGTTTCAGTGTTAGAAAAAGTATTCCTAAACACGTCTGACAAATCCTTGCCACACATAAGCTCGGCTTGATCCATGACTAACAAAAATTCCATTTGAATTACCATGCTGTTCTCAATTAATCTAACACACAAAAAAAAAAAAAGTTGAATTGAGTACAAATCCATCTAGACAAAAAGGTTCTTACAATTTCATACAGTTGGTGAAGAAAACGTGGAGGGAAACTTGCGTAGAGAAAACTAATATGAGTTTCGTCATAGTCCAACACACACAGCTTCTCGACTTGCAATGTCTTGAGGTCTAAGGTGAAATAATGTCCTTTTTCTGGTCTCTTACGAGTGTCAATGAACCGCTTATGCTGGTCTAGATCAATCCCAAGTAGGAGAGCGTAGCCCTCGGTTACTCCAGTGAGCATCGTCCAATAAAAGCCAGACATTATTGGGATCGAACTGTCGTACCGCCAGTCATGTTGTTCTTGGATACCTTGCCATTCCATAGCCTTACTATATAGATCCATCGCCGTGCATTCTTTGCTGAGAACTAATAGACCAAGCCTTCCATCATCTGCCTCCACAGCCATCTTGGACGTCCCAATGTTTGGGAGGTGAGCCATCGTGAGTTTCATCTCACGCGTGTCAAACACAAGCATGAGGTTTGTAGCCTTATGCACCCAGCAGACGCAGCCGTGCACGACCACAAGCAATATGATATTCTGGTCCAATCACAGCCTGGATTGTGAAAAGACGCGCGGCGTCGCCACTGCCGGCTGCCTGACGAGAAGGCGAAGGCCACCACCTCCGTTTTGGTCAGAGCAATACACATCACCTGGAACGAACAACGACTCATCATCGCTGTCGTCATCATCATCGGACGGCGGTAGCGAAGAACGGGCTATCGAATATCGGACTAACATCGAATATTATTGCCTCGTCATTGCCATAATCATCCTCCTCGTTACCAGCTGGTACAAGGTCGCCGGGGATGGTCGGGATCTGGGCGTGCCGCCGGTGCAAAGGGGTAGAGTAGAACACAAGGTCCTCGAACATGGATCGATAATTAGGGCACGGGTAATGAGGACGCGGCCAGCATGGGCGTCGCAGGCAGCGCGCGCCAGTGGCTGGGGTCGGGAGAAAATTGAAGTTGAAGTCGGCGGCTTTTCGTGAAGCCGGCGGCGCCTGGCGAGCTCCGCGGCGGCTGGGCTGCGTAGAGTAGAAGTGAAATGGTTCATAACGATCGTTGGCCAGGAACCCAAGGATGGGCCGGCGGTGGAGAGACCGGAAGCGGCGGAGAAAACGGCCGTTGGAGACGATGCGGCGGAAGGAAGTGCAGGCAGTGGAGGCGCGGGCGAGGTCAGCCACGTCGTCGAGGTGGAGGAAGATCTCCTCCAGGAGATCAACGGGGAGGTCGGACGCCATCGATCGATCACTGCGGCGGCGCAGCTGGTGATGATAGATTGATGCAGCGGGTTCTGATAAGCCCACGCGTACGTCCTATATGTATTGTTTTGTGGGTGCAAATCGTAGCCGATAAGAGCTCGCCTACATCTTAATTCCTCTTCCGTGTGGTAATGCGATGGATTCACATACACTAGGAGGATACCCCACGCGTTGCGTGGGTCGGCTGGGGTATTTTAAAATTATTTGCAAGTAGCTATGGCTCATAGAAAATTAAATTTAAAAGTATTATATACTCAATGGCATAAAGATTATTTAATCTTATGTTTAAACTCAAGTTGAACATATATCCAATAGAAATATTTAGATATGTTGAACGGGTGAAGTCAAGATATCACATATAAGCTGTCATATTAAGACTGGTGCATGAAGCTGCTAATTCTAACAGAATAGGAGACGAAATGAGTACTTAATTGGAACACAACATCAATCACTAAGATGTCTGCAAGTTTGTAATACATATTACCTACTCTAGAACCTATTGCAGACTCAGCAATTTATAATTTGGCTTTGATCATATGTTGGCTTTCTTTTTGAGTGTCGGCAGGCACACTTGATCGCTGCCCCTTCCCTGCCCCAGCTCGATCATCTTTCCTTTTACCTGATCTCATGCAGCCCAAGCTCATGCGTTAACAGTGTTTTCAGCTGCAGCTTCTTGTCCATGCATTCCTTGGCGAGGATGGGGATGCCCATCAACCACCTGCGTGCACTACTACAGGAATTGTTCATCTTTGCCGGGCTCCAACCCCCTTCTTTGCCGAAAACTGAACCGGCAGAACCATAGCGGTAGTGATGTGGGGTTTGAAACACTACGGGTCAAAACACCAGCGGTGATGCGAGGAGAGACTGCCGGTTTGATGCGAACCGGCAGCACTGCTTGTCACCGAACACTGTCGGGTGTTCCGCGACCGGTAGCATTTTTGATCCAAGCAATGCGGGTTCGGAAGTCAGCCGCGGCGAGTTGATATTGGGAACCTTTGTCGGGCTTTAATGAACCGGCGTAAGGCGTGGAGATAACACTATCGGGTTAGGCGAGCCGGCGATTGTATCGAAGAGCTAACAATGGCGGCTTACTTTGAACCCGTCGGTGAACTTTACGTGAACAGCGTGTCGGCTGATCTCAACCCGACAAAGCGTTATTAGAGTGGAGACTATCGGTTGGTTAATGCGGCCGGCGGTGATGTTTCGTCGTCTATGACGGTTAGTAATTCAAACCGATAGTGTTTGGTGTAGTTACACTACCGGTTTGTATGTCATTCAGCATCGGGGCCCATGCCACCCGGCGTTTTTGTTTAAAATTTTTATAATTTATGAATTTTTTCTGAAAATCAGCTATTTTTTAAACCTATAAAAGCATCATACATACATTACATGGTTCAAAGGTTACATACAACTAACACCACCTAATGTTCTACGAAATTGAGCCTAGGACATCAACTTCCAAATAAGGAAAACAATGACAATAGCCATGGCGAAATCAAAACATCTTTCATAGGCCAAGTCGCAATTCTCTAATCTTCATATCTATGGAGAGAGGCTTCTCATCGATCTCCGGGGCTGGTTGATAGTGAAAGTTTTCACCATAGTAGGCCCTGAAAGCTTCAGGATCTTGTATTTTTGTAACAATTACGGGGGTAGCCGGAGACTTGAGCGAGCAATCTTCCCGGGTTCGATAGATCCACGGCACTTGACCAACATGCACTACATACCACGCCATGGTTTGCCTATACATGCAGCCAAAAGCAGGATGTTAATGCTATGTCATTCGGAAATGTTGTACAGCAAGATTTTGAACACCACGAAACTCATGAATTTCAACATCTATCTCATTTCAATCAAAATTCCATGTCTTCAATCATTCTGTGTAAATGACCACAATGTTTAAATCTAATTTGTTCACCATAGACCAATTAAAATACTTTTGGCACTATATTAGGATCTGAACTGTTTGAAAGCAAAATCTAAATACAAAAAGGAAATAGCAGGTTGGATTTATCAACACGGGCATTTCAGCGAACAACTCAAAGCGGTGACGGCGCACTCACCGAAGCTTCCGTGCGGTCCGGCGGCTCTGTCTTTGTCCGGCGGTGCGAGGCGCGGCGCCCTAGAAGGAAGCGGAGGGCGCGGGCGGGGCGTTCTTCCGGCGGAATCGGGCTCGAGGTCGCGGCGGGGTGCGGTGTCGGGCGTGGCGACGGGGACGGCGGGAGGCTGCGGACGGCGGTGCGGTGTAGCGGCGGTCCCCGTTGGCGTGGACGGGAAGAACAAGCGGGGGCGGCGAGGCGAGAACAACGGCGAAGTAGATCTCATTCTCATAGGCAAAATCTCGGGAACTAAATGGCTAATTAGTTCTCACCGTGGAAGGGGCGCGGGGCGCCGGGCGCGGCGTTGGGGGCGTCGGAGAAGAAGAGAATGGAGGGCGGCCCCCAGGGGGGCGACGGACCGGCTGCGGCGTGTGTGGTGGTGGTGCTCCGTCGGCGACGGCTGGTGGGAAACGATTGGGGCGCGGGGTTGAAATGACTGCAGGGAAAATTTCAGCTCGCCCGGCGCCGGCTATTATATATCGTCGGTTTGGAGCGAATGGGCGGGGTTCAAATGACTCGTGAAATTTTCACCTCGCGCGCCCATTTCTATAGTTAATCACTTTGCCGGTTTAATAGTAGCCCGGTAGTGTTAAATTATAGGTTCCTGCGGGGTATAAACGTCGGGTGACCCGGCGGTGATCGCATTTCTTGTTGCCACGCCCACCACGGTACCAAAGCTCACGGTGATAAGATCACACCTTTGTTGCCACCTACCACCGCTCACGGTGATAAGATCACCTGCTTGTTGCCACCTACCACCGCTCATTCCCACCTACCACCGCCTATAAAAACAGCCACGAGAGAGCCATGTATGGCGAACCGTGCGCCGGTGACCTCTTATTATTTGCCGGTTCTCCTATCCACATATATAGCCTCTATTTGGGAGAAAGCCCTCCACATAAACATTTTATCATGGGTAGGCGGTGTATACAGCGGGTACTAGAAGGGTGTTTTTGAAGATTAAGCTACAACGTTGCTTACGTAAGTTTGGGTGTGATGCTCGTGCAGCATCATTGTTGCATGGACGGGGCAGGAAGGAAAAGCGGGGAGCCAAGTAGCGTGCATTCTTGTGCTTCATCGTAGGGAGATGAGAGCCCCGTCTCTGTCGGGCCTTTGCCGGCCACGGAGAGACATTGGTTCTTCACAGAGGTCCCATCCGCCTTACTTAGATCAGTAAGCATAACGTGTAGCATTGTAACCACATCGGGCATAGGTGCTAGAAGGGTGTTTTTAAGGTGGTTATTTCTTAATGTGTTTGTACACTTTGATTATTGTGCCGTGTCAATTGTAATCTTAGGTCTTCTGATCCATATTTTTATTATTAGATCTTTTCGATCCATATTTTTATTATTAGATTTTTCTATGTGATAAACGCGATAGAAGGAGGTTAATTAAAGCTTGAAAACTTATGAATTTTGCACCAACCTACACCTTTGAATTGCCTCCTAGGAGGACACATGAGACCATGTGGGAAATTTTGGCACCACTCTAGCTCTGTTAGTGGGTAAACCCAGTTCAACCTGTAATTACTCGGGGTCGTCGCGTAGAAATTCAATTTAATTGAAAAAATACCAAACCTTTTAGAAAAATCTCAAACATCGTGCTTCCTTCACACGTGGCATGTGCACGTCTAAGAAAAAGTTTGAGGCCGAGACCACACCGAGCGAAGATGACCCAAAGCATAGCTTATGGATGTAATCGTCGGTCATGCTTCCAATGAAAGGGGTCATGTACCTTTGTGAAGCATGTCTACTCCCACAATGTAGAAATGCCTTGAATTTTTTTACAACCTTGTACACCCAAATTATGCCCCCACACAAGATCTTAGGTCTTTTCGATCCATATTTTTATTATTAGATTTTTCTATGTGATAAACGCGATAGAAGGAGGTTAATTAAAGCTTGAAAACTTATGAATTTTGCACCAACCTACACCTTTGAATTGCCTCCTAGGACACATGAGACCATGTGGGAAATTTTGGCACCACTCTGGCTCTGTTAGTGGGTAAACCCAGTTCAACCTGTAATTACTCGGGGTCGTCGCGTAGAAATTCAATTTAATTGAAAAAAATACCAAACCTTGTCCGAAAAATCTCAAACATCGTGCTTCCTTCACACGTGGCATGTGCACGTCTAAGAAAAAGTTTGAGGCCGAGACCACACCGGAACGAAGATGACCCAGCATAGCTTATGGATGTAATTGTCAGTCATGCTTCCGATGAAAGGGGTCATGTACCTTTGTGAAGCATGTCTACTCCCACAATGTAGAAATGCCTTGAATTTTTTACAACCTTGTACACCCAAATTATGCCCCCACACAAGATCTTAGGTCTTTTGATCCATATTTTTATTATTAGATTTTTCTATGTGATAAACGCGATAGAAGGAGGTTAATTAAAGCTTCAAAATTTATGAATTTTGCACCAACCTACACTTGAATTGCCTTCTAGGACACATAAGACCATGTGGGAAATTTTGGCACCACTACGGCTCTGTTAGTGGGTAACCCCGGTTCAACCTGTAATTACTCGGGGTCGTCGCGTAGAAATTCAATTTAATTGAAAAAATACCAAACCTTGTCAGAAAAATCTCAAACATCGTGCTTCCTTCACACGTGGCATGTGCACATCTAAGAAAAAGTTTGAGGCCGAGACCACCGAAGCGAAGATGACCCAAAGCATAGCTTATGGATATAATTGTCGGTCATGCTTAGATGAAAGGGGTCATGTACCTTTGTGAAGCATGTCTACTCCCACAATGTAGAAAAAGCCTTGAATTTTTTTACAACCTTGTACAGCCAAATTATGCCCCCACACAAGATCTTAGGTCTTTTTCGATCCATATTTTTATTATTAAATTTTTCAATGTGATAGCGATAGAAGGAGGTTAATTAAAGCTTGAAAACTTATGAATTTTGCACCAACCTACACCTTTGAATTGCCTCCTAGGACACATGAGACCATGTGGGAAATTTTGGCACCACTGCTCGTTAGTGGGTAAACCCGAGTTCAACCTATAATTACTCGGGGTCGTCGCGTAGAAATTCAATTTAATTGAAAAAATACCAAACCTTGTCCGAAAAATCTCAAACATCGTGCTTCCTTCACACGTGGCATGTGCACATCTAAGAAAAAGTTTGAGGCTGAGACCACACCAAGCGAAGATGACCCCGGATAGCTTATGGATGTAATCGTCGGTCATGCTTCCGATGAAAGGGGTCATGTACCTTTGTGAAGCATGTCTACTCCCACAATGTAGAAATGCCTTGAATTTTTTTACAACCTTGTACACCCAAATTATGCCCCCACACAAGATCTTAGGTCTTTTCGATCCATATTTTTATTATTAGATTTTTCTATGTGATAAACGCGATAGAAGGAGGTTAATTAAAGCTTGAAAACTTATGAATTTTGCACCAACCTACACACTTTGAATTGCCTCCTAGGACACATGAGACCATGTGGAAAATTTTGGCACCACTCTGGCTCTGTTAGTGGGTAACCCTGTAATTACTTGGGGTCATCGCGTAGAAATTCAATTTAATTGAAAAAAATACCAAACCTTGTCCGAAAAATCTCAAACATCGTGCTTCCTTCACACGTGGCATGTGCACGTCTAAGAAAAAGTTTGAGGCGAGACCACACCGGAACGAAGATGACCCAGCATAGCTTATGGATGTAATTGTCAGTCATGCTTCCGATGAAAGGGGTCATGTACCTTTGTGAAGCATGTCTACTCCCACAATGTAGAAATGCCTTGAATTTTTTTTTACAACCTTGTACACCCAAATTATGCCCCCACACAAGATCTTAGGTCTTTCGATCCATATTTTTATTATTAAATTTTTCAATGTGATAAACGCGATAGAAGGAGGTTAATTAAAGCTTGAAAACTTATGAATTTTGCACCAACCTACACCTTTGAATTGCCTCCTAAGACACATGAGACCATGTGGAAAATTTTGGCACCACTCGCTGCTCTGTTAGTGGGTAACCCCAGTTCAACCTGTAATTACTCGGGGTCGTCGTCGTAGAAATTCAATTTAATTGAAAAAAATACCAAACCTTGTCTAAAAAATCTCAAACATCGTGCTTCCTTCACACGTGGCATGTGCACGTCTAAGAAAAAGTTTGAGGCCGAGACCACAGGAGCGAAGATGACCCAAAGATAGCTTATGGATGTAATTGTCGGTCATGCTTAGATGAAAGGGGTCATGTACCTTTGTGAAGCATGTCTACTCCCACAATGTAGAAATGCCTTGAATTTTTTACAACCTTGTACACCCAAATTATGCCCCCACACAAGATCTTAGGTCTTTTTCGATCCATATTTTTATTATTAGATTTTTCTATGTGATAAACGCGATAGAAGGAGGTTAATTAAAGCTTGAAAACTTATGAATTTTGCACCAACCTACACCTTTGAATTGCCTCCTAGGACACATGAGACCATGTGGGAAATTTTGGCACCACTGGCTCTGTTAGTGGGTAAAACCCAGTTCAACCTATAATTACTCTCGGGGTCGTCGCGTAGAAATTCAATTTAATTGAAAAAATACCAAACCTTGTCCGAAAAATCTCAAACATCGTGCTTCCTTCACACGTGGCATGTGCACATCTAAGAAAAAGTTTGAGGTGAGACCACACCACGAACGAAGATGACCCGGCATAGCTTATGGATGTAATCGTCGGTCATGCTTCCGATGAAAGGGGTCATGTACCTTTGTGAAGCATGTCTACTCCCACAATGTAGAAATGCCTTGAATTTTTTTTACAACCTTGTACACCCAAATTATGCCCCCACACAAGATCTTAGGTCTTTCTGATCCATATTTTTATTATTAGATTTTTCTATGTGATAAACGCGATAGAAGGAGGTTAATTAAAGCTTGAAAACTTATGAATTTTGCACCAACCTACACCTTTGAATTGCCTCCTAGGACACATGAGACCATGTGGAAAATTTTGGCACCACTACGGCTCTGTTAGTGGGTAACCCCAGTTCAACCTGTAATTACTCGGGGGTCGCCGCGTAGAAATTCAATTTAATTGAAAAAAAATACCAAACCTTGTCCAGAAAAATCTCAAACATCGTG
Source organism: Hyparrhenia diplandra (assembly GCA_015847255.1). Classification (NCBI taxonomy): domain Eukaryota; kingdom Viridiplantae; phylum Streptophyta; class Magnoliopsida; order Poales; family Poaceae; genus Hyparrhenia; species Hyparrhenia diplandra. The sequence goes on from JADLZK010011669.1 coordinate 2,380,242, forward strand.
CTTCCTTCACACGTGGCATGTGCACGTCTAAGAAAAAGTTTGAGGCCGAGACCACACCGGAGCGAAGATGACCCAAAGATAGCTTATGGATGTAATTGTCGGTCATGCTTCCGATGAAAGGGGTCATGTACCTTTGTGAAGCATGTCTACTCCCACAATGTAGAAAAGCCTTGAATTTTTTTACAACCTTGTACACCCAAATTATGCCCCACACAAGATCTTAGGTCTTTTTCGATCCATATTTTTATTATTAAATTTTTCAATGTGATAAACGGGATAGAAGGAGGTTAATTAAAGCTTGAAAACTTATGAATTTTGCACCAACCTACACCTTTGAATTGCCTCCTAAGACACATGAGACCATGTGGAAAATTTTGGCACCACTGCTCTGTTAGTGGGTAACCTTGAGTTCAACCTGTAATTACTCGGGGTCGCCGCGTAGAAATTCAATTTAATTGAAAAAAATACCAAACCTTGTCCAGAAAAATCTCAAACATCGTGCTTCCTTCACACGTGGCATGTGCACGTCTAAGAAAAAGTTTGAGGCCGAGACCACAGGAACGAAGATGACCCAAAGATAGCTTATGGATGTAATTGTCGGTCATGCTTCCGATGAAAGGGGTCATGTACCTTTGTGAAGCATGTCTACTCCCACAATGTAGAAATGCCTTGAATTTTTTTTACAACCTTGTACACCCAAATTATGCCCCCCCACACAAGATCTTAGGTCTTTTTCGATCCATATTTTTATTATTAGATTTTTCTATGTGATAAAGCGATAGAAGGAGGTTAATTAAAGCTTGAAAACTTATGAATTTTGCACCAACCTACACTTTGAATTGCCTTCTAGGACACATAAGACCATGTGGGAAATTTTGGTACCACTCGGTTACGTTAGTGGGTAACCCCAGTTCAACCTCGTAATTACTCGGGGTCGTCGGCGTAGAAATTCAATTTAATTGAAAAAAAAATACCAAACCTTGTCAGAAAAATCTCAAACATCGTGCTTCCTTCACACGTGGCATGTGCACATCTAAGAAAAAGTTTGAGGCGAGACCACACCGGAGCGAAGATGACCAAAGATAGCTTATGGATATAATTGTCGAGTCATGCTTCCGATGAAAGGGGTCATGTACCTTTGTGAAGCATGTCTACTCCCACAATGTAGAAAAGCCTTGAATTTTTTTACAACCTTGTACACCCAAATTATGCCCCCACACAAGATCTTAGGTCTTTTCGATCCATATTTTTATTATTAAATTTTTCAATGTGATAAACGCGATAGAAGGAGGTTAATTAAAGCTTGAAAACTTATGAATTTTGCACCAACCTACACAATTTGAATTGCCTCCTAGGACACATGAGACCATGTGGGAAATTTTGGCACCACTCGGCTCTGTTAGTGGGTAAACCCCAGTTCAAACTGTAATTACTCGGGGTCGTCGGCGTAGAAATTCAATTTAATTGAAAAAATACCAAACCTTTTTTCCGAAAAATCTCAAACATCGTGCTTCCTTCACACGTGGCATGTGCACGTCTAAGAAAAAGTTTGAGGCGAGACCACACGTAAGCGAAGATGACAAAGCATAGCTTATGGATGTAATCGTCGGTCATGCTTCCGATGAAAGGGGTCATGTACCTTTGTGAAGCATGTCTACTCCCACAATGTAGAAATGCCTTGAATTTTTTACAACCTTGTACACCCAAATTATGCCCCCCACACAAGATCTTAGGTCTTTTCGATCCATATTTTTATTATTAGATTTTTCTATGTGATAAACGCGATAGAAGGAGGTTAATTAAAGCTTGAAAACTTATGAATTTTGCACCAACCTACACCTTTGAATTGCCTCCTAGGACACATGAGATCATGTGAAAAATTTTGGCACCACTGCGGCTCTGTTAGTGGGTAACCCCAGTTCAACCTGTAATTACTCGGGGTCGTCGCGTAGAAATTTAATTTAATTGAAAAAATACCAAACCTTGTCCGAAAAATCTCAAACATCGTGCTTCCTTCACACGTGGCATGTGCACGTCTAAGAAAAAGTTTGAGGCCGAGACCACAGGAACGAAGATGACCCAAAGATAGCTTATGGATGTAATTGGAGTCATGCTTAGATGAAAGGGGTCATGTACCTTTGTGAAGCATGTCTACTCCCACAATGTAGAAATGCCTTGAATTTTTTTTACAACCTTGTACACCCAAATTATGCCCCCACACAAGATCTTAGGTCTTTTTCGATCCATATTTTTATTATTAAATTTTTCTATGTGATAAACGCGATAGAAGGAGGTTAATTAAAGCTTGAAAACTTATGAATTTTGCACCAACCTACACACCTTTGAATTGCCTCCTAGGACACATGAGACCATGTGGGAAATTTTGGCACCACTGCTTTGTTAGTGGGTAAACCCAGTTCAACCTTGTAATTACGGAGGGGTCGTCGCGTAGAAATTCAATTTAATTGAAAAAATACCAAACCTTGTCCAAAAAAATCTCAAACATCGTGCTTCCTTCACACGTGGCATGTGCACGTCTAAGAAAAAAGTTTGAGGCCGAGACCACACCGAAACGAAGATGACCCAAAGATAGCTTATGGATGTAATTGTCGGTCATGCTTCCGATGAAAGGGGTCATGTACCTTTGTGAAGCATGTCTACTCCCACAATGTAGAAATGCCTTGAATTTTTTTTACATCCTTGTACACCCAAATTATGCCCCCACACAAGATCTTAGGTCTTTTTCGATCCATATTTTTATTATTAGATTTTTCTATGTGATAAACGCGATAGAAGGAGGTTAATTAAAGCTTGAAAACTTATGAATTTTGCACCAACCTACACCTTTGAATTGCCTCCTAGGACACATGAGACCATGTGAGAAATTTTGGCACCACTGCTCTGTTAGTGGGTAACCCCAGTTCAACCTGTAATTACTCGGGGTCGCCGCCAGAAATTCAATTTAATTGAAAAAAAATACCAAACCTTGTCGGAAAAATCTCAAACATCGTGCTTCCTTCACACGTGGCATGTGCACGTCTAAGAAAAAAGTTTGAGGCGAGACCACACGGAGCGAAGATGACCCAAAGATAGCTTATGGATGTAATTGTCGGTCATGCTTCCGATGAAAGGGGTCATGTACCTTTGTGAAGCATGTCTACTCCCACAATGTAGAAATGCCTTGAATTTTTTACAACCTTGTACACCCAAATTATGCCCCCACACAAGATCTTAGGTCTTTTCGATCCATATTTTTATTATTAGATTTTTCTATGTGATAAACGCGATAGAAGGAGGTTAATTAAAGCTTGAAAACTTATGAATTTTGCACCAACCTACACACCTTGAATTGCCTCCTAGGACACATGAGACCATGTGGGAAATTTTGGCACCACTGCGGCTGTTAGTGGGTAACCCCCAGTTCAACCTGTAATTACTCGGGGTCGCCGCGTAGAAATTCAATTTAATTAAAAAAATACCAAACCTTATCCGAAAAATCTCAAACATCGTGCTTCCTTCACATGTGGCATGTGCACGTCTAAGAAAAAATTTGAGGCCGAGACCACAGGAGCGAAGATGACCCAAAGATAGCTTATGGATGTAATTGTCGGTCATGCTTAGATGAAAAGGGTCATGTACCTTTGTGAAGCATGTCTACTCCCGGAATGTAGAAATGCCTTGAATTTTTTTTTACAACCTTGTGCGTGATCTTAGGTCTTTTCGATCCATATTTTTATTATTAGATTTTCCTACGTGATAAACGCGATAGAAGGCCGATCACTATCGGTTTCGTATTTGCAAACCGGTAGTGTTGTCTTTTTTCGCTTGGGGGCTCTTTTAAAACCCGGCGGTGATATATTTCAAACCGACAGTTATCTTTTCACTGCCGTGAGATTACTTTTGACCTTTCTTTTTTCACCGAGTTGAGCGTTTGAATGATGTTTACCAACTTTTCGGGTTAGTACATAGAGCATTTATATATTTATGTTCGTCCATGAAAGATAAGAAGGGCGTCAAAAAAATAAGAAGCTAGCGCCCGTATTATGATATATAAATGCAAACATTCATTGGAAAGGAACACACACGATTATATATATAGAGGAGTGTAGGCACAAAAATCCTACTCCTTGCGCCCAAGCGCTTTTTAGCGACAAGCCGGAATAGCCGGCTTTACTCGGCGCCCGAGCGTCTTGAGGCGTGCGATCAATTTGACCTGTTAATTGACAAGGAGGTAAGCGTGAGATCCGGAACATGCACGGTGAGACCAAGACAGTTCCGCTTGTATGGCTCTAAGGCGGATGTAAAGACATATAGTTATGAGAGCTATGTCGACGGATAATGAATGCATTCGGTAAGCATGTAAAAGATGTAACGTAATAACGATTCCGAATGATCATAGAAGACATGTTTGCACAAGTAAAAGTCGATCATCATGATATGACATCATAAAGCTCTATTGCATAGATCGAATTAATTAACAACATGGAACAAAAAGCGGGTAACTCATAAATATAAACCTAATCTAAATGACACATGCATAGGTTTCATCCAACTAGTCTCCGCCGCGACGCCTAGCCTTCCTAAACCCATCAAGCTTAAACCCTTGCAAGCTAATCCACCGCATGATACCACTTGCTACATGGATATAAACCACTTACCACAACTAGATCAATTCACCGCGATGATACAATCTAACCATGATAAGCTAAAAGCACACATACATCTAAATAGATCTATAAATACTCATTACTCGTTGAAGCGCGTATGCATAGACCAAGAAAGTGCATATGCAAACCTAATCTAAAAGCAGAGCCGGAGATTCGTCCCGATCAGTCCCTAATCAAAGTAATCCACCGCGATGATACACCGCAACAAGCTAATCCACCGCATGATACGGCTTGCCGGACTTAACCGTTCTAAACCCTCTTTGTCCTAACAAGCAATCTACCGCATGATAATCGCAACAAGCTAATCCACCGCATAATACGGCTTGCCAAACTAGACTCTAACGATAGGTAGACTTACACATGAAAGATACGAGTAAACACATAAGCGTGTTCGGCAAGGTTGCCGAATCCGTGGTCCATGAGGAAGAAACTCACACTTAAAACCTTAGCCCGCCGCACGACTCATGACTAAACGCGCGAAGAACCGCAAGAACACGTGACAACCTAGATTGATCTAGGCTCGGCTATGACAAAGAGATAGATCTAATGACAAGCTTAATGATAAACATTGAAAGTATTGATGATATCTAGATCTAACAAAAGATAAAGCCGAACTATATCAATCTAGATTGGGCAAAGAGTGTGTGCAAACACAAATAAATAAATAGATAATCAAGCAAGAACCATGCACCACTCGGTAACTGTTGCATTTCTTAAGCGCAATCACTAGAAACAGGTTTAGAACCCATCTCCAATAATGGCGCGAGAAATGCGCCGTTGACATTCCTAAGTGAAACCACCGCGGTCGGTGATAACACTAGGTACATCAACGGTGATAGATCTTTGCCAAATAAGATATTCATCCGCAAGCGCACGGATCTATCATTGTAGCATTTCACCCGGAAGTATTCAGGGTATCGTTATTTATATTTTCCCAAAGGAAGGCATGGTGGAAAAGGGTCTAATAGAGACATGAAAAAGATAACACGAATGTATAACAGACCAATGCTCATAAAAGGGGTAAAATAGGATAGGTAGTAGGATAACTTGACACACACACTCAAGCCAATCTCAAGGATAAAGGTAAAAGAATGAATAAAAGAATAAGTCTAACATGGAGCAGGCATATCCTAGATAGTCATGTCAAGATAGCAGATACACACATGTTTTACTGTTAGAGATTCTAAGTGAAGAAAGCCAAGGTCTCGCTGAATTACTTCGGCACCGGCCCACGCCCAACCGGGCGTAGTCCGCAATTAGCTCTACGACACAGCCCCGAACGTGGGGGATTTCAAGGGACGGACAAGGCTTGTCACGACCAAGCCGCCTACCCCCTCAACCGTGGGATGCACCGCAAAGATAGGCAACCCCTAGCCCGGACACCCACGTCTACACTAGTGATTATCACTCTAGCGTGTTAACAAGGGCTTACCCGTCCCCGGGGTCCTTCTACTAGAGCCGCCCGAAAGGAACGACTACCAATCCCGTAACCCAACATCAACCAAGTCTAACTCTAGATAGAACTCATTATATCGATCTAGCTCTTTGGTCTAAACATGTATGTATGATAGACTAAGCACGAAGTTCTATAAGACAAGATCATGATATAGGAACTATAGACTAGTTCTTCAACCAAGATTATATCACAAGAACTTTGCTCTAATTCAAGAACATGACTATATTGATAAGTAGAGAACAAGAACAAGATGAAGAACTCTAAATTGCTCATACCGAATAGCTCCAAAATGTCTTGCTCTCCTTTTATTATTCTTGCCAAACTCCTCCTAAGTACAAACTAAAAAGAAGAAGAAGAAGAAGAAGAAGAAGAAGAAAGGGAGGAGAAGAAGAAGAAGAAGAAAGGGAGAAGAAGAAGAAGAAGAAGAAGAAGAAGAAGAGAGAGGCTACATTGTGTGGTGTGTGTTACAATGGTGGGAGATGGCCTCCTTTTATAGGTAGAGGAGAGGGGGCTCATTGGAAAATGTCCCTCCCCATATGAAAGGAGCCAAACCGACCTTGGTACACCCGCCTAATTTGCTAAACCGACCAACCAACGTCGGCAACGCCCGATTATGGAAGGTAACAAACCGCCTCCCCCGGCTAGGCCGAACCGCCTCAAGCGGGGGGTGCGGCCGCATCGTGGTGGTGTGGCAAGCACCTGGCCGGGCCCCGCTCGGCCGGGCTTTGGCATGCCGGGCGTGTTTGGGCCTGAAAAGTTGTATGGCGGTGTTTTTTTCGCCCGATTCTGCGTGTTTGGTCCATTTCTCTCTTGGGCTTGATGTTCTTCAAGAATGCGCTTTCAGGGGAGACGCCTTTTGGTACATTTTCCACTTGTTTCTTATATAAATCTGCACAATAATAATTTGGACACCACAAGTGGAATTATGTCAATAATAAATGTATATGTGTGTAGTAAGGTATAGTTTCAACCCCTTATTGGTAGAATGTTGACGTTAAAAATGTGTCGTTAGTGACCGTCAACAAACTCCCCAAGCTTACCCTTTACGCGTCCTCGAGCAAAAGATAAGTACTTGGTTGTTGATCGGGAGTTGCTACTATACCGATTATGTTTCACAAGTGCCGGGGTTATAATAAGATTTTCTACTAGAGTTTGAATAAAATGGCATGCTTTTTGCTCACCCTTTATTACCTTTCATCGTGGCGGGGCTTTTTAGCTTTTCTCAAAGCCTTGGCGGTTGCCGATAGAACGGTTATAGTAAATACTTTTCATTCATCCTTTTGATCAACTTTCTCATCCGGGATTTATTTATTTAAGTTTTATTTTGTTTTTCGAGAAAGTATGGGCTTTATTGCTATATATATATTTTTTTTTTTTTTTGGAGAGGTGGGCTCTGCTTCGCCCTAGACTTTTGTCTTTTATTTCCTCTCTTTCTTTTTTTTTCTTTTTTTTTTTTTTTTTTTTTTTTTTGGAGATGTGGGCTCTACTCGCCCTCGGACACATGTCCATTTTTTATCTTTTTTTTTTTCTTTTTCTTTTTTTTTTTTTAGCATAGCCCATATCATTTCTCTTTTCTTTCAAATTAGATTCCCGGATGTCAAGTTTCTCTTTTGGACGAAATCATAGCAAATCCATTTGTACCATATCATTTTTGGCAACAACTTAGACTAGATAGAGCCTATGCAACCCACATGAATCAGGTTTTTTTTTTTTTTAGGATGAGCTTTTTAGACTTAGCCACTAAAACCCAAACTTTAGAGAAATTCGAATTATAAACTAGGCAATGGGCAAAACACAAAACAGAGCAACTATTCATCATTTCAATGGGGGTAGAACTAAACATTTCTACAACACATATATATGGAGTGGAATAAATCTCCTCTCTCTCTCTTTCTTCTTCCCCTCTTTTTTTTTTTATATATATTTCTCATATCTCATCATTCATAATAGATAAGAAAATAACTGAATGGAATGTGAGATACGAGTTACCTTTGTGGGAGTCCTCCCCCAAGCTAGCTTTTGACTTACCTTCGGTTAGGAATGTTGCTAGCCCGGCACGCCATGATTTGATCTTTGATTAACATCTTCTTTTAGCGTGCAAGGGAGACTCCCCCAAGCTTGTCTTGTGATGATCTTGAAAGAACGGGACAACCATTCTTGGGGTTTCAAAGGTTTTATTTATTTTTATTTTATCATTATCATTATTATTATTATTATTATTATTTTTGGTTCACCAAACAACTTCGATCTCCATTGTCATCTCTTGGACTTACCCTCATGGTATTGATAAATTCTGTAGGGGTTAGTCCATATGGTCTACCAAATTTCTACACCGGCGCTCGGTTCAAAAAATCAAACTCGACTCCATGTCTAATCGAATTAGGGTAGACTTTTTTGACCTAAGCACCATGCTCAATTCAAAAAAATCTATGGAAGTATGATCACCACTCCCAAACCATAACATGCTAATATAGAAAAAGGAAGCATGAATTGATAAACAAGATTCATCCAAAGGAGGTGAAGACTTGAAAAGGTGAACAAGATTTTATTATTGTTATTATTATTTATATATATATATATATATAAATTTTTTTTTTTTTTTTTTTTTGGCATGGTAACGAAAAGGATGAGAGTGAAAAGTTCACATTACCATGTTTTTGGTCCTCCCCAAGCTAGCTCAAAGCCCATTGGATCGGGTTTTACCCCCGCGCTATTTGACTTTTCCTCGCATGGTTAGTATATGGTAGATTCACGAGTGGACTTACCATCCTCCGTGATTACCAAAATTCAAAGCATATGCAGGAAGGAGCATTTCGAGCAAGCTAGGTGTTCAAGATTTTTTTTTTTTTTTTTGAAATTTATTCTAAAAGGGAGGACAAAAGCTTCACCAAACTTTTCAAACTCAAACAAGGCTAAGATAAAGATGCAATGTAAGTCTAGCCTTGCTTTATCTCCATCAAAGAATAATTCTACTGTTCATGATGTCAGCTCTGGGTTCCTTAATCGAATATTGACACCATGTCAAATTTTTGATTAAAGAAGACCATTTTAACCCAAGCACCATGCTTGATTTAAAAGATCTATGGATGTACCACATGGATCCATGTAAACACATCCAAACCCGGACCATATTTCATAAACAGAGAAGACATGATTTTTTTTATATATGGAGATAAGTATGAGAAAAAAGAATTGGTGGATTATTACCTTTGCGTGCACTGTGTGTGTGTGTGTACCAACCACGCATGAAGACAAGATGTTGAAACTCCCGCGATGGTAGCTTGATGATCCATCTCAGCGGGCCACAAGGCTTAGGTGATACACACAGTGTAGTGTAAATGGACCATGGGCCTTAGTGGTCACAAAGGTGTAAAGGAGGATGTTCCTCCTTTCCTTTATCTTCTTCTTTTTTTTTCTTTTCTTTACTTTTTTTTTTCTTTTATTGGACCTTTGCGCACTGAGGTGTACTTGACCGGCAGCTTGAGGATAGAGTTCATAATTGCTGCATCGGTAGCGTGATGATCTTGATTTGGTAATGACTTCCTCACACCGAGTAGAGGGAGGCATACCGAACTCACTCAGGTGCAACAAAGGTCTTGGGAGAGAAAGATCCCTTCATGCTTATATGGAAGCAATGCTTTGGGTGGAGTCGTGCCTTCATTGTTTATTTTGATCATGTGGGCCTAACCTGCTCCTCTCTCCTTTATTATATATTTTTTTTTCTTTTCTTTTTTTTTTTTTCTCGTATATATCTCTTTTTTTCAACTCTCTCTCTTTTTTTTTTTTTTTTTTTCTTTATAGCAAGGGGTGGCTAATCTCTTATTCATCTCTCTTTTTTTTTTTTTTTTTTTCACTTCTCTCTTTTTTTTTATGATCCCCTTGTACGCTGAACTTGATATTATCACCGCCCTCCCTCTCACACTTGGACTTTCGTGAAAAAGTCGAGTGTGCAAGGTCGTGGTCTCCTTTTGAGTGCGTTCCTCCGTCCAAGAGTATCAAAGTTTTCTTGTTGATGTAGCCCCCATATTTTCAAGCGTCGCGTGCCCCTTTGTTCTTCTTAGTCTCCACCTGAAATGGTTAGTGACAAGAATACCCGAAGGTGCATACTAACTTGATAACAAGTCCTTACTTTTTATTTATAAGATTTTTTTTTTTTTTATAAAAAGATATATATTTTTTTTAGATAAACCTGTTGTGAACAAAAGTCACTACACATGCATATTATCATGACGAACATGTTCTAAGAGATGCCTTATAAAAAACCAATGCCTTCCCGAGCAGCGGCTCCGAAATGCTTGTTGCATTTCTTAAAGCGCTAATCACTAGAAACGAGGTTTAGAACCCATCTCCAATAACGGCGCCGTAAATGCGCCGTTGACATTGTTATGAAACCACCGTGTCGGTGATAACACTAGGTACATCAATGGTGATAGATCTTTGCCAAATAAGATATTCATCCACAAGCGCGCGGATCTATCATTGTAGCATTTCACCCTAAGTATTCAGTGGTATCGTTATTTATATTTTCCCAAAGGAAGGCATGGTGGAAAAGGGTCTAATAGAGACATGAACAAGATAACACGAATGTATAAATGAGACCAATGCTCATAAAAGGGGTAAAATAGGATAGGTAGTAGGATAACTTGACACACACACTCAAGCCAATCTCAAGGATAAAGGTAAAAGAATGAATAAAAGAATAAGTCTAACATGGAGCAGGCATATCCTAGATAGTCATGTCAAGATAGCAGATACACACATGTTTTACTGTTAGAGATTCTAAGTGAAGAAAGCCAAGGTCTTTGCTGAATTACTTCGGGCACCGGCCCACGCCCAACTGGGCAGAGTCCGGCAATTAGCTCTACGACACAGCCGAACGAGGGGGGATTTCAAGGGACGGACAAGGCTTGTCACGACCAAGCCGCCTACCCCCTCAACCGTGGGATGCACCGCAAAAGATATGCAACCCCTAGCCCAGACACCATGTCTACACTAGTGATTATCACTCTAGCGTGTTAACAAGGGCTTACCCGTCCCCGGGGTCCTTCTACTAGAGCGCCGCCCCGAAGGAACGACTACCAATCCCGTAACCCAACATCAACCAAGTCTAACTCTAGATAGAACTCATTATATCGATCTAGCTCTTTGGTCTAAACATGTATGTATGATAGACTAAGCACGAAGTTCTATAAGACAAGATCATGGTATAGGAACTATAGACTAGTTCTTCAACCAAGATTATATCACAAGAACTTTGCTCTAATTCAAGAACATGACTATATTGATAAGTAGAGAACAAGAACAAGATGAAGAACTCTAAATTGCTCATACCGAATAGCTCCAAAATGTCTTGCTCTCCTTTTATTATTCTTGCCAAACTCCTCCTAAGTACAAACTAAAAAGAAGAAGAAGAAGAAGAAGAAGAAGAAGAAGAAGAAAGGGAGGAGAAGAAGAAGAAGAAGAAAGGGAGAAGAAGAAGAAGAAGAAGAAGAAGAGAGAGGCTACATTGTGTGGTGTGTGTTACAATGGTGGGAGATGGCCTCCTTTTTATAGGTAGAGGAGAGGGGGCTCATTGAAAATGTCCCTCCCCATATGGAAGGAGCCAAACCGACCTTGGTACACCGCCTAATTTGCTAAACCGACCAACCAACGCCGGGCAACGCCCAGTTATGGAAGGTAACAAACCGCCCCCGGCCGGGCTCCGAACCGCCCAAAGGGTGCGCCGCACTGTGTGGTGCGCGCGCACCTCGCTGGGCCCCGCTCGGCCGGGCTTTGGCAGCCGGGCGCCTTTGTGCCCGAAAAGTTGTATGGCCCGTTTTTTTCGGCCCAGGTCGTGCGTGTTTGGTCCATTTCTCCCTTGGGCTTGATGTTCTTCAAGAATGCGCTTTCTGTGGAGACTCCTTTTGGTACATTTTCCACTTGTTTCTTATATAAATCTGCACAATAATAATTCGGACACTACAAGTGGAATTATGTCAATAATAAATGTATATGTGTGTAGTAAGGTATAGTTTCAACCCCTTATTGGTAGAATGTTGACGTTAAAAATGTGTCGTTAGTGACCGTCAACAGTAACTTAATGAATTCATTCGGGTGCCAAGCCTAATGAAGCCGATAACTAGCTCTCAACGGATCTTAGCCCACCGGATGGCTCATGATCGACGTAAGAACCCTCTTGCCCCCGATAGCTTAAATCCGCCTCGACGATACTAAGCGTGAACAAGACTTCTTGCAATAATCTAAATCCGCTTGACGATACTAGACATGGTGCAAGGTTGCCGGTACTTACGGAGGTCAACGGGTCGATGAATCCTCTCGCAGTAGATCGACGATACGACTGGACTCAAAGGGTGGCCGGAGCCAAGGCACGGAGCCGGGTTGTTTGTATTGATTTGGGTAGCACGTTTACAGTTGCCAGGGGTCTCATATTTATACCCTGGGCTTTGACGAGTCCTAACTAATTACGAATAATAATAACGAAAAATATCTAGCCAAGATACATTGTCCTCCAAGTCTTCTCGGAGTCGTGGGAATTGCACGTGATGTGGGCCCTCATCCCTGGATATCTCCCTTGGTGCTCCACGCTTGCCGAACCGTCTCTCGCTCAGCTTCTTCTCGGACTCAGGTTCCTTAGCCGAATAATAGCGGCTTCCCAAATGCTACAGCGCCGCAGCTGCTTTATCGCTAGCCGAATGACCTCTTACCGAACCATCGTGTGCTGACCCTGCTATCATCCAGGCTCTACCAAATTTTGGTGTCAACAAGGAGCAAACCGATTACAATATCCGATTACATATATGATAACAAAGACTTTGAAAAAAAATTACATATATGATAACAAAGACCTTTCCACGAATAGATCAATGTTATCATCAAAGTGTACAAACACATTTAAAATAAAAAACGCCGAAGGTAATGTGATTCTTGCCGATGAAATTCCGATGGGATTTTGAAAGCCCATCGGTGCCCGTTGAGGTCCCATCGGTGCTCTGTGAGGTTTCTTGTGCTCGATCTTAAGGAGGGCATAACTCTGAATTTACATTGAATCCACAGCAAGGATGCCTTACAGATAATTATCTGTAATGGCCAAGCTGTGGTTGCGTCCAATGACAGCATGCATAGGCATTCGCAAGAGAAGATCATGTTAATTTATGAAAATCTGCTTTGATCACCAAAGGAGATTTTCATTGAAGCAGATTTTCATAGATTAACATGATCTTATCCGAGAATGCCATGTCTCTTATATGGACATGTAAATCCAAATTGCCCAACCTCTCTCAAGCACACGTAACCGGATGGCTCCGTGAATCTCACAGCTGTTCTAACCTTCGGCGCTGCTCAATCTTCAGTAAGACTCTTGTAGCACCTCTTGTGTGCGAACCATTTTGGTGGCCTAAGATGCATATATAAGAACGATATCTGTACGTGGAGGGCTTTCTCCCATAGAGAGGCCATAGATATGTATGTGGAGAGTAGCAAAGAAGATCGAGGAAGAAGAACAGTAAATGAATCAGTATCAAGAAAGAGGACGAAGAGAACTGAATTGCAAAACCTAAGGGCCGCACTAGCCGCTTTTATAGGCCGATGCCGTGGTAATGACTATTCACCGCCCGTTTCAATTGGCACCCGGCAGGTGATATGGAAGTTCACCGCCGGATAATTGGCACCGGCATAAACCAAGCACCGTGGGCCGGTACGGAGAACGAGGCAACAAGGTTCTTCCCGCATTGGTGCGGTCGCCGCCGCCGTATGCATCTTTTCGCCCATTGACAATGCAAAATGCAAACCGCCCGGTTCTTAGTGGTACACCGCAGTGATATATGATCACCGCGGTGCTGAAAGTGCACCCGCGGTGTTATTATCGACATTGATATAACCCGCCGACGCAGCAGCCAGGTGCTCGGCCTTTTCTCATGGGAAGCGAGACACCGGCCGGTTTAATTAAGCCGAACCGTAGTGAAGACTAGAGCAACACGATTCTCAAGGTCGCGGCCGTGACGTATCACGTGCCATGACCTACTCGGCAGCCTATATACGTACTACTAAAATGAAAATTTATAATACGGAGTGTACGTGGCGGCTTAACGGGGTTAGTTGAAATCTCAATGCATTAACGCTAAGATAAAATTAATGATTTCAATAAATCGATTTTTTACAGATATAACTATTTGTTTCACCGATTTGTTAATCATCGCCGGTTCATGTCCGGGCCCGACAGTGATCAATGAAGGTGGAGATCGCTTGTCGTCCCGCGCCATTGGGAACGCAGCCCAGAATTGGCGCAACACCGCACGGGCGCTGGAAACGCCGCCGCAGAGAGATCGCGGCGAATTCCAACCGGGCGATCGTGGTGAATTCCATGTGGTTGCTTTGACGCCGCGTTCGATCGTGGGGGAAGTGGAGCACCGCCGACTCACTATTTAAGCACATCCTCGATCATGGCGATCATCCATTCCAGTTCATCCCGGCCACATTCTCTTTGCATTCTTCGGCGCCATGGCTGCCTCGTGCTCGTGGATCCAACAAGCGCACGGGGAGGAGATGGAGGGGCGGAGGACAAGGGCAAGGAACCGATGGTGGAGGCGCCGGCGGCCGACCCCGGCCCGACTCGACTCCGACTCCGACTCCAACCACGCCCCGCCCTCTCCTAAGCGGGACCGCCGCATGGACCTTCTAGCCACCGGCTAGAGGCGGCGGCCGATGACCTTGCTGCTCGGAGCCGCATTCGGGAGGTGATCGAGAGGGATTTCACCCTCGATCGTCTCCGCCCCGCCTTCGAGGATCTTTGAAGGAGCCGGGCGGGCGGCCATCGTCTTCTTCCAAGGGTGGAACCACCCCCGGAAGAAAAGATGAACCACTACGCCCCAAAGGTGGAGCAAGCGGGGGATCGTCCCCAAGGCCTTGGCCAAGAAGGACGACGGACGCCCGGTAGCGGAGGAGGAGGACGAGGGACGAGGACTAGGCCGGCGGCCTTCCTCTTTTTGGTTTTTTTATCATTTTTATTATATGTTCTATTTTTTTATATATTAATAAATAAAAATTATATATATTATTGCTGTGTGTTGCTCCCTCTGTCCCCGAATACATTTTCGTTTGCAGAGTTCAAAGAGCGATTAAAATTAAAATTTGATTTGAATCTTAACTTGTTCTTTGGAAAAATAATTAACTGTCGGTTGTGCTTTGGAAAAACAGTCGGCGTTGAGTGCCGAGGAGACGGCCATTGGGCGCAGCGGTCGCCGGTTACGTTTCCGAGGAACCGTGTTTTGGAAACGCCACATTTATACCCCGTCCCCCCCCCCTCCCGTTATCCAACACTAACTTCTCTTTCGTGCCCCTCACACGGGAAAGCGGACTCGCGGCCGCCCACGATCGTCGACATGGCCGCCACCGGGAGGAGATGAAGTTCGGGCCGTGGAGCACCTCGCGCCGCCCTCACCAAGGCTGAACGGCCCGGCCGACGACGTTGGCTCTGCCAAAGGTGAACTTGCCCCTTGAGGAGAGGGCCAACTTCTACGCCCTCCGGATCGATTCTTCGGCCGATACCCTCGCCGAGGGATACCGCCAAACCGGAGGAGGCGGCCAGAAAAGCCACGCCGCGAGGCCGAAGGCGCCAAGCGCGTGGCCAAGAAGGCCAAGAAGGCGCCTAGGTTCTCTTCTTTTATTTGTTTATGTTAATTTCGTTGTCCGATACGTGTGGATGTGTAAGATACAATGATCCGTGTGGTTAATTTGCTAATGGTTCAGTTGTTGGTTAATCATTTGCATGGCAATCTCTTTATCTTTCGTTAATTTGGATACTACTGTTTCCTTGAATCGGTTTATTATTTATTATGATGCGTGTCAATCTTAATTTTCTATCATTTGTGTTCAATCTGTTCCTCGTGAAACCGCGGTGAGTCCTATTTATACGTACATAACCCCTCGTCTCCGGTCCGCTCTCCAACACTCCGCTCTCCAAACACACCCCCTCTCTACCCTGTTTTAAAAAGATAAGCGGGTCGGGTCGGTGGACGCCGCCGACGACCGACATGGATTCCGACCGGGCGGAGAAGTTCATCCCGCATCGCCTCGGCGCCGCCCGCAACAAGCTCAACAGCCTGGCCGACCAAGTTGCCCCCGCCAGCGGTGAATCAACACCGGGAGGAGAAGTCCATCATCGCCCTCCGGATCGAAAAGTACTTGGCCGATAACCTCGCCGAGGGATACCGACGGCCAAACCGGAGGAGATGGCGCCAAGAAGGCCGTGCGGCGGCCAAGAAGGCCAAGAAGGCGGCTTAATTAGGCCAGCCGCTTTCTTTTTATGTTAATTTATTGTATCGCTTGTTTCTATGACAGTTTAATTTGGTTTGTATCGTTTGTTAATGGATCAGTCGTTTGTTAATCTGATACGTGTTAATCTTCAGTTTCTAATTTTTGTTTTTGTTCCTTTGCTTCCCCTCCCAAATCGCTATCAGTTCCAATCAACCCGGTTGTGTCAATCGTCGAATCGCTATCGGTTCTAATTCAAACCCGCCGGTGATCTCAGGTCCATCAAGACCACTATCGGGAATGATTCAAACCGGTAGAGATATAAATCTTCACCGCCGGTATTGGTCGAGTCCGTGGAGATTCTGGTTTGTCAGCGCTTTGGGACGGTTCATCACTGCCGGCGCGGTTCATCGCTGCCGGTAGACTAAATTTCGCAAAGTGATACCGCGGTAGTGATGAGCGAATCTGTAGTAGTGGTGATAGCACCTCAAACGACAGCAGGCACACCTGATTGTTGTGCCTTCTCAGCCCCAGCAGGATCATCTTGCCATTTCCCTGCGGACACCAATTTCGTTGCAGTTGTTAATAACTACTTGAGATTCTTAAGCTGGCCATAGGTTCACAGGTTGAGAACCAAAACAAACCATCTTGCTGTATCTGAAGACGTTACTCATCACCGATGGCATGCCCATGCACTCGAAGTTGTAGTCAACGGCGCCACCAGGCATCTCAATGATCACCTGCAGTTGAACAAAAACAAAAGGTGCATTTGCAGGTTGTTGAATTGTCCCTACCTTCAGAAACTCAGATAAGACTGTGACGATGATTCATTGAGAGAAATTCATAATCCTTACCTCTACAACATAATTTCAGATAGAAAAGAGACATTACTGACCTTGCTAATTAGGTTGATAAATAAACAAACCATATTGGTGCATCTGAAGACATTTGTCATCACCAATGGCACGCCCATGCACTGGAAGTTGTAGTCAACACTACCACCGGGCATGTCAACGATGACCTGCAGTTGGAGAAAAACAAAAGGTGCATTTGTAGGTTGTCGAGTTGCCTAACCTGCAGTTGGAGAAAAACAAAAGGTGCATTTGCAGGTTGTCGAGTTGCTTCTGCCTTCAGGAGTTGAAGACTGCGACAAATATATATTGATTCAGTCTACTTCCTGATAGCAAACATCCTATATTAATGGATTCAATCTACTTGCTAATATTCAATCTACTTCCTGATATTTGGAACTCGGAGATCTAATCTACTTTCTGATTAATAAGCAGATAAATCCAATTGCAAAAAAAAAAAAACATGAATATCTATTTATCCCACACCAAATGCCTAATATAGTTGAATCAATCCGGGAAAAACATTAACTGTGGATGAGGACCATCTTCTACCACATTGGAAACAGGCAAAAATGAGTGCAGGCAAATTAAAACAACCCACCAAAAAGGGGCATATCATCCAGGATCTAGGATATCGAAGATTTAATTGACCTGTAGATGAACTGCAGGCTTCAAACTGCACATATGAGATACTTAGCGACCTCCCGGTTGTCCTTGATCTGGTTGTAAGGGAAGCAATGTATCTAGAGAAGAAGACATGGGTACAATGTATTCATTAGTACAAACTTGTACTTTCTGTACATCACAATTATCTATTTCCACTCTAAAGAATGAGTGTCATCAGTGATTAGCAAACAATCAATTCTAAAAAGGAAAACATTTAGATATCATACTGAGTGTTATCAATGATTAGCAAACAAACAATTCTAAAAAGGAAAACATTTAGATATCATACTGAATCAAAACTAAAATAGTTTTTTTCTCTGGATTGCAGATATGATATCTGACAGGTGAAAAAAAATCCTATGGACTGTGAAAAAATCCACACTGGACGGAGGGAGAGCTGTAGGTATCTGCATGATCATATACTTTCTTTTTTCCTGTACTTTACTTGCATATTGATTTAATCCTTCTAAGAAAAATTAATTTTATAGTTCTGTTTCGTCAAGAGATCCAATCAAATGCAAGTATAAAAAATGATTTCATATCTAAGCTTGTAAGTAATTAGTTTTCCTAATAGTTTGCGGGACAAATCCTGAACAAAGCTCAATGCCCTTCAACTTCATCTGTACTTACAAATTTACCTAGAGAATAGAAACAATTAGGTCCTATAATTATACAATCTGACTTTTTAAAAAAGCAGAAATTCAGTTCTATAAGAGATTTACGTGAGCCTCTACTACATTTGACCAAGATTATTTGTGAAGTATGGTTCACAGATCAAATAGTGTTGGTGCAAGCTCAAAGTAAATTCGATCGTTTATGTTGCGTTACATTAGCAGACACATATTTTGTTACCTGTTGCTCCTATATGTCAAACCCTTTCGAGCCCATGTGCCAAGACAAATCAAAGCAGGTCCCCCTACCGATACAGGGTCAACCAAGTTAATGAGCACTTACGATATGTTAATTCACAAAGGTGAAAACAAATATATCCATCTACCACTAATGTTTCCATCCAACAACAGTGTACTACATGGTACTGCAAATTAAAATCTAAATTCCAAAACATAAGAAAGTGGAACGTTGATCTAATCTGCAGAACCAAATAATTGGCTAAGCTAAACAGGCCACAGGAATCTACAACTTCTGAATTCGGATCCGGATTGCATAACCTGATCGCTCATGCAAACTTTAAAATCTGCAGAAATTAATAGATGGGACCGACTGAACTCACCGGCTATATCCTCCGAGCCGCCGAGCAGCAGCAGCGCTGCGTCCTGGAATCACCGATCTGCGGCACCCCAAAAAACCCCAAGATCAACGAAAAGAAATTCTGTATGACGTGCCTGCAAAATTAGAGGGTATTGTTCATCATCGTGGATGCCAATTATTTGAATTTGGAGATAGGAGCACCATTGGAGAAGAACGCACCTTTGTTTGCGAGGGGGCCAGTGGGTACCCGATTTGGCGGATTTGGTGACTCTTCCGTTCCGTTCCCTCGATTTGGGCGCGGATAGAGGCGCCCCCTGCCCCTGGCTTCTCCTCAGCCATGGAGTCAACGGAGGGAATGTCGCCATTGCATCTCCTCGAGGTCTCACCAGCCACGCGCTTCCCCACTACCCAAGAGTCACCAACCCCAGCGGGAGCAGGAGCCGCATCCCTCCCCCGGCGGCGGCACGGGATCGGGCGGCGGCAAGTGGAGTTCGTGGTGGAGGGATGGGGTGGTGCGCCGGGCGCCCGTGACGCGAGGGACGCGCGGGGGGAGCATCGATGCTACGCGAGGTGGCTGGTGGGTACCCGATGCTGTTTTATGATGGAATTGTGCCGGGAAGGCCGACGGGCAAGGAAGGGGGAACGACAGGAGCGATGACGACGCGAGGAACGGACGAAGGAGAGCACGGAGGAAGACGTGGGATCAGGATTAGAGATGACTTGGCCGCCATGTGGCACCCCTGCATGTCGAGAGAACTCCGTGGTTCCTTTTACAGGGTTATAGATATGGTTAGGCAATCAGAGGAAGCGGCGGTGAATATACCAAAACTAAATAAAATTACTATCCAGTGATTTTTGGATCCGTATCCGTATCCCATAAAAAAATATTGTATACTGACATTCATATTGTCCCTCAGCTCTAGCTGGTGTGTTCCACTGCAGCACATGTCCTGTTGTGTCGAGACTCCTCTATGACTCATCATATCAACTACAACATAGTTCTGTTTATTTTGCCAAACGTATCATCTCGGTCTTGAATTAGTTGGTACAAACGAAAGCTCGCGTAACTAACGACAATCAAGAAACTATGCTCCCGGGTGGGTACAAAAGGATGACTCATTCATAGCTCCATGCAGACATAAATAAATAAATAAATAAATCTCAAGGGAAGTGTGTGTATAGAAATAATCACTTGGCACCATCCATGTGACCAGTATATATATATCGTATAGCAGCTAGCTAGTGGAAAGTACGTACCGGATAAGCTAGGATGGCAACGGACCAGTATACATTTTCGGGTTCGGGGCCTGAAACCTATCGAGTCGGGTTTTGGGTTTGGTTTTTCCACCCGTGGATACCCAATGGTAATCCAAAATGTATGAGTTAAAACTCATGTTTTATAATAAATACATAACAACCACTAGTAACGAAATCATTTTACGTGACTCTGAAAATTATTTTCCGTGGCGGGCGTTAAATTTGCCCGCCACGGTTAATGTCTCGCCACATGCACTTTTATTTTTACGTGGCGGGCATTTTTTGCCCGTCGCCAGAAAATGGATTAACAAAGATGGCGGGCGTTTATAAGAAGACCATCACGGAAAATGCTTCCATTTTGCGAGGCAGCGAGTTAAGAAGGCCCGCCACGCAAAAGATCCGAGGCCCACAGCCAAGTCCAAACCAGGCTTCTTATCGGGCCATATATATAAAGCGTTTTTAGGGTTTCTCTCCCCACCCTCTCATTTCTTCTCTCGCCCAACACTTCTCTCTTCAAGACGGAAGCAGCGCCGCTAACACTCCTCTCTCAACACCTCTCTCGGCGAGGCGGCGGCGCTACGCTAGGGCGAGGCGAGGCGGCGCTGGCGAGGGGCGGCGGCGCTAAGCTTGCGGTGAGAGGCGCGGGCGGCGCTGGTGGGCGAGGCGGCGACGCCGGCCGGGGCGTGGGCGCTGGATGCATCGAGCACGCGCGCGGCGGGCCCTCCCACGAAGCGGATCCACGACCTCCCGGCGACGCGGCGGGCGCCCAACTTCTCCCGGCGACGCCGGCGCCCAACTTGTCCCGGCGACGCTGATCCGCGGCCTCCGACCGACGACGTGAATCCGCGGGCGGCGGGGGACCCCGACGCAGCGGATCCGGCAAACCGGCTCCGACCTCGACGACCGGATCCGTTGGGCTTCGACCTCGGCGGCCGCAAGAATCGACGCTGGGAGCGGCTCGGGAGGTGCCGGCGGCGTGGATCCACGACGGAACGGGCGACGGCACCCGCCGGGCGCGCCCGTGATCCGCCTCCTCCCTCACCGGCGGCGGTGGATCCAGGCCGACCTTCTCCACCTTTGGCGGCCCGGTGGATCGGCATGGACGAGCTCCCGACGGATCCGCATGGACGCACGTAGAGCAGCGGAGCAGCGGCGGTGCTCCCCGCGGCGGCGGCGGGCACCGCAACCCTAGATGGGCTCGGCCGGGCCCGTGATGGGCTCGGCAGCCTGTCTAGGGTTTTTTATTTTTATTATTTTTTTGGCCGTGGCGGGTAAATCGTTGATATTTCTAACACGATCCTCATTAGGAAGGCGAGAGAAATATATATGGGATATCTATCTAATCATGTTAGCTTGGATATGGGATTAACCTCATGATCCAACAAAGCGGGTTAGGCGGTGTTAGTAGTGGTTTGTAACCTTAGCATCATTATCCATAGTGGAGTTAATCTCACCAGATATGTACTCAAGGTATACCACTCATTTCTAGGCATTACCTATACACTAGTCCGTCACCCTAGCAATAACGCTCAATGAAATGCGGGGCATGGTATTCTTGATTGGCCTTGATAAAAGAATGAACATGATATCCGCAAGTGCACGAGATAGAAATACCAATTGTAGCACTTCAGGGAGTAATCCGTATCGTATTTATATTTTACCACGGGAAGGGAGTCTATGGAAAGTAGAGAGAAAAGGACGTCTAATAATTTATATTGTGATTTAATTATGAGATCCACCTTACAAAGAGTGTAATGCAGAGTAGCCATATGCATCTAACATAACTCAACAGGATAAGTCACAGGATAAAGATAATTATATAAATGATAAATACCCAAGTCTAAGATCATCATAAGCCACTAATATCATACTAGCTATTAACATGTTATAGAAAGAATAGAATGAATATTCCTAAGATACTCCTAATCACATATGTCAATGAATACTACAATTAATGCAATACATCTAGCTATCATGGCAAGGTTGGATTACTTCTATACATGGCAAGCATTACCAATAACAAGCAAGAACGAAACTTGTTCATCACCGTAATTATAAGCTCGACTAGTCCTACATTCGGAGGGTGGATTCCAAAGGACTCAACAGGGCTGTCACTCCCGCGATCTACCACACGGCCCGGAATGTAGGGTGCAATTGCAGATAAACGTTGTATAAACACCACGTTTACACATTGCTTATCACCCACATAGTGATCATCTATATGGATGCTATACAATTCAATGCATAAAATATAAAGCAATCTTACTAAACTAAACATATAATCATAGCAAGCATAAACACATATCAATAAGAATATAATAATTATATAGATCAAAGCCATAACAATTGTATTCTAAATATAAGAGTACTTACAGATCGAATACAAGAGAGAAGTCTCAAGAACGATGATCCTTGCTACTTCTTGACTATCAGGAACTCAAGATGAACTTGATCTTCAACTAGAACTAGCTATGTAGCTAACTACTTCTAGTATGAACTAGGGCTTAGGTCTAGACTTGGCTGGACTAGATGGGTATGAGTTGATGAATGAGTATGATAATGAAATTGTTATTAGCCTCGGGGTCAACTCGGTCTTCTTATATAGCACTTGGCGATGAACGCCAACCCTTGGATCAAACCGACCTTCAAAGAACGGTGTAGAAACAACCTCAATGTCGGTAGTAAACTGACCTAGAAAGGGGGAGGTCGACAGGGGGACCCCACCGGGCGGCCGGCCTACATGGCACCGGGCGCGCCGCCAGGGTGGAGTGCCACCTTGGCATCCCGCCTTTTCTGGTGTCCTCTCGGGTATCTTCTAGAATGTTTTAGTTCACTTTTTCGGGTTGAGTTGCTTCACGATTAAGTCTGGTCTTCATATGCCTTGTATATTCCTAACTTTCTCCATTATTCTCTCGCAATTATCTATCAAGTCCCCCGGAAAGTCACGTGAATACCAAAACTCGTGGAATTATGTTAGTTAGACCCCTAGACTTATGTTTGTCTTTGACTTGAGCCTTTATTTTATGTTATTTAACTTGTAATATTATGCTATAACAGGTGTCAACAAGCTCCCTCAAGCTTACCTCTTGCTAGTCTCTTAGCAAGACACATGATATTATATTAACTTCTTACTTGGATCAGGAGTTGCCGCAACGCTATCACACCTTTAAAGTACACATGCTTTCAAACAAAATTTCTCTCCAAATAAAGATAAACTTTTTAAAACTTCAACTTACTCAATTACCTATTACCTTTTGGGGCTTATATCTTTTTCTTCAATCTTGGGTAATTGAAAGATAGAACAGTCAAGACAAGCACTATATCTCAAACTCTTTTGATCAACCTGTCCTTTTGGAGTTTTTTTGATTTTCAAATAAAACTCAAAGTTCCTCGTATGACTCTCTCTAATCTCTTATTTGTGGTATTTATGGATCCTCTCTAAGGCAATAAGGTAGTGTTGCCTTTCTCTCATAATATGTAGTATTTTTGGCTAAGGCAAGTAGCACACTATGCCTTCTTCTCTCTCACCCTATATCTAAGGCTTATATATATCTGGAGCTCATAGGTAGGAGAAAATAATTTATTTACTTACTAAGCATATATTGTAAATTCAAGCAATGGATCCAAAGTTACAAGTCACACTGATCAAGTGGTGCATGTGTATGGTGGATAGAATATATATGGTATGGAATAAAGTATGTAGTGAAGTAGAAAGAATAGATGAGGAAAATCTTACTTTTGCTCCTTGAGGAATCTTTCTCTTTGAATTTGGAAACTTTATAGAGAACTGGGTTGTATCTTTTTCTTTCTTTATTTTTCTTTTTTTTAGAGAGGTGGGCTCTGCTCGCCCCTAGGCTTTTGTCTTTTATTTCCCGAGGTAGGCTCTACTCGCCTCGTAGGACTTTTGTCCATTTTTCATCTCCCTTCTTTTTTTTATAATCTACAACCCGGATCTCTTTTGCAATAACTTTTTGAGAGGTATAATATAATGGAGCTTTTGTAAGATGTAGGCTAGCAATGAATGAGTGGATGGGTGTATATGGTGTATATGGTGGATGCGTACTTCCGGGATGGAAATAGCATATGTGTATAGAGTCGAGTGGAATGGAGTGGAATGAGTAGAGTGGAGTGGAGTGTACATGATCAGCATGACAAGTTTCTAAGGGTCGACAAAGATTGAACAAACTCAATGCAAAGCAAGTAGCCTATATTTTTTTTTATCAAAAGGTTTTCCTAATCTAAATAGCATGTATATATGGCTGTGGTAGGAGGTTCACACTCTTGTCACACAGAACTTATCATGTGTATTTTCAATTTTTAAAATATAAATCTCCAAAAATCTAGTGTCACTAGGAGTAAGATCAAATAGCAGCTCAGACTATCATATATCATATCCGTCAATTACCTAGACTTTAGAGCAAACATTTGCATCCCATAGGTTTCAGGTTTAGAGTAAATATCAAATCAAATTAATTTTACAAATGGAGCTCAAGAGAAATTAAGCTTGAAAGCTAGGCACTAGAAAAGTATAACAACGGAGCAACTATTCATCATCTCCATGTTGGCAGATTTTAGGTTCCTTTTAGTTGAGTAAAGTAAACTTTAGTGTGCACTCTCTCTTGATCTTTTATTCACTCTCTAACAAAAGACTAATAGTCATCAAGAGTCTTTCTAGTAAACAAAATATTTAACTAATAATATAGATAGATAGTAATATACTTATCTAGATAACTGGGGGTTGCACTCCCCCAAGCTAGATTGGAGTGTAATCTTCAATGATGTAGAAGTTGAGGTAGTTGGCATCAAAGATGGCGCCTAACATATCTCTTCTCCTCTTGAAATCTGTTGATCTCAAATAGACAACAAAGCTAGTGGAACTTGATTAAGCATTAGGGGTTAGCCACATTGCTTTTAAGTTTTCCTGGGAAATATTTTTAGATTTTCATTTTTTTCCAAATTTTTATTTTGTTTTATATGCAAGATAAGATAAAAATCTTGATGCATCTTTATTTTATTTTTTTATGCCACCACAGTAGATAGCCTAGAGGTGTTAGCCTCGGGGATATTAGCATGGGGCTTAAAAGTTTTCACAAAACAAAAGATAAAATATATTTTTGTTGTTTTCAAATGCATATATATAATACTCGAAAAGATAAACATGATATGAAATAAAATATGCAATGCAGGAATTTAAATATGGATAACTTACCGACTTACCTTTCGGGCGATGATTCGGCATTTAGAGTCCTCCGAACAAGACTTCAAGTTCGCTCTTCACTCCCATGGTATATCGCTTGTCACAATCGGTGGCACCGATGATTCTATTGTCTCTTCTAATGATGTTTCGGGAGATGTCTTCTTCTTCCTCCATCTTTTGGATGATGTACTCTTCTCTCGAGTAGTTGATTCTTCTTTTCTCCGTGGATGTATTAGGTGTAAGGGCTTTAACCTCTTCACTTACCTTATCTTCTTCTAGATTCTTCATCCATCGCCTATTATGGCGCTACGAGCTGCCCTGCTTTTTCCCCTGGGATTTGTATACTCATTATAACTATTAAAGAAAACACGTACCTTCTCTTTAGGAAATTGGAAATGAATCTCTCCTGTATGGATGTAGATGATTGCACGTGTAGTGTTGAGGAATGGTCTCCCAAGCACTAATGGAGGATCTTCTTCCTTTCCCATGTCCATGACTACAAAGTCGGTGAGAACATAGTGGTCCATAATCTTGATCGGCACGTTTTTGGCAATTCCTTCGTAAACTCTATAAGACCGGGTTCGCCATCTACATTTTGCACATATGTTGGTTGCAACGGTAATTTTTCAAATAATAATTCATATGTAACCTTTGCCATTATATTAACACCAGATCCAAAGATCTCAATATGTATTATAAAAAGTTAAGCATTGAATAGAACATGCGATGGTAGGGGTACCTTGATCATCTTGCTAACGAAGCATCGGAGATTGAAGTAAATGGTCATTATAAGATATTGTTTTATTTACTACCATTACCTTTGTAGGTCATGCCGCCTTGTTCTTGTTCGATTCTCGATTCCTCCTTCGCTCGATTGTAACTTTCCATCTTCGGTTCTAGAACATAACGATTGGTATTTTGGGAATAAGTAAGAGAGTTGTGTACCTTGTTCTTGAAAGTGAATTTCTCCCTCTTCCCTTTGATATTGAAAACAATCTTCGCGACTGCTCAAGATGAGATGACAAGCTTTTAGCCGAGCATAAGAATGGTCTACCAAGTATGATTGTTGCTCTTTCATTTCTTCCTATCTACAACCGCAAAGTCCGCCGGCACGTAAGAGCCTCCTCGATTCCCACACACACGTCTTCAAGGATCCCTCGGGATAATGTAATGATTGATCCGCAAGCCGCAAGCACATATTCGTTTTCCAAAGCGGTTCACTATAAATCTTTTTCATAAATTACCTTTGGTAGTATGTTGACGCTTGAGCCGAAATCACAGAGAGCATTGTCGAATGTGTGTTATCCAATCTTGATTGTAATGACCGGCCTTCCCCGGATCTTCTTTTTTAGGTGGCATCGAATCATCCAACCAACGGCTTCCCCGAGGTCTCTATAGTAACGACCGCATTATAAATATCGACAAGGTTTGCGGTTTCTAATTCTTCCCACTGCCCCGGAATCTTACCCGTGTGGTTAGTGGAATAGATAACTCGAGAAATCTGAGATTCTATCATCTTATTAAAGTCGTGGCCGATTCTTTATAGTGAAGAAAAGCTTTCTAAACGAGTATTGATAAGTTCAAGAGCTTTATCATTGGTTGCTATTTTTCTTGACAGATTCTCCATGGTTTTACCTTGGTTAACAACAAGATCTCTCAAAGAAG
This sequence comes from Hyparrhenia diplandra, assembly GCA_015847255.1. Lineage (NCBI taxonomy): Eukaryota > Viridiplantae > Streptophyta > Magnoliopsida > Poales > Poaceae > Hyparrhenia > Hyparrhenia diplandra. The sequence continues at coordinate 2,407,458 of JADLZK010011669.1, forward strand.
GTTGATAAGTATTAAAATTGTTACCCGGATTGTTACCTTGGTAGTTGCTTTGATAGTTGGGCCTCTCGTTGGTTCCAACCTTGATTCTCGTTGAGGACGGAAATTATTGTTGTTATTAATGAAGTTGATGTCCTCTAGGATCTCTCGGACAATTCCTCGCCGGTGTGGCCTAAGTTTCCACATTCTTCACATGTCATGCAGGAGTCTTGAATTTGCATAGCTGCTCTGGGTTGAGGATCTCGATCCTCTAGCTTCTTCATTATAAGGTCCATTTTAGCGAGATAGCATATCTACTTCCTTAAGCCGGTGCATTCTCCTCTTGCGAGATTGACGCTCTTCACTCCAACCTTGGTTGGAAGCCATCTTCTCCACAAGTTACGTGGCACGAGTTAATGTAAGTGATAAGAAATCACCACCACCGCAAAGATCCATAGTTTTCACGAGCAATCGGGAACAAGCCCATGATAGAAAGTCCGCATCAACGACCACTTCTCCATCCCATGGTGTGGACATTCTCGAATGTAATCTTGGAAACGCCGCCACGCTTCCGGATCGATTCATCATGTCGTTGTTGAAAATTTGTTATCTTCCCCTTAAGGCATTTGTCTTGCCTATAGGAAAGAACTTAGCAAGAAAGGCCGTGGAACATATATCCCATGTTGTATTCTTATCTTTAGTAGCATACAACCATTGCTTAGCTCTTCCCAATAGTGAGAATGGAAAGAGACGAAGCAAGATTGCATCCGTGGGTACGCCCTTCATAGTAAATGTACCGCAGATCTCCGTAAAGTGTTGGAGATGAGCTTCATGTGCCTTTTCACAAAATTGACTAGCTTGCACCATATTGATGAGCCCCTGGCTTAAGCTCAAAGCCTTTGTCTCCAACCTCTACCTTCGGACCCGGTGAGAATATTGTCCGTGGTAGGAGCCGAGAACTCACGAAGTGTCTTGGTTGCCATAGCTTCAAATTGAGATGTCAAGTCTCTAGTAACTTGATTAACTTCCGATTCAAGAGGTCTTGGATTATCGACGATGATGATGATGATGATGATGATGATGTAGGTGCCGGAGTTTGTCCGAAGTTTTGCTCGCCCGCCTCGATTAATTTTTCAGGATCTTCAACAAAATTTCTTCGGAAGGTTCTTACTCATACATATATTTTTCCTTGCATAAGATCAAAAACAAATAGAAAACAGGGTTGAACCTGTTTGAGTATGTGATAATGGGTTCTCAATGCATTAGGTGATGTAAGGGATCTCTCTGGTTTCCTTATATGATGTGTTTATAGGATTTTTGGCTAGCACCCTTTCTAACTAGTAAAGTCAGAAACAATACTAACTTAATAGGAATAACACTGTCTAAGTCTTTGGCTAATACCCCTCCAAACTAGTGAAATTTGGAAAGAAGCACTAGAAAAACTTTTAAAGTTTTGAAAACACATTTTGAAATTAAGATATTGACTATGCTCTTCCAAACTAGGAAAGTTTTGAAAAACAAAGCCAAGAAAAATTATTTTCTCTAAATAGACTACGCCTTCCCCGGCAACGGCGCCAGAAATGCTTGTTGATATTTCTAACACGATCCTCATTAGGAAGGCGAGAGAAATATATATGGGATATCTATCTAATCATGTTAGCTTGGATATGGGATTAACCTCATGATCCAACAAAGCGAAGTTAGGCGGTGTTAGTAGTGGGATGTAAACTTAGCATCATTATCCATAGTGGAGTTAATCTCACCAGGATATGTACTCAAGGTATACCACTCATTTCTAGGCATTACCTATACACTAGTCTGTCACCCTAGCAATAACGCTCAAAAAAATACGGGCATGGTATTCTTGATTGGCCTTGATAAAAGAATGAACATGATATCTCGCAAGCGCACGAGATAGAAATACCAATTGTAGCACTTCACCGGGAGTAATCCAGGTATCGTATTTATATTTTACCACAGGAAAGGAGTCTCTGGAAAGTAGAGAGAAAATGACGCCTAATGATTTATATTGTGATTTAATTATGAGATCCACCTTACAGTAGTGTAATGCAGAGTAGCCATATGCATCTAACATAACTCAACAGATAAGTCACAGGATAAAGATAATTATATAAATGATAAATACCCAAGTCTAAGATCATCATAAGCCACTAATATCATACCGGCTATTAACATGTTATAGAAAGAATAGAATGAATATTCCTAAGATACTCCTATTCATATATGTCAATGAATACTACAATTAGTGCAATACATCTAGCTATCATGGCAAGGTTGGATTACTTCCATACATGGCAAGCATTACCAATGACAAGCAAGAACGAAAACTTGTTCATCACCGTAATTATAAGCTTGACTAGTCCTACATTCTGAGGGTGGATTCCAAAGGACTCAACAGTGGTTGTCACTCCCGCGATCTATCACACGCCCGAATGTAGGGTGCAATTGCAGATAAACGTTGTATAAACACCACGTTTACACATTGCTTATCACCCACATAGTGATCATCTATATGGATGCTATACAATTCCATGCATAAAATATAAAGCAATCTTACTAAACTAAACATATAATCATAGCAAGCATAAACACATATCAATAAGAATATAATAATTATATAGATCGAATACAAGAGAGAAGTCTCAAGAACGATGATCCTTGCTACTTCTTGACTCGGGAACTCAAGATGAACTTGATCTTCGACTAGAACTAGCTATGTAGCTAACTACTTCTAGTATGAACTAGGGCTTAGGTCTAGACTTGGTTTGGACTAGATGGGTATGAGTTGATGAATGAGTATGATAATGAAATTGTTATTAGCCTCGTGGTCAACCGGGTCTTCTTATATAGCACTTGGCGATGAACGCCAACCCTTGGATCAAACCGACCTTCAAAGAATGCTGTAGAAACAACCTCAATGTCGGTAGTAAACCGACCTAGAAAGGGGAGGTCGAGGGGGGACCCCACCTGGCGGCCGGCCTACATGGCACCGGGCGGCCGCCAGGTGGAGTGCCACCTTGGCATCCCGTCTTTTTCTCGGTGTCCTTTGGTATCTTCTAGAATGTTTTAGTTCACTTTTCGGGTTGAGTTGCTTCACGATTAAGTCTGGTCTTCATATGCCTTGTATATTCAAACTTTCTCCATTATTCTCTGCAATTATCTATCAAGTCCCTGGAAAGTCACAGAATACCAAAACTCGTGGAATTATGTTAGTTAGACCCCTAGACTTATGTTTGTCTTTGACTTGAGCCCTTATTTCATGTTATTTAACTTGTAATATTATGCTATAAAGATGTCAACAAAGATCCTAATCCGCCCGCCACGCAAAATTAGTTAAGCGTGGCGGGCATCAGAGCCCGCCACGGTTAATCACGCGATTAACCGTGACTTTTGGTTGGTGACGGGCAGCTGTGCCCGCCACGCAAAAACTAAAAATGACCGCCACGGAAAACGTTTTTAGGTACTAGTAAACTTGTTTACTTAAACTATTTTTTTTCTCGAATACGCAAAAGGTTTGCGCATCTTTGTATTAAGCGTAGAGAAACCAAAGTTTACAACGACGCGCCACAAATGACGCACTAGGGGAAAGAGTTATACAATCAATTCAGCCCACCCTAGCAGAAGGATATCGCACGCTATTACTCGCTAATCGAACAACCTAGACATTTTCGATCGATCGCGTCGGCTAGCGCGACGCGCCGATCGCCCGGCGTCACACTTGTGAGGATCCGCCGCAGTGCCTCCTTGTGAGAGGGGTTGGGATCCTTGAGGCGCTTGTCGTAGGCCTCCTTCTCCGCAGCCTGTGGGCTCCCTCGCAACGATCGATGTACCTAACCGCTGCATCGCCAATATCTCGCCCCGTTTCGCAACTTGGAAACGCGAGCGGCCGAGCGGCGATCCTCCCGCCGGGTGCGGCAACGTTGGCGCGGGCTTCGAAGATCGAAGAGGCAAGAACGGCGACGACACCTTGCGCATCACCTTCCCCGCGAACCGCTTCATCCTCGCGTAAGGGAGTCGGTAGATGAGGTGGCCGCGATCCACACGGAGCCGGGTCGACACGGTATCCACGACGCCGTGTCGACCATCCCGAGGTAGCGGGGCACTTGGTTCGCCGCCGGGCCGGTCCAAAGCCGGGTGGCCACCCAAATCGCCCACCGCGGCCGCCCCAATGCCCGCTGGTTCGCCGAACACTAGTCTTGGCGTTGGCGCGGACCGCCGTCTCACCCACGGAAAGTGGTCACTAAGGGCGAGGCAGTCGGAAGGCGATGGCTGTGGTGTCGAACCATGCCGGGAGGATCCTCGTGGGGCCTCCACGACCGACGGTGGGCTGCGCGGGCGACCCAGCCGCGGCGAAGCCTCGAGCATCATCGAAGTCGTCGGCAGCGGTCGCCACCATATGCCGCATCCATACGCAAAGCCATCGACAGCCGTGGTCGACCACGCTTCGTTGGTCAAAACACGCCGCGGCACATTGTCGAACGCCCACGATGCCTTCGCCGCCGCTGGTGGCGCCGGGGCGCCGACGCCGGTGCCGCCGTCCATCATCGGCGCTCACCGACGGCCGCGCCCGGCCCAGCAGCCCCGGTTTGAGCCCCCGCTCCATCAACATCAAGGCCAGCGGAGTGACGATTGTAGCCCCTGGCCCAAAGATCCTCGATGCGACAACCGAAAGCCGACGCTACCGCCGACCAAGTTGAAAACCGCCGCCGGGCTGACTCGACGCTGCCAACGCCGCCGCCGGGGTTTGCGGCGCCCGTCGCAGCACCAAGAGTGGCCCCAACCAAAGCCGATGGTGCACCGCTGTTGACGACCGCCGCGCGGGGTCTGTCCTCCTCGCCGAGGACCATGTCGCCACCGAGGCAGCTTGCAGTCCCTAGCAAGGTGGTGGAGGCCGCGACAACGCAGGCAGCGACGCTGTAGCCGATGTGGGATGTCACACGGTGCGAGTAAGACAAAAAGTTGAGGCACCTGTCGCGGCGCAACGGGATCTTTTCCGGGAGGTGGAGGCGGGTTAGCCTCCGCTGGGGCCGCCGGCCGCGCCACCTGGCGGGAAGGATGTCACGCCTTTTATTCTTAGTTGACTAAAATTATTTGTTAGCTAGTTGTTGCCTCTTGTTTATACATGTAAATATATATGTATATATATCATGCATATGTTTATAAAAAAAGTCCATGTTGCTCTTGCTAATGTTGTCATACAAAATAAATTTTGGGTATTCGTGGGCTTATATGGGATGGATTATCACCAGAATCGGTTTTTGGAAGTTTTGGGGTTTAAGTTCAGGTTTCGGGTTTGGGTGCACAGAGACTCCAGCCGACTTGAATCCGACCCTTTGCCATTCCTAGTCCTGGAGGAGCTACCGCAGAACCAAGAAGCAGGTGACCAAAATACGTGAGAAACGATAGCCTGTTTGCATCAACTTTAGCTAACTACAATTTTAAAGCCAAACTTTAGGAAGCTAAAAGTTTTAATTTCTAGCTAAATTTCAGCTAGGGTTTTCAGATCCTTCAACTAATACACTCATCAGGTAAATTTTAGCTGGCTTTAGCTAGATTGAAAAGGCTAAAATTCGCTAAATTTTATCTGGCCTTTTCCTATCTCTCTGAACTGTTTGGACCCCTATCTATCACCTAATAACGTGTCATTCCGTCCGATCTGATCCATTATTGATTGACCCATTGACGCAACAAACCATACTGAGCTGATGGCCGCTGCTTGCATTGCTGCCATCAGCATGTCCATCACTGTTGGGATAAAGAATCCCAAAAGAGATTAAGGATAGATGGGCAGGATCCGGCCGGCCGAAGGCGACGCGCCGAATGAAGGTCTGACCTTTGGCAGGCCGAGCACGATTACGAGGCAATGTGCTTTTTAAAAATCGGGCAAGTTTATCTGACCCTCTACAATGATAGTCTAGTTCCCTTTTATAATATACGGTTACATGCACACTGTTGGGGAGGGCGACCCTCGCCAGCCCCGGCAGCCCCGCAGGCCTCACTACGGGGGGCCAAAAACTAATCTCTGTTAACCGGTTATGAAGTCTTGCAGGATCAGCAAGCGGAGGACCCTCCGCGAATACGCGAACGGCGAAGGCTGCTTCTCTCCGTCAAGGGCGGCCTCCGAAGTCGGCGACCGAAGCCAGGAGCAAGGCGGCCCACTTGTGCGGCGGGGGGGAACACCAGCGGAGGGGCTCCCTTTGCAGCGCGTGCCCGAGCAGCAGAAAGGCCAGCGTAGGGGCCCCGCCGAGGCTGCCCCTCCGTTAGGTGCGGGACCGGGCCGGCATGGGGAAACCCTACGCCTCAAAGCAGAAGAGGCCACATGTGTATTTCCCGTATTAACCTTGTACGAATAGTTATGGCTTGCCCCCGTAGGGCCAGCCTATAAGTGTCCGTTCCCCGCACCTACCATGTACCAAATTGTAAATCAGCCCCCCCGACCCCTCGGTATTCCTATAAATACCGAGGCAAGGGGCTCAAGAAAAGGGATCGGTTGTTGGCCGCCTAAGGGCCATTTACTCGCTTTTATTGCGCCCACGTCTCGCCCCCTCGCCTTATCCCTCCTCCTCCGGAGAGGCCCGGACGCCTCCGATCGCCCCCCGACCCCGGCAACTCCAAACAAGGTTCAGCATACCGAGGCCTCTCCGTCCTCGCTTATGCCTCGACTCATCCCAGCTCCCCGCCCCTTCCCGCCTCCCGAGCGAAGGCTAAGGGGGCAGGAGTGATCCCCGGGGCCTGGCGCCGGTCCGCGGGGAACGACACGAAAAGCCCAAAGCCATGCCGCCACTCGACGAACGTACGCCCGCGCACCGCAGTTGAACAACCCCGCCCCGAGGGGCACCCCGCAGAGCGGGGATCCATCGTAGCCGCAGCGGTCACCGCGACAACCAAGCGTTCCTCGCGCCTGTGGGCCGGAGCAGGGGACCCGCCATCTCGACCCCCTGTCCCGACATCGGAGGTCACCAGGGAAGAAGGCCCCAACGCCCAGCAAGGCGGCCCCCGCCAAGAAGGCCGAGGGTCGGTGGTCCAAAGAACCGGTGACGTTGCAGGTCTCCGACCCGAGCGAACCCCGCCGATCCGCCAAGGGCTCCCGAAAAGCGCTACGTAAGATGAAGAGGAAGAAACCGAGCCAGAGAGCAAGCCCCGCAAGCCCCGCAAGCCTGCATCGCTGAAAAGAGGAGGTTGCTACAGCCCCGGATCGGAGGCGCCACCGCCGTGACGCCAGTGGAACAGGCCAAGGCCACCAGACCGAAGCTAGCATGGATCAACCGCCAGCCTTGAGGCAAAGGCAGAAGTCGGGGTATGGAGGGGGCCGCAGCCCAACAATCATCCACAGCCCTCGCTGGGCAAGCCCCGCCTCCACCAACCCTACCACCACCACAAATGTAATCAACCACCATCACAACACCCGCCATCCTCAACCCTCCGCATAAGTCAGCTGTACCCTTCCAGCCACATCGGGGACGGCATCTGGCGCCACGCCAGTACAGCCCCCGCCGTAATCATCATTACGATCCCAAATCCCCGCTCCCACGCACTTCAAATCGCAGAGTGGCCTCCCGCATACGTCACCACCAAAGACTTACCAAGATACAACGGGCCTCCCACCCCGTGTGCGTGGCTCGTCATGAGCTACAAGGCCGCCGTGGAAGCAAAGCAGGAGGAGATCACTCCACAATGGCCAAGTCGCTCGTGATCATCGCAAGAGGAGTGGCGCAGATCCCGGTACTCGCGACGTTGCCTCCGAACTCAATCTGCTGGTCCGACCTTCGCGACGCCCCTCCGAGCAAACTTCAAGGGAGTCGACCGAACTCATCGACAAAGACAGGAGTTGCCGAACGTGGTGCGTAAGCCAAACGAGCCCCTACAAGAATGGTGGCGGAGGTTTCTCCAAACCAAGGCCGAACCGAGGGGGTCTCCGACCAAAGCGCTATCATGGCGGTGGTCTCCTCAGATCCGCCCAGGTCCATGCCACTCAAAGATCGAGCGGGAGGCAAATTAAAAATCCTAGCGAGTTACACGAGATAATGGACAGCATCGCAGAGCCGACAACAGCCACAAAGCGAAAATAGAGGCTTTTCCGACCCCGCCAAATCAATACCAACCACAACGCCCACCGCGCACGCACAACTACCCAAGACCGAAGCCGCCGAGTCGGCACCATCGCCAACAACCCCGCGTGAGCAAAAAACCCACCAGCCCACCCCCCGAGGCAAAACTACCCACCAAGAACCCCCGCACCAAACCCGGACACCAACATGAGGCCTCCGCAAAAGCAACCCCTACCGCCACTATCAAGGAGAGGGCAAAGGCCACTACACCAAACAATGCCCATATTTCGCCAAGGGGAAAGAGGCGATGAACAGAGAGCTAGCTTCGCAAAACTCCCTGAGGCAAGTCAATCACACAAGGAAACCAAAGAAACACCCAATCCAACCACTACACTTTCACTCCCTTCGACCACGGAACCCCAACACACCCAAGCTTCCACTACCCAGCTTTCCACACTAGCACCTTCACCAAACACAGCCACGCTACTACCAAAGAAGAGAGTACGATTTTACACCCCCGTAACCTCCGCAACCAAGCTACCATAACCAAGCCCTACCACTCCACCACCAAGCTGCAGACTACCTACCACCCAAAGAAAAAACCAACCAAGCAAGAAATCCGCATAATCGTCGGCAAGAAGCCCAACTCATCTTACGGAGTCATCCTTGCTATCACAGAGGCTCCAACGAAGACCACGGCAACAAACGACAAATAAAAGGAGCACTATCGGAGGGTCCATCATGTCGGTGCGGAGGGGCCCCACGTAAACAGCCACTGGTCCCATATTCGATCACCTTCAACGCTAGCGATATGAAGCTCGAGATTACCCTCACACCGATGCAATGGTCATTGACACCAACATCGGAGGTCGGACGCTACGTAATCCTAGTAGACACCGGGCAGCCCGCAGACATCTTGTTCGTGATCCACCTTCGATAAAATGGGCCTCGACAGAACATGCTACAACCAGCCAGCAACCCCCTCTTCGCCGGAGGCCGCCAGCGTGGACCATCGGGAAAATCACCCTACCGCCTCCTTCGGGAAAGAACCCATCCACCAATCAAAAAACATCACCTTCGATGTAGTGGACATGTACTACAGCTACAACGCCATTTTTCGGTCGAGGAGTCACCAATACATTCGACGCGGTCCTCCACCCAAGCTATCTCTGCATGAAGATGCCCTCCGTCGGCGGCATAATTGCCGTGTTCGGAGACCGCATCGCAAGCAAGAAACGCGGAGGGGGCCGCCGCACCGGGCAACGCAACGCCCACAACCTCGAACAAGAACTAGAGAGACAAGAGAGACGGCCGCAAGGCGACGCTGACCCTCCCGCTGGCACTACCAGCGAAGAAACGAAGAAAGTCGCTTTTCGCCTTTGACCCCAACAGAGAAGTAACCATATTCCGCACTCCCGGACTGACCTCCGGGCGTAGCCCCGCAGGTGCCTCCACGAGAACTCCGACGTATCCGCCTGGTTCGCGAGTGATTTACGTGGCGTCGCCCGAGACCTCATCGAGCACCACCTCAACATAAGGCCCGACGCAACCCCCGTAAAGCAGAAGCTCCGCAAGATGTCGATGAAAGGAGAATAGCAACAGTGTAGTGAATCGCCTCCCGGATGCGGAGGTCATTCGCCCGGTCAAGTACCCCACTTGGCTATCCAACGCCGTCATGGTGAAGAAAGCAAGCCTCAGCAAAGACGCAGCGGAGCCCGTCAGATGGAGGATGTGTGTAGACTTCACCAGCCTCAACAAAGCGTGTCCGAAGGATGACTTCTTCCCGCTCCTCGACCGCCTCCCTAGTCGACACGGCCGCGGGGTGTGAGAGATTATCACTCGGATTGTTTCTCCGGGTATCACCAAATGGATGAATCAAAGCGGCACGAGGTGAAAAGACCAGCTTCATAACCCCTTCGAACCTACCGCCGAAGAATAAGAATGGCGAGGGCCTCCGCAACGCCGCTCATCCTTTCGCACGTATGACAAGCCGAGGTGTTCAGGGATGACAAGGCCATCTCAGCCTATGTTGATGACTTGGTAGTCCGTAGTAAGCTAAAGGAAGACCACATACCGCACCTCCGTGAGAACCTTCGTCAATCTCCGCGAGGCTAGGCTAAAGCTCAACCCTGCCAAGTGCGTGTTCGGGGTAAGCAAGGGCAAGTTGCTTGGCTGCCTTGTGTCAGTTAAAGGCATCGAGGCCACCCTCGAAGATCACCACAATCACCGCAATGGAGCCTCCAAAGAACGTAAAATCAGTCCAAAGGCTTGCGGGGACGCCCGCCGCCTCGAAAGGTGTTCATTTCGAGATCTGGCCGAGCTGGCTACCATTCTTCCCAGACGCCAAGGGGCAGAGTCGTTTCAACTGGGACCTCCGCAACAAGAAGCCTTCGAAGACCTCAAGCGGTACCTTCCGCAAACCTCACCACCCTAGCAACTCCTGAACCCCGCGAAGGGCTCCTCCTCTATGTCGCCGCATCACCTCATGCCGTCAGCATAGTACTCATCAAGGAAGTAGACAAAGGGCACCCGCCCGTGCAAGTCCCCATCTACTATGTCTCCGAAACCCTCGAAGGGCCCAAGCTAAACTACACGTAGCCGAAAAGGTGGCCTACGCAGCGGGTCATGGCAGCGAGAAAACTTAAGCACTACTTCCAAGCACAAGAGATCACCATACCTTCGAGCTTCCCCCTTGACAACATATTCGGGAACCCCGAAGTCAAGGCGTAATAGCAAAGTGGGCGACCAAAACGGAGACCATGCAATCGATTCGTCAGCCAGCAGCGCCATCAAGTCCCGTGCCCTCGGATTTCCTCGCAGACCGACCCCGAACACATTCAACCGTAGCAAACTTGGACCCAATATGGACGCCATACAATCGACGGAGCGCGGGGGGCACGCGGAGCGGCATCGCGGCATCATCATCACTTCACCGAGTCAAACTAAGATATGCCGCCATGCTAGAGTTCTAGTGCACAAACAACACGGCAGAATACGAGGCGCTGCTCCCGGCACTAAACAAGCTCCGGGCCATGTCGGGTAGCGAACGGCTATCATCAAAACCGATTCCTGGAGGTGGTCTCGAAACAAGCCGAGAAGGACAACAGAGCCAAGCACCCCGAGCCGCAAAATACCGCGGCAAGGCTACGTGAAGACGGAGGCCTTCTTTCTGGCGTCACAACCAAGACCATATCCGGGCGTGGGACAACGGCGGGCCGACGAGATCGCTGGAAGGCCGCTGCCCGAGCGGAGCCGCTCCCACAGGGCGCCTTCTTGAAGTACTATACAGCCCCCCACGATTCAGAAAACGACCCACCTCCTAAAACCGGGCCAGCCGCCATCCACAAAGAAAGATTGAGAGCCCCATCATAGCATTCATCGAGGCCACTTCGAGCCACGCCTAAGGAAGAACGAGGGTAAGAGGGTTGGAGCAGAAGGTCCAAGGCTACCGCCTAGTCGACAACAAGTCATACAAAGCATCCGTAACCGCACCATGGCTAAAGTGCATATCTACCGCGGAAGGGTCGCGCTTATCCTAGCAGAGGGTGCACGAAGGCATCTCGCGATCCCACAACGGCCCCGAGCACTAGTGGGAAAAGTGTTGAGCAAGGCTTCTCTTGGCCCACCTTACTCAACGACGCGGACACACTGTCGCACTGCGAAGGGTGTCACCGACAAAGACACCACTCCAACAGGCGGGGCTCGACAACCCTCATCCCGCCCCACCGCCCCTTCGGGGGATGGGCGATAGACCTCATCGGACCGATGCCGCCCGGCTCGGGAACCTCCGCTATCGCGGTGGTGGTGGCCGAATACTTCACCAAATGGATTGAAGCCCGCCTCTCGCAAGCATAACCTCTCACTCAAGACAAAAGTTCTTACGCGTGGCCAGATCGTCAGTCGGCGGAACCCCGCGGAGCATAGCGATTGATAATGGCACCCGGTTCGACAATGAAGGCTTCAAGCAATTTTGCCACCAAATAGGCACCAAAATACACGCCGCCTCCATAAGGCACCCTCAATCTAACGGGCTCGTTGAAGGGGCCAACGGCATAATCTTGCGAGGGTATCGCCACAAGGTCCACGCGAAGCCGAGAGAGGATAATGGGCGGAGGAGCTCACCCCGGTGGTGTGGTCACACAACACCTCCGTGAGTCGCGCAACCAAATTCACGCCCTTCAAGTTGTTGTTCGAGAAGAGGCCGCCCTCCCGTAAGAACTAAAGCATGCATCGCCAAGGGTCACCAAATGGCCCCCTAAGAAGAAGAGGCACTCGCGAAAGACCTCCTCAAGAAACAAGAAACATGGCCGCCCCTCAACCTCCCAAAGCATCGTGAGGGGAGACCACAAGATGGAGGAACAAAAAGCTCGGCCTCCGCGACGATCTCCGTTTGGAGACTTCGGCCCGATCAGAAGCGTAACGCTAAGATGGCCGGTAAGTTCGCCGCCAAATGGACGGCCCATACCTCGCCACGAAAAAAACACAAGACCCGGCTCATTCCACCTCGCAAGACCTCGAAGGCCATGATCTCCCCACACGTGGAACGCCGACGACCTCCGCAAGTACTACCCCTAGCGGTGCAATGTACCGTGCACTCGCAAGTTGTAGGGGGCTCTCGCACATTTTACCATTTCATTTTTTTCCTTTCTAAACCCAAGACCATGAACAATACGGGTTGCACTCTTTTTTTTCCTTGCGAAGGGGCGCAAGTTTTTTAATGAGGCAAGCATCAATATCTAATACATGCGAGGATAATTCCCCATATCGGAGAAAGGTGCAGCTCAAATATGGCACCGAAAGGGGGCTGGCCGGGCGACATCCAGCCCTCATCGCTGGAAGGTAATCGGGATTGCCCACGCCGGGGGGCGCAAGGCCGCACCCCCGCTCCGGCCAAACCAACAAAAACTCATTCTAATTTATGCAAAGACGGGCACCCGGCACCTCCGCCCAGGGCTCGCGAATGAAGTCGCCCGCGCGCCCTCCGAGTATGGGCGCGCGGGAGGCGCGACAAAAGATGGGCACCCCGGCACCTCCGCCAGGGCTCATGAATGAAGTCGCCCCCGCCCTCCGAAGGTATGGCCGCAAGGAGGCGCACAAAGACGGGCACCCTAGCACTCCTCCGCCGGGGGCTCGCAGAATGAAGCCGCCCGCCTCCGAGTATGGGCCGCGCTGAGGCGCACAAAAGATGGGCAACCCTGGCACCTCCGCCAGGCTCGCAATGAAGTCGCCCCGCGCTCCGAGTATGAGCCGTGGCGGAGGCGCGACAAAGACGGCACCCGGCACCCCTCCGCCAGGCCCGCAATGAAGTCGCCCGCGCCCTCCCGAGTATGGGCCACGCGGAGGCGCACAAAAGATGTGCACCCCCAAGACTCTCCGCCGTGGGCTCGCGCTTAAAGCATCCAATGACCTCCGACAACGAAAGACGCAGGTATAACAAAGAAGGAAACCAAGTAACTTTCACCGGCGCCCGCCATTACAAGCACCACCACCTACCAAGGACAAGACCTCCGCCGCATGCCTTTTAACTACCACCACCCCAACATCACCACCCACCAAGGATAAGACCTCCGCCGCATACAGCCTTAACCACCACCCCCCCAAGATACCACCTACCAAGGACAAGACCTCCGCCAGACATGCGGCCTTAACTACCACCACCCCAGACACCACCTACCAGTGGTAAGACCTCCGCACGGACAAGCCATAACCACACCATGCACGTATGACATCCACCTAAAATTAAACCCACGCCCGCGCAGAAGCAACCCCCACGAGCACTATAAAAAACCCCCCCCCACGAAGTTCCGTGTTAGGAAGAGAGTAGCCATCGGCCAAACACACCACCATGCCGCCCCCCGAGCCAAGCCCCGATCCTACAAAGCAAATGCCGGGATACCTCGAAAGCCCCAATCTCCCAATCCAAATAAGGCACCACAATGGAAAATGTAAACCAGCCCAAACCCCGAGGTAGATCTGCGGCGCAATGAAGAGCAACAAAGACTACAAAGTGCCCCCGAGGCCGCAAAACATCCAAATCTCCGCAAAACCAACAAAGACCAAATGCGCATAAACTAGAGCATTTCGGGTCCTCCGCGAACCACCTACGCCACCCGCCTAGGAGCACCTCTTAAAAAGCTCAAGGGAACAGCCAGAAAAACGCTGCCAACCCGGGAGCAGACTCCTGCGAAGGAGATACCACAATGGAGAATGTAACATTCTCCCCGTAGGGCATGTCGGGGACGATGAGTCGCGGGTTCCCAAAAAATCCAAGGGCGCACTTCCTCAAACAACTCCAAGCTTCAACAGGGGAACCCCGGGGCCCAAGAGGGACCCTCCGCGACCAAAAAATCACCTTGTAACAAGAATGAGCAATAAAACTAGCAAGCATCATTGTTCAAGTTACCTCCAAACGCGCGGAAGTCTCGCGAGACTAAGAGAAACAGGGGACGCCGCTGTTCCACGCGGCCTTCGCAACGCCGCGAGCCTCGCACTAAGGAAAATAGGGGACGCCCGCTGTTCCACGCGCTACGAAACGCAAACGCCGAAGTCTCGCAATAAGAGAAACAGGGACGCCGCTGTTTCCACGCTACCTTCGATACACGCGAAGCCCGCACTAAGGAAAATAGGGACGCCGCCGTTTACGCGCGCTCTCGCGAAACGCGGACATTCTCGCACTAAGAGAAAATGCGGGACACCGGGCCGTTTCTACGTTGGTTTTCCGCAACGCGCAGCCTCGCACTAGGGAAAATAGGACGCCGCTGCTTCACGCTGCTACTTGACAAAAACGCGAGTCTCGCAGACAAAGAGAAACAGGGACGCCACTGCTCTACACGGCTACCTTTCGCAAAACGCCATGAGTCTCGCACAAAGAGAAATAGGGGACGCCGTTGTTCCCACGCGGTTACCGCAACGCGGCGAGCCCGAGACTAAGGGGGAAAATACAGGATGCCGCCGCTTCACGCCGGCTAATTTTAAACGCATCAACCCCACTCACCACATACAAAGAAGCATCAAACGACTCCTTCGCAAACACATCACACATTCTTACATCACAAGAAAAAGTTACATAGCCCCACGCGGCCAGAAAGCCCTTGAGCCTCCGCACACACGCCCCGCCTACGAAGAGGTTACAACCCCATGCAAGATAGCCTTGACTAACACCTTCGCGACACGCCTCCACAAACTCCTCTTACATCCACCACCTCCACTACCCTCTCTCCAATGTAATCGCGGCTCCGTATCACAGCTCCGACGGAACAAGCGGAAGTTCACCCTAACACTCGATGCCGGTATACCCTCCGCGATGTCGCCCACTCGAACCCCACATCCTCCCTCGCTTCGAACAACAACCTCGGCCTCCGCGATCGACCCAACAAGCCGCTGGGCCAAGCGCGATGGCAACGGCTTCGCCGCCCTCAATATCATCTTCCGCCATAGCAGCGGCCGGGCGCTGGCCCCGAAGAGTACTCGCTCCACTTGACGATTTGTCAAGTCATGAGACCGCCGTAAGGCCTCCGGCCCCGACATTGGCTATGTCATACCTCCGAACCCCCGCCCCACCAAAAACCGCCGAAGGGCGGCCCAGTGGAACCGCTGCATGGTATGAACCCAAGTCTCCCCGAGATAAACACATCTTGGCGATTCATCATCGGTGGAACCACGTTGAGTACCCTCCGCCGCAGCCTCCTGTGTACCGCGCGGTCAACACAATTAGTGAGCACCGTCAGCCCCAAAACCCAAAAGATCCAACCGCGAAAATAAACGAACGCAACGAGCACGTAATACCGAGAACGAGAAATAGCGGCTACCAATTCATCATTTAACTTTAAGAAGCCCAAGGCGGGGAGTTTGATGACCCACCTGATAACGGATCTAACACAAACAAACCAAGGACAGCCTAAGGAGCCCTACACCACACCACTGCCTCGCCGGCAAGAAGCTAGCCGGCGGGCGGCGGAGGAGCCGCCGAAGGCCGGGAGGGCCGGCACGGTCTCCGAGGGCACCGCTGAGGCAGCAGGCATCGACCGTGAAGCGTGAGAGGGAGTCGGAGCAACGGCGTCGGGCCGGAGGCGGACGCCGCGGAGGTCGGAGCAGCGGTCACCACTTCGCCGGCGGGCGGAGGTACCGCGAGTCGCCCACCAGCGATCCCGGCCACCTCAACCCGTCCGCATCCCGACCACCTCCGAGCCGCCGGAGCCCCTCCGCCCGGCGCCCTGCAGCAGAAATGACCTATAACACCAAACCAAAGTAAGACAATCGAAGTAAAAACAAACAGATAGCAAAAGAACCAAACAAGCAATAGGTAGCCAAGAAAGTAATCAACCTTCCGGCAAGATCAGCCCGCGAAAATCCGTAGCTAGCTCCCGCCTCGCCCCGTACTGGGCGCTGATGAAGGCGGTCGCAAGCGCTCACGTCCCGTCCTCCGCAGGCCCCGACCGTCCGGCTAGGGAAGTGAGCAGCCCGGTCCTGACGGGGCTCGACGACAAGACACTCCAGATGGCGAGGGCCCCTCGAAGGCACCAACGCAGCTAGCATCGCCCCCGGTCCGCAGCCAAAGCCACCACCTTCCGCAGCCCCCTACCTCCCGCCGCATCAAGGCACCGACGAGCGCGGGTCCGGGTTCCGCAACCACAGCGATGAAGGGGCAGCCCCGACATCGCCCAAGAAAGGCCGAGGGCCCCCCGAAGGCCTCCGCCTCCGCACCACCACGACAACTCCAGCCGTGAGCTCGCCGCCGAGGCCACCACCTCCGCATCCCGCGCTTCACGGGCCTCCCCGCGCCTCCGTCCCAGCGCGCCATTCCTCCCACCGAGAGGACCCGCCCCTCCTTGAGGTCGCCCACCTCCGTCCGAAGGCGCCCGCCCCTCCGGCTGCCGCCTTAAGCTTCCGGGCCTCCCGCCGGCTCTCCTGAGCTCGCCGGAGGCCTCCCCTCGTGGTGTCCGCTGATCGACGGAGTCCCGCCCCTCCCGGATGGCCGCCCGCCGCCACACCCGCAAGCCTCCGCCGATCTTCACCTTGATATCCTCATAGATATCGTAGAGGGAGCGGTTCGCCACTGCATCTCCGCCTCCCGGCAGCGCACGCGGCCGAAGACGCCGCCATAAGCCTCCGTCGACCGAAGCTGGCGTGGCGGAGGTCGCGCAAGGTCCGCGCCCGATGCAGCCCACATCGACGACGCCGATGCCGATCGCTCCGGCCCACATAAGGCAGCGTGGAGGACCTCCGCTCCCCCAGCGCCTTCCACTTCCTAAAGCCTCCGGAGAGGGTCCCAAAATTTCGCCCCCGCCCACACATGGCATTGCCGATAGGGGCGGCACCCGCAATACTCATGCGGCGGGCTCGGCGGGTCCACTCCGCGCCGCACCGCCTTCGCCGCCCGGCGGCCTCATCGCCCCTCCCCTCCCCGGAGGGCCCGTCACCACGGCCCCTCTCCCCCAAGCTCCCCGGTGCCGGGAGCCGCCGCCGGAGGCCTCCTCCTCCGCGTCCATCTCCCTCGGGCCACCTCCCGTCCCCGCCTCCTCGGCCACCTCCGCATCCTCCGCCCCTCGTCTTCCTCATCATCCGAGATAAGAAAGTAGCCGAGGTCCGCCGTCCGGGACCCACCAGCCCCGACAGACGAACCCGCCTCTCCTCCGAGGAGGCGGAGAGAGGACGCGCCCCACTTTGCCGAGGCCCGAAGAACGGCGGGCGCGTGCTCGCCTTGCGGACCCCCCGCTTCTTCTTTCCCCGTGCCCATGGCGCTGGCACCGCCTCCATCGGCCCCTCAGACTCGACCCCAGCAGGTCGAAGACCCGGCTCACCCGGCGGCGGCCGGAGGAGGTGCGCTGGATCCACCGGGATTCGAAGACTCCAACTTCCCAATAAGAAAGTCGTAGCAGCAGCTGGCCTCCGCCATAACCCGCCACCGGCCGAACTCCCTTATCTCCCCTTCGCCGCTCCAGCCCCAGCCACACCTTCTCCAAATCGAGCCCCAACGCCTTAAGCCCCTTAGGGGCGTGACACGCCGACTCGCAACCTCAACGGGGGCACCCCTCGACCACAACACTTGCACTCGGCCGCAAACTCTCCACCAGTCCCGCACACGACGCGGGCGACATGGTGCAGGGCGCCCAGCCTCCCTCGCCGCCATCGGGCCGCCTCTTCACAGCTTCACCTTCGCAAGGGAGAGGGACCCCGACCGTCAGAGGCCCTCCGCGCTCCAACTCCGGTAGAACTGCTCCACCCACCGCGCTCCACTTGTTGCGCCAGGCCACGGCGCAGAGCCTCCACCCCACACAAGGCAGATGAAGCTCGCACACACCGCATCGGGCGCTGAAGACCTCCTCCTCCGTCGCCCCGACGGTGCGCGGGCCGGGTGGCACCACGGTGGGCCCGACAGCCATCCACCACCTGGCCCGTACCCGACGGAGCAGCACGCCTGCATACGCCATAAGACGCGGAAGCACGACACGCCGTGGTTGATGGAAGCGGAGGTTAAACCTCCGCAACACCTCCCAAGACGATCGCACACGGGAAATGAAGCCCCGCGTGGAAGAACTCCCTCGAAGACGATGACCCGCCAGTTTCGGAGGGGCAATCGCCTCGCCTCCGAAGCACGAAAGCGCTTCTTGTGGAAGAACTCGTGCTCCTTTTGGAAATTCTTCAAGGATCGGGCCGTGCTTTTGTTCAGGGAACTCAAGCACTCGACACGTCTTGGGCTTCATGGTCTCCTTGGTGCGAGCCATCAAGGACCCTCCGCAGCCAAAGAGAAAAAGCAGCCTCGCTAAAAGCAACAGCGGACCTAGGGCAGCAAAGAAGCAAGCAAAAGCGAGGAAGCAAAGAAGTTTAAAAAAGAGAGCTTGAAAGCAAGATGAGAGCAC
Source organism: Hyparrhenia diplandra (assembly GCA_015847255.1). NCBI lineage: Eukaryota > Viridiplantae > Streptophyta > Magnoliopsida > Poales > Poaceae > Hyparrhenia > Hyparrhenia diplandra. The sequence continues at coordinate 2,426,362 of JADLZK010011669.1, forward strand.
AAACCCTAACCTCACCAACCGTGACGTATTTATAGGCCGTATGCGCGGGGGGCGCTGGACGCAAATTGACCCCCAAGATCGCGCCCGGATCCCAAAACAACGCCAGCCCTCCGATCCGCCCCACGCGGCAAACGAACGACATCCGTACTCCCTAAACAAACACAGCCCATCCCGATCCGCGCCAATCTCAAACCAACCAACAAAGATCCGCCCAAAACGACCAAACCAAACCCTAGCACGCTGAAGCAGCAAAAGGCCGAGGCCCCACCTCCGCGAGGCCCACGAGCAAATGGGGACGCCGCCGGCAAGGGCCCATGGCAAGGTGCACGCCGCCCACACGGACCGAGCGGACTTTTTTTCTCTGCCCCCCTGAGGGAACTGCACCTTCGAGGGGCTGCTGTTGGGAGGGCGACCCGCCACCCAGATCCCGCAGGCCTCACTCACGGGGGCCAAGAACTAATCTCCGTTAACCGGTTATGAAGTCTTGCGGGATCGCGACGGAGGACCCTCCGCGAATACGCGAATGGTGAAGGCCGCTCTCCCGTCAAGGGCGGCCTCCGGTCGGCGAAGGCCGAGCAAGGCGGCCCACTTGTGCGGCGGGGGGAACACCAGCCGAGGGGGCTCCCCAGCGGCGCGCCAGGAGCAGCAGAAGGCCGCCGGGGGGCCCTCCGAGGCTGCCCCCCCTCCCCGCAGGTGCGGGACCGGCGGCCGGCATGGGAAACCCTACGCCCGGGCGAGAAGAGGCCACACGTGTATTTCCCGTACTAACCTTGTACGAATAGTTACTGGCTTGCCCCTGTGTGGGCCCAGCTGTAAGTGTCTGTTCCCGCACCTACCATGTACCAAATTGTAAATCAGCCCCTCTGACCCCTGGTATTCCTATAAATACCCGGGTACGGGCTCAAGAAAAGGGATCGGTTGTTGGCCAGTTTAAGGGCCATTTACTCGTTTTTATTGCGCCCACGTCTCGCCCCTCGCATCGTCTTATCCCTCCTCCTTCGGAGGCCCGGACGCCCTCCGATCGCCTTGACCCTCGGCAACTCCAGCGAAGGTCGGGCATACCAGGCCTCCCGCTCCTCGTTTGCGTTCTCGACTCATCCTGTGGGAAGCCCTCGCCCCCTTCCCGCCTCCTCCGAGAGCGAAGGCTAAGGGGGCAGGAGTGATCCCCCCACACACATTTTATTACTCCAACTACTACAGAATATGCTGGAATATTCATATCGATTGCCTGGCTTCACTGCCTCTGTCCTTTAGTTCAGGGGGTCGGCCTTTTCTTCACAACCCATTGTAGGCTCTACTATCGTCCCGGATTTTCATCTCCCGCAAGCGCTTTTTCTTCACTCTCAACCTTCCAAGTTCCAACCAGCAGAGAGTGTATTATTAGGTACAAAAAACATGACGGACGTCGAAGACTCCAGCCCTCTTATCCATCCTTCTCAACGATGCTGCAATGCATGGAGAACCATCTTACATATTGTAATGGTATCTACCCTTTTCTGTGTGATCATGTTTGGGTACCTTTATATTTATCTTGTTCTACACAACGAAATTGCATCGCTGATCATTCAGATCATAGCCTACCTTGCCCTTGGCTGCCTATACATCTACAACTCCTCCTGTCGGCAAGACAAGTATATCTCTGCTGGATATCTTATACTTCTTATGTCTGTGTTCCTCATCTCTTTTGGTATTCAAGCCGACGATAGCGGCTCTGATCGGGTAGAACTTATTTCCTGGGCCAATATAGTAGCTATATCCTCGTATTGCGTCTGGAAGTTTAGCTTCATCCTGACCTACTATAAGCTGAAAAAGCTTATCAGAACCATCTTACATGGTGCGATTGTAACTATCCTATTGGCTGGGATTATATCTGCATATGTTCTTTATCGTATTGACATTCCTTATCGATATCGATACATTTACGACTACCAACTGATACCACAAGAACAACTACAACCACAATACATCAGTACTGAAGTATGGCTACTCATTCAGTTAGTAGCCTACAATGCCATTGCTTTCCTGTACATTTGCAACTCCTCCGGTCGGAAGGAGAAAGTTATCTCCGGTGGACTTCTTGTCCTTGTTCTGCTTGTCTTTCTACTCTGCTCGTTTCCTAAGACTCACATTCGCACCGATCTCATTTTCGTGGCCAACATCGTGGCTATATCCTCCTATTGCATCTGGAAGCTTTATCCGTGGATCCGACCATGGCTTGATGCTCTTGATGCTCACACAGAGCCACGCGAACCGGCATGGCAACAAGAAGCCGTGCTTCAACTCCAGCAGTCCCCATTTCACATAAAAGACCTCCCGAAGGAATTCTCGAGCAATGAAATCCAATCAATAACGCAAGACTTTGGAAACAGGATAGGTCATGGCGCCTCTGCCCAAGTCTTTCGTGGGAGTCTCGACGACGGCACGGCCGTCGCCGTCAAGTGCATACATATGCATAGTGGGCGCACTGAGGCCGGCGAAGATGAATTCAGAAGAGAGGTCTCCATCATCGCCAACGTGCACCACCGCAGCCTGCGGCGCCTCCTCGGCTCTTTTGCCTAAAGCACGGGGTGGCCTCTACCTCGTCTACCCGTTCTTCGAGAACGCTCACTAGACAGGTGGATCTTCAACCGCAACGACGAGCAAAGGCGCCTCTTGACATGGCCAAAGAGGTTCTGCATCGCCGTCGGCGTGGCCCGGCACTCGCGTACCTCCACAATGACTGCCACCGGGCGGATCCTGCGCCTCGACATCAAGCGGGCAACATCCTGCTCGACGGTGACTTACGGGCGCACGTCTCCGACTTTGGCATCTCACTCTCCATCACCCGGGACCTCACCAGCGTCATCAACACGCGTGGGAGGGGCACATTCGGCTACATGGCGCCGGAGATGCTCGTCAATGCGGTGTCGGACAGGTCCGATGTCTTCAGCTATGGCATGATGCTTCTCGAGCTCATCGGTGGACGCAGGAACTTCGACCCCTCGTCGTCGGCAATGCGGACCCAAACCTCGCCCGGATCTTTCAGGAGAAGATGGCGCAAGGCAAGCACATGGAGTTGGTGGACGCAGCCATGGCGGTGACTGAAGACTAGGAGGAGGTGGTGAAGGCAGCGGTGAATGTCGCAATCTGCTGCATCCAGCACGAGCGGGACTTGAGGCCTAGCATGCAAAATGTGGTGGATATGCTCGAAGGCCGGGTCGCCGTTAATCTCCCGCCGGAGGTTCGTCATCCATCATCTTCTGCTGTACTAAATTCGGTTCCAGAGCACGGCGCCGTCGTCATCAATATGCACGGTGTGTGACACTGACGACCAATCAGTGGATGGACCGGCCGGGATCGTCTCTACTTCAGATGTTCTTCTTGAGCAGTTTATGTAGTTAATGTGCACAATTGTACATAGGATTTACATTGCAAATTGAAAACCATATATTTGTATAATCAAACGAAGAAATCATGTTTTATTTCCAAAATATGGTTTGCATACCACACCGATAGATTTACTAAAATAGATATATACTAGCGAGATATGCCCGCAAGGCCGCGACCGGGAGTACGTGTATAAAACTGGTGAAGAGATCCTCCTATTCTACTTTCAGTTGTTTTTAGCGCCTTGGAAAACTCAAAGATAGTCTTGAAGATGCTGGGCATCAAATTGATCCAAAGTTCGTTTTTTAAATCACTCGAAGTCAAATCTTTCGTTTCGTCATTGGGCTTGATTATATTTTAGTGAGGCCTAGGAAAAGGATCCTTTGTTCATGTACCTATAATATATTATATTATATTTATTTATTTGTTCTTGATGAGAAAAGAACAAATAGCAGCCCATGTTTTCTGCAGGGCTTCGGCGTCGGCGCCCATCCATTCTCAGATGCTAGGCCCGGCATGTGCCTATATGGGGGGTACAGGGGGCGTTCAGTCCGTGGCTAAAAGATATAGCAACGGACCTCTGCAGATGCTAATGAAGTCATGGTTAAATATATACAGCGACGAACCAAATTTTAGCAACGGACCATTCGATGGTAAAGCTTTAGCAATGGATAACCAGTTAGAGCTTTTAGCAATGGATGGTCTCTCGCAATATTGAACTTTAGCAACTGATGGTCCATCGAGCTCAATTTAATAGGTACAAAAAAAATCCAAATGTAAATATAGACCACATTCAAAAGCAATACAATATTGAATGACACAAATGGGCAAATTACTCATACACAAATATAGATCATCATCCAAAAGTGAAGCCGCCAGCGGTACCACACCAAAATGGCTGGGCTACTCGCTGGCAGAGCCGAAGCCGGGCGGGCTTACCGTCTTCGGCAAAGCCAGCGCTGCGCTCAGCTCCCGGCGCGCGCAAACCCAATTAAGGCCCATATAGTGGCAGACGGAAAAAGGTGGATAAGAAATTTTTCTCTCTTTATTAGTATGTATAGATATAGATTTCTAGTTTGTTATTAGTCGATTCTGATGGGATTAGTTTAGCACTGGTTCTGGGCTTCTGGCCTGCACAGAAGTTTTTAATTTTGGTACTACGTACGGATGGATAGTTCGGATACAATATTCAGCTCAGCTAACAAAGCTTCAGAGTCTAGATCATACCAGCCACAACCAGAGGTGAAGTTGTGAAGATGTTGATACCAGTCTACCTTAATTACATTTTTACATATTTTCAATTACCACAAATCACAGGTTATTGTAGCCTACGTTATCCGTGGCTCCAAGATAATGTATGCTATCTCTTTTGCTTTTTTCTAAATAATTGAATCTACACCCACTCGATCGCTTATCCCCAAGCAAAGGAAAGAAGGATTCACATTCGGATATCAATTGGTATCATACTTATAAGCCCATTTGGCACAGCTCAGATTCACCATTGAAGCTGTTTTTTTTTTTTTTTTTGTGTGTGTGTGTGTGGGTGGGTGGGTGGGTGGGGGGGGGGGGCAAAATAGCTTCACAAGCAGCTTTTGAGGTGAAATTAAGCTGGTCAGGAAAAAGTGTTTGGCAAAACAGCTTCAATGATGGATGGAATAAAAAAAGACCATAATACTCTTTGTTTACTGTTTTTTCTTCTATAGTTATGTCATAGGATTTGTTTTTCATTCGCACATCATCTTCTCGAGCGACCGTGGATTAGGGTTAGGGTTAGTCGACGGCGGATTGGGAGACCAGAGAGCGGGATGGGGATTAGGGTTAGCCGACGAGATGGGCAGCATATATATGCACCGCGACCTAGCCTTGTATTGCTTTTTGGGTCGTTGCCCATGCCATGCCTCATGCTAGGTTGGCGGCCCAAGTACGCCCAGGTTGGCCAGGCCAGGCTGCCGTGCTCGGGCCGGGCCAAATCAACTTGCCGTGGGCTATATGGCCAAATATACAGCAAGGTGATGATGGCAATGGGTAAAAGGCCGCTCTAGGGAATGTTCAATTGAGTCGCATCACCTCTATATATGCAAAATCATGAATTGCTTGCAGCAGCTGACACGATATCCGGGAATAAAGCCCGGCCTGGGAGCCCGACACGAGGCCTGTAATTTTGGCCCGCCCAAAAGCACGGCCAGGCCCGGGCGGCTAGCCGTGCCCCGGCTCATGGGCCAACACGCATACAACCCGCTATTTGTGAGCAGGCCCGCTACCAGCCTGACGATCATCTGGCCTGCTAACACTAACAGCAAACAGCTCACGAGCTTCTCCTAAAAAGGAGTCCACCGGCCCACCCATCCAGGCCTGCTAAGTCCCTAACCCTAAGTTTGTTTCCTCATTCCACCGGTGTCCGCCCCTCGCTCCCTCGTGCCGCACTCCCCACTTTCCCGGTCCCATGCACGCGACCGCGAGGCAGGCAGACAGCGACGCCACAGCACCGTGACGCGCTCACGACACTCTCCCCCGTAGCCCAGCGTGAGCCCCTGAGTCAACTCAACCTCGGTTGCCTCCGCCACGCTCCGTCGCACCCGCGTGGTCGCACCGCATGCGGCGGTGGCGTCAAGCACGACAATGGCGAGCATGTCATCCGTCGCGTGCATATCGTCCGGCTCCTCCGCGTCGTCGAGCTTGTTGTCCGCCGCATGGATCTGATGCAACCGACGCGACCGGCGGGCGGCGGCAACCTCAACTCCGTGCGGTTCCCGATGCCGCCGTCATCGCATCCACATCCTCGAGCTCCCTTTGACTACTGTCCTCCCCTGCGGAAGCAGGCCTCGGGCTAACCCAATCTCCCTAGCAGGCCGTGCCTGACAGGCCAACACGGCCTAAAAAATGGCCCTTGGGCCGTGCCCTGGTTAGCCCGAACAGGCTCGAGCCATGCCGGGCCTATGCTCAGCTATAGCTAGCACACACACACGGACACATCCATATATGATCAATTATCGTCTCCCCGTGTTATCATCTTATATATGTTCTTGTGCACAATACGCTAGATCGATCGGTAGGGAGTATACAACGCTATACGACGAGCTAGGTACGTACCTACAGCAACACACACAGACAACAAATGTGCAATCGCCACGGCAGTGGCGAGAGACAGTAGGTTGAGCAGTTGGCTAGCACGTACGAATACAACAATACGTACTATATTGTACTGTACTGTACTTACAACGCAGGCGAGAGACAGCCACGGCAGTGGGTTTTCAATCCCTTTGCTATATAGTATCTTCTAGCGAGCTACGGGCCAAAAACTCAAGTCTGCCACACAGTACGTGATGCCAACGGGACGACAGGCGTATGCCATGCCCCACGCCACATGTGAGCTTAGGTCCACGTGGTCGATCGGCTGCACAGGATCGAAGTTGTTTAGCGCGAGATAGATATAAATGCACATGGATATAAAAAATTCAAATCAAGAATTTATATCTATCACATGCATGGACGTCCGTAAGCTATATAGTAGTACAACTCAATGTTTGGTATACCCCATCAACCAAATAAATTCATCCATAATTTCAGCAACCACTTCTACGTAGTACTTAAATTTCAACGACCAAAAATTTTGTTGTCATGCCTTTCTGTTCTGGACATGACCACGTACGCCTTTCTATTTCTAGACATCAATGGCAAAACGCACTTTGGTGTTGTGAAAGATTGTTTTTCCTTTTGGGAGAAAATATCACCCGTGGACATTTTTTTTTTAAAACCACACCGTTGCGCATTTTTCATTTAGCCATAAAGTTCAAACTAGTACACAAGAAGGGATAGTAAGCAAACAGTTACCGAGGTGAAACCTAGAAACTACTGGATACATGACCAAGGGCTACATATTGATTGCTTGTACACCCAAGCATCAACTAGACCCCCGCCCAAGCCATCAACTCCGCGAGATGCATGTTGCCTGCACCGCACCAAGCAACGGCCTCCTCCTTCATGACAGCCGCGAGCTGCAAACTGTTGGGCAATATGGAAAAGTAGGCGTAGAGAAACGACCGTTTATCCATGGCCAAAATATATTTAGTCCTATAGTTTCAAATTGCAAACCAAGGGCAAAGGAAGGCCTGGACCTTTAGTCCCGGTCAGTAATACAAACTGGAACTAATTCCACCCTTTAGTCCTGGTTGGAATGATTACCAAGATGTGTTAGCATGGTGTCGATGCACTTGTAAGATATACTGTTAGGACTTAGGACCCATGACATAGTACAATTCAATAATGAGAATGACTAAAGGAATCGGTATGCCGCCATCTACCAACTAAATTCGTCCTTAATGTCAGCAACCACTTTTCTACACCAATTAATGAGAATGAGTAAGGAGTGATAAGTTTCCATATTGGTATATGATGCATATATATATACTATATATGGTATGCAGGGCCTAGTGTGTACTATAGACCATTGAAGCTGCTGCAACTGTACCCAAGATCACAGACATTGTTGAGTAAAGAAATCGGTATGCCACCATCTACCAAATAAATTCGTGCTTAATGTCATCAACCACTTTTCTATACTAATCAATGAGAACGAGCAAGGAGTAAAAAGTTTCCATATATATGGGTATAAGATGCATATATGCCATATATGGTATGCAGGGCCTGTGTACCATAAACCATTTGAAGCTGCTGTACTGCTTGCACACAATTAAAGATCACAGACATTGTTGAGACGGTAGTCTTGACCATGTGGAGGCTAAAGACCTCTGAGGGGGGAGGGCCATGGTTGAAGACAGTGAGTGGTTTCCATGGCCGGCAGGCGTGGGAGTTCGACGCCGGCGCCGGCACCCAAGAGGAGCGCAACAAGGTGGAGCAGCTTCGCCGGGAGTTCACCGAGAACCGCTTCCGGAGGAGGGAATCGCAGGACCTCCTCATGCGAATGCAGGTAGTGTATACATATGGATGCTCAATATTGTCATGCATTTGAATGATATTTGTACATCCTGGAATGTTATTGATGATGAGCTCGACGATCTTGTACAAGTTGACTGGACATCAACACCTGCACGCCGATATGCCGGCTGCGCGCGCAGCCAAGCTAGAAGATAGCGACGAGGTAACAGAACAAGATGTGCAGGAGTCGCTGAAACTGGCGCTCGGTTGGATGTCCACTCTCCAAGCTGAAGATGGTCACTGGCCTGGTGATTTCAGTGGCATCATGTACATCATGCCCTTCTGGGTATGCATGTCTCTCATTTCAGTCGTTTACATGCATATGCATGCATGTCCACACTTCTTTTCACAATCTAAGATTTGTTGTCATTTCTGTTTTTGTGATGGATCAGATCTTCGCACTGCAGGTCACAGGATCAATCGATGATGCCCTGTCACAAGAGCATAAACGGGAGATATGCCGTCATATCTACAACCATCAGGCAATGCAACAACAACCAAAACATATACTCAGTTCATAAGCGGGAGTATAATATAGTGTAGCATTAATACACAGTTCATTTTCAAACATAGGATTAATTAGAAAAATATAATTTAGTTTCCGTCTCTTCCAAATTATAAGTCTCTTAAACTTTTTTGACACATCAATTTTGCTATGTATGTCTAAATATACTTAAACAAAATATATGTACTAAACAAGAGGGTTAGCTGGGGTTATTTGTAAAAATAGGATTATGGTGGGATGAGTGGGGAGATTTCAGTGCTAAAATTGTTATAAAACATGTTGCCAGCGGTTAGGACCTTCCCCTCTCCGTCTCTCATGATCACGCAGTAGATGAAATAAGTAGAACAAGTAGACACAAGATAGGGAGACTATTCTTTATTCATCTGAATATTGGTAATTACAACATAGATCTCCCATGTATATATAGTCCTGCCAAGGCCTAAGAGTTTCGGTAAGAGCCCACATACGAACGGACTAGGATTAGGATTCCTCCTTCTCCTTTCCTTCTAGGACAGAGTCCGTGTGTTTTACAACACTCCCCCTTGGGCGATTACCACGATATGCATATGCCTCATCAAAAACTCCATCCGAAAACCCAGTGGGAAAAAACGGTTCTTGGAGAAAAGAGTACATCGCATTCGTTAATTGCATTGCACATGTTGTCTCATTAAAAACCTTGTGTGAGAAACCTTCAAGTAAAAACTCACGTAAAAAAAAAAAGAGTACAACATTTAACCTTCTTGGTCATATATTCTTCAGGATATTCTATTCTTCATGAATAGATATTGATCTTCATAATCTATGCATAAACTTCAGTGTTTTAGCAAATATGATCTACTTGATCTTTGTAATTCTAGTGGTTTACCTTAAAGACAGATTCAATAAAATATGCTCCCCCTCGTAAAGCTAAACTTTGAACTTCATTGTTCAAACCACACTTTTTTCATAAACGTGTGTAAATAAAAGTTGGCTCATAATTCTTCTATGAATTATATGGGAGCAATATGCTTCATGCATAATGACCACCAATTAGTCTGTGCAAAACAAATAAATATTATCCTTTAGAGAAATAGATCCTTTCGTGAGGTATGGGGGTAAATAAATTAATATTCAATATCTTCAAGATAGTGTATCAAACTTATACTAGAGTTTGAATACTTATAATTAATCCTTAGTGGATTTTCAAATTGTATTCTATAAATCTTCGAGATTTTAATTGTACAAATCCAGCCTTGCATTTGGCATTTAGGGGATAATTCAATTGTCAAAACCACCATTATTCTCATACCTTCTATGGTATTCTTAGAGGATATCATTAACTTCATGCTAGCTTTTCATACACTTTCTAAGTGTTTTGATGACACCTTCACGGTATATAAGATTCCTCATTTTCTTTCTCTCGGGGTCTATATTCACTTCAGGGGATGAATGGTGTTTATTCAAAATTGACCGGTAAATCCTTCATGGATTAATTCCTTCAAGGATGTACATTCATTCTTAGTGGATTAAAAATTCTCTTCTATGAGATATATCTCTCTTTGGATCGAGATGAGTGATATACACAATGACATAGCGTTATTCATCGTAAAATTATTCAATGATTGCAGTCCTTCTAGGATATGCTCTTCTTGAGACTTGAATATTCATTCAGAGGAATATATATACCTTAGACTTTAATACTTAGTATGAGATTCCTACGAAGTTACGATTTATATTCTTCGGGAATTATATGGATTTTCATAATCCACTAATTAACTGCATATTCGATATTCATTCGTTTCATTTGCCAGAGATATAGCAGAACATTCATTTCTTAACAGGAGATTCAACCTCAATTGCATTCTTCATTGACCCGATATAATCGCTACAGGCGATTTTGCCATGGACTTTGTTTCCGGATCCGGGTTCTCATAAGAGAAACATTTGCAATTAAAGAGGTACTTTGTCGACAATAATTTTCATTCTCCCAATACTCTCACAATGTGAGAATATTCTATCTCTATCATTTTCCAAACAAGAGATGGTATATTGTTCTACGCATACCCAACACTAGTGAGGTGCGCGCTTATTGTGTTGGATGTCATCTTCATGATGATCCTCTTCATGAGGTGCTTAACCTTCTTCGTGAGGCGTTCTCTTCACGAGAATGGAGGAGTTTCATTTCTTTTCTATTTAACATGTATACACTAAAACTAGAACCCACAAAGGCCCCCCGTAGATTTTAGATTGATAGTATATAACTTTTAGTTTACTTAGTAAACACAACTTCCGGGTTTATAACTTCAAGTTACTCCTCTCATTTCAAAAATATCCGGCATATGCTCGCTTCATGCTTCACAAGAGCATTAGTCAAACTATTGTATGACTTAGTGTGTGATACTATTCCTAATCCAAGGAATATTTTCTCTTAAGATCATTTTCCTTCTATGGAAATAATATTTGGCATTCAAAATATAGGCTTTCTCCCCTAATGCCAATATTAGATCATTAATATCATACTTCAAAATATATCCCCTATCATGGGCTTAATTCAAATTTATATATCTCCAACTACAAGTGGAGACCCATTTATGTATGCTATGATTAAATTTTATGAAAAATATTCACACACATATTTCAAAATGGGGGTTATTATTCATTATGCAAATGAGCTAGAATACTTAAAGTGCATTTAAGAATGTTCAAGATTCCTACAAAATCGTGGATGTTCTCCCCTAACATGCACAAATTATAGTTTAGAAAACTATTTCATTCTCTAACTTCTTTATTAATTAGCCTAAAAATGATCCAAGTACTCATAAAAAAAAAAATGGATCATACACTTCAAATGTATAAAATACGCAACATTCAAATTCACATGGAATTTTCTTCTAGAATTTTCTAATTGCCATTAATGCAAAAATCCCTTGATGCCTTTTCTTCATAATAAATCCCAAATCATCATAATTGTGTTATCCAATATCTTAGTTCCACAACTATTCATCCCATCAAATGGGTTAGTCTCCATTGAGCAAAATTTCATAAACTCACTCCCCCGATCTTAGGGTCGCTCGGCCCTAGACCAATCTATTGCTTATGCATACGATGCATTGAAAGCAAATCATTCCTTAGTTCAACGGGAATCATACAGACGTAGCATGCTAGCTAGCCATTTTGATTATGAGGGAAGCGTAAAGATATAGCTACTAGCTACAACTATAGCTGCTATGCTAATATTCATGCAAGAGTGAAGATAGTTGCAGCTCAATGAGATACACATGCGTGTGTAATGTGGAATGTTAGTATTCAGTCTAACATAATAGACAACAACAAAATACAGAGCTACGAGCTTACATGCAATTAGTGCAGTAGAGAAAGTTAACTCGGCCGGAAGGGACGCGGGCGAAACTTCAAGTCTCGATACATGCACTTAAAGATCGACTTAGGATGGCTATGCCTATATATTATCCACATCTTCTTATGCCTTTACCCAAAATTCCTCCCCCTTTTCATGCCATATAATTACTTCAAGTAGCGATTTGCTTCGTGCATTATCTATGAATAGTCACTTTTAATGCTTCATAGAATCCAATCATACTTCTAGTATTCATTGATTATGGCATGAAATTCACATATCCAATGTACTATTCAGTGTACAACAATAGACTTAGGGTAGGATACAACTTTTAGTTCATGGACTAAAATATTAAATACTTAGGATTTGGCTAAATCGATCCTTCCAAGATCAATTAATATGCCAGTTTAGTCCAATTGTTCATGTGCTTTTTAGAAAATTCAGTTTTCCATCTACCTACATGGTAGTGATGCACAAAGAACTATAACCTTCATGGTTAATTGAGGCTTCTTTGTGGATAAATTAATACAAAAATTATTTTGATAGTCAATTGACAATTGTTTATATGTGAAACATATAAAACTAAATTATTCCATGAGAAGTTCGCACATTTTACTTCAAGTAATAACAAGAATTGCAACTAAGAATATTAAATATTTCATATTAGACTTCAAGCTAACAAATTAACCATTAGCCACTTAATTCAATGGGAATTAAAACTTAATGCACCACCACTACTATTATCAATACTTCATATGAACTTCAAAGACAAACAATATATAAGCACATGATTTAAGTTCTTCTTCAAGAGAAACTTTATATGTTCCAAATAATATACATTCTCGCATGTCTTAACTTCTATACTTGACAAGCGGTAGCTTCATGCTTTATATTCAAAAGTTATGATATACCGTCACAAGCCTTCAAGGGGTGGAACATATATGAAAGCCATACATTCAAAATTATTGCAATTGATAATATCCTGGTTCATAAAGTCTGTCTAAAAATTACAACCCATTTTCCATGAGTAATTTCTAATGGTAAATTTAAATACTTCAAGTATTATATTGCTCTTTGATATTCTATATATCGAGACATTTCTTCGAGAATGTAGATTGATAAAATCTATTTACCATCTTGTCTTCTAGACATTTAGTACTAAGCTTCAAGCTATTTTTTATAGAGCAGCGTTAGACATACAAGCTTGAAAATTCAACTTTCAATGCAATATGATATTCTGTAATCATAATATTGGGATTTTACTCAGGCAGTGAGTCCCACAATGTATTTGTTACTTCTATCGGTCATATACTCATTTCAGAGAGTAATTAAGAAATACTTATGCTAAGTTTACTACACTTCAATGGTAGCAAAATATCCTACATGGATTAAATAATGACCATAACAAATAATTTACTATTGAGTAATTCCGGGATATTTCTTCTTCTTTTTAAGGCATGCATATTAACATAACTTGGATCATGTGCATAGAAGTTTACTACATGTAAACGAGTAGCAAGGTGCAAAAAGACAGTGGATGGTTACTCAAAAATATTCTTAGAAGCATCCTAGCACTTTTCAGGATGATGGTATACGCAAATTTTCAGAATTTATACCAAGGATTCATTCATCCTAAACAAAACATATGCTAGGAAAAGTAAATATGAGCCTCTCGAAGATGACAAGTCTAAGGTCTACAACTTGGCAAAACATCAATTAAACTTCAGATTTAATATTATATACACGTTCATACATGCGGGTATGAGAAATATAGTAAATATGCGTAAACAAGGCCTAGGGTTAATTTATTCAGAAAACTGCTGTAAAAACTGAAATTTTCAAAGGGATCCATGTAATTAATCCACCCTAATTGCATAATCTCCAGAATGTACAAGACCTGTTTTGCAAGATCCGTACATAAAATCTGCATGATTTAGGCACCATATAATATGTGCCTTTCTATTTTTTCTGGATTATTCCTTTGAATTAACCGCAGCTCAATCAAATATCATTGACTTGCCTTAGCAACTTCAAGTTGGTTATATTTGTATGTGCTGCAGGCAATGTCCGTGACCCGTGGGATTTGTAGATCAAACGGCGTGCTGGCCAAGGGTACGATACATCGTGAACGGCAACGGCATATGAGCCATGTGAAGCAACAATGAAGTCATGAAGCTGCACGCCGGTGGATCACACGGGCAATCCAACACGTTGCAATCCGTCGGCGTGCAAACCGGCAGAGCCGGCTAGTAGCATACGGGCTACTTTCGGAGGCACGGTGGATTTGTAGGAAGGCCGATCGGTCGTCGTGCGTGCGCGCGGACTTTACAGAGTCCTGCGCGTGCAAGCGCAATAGCTTAGGATTGGCCACGTGCAAGTGCAACAACGGCAGCCAAATGCGGTGGCCGACTAGTAAGCTTGCCTGCATGGCTTCAATCGTGAGCAATTTGAACGTGGATGCATGTGCCTTAGTACGCTACTGCAGGCAATTTGCGGCGATTATCCTTGTTCTACTCGATTTTAGATTCAGATTATTACGACATGCGGGTCGATGATAATATTCGAATAGATTGAGCTTCCAGCGGTCTCGGTGATGAGCCGTAGGGATGGTGGTGCACATGCATGGTGCTGCAGATCGGCGTTCAAGCCATCAAGAATTTTTTATTAACCCTAAAAGCAATCGGTAAAGCATATAACTAATGGCTATATGTACTTCGTGTACACAACTTTATATTAAGAAGTCAAAATATCTCATCCAATGATCGAGACAAATCTACAGGATATGATTATTTTCGGTACCTTTTATTCTTCAACTTCGACCCCGTCGCATAGGACATTCGGCTAGGCCGTGGAGACCCGCCGGCGTGGACGATGAGTCGATGCAAAGGCAGATTTGTAGCGTGCGTAGGTACCAGATCCGTTCGCTAACAACGTCGGGGATGTCGACGCCGTCGAAGTAGTTGCGTCGCGGCGTCGACACGAGCGGACAAGTCAAGATCGGCGGCGGCTTCAACGACGATGTCGACGAAGAGCTTGTCGTGGCCGATAACGTGTTATAAAACATGTTGACGGTTAGGACCTTCCCTCTCCGTCTCTCATGATCACGCAGTAGATGAAATAAGTAGAACAAGTAGACACAAGATAGGGAGACTATTCTTTATTCATCTCGAATATTGGTAATTACAACATAGATCTCCCATGTATATATAGTCCTACCAAGGCCTAAGAGTTTCGGTAAGAGCCCACATACGAACGCGGACTAGGATTAGGATTCCTCCTTCTCCTTTCCTTCTAGGGACAGAGTCCGTGTGTTTTACAACAAAAATAACCCACCTCCATCGATGGCCATCGGATGAGAATGCTACGACCTAGATCGGAGTTCTCATAGTTTACACATGAATTTGGTTTCCATAGGTTACGTTGCCTATTTAAAATGGGAGGGAGTATATATAGTTTGTTGCTCAATCTTTGTATGATTATTTCCAACACATTAATTGAAGCATATATTCAAGTGACATTCGTGACATGCATATATAGAACGAGGACGGTGGATGGGGCTTCAACATTTTGGATGAGAGTGCCATGTTTGGCACGTGCTTAAATTACGTCAGCTTGAGGCTTCTCGGGAGGTACAAAAAGATAAGAACGATGGGCTAGCAAAGGGCCGAGCTTGGATCTTATCCCATGGCACCGCAGCTGCAGGGCCACAGTGGGCAAAGATATTACTCTCGGTATGGCCAAGAGAGCAGTGGATAAATGTTTTTTATATTGAGCTAGCTGTTCTAAATCTATTGAAAATAACCATGAAACTATGAATACTTAAAAATATCATATATATGTAATGTTATAAGATGCCTGATATCAGTGTCCCACTTGTCATGCAGTTTACAATTTTCTCACATTTTCATTCAAATATGTTGGCTTCAAATTATTCTTATTGTTGTATGTTACGTTATGATTATGCATACGAAAGTTGTTGACGTTCTATCCAATGCATGGAAAGAAAATTCATAGCAATGAACTATTCTGCTCATTCTAAAATATAAGACACACCCTAAGTGTTCGTGCTAAATCAAACGATGTAAATTATCAAAATGTATTTCATGATAAATCTAATGATAACCGGAGGGCCATATATAGATATTGCTTCTCTTTTGATCACTGAGAAGTAATTTGACTCAGGATCATTCTAAGAAGAAAACCTTGGTCAAACTTTACTTTGGATAACTTGTTTAAGGACGCCTTATATTTTTGGACGGATATTCAAAATAGTATCTGATGCATTCTTCTTTTTTTTTTTTTTTTCTTTTTGCTAAAAATAAGGTTATTGGTGTGTATGATTGGTCTGAAATAATCCTATGATTCCTGAACTATGGTTGGTCCCACGATTTCTACCAATTCATCCAGGTAATTTATTTTTGTAGCTGTTTTAATTACAAGTAACTGAAGAGAACTAAAAGTATATGAAATTTAACACTTCTCTCTAGTTTCCTTCATTCACCATATATAAGATTATCAAAAGTCTATTTTATTCCTTTAAAGTATTTATTTTTGTGCATAATATAGGAAACAACTTTTAATCTCACTTTAGCCCCCATATCCAAAGCATGCATGAAGATTTCACTATGACTTAAATTTGTCCTATATATGGCTAAGTGGTCAAGACACGATGGGCCAGCATTGGCCCAACTGAAAAATGCATAACACGAGCACAGCCGAGACATGAGAGGCTCAGACTGCTAGTGCCGGCATGGGCACTGTCTAGGGTTGTGCACGGGCCATAGGTCCGGCCACCATAAGTTCGGTCTGCAGTGCCAGCACGGGCATGGAACAATTAATGGGTTAGTACTATGCTGGTCCAATACCACTTTACACTAGATATAAATATGAGTTGGTGTTTCCAATCTTCAATCTCATCCACACCACCTCCCTAGCCACTACCCCTTATATATCTCACGATCAAAACGTCGCACTCTCGCTCCTGTCCAACAATCAAGAGCACCGAAGCAGTGCCGAAAGATGAGCTTGGCTTGGTTCGCACCAAAGCCAAAAAATCGAGGATACAGATCAGTACCGGAGAGATAGCTATATGTAACACTTCATTTCATTTTTCTTTGTACATAAACCATTTTTTCATTTAATTAAAAAAAATTGAGACCATGTTCTGTTAAAAAAAATCATTGTGAACAGTCATAATAATGTGTAAACTCCTACTACTCTAAGGAAAATAACAGATTTGGCAAGTGTCATATAGAATTATGGTGTGCCAACAAAGTACCAAATATTACACAAAGCGATCTTCTACTGCACAGGACGATTCTGGTGCTTCACAAGGATGGCTTACGCACCAATAGCTTTCCTTTATGGCAAGAAATTTGTCGGTCCCATTACACCAACTATATTAGCTATAAGGGATGAACTCTACAGTGTGCCATATGACAAGATTGATTGGAATAAAGCTCGTAAGACTTGTGCGACGGTATGTTACTATCCTTTGTATATATATTTAGTTCAAAACATATTTTGACTCTGCTAAAAAATTAATTTAATGCAAATAAGACATCTATTTTTTTTAGAATTACACAATACAACGCGGACTCCATTTAACATAATCGTGGAAGCTTTTGTAGCATCATGTTATATATAAACTTTGGCAAAAAAAAAAAAAAATCTATATTTCTCCCCGCTCATAACAAAAAAAAAAGTTTTTCTACTAACCTCTAATCTAGGTTTCTGTTCAATTGTCCCCGTACTTTCTTGACACCTTAATTTTCTCTTGCATATGCAAACCAAGTATATAGAGTCCAAATAAAGCAATGCGTTAATACCACAACATCGATATGAATTTCAGTCTTGCTATTTTTTTAGGTGGACACACGCTATCAACCAACAGCAATATTCAATGCCACTGCAAGTTGTTTGAACACGTTTGTGGAGCCATTCTTGAACTGTTGGCCGCTTAACAAGCTAAGAGAAAGAGCACTGAGTCACATCATGGAACATATCCATTACGAGGACGAAAATACTCACTATATTGGCCTACATCCAGTTAGCAAGGTATCGTGTCTTTACTTTATTTTCGCCGCCTTTCTTATTCTTGTTATTTCATTTAATAGGAATGGAAATGTGCGGGGGCACTGTGGCTAGATCTCACTACAGAAGCTGAAGATTGGAGAGGGGGGGAGGAGGAGGCAGGCATGGCCACACAAGGGTTTTGCCATAGCTCTGCAACCACGGGCTCCAGTAACCTTAGCGCAGTTGTGGCAGCACATTGGGTGGCGGCCAGGGTTAAGACGAAGATGAATAGAAGAAAGACAAAAATTTAGTGTGGGAGACTGAAGTGTTGGCTAAGCGATGGATCCTGGCCGCACAACAAAGGGAGAGGGAGGCAACTTATTGGCCATGTGACAACAGAACCTGGCCACATGACAAAGGGGGCACAATATAGGCCATAGAGGCCATGATAGGGGGGAGAGAGAGAGAGAGAGAGAGAGAGATGGAGCCACAGCTAGAGCGGAGACAGGGGAGCTGCGGTTGGAGGGGAGGGAGGGAGCCAAGCTGCTCCACATCAGAGGGGAGGTGGACATGGAGGCGAGCGGGACGGGACATGCAGGTGGAGACAGAGGGCTACACTCGTGCTTGCAAGGTGGAAAAGAGAAGTTGTGCTCTCTAGAGGGAGAGGCGCACCGGCGAGCAGTGGGACTAACCGCCTCGCTCTCCACGTACTCGATTGCCGGTAGAGAAGAAGTCATGTCATTCTCAGACGAGTGCGGTGGACAAACAGCCACAACAAGAGCGATGGGGGCCGAGGGATGAGCCCCGTAAAAACGAATCCATGTCGCACGGGCCTGTTGGAGTTGGTTTTTTGGTCTAAGCCCCCGTTTAGCTAGCCATGGGGATCAAATAAGGGCCCACTAGAGTTGCTCTCATAACATAGCACTATAGTCCCTCATTAATTTGGTTATGTTTGCCACATAGTCACGTAATAGCGGATCGACTTTGGGACAATAATCCCCACTAGTGTCAATAAAAATAAATCATGTCACTCCTTATTACCATCCATTGGCTTGCCAACGAACACAAAATATCTGTAGAACAAAAATGTTAGTGGAAGGTCACAAACAAAATGGTTTGTTTCAATGACGAGGTGGAATTATTTCCATCTTTTGTACTATAACCTTCAAAATGTGTTGATAAATTTTATTGAGAGTTAACATTTCTACAATTCATTGATGATTATTAGGCACTGAATATTATATGTTGTTGGGTGGAAAACCCAAATCCAGATGTGCTCAAGCAACATATTGCAAGGATACATGATTTTTGTGGATTGCTGAAGATGGCATGAAGACCAAAGTACTGTACAATTATATATATCCTAAACTTCAGTTCCATGCATTTTTTTCCTTTGAATTTCCGCCAACTCAATTTCATGTATTTCCTATGAATGCATTTTCTTTGTATTTTTCTTGATAATATCCATTTTTTGATAAATAATTCGACAAAAGGTTTTCCATTCTACATAGGCCGATGTTTTCAAATGGTTAAACAACTAGCGACCGATAACATAATTTATTAACGTTTATTTTATCCATTATTGTTATTATTTTATTTCATAATTTTGTATATATTTGGGTATTCCATGTTGCAAAAATTGTAGTATTTAGAATTTTATATCCAGGAGAATGATAATATCAATTTTCTATTTCAAAATATTGGTAATTGAGATAAATTTAATTGATGTGTTATTTATTTTGATTGTAGATATATGATGGTACCCAAAACTGGGAGATAGCACTTATTACCCAGGCCTTCTTGTCGGCAGATATTGGCAATAATTACGGTGCAACCACCGAGAGAGCTTTCACATATATAAAGAAAGCACAAGTATGTTGTTTTGTTTCTCTTCAATTCATCAATGTTAAAAACAATGATGATGTTAGGTTCTCTTTTTTCGTTCTTGTGATTTATTCTTTTGTGACAAGCAGGTTATTAGAAATCCTCCAGGAGACCTAAGTTATTGGTTCCGACATAGAACAAAAGGCTCATGGACACTTTCAACTGTAGATAATGGTTGGGCTTCAAGTGATTGTACTGCAGAAGCAACAAAGGTTGTTACCGTGTTTGTAGGGTATTCATAAATCTTATTAATTAGAAGAAAAATCTCAATTTTGGTAGCACAAAATTTCATCACTGGACTAATTTTTTTTTCTTTATTTAGGCAATGATATTGCTTTCCAAAGTATATCCTAAACTCTTTAAGAATCAAGACGAAGACGATGAGTGGCTCTTAAATGCCATGGATTGCCTTCTTTCCTTTATGGTATGATTAAGAAAAAAAAATTATGGAAAATATTTAGGGTTTAGAAAAGTTATGTTTTACAACAAATATTTAGGGTTTGGTGGTTTACTATGCATTAATGACAAATTTACCATTTACAAATAAACAAAAAATTGTGTTTGTAGCTACCAAGTATTTTCAATTACCATATATTTGTTTATAGAGAAAGGAAGATATTGAGAGTTGTACAAAGTGATATATTCTCGAGAGAATGAGATCTTTGTACTCCCCTAATCACAATTTTGGTAAAATATATTTGATAAAATGCAATTAATTTTATAATTATCATGGAATGACTTTATAAGTGTGAGAATGTAGTTTCCTACAAACTAGTGCTATATATGTCACCTGCTAACTACTCTACTAGACGGATTGCATCAATTATTTGCTAAAGAAATGGACCTAGAATATCATTACCTATTTTTGATTTGATGCTTGCATTTGAAAAAAATTAATGATGAGTTTCACTACTTATCTGTGAACAGAAATTAATTTCTGTTGTGGCATATACAGAAGTGGTACATATTTTACTCCATTGCAATATTTCACTAACTATCGATTCATTTTTTTCTATTGAAGAACAAAGATGGTTCAGTTTCTACATTTGAATGCCAAAGAACTTATTCTTGGGTGGAGGTGAGTGCTTTGCAATGCTGACATTTTGACCCTCTGGAAAAAAAAACAGAAGATAGAATTTTATAACATGCATGTGCATTAATAGGATAAGTGAGTCGTCTAGTGTCTCTTATGTTCATCCAACTTTATGTAACAAAAACTAAATTTTGTCGAAGGGCTCAAATTTACTGTTGCTAAGAAAATAAGGTGCAAATAAATATAAAATCAAGACAAAAAAATGGATAATAATTATGTTTAAACACTAAGCCAAGGTTGGGATTCATCCTGAATGGACCAGAATGCCAAAATGCACTGAATTTCATCCATTTTGGTTGGGCCCGGAATAATTAAGATCGATCAAACTGGTCAAAAGATTCAGGCCAACTAGTATTTTTAGTCTATAGACGAGCCCACAAAATATGTCCCTTGATATAAAAGTGCAAAGCCCACTCTTGAAACCTTAGTAGTTTCATTTTCCTCCACGTCTTCCATCTAGTGGTGCCTGACAAATGTAGAGGCAAGATTTCGCCGGCTTCCATTCACTCTTCCCTACTATCTTTTTTTTTTTAACTGTAGGTGACTTTATTACTTCCCTGACAAATCATCAGACAGAATTACAGAGATATCCTCCGAAACACACTGTAATGAGGGCATTACCTTCGGTACTACCATAACCTAAGCTCGCCAAACAGTGGGCAGCTCTATTCCCATCTCTACCCACAAAATAACAAGAAAATTCAGCGAAATTCAAATTTACAAAGGTCTTTAATTCCTCAATCAAACTACCCTCCGGTCTAACATCATAGCTTCGAGATTGCAGAGCTATCTGAACATTCTTAGCATCAGTTTCAAGGATGAGTTTCCCAACACCGATATCCCTTGCTGCTTGGGCGCCCTGGAGGCAAGCAATCATTTCGGCCTGGAAAGCACTCAGAATATTATCAACTCTCCCACGTCCTGTGAGCACCACATCTCCCTCATGGTCTCGAATAAGACGCATCACAATTGAGTTTTAGGACACCCACTGGAGGTTTCTGCCATCTCACCTTCTTCCCGACCCCCCCTTTTGATAGGTAGATTCAGAGATTGTGAGACTTCGTTGGCATATATTACGATGGAGCGGTCAAGGTCTTCAGCTGATCGCCTTTTTCCTTCTTCACGCACAGCATTTCGGTTAGTCCAGAGGAGCCAGAGTGTAATGATCATAAGGATTGCATCTTTAGCTATGTTTGTCACGTTGCCCCCTCAGCCATGTCATGTTGAAATCCACACTGCATCCCCTTGGGGTTTCCATTCAATTTCTTGGAGGTCATGAAAAGTCAACTTAAATTTTCTTTGGGCCAAGAAAATATTAATGATAATTATACTAGACGAGTTGATTTTCAGCCTATTAGCACACAAACATTGTTTATATTATTACACCGCCATTCTACATGGAGATGGTATACAGTACAAGCTGTCTACAAAAATGCATAATATAACATTCTTGAAAAATAATCCACTATCTAATGTTATCTTATTAGAAAATTAGCAAAGAATCTCGATACTCTATTATATATGTTCACCTATCCTGTAGTTCCATGCATGAATGCACACTGACTTTTGTTGTACTTTTAGATCTTAAATCCATTGGAGAGCTTTCGAAATATTATGGCTGATTACCCGTAAGAACTAAGAGAACTCTACTAAAATGAGAATTTGATATCACTAATTTCAATTTGGTGGCAAAACTAAGTAACTGGATTAATCTATGCAGAACAATTGAATGTACTTCCTCGGTGATGGAAGCTTTGGTACTATTTCATGAGGTAAATCCAAAGTACCGCGGTAAAGAGATAAGAGAGTATGTCAGCAAAGCTGCTATGTTTATTGAGAATAATCAAAAGAAAGATGGATCATGGTTTGTATATGATAACATAGTGTACATTTGACAAAGTTTTATTTATTTTTTATGCATGATAACTAAAGTGGCTATTATCTGCCAGGTATGGCACTTGGGGCATCTGTTTTATCTATGGGACCCTGTTGGGAGTAAAAGGTTTAGTTGCTGCTGGGAGAAACTACAAGAACAGTATTTGTATTAGGAAAGCATGTGAGTTTTTGTTGTCAATACAACTAAGAACAGGTGGTTGGGGAGAGAGCTATCTTTCTTGTGAAAGACAGGTGAAAACTAGTTTTTTTTTCTTTCATCACGTCTTTTTCATCTGTAACTTTTGGCATGCATGACGTGCAACCTACCAAAATAAGTCATAAAACAAAATTTGTATGTGCAGTCTGAATGGAGAAACCTCTATAGAATTTTTGAGTGGTCAACATGCATACAAGTGATAGAAGTTTAAAACCAAAGTAAGTTCAGATTGGTACAGTCAAACAAAGAGTAAAATATTGGAACATACAAAATAGGGGGTAAAATGTTATATCAACCACAATTGGAGTAAAGTATTAATGATAAATGCATGTACCATTGGCATTAAGACATATAGAAGTCATAAGTGCCACCAACCAAGTGAATGAATGATATCTTTGTGGAGGTTCTATATGCATTGTATGTTAACTCATATTTCTAGAATTTGGATAATGGATATACTTCAATAATTATCATGTCATTAGCTCATTGTTGTCCCAATCGAGAAAAGAACCGATGTGGTCTTAGTGAGGATTGATTTTTTTTTTTGCTGTAATCTTATGCAGGTCTATGTAGAGGGTCCTAGTACTCATGCAGTACAAACTGCTTGGGCGATGCAAGCTTTGATGTATGCTGGGCAGGTTTGGTTATTTTCATCACATATTCCTTTTTTTGAAAGGTCACATATTACCTAATTACAACAAAACAATGCTAATAATACCCCTGTGTCACCATTATGAAACAAGGGGCGTCCCAAGCCACTTTCCAAGTCTGGTCAGACTCTCATTTGGAAGTAGTTGGCCAAGCACATAGTGGCAAGATAGTGCGGGTGGGGCAGGACAGGGAACAACCATGTACACATGGCATAGGTCTAACCAAAGAACTACTATTGAAGGGCCAACTAGGACAAGGTCCCTGATCAACAGATCTAAATGGGAGGCTAGTAGAGGTAGTGGCCAGACCAGAGGCATGTCATGACTAGAACTTCGAAGGGTAGTCCCAACCCTTAAAACCAAGGATTAGTTTTCATGTTTTGAAACACCACAACTGAAATTATGATTCCAGCACATAGTTTCTTCATGTGTGTCCCAACTTGACTAAGACCAATCCCTTCCTTGTTATTCCCGTCTACGTTGCACGGATATGGATACGCCAGATCGGTATCCAATACGTATCCGATACGTGATACGCCGATTTCCCAAAAAAAACCGATACGTGGATACGTTTAATATTTAAAAAATAAAAAAAAATAATAATGCATGTCTAAATTAAAACCGAGAACAATAAAATGTCACAGTTAACTACTTAAGGAGCCTTTAGCTAATATCAAAATTGGCCCAACAAGGCGTGGCGGCCCGGCGCAAGGCTTGGCTTGCTAAAGGCCCATAGGCCACGCCCCTAACTAGCTAACCCTAACACCCGACGCCCTTCCCCAGTCATCACGTGCAACCGCCGGCAGTCGCCCCTCCCCGACTCGCCGCGAGATCCTCTCCTTCCTTCGCGTCGCGCCTCCCTTCGGCCCTTCCTGTCCCTCGCAGCACCAGCGGCCTCCTCACTATCCTCGCAGGCCCTGCACCACTCTCGCTCAGCTCTCACTCTCCCGTTGGCGGTGGCCAGGCCACCGCCTCCTCACCGCCCCTTGCTGTCGCCGACGGAGGCCTGCTCCTCCTTCCTATGCCTCCTCTGCGTGGATCCGGCCTCCACATCGTCCGTTCTCCATGGATCCAGCGAAGTCGAGGTGCGGAGAGGTCGCATCGTCCGCGGCGGCGCAGGCAACAACGGCGGCAAGCGAGGATGCGGCGCGAGGATACGCGCGGTCCACACACCCGATACATATCAGGGAAACGTATCCGAAATTTGTAAAATAATAAAAAATCGGATACTCGGTGGATACGTATCGGGCGCGTATCCAACACGTATCCGTATCCGATACGTATCGGATACGCGATACGCGTGTTCCCTGAAGTATCCGGGTAACGTAGATTCCCGTATTTCTTTTTTATCTTCCACTTCTCCCTCGTCTATCTACTTTGACACATGTCAAACAGAGGGGCATGTATGCCGCCATGGTCCAGGTGAGCGAACATATATATGGTGAGAGAGTGAGAGAAAGCATGCGACAATGGTGCAAGGACAAACGACCATATATATGGTACCCTTTAGTGACAATTCAACTTTTCAAAATCATGCGGGATGAGGACAAACTTCATATCAAAGTCATAGTACTGAAAGAGATATAAATTTTTTTAATTGATGACTTCTCTGTTTGAAACCACTTAGGACCGAGGCAGTTTGCTTTGAGTTTTCATAATTTGAAATTCAATATTTTAAAATTTTCCAAATGACCCCGAATGAAGAAATAATCTAACCCAAAGTTGTAGTACTCATAAGGACCTGCAACTTTGTAGTTGAGTACTTCCTCATTTGAAATAATTTATTGCCAAAAGTTCTATTTTAATCGCTCAAATTTTGAAATTTGTTTTTTTAGTTTTTTCAAAGTATCTTTCATGGAAAAAAGACATAAACCTAAGTTTTAGTACTCAAAAAAGATATGGAACAACTTTGTTCATGACCTTTCATCTGAAAAAAATATAGGGCCCAAAAGTTCTGTTTCAAAACTACTGGTCCTAAAATTCATATTGTTATCATTTCTTTTCAAATGGCCTTAGATGGACAAACAACCAAGACTAAAGTTACAGAATATGAAGATATAAAAACTTTCCATATGAATTTTCATCATCTAAATTTGTTTATGGTCTCCAATATGTATTACAAAATTCACTAAAGTAAATAAAAAAAATAAATATACATCAACCACTTAGTTAGAAGTGGCTTTGAGGCGCAGTGTTAAGGACACAACTTGAGAGGTTTGAGGTTGTATTTTATGTGAAAAAAAAATCATGTGAATTTGTGTATTTGGAGACATAACGTGCAGAGATTCGCCAAAAAAAACATTTGCTATTTTCCCGGGATAGAGGTGTTTTGGAATAGCTGCTTCTACAAGTGGTTATCAGCTGTCTTTCAATGTAGAGGTGTGTCTTCTTTTTTTCCGTAATTTTTAGAGATGTGTCTTGAATCGCTGATTCTACGAGTGCTTCGAAGTTGCCTTTCAAAAGCTTTTTTGTTGAGGTGTCTCTTTTTTAATTTTTTTATGTAAAATCTATAGAGGTGTGTCATCTGGAATAGCTTCTTCTATATCTTGTTTCCGCTTGCCTTTCAAAGGCTTGTTTGTAGTAGTACCATGGCCACGCATGGCTGATGGACGGTAAAGGACTCACACATGTGACATATTTTCCTTCCAAAAGGGCTAATTCTAATTGCCTGATGGGTTTAGAACCAGCTTGGATAAGATCTTCGGCATTAGTAAATTTGTTCGAGAAATACTAGAATTGCATTTATTTGCATGGATATGAATGGAGGATACTGATGAATATGTCGATTATGATTATTGTTTTACTTAGTTTAACAAATAAATTATGTTTATGTTAGTGTTCTGCATACACTTTTGTCATCACTTGTGTATGACTATATATTGGAAGAACCAATAAGGAACACATGTTATCCATCCATTTTATTTTTCTAATTTGTGTAATAAATAGATGGAACGGGACCCAACACCATTAAATAGAGCCGCAAAGGTATTGATCAATATGCAAATGGAGACAGGAGATTATCCTCAACAGGTAAAATTATATTGTTATGATCGTTGTTGTGGTAAATACATCTTGTCTTTAATATCAATTGTCACTATCCACTTGTTAAGACTTAATTTAACCAAATTCCTTTTTTGTACACATATCATTTTTGTATTCCCTCCATTCCAAATTATAGTGTATAACTAGGTGCATAGCAAAATTAATGTATCTAGAAAAGCCAAAGTGAACTACAATTTGGAACGGAGGGAGTACACTATATCACAATATTATGTTGCTACTTTTTAATGTATTATCCACGTATATATAATTATGTTGGTCAAATTAAATGGGTACCAATCCCACCATTGGAGAACATATGAGCAACATGGCTTAAAACTGAAACACATGGACCTTGGCATTGCATTGTGTTTTGGAAATTTATTTTGGGCTTGTTACAAAATTGAATTGTTATATATATTTCTTATACAATTAATACTTCGCCTATTTGAAATTGCAATGCATTTCTTATAGTTAGGACAATATTTTACAACATTTACTCATCATTATTTCGTTTATGTGTTGTAATGTAATCATGAGCAAGTATGGATTTAATATATATCTAATGACATAAATTTTGTACTATAAAAATCATCTATGATAAAAATATTATTTCCCATAGTTTTTTTCATAATGAGCTAAAATATGCCTTATAACCGCAAATGAATGGAGTAGCATTTAATAAAATCTTACTTAATTTTCCTTTGACTAATTAATGGTCAAATAATTACCATTGGTTATGCACATGTGACTACTAAAGTCACATGGTATATATCTTTACTTTTGAAGACAACATCTTTTTAGAAAAAAATTTACTAAAAATTTACACTATGGTATAAAAGGTAGATTAGAAATAAACTACTCTCTCTATCTTAGCAATGGTTATTTTTAGTGTTCAAATTCTATGTCAAAATACAACTATTTATGCGTTTTGATGGGTTATATATAACGTGGTTTCTCAAAACCAACCTTTGTAATACTTATAAAGTACAGCGACATGCAACCAAATATACCAGTAGGATGAAGGTTGCCCTTTAAAAGTTTAGGCATGCGAGCAAAAATAGTTAGCATGGCTATCATATTTCACTTTTCACAAGCATCTATCTCACCCATGATATGAAAATTTTAATCATCACAAATTAGATGTTTAATCTCTCTTTTTATTCTGTTTCAAGAAGGTTAGTACTATTGTAGTACAAAGTGAGTACAATTACTGAACATTTTCTTGCATTTCAATTATGCAGGAACATGCTGGAAACACCAACTCTTCTGTTTATTTCAACTACCCCAACTACGCAATTTATTCCCTATTTGGGCTCTTGGAGAGTACCGTCGTAGACTACTTGCTAAGAATGAATAAAGGCTACTCAAGCAATTCAAGTGTATCATGCTAAGAATTCTATCAAACTGGAGCATATATAAATGAAAGTGCTACGTAAAGATACTTGTATATTTTCTATATCAAATAACTATGATTTTAGATATACCTTACACAACTGTATAGCATGTCCTAAAAGTGATATTGCTTTAATCAATTTAAACTAAAAATAAGAGTGAAATACAACTTTGTATGGTGCATATGCAAACCTTATATGAACTCCAAGTATGATACTTAATATTAAAGAGCAAAATTTCTTCCTCCAAAATTTGGTCCCGTCGTCGCACTTTCTCTCACTATCTAGGTGTCCATCTACTCTTCGAAGCATAAGAGTCCTATCCGGTCTTACCAAGAGCAATAATATGTGAGAATTGGAAGTTATAGTACTAACTCTGCTTTATTGTCATGTCCAATGGGAGGAGCTCGTCAATAATATGTTGCACTTACATATATAGATTTATGAGCTAGTTACTTATTCCTAGGCAGCGCAACACAGACATTCCACATGTTCTAGTTTGAAATAATAGCGGTAATTAACTTTTTAATTTGAGACTTCAGTTCTTGAAATGATATAATGCTTACAAAGACATCTTGCTCAATAGTTAAGTAGGATTTTTAGCAAAGCATCTCAACAAACTACAAAATGTGACATAATAATTAGTTAATCATCCATGGAATATCTAGATTCGCAGGGAAGACTTCAACGTTAAAATAGAACTTATTAGAATCAGATGTAAGAATAGGAAATTACCAAGCCTTACACTAGTACCCAAAAATTTTTTGTGGCGGGCGAAAACGTTTTGAGTGGCGGGCATAGCTGCCCGTCACTAACGAAAAGGTCACGGTTAATCGTGACCTTTGCGCGGGCGGGCGTCGCGTCCGCCACGCATAAGAATCAAGCCGTGGCGGGCAACATAACGCGCCCGCCACGCAAAAGTATGTTATCCGTGGGCGGGCGATACGCCGCCCGCCACGCTAAGTTTATTATGCGTGGCGGGCGGGTTATGTTGCCCCGCCACGGCTTGAATTTTTTTAAAAATAAAATACCATATATATATATATATACATACATATATATATATATATACACATATATATAGATTTGTCGAGCTCCTCCATCTCCTCCAAAAAAGCACCGCATCTCCTCCATGAACGGCTCCGGGAACACATCTATATCGCTTGCCGCCGCCGGTCCGTAAATGAGCATGGTGAGCAAAACGCACTGCGCTTTTGACAAAGATGTGGAGGTAGATTGTACATGGTGAGGACGACCGCCACGTGCTGTGTGTGCTGCTTTCAGGTCACCGAATGGGTTCATTCCGTCGGTACTCAATTCGAACCGAACGTTCTCGGGCTCCTCCGCAAAGTCGTGGTAGGCGGCGTCGAAGTCTTGCCACCGCTTAGCATCCGAAGGGTGCCGTAGCTTCCGTCATCCTTTACACGATCGCTAGATGCATGCCGTCATGTGCTTAGCATCCTCGGGTTCCCATAGAGAGCCCTCGCAGCGTCGATGACCGGAAGGTACCACATTGGCTGACGTTGGGCGTTTCTCTGCGTGTAACCTTCCTCTTCCTCGTCCTGCGTTGACATGATCTTTTTGCGGCGCACCGGTTTTTTCTTCGCCCCTTCTTCTTTTTTTCGCCCGTCCCGCTTCCTCATCGAGGTCATCGTCCACGCGACATCCGGCATTCCGCTTGTATCGACTAAGCGCCCACAAAGGCGGACAACCGGGTCAAATTCGCATCGACGCCCGATATAGGATACTGATGGTTGGGGCGGGCATCGAACTTCTTGACTTTCATCACCACTGGCCGGATCAACTTCTTAGCACGATACGCACTCAGCGGGAACCTTGTTAGGCGTTGGATACGTGGAGGCCGGGTAACTTACGAGCTCATTGAAGCTAGTGTCGGACCAGCCATGACGAGACTTCAACATCGATAAATTCAGGTTAAAACTCGGCGCCCGTGCAACCCTCCGGACTGTCTTTGTAAAGCGGATCAATTGCTGCTCGCTTCATCTTTTTTGAAGTTCTCCAACCATCTCGGGCACCCAAACGGAATGTCGCCCTCATCGAAGTCGGTTGACAAAATCTTCAAAAACCCGGACATCCTCGGGCTACGCCATAGGATTCTCCCCGCCGCCCCCCCACCACCACCACCCTTCGTCATCGCCGCCATCGCCGACGTCGTACCCATGCTTCGAACAAATCTGATGGAATTGGACCGGCCGATGGACTTTCTCGGCTTTGCATCGGCCGGGACCGCTCGGTACTTGGATCGACCGGTGGATCGAAGGGTGGAACTTCTTCGCCGTGAAAAGTCCGGACCAAATAGTCACCGACGAAGCCATGCATGATTAGGTGAGATCGCACGGCGATGTCGAGAACGCTTTCAGATTCTTGCATTTTGGCGCACGAGCGGATAATCGAGTCTCTGCTCAATTATTCGCCAGTGTCGCTTCGCCGAGCAACAAACTTCTTCACCTCATCATAGTATTCATCATCAACTCTCTTCATCTCATACATCCAAAGGCTCGGTGCCTCTCCATCCCGATCCCTCGCTCTTCCAAAAAGCTTAGTGCCGTTACATAGTACTCAAACCAAAAAAAAAAAGAGAAGAAGTTCCACCATAGATCTAGATCTAGAGAAGGCAGTTTTTCTCTCCTCCATGGATCTATATCTAGAGAGGGGATGAAAAAGAGGGAAAGAAAGATGAAAAGAGGCATTTACCGACCAATTAGTGTCTTCTCCTCCCCAAATCAAAGCCAAAACACCCAAATCAAAAAGTTTTTGTCAAAATTTTGATCAAAACCCCCCCCCCAAGAGTTGGAAGAGGAAGATCGTGGAGGAAGACCGAAGGGGCGGCGGCCCGCATTTTATAGGCCTCGGCTTTTGCGTGGCGGGCGCCCTAATCCGCCCGCCACGCAAAAGAAGTAGACGCGTGGCGGGGCGCCCGCAACGCGCCCGCCACGGTTAAGATGATCTTTTGCGTGGCGGGCGCGTTAAGGCGCCCGCCACGTGAGAGTGCGCCCCCGCCGGTGAGCAGGGCCGGATCATTTCCGTTCCGCATCCAATGGCTAGTTTTGTTGATGCTCGAGGGCGGAGAAATTCTCCGGTGAGCACTTTAAGAGGTGGTCCGTAAAGGTCACGAGATTGGCTTACCGCCATGGATGTTTTTTCGGGTCAAAGATGGCTTACCCGAGGGAGACCTTTTCGATGAAGATCAGAATAAATTTCGAAAGCCGCTGAGATCTTTGTGGGAGCCGTGTGCGTAATGTGATATCGAGATCATATCTATGATGCCGTGATGCACTATAAAAGCGCTAAAGCTATGTGGGATTATCCGAACACTACCTATGGTGCTTCAAATGCAGGCAAACAATCGTACATCATGGAGAGCTTTCATGACTATAAGATGGTTGCAAACAAATCTATAGTCATTCAAGCTCATGAGATACAGCCGGCTAAGGAACTTGAACTCCTTGAGTATGTTATACCCGATGAAGTTGTGGTGGTATTATTATTGCCAAATTACCTCCTTCATGGAGGAACTTTGCCGCAAGCCTCAAGCATAAGAGAGTGAAGATATCGGTTGAAAACCCGATTCAATCTCTAGATGTTGAGGAGAAAGCTCGGGCTAAAGATCATACCGGAGAAGGGGAACGAGGAAAGTAGCGCCCACTTTGTCCGAGAAACTTCAAAGGCAAGAACAAAGGAAAGGGGAAACAAAGACCTTTCAATGCCAAAGCTACTACTACCTTCAAGAAGAAGAAGAAGGACAAGTCCGAGATGCCTTGTTTTACTTGTGGTGATCTTGGTCATTTTGCTAAGGAGTGTCCTCGCGTGCGGACCGTAAAGAGAAGAAGGTCAACCTTGTGATCGCAACCAATGCCGATGACGGTATGGTAATCTTCCCTATTGTACTTTTTCGTATTTCAATCACCTAGTTGGTGGCTTGATACGGGTGCGAATATTCACGTATGTGCCGACATCTCTTTGTTCTCTTCTTATCGGGGGCTCCAAGGTTCCTCCGTCCCGATGGGGAATGGGTCACATGCTTCGTTCGTGGTGTTGGCACGGTAGATCCAAGTTTACTTCGGGGGAAGATCGTGCGGTTTGAAGAATGTACAGCATGTCCCTACTATTCGCAAGAACCTTGTTAGCGTTTCTCTTTTGTTAAGAGATGGTCTTAAAGTAGTGTTAGAGTCCAATAAAGTAGTTATGTCTAAGCATGGACAATTTATTGGTAAAGGCTATGATTGCGGAGGCTTGTTCCGCCTAAGTTTGTCGAGTTAAGTAATAAGTCGGGCCAATCATATTTGTGGCACAATTGATGATAATTCTAGTGTTTGGCATTCTCGTTTATGTCATGTGAATTTTGGTTTGATGTCACATTTATCTAGCTTTGCGGTTAATTCCAGATTTCACCATTGCCAAAGGTTCTAAGTGCCATAGTTGTGTGCAATCTAAGCAACCTCGAAAGCCTCATAAGGCAAATGGAGGAGAGACACTTGGCACCCCTAGAGCTCATACATTTCGATCTATGCGAGATGAATGGTGTGTTGACTAAAGGTGAAAAGAGATATTTCATGACGTTTATTGATGATGCTTCTAGATATTGTTATATTTACTTATCAAAAACTAAAGATGAGGCATTAGACTACTTTAAAATCTTTAAGGCTGAAGTTGAAAATCAACTAGAAAGAAAGATTAAACGCCTAAGGTCGATCGTGGTGGTGAATATTTTTCTATAACATTTGATGAGTTTTGTGCGAACATGGTATTATTCATGAGAGGACACCTCCCTATTCGCCCGAATCCAATGGGGTTGCCGAGAGGAAAAATCGCGACGCCGACCGACTTGGTTAACGCCATGTTAGACACTCCGGGTTTATCTAAGGCATGGTGGGGAAGCTATATTGATTGCGAGTCATGTCCCGAATAGAATTCCAAACGAAATAAAGAGACAACACCATATGAGATATGGGTTGGAAGGAAACCATCACTCTCATACTTACGACGTGGGGATGCTTGGCGAAAAGTCAATGTTCCAATTAATAAGAAGCGTAAGCTTGGACCAAAGACGGTAGATTGTGTCTTTCTTGGATATGCTCACAACAAAGATCGCCTATAGATTTTTAGTAGTAAAATCAAGTTTTCGATATGCATGTTGATACTATCTTTGAATCTCGTGATGCTACTTTTTTGAGAATATATTTCCTATGAAAGATATGCGTAGCAATGCTAAGTTTTCTCTTGAATTATCTCCGATATTACTATACCTATCGAAGTCTCTGTTGAGTCGTTTGAGCAACCACTTGAGGAGGATGACAATGAAGTTCCCGTGAGGAACAAGAGACAAAGGATTGCAAAATCTTTTGGTAATGATTTCATTGTGTACCTTGTGGATGATGCTCCCACCTCTATATCGAGAGGCTTATGCATCTCCAGATGCAGATGATTGGAAAGAAGATGTTCGTAGTGAGATGGACTCGATTCTTTCTAATGGAACTTGGGAGCTCTCGAACTACCTTTTGGTTATAAACCAATTGGTTGTAAGTGGGTGTTCAAGAAAAGCTTAGACCCGATGGTACTATTGACAAGTACAAGGCTCGGCTTGTAGCTAAGGGCTACACTCAAAAGGAAGGAGAGGATTTCTTTGATACTTATTCACCTGTTGCTAGAATGACCACTATTCGGACACTACTATCTTTGGCTGCGTCATATGGTCTGATCATTCATCAAATGGATGTGAAGACAGCTTTTCTTAATGGAGAGTTGGATGAGGAGATCTATATGGATCAGCCTGATGGGTTTGTAGTAAAAGGTGAAGAGCAGAAGGTGTGTAAATTATTAAAGTCTTTGTATGTTTTTGAAACAAGCTCCTAAACAATGGCATGAGAAGTTTGACACTACGTTAACTAGTGTTGGCTATATTGTTAATGAAGCTGATAGGTGTGTGTATTATCAACATGGTGGGGGTGAATCTGTTATATTATGTTTATATGTTGATGATATTCTAATCTTTGGAACAAACATGGATGTTATAAATGAGGTCAAGTCTTTCTTGTCAAAGAATTTTGATATGAAAGATTTAGGAGAGGCTGATGTAATTCTAAACATTAAGCTTATTAAGGAAGAGAGTGGGATTACTTTATCGCAATCTCACTATGTTGAGAAGGTCCTGAGCCGTTTTGGCTTTATGGATAGAAAGCCTTCTCCAACACCTTATGATCCTAGTGTGACATTGCGAAAGAATAAGAAGCGTACTAGAGATCAGCTCAAGTACTCTCAGATTGTTGGTTCACTCATGTATCTAGCGAATGCAACTGGACGGATATCTCTTTGCCGTGAGCAAGTTGAGTAGGTATATGTCCAACCCGGGTGATGATCATTGGCATGTACTAGAAAGGGTCTTGTGCTATCTTAAAGGTACAATGAGCTATGGAATTCACTATTTCGGGCACCTAATCGTGCTAGAGGGATATAGTGATGCCAACCGGATTTACGATATTGCTCAAATCTACGCCACAAGTGGGTATGTATTTACTCTTGGAGGTGGCGCAGTTGTCATGGAGGTCTTGTAAACGGACTATTTTAACTAAGTCAACCATGGAAGCAGAACTTATCGCTTTAGATACGCCTTCTTCGCAGAGGCGCAGTGGTCGCGTGAGCTCTTATCCGACTTGCCGGTGGTTGAAAAACCAAGCACCGCTATCCTTATGAACTGCGTGATAATCAAACTATGATCACTAAGGTGAATAGTGCTAAGGATAATTCAAAGTCAACAAGACACGTTAAAAGACGTTTAAAACTGGTCGGGGAAATTAAGAAACTCCGGAGTAATAATCGTATCTTATATACGCACGGATAAAAATCTGGCGCATCCCTTTACAAAAGGGCTATCACGTAATGTGATAGAAATTGCATCTAGAGAGATGGGTATGAGACCCATATAAGTTCTGATAGTAGTAACCCAACCTTTTTGATCGGAGATCCCGTGACTAAGGACACAGGAAGAACAAGTTGTTGGTAAACCGAGGAGAGTAAAATGATAACCCTCTCTATGTGAAGATGTAATACTCTCAACAAATGATGAGGCTCAGTATGGTAGGTTGGCAAGAATGCCTTAATATGTCCTATTGACTTTATAAGTAAAGATGCTGTCCCCTGAGCATTCTTGAAAGGGCATACCTATATGAGTTCGACCGTTAAACGTCGCAGATCTATGAGATTTGGGTGATCTCTAGTAAGCTCATGAAGAGACTAAGGAGTATGACGTATATGCTCCACCCACGGGGAAAGGCTACTGGCAGCCAGGTACTAGTTTGGCTTTGAGCAAAGCTTATTCGCACAAAACTTGCAATTCAAGGCATAGTCCATTGTTCAAGTTGTGGATAGGTGTAGCTTGAAGTTCTAGGCGGAAGTTCAACTTAACGGTCTCTGTTTGAAACACTAGTATATCAAACGGTAGCGAGAATAGGCAAAATCTCTAAATGGGTATTTGAGATCTGGCGGGGGATTGTTGGAATTTAGATGTTACATGGGCTTGGCCCAATAACAAATTCTGAAATTCCTAAAAGAAATCTCAAAGGCCCATTCATGAATATGGAAAGGAGGGAGTGGTGGAATCCTTTAGTACAACATTGCTTGTGGAAGGTGGAGATGACCAACTTAAATATGGAAGTTGTTCCTACCTTCTCAAGTCTAGTGTGAGAAGGAGAAAGGGAACTCCACACGCCGCGTTCGCTTTCGCCTCGCCTCGCCGGGCCGGGCCGGGCGGGCGGGAGGGGGCGGGGCGGGCGTGGCGAAAGGCGCGGGCGCACGACATGCGCGTGAATGGTCCTCCGAAATCCGGCTCCTCGCCTTGCGGGGGCGCGGTCTCCTTTTGCAGTTTTAGTTTTTGGTCTTTTGGTTTGCAGAGTTCTAATCAAATACGAACAGCAGAGTCCTAACCGGTTTAGATCGTGATTGTGTCACGAGGTCGGTTCACCCGGACTATATAAGCAGATCACCGGCCACGCTAAACGCATCTAATCCAAATCGTTACTAGTGTTAGCCGGCCCTCTTCTCTATTGCAATCGGCAAGCCATAGAGGTAACAGAGAGGAAACGCAACAGGACAACATAGAGCCACATGCTGCGTGTCTACAGCTCTGGACTTGACACCATTAGCAGTCTAAACTCTAAACTAAAGTGTCAAATAAGAAAGAAAATCTCCAGTTGAGTACATATCAGAAATATTTTTAGTTTCGATGCCAAGTAATCAGCTAAAAAGGAAACATTATTTTCATTGCCAAATAGGAAATTTTCTCTATGTCAATCCATATACACTACGCGACGTTTATGCGAGTCCTTATCGGCTACTACGAGCCTTAATATATTTAGTATTCCGCTTTGTTCCCACAAAACAATGTACGTCGACAACGCTTAAAAACCGCTGCATCGATCTAACACCCACCAGCTGGCCGTCCGCCGCCGCCGCCGTGAACGATATGGCGTCCGACCTCCCCGTTGATCTTCTAGAGGACATCTTCCTCCGCCTCGACGACGCGGCCGACCTCGCCCGCGCCTCCGCTGCCTGCGCTGCCTTCCACCGCGTCGTCACCGGCGGCCGTTTCCTCCGCCAATTCAGGTCCCTGCACCGCCGGCCCGTCCTTGGGTTGCTTGCCGACAAGAAGCGTCACTTCGAAACAGAAATATTCTTCCCAGCCCAACCACCGTGGCGCTCCGCTCAGGCCGCCGCCGGCTTCGCGAAAGCCGCCGACTTCACCTTCTCTTTCCTCCCGGACCCCAAACGCTGGCGCATCTGCGACGTTCGCGACGGCCGTGTCCTCCTCATCAGGGGCCATCGTAGTTACCGCACGTTGTCGGACCTCGAAGTCGACCTTGTGGTCTACGACCCCTTGCACCGGCGCCACGTCCAGATCCCGACCATCCCCGGCGACCTACTACAATCAGCTAAGCCGGACGACTATAATGAGGCAATGAAATTCGATGATCCCTTCCTCGCACCAGCCGCCGACGACGACAAGGACCAGATGGATGAAGGCGAGGGGTTCCAGGTGATGTTCGCTGCTCTATTTGCTCTGCTGTCCAAAACCAAGGTGGTGGCCTTCGTCTTCTCTTCAGCCAGCGGGCAATGGCGATGTGTCACGTCTTTTAGCACTGGACTTTCAAACTATTTATGCACGGATTTTGAATGTAAGCCTTCTGTGTGGCTTCGCCAATACGTGCACGGCTGCGTCTGCTGGGCGCATAATTTTGAAAACGTCATGCTTGTGTTTGACACGTGTGAGATGAAACTCTCGATCACTGACCTCCCAGACGAAAGCATTGGGATGTCCAAGATGGCTGTGGAGGCAGAGGATGGAAGGCTTGGTCTATTACTTCTCAGCGACCATGAATACACGGCGACGATGGATCTGTATAGTAAGCCTTTGAAAGGCATCCAAGAACCAGACGACGAGTGGCGGCATGAAAGCTTGATCTCACTAACATCTGGCTTTGACCTTATGCTGCTGCATGGAGCAGCCGAGGGCTACGTTCTCCTACTTGGGTGTCCACGGCTTGAGCAATATGGGTCTGATGGTTGTAAGGAGAAACCAGAAGCACATTATTTCACCTTGGAACTCAAGACATCACGCGTGGAGAAGTTGTGTGTGTTGGAATATGACAAAAGGCGTCGTAGTTTCCTCTACGCAAGCTTCCCTCCACCATTTTCTACGCCAAGTGT
The DNA here is from genome assembly GCA_015847255.1 of Hyparrhenia diplandra. NCBI lineage: Eukaryota > Viridiplantae > Streptophyta > Magnoliopsida > Poales > Poaceae > Hyparrhenia > Hyparrhenia diplandra. The sequence goes on from JADLZK010011669.1 coordinate 2,464,389, forward strand.
ATGCAATTGTAAGAACCTTTCTTTTTTTCTTGTCGGCCTCGACAACTGAAACATGTGAGGATATTAATCTAGCTGAATTATTTTATTAGTTGGGGCCATCTATCTATATATTCTGATAAATAAACATGTATTCTTCGTCAGGTTCTCTTTAGTTTTTGCATCTACACTTGTATTAGTCTGATAATCAGTCTCTTCTCTTTAGTGTCCGCATTCTTGGTCATCCCTCTTCCCTATATATTGTACGTACTTTTAATTGCTTTAGTAGTATATTATTCAAATTGTTGAATGTTTTGAATTAGAAGGGAAAATTTCCGGAGTGAAAATGGATTTGTTCGATTTTAATTTCTCAGAAGAAGCCATTTTTGTTTGTTTTTAACCTTTTTTTGTTGGCTACACTAATTCAAATAGATTTTCAAACAATAAGTTCATTGAGCCACATAGAGTCTGAAACAAATGTAGGTTCTGAAATTGTTGGTGAGGAAGACGATAAAGCCCTGTTTAAAATAGCCCGCTATAGCCCCGCTATAGCTCGCTATAGCTTACGGAAAGACTCGCCGCTAAGCTATTTGCATTTCCGCTTATAACACCGCTATTTACAACTACTCACCGCTATTTAGCGCTATAGCGCCGCTATTTACCGCTATTTCATATTTCATTTATTACTAATTTGGCATTTTGGTCGATTAAATTTTTATGAAACATGTTGTAATATTATATTGGTATTTGGTAATGTTATTTAGACTTGTAAAACCTTATAAACGTATTTGTGTTCACCAAATATCATATTTGCCTTGTTTTGACATAAATTATTAGAGTTTTTCATAGTTTTTCTTATAAAACGCTATTCGTCATAGCTCGCTATAGCTCCGCTATAGCTTTATAGCCCCTAGAAAAAATGTGCCGCTATTTGCCATAGCCCGCTATTTAAAACTTGGCGATAAAGGCACAGAAAACCTCACTCATCGTCACTTACGTGGTGATTTGATGGAGGAGGTAATGGATGAGGACACTGATCACTTAAGCAGTGATTCATTTTATAGCCGTATTGAAGAAAAAATGAGTCACATTCATCCAAAAGAAGGAACACCATAACATTAGGATGATTAAAAAAAAACCTATATAAAATCAAGTCAAAATGAAAGTAATTATGGGGAATAGTAGAGGTCTTGGTGACGCCTAATTTAGATTCATGTTATACATGTCTAGAGATCAGAAACCAAACTTTATTGTTCTCACAACCGGTAACAGGTTTTACAAAACAGCTATAAACAATATTTGTGGTGGACTGGAATTTCTGGGGCATTGGTTTCCATCCTTATGGTAGTTCCAATGGTATTTTATTAGGAGAGAGCTTTGAGGCCTTAGAAACACAACATAGGGCTTCCAATGGATTCTTATAATAGTTTATGGGGCTGAGCAAAATGACTTTAAGGAAGCTTGTCTCATGGTGGAGTTAGTACAAACATGTTCAAAAGCCAGAAACACATCTGGTTCTTTATCAGTGGTGATTTCAACCTTATTAAGAGCTAGCCTACAAGGATGGCAACGGTGCAGATCTGGATTAGGTGGAGTCTTAGTGATGAGGATATCCTCCACTATTACCCATTGGCAAAGGCGCAACAAAAAATGGGCCAAGTGGTCAGTTGTAGTCAGGCGGCTACCGTGTGAGCCTCTAAATAATCCCACCTTGCTTAACTTGGGAGGAGAAGCCACCTTAAAAGGGAGAGCCCCCCTTCCCCTAGGCCCTATCAGACTAGTCTTTTAGGGCGATTGGGCCTTTTCCTATGTGGGTGTGCCGGAGTGCGGTGCTAAGATTGCCGATGGGCAACAAGAGGCCCTAGTGGCGTTATAGCGGGATTGTGTGTCGTAATTTCGGGCCGTCGGTGCCCTAGTGGCATTATAGCGGATTGGTGTATCGTAATTTCGGTTGTCGGTGCTAAGATTGCAGGATTCGTGAATCCGGATCGATGTGTCGGGCTTTTCATCCAACCCCACCTGGGCCGGGCCGCACTCATCACTCAGGTCGAAATCCATATCTGAAACCGAAACCCATGGATGCCTGAAATCCGACGGCACCGAAAGTATTGCAACAAAAGGCATATTTGTCACTCATCAGTTCAGGACCAATATTTGTGCGTATCAAACATGACATTTGGACATATATCCAGCATGTAACTTTGTTGTCTATAAATATATGTCCAATGACTTTAGGAAACAAATTATATCATAAGATGTTAAGGCATCAAAATATATATAGATAGTAAGTATACTACATTAATTTTCACATTTTTCCTATCTGTTGTTCGCCTGAAATCTGTCTATGTCTTCAAGCGACACGGCGTCACGTGCGAGAGGCGACACGACGCAGGCGCAGGCGATGATGGAGCGGCAGTCACGGGTTGTTTTCCGTTGTCGGGTCCGTCGCGGCTATCGGGTCCTGTCCAAAAATGTTGTGCGCGCCCGCTAACCATCTGTAGCCTTGGATGCCAATCAAGACACTCGGACACCGGCTGGTCGCCGCTCGCCGCCTCCCTCCCCGGCGTCGGCTCCATTTCTTCATCTCGGTGTTGTTTGTTGGTGATGAGGGTTTTGCTGCTCCACCCACCGCGCAGCGCGGCGACGGCCGCAGCTCATCGCCGCCCGGATCGAGGAGGAGAGCCGGTGGAGGCACCTATGGTGGCTGCGGCGGCGGGCGGAGCGCCATGAGGGACGGCAGTCGTGGCAGCCGCGGGAGGCAGCCCTCCTACACGGCGCCGGAAGGGGCGGATGCGGCAGCGATTTCAGCCGCCTCAAGGAAGAAGGTGAAGAGCCTCAAGGGGATCCTAGCTGACCGCTCGGAGGCCGAGATCTACGCCACGCCTGGGACTGCAGCATGAACCCCGACATAGCCGTCGAGAGGCTCATCAACCAGGGTATATACTCGCTCGCTCTCCCTTTTCTCGCTCTAGCTCTGTCCTCACGGGCTTCAATTGTTTACCGTGGACGTTGTCGTGCGATGCTCGTTAGCGCTAGGGTTTGATTTCTTTTCCTCGCGCGGTGATTTGGCACTGTAGGGTTGTATCATGCTTGCTGTCGGTGGGATTTGTCTTTGTGTCGATCGGATGCGATTTGTCATTGCTGGGTTGAAGGCCATTGTGTATTTGAGAGGCGATTTGTCATTGTTTGGCTAGATAGATGAGTTGTTTGAGATCTTACTGTTTCATGGTGTCGTACTGTTCGAGGAAATGCTTGAATGTTTCTTACAATCTATTAGTATTCCCTGATATCTTCAATTTAGGATTCCATTTATGAGAACACCATCTTGTGGTCGATCGGATGCTTGTTCCTTGTGTTCAAGTTTTAGCCCAACACTTCAAATGCTTGCTGTCAGTGGATCAGTAGAGCATGCTAGACTGAAAATGCTTGGGTCCAAGTTTTGCCCCAACAGTTCCTTATTTCTGTATTGATAATACACAAGTAGACTGAAAATGACAGGTAGAAACGATGCTTGAGAGAATTATCAGTCTCCATGCCTGATAGGTTGCTTGTGTTTGCTTCACTAGTTCACCGCATTCAGTGTCCATAATTTGCGTATGCTCTGTAGGAGTAGGAGCCCTTGTGTGTTTGGACTGGAGTTTGTGCTAATATTTTGCATTTCTGTGTCCAGGTCACTGCGCAGCTTTGAGGATGCTGCTGTCCAAGGGTGTGAATGTGGATATACATGGTTGTCGTGGGACTTTGCTGCACTTGGCCTGGTCAACGACCGGGATCATGTTATCAGGATCTTGCTGGATCATGGTGCAGATGTAAGTTCTTATTAGTTTCACTCTTTCTGATCAGACACACCAGAATTTATGAATTGGGTTGGCATCCATGGGCCAGGGTAAAATTTGTTTCATTTGATTTAGCAACTGTCTGTTAGGTGGTGCCCCAGCATACTTGGCAGCCTTACTTTCTAAAATCTTTTTTCCATTATGATGATTGTCATCAAAACTCTGATACATGTTTCTCTACAGCCCAACAAGGTTGTCAGTCATGTCCTCCGACCACTCATGAAGGCATACTGTTGGGGTTCTTTGAGATGCATGAAGATACTGATTGAGGTCCATTTATTTCCCTCGGTAACTCATCTGCTTCGCTGTCAGCTGCATGAGGTTCTGAAATTTAAGTAGCAGTAGCTGCATTAGTTAATCAGCTTTGGTACCATGCTTAGTTCATAAGTTCACCGGTGGTGCTGGAGCAATAGACAGGCTTGAGTTATTCTCACAGTACACATGATAGATTGATTGTGTAAACAAGTTTTCTTATCGCTAAGACAAATTATCATTGATGTCTATGCCACATTGGAAACACACTAGTTTTCTTTGGGATATTCTCTGAAATCACCATGATTGATTTGTGGAAACATCTGTGCGATACTTGTGTTCCCTGTTCCGCTAGGTGTCGATTAGGCAGTGATTAGGTGCGCCTACTCGCGATTAAGCATAACATTTTGTTACTGCTATGATGCATTTAATATTAAATGTAGGTATCTAATAAGCGAGCTCAAATATAGAGTTTAGCTTAATTGGTGGATAGTAAGCTGCTATGAAATACTAAAAACATTTGTATTGTCCACTTGCTCCTAGCTACTGTGCGTTGTGCCATTATTAATTTCTTAGTTAGCAGTGACATTAGCTAGTAGCTATTGTGCCATTGCTGATGTTTCTGTTGCTCTAAATCAGCTATGTAACTTCAGCATAAATTTGGTTTGGTGGCAGGTTGTCCAAGATTTTAGAGAAGTACCAGACTAACTTCGGGAAGATACTATGGGATGAGAAGCACAAGGTTCCTGCCCTGATACTGTGGGATGAGAAGCACAAGGTACCTGCCCTTGAGTTTCTGTTTTCTTTGACAATTTGTTTTAGCGCCACAAGCAGATTAGTGATTCAAAAACATTAATGTTTGAAATGTTTCAGATCCCGAGTGCGAGAGATCGACAGAATCAAGAAGGAGAACGACAACATGCGAGCTCGGGCCAGTGTTTTTGTTTCAGATTTGCTACCAACTTATAGCTGCTCGTGCACAGTGCACTTCGCTAGTTTGTTGTTCGTGTGTTTTCATGTTGTGATTGTGCTAGCATGTGCGTAACTTGTGATGTGCAGGCATCCGAAAGGTGAGAACCTAAACTCCCCGCAACCTAGGGAGCTGCTCGCCATTGAAGAAGGTCTACAGAATGGGCAGACCAACATGCGCGATAAGCTGGCAATCCTTCTTCATCCAGTTGCTCCCTAGCTTCTCTGTTGCTTGCAGCATGCAAACTAGGCATAAATCATGAGGCGAAAGATTTGTTTCCGATTCTAATGTTGGTTTTATTCCACTATTGCTGTAGATGGATCTTTGGAGGATGCGCAAGAGGAATGTACGACCTTTAAACTTGAATCCTATCCTTCGTTCCTACTCTATCGTCATAGGATACTTCTATTTGTTGTCCTTTTTCTCTTTTCAAAGAAATCGTTGAGTATTGGAACATAATTGCAACCAGCAATAATGGAAATTGGAACTATTGGCCTTTGTAATTATAGTACTAAGCATATGCAATATGTTGTTAAACCATTTTGCCTCATGTTTTCTACTAGTTGATCTATATATTTTGCTTGTATACACTATTTGACTATTTCACTTTTAATTTGTGTTCTTTTTTATGTATAAATGTTTGAACCTGTGTATTTTGTCAATAGGAACAGTGGTTATGCAAGGTACCATGCTCATGATAAACTTCTGTTTTGGAGCTCACCTTTTGTCGCTTCAAAAGGGACTAAGACTCAAGGTTTATATTCTCCTTCATGATCACCTTGACTGAAAATGCATGCAGGTCCTGCTTTGGATCAGACCGGTCAATAGCTTTGCCTTTATTGCACTTTTATTAGGAGTAAATTGCAAATTTGAAATACCGCAATTATAATATTTGACATGTGCGATATCTATTGTTTTGATCTTTAAGTTTCAAGCTTGTTTACCATATTCTATTTGACTAAGCAGGGGATGGGGAAAACACCTGTTAAGACTCGCTACTTTAATAGTCATAGTGTACATCCTTTTACAATGTTTGGGGATGTGAATTGCTGTATGATTCTCGATGCCCTGCTTACTTTTGGTAGCTAGCCTCATCTTCTCTGTAGTAATCCATGTGTTGTTCCTGTTCTAGGCTTAAATGCATATCATCATTTACATGGTAGAACATGTTGTTTGATAGTCCTAGTGTATTTGATTAAGCCGGGCAAGGAAGAATCGATGAGGTATATGTATTGCCACTTATTTTTTTTTTTTCTTATATGAACCAGCAACCTGCTATACTAGCCACAGTGTTATTGTGGTATTATACTTGTGCTTTACAGACCATAGTGTTATTGTGGGACGAAGTTACACAATTACATTGTTAATTGTCCATGACTTTGTGCTAGGGCAGACCAATAGCTCTATTATTTGTCCAATTGCTCTGTGCTAGGGTAGACCAATAGCTCTCGTTATTTGTCCTTTCTATAGAAAGCTACGTTCCTTGTTAATCTGTGCTAGGGTAGAACAATATCTATGTTTTTGTCCTTCCTATACAAAGCTCGTTTCTTGTTAATCCGGGCGTAGGTCAATAGCTCATTATTTGCCCTTCCTATAGAAAGCTCTGTGCCTTGTTAATCTCGTGCGGGGTAGACCAATAGCTCTGTTATTTGTCCTTCCTATAGAAAGCTCTGTCTCTATGGTGGAAGAGGGGGGCCGCCAAAGGGCGCTAGGGTTCGCCGGAGCTCCAATGAGCTAGGGCGGGGCCCTAGCTTGCCGAGCTTCGGGCGAACCCTAGCCAGCGGGCGGGGTGGTGGGTGCTTTGGCGAGGGAGTGAGTGGCAAAATGATGGGAGGAGGTTGATAAAACAGTTTTTAACTCCTTTTTTTCTGGTGGAGTTTATGGTGCTTTGATCCTATTAATCTTTCTTGTTCATGAATAAAACATATAAAGTATTTAGTTAATTAATTGCAATCAGCGATGATGCAAATTGCATGTGTGGAACGCTGTAATTTTAGTTCTGAGCACATGCAATTTTAATTTTAGTTATCTGGGCATGAGGTTGATCTGTGCTAGTAAGCACCATGTTATTTTTCTCTCTCTTTCTATAAAAAAATTGTTAATTGTGATCTGTGTAGGGATAGGCTAAGACTCTGTGGTCTATGACTTGTTAATTGTTAATTAGTTGGAGGCTCGAGGCCATAGTTTTATCCATTTTACTGACATGTCAGTTCGACAACAATGCCTTTTGTTTTAGTTCCAATCATATTAAGTTAGGCTACTGAATCTACTGATAAGATTCAAATATTCTCTCAGTGTGAGATCTGTATGGTTTGGCTAAACTGAAAAATGTTTCCATTAATTTTCATGAAAAGGAAATCTACTTTTGCAGATTTATGATGTCGTGAGCAAAGCAAATATGGTGACTCTTCCAGTTGGCTTGCAATGCTGAAGTTATTGGATGCATGAATGTGTATAGAACCATCAGAAGACCATCTATTTTCCCTCTAATCTATGTTGTGTGTGAATGCAGATCTGTTTGAATATAAGCCTGAGAGAAGCTAGGTTGAACCATCATAAGGGGTCCATTGTGGATGATAAGTCCAGATTGATGTTCCTAGTGGAGAAGACTGACCAGTGAGTAGTCACTTGTGTCCCTACAACACAACACAGTTCATGGCACTAGTTGGTTTTGTTTTGTACTTGGGAGAAGGCTGGCGAGTAGTGACTGAACTGTTGTGATGGTTGTGCATTCGGTGTGTAGGACGTGCTGATTGTATGGGGAGACCACGACCAGCTGTTTTGGATATCTTGTGAAGACCCGGTATAGAACAACGTACATGATTTGTGTCTTTCATACTTATTTGCATGTTTGCTCCAAATAACTGAATGAAATATGATACTATAGATCCTACATATTTCTCTGAAGTATGCTGACACTCATGAATGGGTGAAGGTTGAGGACACATGAATGGGTGAAGGTTGAGGATGATGGATGGGGATTACTGAGCATGCCCAAGTTCATACATTCGCATATTTTTTATCACTCTGTATGAGGCAATTCTAGGCGTTAGGCCTTCCATATATTAAGCACCTGAATTGTGATTTGTGCTTTAGCAGTATGACTATAAAATGCAGGACTTAATGCATGCAATGTAGAGAATCTAAATACTTTTTAAATTCTGTACCATTCTTAGGCACTTGATGCTAGGTTTAGTTCTTCACTTGTCTTATAAGCACTTGATGCTAGGTTTAGTTCTTCACTTGTCTTATAAGCTTTTGATTTACTTAACTTCTGTACCATTCTTGCAATGTAGAGAATCTAAATACTTTTTAAATTTCTATGATGAATTTTGTGTAAGTTTTCATGGGGCTACAATAGAAGGGTACACGAAGAACTAATAGGTGAACTGAGAAGATGCACCTAAGATGATTATAAATTGTAAACCTGTAGCCAGCTTCACATGCATGAGCTTGTTTTTCCAATTATATACATATTCAATTTAATTGCATTAATAACAGTAGTAATTGCAGTATTTGAAACGTGCAATTTTCATATCTATGTTCTGAAATTTTTTTATGGTTAGAGATTGGCAGTGTGTAAATGCTACTTTTGTTGACATTAGAACTAGAAGGCTTAATTGCTACTTATTTAACTTGTCTATCTTACAAGTAACATATCAGTAACTATTTGTAGGTCAATGGTTGTGCATTAAGAAATCAATAACTATTTTTGTAGGAACCTATGATGAAGAAATTCAAAGATATGAAAATGGACTCAGTTGAAAAAGCAAATGGCTCTTTATGGTGGTTTGCATATAGAGGTATAGAGGTTCAGTGCTCTCCTTTCAGCAGACGCAGAGCAGAGTCAGGAAAGCAACTGCAACTGGGAATGCTATGGCTTTGTTCAGTTTGGAGATGTTAATGCGCAGACACAAGCACTGACAAAAATGAATAGAGGCTATTGTTCTATCAGCCCTTTATGCCGAGTCTGTCATGTGCAAGGAATTCCACAAGATGGCTGTGGTGAAGAACTAGGTGTAGAGCGACTTCATCCCATGCTCAATGCTTTATGTGGAGAGCATGTGTTTATTTATGAAGCATTCCTGTATTTTTAGGCATGTGTTAAATTGTAGACCTAGATTCAATCGATATGTGTTTCTTTCATGATACAGGGTGTAATGGCAGAGTTGTAATTTTTATGTATACTCTATGTCTGTTTATTGGGCCGATAGTGTCATTTTTGGCCCATACGACCACCAACTTGAGTTCATGGGTATCGGATCATGTACCCGTTAAGGTTTGGCGGGCCCGGTAGTTGGTTGGGTTGGATTAACAGGTTTATTCGCGGACCCGGTGACAGATCTGGTCGTTTGATGCACATCCAAGGGCTCTCCTTGTCGCCTGAAATCCCACCTTTTTTTCAGGCGACTGAAATATAGCAACTCCCTAATTTTGATCATACTTACTTAGACGTGTTTTTAATAACCTATAATTCGGGTAGACATCCGCTTCAGCTGAGTGCCCAACCATATGTGAATCGATATCGATATACATGGGCGTTCCCATGTTTATGCGAGTCGGCTACGAACCTTAAAATAATATACTTGAACGAAGGCCCCTGAATATAGGATGGTAGAACACAGCAATGATAGTGTCTGTTTGAGTCTTTGAGATGCATGATTTGCAATGTATCGTAAATTGTGATAATAATCCTAATCCGAACAGAAATCATAGTCCTTTCTTTTGTTTATTGGTTTCCGTTTCCTATTCAGCAGCCTTGACGTGCGGGTTACAAATTACATGCATGATCGATCGCCTTAGCGGCCGATCGTCCAGAGTTCCAGATCGACCACGTACGCGATGGCGGAGCTCCCTGCTGATCTCGTGGAGGAGATCTTCCTCCGCCTCGACGATGTGGCCGACCTCGTCCGTGCCTCCGCCGCCTGCGCTGTCTTCCGCCGTGTCGTCTCCGACAGTGGTTTCCTCCGCCGCTTCAGGTCCCTGCACCGCCCGCCCGTCATTGGGTTGCTGCTCGACAAGACTCGGCACTCGGAAACACAAATACTCTTCCCAGCCCAGCCGCCGCGGCGCTCTCTGCCCAGGCCGCCGCCGGCTTCGCGAAAGGCGCCGACTTCACTTTCTCTTTACTCCCAGAACCCAAACGCTGGCGCATCTGCGACGCTCGCGACGGCCGTGTCCTCCTCACCCGGGGCCGGGGGCGCCATCGTGGTCGCCGCAGGTTGTTGCAGTTGGAGCTCGAGGACCTCGTGGTCTACGACCCCTTGCACCAGGGGCACGTTCAGATCCCGACCATCCCCGGCGACCTGCTACTGTCTGCTGAGCAGCATGGCAATGACGAGAGAATAATGACATTCGATGATCCTTTCCTCACACCGGCCGCCGGCGAGGACCAGATGGATGATGACGACGGGTTCCAGGTGATGTTCACTACAGATCCGGTTGCTCTGTCCAAAACCAAGGTGGCAGTGGTGGCCTTCGTCTTCTCTTCAGCCAGCGGGCAATGGCGATGTTTCGTGGCTTTTTTGCACTGACTTCGTCCAAACTACTACTTATTCTCGAAACTACCTTCCATTTGACTTTCGCCATTACGTGCACGGCTGCGTCTGCTGGGCGCATATTTCTGAAAACGTCATGCTTGTGTTTGACACGCGTGAGATGAAACTCTCCATCGTTCACCTCCCACGTAAAACCATCCGGAAGTCGACCAAGATTGCTGTGGAGGCAGGGGATGGAAGGTTTGGTCTATTATATTTCAGCTACGACTACGACCGAGGCACGGCGATGGATTTGTATAGTAAGCCTTTGCAAGGCATCAAAGAACCGGCCGGCGAGTGGCGGCATGACAGCTCGATCCCACTAATATCCGGCTTTGAACTGATGTTCGCTGGAGCAGCCGAGGGCTACGTTCTCCTACTTGGGTTTCGGCATGACCAGATTTTTTTATGAGAAACAAGAAGCACATTATTTCACCTTGGAGCTCAAGACATCACTAGTCGAGAAGTTGTATGTGTGGGAGGAATTTGATGATACGCGCCGTATTTTCCTCTACGCAAGCTTGCCTCCACCGTTTTCTCCACCAAGTGTATGCAATTATAAGAACCTTTCTCCGGTCTCAACAACTAAAACGTGTGAGTATATTAATCTAGCTGAATTATTCGCTTGAGCTTATCAGCCATATGGTACAATATTTTCTCTCACAACAAATTAGCACGCATCAACCAGTTTATCAGCAACAGAAACCATCCACATCGAACATGGTGATTATATTAGTTGGGGGTGGGCATCTATGTATATATTCTGATAGATAACAGTATTCTTCGTAAGGCTTCTTAAGTATTTACATCTACTTTGTATTGGTCTGATAATCAGTCTCTTCTCTTTAGTGTCTGTCCCTCTTCCCTATATATTGTACGTACTTTTAATTCCTTTATTAATAGTATATTATTCAAAATTTTGAATGTTCTGAATTATAAGGGAATCTTTCCTGAGTGAAAAATAGATTTGTTTCATTTTAACCTTTTTGTTAGATTAATTGAAAACAGCATGGTGATTGAAATAGATTTTCAAACAATAAGTTTGAGCCGTACATAGAATCTGAAACAAATATGAGTTCTGAAATTATTCATGAGGGAGGACACCATGACGACACAAAAAACCTCACTCATGGTCACTTACGTGGTGATTTGATGGAGCAGGTAATAGATGAGGAGAGTGCTCACTTACGTAGTGATTTTAAAAAGTCGTATTGAAAAAAAACAAGTCACATTCATCCATGAGATGGAAGGAACACCATAACATTAGGATTATTAAAAAAACAAATATAAGATTCCCATAATAGTACGCGCGTGGACGGAGCAGGGCACGGACGGGGAGGCCGCGTCCCACCCAGACATGGCGCCTTAGGGGTCGCGTAGACCGTGGTGGAACGCGAGGAGCGCGTCGATCTCCGTCTGCACCCGGTCGCCCTTCGTCACCGGTGGCGCCGGGCGCCCCTGTCACAGCCAGCGACACAAGCGGCGCCAACGCGAGCATGGGCAGCAGGAACAGGAAGTGCGAGTCCGCGGCGGTGGCATCGCGGGCGCCTGGGAGAAGGGATGGGACGGCTCAGATCAACCAAAAGTCTACATCGTGCAGCCAGAAATTCGGGTGGGAGAAGAGTAAATTCCACACGGGTGGAGTTTCGCTTTCCTAAAACTTTTCTATATTATTACTTCAAAGTGCATGCAAACATAACCTGAAAACAAAAGTGCAAACATATCAACAGATTGTTTAGCTGTTTTATCTCACTGGAGCTTCACTTGTTTAATTATTGAATGGGAAGATGGAGACTAACGATGTGGTGGCACTACGTGTCTGTTTTCTCCATAATATAACTCTTGAAACATTGGGTTGATGCTATAAAAGCTTCACAAAATCCAAGGCTCGCTTTCCATCTAGTTTGTTTGACATGTAATACGCGAGATAATCCTCCACTTTCACTGTCCTGTACAACACCTTTTCTGTTGTAGAGCCCATAACCGGTGAAACCACCCCATCGAACTTTGGATTGTGGAATGCAGATACCGATAATCGTTCCTTATGAGCATTAATGATGACCCTATGCTCAATACTCTTGAGCTTTCCGTTCGTCATAATCTGCAAGTGATAATAAACTCGCAATCAGGAAATAGGAAATGCACAAGAATTTATCATCTATTAATTAGCTTATTATGTATTTAGTACTCAGGAAATCAGACTAACATACTAGCAAGGGCTAGGTCGTCGAGGCAGCACACGCTATGGATACATGAGTAAGTCGATCAGTTCTCACAGGACATACATATACCTCAAGGAGATCGCCAACATTCACCAGTAATGCTTCAGGGTGTGGTTTCACCGGGATCCAGGCATCGTGCCTTCTAATTTGGAGGCCTTCCACTGAATTAACCTGCGAAAGGATAGTAAGAAAAGATCCATCTGAATGCGGCGAGAGTCCCAAAACCTTTTCGGGCATCGACAGGCACGGAGGGTAGTAATTCATCCTTAGAACTTGGACAGCATATTTGTCACTCAACAGCTCAGAATCAATGTTTAGAATTCTTCCGATGGCTGTCACAATGGAATGAGCAACTTTCTTCAATTCAGCAGAGTAATCTTCAAGGGATGTCCTGGCATCGACAAAGGAATTAGATATGTTGTCGATGTCACTATGTACAATAGAGAATTGATTTCAACATGTAGTATTTCACAAAATAATGCCAAGAGTGAAATCGTCACGGGTCCTCAAACTTTTCCCCACCGCTCATCCGGATCCATAAACTTTTGTTTTGCTCATCTAGGTCCACGAACTTTTTTTTCTACTGCTCATCCGGGTCTAAACATGTTCAAACTACCCTCCAGGCGGTTTTAGGCGGCGGGTTGCTATAGTAACCATGGTTTTGCTACAATAACAACAATTTTCTCTTTTCTCTTTTTATTTATTTCTACTGAATCTTTGAAAAATTATAGTAATTCACAAAAAAAATCATAAAAGAGAAAATATAATTTTATTGGAGTATGTATACATATAGTATGAGTGCATACTTAGACTACACGATCGGAGTACATGTTGCATACATTCACGTATATATGGAGATCATGAGATGTACAAAATAAGTATATTTGTATACTTGAATTTGGGAGTATATCCATATACTTGAACCAAAAAAGTTCTGTGCAATCGAGCGCATAGGCTGGCCGCAGCAGTGCCCTTCCTCCTTCTTTGCTCCGTGCCGCACTGCCGCCATGTCGATGCGCATGTGCCTGCTGCTCAGCCCGTCGAGTTGCTACATCGAGGGCAGGAGGACGAGTAATTGTGAACTAGATGAGAGCGATCTCTTGGAACGAAACGCCGTCGACGGTGCAGATCATCAACTATGTGTGCGCCATGCATCACAAGATTGATCGAATTTGTACGCTGACTTCCACATTCACGCATCAAATTTGTGCTTCGGCATGTAAAACCTGGAAGCATCAAGCATGCTGCCTCTTATGGTGCAAAATGGGAGGACCAAGAAAAGCCACCAATAAGATACTGAAGAAATTTTCATCAAAAAGATACTGAAGAAATGAAATACGTACTATGATCGACGACGACCGCATGACAATGACAGCGCTTTTCAGAAAAAAAAACGATGATAGCGCTAAGCTTGTTTCTGATTTTTTGCTACAGTAAGCCGCCATCCAAAACTGACTGGAGGGTAGTTTAAACTGGGTAGTTTAAACTGTTTTGGACCTAGATGAGCGGTGTGGAAAAGTTTATGGACCCGGATGAGCAAAACGAAAGTTCATAGACCTAGATGAGCGGTGGGGAAAAGTTTAAGGACCCATGGCGCATTTTACTCTAATGCCAAATATATCCACTTGGAGTTTTATATGACTTTCATCGTAAATTGAATAAACGTCCATGTCCCTGTATATGTGTGACCATATATATCCGACTAACCTGAAAGTAAGAGGTTGAGTAGGCCAATGTTTCATGTCACGAGCCTGAGGAGGCTGAGTAATGATGCTAAGCATGTCTGACCAGTCAAGCTTCTGATCACTGGAAACAACAAATGCTTGACCATATCCCTGAAGGTCTCCTGGGGTTTGTGCGTAACAATTCTTCACATCTAGCGGAAGCTGAAAGAACTCCTGAATATCATGCTTTATGTTCGCCATAACCTCTACTGGGACTCCATGATTCAAAACCTGTGAGTTATAATATTTGCAAATAGTTCGACATTCATGATTCAATAGAATCATAGCTTTTGATACACATCAAACCAAAGCAACTAATACGATTTAGAAGGAGTGTGAGTATCTGAAAGAAACCCCACTCCTCGCAAGCAGATCTGAGCTTGGCTGCCTCCTCTTCCCAGTGCTGTGGCTGGAGGAGTCTTCCAAGGTCAACCACCGGAAGCTCGCCAGAGTGCTCGCAAAGGACTGCATTCTTGTCAATGTCCGGCCTGATGTACCGCTCCAGTGCCTCAGCCGTGAGCTCGCCGGCGTCGCAAGCCGCGAGATCCTGCACATTCCTGACGGGGATCGTCCTACCCACCTGTGCAAGTCTGCTCTCACTGGCCATCACTAAACTCTATCACCACTCAAAGCTTATTTCTTGTTGTGTTCAGGCTTTCAAGGGTAGCAATTAGCACGTACGCCACTACTAAGACAGCAAGACTTAGTAAGTGTCAGTTAGACAATCAGATGCATTTCGTGAATACTGCAAAGGTGCTCTGATCTAAAGTATGTGTTTGGACTTTGGACCACCGATCGATGGATGCTGGCAAAAGAATATATATGGCCGGCGGCTAAGAGATGGATTATATATATAAATAAGTAATATATATGTAAATAAATAAGTAATAAAGTCAACTAATGCCTAGTAGTGCACAGGCCCATATACTTGATTGATTAGTATTGACCTCGATCATTCAGGATCCGGTACTCCCAGCCTGAGCTTGAGGGATCGTACTTGTTTGCAAACTGAGCGAAAGATGTGCACATATATAAATGACGAAAAAAAAGATAGGAAAATTGATAAACTGTCCTTGTTTTAAAGTCTAATTGCTTGTTTGCTCTTTTTTTTTTTAACTTTGCATGTTTGGGTTTTTAGTCTTCCAATTGCATGGTTGCCTTTGTTTTACTCTGTTTTGAGCTCGAATTGCACGTTTTTTTCGAGCAACCATGAAATTGAAAGACTAAAAATAGGAGCAAACATGCAAAGTTAAAAAAATGAGGGCAAACGAGCAATTAGGCCTCAAAACCAGGGTAGTCTTGCAAATGGCCAAAAAAAAGAACGTCACATCATGTAATTGGTCTCTGGGTTCAACCTCGACAACTCCAAGAGTACAAGGAGATCGTATTCCATGAATGCTTTTTTTTTTTTTTGTACGTAGGAGTATTGTTGTACTACTTGATATAATTTCAATGTTCAGTTAATTCTCTAAAGATGCATTAATTGTCATGCTCAGTTAGCACAAGCATTATGTTTATCAAAATTCATTGGAGCCGGCTTGCACCGGATAAGAGCAAGTATTATGGCAGGCTGTAAGCCGGCTAAATGCTGATGTGGAGGAGAGAATGGAGGAGAGAGAGGAGAAGCGGGCTGTAAGTTTACGGCCGGTTTGGGCACAAGAACCAAGAAACTATGTGAGATAGACAAGTGGGTCCCCGTATTCATTAGAAATAGTTAACTATTGTATATAAGTGGGTTGGGAGAAGGCTTTAAGGAACCTTACAGCCGGCTTGCTTTGGCTGTATTATAATACTTACTCTAAATACGATATCGTTCTCATCTATGCGTCGATATGTACTACAACAATAAAAGTTATATATGCGCGTAGATAAGCTAAAACAGCATACAATTTGGAGCAGACGAGTAGTGGGCAATATCCAACTAAACTAGACTAAAAGCATCAACCGACAACGAAAAGACCAAAATGACTTCCTAGTAGTGCAAATATGTAGCACATGTATAGATCGATCCGAACAAATTCCAAGGACACAAGACTTTTAACATGATTCTACATACATATCTATATATATATTGTGCATACTCTTGAACTGTTCTTTTTACGCAACTGAGGCCCTCTGATTCTAGTACTCTTCGTTTGTTTGTCATCATGTCTCAAGGCACTTTTGTGTTTTGTCGCAAATCATAGAAGCTTTGTGTGGGAAGTCCAAGCCTACTGAGGAAGGAAAAGAAAATATAGTGATTATATATCAAGGGGGATTTTCTCTTTACCTTAAGAGCAATTTCAATACATCAAATGATCTAGGAAATTGAACATGCCTTCCCAATAAATCCTTTTTAAATATTTGCATGTGACTTCTGAGGAATCTTTTGATTTCTATAATAGTATATTTACTCAAATTGTTGAATGCTTTAATAAAAAGAAAAGGAAGAAAATTTCCCAAGTGAAGAATGGATCTGTTTAATTTGAGCAATTTTTTTTTGTTAGACTAGTTGAGAGCAGCGTGGTGAATGAAATGGTTTTCAAACAATATAAGTTCATTTAGTAGTAAGAGCTAAAAAATTCACCCACGAAAATACTGCTACCGATAGTTCGCATTCCACATGCATGATGTGTCGGCATCTAGAAGCTGAGCCGCTGGAGCAGGCCCTGGCGTTACCCTGGAGCTGGATGTTGGTCTGGGCTATATTTAGTTTGGGCCATTAAAATTAGTTGCACAACAATTTAGATCAATTTCCTATGATAGGGTTTTGTGGTCTGCAAAAGTAAAGCCGCCACAGACCATGAAAGGTGTGGCCCGCGTGGCCCAACCTTCTATTGGGTCTATATTCTATTGAAAAAGTCTACATCACCCCTACATAACCCCCAAACTATAAAGCGGTCTATATCACCCCCTAAACTTTTAGGAAACCGGTCAAATTACCCCTAAAGCAGTTTTGAAAAATCATAGTAAATCACAGAAAAATCGTAAAATGAAAAATCAAATTGTGTTAGACTCCGAATGAGTAGATCTACACAATGAACATATAATATGGTATGCTTTAGTTCATTTTTTTGCTGCAGCTTTAAATTTCTGTTTTTCCTCATAGCTGTAAAAAATATACTAAAGCATACCATATTATATGTTCATTGTGTAGATCTACTCATTTAGAGTCTAACACAATTTGATTTTTTCATTTTATGATTTTTCTGTGATTTACTATGATTTTTTAAAACTGCTTTAGGGGTAATTTGATCGGTTTTCGAAAGTTTAGGCGGTGATATAGACCGTTTCATAGGTTGGGGGGTTATGTAGTCTACCACCTATAGTTGAGGGGGTGACGTAGACTTTTTCCATATTCTATTGGGTATCTCCAAAGTCCAAACACATACCTTCTATTGGGCCCAACCTACAATCAAGGGGAAAAATACCATGTGGCAAAGAACCAAACTGTATTTTTGCACGTGTAAAATCTCTTTGTGAGTATTTCTACTTATTCGTGGCTTTTATGCTAATTTTGGTCGGAGTTTCATTTGTATTAAATAGGTTTTTATATAGGTAATTTGATGACATAGCAGTTTATTTAAGAAATGTGAGATACAACTCTTTTTGACAAGATTACCTACTCTCTATGCGTGTTGAAATTAAATGTCTATAAAACCATAAGATGGAGCTTTCCATTAAGAGTGTGTCTTTTCGTCGAAGTACCATTTCTTTTCATATGAAATGGCAATCTTAAAATCCAGGACCTTATGCGATCCGTATTCACCCAAATTCAGTTAAGAAATTGTTCCTAGTTTTTGTGCACCTAACGCAACTTTTTAAGAAAAGTTGCTAGCACAGTGGGGTTAGGTGGTGGATTTGTCCACCCATGCACAGATAAAAGTTGAAAAAAATATTTTGTTTTCCATTTTGTTATCAAATTGAAAAAAACACTTTTCCATGTGCCACATACTAAAAGTTTCTAATGACATACAAGCCATTAAAAAATTCAAGTAGTCACACGTGGCACCCCTCGAATTTTTAATGTCATTACAAATTTGATAATGTCACACGTGTGGAAAATGCTCTTAAAAAAGTGTGTTCATGGTCTAAATAAAGTCTAAACACATGCCAAATCTGACCCGATCACACACCACTGTTCTCTAGCTGACTCGCTCCCAAGTCCAAACACGCTACTAAGTCCGTCCGTCTAGCAGCTCTGTCGCCTCCGGCCCTCCGCCGCTGCAGGCTACTCTGTCTCTGCCACCGCTGCCTCCCGCAAGCCCTCTCCGCCGTTGTAGGTACTCTGTTTGATCCCCTCTGCCACCGCTGCCACAAGCCCTCTCCGCGTGTGGCCGCTCTTCATTCGCGAGTAGCCGGCGTAAGCAGCCAGATATCCCATCATCCCTTGCCTTCAATCCTTGTTTCAGATGCCAATGAATCCGGGAACCTAACACCAATATCAGCGAGCAGGCAACGCCATAACCAATCCTCATCGCCTCGAGTGCGCAGCGCTGGCTTCTTCGTCAGGTATAGTCAATAATTCTCCCTACGTTTCAATTGTTAGCTTCGTTTCTTTTCCTCTCTTTCTGATTTGTACCTACCTAATCAGTACTCAGTAGTCAGTAGGCTGTCATGTTCATGTTTGCAGCTTTGGTTCATTTGTCAGTCACATAGGAATACAGAGTATACTCCTCCTTAGACATGTACTCCTCCACATGTTTAACTAGTACTCCTCCATTCTAAATTATAAGTCGTTTGACTTTTTTTTTTGACTCCTAGTTTAACCATTCGTCATGTTAAAAAATTATGTAAATATTGTCAAATTCAAGTCATTCTTTAAGAACTTATATTAATAAAAAAGCCACGAAAAAAAAAAAGTGATATTTTGCACAAATTTTTTGAATAAGACGAGTGGTCAAACTTGTTGTCAAAAAAGTCAAACGACTTATAATTTGACATGGAGGGAGTAATTTTAAGAAAAGAATTTTTTGGCAGTGCCCTTCAGTCCCACTCTTTATTACATGATTCAAATTGCAATCTTATTTACTAAATTGGCTTTGCACTTTTTGCAGCGGTAAAATACTTGGCAATTTTCAACATGTTAATGATTTTCTGATTACAAACTTTTTTGTGTGTGCAAGCCAAGCTATGGTGTCCGGGAGCTGAAAGTGTGCACCCACATTTACATGCCTGCTTTTTTCTGCATCGGAAGACCCTGTCTTCGCTTCCAACATGATGTAGGTCATCTGACCTTTTATCAAAATATTGTTGTTTCCACACGCTGCTGCATTAGTTCACCAGAAGCTTGCTAATTTTTAATCTTGTTTTCTGAATAAAGCTCACCTTGTGTTTGGCACCAAATTTACCTTGGATAGATGTTGGAGAGACACCACCCAAACACATGCCACAGTAAGCCGGCCTATATGTTTGCAAAATTGCTCATAGCAGAAACAGAGGCACATGTAACTGCAAATGGATCACCAATTCAGAGTTCGACAAGGTGACCTGGAAAGCATGTTATTAGATGAAACTGTACAGCCCAGGGACCTTCCGTTAATACTTTTAGAAGACATCACAGAAGGCTTTTCCTGTGATCAGGAAATTGGCAGAGGTGGATTCGCTGTCGTTTATAAGGTACTACGTATGACTAACCACTATCTGAGTTTTGATGAAAAACTATTCTTGGCAATGCTGACACTACAGGCCCTTCAAATGCAGGGAACACTTAAGAATGGTGCAGTCGCTGTAAAGAAGTTGATCAACACACATATTCATGAGAATAAGTTCCTGCAAGAGGTTGCTTGTCTCATGAAGGCGAAGCACAAAAATGTTGTGAGGTTTCTGGGGTACTGTGCTGATACACAAGGTAAACTGGCTAAACACGACGGCAATCTTGTCATGGCAGATGTACAACAAAGATTGCTATGCTTTGAATATCTACCAAGGAGTCTAGATGTTTACATTACAGGTATGTTCATGTGGAACCCAACATTTCTTTCATTCTTTTCTTATAATCAGAGATCATTTCATTTGAATATTCCACGAGAAAAAAAAAAAAAAAAATGTATCATCTCATCTTTTTATTATCACTCAAGAGATTAAAGATTTCAAGTACCATGCTAAACTCTGTTTCCATACTGTATAGATTCATCTAAACGGCTTGAATGGACAAAGTTATACAATATAATCAAGGGTATCCGTGAGGGTTTGCATTACCTTCATGAGAACAAAATTGTACATCTGGATATCAAACCTTCCAATATACTACTGGGTGATAATATGGTACCAAAATTGCTGATTTTGGTCTCTCAAGGTGCTTTGATGAAAACCAAAAGTCGGACTTTTACTTCAAAATTGATTGGATCAATGTAAGTTTATTAAGCCACTAGAAGGAAAATTTTCTTGGTTAGGTATGAAGAATACTCTGGTGGTTCCTCCCATTCATTGACCAGATTGTACAAATTTTAATGCAGGGGATATGTAGCACCAGAATTCTATAGTGGGGAAATCACATTCAAGTCGGACATATATAGCCTTGGTGTTATAATCACGTAAAATACCGACAGAAAAAGGGGTATGCTGAAATTGATAATGTAAGAACAGTTGTTTTGGCTATTCCTAGATAAGCATTACAATTTAAGCAAGGGGTCCAACTCCTAACTTACATTGTACCATCACTTGACTACACATTGAACCATGTTCCATCAATTCATTTGTATGCTTATCACTTCTGTCAATTATTCAGAATGTACATTACCAACTCTAACCCTATGATAATGATACAATTGACAGAATCCTATAGTGGAGTTTAGTTTAGTGGCAATAGAGAAAAAATTGAGAACATATTCATATATATATTTGGGCATACCATGCATACTCGCATTTTTCTTCTAACTGTGTTTAATTCAGTTCCCAGTAAACTGTTTTGGTACTCACAGATTAAGTACTTGTTAGCCCTCCATCTCATTTTTGTTAAAAACTATAAATTTAGAGTGTTCCAACATTCAGGTCTCATGATGATTGCAAAATAATTTAAAGCATCAATTAATTATTTTAAATTTTGTTTTCAAAAGGTATATATGTCAACTATTTTACTATATACATTGTTTCTCTATCATAAAAAATGCCCCTTTCTCAGTAACACAAAACTCACGCTTATTGTAGGTACTTGAAAGTTGGAGGAACATGGTGGGGATATCACAAGGAAACAAAGAGTTGGAACAAATAAGAGTATGTGCTGAGATTGGATTAGAGTGCATGGACACTAATCGTAGGAGAAGGCCAACTACAGAGCATATACTTGACCGACTTTATCAAATGGAAAGCATGAACCTGTTGACAGAAACTAGAGAGAATAGTACATCAGTAATGACTGTAAGTATTTTATATGTCACCTGTTTGAGTAAATTAATATTAGATTGTAGTTTCTGCATTATTACACCTTAGGTCCTAACAAATCACATAGAGTTTTTGCAAGTTTATTTCGAGAAATGAACTCTCGTGCCTTGTTTTACACAAATATGTTCCCACACAGGGTTTTGCCTTTTTGCAGCCTTTGTTTCAAGATTTTGACCATAATTTGATGTTACTGTCATCTACCACTGTTCAAAGATTTACAAAATTGAATGCGTCCATGGCACACAACAATAACATTAGAGAACATAGGGAATAATGGTCCAAAGTTATATGTCTCGTTTTCATATTAATTGGTAAACACACAGTAGTTTTCTTTGTCATATTCAGGTGAAGGTGCTATCATGACCTTAGGATGACTGGAAATTATGTTGTGCTTTGCATTTTGCTATAGGAGTTTATAAATTCTCCTTTAATATATTTCTTTATTCTTTTCAGCAACCAGAGTGTGACATCAGTGATGGGTGTCACCCTTCTGCTTCCACGGCCAAAAAGCCCAATGATGAGTAAGTTGAAACTTGAAATGCATGATGGGAAAATGTACTACAGTAATCATCCCAGCAAGAACAAGAATATGTTGGTTACTAGCTGGTGCATATCTTGTACATAAAGAAGGAATAGGTGGAGAGGCAAAAGCACAACTAGCAATATTTTTTTAGAGAAGCAACAAATTACAAATATTATGTATATTAAGTTTGATCATGCATAAGCCTCACACTATTTTACTGCGTTATGATATCTTCCATTTAAATTCTAAAATTTTGTTAGACATAAGCGCACAGTTTCGTCAACATATTAGACATGTTAACTTCTCCTTAAAATCAACAAGGTACATATCTAATCCTTGCTACGATTCTCATTTATGTACCATTTTCAGGCCATCGGTTATGCAGAAAAGGGATTCTAAATGTCCAGGAATGCGTGAATGCCCAATGCAAAGTGGCTATTACACATGGGAAGAAATAAAAACAGTAAAATGGAGACAATTATTTCAATGCCGTTTCCACGATGACCAAACAAGCAAAAATTTGGACTATTTTGTGGTAGTAGATTTTAAGGCGACTTGTAAGAAGGGCAAGCAGATCAACCCACAAGAGATCATCGAGTTCTCATCAATGCTCGTTGACGGTGCGGCCGCCGCCTAGAGTCCACATTCCACACCTATGTCCGACCACCACAAAGACCCCAAACCGACGGACTACTGCGCAGGGGGACCTCAACGGCATCCGCAAAAAGATGTGGATGCCGGTGTGGAGCTCGGCTGTGGCGCTTCGGAAGCATGGTGCATGGCTACGTAAGATGGGGACAGAGAAATCTACTCGCTTTTGCTTCGTCATAGTAACGTGGGGAACTGGGACTGCCGGGGCATCTTTGGAGCCGAGTGCCGGCTCAAGGGGATTGCCGGCCTCCATACTTCGACCGGTGGATCAACCTCGGGATCCCCTTCGTGGCGGCATTCGGCGGCAAGCACGCCGACGCCCGATTTGGCTCATGCAGTCCGGATGGCGGGGATGGGTGGGAGGGTCGCCGCGTGGTGCGCCCCATGACGCGCACAACACGCTTCTTGGGGAGCCGATGCGGTGGGCGTTGAGCTCGGCATCACAAAGCTCGGTGGTGCCGATGCCGCACCGCAGCCTGGCTGTAATTCCAGGGGAGCAATGTGTGTGATATGATACTTCTCATGTGGAATTATATTGGAGTTCATGTCAGGATATTGGAGTAAATGTGAAATGTATTCTCTTTCATGAAGCCAACTTTTTCCAGTTTTGCGAGAGGTTTGATATATAGAACTTGTGTGTACATTAAATTGTATCCCTCCGTTCCAAATTATAGTTTACTTTGACATTTTTGGTTCATTCATTTTGCTATGTATCTAGACATATTATTATATCTTGATGCTTAACAATACCAAAAAAAGTCAAAGTAAACTACATATAATTTGGAACGGAAGGAGTATTTTTTAGTCACAATTCAAGAGGCAGACAGTAAGTCCTTTGAGAAATATACTCCTACATATGTGGCGTGTGAGAGTATCTGCACATTCACGATGAGCCAGCAACAACGTAACAATGTTGCAAAAGAACCATTATATTGTTTAGACACACATTTTAGACAAAGAATGAGACTTCACTAAGGGCCCGTTTGGATCCTTGAATTTGGAGGAATTGGAATCTACTTAATAAATTAAGCTATTTAGCTTGGAATTTGAGATTCCCTAACTTTCCAAAGTTCACAAATAAGCCTATCTCAAATTCATAGGGTGGGAGATAGGAATTGAATTCCATAACAATGTTATGTTTGCACTTGCACTTTGTACTATCACCATGTTATGTTTGCACTTGCACTTTCTACTCTCCAACTCCATTCCATTAAATTAAGCATATATCACCATGAATTAAATTCCAAGGATCCAAACAGGCCCTAAGAGAATTCCGGACGTAAATCCTAGAATGTAGATCGGTGGAGAGAAATATTGCCTCCTTTTTTAGTTTGATTTGAGACACAAGTTCATGTTGATTCAGTGCTTTTGTTTTCTTCTTTATTAATCTGTCATTGGAAGTCAATTTTTTCAGGATGCTTGGCTATATACCATATCCTTTGTTTTTTTTTTTTTTCCTCAAAATTCAGATTTGTTGTATGAAAAATTACATGATTTTTAAGAGAGTGTGTCTACTTATAGTCTTGGGCAACCGACTCTTTTATGAATGCCACATGGCTCTTTTACGTATACTGACTATACATTAGGGGGTCCAACCATGAACAGGCATACCGTTAATCGGGCGACACCGGCTAAGGAAGGATGGTGGCGGTGGCGGGAATCGGGCGACGACGCTTAGCTACTTACTTCTATTACAAGAAAGGAAATTAGATCTGATTCAGTTCATGCTCATCGCTCTCAATCTCTCGCCTAAATACACCGAGGACACTTAGCCACCTTTGGGCTTGACTTGGTTCCACTTGCTCGGAGCCCACTCAGGCCCAAACACTTTCTTGTTCCTGACTCTCTCCCTTCTAGGCCTTGCAATTCCCCAACGTAATGCTCCACGTGCACATCGCTGGCGACATTCTTCCCGCCTTCAGAACCGGCATGTCCCCATCTTTGGAGCATTAGGGAACCTTTGCTTGATAGCTTCAGCGTCTTCCCAAGTTGCCAAGTCGACGTCGAGGGTACTCCACTTGATAAGGGCTGGCTGGACAGCTTGTGATCCATGTTGGTGGATACGACGTTGCAAGATGCGCCTGAATCGCAGGCGACTCATCAGTTCGTGGAGTGCTTTGTCGGAATTGTTGTTGCGACGGCGGAGCTGGCTTCAACAGCGACACGTGAAAGACCGGTGGAGAGACGAAGATTTCCGGGTACCGCAACTTGTAGGCAACATCTCCAATCTTGTCAATCACCTTGTATGGCCCGAAGAACTTGAACGAGAGTTTCCTCGCAAGAACGGGAGCAAGGGACATCCGAACATACGGTTGAAGACGCAGTTAGACCCGATCCCAATAGCGAATGATCTTTCGTAGCGATGCTTGTCCGCCGGCTTTTCATGCGCTGCTGAGCGATTGAGATGTTTGGCGACCGGCGAGCATAGTCCTCGCTCCTCCAACTTGGCCTCAACGTCGAATAGGACAAATTGATGCTTCGTAAATACCAAAATGACGAGGAGCTCGCCAGAGTACCTCAAACGGGACCCGCCAGAGCTGAATGAGGACCGGTGTTATACCAGATTCTCGCAAGAGAAAGCCACTTGATCCATCGGCGCGGGCTAGAATGAACGGCACCGCAAGAACGTTTCCAAGCATCGATTTACACGTTCTCCGCCGGCCTGTCTCCGGATGATAAGACGAACTCATAGCCAAAGCGACGTCCGACATCTTGAAGAGCTCTTGCCAAAACAAACTAGTGAAGAGTGGATCTCGATCAGAGACTATCTTCGAGGGCATGCCATGGAGCTTGAAAATATTGTCGAAGAACGCTTGGGCAACAGAGGTATTTGTGAATGGATGATGGAGAGGAATGAAATGGGCAAACTTACTTTCGGCTTATCCACAACAACCATAATGCAATTCGCATGTCCTCGATGGCGGCGGACCACCGACGAAGTCCATGGTGATGACTTGCCAATTCTCTCAGAGGTATAGGTAGAGGGTCGAGCAATCCCTCGGTACTGGACCTCCGTCCGGTTTAGCTTGCAGGCACACAGTGCAATTTGACACGAATGTCTTCACAGCTATTTTCATACCAGACCACAGGAAGAGCTTTTTGATGCGACTGTATGTAACCGGAAATCCGGAGTGGCCGCCAAGGGCAATCATCATGCGAACCAGACATAAGACGATGCTGCATATTTGGATTATCACCAATCCAGATCGGCCATTGTGGCGGATGACGCCATTCAGCGGTGTGAAAGGTGGCCGCTTTGAGGATTCAGCGCCAATGCTTGAAGGAGTTGTGTGGGTAGGGGTCGAATGGTAACCTCGCTACCACATCCGAGAGCCATGTGGGAACTGCCGCCGAGATGGAATGAAGATGAGCTGTGGGAGCAGGGTGACGAGATAGACCGTCAGCTGTGGCATTGGATGCCCTCGGCTTGTAGACAATACGAAACTGTAATCCAGCCAGCTTGTGGTGCATCTTGAGCTGCCAAGGTGTGTTCAACCGCTGATCCCCCAAGTGTTGAGAGTATCGGATTGAATATATGATAAACTCGCCGTGTTGCGTGTAGTCGCGCTTTATTGCTCCACGGCAACCAAGATTGCTAAATACTCTTTCTCGTAGGTAGAGAGAGCTCTAGTGCGGGGTCCCAATGCCCGGCCGACAAAGGCAATTGGGTGGCCATCCCGCAGCGCAAAACCGGCTCCCACTCCCCGAATCATCGGGCGCGATACCGCAATGCAAATGGTCGTGAGAAGTCTGGAAGAGTGAGCATAGGGGCTGATGTTAGCGCCGACTTAAGTGCATTGAAGGCAGCCGTGTGATCCGGAGTCCGCATAAAGAGGGTTCCCTTTTTTGAGCAAATTGGTGAGAGGTCGCGGCGAGGACAGCGAAGTTCTTGACGAACTTTTTCAGAATAAAGGCGTGCTAACCCGAGGAAGATGCGTAGCTCCTTGATGTCCTGCGGCACAGGCCACGTCTGCACAGACTGGATCTTTGATGGATCGGTGGACACTCCATTGCTGCTCACTACATGTCCCAAGTACGAGATAGACCGGTGAGCTTAACCGGCACTTGAAGATCTTGACTTTCCATCGACCGCCGCCAGGAGCTCAAAGACTTGGCGTAAGTGCTCCAGATGTTCTTCATAGGATCGACTATAGATGAGTATATCATCGAAGAAGACCAGCACGAACTTGCGCAGTACAGATCTCAGAGTCGCGCTCATGGCGCCCTGAAAGGAATTGGGTGCCCCTGTCAAGCCGAACGACATGACCGTGTATTCGAACTATCCCCAATGAGTCCGAAAGCCGTCTTGTATTCCTCGCCCGGCACAGCGACCGATTGAATCCAGCTCGCAGGTCTAGTGTTGTAAACCACTTGGCTTGGGAGAGTTCATCCAGCAGCCCGACTCATCAACAACCGGTATTGGGAACTTGGACTTAACCGTGAGAGAGTTGAGCATCCGGTAGTCTATACGGGAGCGCAAAGTAAATGTAACCTTCCAAATTGGGGGGCCCACATGTACTAATTATCGGTTCAACGACCTTTAATAGTCACATATGTGCACCTATAACCTGGAAAGTACTATTAACTATTCCAACCGGGATCCGTTATTTGAGGTCATTGCAAAGATTACAATAATTTCCATACATAATCGAGTAAAACGGCGGAAGATTTATATTACAATACTTTTACAACCATTTATTTGAAACAAGTTTTACAATAAACAAAGTAGGAGTAGCGGTAAGTTTATTACATAAAGACACTACTAGACCCTGCCCACGGGTCTCACCTCTCACTCATCATCACTTTCTTCCTGACGAACCGTCATGCAACACGGTCCGGTGCAAACATGACTCCCTGTGTCCCGCAACATGGGTCAACAAACCCCGAAAGTACGGGAGTACTCAACAAGACTTACCCGACTAAAGAAAATAGGAGGAGACTCGGGTGAATCTTTGGTCTAATAGGAATCAAGGTAAGGCTTTTAGCAAGAAGCAAGGACTCTTTTTGCGAGAAAAGCTTACTAGAAGTGAATCCTTATTTTCAATGTTTTAACCCCAAATTAATATCTCACCTATTTTCGGTGATCTTACACTATAGCAAACACTTGTAGAAGTTCCATCACTTATTCCATCTCATCATTGTTCCATAATTAAACTACGATGTAAGGGGGAAACCAAGTCTCCATATCCGAGAAGCACGGCGATTTTGAAATCGATTAACCCAAATTGGGAGTTCTTTCCACATGACATATGTAGCACTTAAGCTTGCATATATCAACCCTTTCCTCGGATACTCAAAAATGGAACCGGCCCTACGCCACCCGAGAATACCGTACACCTCCAATCCGGGACTTTAACCCACGAGGGTAACATGTACTCCCGCCATCTCTCCACCCCAAAGGCGCGGTTGTACGCTTCCGATTTGACACCCCAAGATTGGGCTTAATAGGAGTATGCGCCCGAACTAGGGTCGACCGTGATGGGATGACACCCATGACAGACGCGTGCCATTGGTCCAACGACCTCAAAGCAGATTGTGTTCCATAGTCTCACCACATTGCTTACAACGCACGGTCCTTAACCGACAAGTCGGAAATACTACACCGAGACTCCATTCTCGCAAATTACCCGACCGGTCTCGGCTTTATCACCATATCCCGGTATGGTTTCATCATATAGCATCCTTTCTCATCAAATGCCTCTCGGGCTATCATAAGGGACTTGTCATATTTTGACTCAAAAGCCTAACTAATATAGCAAGGCTAAGCGTTTCTAAGCATTTTAGCAAAACCGGTTATCAAGGTAGATATCGCAATAAACAAGGAATGGTAATGCATCAATTAGGTTGTCACTCAACTCCTATCACCTAATGCGTAACATAAAGCAAAAGTGATATAAAGCTTTGTAAAAACAGAAGGAAATGTTTAAATAAACCAGGGGCTTGCCTTGATCGATGAAGTAGCTTGACTCGGACGACGGATCACGATATTCGAATTCGAATCAATGTAATAGCCCCTTCGGCGACTTGATCAACAACTTCACAATCTCCTTCGCTCACTATACGAAAAGAATAATGTATGCTTAACATGATGTCATGCATATAAACATGAGGTGCGAGAGTGCATGGAATGATAAACAACTTGAGTACGACTTTCCTTCACGATAAAGTTGCAACCTAACAAAACCAACTTGTTGAACTACTCTACGAGATATCATCACCATTGCCTAAGGAGTTCTCAAGGACCATCTAACAGTGGTGTGGTGTAGGGTTCACAAAACAACCCAAAACCCTAAGTTAGAAAACATTAAACAAATGGTTTTTCACATGAAATGAAAGGGCATAAAATAATAAAATTTTTAACTTTTCAAAACAAGCTCAAAAAATTTTGTACAGGTAGGTCATGTCCTAAAACAGTACCAAAATAATTTTTATGATTTTTGGATAAATAAAATAATTATTAAAAATCAAAGAAGATGCATTTTTCAATTAAAATTTGTATTTTTAAATCATGCCAAAAGTATTCAAATTTTAAGTTTCAAATTTTTCATGGATAGAGATACTCATGGGAAGGCTACACAAAAATTTTTAGAATTTTTAAAGCTATTTTCAATTTTCTATGAATTTTGCAAAGTTTGACACTATTCAAATAAAAGAAATTGAATAAAACATTTATAAATGAAAAATGGGTTCTGGGCTGAATTTCGGCCTGTTACTGTACAGAGCCCAGTTGTTCACGGCCCACTATGAACAGTAACGGACCAGCCCTGGTGGTGATGTTGGGCCGGCCCAAAGGTGAGCGCTTGGCCCAAAGATCGCTCACGTGTCGCGCTCGTGCTCACCGGCGGCGGTGCGCGCGCCCACGCGCCGCGGCGCGGCGTTGTTCGGCGCGCCGGCGATGGTCGGAATGGAAAACCAACTTCATAAACATGGCCAGGGGCTCACCGCGGATCTAGGACGAGGCTTGGTTGGGGCGGAGCTAGGTCGGAGAGGGTCGGCGGCGGCGAAATGGGCAACGGCCCGGCGACGGCAGGGCGTTCCAAAGACGTCGGGGCTTCAAGCGCAAAACCGACGAGCCGTTCATGACCACGATGTCCAGGTGACTCAAAAGGACTAGCTGGTTGGGCGAAATGCTCACCGGAAATGGTCGGGCGACGGCGAGGTCGAGGGCGGCGCAAGGCCGCAACCGGCGTCGGAGAAGACGACGACTTCGGGCGATTCCGACGGCGAGGCGGGCTGTGGCCGGGCTCTAGAGGAAGCTAAACAAGTTGCGGCGGCCGGGCTGGGAAAGATGGTTTGGCAAAAAGAGACGACGACGGCGGCGGCGACGGCGGAGGAGGGAGGCGATTCCGGCGACGGCGGTTTTGGGAAAAGAGCAAAAACGACGGCGACCACGGCCTATTTATAGGCAAAGGGAGGGACGAGGAGGTAGCCTGGAGAGGTTGCGAAGGCCTCCAGGTGGTCGGCGTCGTGCGACATCGCCGGTGGACGGCGGCGCGATCCTTGATGCCGGCGGTGGCGGGGGTAGGGTTGGTCGAGAGGTATCGTTCATTCCCCCCAAATCCAACCCTAATCTGAACTTTTCAAATTACTCTCAAAATTTGAACTGAACTCAAAAATTTCCAAAAAGTAACCCCCTTAATTTTTCAAGATCTACAACTTTCACAATTGGACCATTTTCAAATTCAGCCTCTAAGTTTGACTTTTTGAAAAGCAGCTCCAAATTTTGAAATTTGAATTAAAATTACTTTCAAAATCATGTAACAACTTGAAAAACTTTATACATGACTTTTGTTCCTCTCAACAAGATCTACAAACTAACTTTTGAAAGTTTTCTCAAATTTTGCATAAATTTTGAAATATAGAAAAGGGGGTAATTAGGGTTTGAATGAAATTCAAAATTACTTTAAAATTTTGAACTAAACTTTGAAAACTCAAAATACCAACTTTGTATAACTTTGAAAAATCTACAAAAATGCTTTAATGACCATACTCAAAATCTTAATAAATGTTGAATAAATTAAAAGGAGACAAACTAGGGTCCGGAATTAGGGTTTCCGGCAAGGGGGGTAGTTTCCTAATCCGATTCCTCTAAGCGTCTTTTCAACCGACAACAACACCAAACATAAAATAAACTTATTTTAGTTAAATGCAACACATGGTGGGCTAATCATGCATGCTTTGCAATGATCATGATGACATGTCAAGTTTTAGTGGAAATAACACCAGGGGTGTTCTGTTTCTCCCCTTAAAGAATTTCGTCCCGAGATTTAAAGTCCTAGGGTTTAGTAACGGCAAAGGAAATGTGTCAAGCAAACACATCTCTAACTATTGCACAAAACAAGAAGGGTCTTACATTTACAAGGATTAAGAAAGTGAAAATTTGGGAAAGTTTTCCGTCAGAAGTCTTCGATTCCCAAGTAGCTTCTTCTTTCCGAAAGTGTTGATTCCATTGGATCTTGTACCATTTGATAGTTTTGCTTCGGGTGACTTGAGCTTTTTGGTCTAAGATCCGAATAGGATATTCCGAGTAGGTCGATCTGGTTCTAAATTAACATCTTGAAATCAACCACTCGATCCGGTATTCGTAAGCATTTCTTCAATTGAGATACATGGAAAACATCATGTACCGCCGATAACCTTTACGGCAACCTAAGTCGATAGGCAAGCGGTCCCCTGTTTTTCCAAGATTTGAAATGGACCAATGTATCGAGGTGCCGGTTTTTACCTTTAACTCCAAAACGATTCACCCCTTTCATGGGTGACACTTTTAAATATACATAATCCCCTATTTCAAATTCCAAACACCTACGCCTTTTTATCGGATAACTCTTACGTCGAGATTGTGCCTCTTTTATTTTATCTCGCACAAATCTCACTTTTCTTCGGCCGTTTACGGGTCTACTCCGTAGAACCATCTTTCTCCGTGTTTCGACCAATGCGGTGGGGTTCTACATCTGCGACCATACGAGCTTCAAACGGTGCCATTTGAATACTTTCTTGATAAGCTGTTATTATAGGCAAACTCGCGCTAATGGTAAACATTCATCCCACTTTTTTCGAATAATTGAGAACATACGCTCTCAACATATCTTCTAAGATCCGATTGACTCTTTTCGTACGTCTTCTTGTGCGGGGATGATAACCCGAACTATGATTCGATTTGGTACCAAGTGACTTTTGCATCCGCTTCCGAATTTGGACATAAACAAAGAACCTCGATGCATTTACAATGTGTCTTGGTGCCCCATGTAAACCGAAAATCCTATGGACATATAGCTTGGCATAATCTATTGCCTTATACTTATCATTCATCGGTAGAAAATGGGCTATCTTGGTAAGTCGATCAACTACAACCCAGATAGAATTGAATCCTCTTGATGTTCGGGGTAATCCAACAATAAAATCCATACTGATTTCTTCCCACTTCCAAGAAGGAACAGGCAAAGGATGCAGTTGCCCTGCAGCTTTCATGTGCACAGCTTTTACTCGCTGACAAGTGTCACACTCGGCTACATATCGGGCAGTTTCAATCTTCATTTTTGTCCACCAAAATCTCTGTTTCAAATCCTGATACATCTTGGTACTTCCGGGATGAATAGAATATCTGGTTAAATGAGCCTCATCCAGAATTTGTTGACGTAGTTCAGATTCTTTGGTACCACTAATCGATTTTTAAACCATAGCACATCGACTCATCAATTCTGAAGCAAGTGGGTTTTCCACTTCTAACTTTTTCTTTGATATGTGCTATGCCTTTCTCGATCTTCGAGCATCGATAACTCCGATTCTTAATAGTTGATTCTCTTTTGTGGCATTGGTTACCATGCCATGTTCAACAATTCTAATATTCGGTTTCTCTAATTCTTGACATAAAGTTCTATCCTTTATGTTGGCTATAAGACAATTACACCGAGGATTCGAGTGCATCGGCAACAACATTTGCCTTTCCGGGATGGTAATGCACTTCTATGTCGTAGTCCTTAATTAATTCTAGCCATCTTCTCTGGCGCATATTCAAGTCGATTGGGTAAAGATATATTTCGAGACTTTTATTGTCTCGTATATACATGACAAGTATTACCCAACAGATAATGACGCTTGATTTTTAGAGCATGAACCACTGCTGCTAGTTCCAAATCATGGGTTGGATAATGCTCTTCGTGGTGCTTTAGTTGGCGTGATGCATAGGCGATAACTTTGCCTTCTTGCATTAACACACAACCAATACCAATACCAGATGCGTCACAATAGACGTCAAATGGTTTCTCAATATCCGGTTGGGCTAAGATTGGGGCAGTGGTTAGTGCTTTCTTCAAAGTTCGAAAAGCTTGCTCACACTCTAGTGACCATACAAACTTGGTCTGATTCTTTAACAATTCCGTAATAGGCTTTGCTACTCTTGAAAAATCAGAAATGAATCGACGGTAATATCCCGCCATTCCAAGGAAACTACGAACCTCATGAACAGTTGTTGGTGGTTTCCAATTGAGAATATCTTTCACTTTGCTCGGGTCAACAGCAACTCCTTCAGATGATAGCACATAACCCAAGAATTGTATTTCTTTCAGCCAAAAGGCACACTTGCTGAACTTAGCATAAAGTTGATGATCTCTCAATCGTTTTAAAACTATTCGGAGATGATCTGCATGTTCTTCCTCATTTTTGGAATAAACAAGAATATCATCGATAAACACCACCACAAACTTATCCGGTTCGACATAAATACTGTGTTCATCAAATGCATGAAATGAGAGGGGCATTGGTTAAACCAAAAGACATAACCAAATATTCATAAAGACCGTATCACGGTGGTAAATGCGGTCTTGAATATCTTCGTGTTTAATCCTGATTTGATGATACCTCGATCTCAGATCAATCTTGGAAAAGACTTTTGCTCCGGCTAGTTGATCAAAAAGTAAATCAATCCGGGGCAGAGGGTATTTGTTTTTGATCGTCACCTCATTAAGTGGACGATAATCTATACACATCCTCAAAGTCCGATCCTTTTTCTTCACAAAAATAGCCGGGCATCCCCAAGGTGAAGAACTTGGTCCGATAAACCCTTTTTCTATTAACTCTTGTGGCGAGTTTTCATTTTGGCTAATTCCTTGGGTGCCATTCTCGTAAGCTCTTCGAGAGATGGGGAGCCCCGGTTTCAATTCTATGCCGAATTGAACATCTCTCTCCGGTGGTAATCCGGGCAAATCATCCGGAAATACATCCAGGAAACTCACATACTACTTTGGAATATCTTTGATTTCCTTCACACAAGTTGCACAAACTTTTTCAACCGTCCTCTTTACAATTGGAAGTTGAATAAGAAGTTGAGAATTTCTCTCGGGTAACTTTACTTTGACAGTTCTATTGATGGTATCTATAATAGTACCATATTGGTACAACCAGTTCATACCAAGGATCACGTCTATATCTTGATCCTTTAGAACTATCATATTGGTGGGAAAATCATATCCACCTAATGTTATGGGAATCGATATACCACCTCTTTAGTACTCATACGTCCCCGGGTGAGTGTATAATGAACTCATCCTTCATTTCCCCAATGGCTATCGCATTTTTCTCCACAAAAGTTTTTATCGACAAATGTATGCGATGCACCGGAATCAAATAATATTACTGCAGGGTGTCTTACGACAGGGAACATACCCATCATAATCGGTTCCCCCGTAGGAATGTCCTCCACATTGGTGTAGTATACTTTTCCGGTTCTCTTTTCCCCCTTTCCCTTCTGATCTTTCTGGGTATTATTCTTGTTCTGTGGTTGCAGCTGACTTCCAGAAGGAACATGAAAACCTGGGTTATATCTTCGAGGATTGGGGCATTCTCGAGAATAATGTCCAGGTTTTTCACAGTTATAGCAAATGGGTGTATGGCTTTGTGGAGGAGGGTTGCGAATGACGGGGGCATTCGGGCCGACGTGGATAGGGAAAAGTTGCAGCAGGTCGAACAAATGACTAGCTGTCTAGGTTGGAATTGTGATGGTGGACGATAAGTAGGACGAAAATGATTCACAGGATGGTAAATCACTTTCTGGCGCTTTGATTTGCCACCAGAATATCTAGAGGAGAAATTTTTCTTTTTCTTGTCTTCCTTATGCTCGTATTCCATAAGAACACGATTCTTCTCCTCACAAGATGTGGCCATGTTCACCACATCATGGTAAGAGTCTGTGTCACGGATATTCATCATGGCATGGAGCTTTGGATGAAGACCTCGGATAAACCACTCCTTCTTCTTTCCATCTGTATTCACAAGTTCTGTAGCATATTGTGACAGATGATTAAACTTGCCCACATATTGCAATACTGAGTCTTCTCCTTGTTTCAAGGCTAAGAACTCATCTAACTTTTTAGCCAGAACTCCTGCTGGAATGAAATGAGCACGAAAAGCATTCTTGAATTCATCCCAGGTAATTTGGTGTCCGGCGGGCTGCTCAGCTCTAAAATTTTTCCACCAAGCTCCGGCAGTATTCCGAAGCTGTTGTGCAGCAAAGAAAGGCTTCTGGTAATCCGTGCAAGTCATTAACTCAAACTTCTCTTCCATAGCACAAAGCCAATCGTTTGCCTCTAATGGCTCATCCGCTCTACTGAAGATTGGAGGTTTTGTTCCAGTGAATTCTGGATAAGAAGTGTCTTCTTCATCATTATGTCGACCCCTGTGGCCATGACGATTGTTTCGATTCTCGAGCTACTTGTGTATCAAGCGAGAGTTTTGATAGTAGCTTGAACGAGAGCTATGGCATCGGTCGGTTTCTTTGGGATTGGTGGAGAGTGTGGAAGGTCACCCCTATTCTGGGAGCTGGCACTGTTGCCGTGCGACATCTGCTTTTAGAATAAAACTATATATAACACTCGACCAACTTTATTGAACTTCAGAAGAAAACAAACATAAACAGCACATAGCATTTATTCTAAAGACAGAGGTTCCATTCTACATCTATCCCGGGCTCATCTAAGTAGCTTACTATTAAACAAAACTATATAACATATTCTACAAAAACCTCACTCCTACTTTATGAGTCATTCTCTGACTCATTATCACTAACGTGAGGCTCCTCTTCATCTAGATTCTCCTGTGCTTCCATATCCTCTTGGATTACTTCACCCAAATCCTCTTGTACTGCTTGAGGTTGGTGATTTGGGTTGAGAAGATTGTTCATGTGATGAATTTGCATGTTCAAATTGGCTTCTTGAGCTTCCAATTAAATTGCATAAGCCACCAGTTGATGGTTATCTTGAATGAGGTGGTCACATCGATCTTTGAAGTGCGGTCTTCTCATGGACCGTCTCGATCAATGCATGACTACATTCTCCATGTTTTTGAACACTTCAATTCAACTCAACTTGCAATCTTCCAATTTGAATTCCATCACGGCGCCTATCTCTAGCAGCTTCATCCAAATCCCTGGTCAGGCGCTCGATTTCTTTTTGAAGATCTTCCTTGGTCTTGCTACTGCTGGTGCTTGCTTCAGGATCATTCCTTGCCGCAAGCTGGTGATGCGGAACGCCCTTTGGTCCTGTCTTTTCCTAGGGATCGTTTTGGCACGGGCCATCTGGTAGAAAAGTTAAGATCAGATTACCGGGGTTCGGATAGAAGAATCTAAAGGTTTAGCAAGAATAGGGTTGATACTTTTAACCCAAACCACAATAAAGGGGAAGGTAACAATAACAAATGATTTAAACATGATGCATGAATCGAACCTACGTAACGATCAAATAAAACTTTTGTATTAAAAGATTTTTACAAATAGGGCAATATATATAATGCTACTCCACTTATATCCTTTGGATTCAGATAAGAGAGTTTTTCAATAGAATAAGATAAGAAGATAAGCAATTTGGACCAAAGTAAGAATAAAATTAGTTTGACCCAAATCCTTTTGAAGTTTTGTAAAGTAATGCTACAAGTAACACCGTAACGGAGGCTCGATGCGGTACTGTAACAGAACCTTCCAAATTACGGGGCCCACATGTACTAATTATCGGTTCAACGACCTTTAATAGTCACAAATGTGCACCTATAACTGGAAAGTACTATTAACTATTCCAACCAAGATCCGTTACGAGGTCATTGCGGTATTACAATAATTTCCATACATAATCGAGTAAAACAGCGGAAGATTTATATTACAATACTTTTTACAACCATTTACTTGAAACAAGTTTTACAATAAATAAAGTAGGAGTAGCCGAAAGTTTATTACATAAAGACACTACTAGACCCTGCCCACGGGTCTCACCTCTCACTCATCATCACTTTCTTCCTGACGAACCGTCATGCAACACGGTCCGGTGCAAACATGACTCCCAGGTCCTGCAACATGGGTCAACAAACCCTGAGTACGGGAGTACTCAACAAGACTTACCCGACTAAAGAAAATAGGAGGAGACTCAGGAATGCTAGTCTAATAGGAATCAAGGTAAGGCTTTTAGCAAGAAGCAAGGACTCTTTTTGCGTAAAAGCTTACTAGAAGTGAATCCTTATTTTCAATGTTTTAACCCCAAATTAATATCTCACCTATTTTCGGTGATCTTACACTATAGCAAACACTTGTAGAAGTTCCATCACTTATTCCATCTCATCACTGTTCCATAATTAAACTACGATGTAAGGGGAAACCAAGTCTCCATATCCGAGAAGCACGGCGATTTCGAAATCGATTAACCCACCGGGGAGTTCTTTCCACACACGACATATGTAGCACTTAAGCTTGCATATATCAACCCTTTCCCTGGATACTCAAAAACGGAACCGCATCCTACGCCACCCGAGAATACCGTACACCTCCAATCCGGGACTTTAACCCACGAGGGTAACATGTACTCCCGCCATCTCTCCACTCCCGGTCTTGCGGTTATGCGTTTCGATTTGACACCCCAAGATTGGGCTTACCGGAGTATGCGTCCAGAACTAGGGTCGATTGTGATGGGATGACACCCATGACAGACGTGCCATTGGTCCAACGACCTCGGCGCAGATTGCGTTGCATAGTCTCAGTCCACATTGCTTACAACGCCACGGTCCTTAACCGACAAGCCGGAAATACTACACTGAGACTCCATTCTCAGTGCAAATTACCCGACCGGTCTCAGCTTTATCACCATATCCCAGTATGGTTTCATCATATAGCATCCTTTCTCATCAAATGCCTCTTCGGGCTATCATAAGGGACTTGTCATATTTTGACTCAAAAGCCTAACTAATATAGCAAGGCTAAGCGTTTCTAAGCATTTTAGCAAAACCGGTTATCAAGGTAGATATCGCAATAAACAAGGAATGGTAATGCATCAATTAGGTTGTCACTCAACTCCTATCACCTAATGCAGAACATAAAGCAAAAGTGATATAAAGCTTTGTAAAACACAAGGAAATGTTTAAATGAACAAGGGGCTT
The DNA here is from genome assembly GCA_015847255.1 of Hyparrhenia diplandra. Classification (NCBI taxonomy): domain Eukaryota; kingdom Viridiplantae; phylum Streptophyta; class Magnoliopsida; order Poales; family Poaceae; genus Hyparrhenia; species Hyparrhenia diplandra. Next base: position 2,502,853 of record JADLZK010011669.1, read on the forward strand.
GCCTTGATCGATGAAGTAGCTTGACTCGGACGACGGATCACGATATCCGAATTCGAATCAACGAGTAATAGCCCTCTTCAGCGACTTGATCAACAACTTCACAATCTCCTTCGTTCACTATACGAAAGAATAATGTATGCTTAACATGATGCCATGCATATAAACATGAGGTGCGAGAGTGCATGGAATGATAAACAACTTGAGTGCGACTTTCCTTTCACGATAAAGTTGCAACCTAACAAAACCAACTTGTTGAACTACTCTACGAGATATCATCACCATTGCCTAAGGAGTTCTCAAGGACCATCTAACAGTGGTGTGGTGTAGGTTTCACAAAACAACCCAAAATCTACCCAAAACCCTAAGTTAGAAAAACATTAAACAAATGGTTTTTCACATGAAATGATAGGGCATAAAATAATAAAATTTTTAACTTTCTCAAAACAATCTCAAAAATTTTGTACAGGTAGGTCATGTCCTGAAACAGTGCCAAAAATAATTTTTATGATTTTTGGATAAATAAAATAATTATTAAAAATCAAAGAAGATGCATTTTTCAATTAAAATTTGTATTTTTAAATCATGCCAAAAGTATTCAAATTTCAAGTTTCAAATTTTTCATGGATAGAGATACTCATGGGAAGGCTACACAAAAATTTTCAGAATTTTTAAAGCTATTTTCAATTTTCTATGAATTTTGCAAAGTTTGACACTATTTAAATAAAAGAAATTGAATAAAACATTTATAAATGAAAATGGGTTCTGGGCTGAATTTCGGCCTGTTATCTGTACAGAGCCCAGTCAGCATTCACGCCCACTATGAACAGTGAACGGACCAGCCCGGTGGAGCGGTGTTGGGCGGCCGGTGTGAGCGGTGCTTGGCCCAAAGATCGTTCACGTGCGATCTTGGCGTGCTCACCGGGCGGCGGTGCGGCGCCCGCTGCAGCAGCGGCGGCGCGGCCGTGTTCAGCGCCCGGCGATGGTCGGAATGGAAAACCAACTTCATAAACATGGCGGGGCTCACCGCGGATCTAGGGGACGAGGCTTGGTTGGGGCGGAGCTGGGTCGGAGAGGGGTCGTCGGCGGCGGCGGCGGCAGCTGGCGGGCGGCGGCGGCGTTCCGGCACGTCGGGGCTTCAACTGCGAAAACCGACGAGCCGTTCATGATCACGATGTCTAGGTGACTCAAAAGGACTAGCTGGTTGGGCGAAATGCTCACCGGAAATGGTCGGGCGACGGCGAGGTCGAGGGCGGCGGCGGCCAAGAACCGGCGCCGGAGAAGACGACGACTCGGGGCGATTCCGACGGGGCGAGGCGGGCTGTGGCCAGGCTCAGAGGAAGCTAAACAAGTTGCGAAGTGGCTGGGAAAGATGGTTTGGCAAAAGAGACGATGACGGCGTGACGGCGGCGGCGGAGGGAGGCGGTTCGGCGACGGCGGTTTTTGGAAAAAAAAGAGCAAAACGACGGCGACCACGGCCTATTTATAGGCAAAGGGAGGACGACGAGGAGGTAGCTGGAGAGGTCGCGAAGGCCTCCAGGTGGTCGGCGTCACGCGACATCACCGGTGGACGGCGGCGCGATCCTTGATGCCCGGCGGTGGCGGGGGGGTAGGGTTGGTCGAGGTACTTTGTTCATTCCCCCAAATCCAACCCTAATCTAAACTTTTCAAATTACTCTCAAAATTTGAACTGAACTCAAAAATTTCAAAAAGTAACCCCCTTAATTTTTCAAGATCTACAACTTTCACAATTGGACCATTTTCAAATTCAGCCTCTAAGTTTGACTTTTTGAAAAGCATCTCCAAATTTTGAAATTTGAATTAAAATTACTTTCAAAATCATGTAACAACTTGAAAAACTTTATACATGACTTTTGTTCCTCTCAACAAGATCTACAAACTAACTTTTTGAAAGTTTTCTCAAATTTTGCATAAATTTTGAAATATAGAAAAGGGGGTAATTAGGGTTTGAATGAAATTCAAAATTACTTTAAAATTTTGAACTAAACTTTGAAAACTCAAAATACCAACTTTGTATAACTTTGAAAAATCTACAAAAATGCTTTAATGACCATACTCAAAATCTTAATAAATTTTGAATAAATTAAAAGGAGACAAACTAAGGTCCGGAATTAGGGTTTCAGGCAAGGGGGTAGTTTCGGAATCGATTCCTCTCGCGTCTTTTCAACCGACAACAACACCAAACATAAAATAAACACTTGTCAGTCCAGTCAACTTGCATTGGGGAAAATGTGCCTAGCCAGTCCATACCAAGGATCATGTCATAAGAAGTTAGGTCCAGCACTCTGAAAGTAGAACGAAACTCATAGCCCTGCAATGTCCAGAGAGTATTGGGTAATTCAGAATCACAAGTTAGAAGACCGCCCCCGCAACTCGGCGAAGTTGGTCTGCGCAACTTTTGGACACCCCGAAGGCGAGCTGCCAGCGATGAAGCGGGAGGAAGGAGTGTGTCTTTGCCAGAAGCGCGTAATATGAACCGCCCCATGAGTGTACCATGAAACTGCAGGGTCTTGTGTCCGTAGGTGGAAGAAGTAGCAGACTCGGACATCGCGAAACACACGAGCTTAAATGCAGAACCGACGGGGCCGCCGGGGGAGCTCATCTTGATCGAGAATGAATCGTAACAGATTGCCTGGACTTCCTCAATTGCATGAGCTTGCGGAATTGGTGGGCGCGGTGGCCCATCGCCCACTTGTTGCCGCACCGGACACAGAGGCCACGAGCACGGCGGTAATCGCGCAGCGTGGCCAACTTGTTGTCGACGGTCCTGGTGCGCGGGGCTCCACGCCTGTCGTCGGCATTGCGAGAAGTGCTTGCCTCACCAGCCTGGGGACGAGGAGGAGGAGGTGGCATAGGCAGCGCGCCCTTGATCTGCGCAGAGCGGTGCAGCTGGGAACCATCACTCCTCCTGAACTCCTTGTGTCCGCCATGGTCGATCGCCTCCTCCTGCAACAGGGCAAGTTTGCAAGCACTATCGAGGTTTTGGGGCGACGAAACCATGACAATAGCTCGAATATCTGGGCGTAATCCATCATTGAACCGCTGAGTATGGGCTAGAGTATCGGGGGTATGGTTGGTATGGAGATAGTTGTTCGATCAGGGCGGTGAAACGGTCGACATAGTCTGTCACCGTTGTAGGGTCGAGATGGGGACTAGAGGGGGGTGAATAGTCCTTTTTAAAACTAATTGCGCCGGCTAAACAAATATGATGCAGAATTGAAACTATTCGTTTAGCCAAGACTTCACCCCTCTAGCTATGACTCTAAATCACCTCACAAAAGATCCTACACAAAGCAAATGAGGTGATAAGCCTAGCTTGAGCTCCTAACCACTTCTATTGTAAGGTCACACAACCTATGCACTAGTACTTCAAACAAGGGTGAGCTCCTACACAATTCTAATGAGCAAAAGCACAAAGCCAACCAAAGCTCACTAGATGCACAATGGACAAGGCAACACACGCCTAACCCAAAGGCTCAAATTACTTAGCTACACAAACTAAGCAAGGCAATTAAACAAGCTACACAAGCTAGTAATTGCAAGAGCTACTCCACAAGCACAAGCATACGATAAATGTGAATGTAAATGCAAAGCTTGTGATTTGGAGAATGCAAACCACCGAGAAGAGTAGACAAGTTGACACCAGCGATTTTTTACGAGGTATCGGGAAGCTTGCCAACTTCCCCCCTACTCCTCGTTGTGTCGACCAACACCTTGGGTGGTTCCTTTGGTGTTTCACCTAGATGGTTCTTGATTGTGATACTCCGATCACTTGCCCCTCAAGGCACGCCCGCAAGGCACCGCAAGACACCACTCTCAAGTGAGCCTCTCAAGGCACCGCAAGACACCACACGCACAAGGGAGGTACTCACCGACACGCTCTAGTAGTGTCGCTCTTTCACGATCCCCGCGAGGTGAGCATGAACCTCTCACAAATCCTCCTTCGGAGCACCGCAAGACAATCTCCGTTGCGTGCTTCACGAAGTCTGTTGCCACCAAGCCGTCTAGGAGGTCACAAACGACAAACCCTCATTGCATGCATGAGTCCTGGTCGATGAGTCCGGTCACAAATGACAAATCCAACCTGCCAAAAATAGAACCCCTATGCATGCGTCCTGTCAGGAAATCACGCGTCCGGTGCAAGCTTCCGGTGCATGCGTCTGGTCAATCCCCGAGATCAACCACGAAAACATGCTCTGTTTCCCCGACCGAACCACTCACCGGAGCTTCGGCCGAGTGCATGCGCCCCGTCGCAGGTCCGGTCACCGCGTCGGCCAGACCAATTGCTTCGCCGGTAAAACGGCGATATCTCCTTCATCCGAACTCTGTTTTGATGATCTTGGACTCTATGGAAAGCTTACTCAGAGGGCTACACAACCCACATGATTAATTGATCCAACTCACAATGGATCAAAGCAGTATTCCACTCTAAGAGCAGTCCAAGTGTCCGAGAAACACCGAAACAACTTCTCCTTTGTAAATGTGCCAACACCACCAAGTGTACATCACCATGTACATGTGTGTTAGCATTTTCACAATCATTTTCAAATGATTTTCTCTTGCTCTTACCACGCCACTCGACCCTAACACATCACAAAGTTAGATCGCTCAAGTGGCACTAGATGACCGATATGCAAACAAGTTTGCCCCTCTTGATAGTACGGCCATCTATCCTAAATCCGGTCATAAACTTCTCTAAGCACCAATGACCGGCGAAATAAAATGCCCTATAGGTTATACCTTTGCTTGCGCATTTCCATTTCGCTCCATCTTTAAGTGCCGATACAACCAATGCACCAACACGATCAAGAATGATATGATCCACTTCATATCATCACATGACCTTCTTGGTCCATCGATCTTGACCTCACTTGCTCTTCACCGTTCGCGTCGGTCGTCGGCGCCAAGTCTTGCCCAAGCTTCACCGCCTCGCGGTCCATCGCTTCGCGCCTCGACTTGCCCTTCACATTTGCAAGCGGTCCATCAAGCCAAGCTTGTCTTGATCTTCTCCACCTCGGTCACATGACTCCATGTCATGTCTCATATGCAATAAGCTCCTTCATTGCATCATCATATGTGAACTAATCTCCTATGTATAATCTCAATCACACATATTAGTTCACCTAATGTTGACACTCAATTACCAAAACCACAAGGGACCTTTCAATCTCCCCTTTTTGGTAATTGATGGCAACACTATAAAAGATATGGAATTGAAGATTTAATTCCAAGCTAGCACTTCATACAAGTAAAAATTGCTAACTTGGTTTGGATTTTATGTCACTTATCCAACATTTAAGCTCAATGTCAAGATTTGGATAAGCACCATAAAACCCGACTTGGTAGTGGTAACTCCCCTATATGTGTGCCCAATTGATTTGAATTTAAGGTTTGCACACATACATAGATATGAAACTTTTGGGAGGGTTAACACTACAAAGTGATGCTAACGTATATAGGATAAACCTTTGAAGCGTGATACCAATCGGAGTTGCAAATTTGAAGTTCATCCTTAGCATCATCCATGTAACTAGACATACATCAAAACTCAAGATACCATATGAGATCAACATTATATGTAATGACACTTGATTCACATGAAACATATATATGTCTAGCTACAACCTATGCATGCTAGTTATCATATCATCAATCAAGTTCTATAACTAGCATACACCACACAAGCATTGCATATAAAATTTAAAAACTTATGCAAATGCAAGCAAGCACATGAATATGCACATATCAAATGCAATCAAACAAGTTCATGAGCTTGCTCCCCCAACTTATGTGCTTCTCTTTTGTCCAAGAATTTTGATCCTTCTCAATTCTTCAATCTTGCTCCCTCATGGTCCATGTCCATGTTCATTTCTCTCCCCATATTCATATCTTTGTCCAATCTCTCCCCTTTGTCATCAATTTCCATAAAAGGTATGCCTCATTTGATACAAAGGGTGCGACTAAGGATAGATGGTTGATTTTTTGAATCTTCATTTTTGATGGACACTACCATATGTTGGAATGACACCACTTGTAACTCTTACATGTGGAAGCATGAAATCCACCTAGAAATGCCACATGTAGGTTACTCGTAGGATCTTTGACCTTGATCTTGAGGTGGGGCACCTCCCCTATGTCAAAGCATATGTCAATCCATTTGAGTTCTTGAGGTTAGCTTCCTTGAGTTGAATTGATCACTTAAGGTTGAGGATCACTTGTGGAACCATCATTGATACACTAAGTACCATTTGAGTGTGAGCAAGAACACCACATGTAGGAATATGATATATCTTGCATTGTGGTAGCCACTTGAAAGAATTTGTCACTTTGAAACCAATTCTTGAACTAGATTGTTTCCATGAGCTTCTTTCTTGTTGACTTGAACCAAAATGATTTGCCATAGCTTCCAAGTCCGGTTTGATCCAATGACAAGCTTCTTCACACCTCATAAAGTATAAGGGTTATCTTGCCAATGTTGTACTTGTCACTTGTGAGCAATCCAAAATAGATCAAGTACTTGGGATCACTAGCTCATGAACAAACTCATATACAAACTACTAGATCATATAATCATTCAAGCAATAGTGGTAGCAATGAATTTAAAACTTTCATTTGTCATGCATGACCCTAATAAGCATGTACTATATGCACTAACCGCATACTAGTAAGGGATGAAATGATCATGCACATTACGATGATACCTTTACTATCTTGGAGTAGAGGATAGTCAATATGATTCCAATTTCTCTCCGCAATAGCAATGTGAAGTCCATTTGTATGGCTTGGTGAAGACCAAATATACCAATATGAATACCATGCTTCACCCATATGAAATGAGAACCACTAATGATCAAGTGCACTTTTCATGTTGTGGTTGGCTTGCTTCTTCTATTTATCTTTGCTTGCATGAGAGAATCAACAAAGAATATCACTTGAATTTTGTATGAGTTGCTCTCTCTTTTGGATGTTGCTTGCCTCTTCTTGATCAATCCTTTTGATTTCTTCAACTAAGCATCTTGAACATTCCTAGATCATCACTTCCATGTTGGTCCTCCAAGCATCCTAACTTGTCATTCCCATTCATGGGCGGCACGCCCTCTCTAGGGAGAAGTGATCTCACCAAGAAATATCCTTGACACTCACTTGAATTGAATTTTGATTGATTGATCAAGTGGTGGACTTGATTTGATGAGTAAACTTGAGATCTTCTTTAAGTCCTTTTCTTTCTTCTTGAAGAGATATGATGATCATTTGAACTCAAACTTTTCTCTCCATCTTTGAGCTTGGTCTTGATCTCTAACTTGAGTAACAATGGTGTACAAAGTACACTCCCTCAAATCATTGGCCTTTGTACTCATTGCTTGTCATGCTTCTAACTCAATTCAAAAACCAAACTTAGGTGCCTCAAGCACTTATAAATATGAATCAACTTGAGGACCTTTCAATTGAAGTGACTTTTGATCAATCAATAATTGTCACTTTTACGGCAGATTTTGTACATCTCAAAGAATAGTCCATAACTCTCAATGTACATGTTGAAATGCCACGAAATTTGGTGGAGATGTGCAACACTAAGTCATCTAGCAGCCATAAAAATTTGAGCTCCATAGCCCTTATGGATTGCTACCAGATTTCACACCTTTCCACACTACTACATGCTGAAAACTGCTGCAACATAGCTGACAAGCTCTACTCCAAAACCGAAGTATTCCTTGTTCAATCATCATGAAATTTTTAAGCATCTTGTACCATAAGTATAGAGCATGCATACCAAATTTCAAACCATTCCAATAAGATTTGATCATCCAAACATGGCTAAGATCACAACTCACTCAGATTTTGCAAAAGTGGACAGATTTGAGCAATTGAGCTATGCTTCATCAATTTGAATCAAAATTGATGCTAACTTGTTTGAATACTCTCACAAGACATATATCCATTCAAATCACTTACTAAATGACATCTCATGATCATATCCATTCAAACCAACTCAAATTTGACTACTAAGCATTTGAACCATTTAAGCATCTCATAGCAAGCAACATATGCATATATATCCAATTCAATCAACTCATATGCACCCAAACGTATATGATCAACTAGAATATACCATTGTAGATCTTGATCACCACATATCAAGCTTCATCTCAAATCATCTTGCAAGCCTTCATATATCCAACAAATCACCACAACTAGAATCATTGCACTTGTATGTTGTAGCTCATTTGGACTTCACTTGTCATGACTTGGCATTGGGATATAATTGCAATAAGCTTCAATACTTGACTCAATGAAATGATGAACAATGTGAACTTAATTGAATCAAGCCTCCAATGCCATGGTACCTACAAACAATCATCCACTTTTTTGATGGTACCCAAACTTGTTTGGGTCCTCTCAAGTTAGGTGCAACATACTTAGGCATTGCCTTAGTATGGGTAGTGGGATGTTTTGCAATAGCAACCAATGAGGTACCATTGTCATCTTTTCTAAGCATAATATCATCATCAATTGAAATAGGCTTAGAATTATCACCTAGGGGACATGAATGAGCCATGTGTCCCCTTTTCCGGCATAAGTAGTATCTTCTCTTTTGTTGAGCCCATTCTTCCTTGCTCATTTGATGCTTCTTTTTGCCTTGCCTCTCATGAGTTGCTTGATCCTTCTTCTCAAGCTTGTTAGGACACTCCGAGGCAAAGTGTCCCATGTCTCCACATTCACGGCACTTGATGTGAGCAAACTTTATTTTCTCAGCTTGAATCTTGCTCATCATCTTGGCATCTTGGATATGAGTTGGATGCCTTGCTCTTGCCTTGTCACCCCTTCTTGTTTTCTTCTTCATCATCTTTACGTCATCAACTTTATCATCATGGTTGATCTTGACTTGATCTTGGGGTTTTCGGTTGAAGCTCTTCTTGTTGCTTCAACTTAAGCTTTTATTCACTTGGACAAGCTTTTGCAAGATGTCCCACCTCATGGCACCGATAGCACATAGAGTGAGATAGCTTCCTTTGTTAAAGCCTCTCCATCTTCTTTGCTTCTTTTGCTTTGCCCTTTCTTTCGGCCTTTGTCATCCTCCTCTCAAATCCAAGGCCATGCTTGTCACCATAGTATCTTTGAGACTTCAAGATTTGCTCAAAAGTGACCTTTGAATTGTAGCACCTCTCAATCTTGGCTATCAAGTTCTTCACTTCCTTTTTGAGCTTTTTTTGTTCTCCTTCAAAAGGTTAGTCTCACAAGACATAGAAGTAGAACAAGCATTTAAATGTGAAGAGCATGATATATCAAGTAAATCATCACAAGAGGTGGATACATTCTTCTTGCCTACATCACAAGGGTTAGCACAAATATTTGATTGATCATTTGACCCAAGTGATGAGCTCTCACTAGTTTTAGATTTTTCATTTGAAATCATCTTAGCGAGAAAACATGGTCTTGTACCAAGTTATCATGAGTAACACTTAGTTTCTCATGAGCCAATTTTTAGCGCTTCATGTGAACAAGTAGTAACATAAAGTAGATGCTCTTGTTGTTCACATGTTTTTTAGAAACGAGATTTCATTTTCTAAAAACAATGTTTTGGCTTTCTCATTTTCTAAAGACATGGTCATGCTAGCAAGTCTACTAACAAGCTCATCATAAGAATCAACATGATCAACCATATTGTCATTTGATACTTTCGTGTCACCTTGTGACATGAGACAATATGTCGATGTAGTGGATGGACTTGTAGTAGCACCATCAACCAAGCATGAACCATCATCATCCTTAGCAAGTAAACTTGAGGTGGATCTTTCATCATCTTCACTTGACCATGAGGTGGAGCAATCTTGCTCATCATCCTCATGAACCACCACCTTTGGCGCCTCATCCTCAAACTTGCCATCATCCCAAGTTGAGGCATTGCCATAGGTGTGCTTGATGTCCTCCCACAACATATGTGCGGACACCCTAGTGTTCACCTTCTCAAATACATCAAAGCTCAAGGATTTGATTAGATACAATAAAGCATTTCAATCAAGTTCAGAAATAGGCCTTTGAGCTTTGGTGAGATTCTTATGGTCCATCATGAAGGTGAGACCACTTATGACAACCCACCATGCTTTAGGTCCCATGGCACGAAAATGATCAAGCATATGGTGTTTCCACCGTGCAAAGTGTGTGCCATCAAAAATATGTGTGTCACTCAAACAATCATCATAAAACCCTCTAGTTTCCATCCTCTCAGGTCGGTGAAGACCACTAAATGAGAGACCACGGCTCCGATACCACTTGTAGGGTCGAGATGGGGACTAGAGGGGGGTGAATAGTCCTTTTAAAACTAATTGCGCTGGCTAAATAAATATGATGCGGAATTGAAACTATTCGTTTAGCCAAGACTTCACCCCTCTAGCTATGACTCTAAATCACCTCACAAAAGATCCTACACAAAGCAAATGAGGTGATAAGCCTAGCTTGAGCTCCTAACCGTTTCTATTGTAAGGTCACACAAACCTATGCACTAGTACTTCAAACAAGGGTGAGCTCCTACACAATTCTAATGAGCAAAAGCACAAAGTCAACCTAAGCTCACTAGATGCACAATAGACAAGGCAACACATGCCTAACCCAAAGGCTCAAATTACTTAGCTACACAAACTAAGCAAGACAATTAAACAAGCTACACAAGCTAGTAATTGCAAGAGCTACTCCACAAGCACAAGCATACGATAAATATGAATGTAAATACAAAGCTTGTGATTTGGAGAATGCAAACCAGAGAAGAGTAGACAAGTTGACACCGGTGATTTTTTTACCAGGTATCGGGAAGCTTGCCAACTTCCCCCTACTCCTCATTGTGTCGACCAACACCTTGGGTGGTTCCTTTGGTGTTTCACCTAGATGGTTCTTCGGTGTGATACTCCGATCACTTGCCCCTCAAGGCACGCCCCGCAAGGCACCGCAAGACACCACTCTCAAGTGAGCCTCTCAAGGCACCGCAAGACACCACACGCACAAGGGAGGTACTCACCGACACGCTCTAGTAGTGTCACTCTTCGCGATCCCCGCGAGGTGAGCACGAACCTCTCACAAATCCTCCTTCGGAGCACCGCACAATCTCCGTTGCGTGCTTCACGAAGTCTCTTGCCACCAAGCCGTCTAGGAGATGGCAACCTACAAGAGAAACAAGCACACCGACTTCAACACGATCACCTAGTGCCACACGATGCAATCTCTTGAAGCAATCGCACTAGAATCGCTCACTCACTCAATCGGATGAACACTATCAAGTTAGAGTGAGTTGGGAGGGCTCTCAAGCACTCTCAAGCATGGACACAAAGTCCCCAAGGTGCTAAGCACCAGCCAAGGCCGGCCACCCCATCTATTTATAACCACAAGCCAAAATAGAGCCGTTGGGGAGGAACATGCAATTCCTGCGGGCGGCCGGGACGGCGCCGATGATTCCGGTCATTGGGGAGGAACATGCAATTCATGCATGAGTCCGGTCGATGATTCCGGTCACAAACGACAAACCCAACCTGCCAAAAATAGAACCCCTGTGCATTCGTCCTGTCAGGAAATCACGCGTCCGGTGCATGCTTAGGTGCATGCGTCACAGTCAATCCCGAGATCAACCACGAAAACATGCTCATTTGTTTCCCGGCCGGAACCACTCACCGGAGCTTCGGTCGAGTGCATCGCGTCGATCGCGGGTCCGGTCACCGCGTCGGTCGGACCGCACTGCTTTCGATAAAACGGGCGATATCTCCTTCATCGAACTCCGTTTTTGATGATCTTGGACTCTATGGAAAGCTTACTCAGAGGGCTACACAACCCACATGGTTAATTGATCCAAATCACAATGGATCAAAGCAGTATTCCACTCTAAGAGCAGTCCAAGTGTCCAGAAACACCGAAACAACTTCTCCTTTGTAAATGTGCCAACACCACCAAGTGTACATCACCATGTGCATGTATGTTAGCATTTTCACAATCATTTTCAAATGATTTTCTCTTGCTCTTACCACGCCACTCGATCCTAACACATCGCAAAGTTAGATCGCTCAAGTGGCACTAGATGACCGATATGCAAACAAGTTTGCCTCTTGATAGTGCGGCCATCTATCCTAAATCCGGTCATAAACTTCTCTAAGCACCAATGGTGGTGAAATAAAATGCCCTATAGGTTATACCTTTGCCTTGCGCATTTCCATTTAGCTCCATCTCTAAGTGCCGATACAACCAATGCACCAACACGATCAAGAATGATATGATCCACTCCATATCATCACATAACCTTCTTGGTCCATCGATCTGGACCTCACTTGCTCTTCACCGTTGCGTCAGTCCGTTGGCGCCAAGTCTTGCCCAAGCTTCACCGCCTCGCGGTCCAACGCTTCAACCGTGGAAGACATGTGTATGTGAAACATTTGGCTTTTTAGAGGAGTTCATGTTGGTCACGGCTAAAGCGCTCATGGATTAATCTTTTTGCGAATGAATCGAGGAAATGCCGTAGAGTTGGTTTTCAACAGATTGAAGCCAACGTGTTGCAGCATTGATGAAATGGTGAGTGGAAACGGTGATCCACATAGATGGATGGACGTGGTACATGCGGAAGTAATTGTTGGCACGGGTTAGCCACAATTTGGGGTTGTCACCGTCGAATTGAGGGAACTGGAGTTTAGGCAATTGGCCCAGGTTGGTATTGTGGCTTGAGAATTGAGGATCATTGTAGGGTGGGGAATTGAATGGGGCTTGTGGGAATTGAGGCTGGCGAGCGGCAAATTGGGTCGAGTATGGGTGGAATGGTGGATTTGGTGAAGGCTGATGATGGGTCGATGGGTACGGGGGTGGGAACGGTGGCGAAAGCGGATCGAGTAGGGTGGTGGGTTTGGGGAAAAGGGAGGCGGTGGTGGGTATGGGTCGGCGTATGGATTTGGGTTGTGGAAATTGGTGGCGGGTGATCTTCGAATTGGGGAAAGCGGTGGTGGTGGGGGATTGGGAGGATGCTAAGGACGATGGATGCCCGGAATTGAAAGAGGAAGGGATTGGTGGACCTCATACGTACCATTGGCTGGGATCGGGGCTATGGTCGCATGGCGATCAAGCCCCGCATCCCGTGTAGTCGCTGCATCACGGTGCCGTCGGGCCGGTCGACCGGAACTCGGCAGATGGAACATGGCGGGCACCAACTCGGGCCAGCGCCCGGCCGCTGCGAATGAAGCGGCGAGGCCGCGCCGCGACGACGCGTCGGCGTCCGAGCTGGAGGTAGAAGATGGAGCTCTCCACCCTTGGACGCCCGCGGCGACGTCGCGTCCGCGGCCTCGAGGAGCTCCACCCGCTTCGTCGCGAGCATCTGGATCTCGGCGAGCGGATGTTCTCGATGTCTCGACCACGCCGCTCCAAGTCGGCGATCCGCTGCTTCCGGTGGCCGCCCGGTTATCGGCACCACGGCGGCGGTGTGCTGGCGTGGGCGTGGGTCTCGAGCGCGGCGGCACTGGCCGCCACCGGTCGATCGGCGGTTCTCCGACTCCGCCCGCCGTCGGCCATTGCTCGATCACCGTAGCGGTGGATGTCTCGGGCTTCGCCCGCGGCCGGTGGCCGTTGAGGGCGGTCAACACCTCGTCGAACCTTTTAGCGACCACGGATCCATGGCTCCCCGAGTCCGTAGGCGAGTGAAGTGGGTGTGGGCGGGAAGACGGGAATCCAGCACGGGTCGGGGATCGGAGGGAGCTGATACCAATGTTAACTGGCGACACCAGCTAAGGAAGGATACGGTGGCGGCGCGCCGGAATCGGCGACGACGCTAGCTACTTACTTCTATTACAAGAAAGGAAATTAGATACTGTTCGGTTCATACTCTCATCGCTCTCAATCTCTCGGCTAAATACACCGAGGACACTTAGCCTTCTTTGGGCTTGACTTGGTTACACTTGCTCGGAGCCCACTCAGGCCCAAACAATTTCCTGTTCCTGACTCTCTCCCTTCTGGGCCTTGCAATTCCCCCAACAGAATACTCCACCTGCACATCGCTGCTGACACATACTGTATATGAACATAGTTAATTGGCATCGGGGCTAGGGTGAGGCAAGAAGTTCGACTCGTCGTTTCTTGGGCCGGCTAACATTGATCTGAGCTGCACATTATGTCTCCTAACTTGGGTAGGATACTTGATAATTAAGGGCCTCTTTGGCAAACGGAGCTGCAGCTCCGGCTCTGGCACTGTGCACCCGACATTAACCACTGTAGCCTCTGATATTGGCCTTTGTTCATATGCCCGTAGATCGCTGTTCACGGCCGTTTTCTCTTCTTCCGCTCGCTTCTCTCTTGCGACAACGCCATCGTTCGCCGGGCCCCGCCAAGCCACGATTTCGTGGCTTCTCCGGCTCCTCCTCCTTTGCTACTGATACAGCTACAGTCCCGGGCCGGGCTGCGGCTTCTTTTGCCAAAGAGGCTCTAAACCACATCGTTTCCACTGTAACAAAAAATCTTCTCACCAATTTCGTGGCCATGGTCACTGTCTGCAGAAAGCAGAGGTACAGGAGGAGAGCCCGTGAACAACTGGCAACTCTGTCGATGCCACATGGTGACCGTACGTCGTCCTGCAGGGGTCGACGACCGTTGACGCAGGGATGTGCCTGCTTGCTTGCCATGATGCATTATTGCTCATCAGCTCCTCCGTCCGATCCTGATTAAAGAAAAAAACCTCCTCCGGCTAATCTTTTTTCCACGGTGAGTACTCCATCCGTTCCATAATACTTAAAATTCTTTAACTCATATAAACTGTGTTTATTTGCTGCCGTCTTATTCAAATTTTTTATGTAAATTATAAAACAAACAAAACGTCATTACAATATCTTTAGTGATGTAATAAATCATAACAAAAGTGGTAATATTTATTAAACAAAGTTGAATAAGGCGAAAGGTCAAACACAATTTATATGAGTCAAAAAATGTAAGTATTATAAAACGGAGGGAGTACCTTAGACCATGATCAGGATTCAGGAATCCACTGAAACATTTTTTGTCAGAATTTTAGTGACCATTTTTCACTGATTTTTTCCCACGGTCTTGAGAGTGTGGGGCTACGAGAGTACACAGCGGGGTCACTCACTGTTTGCTCTGTCGATGCCACTCCTCGACAATAGCACTCTGCACTCTACCCGAGGGATACTATGTGCGCAATAATTCTAACCCGTACGTTTGGCACCTTTCTTGTCTCCCAAAATCGACGTCATTTCTGAAGAACCGCCTGTTTGGAACGAATATAAAATAGAGGAACGGGAAAAGCAAAGGAGATTCCTCAAAAAAAAAAAAAAAAAAAAAGCAAAGGAAAGTGATATAAGCATCTTGCCAAAATAGAGGAAAGGAAAAACATAGGAAATGATGTGCAACAGTGTTTGGAACCTAATTTGCATCTTGAAATTTTTACGGACAATACCAGCTTATTTCGCGTCGCCCTCCACCAGGGCGGCGGCGGGCCTAACGCTTGCCTGCGCCCTCCCCCCCCTCCTCCCGTTCCGCCGCGCGCGGGCTGCGGCTGCTGCCCGGCAAACGGCTGCGCGCGGCCGGGCCGGGATAGCGGCGGCGGGCGCTTCCCCGGCGGCGGCGGGCGCTTCCCCCTGGCGCGGCCGGGCGCATGGAGTTGTGGGCCGGAAGGGCGCCGCCTTGCCCGTCTTGTGTGGGGGACGCGACAAGGTCACCCGGCTGGGCCCTCGGCGGTCTTGGCCAGGAGCCCGGGCGGTCTTTGGGGATGATGGCGCGGCGGTCTTCTTCGCTCCCTCCCGGGTCGTCCCTCCCGTGTGTGGCCGATCTGCCTTCACGCGACACGGGCGGGGATCCGGCCCATGGTGGCGGATCCGGTGAGCTTCGGGTCGGGGCGGCACTCGATGGCCGGCTTGTTGGGGCGCGTGTGGCGGGACGGGGTTACAGTTCTGCGCTGTGCGGCCCGGTTGGGCCTCCTTGGGCTTGGGGGCGGCGCCCAACGTCGGCGAAACGACCTTCTTCATCGTGCAAGCTCCTCCTTGTGGATGGCGAGGTCCATGGGGCGGGCGCCCACGATCCGGTGTGCAGGTGGGCGGTTCTGCTCCAGAACGGCGGTGGGGCGCGGTGGTGCCGGCGGCCCGGCGGGCGGGTGGCGTTGCTATGGTGGCGTGGGCTCGCGTCGCGGTCGTTGAGGGGCGGCACCTCTCTTATGTCGTCCCTCCCACGATGGGCTAGCTGCCGGCGTTGCTCATGGTGCACTGCCGTCAAGATGAAGGCATCCACGTTGGTGCGTGGCCGGGACGCGTCGCGCGGGGCGTTTGCTAGTTCTTTGGCTTGTCGCCTTGCCAATGGGGGTGGTCGACGCGAAGCTCTGCCGCTGCGGTGCGCCGATCGATGCCCCTTTGGCGAGGTTCTGCGCAGACGACCCGGCAGCGGCGGCGGTGGCGTCAAGCATGGGTCGGAATCTCGGCGGCGTCGCCGCGCGGGGAATCTTGGGGCGAAAGCACGGCGACGGCGACGCGCTGCGGCGCCGTTCTCCCGTTGGGCGTCGCTCCCTAGTTCTTCCACCGGTGAGAACCGGTCCGCGTGACGGTGGCTTGTGTGGCGCTTCAAACGCGCGTCACCTTCCTGAGGCAGCGTCCGGTGGTTTTGACACGGCTAGGATTTGTGAGTGAGGCCATGGCGGAAGTCAAAAGCTGTGTTTGCTTTGGCTTGGTGGGCAACGATGACCCTCTTGGTCTTGGGTGCTCGAACTTTATTTTTGGGTTGTCGTTTTTTTCTGTTATATTGGCGTGAGGTTGGTTTTGAGCTGGTTTTCCTCAGAAAAGCTGTGTCAATTCTCTTCTACTTATTAATACCAAAGCCAGAATAATTCGTTCCCGGATCTTTCAAAAAAAAAAAAACAGTGTTTGGAACCTAGGAAATCAAAACGTGGGAAAAGCTCAGCTGAGGAAAAGTATTTAGCACAAAACAAACAATCAAAGTATAAAATAGTAGTCACCTTGCTCTTTTTCTGGTGGTAATGCATCCCATCCGATGCGTTTAATGGTGTGTTCACCTGGGACTTCGCAAAGGAAGCAGAAACCATAGATCGGACTGGAGTTTTTGTTTCATGTGAAATCGTGAAGGTTGTTTTCCAAACGTGCTACTCGTTTTCCGTTCCAACGTTTTCATTTCCTAAAATATTGGATCCAAACAGCCCCTGAACTTCTGGTATGAACGGATCAACTTAATTTCGGGTGTGTTTAGATCCAAAAATTTGGTGTAAAAATCCTGTAGCACGTCACATCGAAATTTGAAGCATGTTTCGTTTGTTAGTGGTAAATATTATCCTACCATGGCGTAACTAGGCTCAAAAGAATCGTCTCGCAATGTACATCTAAACTGTGCAATTAGTTTATTTTTTTACCTAAATTTTATAGTGGCCGGCAAGCGTTTTTGGATGTATTGAATGTTTCGATGTGATAGATGTGATGGGAATGCAGCAAATTTTGGTGCAAAATTCTGGGATCTAAACGGCCTTCGTTGGAATTTCCGTGACCAGTGGCACTCTGTCACCGTGTGCAGAGAGGCAGGCTATCCCACGTGGTGACCGTCCTCTATGTGCCCCCACTTCCCACGCCATGGTAGGTAAAATGCATTTGCCTGCTTGCCCGATGCCTGGCAGGCTCAGTCTGGATTGCTCATTGCGCACTGCTCATTGCGTTGACTACCTCGCCAGTCGCCACCGCTACAACCTCCCTCCACCATTTCAGTTCCTGTTCTCCTCCATCGTCTCCGCCGCCGGCGACTTCTCTCCACTCTCCGGCGGTTCTTTTCTGGCTTTCACGCAGCACCATCAGATCCCGCTGGTTTAGCTTCTCTTCTTGGTTGGTAAGGTAAGCTGGCCGCGCTTGTACGGATGCTTTCCTCTAGCAAAAGGTAGCAGCATCAGATTTGTTCTTTGCTTCCTAATACTACTTAGTACATGCTAATGGTTGTTTTCTGTCCCCAATGCATGGCAAACGCAAGCAGCAGCAGCAGCTAGCAGACGCGTCAGAGTCGCACATCTTCTGATCCCGTGTTTCTCTGAAGATCTTTGGCAGAGGTGGATTCGCTGTGGTTTATAAGGCACATGTAACTGCAAATGGATCACCAATTTCAACTGGCACAACAGTTTGCAATAGGTGGGTTTGGAGAATATGTGTGTTGCTTTTGCATTTTGAGGCTGTTGATCTCCCTTTAACTACAGTGGCATTAGTGCATTAACAATAATTAGAGTATCCAAACTGTAGCTTCAAAGTATTTGGGTCTAAGTCAGTATTATTTTAATCTTGCAGGCTTTTCGTGGCTGTACTGTCGTCAACATATGTACTGCCGTGAGACTGACGTTCTATTTTAATTGAATTGGAAGCTCAAGCTTATATATATTAATACAACTTTGAAAACGGAGTCTATTCGGGGACTAGATTAGAAATCTCAAGGAGATAGTCTTGGGTGCTGCCTGGCAGGTATGATGAGTTGAGCTGGTCCGATACGTACTATATGCTATCCATAGGTATTGTGGGTCGCATTACAGTTGTTTGTCCTGCTGAACATTGGATGAAGCAATTTACATGTTCGAGAAACATATAGCAGTAATGATCAAAATACCATAACAATCTATGTTTGAAACAAGTAAATAATTTCCCAGCTAAAGCAAGCTCCATGTAAATAGGAGACGGGCAGCAGAGCTACTGAATGTGAGATAATGGAGTTGGAGAACAAGGATTCATCTGAAGAACTAGTATCTCTTCCTCTAGGCTTTTTGAAATCCATCACAGATGATTTTTGCGCTGATCGAGAGCTTGGAAACGGTGCGTATGGAACGGTTTACAAGGTATGACGAATTCTTTCCACTCCAGTTAATTGATCTTCAAATGTTGGCAGCAGTAATTAATTACTGAATGGATCGAATATCAATTCTATTAAGGGCATTCTCCCCTGCGGATCAGTTATTGCTGTCAAAAAGTTAAATGGAAAAATTCCGGCGGTTGATGACCGATCCTTCGAGAACGAGGCCTCTTGTCTTATGGATATCAAACACCGAAATGTAGTACAGCTTCTAGGTTTCTGTGCCGAATCAAGGGGGGCAATGATGCTGAAGCAACCGAACCGGAAAGTTTTTGTTGCTGAAGAACGGACAATAATACTCTGCTTCGAGTATATGTGTAATGGAAGCCTTGACAAGCATCTTTCAGGTATGTTTCGGAAACACGGGACACAATTTATCATCTCCTTTTTTTTTTCCATTTTCTCAAGTCTACATTGTTACAACATACCTTGTAGCCACAGTCAGCAGAACACTGGAATAAATTTTGCCTGTATCCAGAAAAAGGTTATTCTACAATGAGTTAAAACATCTTAAATATGCCCTCAAAAAATCTATATATATTTTGACAGTATCTCTATTTGGTATGATAAGATCCGTCATAAAATATATCTTGACAGTATTCTATTTGGTGTCATAAATATGAAACTTCTTTATAAATTTGGTCAAACTTAAATTGACAGATGTCTAACTAGAATAACTCAGACTCTGTTTTTGGACGAGCTAGGAACTAGATATATATTACTATTACTGCAACCACACAAAGTTTCATTGCTCTCATTATTAAGCATGGTTTGATAAGATTAACTATGTCGAAAAAGTATTTCTGAGACGAATCTACAGGTCTTGAGTGGAACACAAGATACAAGATAATTAAGGGGAATATGCCACGGTTTGAATTTCCTTCACGGGTGTAATATTATTCATCTAGACCTTAAACCTGAAAATATATTAATGGATGACACAATGACACCAAAAATTGCGGATTTTGGATTGTCAAGGTTGTTGGGCGACCAAAAATCCTACACTGTGGCTGGCCCTTCAAGTCCCTGGAACACCGTAAGCTACACCCCACAACAATACCAATTATGCTTTCTTAGTAATATATTAATGGTCTCTATTATATGCTCGCACCATCTCAAACTATTGATGTCATCAAGGGGGTACATGGCACCGAATACATAGACAAAGTGGCATAATCTCAAACAAAGCGGATATTTTCAGTTTGGGTGTCATAATTATAGAGATACTCTTTGGTCGCAAGAATTATCCGGACTATGGCCAAGGCACGAAGTTTTCCAGCACTTCACAAATAAAGTAATAAGATGAACTAATGGATCTTACGCATGTGTACCATCGTTCTAGCTCACTTATCATATATGTAATTGTTTAGGTGCTCGATAAATGGAGGAACAAATTGAAGGATCATCAAGTATACATCACCAAAAACTACATACCCAGCTAGTAAAACAATGCATCAACATAGCTTTGGGATGTGTGCACCGAACATGGAGAAAAGGCCATATGTATCAAATATAATTGAAATTCTTAATGCAGCGGAAGAAAGTTGCTATGATCAAAATGGTGAAGATTTACAAGTAGACCACCGGGTATGATACCTTATATCCACGTTGAGTACATGGCCCTTTCTAAACTTTATTGCATTATAATAGTGATAAGCAAGTGTCCAAAAATTTTACATATGCTATTTTTTGGGTAGTCATGACACATGTGCTTTAGTTCTTTTTTTCTTAATAAAAATCACCTCATATGCTTTCAATGAATAACATGTTTCTTTAGTGAAAATAGATGGATAATGTACGGAAATATCCATAAATAGTATTTCCATTTCATTATTTTGTTAGTGGGATGCACCGGCAGCTAAAAAATTCTTAAGATACCAATCAACATTAAAGGTTACGTATTTAAGAAAAAAATAACTAGCTTAATACCACGATGTTGGCTTTTGTTCGATGAAGAGAAAAATAATCCTAATTCACTCAAATTATTGTTCCAAAGGGCCTGTTTGGTTATTCTTGGCTTCCTTAGGGTAACTAAATATGCCCATTGGTGTTCCAAAAGTACCTTACCGGATTCCTAGAGATGAAAAAAAGCGACTTGGGTTGACTTTGCTTTTCTTTTTGAAAGCTCCATGAACTACTTTCACCGAAGAGGGGGCCATGGAATATATTCGTGTTATCTTCTAGGTTTTTCATTGAGTTAACGTTAGAATCTGATACTCCTGTTTATGCATGGTAGTCCTTGGATACGTGAAAGGATATTGTAAGTATAACACAAGTACAAACCATATTAAGAACGATGTAGACAAATCAAGTAGAAAACCCTAGTTAAATGCTGACGTTGAAGCAACCATGACAATAGATAAGGATTTTTTTGGTGAAGCCAATCTCAAATTTTATATGCTTAACTCGAAAAGAGTACAAGTGACTGTTACTCTCTCATTACTCTACTTGACACCCTAAGATCAATGATTCTTGCCCTGTACAAGAATCTAGTGCAATAGAAATGTCTAGCCTAATCCACTTGAGCGTTCCTAATTGCTCCTTACAAGCTTTATTTAAGACCACCCATTGTTTATATAATCTCTTCCAAGGCCCTCATACATGAAAGTAGGAGACACCCAATTCATAATAGAAGTCATAATACCACACCTCTCTTGTGTTCTAATCCAAGTAAGATTTGAGTCATCATACAGCACATAATATAAAGATGACTCAATAGGCAAATCATACAATGGGTTGTCTTTTAAGTTGCTTTGTAAAACAATTGTATCTTTCTCTCATGTTCGTCCCTCTCCTTCACATTATTTAAAATCCTATGCAACACACTCAATTCTCTACTTTCTGGTAGTGACAGCATGAGACAAGCTATAAGATCGCAGACGTTTATCAATGTACTTTCCTTAAAAGTAAAATCACATAAAAGTACCTCCTAGAAAACAAGCTTAATACCTCCTGCATTCATAAATGTACGTAGTTTTACCATTTCAATCTTATCACAAATATAAACAGGTCTGCTATAATTCACCACACCCATCATTGATTAGCATATCATTTTAGTTACTACCATTGTAATATTGATATTTCAAGTTTAAATTTGTGCCTGTAATTTATAGCATTGATAGAAAAAATAGACCCTGATTATGACTTACATAATACTATATGGTACTCTCAGTTCTTTCATAGGATAGGACTTGAAAATGACAATTGCTTTTTCTTTCTTGCCTATGGGTTTCTTTTGTATGTATTGACAATATCAGTAATAAAAAGAGTAACGTCTGATAAACAGCCTCAAACTAAATAATGGACATCATATCCCCTTAATTTTTAAAACCGGACAAATCATAACCACTAAAATAAGTTCAAAGCGGTTCCAATGTTGGTTTTGTCTGATGTGTCAAATATGTGACATGCCGGCCTCACATGCCTTTAGTTTCTTAGCCATTCATATTTTGTTGAATATTTGGACTCTTGAATGACCTCAAATCAAAACAATTTAAAGTTGGAAACTTTAAGATCTCACTAAGCACTAAAAATTAGATATAAAGCATGTCTCCGTCTAAGATTTGTTTAAAAAATAAAAATGAATTGCATATTCAGAGAATTAAAATACAATTTTGGACCTATAAATGATCTTAAATGGCAACTACAAAGTTGTAGAACATGTTGAGATCTACAACTTAAAACAAATATTTTGGCTTCTAAACGATCCATGATAAAAAGTTTGCCAGCTAGAAGTTGTAGAACATATTGAGAGCTACAACTTTAGTGTAGATTATGTTAACATCGGAGTTCGTATGAAAATTTAAAAAATAAATTGGACAACTTAATATGAATATTTGGGCCTCTAAACGGTCTTTGGTAATAAGTAGTCAGCAAAAACGTTATTGGTCTTACATGGAAATATTGGTACAGACTACAGACCATGTTAACATCCAAGGTCTTTTGAAAAAAAATAAAAAAAAATGATTTTAAAATCTCATAACTTAAAATAAATATTTGAGTGTCCAAAATAAATTAAATAAAAATGAAATATTTAGTTGTAGACTGTGCCGAGATCTTTATAATTTTGATATAAAGTTTATATTAATATGATTTCATATGCAACAGTTATGATTTCTTTATAGAAGAGAACGAGAGAGATGAACTTAATGGTAGGCTTCAATGCTATTCAGCAAAAACACCAAAAATCATTTTTAGTTTTTTTAGAATTCAAAATCATTTTTAGTTATCTAGGGGGTATTTTTGTCCAGATTTTAAAGTTCAGATATGTTTTGTCCAGCATTGAATAATTTTAAGGGGTTTTTTTTTTTTTCAAATTTAGCTATTAAAGAGGTGGAACCGGACTTTTTAATATAAAAAGCTGTGTTCATGCACAATCGATCTATTGTTATTAATTGCTCGACTTTTGAAATCCCCGTATATATAGTATGCCTTAGAAAATGAAATGGAGGAAATATATTTCTGTAGCCTTTCATATCTATAAACAACATAAGGCGCAGTTAATCTAACTATTTCTTGCATTCTTATATTCATAGATGGGAACCAAAGAAGGGCTGCCGACACCACGTGTGCTGTCTGAGGACAACTTGGTGGCTCTAACTAAAATTGCATTGAAGGATCATGCACAAGTGTGGATCACAAAAAGCATGATGAAATCAGCGGTTGCACAGTCCCAACCACAACGCGAGCCAGTTTTGGGAAGTGTGGATGGTTCGCTTGCTGCCCTTTGTTATCGGGGGTCACGAAATGCGTCATTTTGGGTGGTGCACAAGGCTTTGTCTTCATTGGAGGACAACGTGCTCAAGGACTGGGCAGCCACCATCAACCTAGGCCCAAGCGTGGAAGCCCTCGGCGAGAGTTGAAGTCTGTGAAGGTGATTCTTGAGTTCACCCCGGCAAAGTAATACATAACTTGGCACTCGAGAACATTCGATGGTGCTTGGAGAGCTCGTGTATGATGCGAAGGCGTGTTGGATGAGATGGAATACTTTGGCATCCAGGTGACGTGCTGGGCGCCTGCCAAAGATATCGAAGGTTGTGCTCATAACCTGGATCTTAATGTGTTGTCATCTGTTCAAGATGAACCTCCAAAGTTGATATTTGATAGGAACAATGCCTCCCGAAGAATAGAACATATTGTAAAAGCGGATGCAGCTTGTGCGACAAGAGGTTTCTAGTAGTATTGCACTATTAGGTTCTCGACTGGAGCACTACACCAAACATTGCACAAAGTCGCCCCATTACCATCTCACGAAAGTATAGAGCGAAACTATATGGAAGGGAGCTTATGATGAAGAGCATCATAGATGATATCACAAAGGATAAACGTTCCGCAAGGTTCTCACAGTTATTCCAATTGTTGGTCCGGGGGATAGGAAAGACAACTCTTGCACAACATGTATATCACGGTGGAGAAGTGCAAAAACATTTTGATGTCGAGTTTGGACATGTGTCTCACTCAACTTTAATGTGAATAAGCTTATAGAAGAGATTCAAAGATATATCCCTAGAGTTGATCATGAAAGTAGTAATGGTACTTCTAGTGAGTTGATTGGGCAAAAGATTGAAAAATAAGAGGCTTTTGCTTGTATTAGATGATATATGGGACTGCGGTGATGAGGATGAATGGAAACGGCTACTAGTGCCATTCCAAAAATCACAAGTACTTGGGTAATATAATTATAGTCACAACTTCGGTTTCGGCGCAAGCAAAAATAATGGTTCAAAAATACAATGAACCAATATATTTGCAAGGTATAGGAAACAAAGAACTTGAGGAATTGTTCCTAGAAATTGTCTTTGGTGATGACCATCAATCTAGAAAGGACCATGTGTTGTTACTTGAAATTGGGTTTAAGATAGTTGACAGACTAAAGGGCTCCCTCTAGCAAGCAAAACTGTTGGTAGATTATTGAAAGCCAAACTTGACTTCAATCATTGGAAAAGAGTTCTAGAAAGTAAGGAATGGGGGCATAGTGATGGCAAGAATGACATTATGCCTGCATTGAAGTTGAGCTTTGAGTACCTACCCTCTCAGCTTCAGCAGTGTTTCTACTATTGTGCTTTGTTTCCTCAAGATTACCTATTCAAAAGCAAAGAATTAATTAACTTCTCGGATAGGACAAGAAGTTTTGCATTATTCATCACATGGTGAAAATAAAAGAGTTGAAGATATCGGGTTAAGTTATTTGACTGAGTTGGTTAATTATGGTTTTTGGAAAAGAAAGAGGAATATGGAAGAACTTGTTATATTATTCATGATCTCTTACATGAATTAGCACAGAAAAGTTTCATCACTTGACTGTCTTAGCATAGATAGTTCTCAATCTCAAGTGAGCTCCTTAAAAGTCCTTCCATCAATCCATCACTTTGTCTATCAACATAGATCATAGCAATGTGAAGGATAGATTGACCCAAAAAAATATGTTGAGGATTTCACTACATTGGGTAAAAGACTAAATGTTGAAAAACTACGTACTTTGATGATATTTGGGGAGCACCATGGCTGCTTTGTGAAAGCTTTTGGTGATTTATTTAGGGAAGCAAAAGCCCTTCGTCTTGTCTTTCTATTTGAGCCATCCTATGATGTGAAAGATTTGTTGCACAATTTTGATTGTCTTATCCATCTTCGCTATCTTCGGATTAAAAGCTCTTCTCTATATGAAGCAAGATTTCTAAACACAATTTCTAGATTTTATCACATGAAGGTCCTAGATGCAAAACATTGTGACATTGTTGATAATCTGCTACCGCAGATATCGGCAACCTTGTAAAATTGCGCCATCTTCTTGTTCGACAGGATGCAATACAATCCAAAGCATTGTTGGTGTTGGGAAATTAATATCATTACAAGAGTTGAGAAGATTTGTGGTCAAACAAGATGATCAAGGTTTTGAACTAAAAGAGCTAAGTCATTTGAAAGAACTTTTCGGATTATTAAGCATTTGTAATCTTCAAAAGGTTGAAGTGAAGGAAGAAGCAGGTGAACCAAATCTATCGGATAAAAGCCACCTAAAAGAGTTGATATTACATTGGGATAATATTGACCGAACTGTCATTGATTTTTTCTTGAACGACCGAACTGTCATTGATTCAACACTAGAAGAACATGTTCTTGAAAGGCTTAGACCAAATAGTAATCTTCGAAGTTATCGGTTAAAGGTCACAGGGGAACCACTTGTCCTTCATGGCTCGGTACTAACCTCTCTGTAAAAAAAATGCGGAATCTCCGTGTCTAGAAAGTGTAGCTTGGAAAAAGTTTCCGCCTATAGGCGAATTGTCGCTAGTTGATTTGCCTTATGAGGAAAATATTTCAGGCAACATCATTAAAGAAAGGTTCAGAAATTTGAGAAGCCTAGAACTTTGTAAACTGGACATGATTGAAAAATGGGCTATGCATGCCCCTTGTCGGTTGTTTCCTTTCTTAGAAGTGCTTATCATCAAGGATTGCCCTCATCTTGTGGAGTTATCATTTCGACATTTTGGTTGCTGCCAACAAGGTGAAGAGGAAAATGAAAATTTATTTCCTAGACTCTCGGAGCTGAAGATTATAAACTGTCCCCAACTATCATCATTTCCTCCCGTTCCTTGGACTAAAGCTCCCTGCTCCTTTATTATAGAAAGAAGTGGAAGTTCATCTTTTGACAAAATAGTTTGCAAAAAAGATGACAGATCTGAATATAGTTTGACCATTGAGGGAATAAGGATACAAATGATGGCACGTTTTGGAATGTGCTAGATTTTCATAGTCTAACTGGACTGAACCAGTTGAGGATGCAATATTGCCAATCCCTGCCACTGCGTTACTTACAAATGCTATCATCCCTAAGGATCCTACAGATGTCTTGTTTGAGTAATGTCTTTCCATTTACTGAAGCTGACATCAATGTCAAATACCAGTTTCCAGTTGAAGTGTTGTTCATCGAGGGGTGGAATGCTAGTGGGAAGGAGTTAACACAGCTACTCACTTACTTCCCGAAGCTATCAGATCTTGTGCTATGTAATTGTAAGAAGGTAGCAGGGTTGGCTGTGAATGTGAAGGGGCAGTGGGCAACAGAAACACCACTGTCTTCAGCTAAAAGAGTGGAGCAGCAGGAGGACGCAATAGCTGAGGATGATGTAATAGTCGCATCAGAAGAAGCAGAACGCGACCTCTTGCTTTTGCCTCCCCAACTGCAGGAGCTGAAGATCAGCTTCTGCCCAGAGCTGAGCCTCCTCCGAGGAATATCCCTCCGAAGATTGAAAATTTCCGGTTGCCCCAAGCTCATGTCCGTCGACTGTTGCTTTTGCCTCCCCAACCGCAGGAGCCGGAGATCGGCTTCTACCCGAGCCGAGCTTCCTCTGCTCCAATCCACATGACGACAAAGAACGAAGAAGATGGACGAAGTGGGGGGAGGAAGAGGGCCCGAGGAACATCCCTCCGAAGATTGAAAATTTGCTATTGCCCCAAGCTCTGTCGCCCGCCGACCTGTTGCTTTGGGCTCCCCAACCGCAGAGCTGAACATCGAGAAGTGCGCAGCGCCGAGCCTCCCCGCTCTAATCCACATGACGACAAAAGAACGAAGAAGATGGACGAAGTTGGGGAGAAGGAGGGCTCCAAGGTCTAACCTCCCTCCGGCAGCTGGTAATCCACTATTGCCCCAAGCTCCTATCCTCCTACTCGTCTTCATCCTTCTCTTCTTCTTTCCCCTTCCCCAACTCCCTGCAACACCTTGAGATTTGGGGAGAGATGGGCACGGAGGTGCTGCCTCTATCAAACCTCACCTCTCTCACAAGCTTATCCATACTTAACTGTTGGAATTTAAGAGGCGAGGATTGTTGCCTCTCCTCGCCCAAGGCCATCTCACCAAATTATCTGTCAAACACACGCCCAATTTCTTTGTTGGGTCCGAGGCCTGTGGATGCCTCTTACGTCCTGTTCCTCGAACTACTGAGGAGGCTCGAAATAGATGATGTGGCTGGATTCACTGCTGCACACATTCGTTGTAGCCCGCTCTTCTCCTCGCTCACCAAATTGGAAATTAGATGGGATAATAAGGTGGAGTGCTTCACAGAGGAACAAGAGGCCCTTCGTTTCGTCAACTCCCTCGAGGTTGTCACATTTAGTTCATGCAACAACCTGCAGTCTCTCCCTAAACGGCTGCATGGACTTCGCAACCTCAAGAGGTTAGGGATCTTAGGGTGCAATGCAATCCGGATGCTACACAAGGATGTCCTCCCAAGTTCCTTTGGAAGAGTTGAATATCAAACAATGTCCAAAAATCCAGTCATTGCCCAAGGATTGCCTCCCGGATTCACTGCAAAAATTAACCATCAATGGCTGCCCAGCCATCCAATCGTTGCCCGAGGTGGATGATCTTCCAAGTTCGCTGCGAGAGTTGGATGTTCATTATAGCAAAAGCGAGGAGCTAAGGAGTCAGTGCCGCAAGTTGATAAATATCATTCCAATAGTCGAGTCGACAAACCCAAGGTAACAAAGAGGTGGAACTTCCCACCCATCAATTTCCCTTGTTTCCCCTAATCCATTAAACCCCATTCATTCTTGTTTTCTTTATTTGGCCATGATTGATGTTTTATTCTGGGTAATCTGCTCGTTTTCATCTGTTGTGCAGGGCACTTCTTCAAATTTTGCATTATTCTATCCTTTGGTTTCTCACTTTATCCATCAACAATTCTGAATTCAAAAGCATGAATATCTCTGCACATACCTTCGACCGTGTCCATCAAATTGGTAAGTGCCAGTAAAATCGCCTCTGTAGCCTTATACAACTATTTACATGATTATCATGTTGCTTGCTTTTTCGATGCACTGGATCTGGTTATTGATGCACTTTTCCCTTATTGATGACTTATGTTTCGTGCCTAACAATGGCCCTATATATGTTTATTGATCAGGTGAATCTCTTTAGCATATTTCTACCTTGTCATTCTGAATCTTGGAAGATTTACTGACCCTTATTGATGACTTATGTTTCGTGCCTAACAATGGCCCTATATATGTTTATTGATCAGGTGAATATCTTTAGCATATTTCTACCTTGTCATTCTGATTCTTGGAAGATTTACTGAAATATGGATGCCATTGTATGATTTATTTTCTAGTCAAAGGTTTGCACTCTTAGCAAAGCCAGTTCAGCAATAAAAATGGCTTCAGTCTTCCCATGTCTCTTGGGTCTGACAAAAATTTTTGGCCCTACTTTTACAAAAGGTAACAACCACATTTTAAAATTTGTGTTTTTTTTTATGTTGAACATGATTGTATTACCATTTATAGTTCCTTTAATAAATTATTGTATTCTGTACGACTCTTCATTTTTTTTCACTTTTCTCATACCACGCACAATTGCCTTCTTGCACTGCAACTCAATTCCCTGGAATCCAATAATGCAGTAAAATTTGTAGGCAGAGGTTTGCTTTAATTCTCAAGTTATCTAGAAGTTGGTTAACACTCTCAGCATGTAAACCTGCTTCAACTATTTATAAGTTGCCTTGAGGTACTGCTGCAGAAAAAATGCATTGCTTTTGTTTTTAACTCTGAAACTTTTTGTTACTTCTAAGCAAGAATATTTATAGTTCTAAACACTTTTATTCTCATTTCATTTCTGAACATAGGACAAATTTGTTGCTCCAAAATGCTGATTTCTATTCTTAGTTAAACTTGTCAAATTGCTTAACCGATTGAGTGTAATGGACAGTATGTGTTCCTCAGTACTTGCAGGCATGACAATGTCGATTAGGTAGAAACTGGAGATTATGATGACATTGTCAATGCATACTACAAACTGTTTTGCAGAGAATATCCATTGGAGCTACTTCTTAGCAAAAATAATGTTGTGCCAGCTCATTTTATTTTAATGGAACGGCACAAGGCAGTGCCAGTCTCATTGAATGAAGCACAAGGCAATATGACAGTTGTCAAATCATGCTACCATGCAAATTATGTGCTCTTTGCTTTGCACATACCTCAAGGATAACTGAAGCCTCAGAGGGTGGGCAGTTAAAACATCTTTAGTTTTGATGACTGAACTTCCAAATAAACACAGTTCTGAAATCATAATATTTTTCTCAAATATCAAACACAAACTCAAAAAACAATTGATAAAGAATGACTAACTCAAGACTTGTGGAACTTTGCACAAGTAAAAATGGCATGATGCTATTTTAGTATGAAGACGTATTCAGGTCGAAATGTTTTCCTGGATGCGCTGTTTTGCCATTGTCGGACTTGGGTTAGCATAGGACCTTTTGTTGTGGTGGTGGTCCGTGGAAGCAGAGAATGCTGTGCACCTTCCATGGACCCTCAAGGTATTGCTTTTGTGCGGGATAGATCATAGATGTAAGAAGGTACCATTGCTAATACTGCCCACTAGCTGAGAGATGGAAATCAGTTTTGTACGATGCTATTTTGGTAAGGCCAAAAAATAGGAAAAAGATTGAATTTCTTTTAATGCATTTCTACCTATTTGGTTTGTTCCACAGATATGGAGACTTCATGTACTAGAAGCCTACAATTCTATATGCACCAACAACTTGTCAACTGAAAAAGAGGCCTGATTTGTGTCCACTGTCCAGACGCGTCTACGGTGCTGACTGAATCAACTCAACTGGACCTGCTGGCGACGGCCTTGAAAGCAATACCTCTGCACGTGTGTGGATAGACAGCATCAGCACCGCGCCTGGCGATGCTCACGGGGTGCCGCGCCCATGCACCAGCGCTGCCGGGGCCGCAGGACAACGAGAGGGTCTCGCTAGTGAGCTCACTCCTTCGCCGGCGGCCACGCCAGCATAGATGGAGCTGGGATGGACAACATGGACATGGACAGCCGACACGTGCCAGGTTCTCTGCTTGCTTGCCTCTCTATATCCAAATGTTAACGATTCCCTTCACTGATTCAGAGTTTCAGAGTTATGACATGCAACTGTGTTCCCTGCTGCAGATTGCGATTGTAAAATGACTCAAAAGATGGGAGTGGCATATCCTGCAACTGAGCTCAATCAGTTGGAAGAAGAATTCAGCTCAGTTCAACATTTTTGCATTTCAATTCTGTGTGTACGCTGTGACGCTGTGGATCCAAATTTGGAAGAGCAGATTGGGAAACTAGCACCAGCACATACAAGCTGTGGATGGAAAGACAGCTCTCCTTGTTATGTTTAGAGGTAAATGCAGCTGAATGTCTTTCTTTCTTTTCTTTTTTTCTGTGTACAGTGCAGAGTATTGTTTCTGTTCACATAATGAAAGGCTGGGTAATGTGAATGGGCTGTAGTGACTTTTTGGTGATTGTTTACACAGTTTGATAATTTGATACTTCTGTTTTTATTGCAGATTTTTCAAGCAGCTGTCTCTGGATATCCAGTGGTCAGGCGAGAGATAACCACAATAGCCCTGCATTGCAGGTACGGAGTACTTAGATTCATTCAGCATCAATAGCCGCATGCAGCTTTTTGTATTCTTGCACTCATGCGTGGCAACTGAAACTGAATTGGAACTATACATGAATGTTTATCTCACGCGGCACATCAGGTTCGTGATGAATTCGTCGTCCCTGGGCCCTGCGGATGCTGGAGCTGGATCGGTGATCGGCCACTGGACCGAGCAGAGCAGGGACTCCGCCAGCCTCTGCTCCGTCCGTCCCATGTATCCCCAGCTGTCGATGCCTCCCATCCGTCTCTCAGAGTTGGTGCTTAAAGCCCAGAGTCGCTCTCCTTCATCGGAACGAGGTGCCCGTGCCGTGGAGGTGTTGTCGAGCGGGCATTCGCACCTCGTCGGTCACTCCATACTGAAACTGCCCTTCTGTTTTCATTCAGGTTCAGGAGGAAACCAATCAGCCAACGTAGTGTGTTTTCATTCAGTTTATAGATTGGGCCTGTGCCTGATCAACTGTTAACGTGTCACACTGAATTGAAATCTGCGAAGGTTCCTCTGCAGAGCTTCACTATTCCAAGCCACAAACTAGCAGGCTCGATCATTACATAGTCGTGTCATTAACGTTCACGCCCTTATGGCCTTATCTAATCATCAAGGTCACACAATCCAACTATAGTGTCAGGCTAACGCGACGAGTGATTATGAGAATTCTTAATTCCTCACGGAACCAAAATCAGCAAGACCCGTAACAAAACACCACCCTACTGTAAAAGCTAACCACTAGCTGAAAACACCAGGAAAAAAACTAACTAACTGAAGTGTACTAAACACCACCTGGAACCGAAGAGGAACCAAATGCACTACCACTGGCTGACGAACTTGGTACAGAGCAAGTACTCTGAAAGACGTTCAGGAAGACATACTTCTACAGCAATGGCAAAAACAAATTTAGATGAACTAGTATGTGCAGGAATTAAAAAGAACATTCAACACTATTGCAAGGAAAAATATAATAACACAAGTTTGGACCTGTACTGACAAATGATAGGAATGCAGAGAAGCTTTCAACTGACTGAAACAAAAGAGAGTGTAGCTGATTCACACAACTTACTGAAACATACCAAGT
The DNA here is from genome assembly GCA_015847255.1 of Hyparrhenia diplandra. Taxonomy (NCBI): domain Eukaryota; kingdom Viridiplantae; phylum Streptophyta; class Magnoliopsida; order Poales; family Poaceae; genus Hyparrhenia; species Hyparrhenia diplandra. The sequence continues at coordinate 2,535,197 of JADLZK010011669.1, forward strand.
CCTATACCGAAAGGGACCAAAGTGCTTGCTGCTGACCAAAACCAAACATGCATTGGTTATTTAAATGATTAACTAACTACAGTATCTTGAAAGGGGCTTGTCACAAGTCTGAGAAATTATATAGGCTGAGATTCTGCACTTACTCTGAAGCCATAGTTTTGCATACTTTCTCCATCCTAAAATAAGTGTACATTCTCGCCACTGAGAGGTCATTTTTTTTTCAATTTGACCAAATATATATTCAAAAATTTATTAATATCTGTAATAAGTCTCATTAGATTGTATTTGGAATATACTTTATAAATTTATTTGGAGATATAAATATTTACATTATTTTTTTTCTATACTTAGTCAAACTTCAGGAGAATTTGACTTCTTGATTGGCTAGTTGTGTATTTAACCATTTATTTTGGAATTGAGGTAGTAAACTAGACTTGCACAACAAATAAAACTGTGAGTGCAAGAGCAGAGCAAAGAAAATTACCAGCACCCAGGAGGATTTTTTTAGTTCCATTTTATTCAATATTTTATAATAACCGCTCATAGAAAAAAAAAAAAATTACAAATCTGACCCTTCTGGTCACGCCATTGCGTATAACAAAATATAAGTTATTGCGCCACAAGCATTGGTGTGGCAATTTTTGTCACATTGGATGACACTTTGGATGTGGAAAACCTTGTTACCGTTGGCAAGATGGTATTATTTTGTCGCACCAACGTGAGTGGCGTGACAAGATTGAACATTAGAAAAATCATAAATTTTCGATATGACATTAGATGAAATGAATTTATATGGAATTGTAGATCTTGATGAGATCTATAAATTTGATTTTTTTCCCCCCATTTGTGAACAGGATGATGCTCAAAAGTAACATAAAATTTTAGGAACATATTAATCATATGAACTAGTGGTTGTTGCATTAGAAAAATAACATCTGTTCTATATGTTGTCAAATTTTACATCAAAGTTGTAGCCCTCAGTGGGATCTACAACTTGATAATTTTGAGGTTTTACATTGGAGGTCATTATGATATATAAAATTTCAGCGACATAATAATCGCATACTAGCTCTTGTGGCATTAGAAAAATAATAGGTTTTTGTATGGTGTCAAATGAAGGTACTTAGCTCTTATTGAGATCTACAACTTTCTAGTTTTGAGTTTTTAGTTTTGAGGTTGTTAACATACTTGAAAAGATAATATAAGTTTTAGTGGCATATTAATCATACACTATGTCTTGTCACCTCTCTAAAATTATATTTTCATGTATGGTGTCAAATGTTTATATTAAAGTTGTAACCTACTATGAGAAATTGTCCCTTCTCATTAATGGACCGTTTTCTCTTATTTTTGTTCCCTCCAATAAATTGAAAACTATGCAAGAAATTGGCTGCATGCATGGACCAGAACACTTCTTTTCTTCTGAAAATGGTTGGGCCAACGACTACAGAGTAGGCGTGTAACCACTAACTAATCTGCCGGCTACAAGATGCACTAGTTAAAACGCAAAAGATTAAACTATTTAACAGCTAACATAATTATATGATCCACTAGCCGGGTGGATCCAAAAGGATGACTCATTGACAGCTCCATGCATGCTTTAGTTTCAAAAAGAAATATGACTGGGGAACCATGTAGCTAGCGCGCGGAAACAACCGGAGCTACCGCCAAACAAAGGAGACAACTAGAAATCCTGAAAACTGAACCACCACCAGATTGCCATGGCATATTCATAGTGACGTGATTAATTGAATAATCGCAGCCACGTCACGGTGTAATTAATAATGAAGCAATAGGCGACCTGAATTGACGAAACGCTAGTGCTAGACTGCTAGCTCCACGACCCACGGCAATTGACTCGACAAAGCACTGCTCTGCTCAGTCCTCTGTATGCTGCACTGCTCTGCTCAGCTCGACGACGACGACCTTTCGCCTCCACGGAATCTCGGGCGTCTCATCGGTCGATCTTCTGCCAAGGTACCCTCTCGATCGTCAAAACCTGCTCTCGTTCCCCTTCTTGGTTCTTGCCACAACTATATGCATCTCGCTTGCAGGCAGTACACCTAACTAACATGAGATCTTCAGGCTAATTAACCCAAGGAGCTAGCACCGATTCTGTTCTCGTAACAACCTCGGTGATCATCAAATTCTGCTCTCGTTCCCCTTCTTGCTTCTTTGTGGTTAAGCTTGCATTGCATGTACATGATGAGGGAGGGAGATGAGGGACGGAGTTGTCATGTAGTATTTTGTTTTAAATCGGTATTCTTTCCATCTTCTTTGTTTGCAGGCTTTTCATCACAATTCACAATCCTCAGTCGATCAACGTCACCTCCCGTGTCTTCCTAGAGAGCCTTCATCATCCGCCAGCTGTGGCAGGTCTGTACGTGCTCTAACAAATATACTCTGTTAAGTATTTGTTTTTCCATGTATTTGCGTTTTGAGTCGCGTTACAGTTCTTAGTTTTGCTGTACATCAGATAAAGTATATATTTGACTGCTCGCAAAAAAAAAAAAAGGTATATATTTGACATGTTAGAGCAACTCATAATAGTAATAATTAAAATACAATAGCAATCTATGTTTGACACAAGTAAATAACTTCCCACACAAATCAATCTCCATGTAAATAGGAGACGGACAGCAGAGCTAATGAAGATAATGGAGTTGGAGAACAACGATCCAACTGCAGAACCAGTATCTTTGCCTCTAGGCTTTTTAGAATCCATCACAAGTAATTTTAGCAAAGAGAACAAAATTGGCAGTGGTGGGTACGCAGTAGTTTATAAGGTATGACAGATTCTTTCTCACTCCAATTAATTAATCTTCAAATGTTGGCAACAGTGATTAATGAACGTATCAAACATAAATTCTGTGAAGGGCATTCTCCCCTGCCATAAAAGGTTAAATGGAAAATTTCCGGCGGTTGATGACCAATCCTTCGAGAACGAGGCCTCTTGTCTTATGGATATCAAGCACCACAATGTAGTACAGCTTCTAGGTTTTTGTACCGAATCAAGGGGGCAGTCATGATGAAACAACTGAACCGGAAGGTTTTTGTCGCTGAAGAACGGACAATAATACTCTGCTTCGAGTATATGCGTAATGGAAGCCTTGACAAACGTCTTTCAGGTACGTTTCGGAAACACGGGACACAATTTATCATCTCCTTTTTCATTTTCTCAAGTCTACATTGTTAGAACACACCTTGTAGCCACAGGCCCACAGTCAGCAGAACACTGGAATAAATGTTGCCTGTATCCAAAAAAACGGTTAATCTGCATTGAGTTAAAACATCTTAAATTTGCCCTCAAAAAAAATCTATATATATTACCTCAATAATTATACTAAGTACTAAATAAGTATGATAAGATGCATCATAAAATATATCTTGATAGTTTCTCTATTTGGTGTCAGAAATATGAAACTTCTTTACGAATTTGGTCAAACTTAAATTGACGGATGCCTAACTAGAATAGCTTAGTTTTTGGACGAGCTAGTAACTAGATATTACTATTATTGCAACCACAAAATTTCATTGCTCTCATGCTATGATATGATTAATTATGTCTAGAAAAGTATTTCTACAGATGAATCTTCAGGGCTTGAGTGGAACACGAGATACAAGATAATTAAGGGAATATGCCATGGTTTGAATTTCCTTCATGGGTGTAATATTATTCATCTAGACCTTAAACCTGAAAATATATTAATGGATGACAGTATGACGCCAAAAATTGCGGATTTTGGTTTGTCAAGGTTGTTGGGTGAACAAAAATCCTACACTGTTGTTGGCCCTTCAAATCGCCCTGGAACACCGTAAGCTACACCCCCACAACAATAACAGTTGCTTTCTTAGTAATATATTAATGATCTCTATTATATGCTTGAACCATCCTCAGACTCTTCATGTCTACTGCAGGGGATACATGGCACCAGAATACATAGACAGGGGCATAATCTCAAAGAAAGCTGATATATTCAGTTTAGGTGTAATAATTATAGCAATACTCACAGGCAGCAAGGGCGACTATCAGTACTATCACCAAAGCACTGAAATAGATTTCCAGCACTTCACAGAGAAAGTAATAAGATGAACTAATGGATCTCGTGCATCTGTACACCATCGCTCTAGCTCACTTATTATATATGCAATTGTGTAGGTGCTAGGTAATTGGAGGAAGAGAATATTTGAAGGATCATCGAACTATACATCGGTAGAACTACATAGCCAGCTAGTAAAACAATGCATTGACATAGCTTTGGAATGTGTGCACCTAACAAGGAGAAAAGGCCGATGTATCAAATATAATTGAAATTCTTAATGCAGCAGAAGAAAGTTGCTATGATCAAAATGGTGAAGATTTACCAAGTAGATCATCAGGTATGATACCTTGTATCCACGTTGAGAGTACCAGCCCCTTCTAAACTTTATTGCATTGTTAGAGTGATAAGCAAGTGTCCCAAAATTTTAGGAATATGTTGTTATTTTGATAGTCATGACATGTGCTTTAGTTCTTTTTTTCTTAATAAAAATCACTTGATATGCTTCTAATGAATTGCTACTAGTTGCTCCACTTTTAAAATCTCCATACACATAGTATGCCTTAGAAAAAAAAAAAAATAGAAGAAGTATATTTTCAGTAGCCTTTAATCTCTGCAAACCTAAGGTGCGTTAGTCTAACTGTTTCTTGCATACTTACATCCATAGATGGGAACCGAAGAAGGGCTGCCGACATCGGGTGTGCCGTGTGAGGATGGCTTTATGACTCTAAATAAAATTGCATTGAAGGATCACGCACAGGCGCGTGGATCACAAAAGACATGATGAAGTCAGCAATTACACCGCTCCAACCACAACACGAGCTAGTTTTCAAAAGTGTGGATGTTTCTCTTGCTGAACTTCGTTATCAGGGGGCACGAAATGCATCATTTTGGGTGGTGCACAAGGCTTTGGCTTCCTTGGACGACAATGTGCTCAAGGACTGGGCATCCACCATCGACATTGGCCCGAGTGTGGAAGCCCTCGAGCGAGAGCTGAAGTCTATGAAAGTGATTCTTGAGTTCACCCCGGCAAAGTAATACACGCCTTGGCACTCGAGGAAATTCTGATGGTGCTTGAGAGCTCGTGTATGATGCCGAGGACCTGCTGGATGAGATGGAATACTTTCGCATCCAGGGCGACGTGCTAGACGCCAGCCAGCATGTCAAAGGTTGTGCTCACAACTTGGACACCGATGTGTTGCCATCCTGTTCATGACGAATCACCAAAGTTGAGATTTGATAGGAATAATGCCTCCCGAAGAATAGAACATATTGTGGAGCAGATGCACTCATGCAAAGAAAAGGTTTCTAGTGCTATTAAACTACTAGGTTCTCGACCGAGAAATGCCCCAAACATTGCACAAAGTCGTCCCCGTCACCATCTCTCGAAAGTACAGAACCGAAATCAGAACCGAAATCGTATGGGAGGGAGCTTATGATAAAGAGCATCATAGATGATATCACAAAGGGTAAACATTCTCGTCAAGTCCTTACAGTTATTCCAATTGTTGGTCCTGGGGGCATAGGAAAGACAACTCTTGCACAACATATATATCACAGTGTAGAAGTGCAAGAACATTTTGATGTCACAGTTTGGACATGTGTCTCATTCAACTTTAATGTGAATAACCTGACAGAACAGATTCAAAGATATATCCCAAAAGTTGATCATGAAAGTAGCAATGGTACTGCTAGTGAGTTGATTGGGCAAAGATTGAAAAATAAGAGGCTTTTGCTTGTATTAGATGATATATGGGACCTGTAGTGACGAGGATGAATGGAAACGACTCCTGGTGCCATTCAAAATCGGAAGTGCGGGGGGTAATATAATTATAGTCACAACACGTATTCTAGCACAAGCACAAATAATGGTTCAAAAAAATGACCAGTCAATAAATTTGCGAGGTTTAGAAAATAAAGAATTTGAGGAATTATTCCTAGAAATTATATTTGGTGATGATGATCAATCTAGAAAGGACCACACATTCTTGCTTGAAACTGGATTCGAATAGCTGGTAAACTAAAGGGCTCTCCTCTTGCAAAGAAAAAAAAAGCAAAAACTGTTGGTAGATTGTTGAAAACCCAACTTGACTTGGTTCACTGGACTAGAATCTTAGAAACTAAGGAATGGGAGCATAGTGATGGAAAGAATGACATCATACCTGCATTGAAGTTGAGCTTTGATTACCTACCCTCTAAGATTCAAAGCACTGTTTCTCCTACTTTGCTTTATTTCCTCAAGATTACAAATTTGAAAAAGAAGAGTTAATTGACTTTTGGATAGGACAAGACATTTTGCATTCCTCACATGGTGAAAATAAAAGAGTTGAAGATATCGGGCTAAGTCATTTGACCGAGTTGGTTAACTACGGATTTTTGGAAAATAAAGGGGGAAAGATGGAAGAACTTATTACATTATTCATGACCTCTTACATGAATTAGCGCAGAAAGTTTCATCACTTGAGTGCCTTAGAATAGACAATTCTCAATCTCATGTGAGATCCTTACAGTCCTACCATCAATTTGCCATTTGTCTATTAATATAGATGGTACCAGTGCCAAGGATAGATTGACTATCAAAAATGTGTTGAGGATTTCTATACATTGAGTACAAGATTAAAAGTTGAAAAATTGAGGACTTTGATGATATTTGGGGAACACCATGGTTGTTTTGTGAAAGATTTTGGTGATTTATTTAGGGAAGCAAAAGCCCTTCGTCTTGTCTTTTCTATCCGAGCATCCTATGATGTGAAAGATTTGTCGCACAACTTTTATTATCTTATCCATCTTCGCTATCTTAGGATTGGAAGGTCTTCTCTATATGAAGCAAGACTTTCAAACAAAATTTCCAGATTTTATCACATGAAGGTCCTAGATGCAAAATATTGCAACATCATCGACGATATGCTACCAAGAGATATAAGCAACCTTGCAAAACTCACGTCATTTCCTTGTTCGAGATGATGCACCGCACCCCGGATCACTGGGGTTGGGAAACTAAAATCATTACAAGAGTTGAGAAGATTTGTGGTCAAACAAGACAATGAAGGTTTTGAATTAAGGCGAGATAAGAGATTTGATAGACCTTTGTGGATCATTAAGCATTCATAATCTTCAAAATGTTCAGGTGAAGGAAGAAGGCGATGAAGCAAAACTATTGTTAAAAAGTCGCCTACATGAGTTGAAATTAAATTGGGATAATATTGGCCGATCTACCAATGACTCCACACTAGAAGAACATGTTCTTGAAAGGCTTATGCCATGTAGCAATCTTCTAAAGTTATCTGTTAGAGGACACAGAGGAGCCAATTGCCCTTCATGGCTTGGTACAAACATATCCATCAAAAGTTTGGAATCTCTTCGTTTAGATGGTGTAGCTTGGGCAACATTTCCACCTATAGGAGAGTTACTGCTAGTTAGCATGCCACATGAGGAAATATCAGGCAACATACCTAAAGAAAGGTTTGGAAATTTGAGAAGGCTAGAACTTTATAACCTTACCATGGTTGAGAAATGGGTTGTGCATGCCCCTTGTCACTTGTTTCCATTCTTAGAAGTGCTTGTCATAAAGGATTGCCCTCAGCTTGTGGACTTGTCGTTTCAACATTTTTCTTGTTGTCAACAAGCCCAAGAGGTAAATGCATGTTTATTTCCTAGACTTGAGAAGCTCGTCATTAGAAAGCGTCGACAGCCTATCTTCATTTCATCCAATTCCTTGGAATAAAGCTCCCTTCTCCATTAATATAGAAGGAATTAGTAGGTCATGTCTTGGTAAATTGAATTCTGGAAAAATATTCAGATCTGAGTATGGTTTGCCAATTGATAATGTGTATGGTTTGACAATTGATACAATTAATGGATGGAATTTGCTGAATTTTCATAATCCGACCGAACTGAAGGAGTTAGAGCTGAACAACCGTGAATCCCCACCACTATGTAGCTTACAAATGCTATCCTCCCTAAGGATCCTACAGATGTCTTGTTCGAGTAATGTCTTTCCATTTATGAAGCCGACAGCCTTGTCAAATACCGATTTCCAGTTGAAGAGTTGTTCATCAAGAAGTGGAAGGCTAGTGGGAAAGATTTGACACGAGCTACTCACCTACTTCCCGAAGCTCTCAGATCTGAAGTCGAGAATTGTCTCAAGGTAACAGGAATAGGTGTGAATGTGATGGGGCAACGAGCAACAGAAACACCCGGGCTATCATCATCATCTTCAGCCAATAAAGTGAGGAGCTGGGAGGGAGAGGAGGAGGGGCTGGCGTGGCATGTTGCTTTTGCCTCCCGGCTCCGGAGGTTGAACATCCCAGAAGAGCCCGTGAGCTGAAACTCCGACCCAAACCACATGATGACAAAGAACAAAGATGGAGGAACCGGGGAGGGAGAGGAGGGCTCCAAGCTCTGACCTCCCTACGGAAGTTGGAAATCTTCGGTTGCCCCGAGCTCTTGTCCAACTACTCGTCTCCATCCTTCTCTTCTTCTTTCCCCTTCCCCAACTGCCTCGAAGAACTTGTTATTTGGGGAGCGATGGGCATGGATACCCTGGTGCCTCTATTAAACCTCACCTCCCTCACCGATTTATTTATATTGGGTCAGTGAGAATTTAAGAGGTGAGGGATTGTTGCCTCGCCCTCGGCCAAGACCATCTCACCGATTTAGCTCTCATGGGAACGGCCAATTTCTTTGTTGATTTGGATCCCTCAAATGTGCATGAACAAGAGATTCCATCTTGTTCCTCCAAACCGCAGGATCTCAAAGATAGACGATGTGGTGGATTCACCGCCGCCGGCCATTCGTTGTAGCCTGCTCTTCTCCTCGCTCACCAAACCGAACATTTATGGAATTGGAGATGCTAAGGTGGAGCGCTTCACGGAGGAGCAAGAGGCCCTTCTGTTGGTCAACTCCCTTGAGGATGTAATATTTGTAAACTGCCACATGCAGTATCTCCCTAAACGGCTACATGGACTTTGCAACCTCAAGAGGTTATACATCTCGGACTCGCGACACAATCCGGATGCTACACAAGGATGTCCTCCCAAATTCACTGGAAGAGTTGGATATCAATAACCGTCCAAAAATCCGAAATTTGCCCAAGGATTGCCTCCCGATTCATCGCAAAAATTAAAGATCCATGGCTGCCCAACCATCCGATCGTGCCCGAGGTGGATGATCTTCCAAGTTCGTTGCGAGAGATAGATGTCGTAGTCTCGACAATTGTGTGGAGTTAAGGAGGCAAAGTGTCGCAAGTTGATAAATATCATTCCAATAGTGAGAGTCTCGGTTATAATATAGTATGAATCTGTGCACATGCCTTCCACCCTATAAATATCATTCCAATAGTGAGAGTCTCGTTATAATATAGTATGAATTGCATGTAACACCCGGTTTTAAGAATAAAACCAAGTATACCATATGTGAGCCCCGAAAAAGTCAAATCTCACATATAGTTTACAAATGAAGGGTAGTATCAAATCAACAATGCTTAAATTATAAACGATCATTATATAAAGAATATAACCTCGGCTAGTAGACAAATGGAAAAACACTCGATTCTCCGTGTAGACTCCACAGTGGAACGACCGATTTGGTTGATCACAAGCCTAAACTTCACCCGAGGTGTGGGGAATAGCAAGAGTGAGTCCATGTCGAACTCCGCAAGAATAGCAAGGCAATATCTTATCCTAAACCCATGATCATTATAACATAAATAATGAATAGCATAAAACAATAACTATGAACAATTTAACAAACACAAGTCATCATCCTTAATGTAAAGGTTCCGGGGCCGCCCGTGACCTTGGGCAAGGCTAGTATACCGTTTTTCAAACTCGCGGCAGAGGTGTACACTTTCACTATGAATCGCGATTCCCAAATGCAAGGGGCGGATCAAACCCGTGCACCAAGAACCACTAAGAAGCCCCCAAAGGTTCGTTTAACAAGTTGGGGCAGCTAAGTCGCCGACATAGAACCCCCTTTCCAATATGGCACATTACCGCAGCCTATACACATATCTTCGGGATAGAGAGCATCCTATATCCACCGGCAATTCCTCCAAGTTGCTAGAAAAATGATCTCTAGGAACTAATGTTAGAGCCATATAACCCCCATAGATGTCTTTGTAATACCCGGATCTCTGTCACAAACAAATCCCCATGTTGCCAAACAATTCACATTTAAAGTTTAGTGCATAAACATTAAGCAAGTAATAAGATCATGGTTTAAAGCTAGTATATCCCAAAACTATACTTGCCTTAATATTGCTCCTTCTTCAAGTCCAAAGCTCCAAGAGAATGCTTCTTGATTGTTAATGTGTTCCAGATCACCACGCCAAACTCATAGGTCTATTTGATTCCAAGCAACAACACACACAACCATATGGTGCCAATCATGCATTGCAAACAAAGCTATAATTAGAACAGCACACCAACAGTAATAAAACAATTTGAAAAGCTTATAAAACTAATCTACACATCGCCACGATCACACAGACGTAAAGATCAAGAAAACGGAGCTATAACGGAGAAGATACGCATTTTACAAGTTTCGCAAGAATAGAATAATAAATTAAATACTTGATTTCGAAATAAAATAAATAAAAAGGAAAATCAGATTTCAACATGCTGAAAGACGATGAGAAGAAGTATAAGAAAATCTAGGGTCTCCTTAGGAAAATAACCCATGAAGAGGTATGTTTTAATCTAGTCCATAGATCGAACAATGGATGGTTCAAGATGATTGATGTGTATGTGTATTTCCATTGTATTTCAAGATTTGTTTTTCTAAAGGAAATCGGCTAGAAAACATGTGATGTCATCATATGATGTCAAGCTAGCAAGGATCAGCTTGTTTGTTGATGATGCATAGAGGATGCACGCCGCTATGCATGCACCTGTTTGCATGGACGTGTGGTTCGGGATTCGACTGTTTCTAGCAAAGCGACAAGAACATCAACAGCGAGACTCAAGGCGACAAGCATCGAACCACGGAGGGCGGCCGCGCACATGGCCGACGGATGTCAAACGCCCGGCGAGAATGATTACAGCCCCGGGCAGGCCATCGAAAGACACAACATCGGTACCAAACAAAAGGGGATCAAGGTGATCTTACCAAGATTGAAACCGAGGCCAAGACGGACTCAAGGGCAGCGCGCTGCCCGTGCAGGCGGACGACGCCGGGCGCCGCAAATCCATAAGGTAGCAAGATCGTTACTGAGCCAATAAAAACGAAAGATGAACCGAGGCTTCGAGATGACAATACTGGCTCGGAGTAGAACTTACGGCGACAATGAAACGACGATTTCGACGAAATCGCTACCGGGCGGCGCGAAACTTAGGGTTCCCGCCGGCTGTTGGGCTTGATGATGCCGCTGGCGCGCGATAGGGTTCGAAAAGAGCATCGCGGTGCTGCGGCTCCGGTTTATATGAGTCGGGGCATGCGGTGCAAATCGATGTGTCGCCCGGCCGAGTCCGACTCGAGGCCGAGGATGAAGATGGCGAAACCCCGGGTTCACGGGAGTTCCCCTTTGACTCGCAGATATGCAAGCCGCGGTTCCGCTCAAACTCGATCAAGGAAAGAAGGACGCTGATCAATAGGTCCCGGCGTCGAGAGAGAATACAAAATTCTTTGCTCCCAAAGCCGGTTGCTAGATCGGGCCATGCTAGGTCGTGACACAAAGCTTGGGCCTGCGGAAAGGAAAGAGCAAAGCAGGGGAAAGAAAGAAAGGAGAGAAAACAAATCCTTTTTTTTTTTCTTTTATTTAGAATAGATTTCAAAAGAACTTTTCAAATGAATTTGTAAACCTTTTCAGATTCAACCAAAACAGACATCACAAAATTTGAAATGCTCCAAAGATGAATGCAAAAAAGCATGTGTCTAGCCTTGTAGTTGCTTTTAATTTCATAAAATTATTTATTTTACTACATTCAATGAATCACATAAATGCAAAAAATAAATCAATTTAAATCTATTTTCAAAAGCGTCAAATTTGGGGTGTTACAATTCTACCCCTTAAGATGAATCTCGGCCCCGAGATTCGGTAGTCGATGATGACAGAGATAGACATACGCCGTCTTTGACTCTTCATTACTCCTCGAGTAGTTCCATTTTCTTGGTAATGATGTCGCCTTTACTTTTCTTCGTTATGGACATTGTCAAAGACTTCGCAACTCTAGATGGTAACACCTTTTCAAGTCATCACTCTTGATTAGCCCAATCCAAGTAGAACATCTCAAACTCAAGACCAACTTAGTAGTCCTATGATCGAAGTTCTTACAATCCTCTTCTAATCCACACTATCTCCATCTCCTACTTCATACATTCACCTTTAGTCCCTATCATCCGATGGTCAACAATGGTAGCATCAACAAGGATAGGTGATCCTTCACATGGGGTAAACCAATAGACGAGTCCACAACTTAAAGATAGACCGAGAAAACAAGCACGTGAGATTAAGGCACTACCCCCTTAAGAAAAAAGTTTCACTAGGGGACAAGAAGGGATAGCTTAAGTGTTCTCCAATATGAGTCATCCATCCTAATGGCCTTCGACTTCTAAGAGAAATCCACTTGCATATGCAAGAATAAGAAATCTAGAATCCCTCGCGAGTTGAATAACATCAGCGCAGAAAAACCTTAATATATTCAGTTCTGTTAATCCAACAAGGTCGTACTTTACACCATTGGAAAGCTTATAAAATTCTCTACAACTCTCTTACGGGAGACTTCTCCAGATTCAACACTTAAGTTGGTCTAAAACAGCACACAACAGAATCTGTTCCAGATTTCCGACAGCGCAGTTGCATCATCTTGTGATTTTCATAACTCTCAAACCAGACAGGATATGAAGGTGATTCTTGCGCTCAGATAAAGATATGGAAGTCTACTTGTGTCCAGAATTATTCCATTATTTTTATGGTCCAAGGTCAGAGGTATAAGCTGAAGAAGACAGACTGCTCGGAAAGACAGGATAGGGCAGAAACAAAAAAACCAACCCCGACTATTTATTTCATTGGTCCTTATACCTTAATCCTATGAACTAAATGATATTGTGGACAAAACCAACAAGATCATTGCACTCAATACAAAAGATCCAAATCAAGCACATGCATAATGACAATTCAACAAGGCATTAGAGATGCACAAATCAAACAGTGACTCAACTTTCGATTCTATCGTCCACTTCATATAAGGGCAAGGATCCTAAAGGGCAGGTTGAAGTTGATGAAAGGCCTTCGAAATTTAAATAAAATGAGATTAGAAATCTTTTCTTTTAGTAAAACAACAAAATCAAATCAAGTCCAATGAGATAAGAAATTTAATAGCTCAAAAGGAAGCTATTCAAGGAGGAGACAAATGGACAAGGATTGAGAAATAGTCAATTCAAAGGACAAGGTTGTAGAAAATAGTTTTAAAGCAAAATAAGCTTCACAAAATGACCATTCTAACTAGGTTTAGCCCCTACGATCAAGACCGAAAGCTGATACCACTTGTAACACCGGTTTTAAGAATAAAACCAAGTATACCATATGTGAGCCCTGAAAGTCAAATCTCACATATAGTTTACAAATGAAGGGTAGTATCAAATCAACAATGCTTAAATTATAACGATCATTATATAAAGAATATAACCTCAGCTAGTAGACAGCGGAAAAACACTCGATTCTCGGGGTGTAGACTCCACGAGGAACGACCGGACCGGTTGATCACAAGCCTAAACTTCACCCGAGGTGTGGGGAATAGCAAGAGTGAGTCCATGTCGAACTCCTCGCAAGAATAGCAAGGCAATATCTTATCCTAAACCCATGATCATTATAACATAAATAATGAATAGCATAAAACAATAACTATGAACAATTTAACAAACACAAGTCATCATCCTTAATGTAAAGGTTCAGGGCCGCCCCGTGACCTTGGGCAAGGCTGGTATACCAGTTTTTCAAACTCTGCTTGCAGAGGTGTACACTTTCACTACGAGTCGCGATTCCCAAACGCAAAGGGTTAGCTAGACCCAAACACCGGAAACCACTAAGAAGCTCCCCAAAGGTTCGTCTAACAAGTTGGGGCAGCTAAGTCGTCAGACATAGAACCCACCCTTCCAATATGGCACATAACTCTCAGCCTATACTCACATATTAACGGGATAGGGGGCATACTATATCCAATTCGGCAATTCCTCCAAGTTGCTAGAAAAATGATCTCTAGGGAACTATATCCCAAAACTATACTTGCCTTAATATTGCTCCTTCTTCAAGTCCAAAGCTCCAAGAGAATGCTTCTTGATTGTTAATGTGTTCCCAGATCACCACGTCAAACTCACGGTCTATTTGATTCCAAGCAACAACACACACAACCATATGGTGCCAATCATGCATTGCAAACAAAGCTATAATTAGAACAGCACACCAACAGTAATAAAACAATTTGAAAAGCTTATAAAACTAATCTACACATCGCTACGATCACACAGACGTAAAGATCACTGAAAACGGAGCTATAACGGAGAAGATACGCATTTTACAAGTTTCGCAAGAATAGAATAATAAATTAAATACTTGATTTCGAAATAAAATAAATAAAAAGGAAAATCAGATTTCAACATGCTGAAAGACGATGAGAAGAAGTATAAGAAAATCTAGGGTCTCCTTAGGAAAATAACCCATGAAGAGGTATGTTTTAATCTAGTCCATAGATCGAACAATGGATGGTTCAAGATGATTGATGTGTATGTGTATTTCCATTGTATTTCAAGATTTGTTTTTCTAAAGGAAATCGGCTAGAAAACATGTGATGTCATCATATGATGTCAAGCTAGCAAGGATCAGCTTGTTTGTTGATGATGCATAGAGGATGCACGTCGCTATGCATGCACCTGTTTGCATGGACGTGTGGTTCAGTTCGATCTGTTTCTAGCAAAGCGACAGCAACATCAACAGCAGACTCAAGGCGACGCTGCTACTGAACTACGGAGGCGCTGCCGTGCAGACATGGCCGACGGATGTCAAACGCCCGGCGAGAATGATTACAGCCCTACAGGCCATCGAAAGACACAATACTGGTACCAAACAAAAAAGGGGATCAAGGTGATCTTACCAAGATTGAAACCGGAGGCCAAGACGGACTCAAGGGCAGCGCTGGCCCTGGTGCAGGCGGACGACGCCGGCGCTGCAAATCCAGCGAAGGTAGCAAGATCGTTACAGAGCCAATAAAAGCGAGAAAGATGAACCGGAGGCTTCGAGATGACAATACGGCTCGGAGTAGAACTTACGGCGACAATGAAACGACGATTTCGACGAATCGCTGGCGGCGAAACTTAGGGTTCCCCGCCGGCTGTTGGGCTCGGGTTGATGCGTCGCTGCGCGCCGATAGGGTTCAGAAAAAAAGAGCATCGCGGTGCTGCGGCTCCGGTTTTATATGAGTCGGGGCATGCGGTGCAAATCGATGTGTCGCCCGGCTCGAGTCGACTCGAGGCCGAGGATGAAGATGGCGAAAACCCGGGTTCACGGGAGTTCTGCTTTGACTCGCAGATATGCAAGCCGTGTCTGGCTCAAACTCGATCAAGGAAAGAAGGACGCTGATCAATAGGTCCCAGCGTCGGAGAGAGAATACAGCGTTGCTGCTCCCAAGCTGGTTGCTAGACTGGGCCATGCTAGGTCGTGACACAGGCTTGGGCTGCGGAAAGGAAAGAGCAGCAGGCCGGGAAAGAAAGAAAGGAGAGAAAACAAATCCTTTTTTTTCTTTTATTTAGAATAGATTTCAAAAGAACTTTTCAAATGAATTTGTAAACCTTTTCAGATTCAACCAAAACAGACATCACAAAATTTGAAATGCTCCAGCATGAATGCAAAAGCATGTGTCTAGCCTTGTAGTTGCTTTTAATTTCATAAAATTATTTATTTTACTACATTCAATGAATCACATAAATGCAAAAATAAATCAATTTAAATCTATTTTCAAAAGCGTCAAATTTGGGGTGTTACAGTGCACATGCCTTCCAACCTATACACCAAACTGGTAAGTGCCTGTGAAATCACCTCTGCAGTCTCATACAGCTATTTACATGTTCAGATTGTTGCTTATTTTCTTGTTTGATGCATGATCCAATTATTTACATGCTTGATCGTGTGTAACAATAACCTAAATATGTTTTCGATCAGGTGAATATGTTTATTGTACTCCTGCGGCCCAGCATAGATTTCCCAACCTCAAGAGGTTATGGATCTGGTCGTGTTAAGCAATCCAGACGCTACCAAAGGATGGCCTCCCAAGTTCTCTTGAAGAATTGGATATCAACAGTTGTCCAGAAATACAGTCACTGCCCAAGGATTGCCTCCCAGATTCAATGCAAAAATTAGTGATCATACTGCCTAGCCATCTGGTCCCTGCCCAAGGAGAATGACCTTCCAACATCGCTGCGAGAATTAGATGAGCTAAGGAAGCAATACCGCAAAATAGAATTCCAATAGTCAAAAGCATGAAAAACCCATGGTAACAATGAGGTACGGTGGAATTATATTTTCTCTTGCCTCTCCCTCTCATTCCTATTTCATTTGTTTGGCCAAAATTATATTTTCTTCTGGGTAACACGCATGTTTCCATGTGCTGTGCAGGATATATCTTCATATTATGTTATATACTCTGTCCTCTTGATTCTCTCTGTATCTATTCACAATTCTGAATTATAATAAACTGTGAAATTCTGCACATGTCTTCCACCGTATGCATCAAACTGGTAAGTGCCTGTGAAACCACCTCTGTAGTCTCCTACAGCTAATACATGCCTTTTTGTTTTCGTTTGTAACAATAACCTAAATATATTTTCGATCAGGTGAATATGTTTAATGTACCCCTGCCTTGCTGTCCTGAATCTCAGATGATTTACCGAAATATGGTGGCTGCTGTATGTTTCTTTTTTTCTAATCAGAGATTTGCACACTTAGGAAAACTAGTTCAGCAATAAATGGTTTCAGTCTTCCCATGTCTCTTGGATCTTAGAAAAATGATTGGCTCTGCTTCTAGAAAAGGTAACAAACACATTTTACAAAGTATGGCCTGTTTATGCTGAACATGATGTGTGTACATACCCATTTATATTTTGTTTACGAAATTATATTATTTATGACTCTTCATTTTTTCCCCACTTCTCTCATGCTATGCACAGTTGTCTTCGTGCACAACTCATTCCTGTATGATCCAATAATGCAGTAGAATTTGAGGCTGAGATTTCCTTTGCTTCTCAAGTGATTAGCAGTATAGTAATGCGCTCAGCCTGTAAAACTTGCTTCAACTATTTCAATGTTGACTTGAGGACTTGAGGTACTTTTGCAGAAAAAATGCATCCCTTTGCTTTTAACATTGAAACTTCTTATTGGTGCTTAGCTCTAATATTTATTAGTCTCAACTCTATTATTATTAGCTCTTTTTCTGAACATGGACTGATCTTTTGCTCCAACATGGTGATTTTTATTCTTCGTATACAAATTATTTGTCTCTATGTGTAATGGACCCTATGTCTCTATGTGTTTCCTCACTACTTGATTAGGTAGAAGCAGGAGATTACACTGAAATTGTCATACTACTGTTTCTTTTGTAAAGAATCTCCATTGGAGCCATTTATTAACCAAAATAATAATATGCCAACTCTTTTCTTTTTTTAATGTAATGGCAAAAAACAATGCCAATCTCATTGAATAAAGCACAAGATAATATGAAAATTGTTGTATCATGCTAAAATACAAATTATTTGCTTTGACCCCATCTCAATGACTATTGAAGCCTTAGAAATGGGCATCCCAAAAAAAAACATTCAGTTTTGATCACTGAATTTCCAAATAGCACGCACAATTCTGAGAAACCGGAATATTTTCTCAAGTATAAACTGTAAAACAATTGATGAAGAATGAATAACTAAACACTTGTGAAACTTTTTACGTGTAAAAATAACATGATTATATTTTATTATGAAGGTATATTCTTAAATATTACTGAATGCTGGATGCTGCTGCTCAGCTGTTGTTAGGTTTGGGTTGGCGTAGGATCCTTTGTTCCGGTGGTGCTCTGTGGAGGCAGAGATGGCTGTGCATCTTCCATGGGCTCATGTGACATGTTAAGGTGTTCTGTGAGAAAGGGTAGGATGCGTGTAGTGGTCGATGTATTGCAATGGAGAGTACACAAGTACATATAGGACTGCTGGAGCATTCTGGCCAATGGTGCCAAGTCTCCATGCCTACAGGCATGCTAACCCACACGCCTGGTCTAACACCTACAAGTATGCTAGCCCATACGCCTAGTCTAACACTCCTCCGCAGTCACAGCGGGAGCACAGCAAATGGTAAGACGGAGAAGAAGTCGGCGAACATCCCCCAAGTGATCATAACGGCGCGATGCAAACGCTGGATGGGAGAGAGAAAGCCACAAGTACTCATGCAGATGATAGCCCTTTAGTGCCGTAGTAGCGTCGAGGTGGACGTGGTCGGCCGTGGAGGAAGCGCTGGTCGTTGCGTCATCGAGGTGCTCGAGTAAAACTCAGCAGCTTCATGCCGAGGACAGCAGCAGGGAAGGTAGCGGCGGACAGCGATGGTAGACGGCGTGGTTTGCAGCTTAGGTTGGTCACGGGGACAGGGGGTGGCGGCGACAAGTTGCAGCAAAAGTCACGCTCGAGCAGAGGTGGCGACCGTCTTCCTTCAAAAGGTCCCTGGGCGGTGTCCGTGTGAGAGCGGCCGGGCGCGGAGGTGGATCGGCGTGCGCTTGACGAGGACCGGTGGCGAGTGGCGCCACCGCCTAAACGCGGGGCGACACCGGGCGGGGAGGCTTGACGAGCGGCGTCGCTGCAGCTGGAAGGCGCAGCAACAGCCTCGATCCTTCGGGAGTGTCGGCGATGGATGGCGACGAGCGGCGAGGGGCGACGCCGTCGATCTCGATCGGAAAAAAACACGATAGCAGATGGCGACCATTGGTGCGAAGAGCGTGTGAGGCGGGCCGCGGCGCTGCAGCCCAGCAGCAATGTCGGCCGTGATTTCACACGTCCGTCCTCCAGGCGTGATCGGCACCTCCTCCAGCAGCGCCGCGTGCGCGGTCTGGCGCAGCGTGTGGCGGTGCTAGGAGGGCTCCGCCCTTGGGCGGGTGGCGGCGCGGAAGAGAGCGGGGAATGCTTTCGATGCGGTGGCGGGGGATGACAGCGTGGAGGCGGCGGCCCAAGGCAGGGCCATGGCGACACCAGCGAGCGATGCAGCCATGGCGGCGGGAAGAGGTGCGCTCTTACGCTTCTTGTTGGCGGCGGCGGTGGACAGCGGATCGGAGGGATCACGAGGCGCATCCTAGGGCGCTGCGGAGATGGATCTCCCCGGGGGCGCGGGGCGGCGGCGGAAGCCTAGGTTAGGTCACAAGATCGTAACCCTCTCGAAACCATGTGAGAAAGGGTAGGATGCGTGTAGTGGTCGATGTATTGCAATGGAGAGTACACAAGTACATATAGGGCTGCTGGAGCATTCCTGGCCAATGGTGCCAAGTCTCCATGCCTACAGGCATGCTAACCCACACGTCTGGTCTAACACCTACAAGTATGCTAGCCCATACACCTAGTCTAACATGTTCCTTTGGTGTGGAGAGATTGAAATCAGTTTTCAAAAATATAGAATCTCTTTTTATGAACCTGCCAATTTGGTTTCTTCCACAGCTACGGGGCCTCCTTTGTGCCAGATGAATTCAACAATTTGTCAACTGAAAGCTGATTTACTCAACTGAACGGAGGGCAGATGCATATGCAATACTGATTGCCATACCTATACAGGAGTGATAACTACCTATACAAGAATGCAACAGCATGTCTGAGCTCTCAACAGGTGAATGACAGGAGCCTTACCCCTCTGCCTCACGTAAGTCTTCTGTTTCCCTTGTCTTGTGCCTACTTTTCCATACTTTTCCATGCGTGCAAACTGCCAAGTGAAACTGAATGGAATGATCATGAACATGGCAGCATCTTTATCCCTTGTGACACATCAGCTTTGTCTGAAGCTCCATGAGGCTCCTACTAAATGGTGCTAACTGAAGTTTGTCGGGTTTCGGAATGCATTCCATGTGGAAGATAGCAGGATCATCAACCCTCCCTTTTGTTTGACCTCTAAACTTGGAGACCAATGCAAAGCACGATTTTCAGGCTATAAGAAGAAATTTCATAGATTAAGCAGATACTGAGCAAGTTTCTTCTTCTAGATATGGTAGTTGTGAAGGTGACATCAGCATTGTGCCTCAGCCTGCTGGTCATGACACTCCTCTTAACTCCAAGTAAGTATATCCTTCAGAGAGGGCTAAATCTTATAGCACACCAAAGGTTTTACACACCCATATCATAGAACAAGATTAATTGCTTCCAAGCTATCTGATTCTTTCTTGGTGGCCAATGAAATTAATAAGTTGGAATCTCTTGATGATAAGTTTTATTTTAATAGTTTTGCTTTCTTTTGCAGTCTGTGGGAATAAGGAGGCGTGTGACGAGTGGCTAAGCGATACATACTGGATGTTGATCTTGTGTAGCAGCAAAACATGCAACAAGCGCTGCATCGACGAGGGCGCTACCAGGGGGAAGTGTGGTTTCCTCATCTTCAGGTCCTTCTGCTTCTTCAGCAAAGAATGCAACTGAACACAATCATCTGAACTGCAACCGGTGACTTGCCATTTTCAGCTGTAATGATGACTTGCTGATGAATAAGAGCAAGGTTATCTGTTGTGACTACTCAGATTTTGAATGAATCAACAAATCCTTTTGCCAAATACTTGTTGATTTCGATTCAGTTTCCATCTAGTGAGATATATTGCTCCGTGCACTACTGTTGCGCCATGAAAGTGGTGGTTTAAAGCATAGGAGTATATCGCGGTAGTAAGTAGAATCGATGTTTAAACTTCACTTTTCTAGCACGTTTTGGTTGGAAGGTCTAATTTGTTATATCCCTACTGTCTTTTTTTTTTGTTTGGGCCATGCTTACACAAGTTGTGGATACCAAACACATGCATTGTTGACAGGAAAGACAAATCCACAAACATATGCCCACTGCTTTGATTCTAACTCAGAATACAACTATTTGCAATGGGATTGCTTTTGTGTGGGATAGATCATAGATGTAAGCTAGCATTGCTGATGCCTACTAGTTGAGAGATGAAAAATCAGTTTTCTACGATGCTATTGGTGTAAGGCCAAAAAAATAGGAAAAGAAATTGAATCTCTTTTAATGCATTTGTACAAATTTGGTTTGTTCCACAGCTATGGAGACTTTATGTACTACAAAGCCTACAATTCTATATGCACTCAACAACGTGTCAACTGAAAAAAGAGGCCTGATTTGTGTCCACTGTCCAGATTCATCTACAATGCTGACTGAATCAACTGGAAGGGGTAGGATTTGATGCATTCGCAGTGCTGATTGCCATAGAGGAGTGGTGCTCCTTTGCTATAGAAGGTAGGATCTATGCATACCTTTGCCTCCTTCCCTCACGAGACTCTTCAGTTAGATCTGCAGCTGTCAGGAACGACCACGGCGGCGTCCGCCCGGCCGGGGCCGCCCGCCGCTATGTGGGCGGAAGCGCTGGAGCTGCTCCTCGACGGGAGGCCGCTTCAAGCTCCGGCTTTGCGCTGGCCGCATTTGGACCTGCCGGGCGGGGGCCTCGCGTCGCCCGAGTTGGCTTTGTGGATGGAGATGGACAGCAGCGCCCGCGGCTGGTGCCGGGAGGTGGAGGCGGGCTGACGGGGTGCGCGCGCATGCATTGCATCGATGAGACCGATGGAGCCGGTGCGGCAGTGGACACGGTGACAGGACGCTCTCCAGGTTTCTCGCTTGTTTGCTTCACCGATTCAGAATGTCGTTCTTTGCTTTCTTTTTCTTTTTGTTTAGAGTCTTGTTTCTGTTCCTATACAAATTTCAGTTAATATGAATGAGGTTGTTGACGTGAAACTAGAGCTTCACACCAACATACCGGGAGGGCCTTGGGCGTCCACGAAGGTTGCACACAACCTTGGGAGCAGCGAACACCGCAGCGTGGCCGCCCTAACCGATCTAGGAATCGGTAGGGGTGGCGTAGAGCTCGATGACGGCTGGGAAGAACCTCCTAACGCACCTCGGGAAGACCGTCGGGAGGGCGCACGCGAGGGGTGCTTTAGGACCAGCGTGGCCGCCTAGAACGCCCGGAAGAACGCGGAGTTCGCCCAACAGCAACGTAGAGGGGTTGAAGGAAGAAGATGACCTACAAGCGCGAGGGGGTAGATTGATTGTCGATTGGATGTAGATGGGATCAAATCGGCCATGAACCTCTTTATTATATAGAGGAGGGTGGTCTTATCCTTTTTAGGAAACCGTCCTTGGGCGTTTCAAGCCTCAAAAACCGACCTAAACACGATTGGAAACAAATCGGTTCGGATCTCAGACGGACACGGGCCGCGTCGGGGTGGCCGGACGACGACCGCCCCTGACCGGGTGGCCGACGCGCCATCGACCGGTCCCTGACCGACGCCCGGTGCATGCGTCCGTCGACTTCCAATAAGCATCGCAAATCGATCGCGACGCCAGAATCGACCGGACCCGGACACCGGACGCAGGACCGGGCGCGCACGGGTGCTTCCGGTCGATGCCTCGGCAAGC
Source organism: Hyparrhenia diplandra (assembly GCA_015847255.1). Taxonomy (NCBI): domain Eukaryota; kingdom Viridiplantae; phylum Streptophyta; class Magnoliopsida; order Poales; family Poaceae; genus Hyparrhenia; species Hyparrhenia diplandra. Next base: position 2,557,859 of record JADLZK010011669.1, read on the forward strand.
TCAACGAGCAGCCGGTGGCCCGACGCCGCGGGGTGACCGACGCTTCGGTGTCCGCGTCCCGTCGGTTAAATGAAGGTCTGCAAACCGACGCGCGCGCGACCCGACCGGTCGCTAGGACCGGACGCGCCAGTGAGTCGGTCACATTCGGAGAGAGCCCTTTTCGATCCTCCTCGAGATTTTGGCTAAGTTCGGAAATTTGCGTTGACTTGACCTCCAAAATATGGCTAAGTGCGGATTTTACCATAACTTAGACCACACCATTTTGGGTGTCAACAGAGGTGTTGTGTGTCTTTTGTCATTTTTTTACACGTGACACCAACTTGTCTGATTCTCCTGTTGCTATGCAGATTTCAGGTTTGAAGCAACAGGAGAAATACCCAGTGCTATGCAGATTACCCAGTGGTCAGGCGCCCTGCATTGCAGGTACTTAGGTTCATTCAACCTCAATAGCCTCCTCCACCTTTTTGTATACTTCCATTGATGTGTGCCAAGTGAAACTGAATTGAACAAAACATTGACGTGGCAGCATGTTTATCTCCCACGCGGCGGCACATCATCTTCGTGTCGGCATCGTCGATCCTGCCACTGGACCGAGCAGAGCAGTGACTCTGCTCCGTTCCCTGCATTCAGCGATGGACGTCGAGCATCTCCATCAACGGGCCACCAGTGTAGGGGCACCCATACCTCGGGGCGGTTTCGCCAAGGCTTCGCTTCAGAGTCTCAGGGCACCCAAACCTCTGCGTGGGAAATTGCAGAAGCTGCAGGAGCTCAAAGACGCCTACTATGTTCTGTGAGTCCTGGTTGGTTGACGAAGGCAGTTTTTTTTGCCGTTTGTTGACGCCCACCGGCCCAGGGAGATTGAGATGGAGAACAGGGACGACGTCGACCGCACCGAGCAAGCCGTTGGGTCACGGTGTGGCAGCTGATGATGAACAGCGTGCCGGTGCCTGCGTAGCTCGTTTTGGATCGTCGTACGTACATATGACTTGGGTTGGCATATGACCTTTTCCTCTGGTGGTTGCCCGTGGAAGCAGAGAATGCTGTCCTTCCATGGACCCTCAAGGTATTGCTTTTTGTGTGGGGCAGATCATACATGTAAGAAGCTAGCATTTCTACTGCCTAGTAATTGAGAGATGAAAATCAGTGTTCTACGATGCTATTTGGGTAAGGCCAAAAAATAGAAAGAAAATGAATTTATTTTAATGCATTCCTGCCAATCTGGTTTCTTCCACAGATATGTTGACTTCATGTACTAGAAGCATACAATTCTATATGCACTCAACTTGTCAACTGAAAAAAAAGAGGCCTCATTATTTGTGTCCACTGTCTTTTTTTTGAAAGCAATGGCAGGAGCTCTGCCTTCGGTTAAGTTAAGGAAGAGAAGTTTATGTACAAGAAAAATCAAACGAAGGGGGGTTGAGGCCCCGAGACCCGAACAAAGGGAAACACACTTCCGAAAGGGAAAACAAAGGCTAAAGCGTAGTTTAATGCCCTCTTCCTTTACTCAATGTCTTCCTTTATCCTTGCAGCCACTTGAGACACCGTTTCTGCTGCGTTGTCGAAAATTCTTCTATTTCTCTCTTTCCAAATGTTCCAAAAGGTGTAGATTACTACTCCGCTTAGTCTTCGTCGCTCAAATTTGGGTACTTTCCTTGCCGCCTCTTCCCACCACGTTTTTGATATGGATGGGGTCCGATTTGGGGCTGTTGTTGCAGCTGAGTGAAATTTTCCCAAGAGAGGATTTGATCCCATACCGCCTTAGCAAAGGGGCAACACAGACATAGGTGCAGGCTAGTTTCCAATGGACCGTTGCACAGCACACAATGTTCCTGGTGTGGCCGCCCTCTCTTTTGAAGGTTGTGGGCCGTAAGAATTTTATCTTGCACCAAAATCCAAGCAAACAATTTGCATTTGTTCTCTGCTTGTGCTTTCCAAATGAGTGTAGTCTGGAATGAGGCGAAGGAGCCTTTGAATTGTATTCTATTAGCTGAGCGGGTGGAGTAAATCTCATCCTGGGTCCAACGTCAGGTGATGGAGTCTTGAACGCCATGTTGCAGGTGCACGTCCTGAATACGTATCCAAAGGGACACAAATTCCTCTATGTGGACAGATGATGTGATTTTGTCCCTAAGCGGCGCATCCAATTGTTGTTCGGAGTTCTTGTTGCACAGTTCCTTTTTTCCTCGAAACAAGCTGAAATAAGTTGGGGGCTAGGTACCTTGGAGCTTCTCCTTCAAGCCAATTATGGTGCTAGAAATGAGTCTTTGCGCCATTACCCAAAGTTACTTTGGTTGAGGAGCTGAACAGGAGGCGATCAACATCACTACATGGAAGCTTTGAGCCGATCCATGGCTTGGAGTCGTCCACCCATTCTTGTCATAGCCAGCGCAACCGAGAGCTCTCCCAAATCTGTCAAGGTCTGGCACGCCCAAACCACCAAGGTCTTTGGGTCTAGTAACTGTTGGCCAATTAACCAGACAGTGCCTACCATTGGCATTTTCCTCCCCTTCCATAAGAACGATTCTGATTTTGTCAATTTTCTTCCTAGCCCATGCAGCCAAGGGGAATACTGTGAGGTGGTAGGTTGGCATGGAGGAGAGGACCAAAGTTACTAGAGTGAGGAAGAAAATGGAAGGAGGTAGGATTTGTGCCCAGATGCATTTGCAGTGCTGATTGCCATTAGGGAGTGGTGCTCTGACCAAAAAATTTTGCCAACCAAATTGCCCTTACTGAATTATCAGCATGTTATGTTTGCACTTACACTTTCTACTCTCCAACTCCATTCCATTAAATTAAACATATATCACAATAAATTTAATTCCAAGGATCCAAACAAGCCCTTACTGAATTATCAGCACATTCATGACAGAAACCGTACCTCCCTCTCTCTTTTCAGAAACAACCCCGGCGGCGTCCCGCCGGCGGGGGCCGGCCGCGATCGTGTCGCCGACGCTCATGTGGGACCTGTTCCTCGGACGGAGGCTGCGGCCGCAGCGCTGAGCCGCCTCTGGATCCGCGTTGGTCACACTGGATCTGCGGCGACGGCCTCGCGGGCGCGAGGAGAGTCGTAATAGATAGACAGCATCGGCACAGCACCGCGCCTGGTGATGCTCACGGGTGCGGCGCGCATGCATCAGCGCGCTGCGGGTCTGCCGGACAACGAGAGGGTCTCGCTAGTGAGCTCACTCCTTCGTCGGCATGCCTGCATCGCTGAGACTGATGGAGCCAGGATGAACAACATGGACATCGACAGTGGACACGCGCCAGCTGCGGCAGGTTTTCTGGTTGTTTGCCTCTCTATATACAAATGTCACAATTCCCTTCACTGATTCAGAGTTTCAGAATTGAGACCTGCCATTGTGTTCCACCACTGCAGATTGCGGTTGTAGAATGACTCAAAAGATGGAAGTGGCACATCCTGCAACTGAGCTCAATCAGCTGGGAGAGGAATTCAGCTCAGTTGAACATTTTTTGTGCTTCAATTCTGTAGGCTGTGCCGCTGTGGATCCAGATTTGGAAGAGCAGATTGGGTAACTAGCACAAGCACATACATGCTGTGGATGGAAAGATAGCCCTCCTTATTTTGTACAGAGGTAAATGTAGATGAATATCGTTCTTTTCTTTTTTTTTTTTTTTTCTGTGTGTGTGTACTAAGTAATTTTGTGCACGTCATGAAAGGATGGATAATGTGAATGATCTGTGGTGACTTTTTTATCAATGTTTACACGTGGCAGCAGCTTGTCAGCTTGATACTTCTGTTTTTCTTTAAATGCATATTTTAATTTTTCAAGCAGCGGTTTGGTTATTCATGTGATCAGGCGACAACCCCAATAGCATTGCAGGTACTTATTACCCTTGCCTCCCGTTTCTCCATACAAATTTTCATTCATCATTCAAGCGTGACAAGTGAAACAGAATTGGAACGATATACTGACATGGCAGCATGTTTATCTCCCATGCGGCACATCAGCTTCATGTGAAGGTCGTCCATGCATCGTTGACCCTGACCCTGGAGCTGCGGATGCTGGACCGAGTGAACATGGCAGCGTCAGCTGGGGATATCAGCTTCGTGTGAAGCTCCATATATGCATCATCGACCCGGTCCCTGGGGCTGGCTGCGGATGCGGGATCCACTGGACCGAGCAGCGAGCTGGGGACTCCGCCAGGCTCCTCTGCTCCGCCCCTGCACAGTGGTCGACGCCATCTTGGACGCGCCAGGGCCCCAGTGCAGGCACCGCTTGCTCTCAGGCCGAACGAAAATTGGGGCAATACGGTTGTGTGTGACAGCATTGCTTGAATGATCGCTGCACGGCAGGCAGTTGTTGGATCGAGCTTCACCGGTACATACAATTTTTTTTTTTTTTTTTTTGCCTATCTATGAGAACGAAATGGATCGCTAGCTTTAGCTAGCTCGTTAAATTCATCTAGCGAGCTTGTTAATTAGCAAGCAGCAACAGCTCAAGGACGGGGCATTGCACCCGTTTGCCGACGTTTGTAAGAAATGGACGCCAAGTGACCGGGAGGACAAAATAGCATGTTTGGAATTAATACGGTCATGCTATTGTGGGCAGCACGAGGACCAGACCACTTTGGCCAGCATCTCTGCCTGCCTACGGGAATGCTTTTTTTTTTTTTTTTTTTTTTTTGATTGGTTGAATGATTTTTTTTTGCCCAAATTTAAAGACAACAGATGATGCAGCTGCACTACGATTCCTCAACTTGAACCAAGCTCGGCTGTACTAGTGGACGCTAGGAACGGATTTCAGTTGCAGAGCCAGGCCCATGGAAAATCTTGAATGAGGTGGGCCTGTCTTATGTCCATGTACAGGCATCCAAATAGCCAGCCTTCTTCCTTGTCTCGTATCTCATGGGCCAGACTGAACTTACATACTTTGTTATTTTTTTTTTTCTATTGCGAACAGAATTGCGCTTCTTTTAAAAAGGCTGTCGTCTGCCGGGACCACAGACACAGGAAGGCAACACTGGCTACCGGTTCCACATGACCGTCCTGTATCAAAATGGCAACGGGTACCCGAAACCCGAGTACCCGACGGGTTTTACCCGATAAAAACGCGGGTGTGGAATGAATTTTCTACCCGCGGGTATGTTATTGGGCAAAATTCTATACCCATCGGGTATGGCGGGTATGGGTGTGGGTGTATAGTACCCATACCCGCGGGTAAAAATCACCCGCAAAATAGCTAGCCAGCCCAATTCATTTTAGCCCATCTAGCCCATGAATCTGGCCCAAAAACGTCCTAGTATATATTGTTGAGTGCAAACCCTAGCCATTCACTGATTCACTCCACTCTCTCCTTCCTTCTCAGCCGCCACACAAGGGGCGCAGCCGATGCTGCACAGGGCGAGTCGCGTGACGCGACCGCCGACTCCCGTCGCCGCGACGCATGCATCCTATTCCTGCTGCCATCTCCCTTAATCCATTCTTGCATCTCTTGGTCTATATTTAGCCCCACGCTGTGCCTGGAAGTGCCAGATCTAGAGGACATGAGCTCGACACACCGTCCGCCTCCGTCGTGCATGTGCCTCCACCAATTGATGAATTGGATGTGCCTTTTTTATGATTTATTTATCCGTTCGTGTGTTGCTATTTGCTGTTTGTACTTTGCAGCATGATGCTAGATGTGAAAATACGCCTATTTTTTGCGTATTCGCCCTGTCTTTGCAAGCGAAATCTCTGATAATTCTACTTGAGTTCTGGGTGTGTTCTCGGGTACGGGTTACCCGTCGGGTATGAATTACCCGCGGCGGGTACTGGTATGGAATGAATTCTCTACCCGTCTGCCGATACGGGTAACCCGACGGGTAAGATTTTTATGCTGGCGGGTGCGTGGCAACGGGTGGCCAGCATCCATCGGGTATTTACCCGTTGCCATCTTGAGTCCAGCGTATCTGCGGAGTTGACGCTACGCGTTGACGCGTTGGATGCATTATTGCTCTTGCCCCCTTTCCCTTCCTCAGTCATCAGCTCCTCCGATCCACCCCACCCCCACCTTCGCTACATCGCCTTCTGAGTTCGCTGGTTTGCGCCCGGAACTGTCTCGCCCGATTGTGTCCTCAAAGCAACTTAGGCCTTGTTTAGATGGTTAAAATTTCTAACCTTTTTTTCCACTTTCTCTCCATCACATCACATTAAATACACCAAAAGACATATGTTTGGACAATTAAATGTAGGTAAAAAAATAACTAAATTACACAGTTTAGATGTACATTGCGAGACGATTCTTTTGAGCCTAGTTACTCTATGGTAGGATGATATTTACCACTAACAAACGAAACATGCTACAGTGTACGATGTGACATTTGGTTACAATTTTTAGCCATCTAAACAAGGCTTGGGGCATCAGGTCAGATCAGATCCTGCTCTTCCTCTGCTTTACTTCGGTCAAAAAAACTTGAAGATAGTTTTTCTCCTCTTGTTCTGGCAGCGCGCAGGAGAAGCAGCTTCATTATTGCTTATTAGTGGCACTCGATAACGGTGGTTCTCGTTTTATCGCTCCCTACACGCAGAAGCATCGACTAAACTCAAATAGATTTTCGTATCCACTGGTGCCGTACTGCAAGCAGAAGCATCAAACTCAAGAGAAAGCACCAAGCAGACATTCAAACAACTTGGGTCGTCAGAACAGATCAGATCCTGCTCGTTTCTCTCCTTGGTGAGTAAAATTGTCGACAACTTTTTCCCTCCTTTGGCAGCAGGCTTTATAGTTGAGGGATTATGTTGTCAGCCTATCTAGACTTCTTTCTATTGTTTATACTTTCCTACATTCATGTTATCATCTATATGCAATATTACGTTAGCAAAACTACCTTCACAACCATAATAATAGAGATTATTTAGATGATTTTCAATCCTTTAATGGGTAAAGTATATGGTTTTTAGGAGAAGGGCGAAAAAGACAAACCCCACCAGTTAATGGAGTTAAGTAGACCCTTCGTTATACTCCCTCTATCCTAAAATACAAGCTATTGGAGCTTACTTGCCAAACTTGACCTACTTTAACATGAATGGATATATTCTTTAGTGTATCGAGGCGGCATATTATAAGGCGGCCACATATATCAAGATTCAAAATTTAAAAATATAATTTTGGCCAATATAGTAAAACCACTACTATGAAACAGGCGACTACCCGACAATACACTGACATGGTTACTTGAATAATCGCTTCACGAGGTTCGTGTTAGCTGTGGGGTGCGTGATGAGCATGTGCTGGCATGATGTATTCTCGGTAGTAGAGTTTAATTTTTCGTCCTCTCTATTGTTTACTTGCATTGTACCATCTCGATTCGTTTAAGGAAGAATATCTGCGACTAAATTAGCTCTAGGTAACCACTGCTCGCCATGTAATTGGGTCTATTGGATAAGGAGTTTTTAGCGATTCCTTTCATAACATTGTAGGGACCTTTCCTTAGGAAACTCTAACAAAACTTATAACACCTATATAGTCCTTTGATCTAGTAGGCATAAATTATCTTCCACACTACAGTCTCTTGGTGAATTCGCCTTCTGCTTGCTCCTTTCTGGCTTTAATTTTACATAGCTCGTTTTCTCCTCCTGGTAAACAGCAACACCTGCAGTTAATTTCTTTTTTTGTTCCGCAATATCCCTTTTAACATAATGGATACACAAGTATCTGGCTTCACCCCTACTAAAGAGGAAAGCATACCAACTTATAATAATACACAAACAAATAAATATATGATAAAACAAACTCAAGACACAATTTTAAATATCGAAGGCCATCTAGAGGACGCAAAGAGGCTCAACGCTGCAGCCTCCCCAATATAAGTGGTTGCCGATCTTCATACTATTGCAAATGTGTTCAGAAAAAAAAAAACTAGTGTGTTGGCCCAAATAAAACCTGCATAAAAGGGGTCAGCATTTGTCAAAAACAACTTTCATTCCATGTTATCCAAATCGACCATAACATGGCCACCACAACCAGTTAGTAAAAGGGATCTAAAAGTTTTTTTCATTCTAAGAATACCAAACATAAATAAGTTTTAGGGCATTTTAAGGTGGTTAAATTTCTTGCATCATATGGAGGAATCTCCACAAAAACATGATATGCGAGAGCATCAAAAGAAAAACATGTTGAATGGTTTCAGATTTGCTGCAACTGCAAAAACAGCAGGACCTACTGTATTCCAATTTTTGTTTGCTAAATTATCTTACGGACACCGTATAACATGTACAGCATGCTTTTTTTGAAGAAAACATGTACAAGATATTAAACTAGAAAGATCCAAAGATTGACCATAGTAGTTAGTCTTGGTGGGTCACTATATCTCACATATATGATGAGTTGGGATAATCTTTGTGCATGCTCTGATACATGTATACTCAGGTAACCAGTTAGTTTTCCATGTATACATACTAAGTTCCCTAACCCATACAGATTTGCTAGTCTCACCATCAGAGTCAGAGTCAGGGGCAGATGTAGGAACTGTATGCTGGGTGCTTTAGCAATTAGCACCACCGGTCCTGACAAGTAAATCAATGTACGAACTCTTATTGTAGCTGCTAGAAGTTACCCAAAACATGACATACTGAGGGCTGACAACTTTAGTCAGCAGCCCCTTGCTTCAATGCTGGCTCTGTTCCTCGTTAAAGTTAGTTCCTTGTTATGTTGTCATAGATTAAACGAAGTAGGCCTTGTTTAGATTGCTAAAATTTGTAAATCGCGTGTCACATCGTATTAATCTGTAGCACGTTTCGTTTTGTTAGTGGTAAATATCATCCTACCATGGAGTAACTAGGCTCAAAGGAATCGCCTCAAGAATGTACATCTAAACTGTGTAATTAGTTATTTTTTATCTACATTTAATACTCCAAACATATGTGTTTTTTGGTGTATTTAATGTGACTAGTATAGTGCCCGTGCTAACGCAACGGCATGACTTTTTTTTTTAGGGATACACGTAAAAAAACTGAACGACGATGTTAACTACCCTAGTTCAAGTTTCACATAATTTTTCTGAGGATAAGTTTCATGCAAGTGGCAGATAACAAGGACCGAGCTAACGGCTACGGTGTGATTCGAAAACACAATTGAACCAACCAAAAAATAATATATATTGATGTATGTTATCTTCCACTTTCAGATAAGGAATGTGCCACAAGAATAATAATAAATAAATAAATAAAGATACAACACATATATATACGTCACTACTATAGCATACAAGATTTGTCCTTAATTCTAGCACAGAACAACACAAAGCAGGGCAGGTAAGTTCTCAGTTTCTCCTTCCATTTCTCATGGCCAAAAATAATTGTTTACTAAGCCTAATACCTATTAGGATCAAAACACTGACAGTGACATATATTAGTAATAACATACTACTAACCAAGTTCACCTTGTTCTCCACAGAATTGTCAACTTCTCCCGCAGCCGCAGATCCGTGCGACGGCGCGCCTCCTCCATTGCCCTCGGCCGTACCAATCTCCTCTCACTCTCTATCGTCCTCCTTCACCACCTGCTGCAGCGAAACGAACGAAATGGCACGGCCATTAGAACCACCGCCGAACGGAAAAATTATTTTCAGCATAATGCATCAATATAGCAAAAGATGACTACGAAAAGCAAAAGGCCGCAGTGCCGCAGTCATCTCATCGGAGAAATTGACATGCCCAGGCGTGTCCATGATGTTGCACAGGTATGACTTGCCGTTTCCCCTCGAGAACAAGCGACATTGGCACAGCCTTGATGGAGACCTGCCTCTCATGCTCGTCCACCCTCGTGTCAGTGAAGCGCACATGGCGCTCCCTCTCAGAGTCGAACCCATGAACACCGTCTTCCCGTGCTGGAGCCTGGAGGTGGCCGACGAGGGTGACATTGCGGACGAGCGCGGGGTTTCCGCGAGGCCGAGGAGGAAGTCGGTGGACGAGTAGGTGGACGTGGCCGCGGCGCGGGTCCAGACCTCGAACTTCACAACGCGGGGCGGGGCGATGATGGCATCTCGAGCGGCTGCTCGTCCACGTCCATATGACGAGCGCCGCTTAGGCCCGTACACCTCCTCAGAGGTGGGGTATTCCTTCTTGTCCTCGATCGTCGAGCACCACGGCCTGCTAGGACGGGTCAACCTCGTCGTCGTCGACGTCCATGAGCGTGGCCGGGCGGAGGGGGAGCCGACGAGGAGGAAAGGCGCGCCGCGGGGAGGACGAACCCAGCCGCCACATCGATTCAACGGGAGCCAAAAGGATAAAACGAATCAACTCAGTGAGAGACAAGGGGCAGACAAGTGGGCGAAGAACTTGACAACCGCGAACGACTCCGGCAAGGTTGGACGCGTCGAGGTCGATGGCCGCATCCCCATCGGCCGCCTTGGCGCCCCCGACGCTGAGCGAGCGGAGCGCTTCCTCCCTGCGCGGGGCCGCGCCTAGGCAGGCAGCGAGGACGGCGAGAGCGAGGAGGAGCCGCTGCACCGCCTCGCCGTCATTCGCCGAGACCGCGCCGGTCGGGAATTTGGTCGTGTTGGCCTCGGGGCCGCGTCCTTTTCCCTGTTCGGCAGATAAAGCTGCCGAGCTTTCGTGTGTGGCGTTGGAAGGAAAGCTTTCGCATTGAAAGGAAGGAGTGCGGAAAGGAAAGAGGAAATTGATTTCGTGCGATAGGAGGAACGATGTGGTCACGGGATTTGTCATGAGTAAAGGCCATACACTTAATCCTTTGGCCGTTTGGATGATGTTTGAGTATGAAGAGGTAAGATTAGCAAGAATCTGAACGTAGATTTAAATAGATTTGAACGAAGCGTTGGTGCATTAATAGGGTAGGATGTGATGGAGAGTGGGGAAAAAGTTAAATTTTAGCAATCTAAACAAGGCCTAATTTACAATATGGGGGCCTGGGGCCACCATACCAGCAATCATAATACCATAAGAGAACCACTCGGTCGCGACCCCTCCGCGTCGCCTCCTTGGGCGTGAGGAGGGTGACACCGCCGCTGCCCAAAGCCCCCACCGCTCCCGCTCCCTCCGGCCGCCGCCGTGCTTTGCTCGGGCCGGCGGCGCCTGCGCCTGCTTTCAAAAGACCGCAGTCGCACCTTCCCTTCCCCATCCCTCCTCCTTTCTCCGTTTCTCCGACAAACTTGGTTGGCGCCCGGTGCCGGGGCCTCGGATCCGCTGTCGCTGAGCACGGATCCCGGTCCTCCCGACTGGATCCGTCTTCGCCCATGGCGGCGGCGGCACCGGTGCCCCTTCGAGTCCGCTTGACCACGCGGCGGGCATCGACTTCCCGCATGGTGGGGGCGGTTGGTGGGCATCCCGCTATGGCGTCGCGGCCGGGCAGGCCTCGCCGAAGAAGGATGCGGTCGCCGGGTCGTCGACGACTCGGACTGGTGGTGGTGAGGATCTCGCTCCACGGTGACCAGCACCCTCTCCCCCCACCACGCGGCTGCGCGACTGTGGCCCGACGGTTGCGAGGCCGTCTTCTTCCCGTGTCGACTTTGCCGACGATGCAGACCGGTCTCCCCGCTCCACCTCGCGGCCATGTCCTCGACCTAGTGAGCTTCTCCGTGGTGCGGTGCTCTACAGGTGCGCGATGCAAGAGTTGGTTTGGCCGCGAGCATGTCGGGCGCGGGCTGTGGTTTCTACTACACGTGCATGCGCGGTAACACGCATTTGGCCGCCGGTTGGCGGGCGGCTGGGCTGCTATCCGCCAACCCTCCCCCAGGCCTCTTGTCGGGGAGGCGCAGCGTTGTCGACGGCCGCCCCTGGCGCAGGGCGGCAACGACAACGGTGTTGCCGGCGAGCTTGGGATCCTACATCCCGCCCAACCATTGTGTCGGGGCGCCTTTAAAAGCTCCGACGACGGTGACGCCGTGGGCGCCACTTTCCCTCTTGAGGGCATCGTATTCCCCCTGCCACGTCTTCCACGGGTGGAAACCCGGGTCCAATCTTGGACGGTGGCGCTATCGGGCCACCCCTTCCTAGAGGTGTCGCTATTGATTTCGTCTCGCCATGATGTCACTTATGCTACGGCAGGGTGCGGCGAATCCGACGGCTCGCCGGGGCGTGTGGCGGCGACCGGGCTGTCGAGGCTGGGCCTCGTCGCCGCTGGCGAGTCCGTCGGATGGCGTGTGGCGACCGGCGCCGGTCGCGCGCCTCGTCGCCGCCGCTGGCGAACCGTGTAATGGCTCGGCGGTGTGTGGCGGTGACCGCGCCAGCCGGTGTCGCGCCTCCCGTCGTCGCTGGCGAAGTCCGTCCCCTCCGCGGCATGTGGCGTGACCGATCTTGTTGGTGCGCGCCTCCGCCGTCGCTATTTGGCGTGACCAACAACAATAGTTGTTGGTGCAATTTTATTATGAGAGACATTAAATTAAATAATAACTAATGCTTATATGTGCTTTTAAGATTAGCCCGCGTGCGGAGTGAGCACGGGTTGATGGACTAGTAAATCCAAATAAAGACTGAGAAATTAGTTCCCGAGTGCAATTCATCAAAGCTGGGAAATGAAAACTGGTATTTTTTTAATCACAAATGACCATTCTGCGGAATGGCATGCAATTCATAAAAGGTTTTGGTATCCAACACATATGCCTATTTGGTAACCATGAATTACAAAACAAAAGAAAGGTTGAACTGCAAAATACTAACCTTGGTACTCAGATTTCACAGGCAAGCAAGAATGAATGTACACGATGTATGTAAGAAAGAGTATACAGTGCACGAGGGGTGCAAAAAAAGAACTCTCAAATCTCAAAAAAAAAAAAAAAAAAAAAAAAAAAAAAAGGACCTTAGACTATACTCTCCAACCAAAAGTTTTAAAGGGCCTGCACTGCTAGACTTGGCTTTGATGAGAATCAAACCCGGATCTTCTTTGATGCAATGCTTACAATTGAAGATAGAGCACGAAACATTGTCAAATATTAATTTGTTTCTGGAAGTCTAGATTGTCCGGCCGTTGATATTTGTTAAGTGCTATTAGAATAAAAAAAGATTCTGTAAGTGCACATAACATCATTGTACCTTTTCCCTAGGAGTATTCTAGAGTATCGTATCTATAGGGAAGGTTTGATTAAAGATTCTAATAACTCACAATCATGTATCTACTAACTTAGCAAACAAACTAAACTAAAGTAAGGGTAAGTGTAATGCTATAGATAAGAATAAATGATAACAAAGACTAAAACTAATAACACATAATAAAGAATGATAATAAAAATAGATCAGCTAATTAAGAGGAGAGATCAATGTTCCTAAACACTTTTGTACTACTTTGGTTCTAAGGTACTCCCCTCCGGGTTGGTATTAGAAGTCGTTTAGGACAGCGACACTGTCTCCAAAAACATGACTTTGACCACTTGTTATGACAAAAAAAAATTATGTAAATATGATATATTTATACTTTTATCAAAGTATTTTTTTAACGTAAATCTATTCATATAATTTTCACATTTACAAATTCAACAACTTAAAAGTTATTAATGATTTATATTCCCAATGTTTGACCCAAACCTTGTCCAAAACGACATCTAATACCACCACGGAGGGAGTAACTTAAGTATGGATAAATATAGTAATCACACAATAACACACACTTGGGGACATCAGAACACAGTCACGTAAAAGGGATGAGAAGGGGCTAGAAAGCTCGACTAAAGTCTTACAAACACCAAACCGAGCGCGTGGTGGAATACGCCGTCCGTCGTGGTCTGTCACCACTTGGGGTTACCACAAACTATCCGTGGGATTGGGTGCAATCTCCGGTAACCTCACTACAAGAAATCTGATCTTCCATGACACAACGGTACAAAATTGGGACGTCATATAATGTACCATAATATGACGAAAAAAACAGGTGTCGCCACAAAACTACAAGCGCCATAACAATTTTTGACGACCAAATTTTGTGTATCACATAAAAGTACCCTATACATGACGCCGCAGCTTGCTATGTCACGAGTTGCGTCGCAAAATGTGATTCCTGTGCCAACCATGGGGCAGTGGTGTTTACGACGCCGTCGCCATTTTTTTTGTGACATGTTTACACTGCCACGTAAAAATAAATGGCAAAAAGAGCATGCGGAGCACGTGGGAGGCTCGAAGCCGTGACGCCCTGGGATGGGGGTTTCGCCTTTAACCATTGTGATAGGAAGTAACATTCAACATAAAACTAGTATACGCTCTAAAATGCCCAATCCACATCTGGTTGACCGTGGGCCCCCTTTTGGTAGTCTCTATCCCTTATTCACCACATCACATTCACCCCATTTAACCCCACCGTCACATTCACTTCGATCCCCTCCTCTCGATTCACCCCCCCTCCCTCTCTTCCTCTCATCTAGGGTTTCCCCGGCCGCCGCGCCCACTCCCGGCCCGCCATGACACACTTCCGCCCAAAGAACCGACCGCCATGGTCGTTCCCAATACTTCGTGACCCGAGACTGGGAGGTTGATCGCAGGGACCCCACCGCCTCTTGCTCCTCCGCCCGACGATGGCCTCCACCACCAAAGCGTCCTCGATGTGGAACACGGCAAAGCGGAGGTCGCCGCACATGCGATGCAGCGGGCGGCACGCCAAGGAGGAAGGTTCCGGGGCTAGGGTCAAAAAATCCCATCCGCCGCCGAGCAAGAAGGGGACGCCGCCGGGAGCAAGAAGAAGGGTAAGGGCGCCGCATCGCCGAGCAAGGGCAAAGGCGTGGCGTCGATGAGCAAGGGCAAGGGAAAGGCGCCGACGAGCAAGGGCAATGACAAGGGCGCGGCTTCGACGGGCAAGGAGGACTCGTCGTCGATATGCATCTCCTCTCGCAAGGAGTGCTTCATGGCGACACCAACATATGCCGGTACTTCGCCGCGCGACCCTCCATGTGTCATCAGCTCCATGGGCTCATTACCTAGCTCCATGTGCTCCACAAAGGCCTGGGCACGCCACGCCACGCCGCCCGCGACCCCTAGAACAGCCGTGCCCGCCCTTCCAAACTCGGCCCCTCGAAGCCCGCCGCCGAGCCGCATCGTTGGTACCCCCGCCGCCCACTATATTCATAGCTGCTCTCCACCGCCACTTCGAATTTCGCCCGGCGTCGTCGCCCCACTCCACCCCTCCAAGGCTCGACCTATTTGGCCCCTAGCATATGCATGCAAATTCGAGAACTGAAACAAGTATATTCAAGTGAAAGTAGCTACCACTAACAGCCATGACAAACCAAAAAATCTGCTCGCATCATGTACTACTCAATTGGATTCTTAGAAATAATAATCAACTAAATTAATCAGTAGCCTAATCTGAATTCTGAAGTGCAGACCCATATGAGTCGACGACGCCTGCTTGCGTTCTCATGCACGCCATTGCGTCGTCGCCGCTATGGAACCGCCGCCGCTAACGGTTACGCCCGACTGCGCGCCAGCAGAGGCCGCGTCGAAGAGCACGCCGCCTTTGCAGCCTCCGGCCCCGGTGACTGTCGCGCCCCCCCGACCAGGCCGGACAGTTCGCCGCCGCCGTGGTACACACATTCGGCGGCCCCTGGAAACCACCATGACATCGTGTTCTGTGAGACCCTAGAAGTCTGCCGGTTAAGCCTCGTGGCGGGACGGCGGCGCGCTTATGCTGCGTCAAACTCTGGTGCGCCACAGGCGTACTTGCCATCGCCGCCGAGGGAGGAGCTCTGGTGGAACGAGTGGTAGTTGTTGTTGCTGCCGTGATATTGCTGCATCCCGAAGAGCGGACGCCGAGCCTGCTGTGAGCTGGTGGTAGCTGTCGCTGGACAGCACGGCCGCTCGCGGCCGAGGTGGTGGTGGAAGCAGGCACAATGGAAATGTTGCCCAGCGCCGGCGAGGACGCGGAGGGCAAGGTGAACCTCGGCGGGTGGGGTGTCGCCGACGACGCTGTGGACCTGACCTTCTGGGCGCTGGCGGGCGGAGGAGGTACTGCGGCAGCGTGTCGGGGGCTCGCGGTCCCGCAGCAGCGTCGCGTCGCCGCTGGCATCGCCGGCGAAGGGCGGGCCGGGCATGCCGGTGAACTGCTGCACCATGGCACGGAAGTTGAGGTGTCGGTGGCGATCACCGCGGGTGCGCGCACGGCGCAACCGCTTCCTCGACCCCTTCGGCGCCGGCCTCGAGCCGGAGCTGCGTCAGCCTGCAGGTCGTCCGCCGCAGAGGCCGCCATAGAACCACCATTAGGTTGACACCACACTCAAAATTATATATGTTAGTAGCATATGTGTAGTGTTGAGTGCAATATATAGAAAAATGATGTCGTAAATAAAAAAAACTCCAAGAATTTGCAGAGAAAACAATGTATGTGTGTTGTTTTTTTTTATCTTTACTCATGTTGCAACGCACGGGTACTTTTTGCTAGTGTAGAAGGTAAATGCGCCACCCGCTCACTGCAAAGTTAGTATGGGCTAGTTTAGCAATGTGCCTAGGAGCAAATAATATTCTGAGATCCTTACTTTAATGTTGGGATTGGTGTGACAAATGGCTTCCACTTGTGGGAAATTTCATACTTTAGGCATTTCAGCCATATGTTAGGCGATATGGAAAACTCGTAATAAAGCGTGCTTTGATAAAAATCATACAAGACCCTGCTTATATACTATGCTATGCTTATGCGCTCCTAGGTTACTGGACAGATCTTTACACAAGTGGAGACAAACACGCGCTGATACAAAGGGATTAACACGGTGCTGGAGATTGCGGCAAAGTTGATCAAGAAGAAGAAAGGGGCCAGCGACGTAAAGATGCTGAATGACAAGAATGATGATGCTGCGGAGTGAAAAAATGGCTTTTGCAGAAGCCGAAGGCGATGGATTGGTGGAAATCGGTTATTCCTGAAGTAATCTGAAGAACCCAGTTATGTAACCGCACTGGCTCGTCTGGTGATGCTACTGTTTTTTTCGGCTCTCCTATCTTTTTGTGGCTTGAGGCGTATGTCCGAACTGCTACTCCTGGAACACTGGGTTCTCTCAGTTTCTTTCTTTCCTCTTTAGCTATCTTAGATCTCTCTATTATACAAGAACTCTGTATTTCCGTTACTAGTAATGAAAATGGCGATGTCCTAGGCTCAAAAAAAAAAAAAAAAACCCGCTGCCTATTGGCACTGAAGCCACCGTGCGAAGGCCCGGCCTCGCCGAGCTTGATGCCGAGGAAGCCCGTGCGCGCTTCCCGTCGCTCAGCTGCGCCATAGTCGCGTTCGCCGCTGCAGTGCCCTACTGCTCGAAATCGACAACGCCGCTCCTCCACACCAGCAGCCGAGCAACCAAATAGGTAGGGAGCACTGCCGTCCTGAGAACCCCTCACCGGGTGAAAAGCATTGCCGTCGGTCCTAGCGACCATGGAGCTTATCTCAATGGTCTTGCATGTCGCACTTAGAAGTTTTAAAATTTTTTGAAACTTTACACACCAATAGTAATAAACTAGATGTGCATTGTACCAAAATTTAAAACTTCTAAGTGCGACATGCAAACTATTGAGATAAGCTCCGCGTCGCTAGGGCGTACGGAATTTTGGCTCTGCTCACCCGGCCTTACAGCGCTAACGCCACTGGTGCCGAGGCTATCACTGGTGCCCAGTGCTCTACTACTGGTACCGAGGCTATCACTGATGTCCAGTGCTCTACTCCCTCTGCCTCTCCCCCTCTGCCTCCCTTTTGCTTTCTCTCTCCCTATCACCTACGGACGGGACTACGGGAGCCGGCCGGCCTGTGGCCTGTGGCCAACCGTCGTCTGTACTGAAAAATAAGGTAAGCAAGATGACAGGTTAGCCACCCTGATGAACCCATAAAGCAATCGAGGTCTGCAGTTGTTCGTGTCCTATTTGGTTTGGCACGTTGAGTCCATCTCAGGATTGGGTCATTTTTTTGTGGGACTCTTCTATACGCATCAGGAGCAGTGCTGGTAACCGAAATCATGGTAAAAAATGTGGACTAACGTGTGGGAGGCTAGACAATAAAACGGCTGAAATCTATTTGGGTTTGGATACGGAGACCCCGCGCAGTGCGGGAGCCTACGGCACTGGATATGCCCTTTATACGGATTCGATTTCTTGTCTTGTTTTCCCTGCGGAGGAAGAGGCTGAAGAAAGGAGAGGACGGCAGAAATTTTCTCTCTTTAATAATAGGTATAAATATAAATATAAATATAAATATAAACTAGGAAAAATTAGATGTAACCTGATTTGATGCAGATTCGCTGCTGTTGAACACGCAAATTACCTGATTTGACGGAGCTTCCCTGCTGTTTTTGATGTGCCATAGTCGTAGAGATGTTTCCGTGGCAGCAGCGCGCGAGATACGTGACCCCAGTTCCTGATGTAATTCATGAGTTGGTGGGGAATCCCGTCCCATTCTCCCAGCCGTCGACAAAGTGTTTTACCTATAGCATTGAACTTTGCAGACTCGCATACCATGATGAACAGGCCTGCCACTGCCATCCTAGTGTTATCACCTTCTTGCACATATGGGTAGCGCGAGAGCATTCGCACGGCCTTCTCTGCGAAGTCCTTGCCAGGCCTTGCGGACTCCAGCTCTTCCGCGACCTCATCCCAGCTACTGACGTGCAGTATGTCTTTGTAGGAGACGCCCCAGTCAAGGAGTACGGAGTTGTATTCTGGCGGGAGTGCCCTGTCGCCACGCCGGTTGCCAAGATCGTACCAAACACCACTCTGGCTCACGAACCCAACTCCATAACACTTGTCATCCCGGACGACTAGGGTTGTCGACGACGTTTCTTGGCCTGCCACCACTTGCAGCTCGATGTGGATCCACCGTTTTGGCTGCTTAGCAGGAGGCCCTGTGAGCACTGGGTGCTCGCCGGTGCTGGCGAGCTCTGTGCCTCCGTAGTCGTCCAAGGCATCCTCACGGTCCAGCTGGTCGTCGGCAAGAAGCACGCGACGCAGGTTCCCGATGAATGCTGAGAACTCTTCTCTATCCCCAATGATGCACACTTGGTGAGGTTTTACTTGGATCGTCTCCTGTATATGATTATCAGACCATGCATCAGACGACATAAATCCATGTTTTGCTTAGAATCTATATATATGTTTTTCCCAATCTTTTATGGTATCATGTTTATTACCTTATTCTGTTGAGGCCGCCATGTGACGTTCACTTCAACTTCTTCAGTGTCATTACTGAATTGGGGTCCAAACTGGTGGAAGCTGAGACTATCACTATCAGCTGGTTTCTTGACCTCTCGGTTGCTGGAATATTCAGTAATGTGCAGGTCCGCCATGTCAATGTGGAGCCGCTTACCCTGTGGCACCTGAACGGTGGGTCGTGCCAGCGGCAGGGTCAACGATTCAGAGGGGATGAGCACCTCCACTGCACTTGTGAAGAGCACGATCAGGTGTTCTTCGAAGCCGTCGATGTGCGCAGTCATTGTGCCGCGAGCAGTGTACTTGCTGCCTGCGTCGTGGTGCGCATCTCCTTGGTCCTTTTCATGAGACAAATAGTCTTGAGGTGTCTCAGGCAGCTTAACCTTCACAGTGGCCTCTACGGCATTGGACATCACCAAGTAAGTGACGTTTATCTTGCGCCATGAGTCTAAACTGATGCCGTGGGTCACGGGCTTTGGGGCGTCAACTTGGGCGGCGTGCTCTGGGTTGTAGCGGTCCCATTCCCATGTGAAGGGACCATTGGCATCGCCACTGCTTCTAGAGCTAGCTTCCTCCTTGCCGCCGCCTATGGCGGATGATGGCATGTCAACTTGGATAGCGAAGTTACCGTACGCCAAGATTCCTCTGTAGGGTCCATTCAACACCAAATTGTTCATTTCCTCATCCTCCATTGCCTCGGGCTGCTGTGAGAATTAATAATGGGAAGCATAGTTCAGATGAAACACTCTGGTTGCATGTATTGTGTGAACGGTGAGAATGACCGTGAATTCTCAATTGCAATCTCTAATAAGTATTATCTCCGTTCCAAATTGCAGATCACTTTATCTTTTCTAGATATATTATTTTTTCTTTATGTATCTAGACATAATGTGGAAATGGCAGGAGACGCATAAAACAAACATTGCTAGCTTTGAGTCTAATAATGGAATCATAGAGGGTAAGGAAAATCTCATAAATCATGCTACTGCATATTATAAAGGAATTGTTTGGCCCTGAACTTGAGCATGATATTAGACTTGATCCTGACTTATGGCAAGGCTGTAGTCAGATTAATGCACAGGATAATGATTGTATGTGTCAACCCTTTTCTGAACCTGAAATTAAATTTGCTTTGTTTCAAAAAAAAAAAAACAAAGATCCTGGCCTGACAAAATCCCCATAGAATTTTTTCAACATTGCTGGCTTATTGTTAAAAATGATATCATTGCCATGTTTGATGATTTTCACAGAGGCAAAGTTGATATTGCTAGACTAAATTATGAAATCATAACTTTGTTACCAAAGGTCAAGGATGCTTCCCACCTATCTCCTTACTTAACTGCTTGTATAAACTGACAACAACGGTGCTTACTTTAAGATTTGGAACCTTATGCTCAAAAAACTAATCCATTCTCCCCAAACAACTTTTATGAAGGGTAGGAATATTACCTCCGGTATCCTATGCCTTCATGAGATTATTCATGAAACTAAAAGGAAGAAACAGCCGGGCATCCTTTTTTAAGATTGATTTTGAGAAAGCTTTATGATAAAGTAAGTTGGAAAAGCTTATGATAAAAGTAAGTTGGAAACTGCTTTTTGATTGCTTAGCACTAAGAGGTTTTAATAACCAGTGGTGAATTGGATTAGACAAGTTGTGACTGGTGGGATAGTAAGCATTAAAATCAA
Organism: Hyparrhenia diplandra; assembly: GCA_015847255.1. NCBI lineage: Eukaryota > Viridiplantae > Streptophyta > Magnoliopsida > Poales > Poaceae > Hyparrhenia > Hyparrhenia diplandra. Next base: position 2,578,596 of record JADLZK010011669.1, read on the forward strand.
GGGTGTAAGACAAGGTGACCCCTTCACCCATCTTGTTCAACTTTGCTGCAGATTGTTTAACTAGAATGGTCTTAAAAGCTCAAGAAAATGGTCTTCGATAGGTCTTGCTAATCATATCATCCCTAGAGGTGTGGAAATTCTGCAATATGCAGATGACACAATATTGTGCCTCAAACATAATTTGGATGGTGCTAGAAATTTGAGGATTCTTTTATACATGTTTGAGCTTATTGCTGGATTGGAAAATAATTTCAGCAAAAGTGAAATTTTAATGATAAATGGTGAGGAAAATTGGGGTATACAATATGCTAAGATTTTTAATTGTCAATGTTCCCTGTGAAATATCTTGGAGTGCCTATTAGTCCTACTAGATTTCATGTAGCTGATTGGCATCCTCTTATTGATGAAAACATTAAGAAACTGGATGTATGCGGAAGGTGGCAGCTTAAACTATGACCAGGAAGATCCACCTTGATTACTACCAAGCTTGAATAACTCTCCTATCTACCATATGTTGGTTTATCTTCTTCCTTTATCCACCATCCATGAGATGGATAAAATTAGAAGATCTTTTTCTTACCGTAAGGTGGGCACACCAAAAGAAAGTATCATCTAATTAAATGGACCACAATATGTAAGTGCAAGAAGAAGGGAGGGATTGGAATCAAGGACATTAAAAAGCTGAACATTAGTTTGCTTTGTAAGCTATGGTGAAAACTAGAAAATGAGGAGGGCCTTTGGTAGAAGCTCATTACTCCTAAATACCTTATGAAAAATAGAGGAGGGCCTTTGGCAGAAGCTCATTACTCCTAAATACCTTATGAAAAATACAATCCAAAAGTGTTTGTCATAAGTTAGATGACTCTCCTATGTAGGTTGATTTGCTTATGGTGAAAAACATCTACCTTAAGGGTAGAGAAATTAACATTCAAAATGGGGAAAGAACCGGATTGGGAAGACCTCGGGATATTCGATAAACCTCGTGTGAAATAGTCCCTACTCTCTATACACTGTGTGAGAAAAAAAGATGTATGTGTTAAAAGTTATGAATAATGACATCAGATTACTTTTTTAGGAGATGGCTTCCTAATGATCTTAATACAATTTGGGCCAACATTTGGGATAAGGCTTGCTCATTTCAACTTTCTGAACACAACGACGAGTTAGGTGGAAATGGGAAAAAAAAAAGACAGGTTCTCTGTCAAATCAGTTTACAAAAGGTTATCCGAAGGTGATAATGGTCCTTATCTAAAAAATATTTGGAAAGGGAAGATCCCTCCTAAAATAAAATATTTTATGTGGCTTCTCTCAAATGGTGTGGTTTTGACTAAGGATAATTTGATTAATAGAAATTGGAAACTGGAAAGGCAACCCTACTTATTACATGCGTAGTGAAAATGAAAATATTGAACATTTATTATGTCAGTGCTCTGTTGCAAGAGTAGTATGGGCTTGTGTTGCTAGTTGCATAGGTGCGGACTACATACCTACAAACCTAGAGCAATGTTGGTGTTGGATGGAGAAAATGGGTACCTTACGGGAGTGATTTTTCATGTCTTTGGGGTTTCAACAATCTGCTGGGCTCTATGGGTGTGGTTAGAAACAATGCTTGTTTCAGGGAAAAAACAATCAAGAGCCTATTGGAGGTTATATGTCATGCAGGGGCTCTAATGAATTTTTGGGCAGGTTTGTATCGTGACAATGACAAATCCATGCTGGAGAAAGGCGTTTCATTGATGGTGAAGATGGCAACGGAGCACCTGGTGGTGCGAGAAGGGCTTGAAACCAATGGTGAAGCTTAATGGAGGAGGGGCAACAAGGGGGCTGCGGCAAGACTGACTCTTCCATCTTTGGTTCTTGAAGAAGCGGCGCCAAAATTGATCAATTGTCTACCGTGTGTTGCATACTTTTGGTGATTTTGTCCGTTGATGTCCTCTTGCGCTGGTGGTTAAAGCGCATTATATTTCTCGGTATGTCGTGCTGGCCACCCACAATCTGGGTGGTTTTGGTTGTTTGAAGTGCTTTTACTCTAACTTCTAGTCTCTCTTTTATCTGTTGTTGAGTACTATGTGACACTTGCTATATTTCCGTTATCTAATGGAAATGCGGAGTCCCCAAGTTTTTTAAAAAATAGTAGACATAATGTATAACTAGGTGTATGGTAAAAACAATGTATTTAGAAAAACCAAAGTGAACTATAATTTAGAACGGAGGAGTAATAGTAAGATAAGATATTTTTGTTCCCCTTGGTCCTTTGGCGAATAGATGATCCGGCCTCGTATCCCGTCAAAAAGCAGAGATTATCATGTACGTGACAAGGAAATTGGCACGCGACCGCATAAAAATCTCCACCGGGTCGGCCATACCTCTCGAGATCTTGTCAAGGCCTGGCGGGAGCTGTCACCCTCCCTGGTTGGTCGGGGCCTTGATGAGCATTGTCATCCTCCCCCGCCCGGGATGGGCGCATGGTCGAAGCGTTATCATTCCCCGGCGGCGTTTCCTCCGGCTCATGCGCCATCCTCCCGGATTCCTTAGAATCATCCAGAGCTTTGTCATGCTTGAGTGATCCGTTAGCTTGCTTAGATACTACACTCTTCTTGTTATGCATGCTGTGTTGCCTAGAGCCCGAAGGACCCCCCTTATCGGGGCCGTCCTTGTCTTGTTCGGGATGATTACTCCTGCTATTTTCACCGTGTAGTAGGTTATGGCAGCCCAGTGCGTTTTCAGGATTCTTGTTGTAGTTGAGCACAAGGTGAATGTGTGCTAATGCATGACTGCGCTCGGACCCGGTTAATCCGGTCGTCCGATGTGTCTTGAGGGCGGTAGCCATCCATCCTCCACTGCAGCGAGACCGTGTGACATGTCCTTCCATTCCCACATGTAACTGCGAGCGGGGTTTGAGTCCTGTCCGCCCCGACCACCTACAAATGTGTCGAGGGCGACATTGAACCTCAGGGACATGTCCTTCCATTCCCACATGTAACCTGCGAGCGGGGTTTGAGTCTGTCCCGCTGTCGACCACCTACAAATGTGTCGAGGGGCGACATTGAACCTCCTGACCTCGCACACCATGACGATCAGTCCCGGCCAAAAAAACACGGTGAGGTAATCATCCCGACCATCCACCTGGCGCGGCGAGCTGTGCGCGACGCCGTCGCCGTCTCATAAACGCCTTGCCCGCCCCCATGTTGATATGTCCTCGACCTGCTCTCGGTTTTCCACACATAGTATGCCAGAGCCGACGTCCCACCGCAGCCGCACCACGCCCCCCCATTCTCGATGATGGTAGCATTGGGCAGACTCTGAATACTCCGTTCACGGAAAGCTCGTACTGGACTCCTGGCTGGTTTCTAAAGCCCTTGCAAAGACATCGCGTTGTCATCCGGACGGCGGAGTTGTTTGTGAATGTCCGCTGGCCTACCACCGCCCGCAACTCGACCCAAAGCCACCGCTCCATGGCCAGGATTGTTTTACGAGCCTTTGGGTAAGCACCGGGGTTTTCCCCGGGATGTCGTCCACCACAAAGGTGGGATCACGGGGAGAGGGAAGCTTCCCGCGCAGCTCCATGATTAACTTCGGTGTAACCTTCTTTTGACCCGATGCGTGGCGTTACGACATCCGGTCGTCGACCCTTTCCGGCCCTCGGCAGTAGAGGAACTAGGTCGTCCTTCCTACAAATTTTCAGACCATCATGCATGAGGTTAACCTATTAATCTAGTTATAATTTAATAATACACTAACTATAAGGACATAATTACTCTATATACTCATACAACTATTATGTAGCATAATGTACAACAGTGTAACTAACATCTAAAACATGGACTCTTTGGAGCCTCTAATTAGTAATTAATAGTAATATTAGGTATCATACCTGGTGATCTCTTGGTAAATCTTAAGCCATTTTGACCACAACAACTTTCTTTCTGCTGCATTAAGAATTTCAATTATATTTGATACATTTGGCCTTTTCTCCTTCTCAGGGTGCACACATTCCAAAGCTATGTCGATGCATTGTTTTACTAGCTTGGTATGTAGTTCTAGTGGTATATACTTCGATGATCTTTTGAATCTGTTCCTCCAATTACCAAGGACCTACACAATTGCATATATAATAAGTGAGCTTGAGCGATTGCACAAATGCATAAGATGCATTGCTTTATCTTATTACTTTCTCTGTGAAGTGCTTTGGGAATCTATTTCAATCCTTTTGCCATAGTGGGATAGTCGATCCTTGCAGCCTTTGAGTATCTCTATAATTATAACACCCAAACTAAATATATACGCTTTCTCCGAGATTACACCCTGTCTATGTATACGGTGCCATGTATCCCTGCAGTGGACATCAAGAGTTTGAGATGTTGCAAGCACATAATCAATTCCATATTAAGAAAGCAAATTGTATTTGTTGTGGGGTGTAGCTTACGTGGTTCCGCGGCAATTTGAAGTAACAATTTTGGATTTTTGTTCACTCAAAAACCTTGACAAACCAAAATCAGAAATTTTAGGCACCATAGTAGTATCCATTAAAGATATTTTGAGGTTTAAGGTCCAAATGAATAATATTGCACCCATGAAGGTACTTCAAACCACTGCATATTCCCTTAATAATCTTATATCTCGTGTCCCACTCAAGACCTGAAGATTCATCTGTAGAAATACATTTTCTAGACATAATTAATCTTGTCATACCTTGCAGTAATAAGAGCAGTGAAACACACTTTTGTGTGGTTGAGTGCAGTAATAGTAATATCTCATTTCAAGCTCGTCCAAAAAACAAAGTTATTCTAGTTAGGCAGTCAATTTAAGTTTGACCAAATTTATAAAGAAGACTCATATTTATAATACTAAATAGAAATACCATCAAGATATATTCCACCATGGATCTTATCAAACTTATTTAGTACTTACTATCAATATTGAGGTAATATATATTAATTTTTTTATATACTTGTTCAAAGTTAAGATGTTCTCAAACTGGAATAACCTCATTTGTATCCAGGCAACGTATTTCAATGTTCTACTGATTGTGGAATGTAAACTAGATACAATGAAAAGAAAGGGAGCTGATAAATTATGTCCCACACATGTTTCCAAAACGTACCTGAAAGATGCTTATCAAGGCCTCCATTACACATATACTCTAAGCAGAGCATTCTTGTTTGTGCTTCAACAACAATAACTTTCCCCTTTGGTAGCTTCATCATCACCCCTTTGATTCAGCACAGTACCCTAGAAGCTGTACTACATTTTGGTGTTTGATATCCATAAGAGAAGAGATCTCATTCTCGAAGGATCGGTCATCACCAAACAGAATTCCTTCATGAAACTTTTTGATGGCAACAACTAAACCACAGGGGAGAATGCCCTTCACAGAATTGATGTTTGATCCGATAATTAATTACTGCTGCCAACATTCGAAGATTGATTGGAGCGGAAAAAATCAGTCTTACCTTGTAAACCACTCCATACCCACCCCTGCCGAGTTCTTGCTCATCGCAAAAATTACTTGTGATGGATCTCAAAAAGTCAAGAGGCAGAGGAATTGGTTCTGCAGTTGGATGCAGCAGCTTGTTCTCGTACCCCAGTAGCTGCCTTTCAGTAGCGCTGCTACCCATTCCTATTTACACGGATCCTGCTTTAGCTATTACTGTTATGAGTTGCTCCAACATGCAAAGAATTTTTGTCTTAGAGCACGTATAGGAACAGCTTAACTCATCATACCTGCCGTATGGCCGGGGGCTAGGGCCGTATGCCGGGGATGATGGAACCTCTCTGGGCAGACACGGGAGGTGGTAATGATTGAGCCTCACGGTCACGGCAATAGGTTGTTGACGGACTGGAATGCCAAGACCATGCCGGTGCTCAATGATTGTGATCAAAAGCCTGCAAACAAAGAAGATGAAATGAATGCAGACTTAGACAAAAATACTATTGTAACATCACAAGACGGAACACGGTTCTCCCTTCTACATGTGTAGTATATCTGGACAAATTTTTTGAACTGCAGGTAAATCAGTTCAGGCAGATTGCCGAGCCAACAAATTAAAATTAAGGGGATAAGTCTGAACTTTGAAGCTACAGTTTAGATACTACAAAATGGTAAGTCCACTATAGTTACCCGGAGATCAGAGGAGCCACACAACAACAAAACATGTATTCTCCAAACCCACCTCTTGCAAACTGTTGCACTAGTAGAAACATCAAAGACCTTCAGTACCACCGGAAGATCTATGCTTGAGTTCGATGCATCTGCTGCGTGCATGGAGAAGAGCCACCATTAGCAAAAAAGAACTTTGCTGCGCTGTTGACAGAGGAAACTATCTACAAGCAAGAGGAACGAGGCAGGATTTGATTTGATTTGATTACCCAGTTTGTTGTGGGAATAGAATCGGTGGCAACTCCTGTCCCCTGTAACTTGCTTCCTGCCTCAAAGCAGGAAATGAAGTGCAACCTGGAGATGAGGGAGGAGAGCCCCCGAGATTCTGGTGAGTGGTCGACGAGCGG